>CM069865.1:12567225-13962225 GCA_036172795.1 Pelodytes ibericus
AGCCCTGCCCTATGGAGGAGGAACAGCTCCCCTATACACAGACAGCCCTGCCCTATGGAGGAGGAACAGCTCCCCTATACACAGACAGCCCTGCCCTATGGAGGAGGAACAGCTCCCCTATACACAGACAGCCCTGCCCTATGGAGGAGGAACAGCTCCCCTTTACACAGACAGCCCTGCCCTATGGAGGAGGAACAGCTCCCCTGTACACAGACAGCCCTGCCCTATGGAGGAGGAACAGCTCCCCTGTATACAGACAGCCCTGCCCTATGGAGGAGGAACAGCTCCCCTATACACAGACAGCCCTGCCCTATGGAGGAGGAACAGCTCCCCTGTATACAGACAGCCCTGCCCTATGGAGGAGGAACAGCTCCCCTGTATACAGACAGCCCTGCCCTATGGAGGAGGAACAGCTCCCCTATACACAGACAGCCCTGCCCTATGGAGGAGGAACAGCTCCCCTATACACAGACAGCCCTGCCCTATGGAGGAGGAACAGCTCCCCTATACACAGACAGCCCTGCCCTATGGAGGAGGAACAGCTCCCCTGTATACAGACAGCCCTGCCCTATGGAGGAGGAACAGCTCCCCTGTATACAGACAGCCCTGCCCTATGGAGGAGGAACAGCTCCCCTATACACAGACAGCCCTGCCCTATGGAGGAGGAACAGCTCCCCTGTATACAGACAGCCCTGCCCTATGGAGGAGGAACAGCTCCCCTGTATACAGACAGCCCTGCCCTATGGAGGAGGAACAGCTCCCCTGTATACAGACAGCCCTGCCCTATGGAGGAGGAACAGCTCCCCTGTATACAGACAGCCCTGCCCTATGGAGGAGGAACAGCTCCCCTATACACAGACAGCCCTGCCCTATGGAGGAGGAACAGCTACCCTATACACAGAGAGCCCTGCCCTATGGAGGAGGAACAGCTCCCCTATACACAGACAGCCCTGCCCTATGGAGGAGGAACAGCTCCCCTATACACAGACAGCTCTGCCCTATGGAGGAGGAACAGCTCCCCTATACACAGACAGCCCTGCCCTATGGAGGAGGAACAGCTCCCCTATACACAGACAGCCCTGCCCTATGGAGGAGGAACAGCTCCCCTATACACAGACAGCCCAGCCCTATGGAGGAGGAACAGCTCCCCTATACAGACAGCCCTGCCCTATGGAGGAGGAACAGCTACCCTATACACAGACAGCCCTGCCCTATGGAGGAGGAACAGCTCCCCTATACACAGACAGCCCTGCCCTATGGAGGAGGAACAGCTCCCCTATACACAGACAGCCCTGCCCTATGGACGAGGAACAGCTCCCCTATATACAGACAGCCCTGCCCTATGGAGGAGGAACAGCTCCCCTATACACAGACAGCCCTGCCCTATGGAGGAGGAACAGCTCCCCTATATACAGACAGCCCTGCCCTATGGAGGAGGAACAGCTACCCTATACACAGACAGCCCTGCCCTATGGAGGAGGAACAGCTCCCCTATACACAGACAGCCCTGCCCTATGGAGGAGGAACAGCTACCCTGTATACAGACAGCCCTGCCCTATGGAGGAGGAACAGCTCCCCTATACACAGACAGCCCTGCCCTATGGAGGAGGAACAGCTCCCCTGTATACAGACAGCCCTGCCCTATGGAGGAGGAACAGCTCCCCTATACACAGACAGCCCTGCCCTATGGAGGAGGAACAGCTCCCCTATACACAGACAGCCCTGCCCTATGGAGGAGGAACAGCTCCCAAACTCCTTAATAAATGGGAGAAACTGCCCCCATCCCAAGAGAGACCTACACTATGGAAACTGCCCCCATCCCAAGAGAGACCTACACTATGGAAACTGCCCCCATCCCAAGAGACACCTGCACTATGGAGACTGCCCCCATCCCAAGAGAGACCTGCACTATGGAGACTGCCCCCATCCCAAGAGAGACCTGCTCTATGGAGACTGCCCCCATCCCAAGAGACACCTACACTATGGAGACTGCCCCCATCCCAAGAGAGACCTACACTATGGAAACTGCCCCCATCCCAAGAGACACCTGCACTATGGAGACTGCCCCCATCCCAAGAGAGACCTGCACTATGGAGACTGCCCCCATCCCAAGAGAGACCTGCTCTATGGAGACTGCCCCCATCCCAAGAGACACCTACACTATGGAGACTGCCCGCATCCCTAGAGAGACCTGCACTATGGAGACTGCCCCCATCCCAAGAGACACCTACACTATGGAGACTGCCCCCATCCCAAGGTGACACCTGCTCTATGGAGACTGCCCCCATCCCAAGAGACACCTGCACTATGGAGACTGCCCCCATCCCAAGAGACACCTACACTATGGAGACTGCCCCCATCCCAAGAGACACCTGCACTATGGAGACTGCCCCCATCCCAAGAGACACCTGCACTATGGAGACTGCCCCCATCCCAAGAGACACCTGCACTATGGAGACTGCCCCCATCCCAAGAGAGACCTACACTATGGAGACTGCCCCCATCCCAAGAGACACCTACACTATGGAGACTGCCCCCATCCCAAGGTGACACCTGCTCTATGGAGACTGCCCCCATCCCAAGAGAGACCTACACTATGGAGACTGCCCCCATCCCAAGAGACACCTGCATTATGGAGACTGCCCCCATCCCAAGAGACACCTGCACTATGGAGACTGCCCCCATCCCAAGGTGACACCTGCTCTATGGAGGCAGCAAAAATAAATGTACCCAAAACCTCACCACCCTCCTCCATATACACAAAGTAACACCTATAATTCACGGCCAGCAGAGGGCGACACTCTTACTGCATCGGATAATAATAATCATCTGATTTATTAATTTTTTATTTTATTTTATTTTATTTTATTTAGAAAGTGTTTTACCAGGAAGAATACATTGAGATTTCTCTCGTTTTCAAGTATGTCCTGGGGACCCAGTCCAGAATGGAGTAACACATTTAACAGTAGATTAAAAATACATATATACATACATATATTAAACAAGTTGGAGGTTTCACCAGTGCTCTGAACAGTACTCCAAGTGAGGTTTCACCAGTGCTCTGTACAATACTCCAAGTGAGGTCTCACCAGTGCTCTGTACAATACTCCAAGTGAGGTCTCACCAGTGCTCTGTACAATACTCCAAGTGAGGTCTCACCAGTGCTCTGTACAATAGTCCAAGTGAGGTCTCACCTGTGCTCTGTACAATACTCCAAGTTAGGTCTCACCAGTGCTCTGTACAATACTCCAAGTGAGGTCTCACCTGTGCTCTGTACAATACTCCAAGTGAGGTCTCACCTGTGCTCTGTACAATACTCCAAGTGAGGTCTCACCAGTGCTCTGTACAATACTCCAAGTGAGGTCTCACCAGTGCTCTGTACAATACTCCAAGTGAGATCTCACCAGTGCTCTGTACAATACTCCAAGTGAGATCTCACCAGTCCTCTGTACAATACTCCAAGTGAGGTCTCACCAGTGCTCTGTACAATACTCCAAGTGAGGTCTCACCAGTGCTCTGTACAATACTCCAACTGAGGTCTCACCAGCGCTCTGTACAATACTACAAGTGAGGTCTCACCAGTGCTCTGTACAATACTCCAAGTGAGGTCTCACCAGTTCTCTGTACAATACTACAAGTGAGATCTCACCTGTGCTCTGTACAATACTCCAAGTGAGGTCTCACCAGTGCTCTGTACAATACTCCAAGTGAGGTCTCACCAGTGCTCTGTACAATACTCCAAGTGAGGTCTCACCAGCGCTCTGTACAATACTACAAGTGAGATCTCACCAGTGCTCTGTACAATACTCTGAGTGAGGTCTCACCAGTGCTCTGTACAATACTCCGAGTGAGGTCTCACCAGTGCTCTGTACAATACTACAAGTGAGATCTCACCAGTGCTCTGTACAATACTCCAAGTGAGGTCTCACCAGAGCTCTGTACAATACTCCAAGTGAGGTCTCACCAGCGCTCTGTACAATACTCCAAGTGAGATCTCACCAGTGCTCTGTACAATACTCCCAGTGAGGTCTCACCAGTGCTCTGTACAATACTCCAAGTGAGATCTCACCAGTGCTCTGTACAATACTCTGAGTGAGATCTCACCAGTGCTCTGTACAATACTCCAAGTGAGGTCCCACCAGTGCTCTGTACAATACTCCAAGTGAGGTCTCACCAGTGCTCTGTACAATACTCCAAGTAAGGTCTCACCAGCGCTCTGTACAATACTCCAAGTGAGGTCTCACCAATGCTCTGTACAATACTCCAAGTGAGGTCTCACCAGCGCTCTGTACAATACTCCAAGTGAGGTTTCACCAGCACTCTGTACAATACTCCAAGTGAGGTCTCACCAGTGCTCTGTACAATACTCCAAGTAAGGTCTCACCAGCGCTCTGTACAATACTCCAAGTGAGGTCTCACCAATGCTCTGTACAATACTCCAAGTGAGGTCTCACCAGCGCTCTGTACAATACTCCAAGTGAGGTTTCACCAGCACTCTGTACAATACTCCAAGTGAGGTCTCACCAGTGCTCTGTACAATATTCCCAGTGAGGTCTCACCAGTGCTCTGTTCAATACTCCAAGTGAGGTCTCACCAACGCTCTGTACAATACTCCAAGTGAGGTCTCACCAGCACTCTGTACAATACTCCAAGTGAGGTCTCACCAGCGCTCTGTACAATGCTCCAAGTGAGGTCTCACCAGCGCTCTGTACAATACTCCAATTGAGGTCTCACCAATGCTCTGTACAATACTCCAAGTGAGGTTTCACCAGCACTCTGTACAATACTCCAAGTGAGGTCTCACCAGTGCTCTGTACAATATTCCCAGTGAGGTCTCACCAGTGCTCTGTACAATACTCCCAGTGAGGTATTACCAGCGCTCTGTACAGTACTCCAAGTGAGGTCTCACCAACGCTCTGTACAATACTCCAAGTGAGGTCTCACCAGTGCTCTGTACAATACTCCAAGTGAGGTATTACCAACGCTCTGTACAGTACTCCAAGTGAGGTCTCACCAGCGCTCTGTACAATACTACAAGTGAGGTCTCACCAGCGCTCTGTACAGTGCTCCAAGTGAGGTCTCACCAGCACTCTGTACAATACTCCAAGTGAGGTCTCACCAGTGCTCTGTACAATACTCCAAGTGAGGTCTCACCAGTGCTCTGTACAATACTCCAAGTGAGGTCTCACCAGTGCTCTGTACAATACTCCAAGTGAGGTCTCACCAGTACTCTGTACAATACTCCAAGTGAGGTCTCACCAGTGCTCTGTACAATACTACAAGTGAGGTCTCACCAGTGCTATGTACAATACTCCAAGTGAGGTCTCACCAGTGCTCTGTACAATACTCCAAGTGAGGTCTCACCAGTGCTCTGTACAATACTACAAGTGAGATCTCACCAGTGCTCTGTACAATACTCCAAGTGAGGTCTCACCAGTGCTCTGTACAATACTCTGAGTGAGGTCTCCCCAGTGCTCTGTACAATGGCATGAACACTTCCCTCTTTCTTCTGCCAATACTTATATATGATAAATAAATATTTTTTTTTGTGTGAATCCATGTAGGTAGAACTGTCCCTTTCACTGTGTGAATTGGGTTTGATTTTTTGGTAAAGTGCCTTGCTTGGACATATGAAAGCTTAACTGTGACATAGATAGATGCCAGCTAGTGATTGGGTTAAACAGCACAAAGGTCCACTCGTGTGATGATGTGTGTGCAGAGAAGATATGCAATATACCTACACCTTGGTTTATTTGGGATTTGTGCTGCCCTAGGGCTTATTAAACTCGTGCACCCCCTAATCTAAATTTGCCCCACCCCTTCCTGTCAAGGCAGCACTTCTTCCTAAGACTCACCGCATTGTCTGCAAACTCCACCCCTTCCAATCTGTCCCCAGACTTGCCAGCCTGCCTAGACTTGCCAATCTGTGTCCCCAGACTTTCCAATCTGTCCCCAGACTTGCCAATCTGTGCCCCCAGACTTGCAAATTCATCCACAGACTTGCCAATCTGCCCCCAGACCTGCCAATTGGGAGTATAGGCAGGGAAGAGTAGAGGCATGTATGGGAGTATGGGCAGGCAAGGAAGAGTAGAGGCATGCATGGGAGTATAGGCAGGCAAGGAAGAGTAGAGGCATGCATGGGAGTATAGGCAAGGAAGAGTAGAGGCATGCATGGGAGGATAGGCAGGCAAGGAAGAGTAGAGGCATGCATGGGAGTATAGGCAAGGAAGAGTAGAGGCATGCATGGGAGGATAGGCAGGCAAGGAAGAGTAGAGGCATGCATGGGAGGATAGGCAGGCAAGGAAGAGTAGAGGCATGCATGGGAGTATAGGCAGGCAGGGAAGAGTTGAGACATGCATGGGAGTATAGGCAGGTAAGGAAGAGTAGAGGCATGCATGGGAGTATAGGCAGGCAGGGAAGAGTAGAGGCATGCATGGGAGTATAGGCAGGCAAGGAAGAGTAGAGGCATGCATGGGAGTATAGGCAGGGAAGAGTAGAGACATGCATGGGAGTATAGGCAGGCAAGGAAGAGTAGAGACATGCATGGGAGTATAGGCAGGCAAGGAAGAGTAGAGGCATGCATGGGAGTATAGGCAGGCAGGGAAGAGTAGAGACATGCATGGGAGTATAGGCAGGCAGGGAAGAGTAGAGGCATGCATGGGAGTATAGGCAGGCAGGGAAGAGTAGAGACATGCATGGGAGGATAGGCAGGCAAGGAAGAGTAGAGGCATGCATGGGAGTATAGGCAGGCAGGGAAGAGTAGAGGTATGCATGGGAGTATAGGCAGGCAGGGAAGAGTAGAGACATGCATGGGAGTATAGGCAGGCAAGGAAGAGTAGAGGCATGCATGGGAGTATAGGCAGGCAGGGAAGAGTTGAGACATGCATGGGAGTATAGGCAGGTAAGGAAGAGTAGAGGCATGCATGGGAGTATAGGCAGGTAAGGAAGAGTAGAGGCATGCATGGGAGTATAGGCAGGCAGGGAAGAGTAGAGGCATGCATGGGAGTATAGGCAGGCAGGGAAGAGTAGAGACATGCATGGGAGTATAGGCAGGCAAGGAAGAGTAGAGGCATGCATGGGAGTATAGGCAGGCAAGGAAGAGTAGAGGCATGCATGGGAGTATAGGCAGGGAAGAGTAGAGACATGCATGGGAGTATAGGCAGGCAGGGAAGAGTAGAGACATGCATGGGAGTATATGCAAGCAGGGAAGAGTAGAGGCATACATGGGAGTATAGGCAGGCAGGGAAGAGTAGAGACATGCATGGGAGTATAGGCAGGTTGGGAAGAGTAGAGGCATGCATGGGAGTATAGGCAGGCAAGGAAGAGTAGAGGCATGCATGGGAGTATAGGCAGGTTGGGAAGAGTAGAGGCATGCATGGGAGTATAGGCAGGCAAGGAAGAGTAGAGGCATGCATGGGAGGATAGGCAGGTTGGGAAGAGTAGAGACATGCATGGGAGTATAGGCAGGCAAGGAAGAGTAGAGGCATGCATGGGAGTATAGGCAGGCAGGGAAGAGTAGAGACATGCATGGGAGTATAGGCAGGCAAGGAAGAGTAGAGGCATGCATGGGAGTATAGGCAGGCAGGGAAGAGTAGAGGTATGCATGGGAGTATAGGCAAGGAAGAGTAGAGGCATGCATGGGAGTATAGGCAGGCAGGGAAGAGTAGAGACATGCATGGGAGTATATGCAAGCAGGGAAGAGTAGAGGCATGCATGGGAGTATAGGCAGGCAAGGAAGAGTAGAGGCATGCATGGGAGGATAGGCAGGTTGGGAAGAGTAGAGGCATGCATGGGAGTATAGGCAGGCAAGGAAGAGTAGAGGCATGCATGGGAGTATAGGCAAGGAAGAGTAGAGGCATGCATGGGAGGATAGGCAGGCAAGGAAGAGTAGAGGCATGCATGGGAGTATAGGCAAGGAAGAGTAGAGGCATGCATGGGAGGATAGGCAGGCAAGGAAGAGTAGAGGCATGCATGGGAGGATAGGCAGGCAAGGAAGAGTAGAGGCATGCATGGGAGTATAGGCAGGCAGGGAAGAGTTGAGACATGCATGGGAGTATAGGCAGGTAAGGAAGAGTAGAGGCATGCATGGGAGTATAGGCAGGCAGGGAAGAGTAGAGGCATGCATGGGAGTATAGGCAGGCAAGGAAGAGTAGAGGCATGCATGGGAGTATAGGCAGGGAAGAGTAGAGACATGCATGGGAGTATAGGCAGGCAAGGAAGAGTAGAGACATGCATGGGAGTATAGGCAGGCAAGGAAGAGTAGAGGCATGCATGGGAGTATAGGCAGGCAGGGAAGAGTAGAGACATGCATGGGAGTATAGGCAGGCAAGGAAGAGTAGAGGCATGCATGGGAGTATAGGCAGGCAGGGAAGAGTAGAGACATGCATGGGAGTATAGGCAGGCAGGGAAGAGTAGAGGCATGCATGGGAGTATAGGCAGGCAGGGAAGAGTAGAGACATGCATGGGAGGATAGGCAGGCAAGGAAGAGTAGAGGCATGCATGGGAGTATAGGCAGGCAGGGAAGAGTAGAGGTATGCATGGGAGTATAGGCAGGCAGGGAAGAGTAGAGACATGCATGGGAGTATAGGCAGGCAAGGAAGAGTAGAGGCATGCATGGGAGTATAGGCAGGCAGGGAAGAGTTGAGACATGCATGGGAGTATAGGCAGGTAAGGAAGAGTAGAGGCATGCATGGGAGTATAGGCAGGTAAGGAAGAGTAGAGGCATGCATGGGAGTATAGGCAGGCAGGGAAGAGTAGAGGCATGCATGGGAGTATAGGCAGGCAGGGAAGAGTAGAGACATGCATGGGAGTATAGGCAGGCAAGGAAGAGTAGAGGCATGCATGGGAGTATAGGCAGGCAAGGAAGAGTAGAGGCATGCATGGGAGTATAGGCAGGGAAGAGTAGAGACATGCATGGGAGTATAGGCAGGCAGGGAAGAGTAGAGACATGCATGGGAGTATATGCAAGCAGGGAAGAGTAGAGGCATACATGGGAGTATAGGCAGGCAGGGAAGAGTAGAGACATGCATGGGAGTATAGGCAGGTTGGGAAGAGTAGAGGCATGCATGGGAGTATAGGCAGGCAAGGAAGAGTAGAGGCATGCATGGGAGTATAGGCAGGTTGGGAAGAGTAGAGGCATGCATGGGAGTATAGGCAGGCAAGGAAGAGTAGAGGCATGCATGGGAGGATAGGCAGGTTGGGAAGAGTAGAGACATGCATGGGAGTATAGGCAGGCAAGGAAGAGTAGAGGCATGCATGGGAGTATAGGCAGGCAGGGAAGAGTAGAGACATGCATGGGAGTATAGGCAGGCAAGGAAGAGTAGAGGCATGCATGGGAGTATAGGCAGGCAGGGAAGAGTAGAGGTATGCATGGGAGTATAGGCAAGGAAGAGTAGAGGCATGCATGGGAGTATAGGCAGGCAGGGAAGAGTAGAGACATGCATGGGAGTATATGCAAGCAGGGAAGAGTAGAGGCATGCATGGGAGTATAGGCAGGCAAGGAAGAGTAGAGGCATGCATGGGAGGATAGGCAGGTTGGGAAGAGTAGAGGCATGCATGGGAGTATAGGCAGGCAGTGAAGAACTGGCATCAGAGAAATTGACCCCCTGTATGCACTTTCACCTGACTCAATGGGCTGGGGTTGCACCACTTTTCACTTTTAAATGCCCCAGTGCACCAAACTCTTTATCCAGTTATCTTGTTTGTCTATTCAATATCTGTACTTTATCTGTCAGTATATCTGTGTTGTTTGTCTCTCTGTATCTATCTCTGATGAGAACGGGTGGGCTGATGAGGTTGCTTTGTCGGCCAGTAAATTGTTTTCGCTGGCGGGCTAAAAGTTGCCAGCCTTCCACTGTATGAATGTGTCACTATATGGAGAGAGACCTGGATGGGGGGAGTACAGTATACCTTCTTTTTGCTTGCAAAATGAACCTAAGGTTTAGCTATGAAATAATACCAACAAAACTGGTTCTTTGTGAATGCAAATATTTATTGAAAATGTCAGGGTTTATAATAGATTAGATATTTAGTTTCCTGTGGGATTGAGTTAATTGTAGCAAACTCCTCCTTCCCATAATACGTGGACATAATTATTCAAATATCTGGGAGGCGGCCTCTGCGGTCTCAGGAACAGGCTGTGTGGGCGTCAACTCTCTCAAAGAGATCTGCTGCCTGGTCGAACTTTGTATGGTCCTCCACCTTCTCACCTGCAAGGAAAGGACGAGGATTAGTCATGTGGAGATCCGTGTACAAGGGAGTGATTATATATAGCGCATGTTCTGCTAGCTTATAGTCCATTTCCTTAATATAACACCTGTTCTGCTAGCTTATAGTCCATTCCCTTAATATAACACCTGTTCTGCTAGCTTATAGTCCATTCCCTTAATATAACACCTGTTCTGCTAGCTTATAGTCCATTCCCTTAATATAACACCTGTTCTGCTAGCTTATAGTCCATTACCTTAATATAACACCTGCTCTGCTAGCTTATAGTCCATTCCCTTAATTTAACGCCTGTTCTGCTAGCTTATAGTCCATTCCCTTAATATAACACCTGTTCTGCTAGCTTATAGTCCATTCCCTTAATATAACACCTGTTCTGCTAGCTTATAGTCCATTCCCTTAATATAACACCTGTTCTGCTAGCTTATAGTCCATTCCCTTAATATAACACCTGTTCTGCTAGCTTATAGTCCATTACCTTAATATAACACCTGTTCTGCTAGCTTATAGTCCATTCTCTTAATATAACACCTGTTCTGCTAGCTTATAGTCCATTCCCTTAATATAACACCTGCTCTGCTAGCTTATAGTCCATTCCCTTAATTTAACGCCTGTTCTGCTAGCTTATAGTCCATTCCCTTAATATAACACCTGTTCTGCTAGCTTATAGTCCATTCCCTTAATTTAACGCCTGTTCTGCTAGCTTATAGTCCATTCCCTTAATATAACACCTGTTCTGCTAGCTTATAGTCCATTCCCTTAATATAACACCTGTTCTGCTAGCTTATAGTCCATTACCTTAATATAACACCTGTTCTGCTAGCTTATAGTCCATTCTCTTAATATAACACCTGTTCTGCTAGCTTATAGTCCATTCCCTTAATATAACACCTGCTCTGCTAGCTTATAGTCCATTCCCTTAATTTAACGCCTGTTCTGCTAGCTTATAGTCCATTCCCTTAATATAACACCTGTTCTGCTAGCTTATAGTCCATTCCCTTAATTTAACGCCTGTTCTACTATCTTATAGTCCATTCCCTTAATTTAACGCCAGTTCTGCTAGCTTATAGCCCATTCCCTTAATTTAACGCCTGTTCTGCTAGCTTATAGCCCATTCCCTTAATTTAACGCCTGTTCTGCTAGCTCATAGTCCATTCCCTTAATTTAACGCCTGTTCTGCTAGTTTATAGTCTATTCCCTTTAACACCTGTTCTGTTAGGAGTTGCAGATGACTTATTGTACATTGCTACAGAACATGTTGGCACTACACACAGAGCTACAACAAATTAGTTGTGATTTCCCAGCTCTGGGAAAAGGTCACTTACCCCCGTTCACGCAGTTGAACCCAACGGTAACAGGAGTGGAGCTGACTGGAGAACAGCCTTTGGCGCAGCGCAGGACCGGGTGGACAGAGTAACAGGTGGCCTCCTGCTCCGCTTTTTCAAGCCTTATGGTAGCATGTTCCACTTTACAAGCTGTAACAAGCAGACAGTAAAGTCATTCAATCATGCAGCTCAATCTGATGTTACAGTGACAGCCATTAAATGAGGGACTGTCAGCGGAGTCAACTGGAGCTTTAATTGAGTCCTACGGGTGGAGACAAGTTCTTTCTCCCAGTTTGTGGCTTTCGTTCTCTGTTTGGACCTGGAAACATGGGTCACTGTGAATCCTGGTTTGTGGATTGGATAGTGGAGGCCTATCCCTCTCTTGTCAGCAAAAAATAAGTTAGATTTAATTGAAAGATGTCACCAAGTGTAGACAAATTTAATTAGAAATTCTTTAATTAAAGATTATAAATGAGGCAACTTATTGAGCCCTTTTCGCTTGTATAGCTGTATCAGTGGGCAGACATCTTAGGCCAGATCCTTCCTTCATCTGACCCAAGATTCTGAACAAAATGTCAGCCTGCTAGAGGGATACAGAGCCAAGAGGGCTCAATAAGGTTCTTTATTTGTATTCCTCCTTTAAGGTATTTATATTTAAAATGCCTCCACTTGAAGCAATCTTTCAGTTGTTCTTTAATCAATCGTGTGTAGGTAAGGTTACAACAAAAATATGACCAAGCTAGTACCTCCATAGACTGAACACTGGCCTCAAGCCAATTTTTTTACCGGCCTACTAGTAAAAAACCATCTATGTGGCAACCCTAGGAGGGGTATGTGTTCCCCCTAGCTGAGGTTAGTTGCGTGTATATGTAAATATGAGTGGGTGCACTATGATGCCATGTGTCTTTGATATTGAGGAATATTTAGGTTGGTGTTGGTCGCCATCAACTCTGGTAAGATCTCAAGGAACGTGTGGATTAGTCAGAAATGGTTCTTATGGGGTTTATGGTTCTCTGTAGACATGACATTACCTCCAGAGCATGTTTCGTCCAGGAGAGTCCAAGAATGAACTAAGCTCTGTTCCTCTCTGGCTAGTGAACCGTCTGGCATCTGATATTCCTGCTCGAACTCATCATCGTGGCGGCCACACATTCCACAGGTCTTTCCACGCATCCATATGGCTGTCTTAACCTAGGTGGCCATTAAACAATAAAGTCAGGCTACTCCCGGATGGTCTTCTGCCGCCTATGTCCAGCAGCTCAGTATCAAGAAGTATCTTGTCAGCTGGAACCTGAAGCATGGACTTACCTGGCTTGTCTTTCCATCGTAGCGGAGACTCTCAATGCCGAAATCTGGGGCTGATAAGACCAGGGCTCCATCTAGCTCTTCGATCTTCACAGCTGGGTCTATGGATTTATGAAGATGCATTAAGCTATGACAACTTTGTCCCTCTTTCATCCTCTGTTGTCCCTCTTTTGCAAGCTCATAATTTCTGGTTTGTATAACTGTATCACAGAGCTCCAGAGCAATGAAACTCACAATAAGGTGAGTTTAAACAGCATTAAGTGATTTTTATATTAATTTGTGTAAATAATACACTTTATTCTTATTCTAAATGACGCATAAAATGACTTAAATAGTTACCGACTGGCCACTTAAAATGTCCCAGTAAAGCCCCACCCACAGCCACACCAGTGCTAATTGACTTGTGGTGCTTCCTTATGCCATCTTTTTTTTTTAGGACAAAGGGTCCTTACCAGAGCTAGCCTGATAGGGGAGACTGTTGATTTCAATGCTGTTAACCTTCAGCTTCCGTTCTCCTGAAGATGCATACATTTCAATATCGCTGTGGGAAGAAAAAACCCCAACAAATTACATGACTCCGCAGATAGTAGTCCAAATACAACCGACATTGAGTAAAACGCGTCAGGTTAGGGCTGAGATGATGTTCACAGACATCCTATTCAATGTTACTGTACAACTATTCACACTACTTGCAATTTACTCAGCAAGTTGCCCTCTGTATCACCACGCGGAACTTACAAGTTTCCGATTTTGATGTTGATGTCCTTATATTCCGGTAACTCGGATTTCCTAACGAGAACCATGAATTTCAGCTCATCTGTGCAGTCTTGTGCCAGCACGTGGTAGCAGCTTCCGAGCATGGTGTAGTTAAATTTATGGTCATTGAAGGTAGTTATCTGGCTGTCAGAAGCAGAGCAGCGGCCTACGGGTCCATGGGAGAGATGACAAGGTAAGAGTGATCAATTCCTCGGATTCTGGTGTATAGCTAAGAGAGTATCCCACTTATTGGACTTTTTTAGTGGAAGGAAAGTAACGGAATTGCACTGACCGTAAAGAGAGTCCATCAGTGAGCCGGGAATCTGGGAGAAGATATTGGCATTGGGGAGGTGTATCTGCGATGCTTGTAGATGGAAAGCAGCAGTGATTGGAACTGGGAGATTAATGGCTTGCCGATAAAATGTAATCTGTAAAACAATATGAGCAACATAAGACCACTAGGTCCACTCAGGGTCATGGATAGGCAAAGAGTCTGTACAAAGACACCAGAGGGCAGTTTTGATGTTTTGATCATCTAGTATAGCAATACATACAAAGCTAACATGATGCATCACTCAGCACGCTTCTAAAATTGACAACAATACAAGGCCTGGCCCTATATGAGACATTATATTCAAGGGAAGCCAATAATAGGGAATGCATTGTAGATCTTTACCCCAGGGACGTGTATGATTGCATTCATGATCCTTGGACTGTTGAGAGACAATATTAACTTCATCTGTTTCGATGGGTTTCTCTGGATTTGTTCGGTAAAGCCAAGCATGTAAGCCACTCCGGGAACATAATAGAAAACACTAGGGTAAAAAAAAGAAAAAGGCAAACCAGCAATGAGCCCATAAAATAATAAGGTGTCTATAGGGAATGCATTGTTGACATTGGTTATCTGTTGTGGGAACAGCTATGGGCTACACCCAGCTTATATTATTCCGGCATGATTAGACATATAATGATATTCTGTCGTGTACAACACAGTGGAAGTAAAGTAAAACCTGTCTTACTTCCTTGGTATTGATCTAATATGGGATGGAATGCGGGGCCAGTTGACGTCCAGTCTAAGTGCTGGTTGATTTCCCAAGCGACCGGTCTGTGCCCTGGCGGTTATCTTGTACTGCTGGCAGTTCTGTCCCCATTTCAGGTCAGCCTTAATCAGAAAGAAAAGGGTCGGTACAGTGATGATGTTGGACATTGGAATTTTAATAATAAGAAGTACTCACTGTGAATGTAAAAAAAAAACAAAACGTGGATTATCCTAACTTAATAGCTTGTACCTGGGCAACATGAGGACCTTCAACTCGAGCATTGGCACAGATTCTCCACCGGCTCTGTCCAGTGATGTCCACCACGTAGACCTGGATTTTGGGTCTGGAGGAGTAATAGTCGGTGTAGACAATAAGCTGCATGCCTTGTTTCTTGTTGTCATTTCTCAGAGCCTGAGCGGTGATAACCAATGATGGGGCTTTCTTGTCTCCCAGGAAGCTCGCCTGAAAAGGGATCACCGTTAAAATCAATCCCAACACAGGGTCATATCTGAAAAAGGATACTTCAACACTTAACCTAACTAAATTGAATGTTGTTTGTTCTAATGGTTGAGAAGGTTAGAAGACACAATTTAACTGCAGTGCCTCCGCCTCTAAGGTAGTCTAGAACAACTGTGGGTTCTGCATAAAGGTGAGTTCCGGGGCAACATTCTAAATGTGGAACATTGAGCTGGAACATTCCGTTTGTGTCATGGGGATGAACCCAGCATGAGAACTTTGCCCCATGGTTGACTATTATAAAAAAAAACAAAAAAAAACACATGTATGTCTATTAACATGTGTTTATGAGGCAACCAAACTAAGCTCCCTATCTTCAGGAAACAACCAATAACCCCACAATCTCCTAGATGGATGTTTTGTACGGAGAGGAGGGCCACAGCTGACTTACACCGTGGCGTGATCTTTGAGAAGATCCACTGCTGCTTGACGAGGAAGAAGACGATGAGGAAGAAGAGGAAGATGAAGACGAAGAACTAGAACTGCTGCGTCTATTGCCCAGTCTCCCGGACTGTCCTCCCGAGTGGTGAGCCTGTGTAAACACGGAGTAATATAAACCATGCAATCTACAGTAGGGAATTCATCTTGGATGGAGAGGGGGGAAGAGCAGGAGACATACCATTCTGTGTGATCGACTGAATCGTAACTGATAAAGTTCTGGCTCCTATAAACGAAAGGAAAAATAAACTGTAAATCCTGCCTGTAGCTTTTCACGCAAAAGAGCACTGGGGGCTGGGCGACGATGACTACATTCCAAGGACTTGAAACAGCTGTGCATGATAACTGCTGCAGAGAAAGCCAGTCTGTCTCCCGTGTTCTCTCACTCAACGAGGTCACTGAATTTAGAAACCCCGGTGAAATTACTTTTAAGGTAAAACTACAGGAGAACCGTAAAATGATTTTAAAGTAACCCTTGTGAGCCCTCAACTAACTTGTAGACCAGGGCTTGACAAACATTAATAGACATTAGGAGCCAGACATGACTGTTTAGGAGCCAGCCTACCTATTGTTAGGAGCCAGGGAAATTGAACTTCCGTAGAGTGCTGTGTAAAACGACAGTAGTAGGGGCTGTGGCTGCCTAGCTTCCCGGGATTTGTCAAGCCTTGCTGTAGACACACGCCAGAGACATACAATGCTAATGAGAGTCAGTTACCTGTGAGTTCTGGATGAAACCTCTCTGTTCACGCTTTTGGTGTTGATGTCCTTGATCACCTTTGTGACCCTTGTGATTGTGACGAGAATTCCTGGAACTGCTGCTGCTGCTGGAGCTGCTACTGCTAGAGCTGCTTCTTCCCTGCTTGTTTCGACTACTGTTACTGCTGGAGCTGCTGCTGCTGCTGCTGGCCTTCCAGTCCTTTTTGTTTTTCCTATTGGCGCTCTCGTTGCTGCTGCTGCTACTGCTGCCCTTACTTCCACTGGAACTGCTGCTACTGGAACTGCTACTGCTGCTGCTAGAGCTGGCTTTCTTCCTGCGGTTCTGGCGGTCTTTCGCTTCAGACACGCGGTACAGGTCACGATCTGTTCTCTCCTGCTGCTGAGCGTGCTGGCCCTTCTGCCCCTTCTGCTGCCTTCGCTGAGATTGCGACGAAGATGATGATGACGATGAAGATGGCGAGGAAGACTCTGAAGATTGCGAAGAAGAGGATGATTTGTTGTTTTTATTTCTTTTTTGTGTCTTTTGTTCCGACGTTCTCCTCTTCAGCTGCTTCTTGTATAAAGTGCTGTTTCTAGCCTGAAACAAAAGCCAAATGTATTTGTTGAGACATCATCATTATAACGCTCTTGGTGAAGAAGAGGACAGCATATCTACGCATGTCCTGCACATATAACAAGCATAGCAATAAGGATGAGAGAATGATATAATATAGTGATAATCGACGGGAAGCATCTCACCATGGATTCACTCTCAATTCCAAGAATAGTCTTTAGTCTATCTAGAACCACAGACTCCTCTAGGTGCTCTTCCGTCTCATCATTTAGTTTGACCAGGGCAATGATTTTGGAAGCGGCTTTCTGTCCGGCTGTGATCTCTACCTGCAGTTTCTCGATTGCTGCATCCGAGCGATCTGGAATCCAAAATAAAACCAGAAGAACATGAGCCACCCATTGCTCTCACCAGGACCCTTAAGACTGATCCACCCGCACCAGTCACTTCGTTGCAGAGAAAGCACCTAACATTTTTGAACTTACGGCCCCAGTCTTCTACAGGAAATCAAGATAAAGCTCTCAAGGTGCCCTCTCATTTTTCCGCCCATCAATATCAGCCCCCCCCCCCCTGCTCATTCCTGCTCTCCTTCCTTTACTATAATCTCTATTTCCCCCAATGAGTTAAGTAAAAACTAAAGTGCCTTATATTCGCAAATGTCACATCATAACATTTACTAGGTCTTCCATAACTGATGGTGATACTGTAGACACAAGTAGAGTGTCAAGTCAGAGGTCTCCGACTGCCACCTGTGCCATAGGCTCGCCATCACTGCCATAGGTTTACTCTAATGGGAAGTCATGCTCAGTACCTGTCCCACACACTACTCTTTATCGCCTTTGATGGTTACTTGCCTGGTTTCAGTATGACTTTAGAGTCATGGTCTCCGACCAGTTGGTACAGGAGTGAATTTTTCTTAGATGCAGCATTTTTGCCCTGCTTTTGTAGACAAACTTTAGCTCCAGTTTTGGGGATTTTGAAGCACCATTTAAACAGTTGGGTAGGTGAGAAGTTATGGGCTGCCGCAGGAGAGGAATAGGCATACTTCTTAGGGTCAAGTTCTGAAGACATTTCCTAAACAAAGAACAAGGAAAATCCATTGGATTCTGGAATTCTTAAATGTGAAATGAAGATCCCAAGGAATCTTACCGAATTAAAAGCAACCTTACTTTTTAATGCATATTTAACTTCAATAATGCACATGTGCATTGGATTTTGAAATGTTTTAACATGAATAACACCTGGTATGGTTCCATTACTGTTAGGGAACCACCCCAGGTGTTATACATATACTTATTCAAACACATCTGGGTAATCCCTGAATCCTGGACCACTGAGGGTCCTGGAGGACAGGTTTAAGAAGCACTGCTCTAGAGCAGCTAGATATTTACACCACAGATGCTACTTGGACATTCATCATCAAGCCAGTGGAGAACCATCAAGATGTATCACTTTGTTCCTATGTCCACAGGGAACCTCCTCTGCAGATAGGCTAAAGATAGACAGGCAGTTAAGGATTCCATATATTTCCCATGCTGGTTGGTAAATACATGTTACATTGTATACCACCCATGTGTGTGTTGTATCTGAATTACCATCATGCTGGCCCTTTCCGCTGATCCTCTGTCATTTTGTTCAAAGTGTTTCTTCAAGATGTCTTGATTCAATTCACGAGGTACAACTGGCGTCTTTTTCACAGCATCCAGCTCTTCAATGTTCCTCGAGATAGCAATCACGTGAGATCTGGGGATCGGACGGGGAGGAAGGAGAATAAACCAAACAGGAACTATGCTTGTTTTGCTTAACATTGAACAGATGATCAAAATTTACAAAAAAAGCATCTATTAAAATTGCCCTTCAAAGAATACTACTTGCTGTTTCATGATTGTGATTCATTGCATTAAAGTCCAAATCAAAAGGGGGCTAGGCATATAGGAGAGGCACCAAAACTATCGTGATTCTGTGCTGTGAGTGCTGATCTTCCACATTCTGGAACCTTCATCAGACACTGAGCTTGATTCCCAAAATAGAGAATTGCAGAGTAACATAGAAACATAGAATGTGTCACCGGCAGATAAGAACCATTCGGTCCACCTAGTCTGCCCAATTTTCTAAATACTTTTATTAGTCCCCAGTTCCCTATCTTATATCTAGGATAGCCTTGTGCCTATCCCACGCATGCTTCAAATCCTTCACTGTGTTTACCTCTACCACTACCGCTGGAAGGCTATTCCATACATCCACTACCCTCTCAGTAAAGTAATAGTTTCATTAGTCCCTGGCCTTATCTTATAGCTAGGATAGCCTTGTGCCTATCCCACGCATGCTTAAACTCCTTCACTGTATTAACCTCTACCACTTCTACTGGAAGACTATTCCATACATCCACCACCCTCACAGTAAAGTAATAGTTTCATTAGTCCCTGGCCTTATCTTATATCTAGGATAGCCTTGTGCCTATCCCACGCATGCTTAAACTCCTTCACTGTATTAACCTCTACCACTTCTGCTGGAAGACTATTCCATGCATCCACTACCCTCTCAGTAATGTAATACTTTCATTAGTCCCTGGCCTTATCTTATATCTAGGATAGCCTTATACCTATCACATGCAAGCTTAATACAGAATTGTTGAGATGTATAAATGAAGGCACAATCCCCCAAACACCTTTCTTTAAAACTTCCCATCATCTTTTTTTTTAAAGAACCCCCATTGTGTTATGGCATCCAGGGAGCGGGAGGATACCTGGCTGTAAGGAGTTCGTTTTCTTGCTGGCATGGAGAGGTTTGAATCTTGATATTTTTCTCTTTCATGTCGATCTTTGCGGTGAATTTGGCCGGGGTGTATGTTTGCAATTTAGCGTGCAGTTCAATTGCAGACTGGATTAAATGTGTGTTCACCCCCATGGTCACGATGGTGTGAACAGTCACACTGAGAAAGAAAACAAAGACAATGGCTGGGTCAGTCTCATTACCAAGACAAGTGAATACAACACACCGGAGTCTATTCAATAAAGAGAGAATGGCAGGGAATCGAGATGGGAATTTAACATTTTTAGTCCAATAGAGCAGAGTTGGAGATGTTCTCCAATGCAGCTGATTAATAAGGGGTAGTCAGAGGCCCCACTGGCAGTTGTTATTGTCTTCCAAAAACATCTTCTAATATCAATTATCCTTTAATAATATATTTTATTAAACACCAAGAAATGCATTTTTCTATCATCTTAACACAGAGAAGGTATATTTTTCTAAATAAGACAAACAACCCATGAAAAATCAAATGTGTACCACACCCAACACACCACCAAACCATCTAGTAAACTGGTTATTTTCCCCTTTTTCTATCCACCTTACTCTGCTCCTTCTAACCTCTCTACCAATTCCTCATGGGTATCTTTGAAGGACTTGCTAACCTGGGAGAGATGTCTGCGTGAAGTTGGATGTTGGACTCTAAGAGTTGAGCGACACTTAGTTCGGTTGATGGGGAAGGTGTCACCTTGACATCGGCTGTAACAGAAATACAGAGGTGTTTTGTACAAATAAATTGCAATACGATTCTCAGTAAAACACGTTTAGCAGATTTGAATCCTTATGCACTTATATGTTTAGTTTTACCGGATTGTATTCCTACTTGTGTACAGGTAATTATTTTTTTTTTTTTTTACATGTGCACATGTAGGTGAAACTGAAATATAATGCATACAAACTATATACTCATCTCTTACTTTCCACGTAAGCACCGGCCACGGCACTGGAATGGACGCTGAGCTCCATAGGAAAACCCACACATGTTGGGACAATGTGTCGAATCTCGGTAGCCAGTACTGGAAAAGCCCAGTGGTCAGTAATTCCTTTCAGGATCTTGTTCAGCAGTTTCTTCACCACAAAGTGTCTCTCTGCTGGTTCGTTCAGCGCCTAGATTGGGTGGGACAGTAACATTTAAATACATAAAGGCAATCAACACAGTAAAGGAAGCGGGTTTAATAAAAAGAAGAAAAACTACCACAACGAGAGGACATAGTCTTAAATTAGAGGGGCAAAAATGTAAAAGTAATATCAGGAATTATTACTTCACTGAGAGGGTAGTGGATGTATCGAATAGGCTTCCAGCGGAAGTGGTAGAGGTAAACACAGTGAAGAAGTTTAAGCATGCGTGGTATAGGCACAAGGCTATCCTAGATATAAGATAGGGAACTGGGGACTAATAAAAGTATTTAGAAGATTGGTCAGACTAGATAAGCCGAATCGTTCTAATCTGCCGACACATTCAATGTTTCTATGGAATGTTGGCAGTTTTTTCGTAAAGAACAGAGCCACAGATGGGATCTAGGAAGAGTGGTACCTCACCTTTACAATGCTTTGAATAGTATCTCTGGTGGCTTCGTTGTACTGAACCGCCTGACCGAAGACTTTCATATGCGTGGAAAACATGGGGACCTCAGATGACAATGTTTTTGAACCCAGCAGCTAGGAAATGACAAAGACATGGGATAATATTAACAACAAGGACAGACAGAGAGTCAATCCCCAGGCGAGTCTGGTCAGTAACGAGGATGACTGAGCACTGGATCTTTTTAGCTGTGTTTTAGAGACTTCGCCCAGCAACTATAAAACAGAGGTCTTCTATAAAAGACAGCTGCTCTCTCTCTCTATTTCATTACAGCTTATAAATGCAAGTTATAGACGTGTACAGTACTAATCTGCTGGATGAGGAGGTAGAAACTAAAGTCTGTACCACTTTGATAATCTTGACGATACTTTTCCGCATTGAAAAGTCAGCAAACTGGATGTTTTCTTTCCTGAGAACTTCCTGAAGCCCTTCCATTTGGATGCGAACCTGTGTTAAAAGATTCATAGTTCAATACGAGATCTGCTTCTCTAAATGGTAACCTTCACCAACGCGGGAACAACTTGTCGAATTACCTCAAGCAACTCGGTCTGAAAGCCCAGCATGTAACCATGGACCTTGGCGACAAGTAGGACAGGCAGGGTGGTGGTGGGGCTGTTCATCACAAAGATGTCGGCCACTGCTCCTGACATGAGGGGGTCTACGAGAAGAAACATTTAATTACCCATTTTAAGAAACCAAGGTTTTAAGAACAGAATAATGCTCCAGGAGGTGAAGGCCTCATAGTCTTTATTTACAAAAAAATCACCTATGACTTTACTTAAGGTAAAAATAAATAGGGTGAATATCTTTTGAATGGTGCACAATCAGATACATGAGGTAGAGCGCCCCCTGCTCGCAAGCTTACAATGTAGAGGGAGTGGGGGACATGAGACCATAAGAGAGTGAAGAGGCCAGTTTCTTCCATTGGTCCATAACTATATTATCTGAGAAGTACTGTGACAGATGCCTGGGAGAGAGAGCAGAGCTTTGGCAAAATGGCAGCTGTCAAACAAACCTAGAACGAGGTTGGACTATGTGAAGATGGAAAACTTCTGTTGGGAAAAGGGCTTAACTCACAGTTGAAAGAATCCAGATGAATAGCCTTGCTGTAGCGCATGCCCAACTTTTCCAGTTCTGGATTGAGGATCTTTAAGGCTATGTTGCAGGCGGCGGCACTAAAGACAGACAGAAGAATGGTCAGTGGTGGACAAGAAGACTCGGAGCGAAAACATGATGGGTAAAATCTGCTGTGTGTACTCACAGAGAGTGGAGCTCCGGGATGGTGCTTTTGGAAAGACTCTTGATGTGTGAATAGGTGAAGCTGGCCAGCTGCAGGTTGATCCTGCTCTCCCTGGCTACTATGTTGGCCACGGTGGTGACAGTGGACAGCGTTGGTCTGGTCTCAAACAGAACGATGCAAGCCGTCATGCGGACCTCGGAATGGGCTCTGCGGTTCGTAAAGACTTGAAGCGCGATTTCTTGAACCTAAAGAAAAGCGCCAACTTGTTATCCAGGCTTGGGTTTTCTAAATCTGTTTATTGCATTAGCACGGGCATGGAATAATAGATCAGGGATGTTTGTATTTTAACTGAACTCGTTTTTATTTGGGGCAGAAATTGGGCAGAATATATTGGCTGAATGGTTCCTATCTGCCAACACATTCTACGTTTCTATGGAATAGACAATTCACTGGTCCTTCTTGTTAATGTGGATGGCCGTAGGCACTGCATAACGTAAGATTGGGGGGCTGGTCGTTATTAATTTAATGATGCAATACCACTTAATCTAAGGCCTTTTCAGCACAGATAAAGGTTGCACAAATATATTCGGCCCAGTTGGACATCAAGGCACATGGCTAATTTAATGTATGTGGACATTCTGAGATGTTGGCTTCATTTCCTGTTTCCACTCTTATTAGTGAGCATCTATCAGTACCATGGTAGATGTTTGTCGCTCTGTGGTTAACCAATGAGCCAGTGCTATGGCATCAGCTTGAGATGTATTGGATAAAGCAAGCAGAAGCATTGTACCCCCAGCTCGCTAAGGCCATCAATCCTCCCCAGGACTTACCCTTTGTCTGTCTCGCTTGGCAATGTTCCTGAGGGCCATCATAGCCTCCACTTGGATCCGGGGTGGGAGTTGGTTGGCGCTGGAAGAAAATCCTGGCAGGAATTTGAGGATGCGCTTGAGACTTGCGGGTTGCCCGGCATTTCCCAGGGCTTTCAATGCCAGAACAATTTCCTCCACATGAGCCTTGTTAGCGGCTTCGGCAGCTAAGTCATGAACAGGCTGAAATACAAGAGTCGAGTCAGTGGCATCATGGAAACCATTTGTGGATCCCCCAGGGTGAGCTGCGGCTGGTATACTGAACAAAGTGTCTGTCATGGACCCCCTTAAAGGTACGGGCTTGGGTTTCTTGCACCGCACCCCTTATTCTATGTAAAATTCTGAATAAATTCAATTTCCACACTAAATCTATTGCACTGACTCTAGTCAGAATACGTTATGTGTTTTTTTAGAATGGGGGCTGCCTCCTGCCTTAATTGGGCCATGTTTAGATATCCTGACCTTTCTGTTGAAGCAGCAAAAAGTGACATTTTCAGTCACTAATGGAAATTAAAATGCAAAATATACAGCAAATTTCCAAACACACCCCAACGGCTTTTTCCGCTGCTGTATATTCTCCGTACCTGTAAAACAGTTTCTGGGCAGATGGGGTAGTTCTGGCAGTATTTGTTGACCAAGGTGCTGTATGCCAACACTGTTGCCCTGTGCAGGCTTCGTTCATTTTCAGATTTGTATTCTATCACCAATTCCTGTCATTACAAAGAAAAACATGCATTCTCATTGGGCGCTGACAGCTGGGAGAACTGGAGCGAACATACGATTTGTGTGGGTCTGAGGGTAGACCATGACATAAGCCAGGGAAAACTAAAGGTTTTGCAGGAGAAGAACCCACTGTAATGGATAGTGTTATAATGTAAAGTTACAAAAGTACTGTAAATGTCCTTAAAAAAATAATAAAAGGAGAAGAGACGAAAGAGACAAGAAGCAATATAAATAATGTATTGGCATATTATGATTCCGGGAATACTTGGCCATTGGAATGGAAGAGTTCCTGACTTACGGCCGCTATCTGCAAAGCACGCTGGCTGGGCTTCATGTATAGCATACACATTGAAAATGCTTTCGCTTGCTCATCGTGGCTTAGGTCTTTCATCTGCCTTATGGCGTTCAGCGCGTCAGGTGATCCAATTAGTGGGATGGCGTGTCGGAGGTAGTTCCTGAGTGACGCAGGGAGAAATAAGTTACAGCAAATACCTGAAATCTGGTAGGACTACAGACTACAAACCGGGATGATGTATGTTTCAGGTGTTCCAACTGCTTTATATAGTTAGCCATGGGGCAAGCATATCCGCTGATCCGGTGCCATTTACCTGTACTGAGGTCTGCCAGCAAACTGTTTCCAAATTCCCAACAGAGTTTCAAGTTTGGCTTCACGGAGCAGCTGTACGAGCCGGAGGTATTGGGCTGGGGTGTCAGCCTGGACCTGCTGCTGGATGTCCTGGACAAGGTGCTGAAGAATGTCTGCGACCTAATTGGATGAGGGCACAAGAAGCATATGACTTTCAGAGAGATCAGATACAATGCCTTCGGTGTTCTATTAAACTGTGGCATACCACCTACATTTCAAATGTCCCAAGAGGGACAGTTTTGCTTTAAGGTGTGGCTATGGGGGGGGGGGGGGGGGGGGCTTTATGGACAATTGAGAGCTATTGATGACATTTGGAAAGCCATCTAAAATACAGATAATGCATTTTAAACACACTATATGATGAGTTGTATTGCTCTGGAGCTCTGTGATACACTCATACACACTTACATTTCAGAGGTCCTGGTAAGAAAGGACACCAGAGGAAGAAAGAAGGGACAGAGCGTTTTAGAGTAAAGGTAGGGACTGTCCCTCCTAAATAGGGACACTTGGGAGGCATAATGTTGCATAGGGAATAATATGTGTCATAGAACTCAAATAATTCTGCATGTCAAGGGCACAGGAATATTTTACAACAACAGACTAGTGATCATTGTTGATACAAATTATATTTAATCACCCTCGGGGTATTAGACATATATACTGATTCTGCTTTTGTCTTTTTCCTAATTTTTTTTTAGCAATTAGCATTTCACACCATAACAGGTGAAATAAACTGAACTGACAAGTAAACTGCTATAAAATAGGCATTCATAACTGAGATGGAAAAATTCCCCAGCGTGCTTGTATTTCCAACTCCATTATAAACTCCTGCTTCCTTACGGGCAGATTTATTTCCTTCCCTTATCTATTTAACATTACCTGTGACTCTAGATTGCTACTCTTCATGAGGTGCATTGGCATCTGAATTAACTCAGATCCAAAGCGGTACTGGATTCCGCCACGGTTTTCCAACTGTGTTCGGGGTTCCTTGATCCTGTTCGCTCTTGTCTCCACCCAGGTAAGTACTTGTCTGAAAGAGAACATTCCAAGAATACGTGAAAATTCCATACTTTGATTGTGCTCAATTCAGGAACTAAGTTTTCAACTGCTCATCTACAAATTAAAAGATTCTACTTATTAAAATCATTATTTTTTTTAAATATATTTAATTCATTAGCATTCCTTTCTAGAATTGTGCAAACTAAAATTCCCCAGAGTGACAAAATCAGCAGTTATAACAGTTCATATTACAACAAATCATAACTACACTATAATTCAATTGACCATGTATTAATTGTGACTGTCGTGGGTATTCACTGTGCCTGCAAATCCCACTACTGACACCATCACAGTGAGTAGTCAAGATAAAACACAGCAAATTCATTAGTCACTAGTCATTACATTAATAGGTGGCTGTGCAGGCTAAAGGGATGTCAATGTATTCACTATAACTCCATTGAGACTTGTAGAATTACATTTTAAAGTAAAGTTGTGTATTTCATGACTTTTATGCACAAGAGATCTGGAAAGCCTACCTTGCTTCCATTGCAGCAGCACCATAAAGTTCAAAGAAGGGAGCGGCCTGATAGACTTGCTTGGCTGTTACTTGTGCAATCTGGAGTCCCTGCCTCACTTTCTTCAATTTGTAGGTGAATATTGCGGTTCCACGTACATGCTTAGATTTCTAAACAGAAGATAAAATGAGTTGAGTAGGCCAATCGTTGGCAATGGACAGGAGGAAATCTTTGGAGCCCACGCTCACCTGTTGACATGCTTTGCAGTATTCCACAAAAGCAACACCAGTAGTCTTCGAAACTTTGTCTTCACAATTGTTGAGGTCTCTTGATTTAGTAACAACCATTGTGTTTTCTCTCCTGTCTTCCTGGACCAAATACCTTGTCAGGCAAGTACCGCCAAGCCCATCCTGGAAACAGGGTTAGAAAAAGAACAATTACAGATCTAGTAGAGTATTTTGTAGGCCTTAAGCCCAGTTTATTGCATTAGTCCTTGGAGATTGGGGGTGAGTCGGGGAGTTTAAGTTGCAACTGATACTAACTTCTTGAAAGTCGTACACATTTTGTGTCTTCATGACGCTGACGTGAAACAAGTGCAAGAGTCCTTTAACGACGTTGAGTAAATCTTCCCGAAGATCAGCTGGGGCAAAGATGTTTCCAATCCGCCCATTGTGGTATTCGAACTTGATGGGTTGGGTAAGCTGTTCGGCAATAACTTGGCTCAGTTTCGATGATCGAGTGAAGGGGTCTCGTGGCCAAACGCCATTGAACTCCTTCAGTTCGGGAGAGTGGATCTGAAAGGAGGAAGGTAAATAGTGATATTACAATAGTCAGGAATTTAATAATTAATGTAACATAAAGGGTAACAGAGTTAGAACCTTCCCAACAGTCTCCTCGCCCCTTCTTATTGGATGTCACAGAATTTACAAGAAATTGTTTGCCAATCTTAATCTTCAGGAAAAATTGTAATTATTTTAAAGTAAAAATAAGTGTCTTTCACCCATTTAAAAACACTTGTACAACACGTGCAACACACAGACAATAAACTAGGTGGGGAAATATTTCGAACAGTTTCTAATTTCTGTTGCCAAAGTTATATTTGTTTCTCTGGAGATTCAAAGTGATTCTGTTATTTTTGGGGCATTTTATTTGGCTTTTGCAAAATTTGGTCTTCTTATCAGTGAACAGAGAAGGTCTCTTGCCATAACTTACCTGGAGGATGTAAGATCTTTGTGCAATACCACTGACTTCCACCTTGCAGTTTATTTTGACACCGGCCTTCACCATTCCCCTCTCGGGAAACCCGTTCATCACAATCCCTTCATACTGAAACACGTATGTCTTGCTCTCGCTCAGTATCGGTTCTGCAATGGATGAAACATGTTTATGTTTGTACTATGTGTATATACAGGCATGGGTTCAGGGGGAGGGCTAGCAACTTTTATCCCAGGTGAGTGGCAGAACTATTTAGCCTCCCTTTCATCAACATCCCCAGCCCCCCGTTATCATAGGAGATAGACAGATAAGGTACAAAGCATATACATTGGAGTTGTTGTGCTGAGGAGCTAGCAATTCTATTTGTCATTCCAGTAAGTGTAAATCCCTTCAGCAAGGTTATCATAAGCGATAAGAGGCTGTCTGAATCTAGCTTTGGCTTGCAGGCTATCTATATGGATAGTTATAGGGGTAAGCTCTTCCAGATACACAAAAAGAAAAGTTTTAGGACTTTCGATAATGGAATATAAATAGTCCTGGTGTCTGGATTATATATAATACAAATTAAAGTTCATTCTGTTAACATTAACATTATTATTTTTTTTTTTACAAACCACAAAGTCAGATCTCAAGGAGCAAACGATGCAACTTACGCGTTTCACTAGAAACTTATACCCAGTAGGCTTACTGTAGATGTAGGTTACACATGGGTGTCAAAAGGAGAATTAATGGTGGTTTAAGGTAAGATCGATACAGCAGGTTTAAGACAGTGGAAAGTATTTGGAGATGTAGTTTACAGATTACATTTAAAATGACATCACAAAATAAAACTTACCAAATTGTGATCTGTCACCCGCTGTATAAAAAAATAAAGAAAAGGGAGAAAATATGTTATAATATAAATAATGCAGCTTATCAAATATATATATATACTATTATATGCAAGTGATTGATATATGTCATATAGATAATACTACATGTTAATTACATGTTATATATAGAATTTGCTATAAACTCATGTTACAGAATATTCCATGCTACATATAATGTATTACATGCAAGTCACTAGTGGAATATAGCATGCTATACACTAATTGCATTCCATTGACATAATATTACATACTATACATAGTATATTATATGCAAGTTACTAATTACATACAAGATGCTGATTATATGTCATGGATAGCATATGACTAATTGCATGCTATATACAGAATGTTACATACTGGATATAATACATTATATGCACTTCACTAATTATATGCAAAATTCTGATTACATGTTAAGTAAAGAATGTTATATGCTATTCACTAATTGCATGCCATATGTAATTGTATATTAAATAGATTATGACATCCTATCCACTAATTGCATGCGATATACAGAATATTACATGCAGTATACAGTGTATTGCATGCAAGTCACTAATAGAATGTTATATGCTATTCACTAATTGCATGTCATATATAATAGTATATTAAATAGATTATGACACCCTATACACTAATTGCATGCGATATACAGAATATTACATACAGTATACAGTATATTACATGCAAATTACTTATAGAATGTTATATGCTATTCACTAATTGCATGTCATATATAATAGTATATTAAATAGATTATGACATCCTATACAGTAATTGCATGCGATATACAGAATATTACATACAGTATACAGTATATTACATGCAAATTACTTATAGAATGTTATATGCTATTCACTAATTGCATGTCATATATAATAGTATATTAAATAGATTATGACATACTATACACTAATTGCATGCAATATACAGAATATTACATACAGTATACAGTATATTACATGCAAATCACTAATAGAATATGATGTGCTATACACTAATTGCATGTCATATAGATAATATGATACATGATGTCCAGCATATTCCATGCATGCCACCAATTTCATATCACATATGAAATATTACAAGAAGTGTTAGACACTTACCTGCTAGTGCGAGGAGAAGTGCTAGGATGATCCCCCTCATGATGATGGCGAATGATGGACCAAGAAGAAGTTCAGGTATTTATAGTACGATGAGTGGGGGGCACCATGCCAGAAATGGTAAATAATCAACCCCCCCCCCCCCTTTAATTATCTTATGACATTATCACACAAGATGTTACCTTTATCAATCAGAAAAGCCACCAATAATTATGTAACATGTTATTGCCAATCGATGAGGACAGTTAATAATTGTTAGCGCATATTTGATCGGTCACTGTAACTTGTTTCAGGTCATGATAACTGAATACTCCTGATCTAATCTCTCCTGATAACACCTGGCATGAAATTGACCAGCAAAAAAAAAAAAAGAACATCAGCCCCTAAACTCACAGATTCAAAACTTCGGTTTTCTTAACTTACAGTTTTAACTGATTCCATGCAAATTTTACATGCGAAATATACAGCATTTTGTGCTTGAAGAAAGGTTTTTCCCACTCTGATGTGAAGAAAGAAAAAAAATGAATGTACATTAAAGATGATACTTTAAAATTAAAATGCCTTTATTATTAATATTATATTTTAAAAATTTGCAGTTTGTTTTGCAGACTTTTCTCTAGGGATCAGTCGTCCCATGATTAAATCTGGAACTGTCGAAAGTGCTGCCCCTGGTGGATCTATACAAAATAACACTGCGAACCACAAAGTCCACTTTAATATAGTCCATAATAGGCTCACCCCCCACTCTGTCGTCTGGTGTAATCCATGGTCTTCTGTTGTCCGTGGAGTCGATCTTCCTGTCCGGAAGTAAATGGAACACCATCAATGAATTTCTTCACCCTAGCGCTTTCGAAGTCAGGCTCCCAAAGGGTGCTCCGTGCCCACTATACTGAAGAAACAAATAGCTGCCCACACTCCCCGAAAATAGAAGGCGTGTTGATTAAAGTGTTTCTCCCCCCACAGTTCTAAATTTGATGTATCTTTTTTAAATAAAGAACTTTTAACTTGGGTTTGGAACCCCCCATTTCCTTGGAGTGTGGGCCGCTATTTGTTTCTTCCCTGCTTGATACGCTCAGCATCCCTGAGGAGCCAATCACAAGGCTCATAGAGAGATGGACGGGGATGCAGGACATGGAGAAGCATAAGGAAAAATTGTGCACTCTGCTCTCAAAATGTAATTCATCCAAAAAAGTGCTTTACTGAGTCCATAAAAAATAAATAAAACAGAATCAAAGGTAACAGTGCATGGACTAAGACTGGGGTAAGGGAAGACCACCTTCTGTTTGAGATTCTATACATGGAGAAGCATGGCAACACATTGCTCATCCACGTCCCCTGGTCACTTTTACTACTGTGCACTGCTATTGAACAAGTACTAGCCTGGTCCATTTCACATTTAATGGTGGGTGGGTCCCGAACCTTTTTTTCTATCCTTATATCTTCTTCTCTGTTAATATCATTGTTTCTCAACCCCTCCCTCACTACCCTCATATCGCCACCTCAACTAATAGCTGTTTCTCCCCTTAACACCCCATACAATTCTTCATACTTGCTCATCCCCCTCAATAGGGCCCATGAATTTTTGTTACACTACTGACTAAAACGAATACAATTTCAACAAATGTAAAAAAAGAAAAGAAAAGCATATATTGTCTTTCCTTATTATATAATATATTATATAAGTCTTTGGATGTTAAGGCATAATAAGATTCCCCAACATGACTATGACCAACTGAAAGATGACTGAAAAGATGACATTACCACGTCGTTAACTATGAAGCATAATTTAGTAGGAGAAATATAGTCTGATAAGAAAGGGTCATATATATATATATACATAGCCCCACAAAAATCTAATGAAGTATAGGGAGAAAGGAAAAGGGCGGAAAAGAGAGGAAGGAGGTGAAGAGTAGTAAGTTGACATGAAAAAAAAAAACATTTATGGGAACATGGTAGGAGCATGGAGATAATTGTTCGATTTTTCTTTGGAGATGACAAACTATATGCAGTTTGTGCATCTGTGGATGGTATGCTTCATGTCAATTCAGCTGTGCATGTCTGGCTGGCTAACAGGCTCCTTCTGAGGTACCTCCGCCGATGTCCAGCTTTGGCCAGTCTTAACCGTGGCAAAATAAGTTAACCTCTGTCCGAATGTAGGGCCATCTGGTACTTTTACGTGGATTCCTATAAACAGGAATGGTGATTCTCAGATTATGTAAAACTACATTTTGTGACCTCATTGATAAAAGAAGTTCTAGATAACACGTACATATTAAATCATTACATTTACTGAGCGAAACCTAAAAAAGCATTTACATGGCCTTCATTTTCTACACCAGGCCTAAGACACTGCTCCTCCCTTAAAACATCTTCCCTTATCACCTCTTCCTACCCACTCACGAGCTTTCTCCGGTACCTGGAACTCACTTCCACAGAATGTACAGCTGTATTCCTCATTCTCGATCTTTAAAAAGTTCCTCAGATCTCACTTCCTGGAAGAGTCTTACCGCTTACTCAATTAGAACTCCGTGTAAGAATGTTCCCCAACTGAATATAGTCATGGAACCCTTTTGTATGTTGTACAACATAATGGAACCCCTTAAATTTCTTTATTGTATATTTTCTATATGGTTCTAGCTTGTCTCTGTCGGAGGTGGGGTAGTGTGGTCAAAGTGAGGGCCCCACATCGAGCAGGCTCTCCCACTACAAACAAGTGTCCAGGACATGCCATCACGCTGTCTGCATCACTCCTCCACAGTTTATCCCAGCCAAACCACGCAAATCGTTTTTAATCTATTGTTATTCTCGGGTTTATTTAATTATATTATATCTCTTGCTATGTGCGTGATTATGTTCTGTTTTAGTTTGGGGACAGGGGCTACATTTTCTGACAGGGATTATTCAAAAAACATAATATTTTCTAAAAAAAAAAAATATTTAGTATGTTTTACAAAAAATATTAACTTTACCGTTTAGCTGCTAGGTAATTTTATTTTTTATATATTTATCATTTAGAGAGTGTTTTCCACTATATTGTTAATCATCTACATAACAGTAATTTTTCTCACAGTTAATGTAGTATCAACAAAAAATGTTACATTTTTGCATATAAATTATTGTTGAAAATCTGGAATGTAGTTTTTTGAGTGCTACCCCTATAGACCTATTTAAATTGGCTCTTCTTTCATGTCTTCCAATTTTCTATATTAATTTTTAGGTCTAAAACCACCCACTATCTTAATTTGCAATACTGTAGCGGTGCATAGGCTAAGAGGGTATTTTTGACTGGGCTGATGCAGCAGTGAGATATTATTAAAATATTAACTATCTGTCTGTAATAGATTTGAAACAAACATCTCTAATTGTATCCAAAAGTAGAAGTACACTGTGCTGGTCAGTTTAGCATCTTTTTGAACCTGGCCAATACAAACTAACATCATAGACTGGGTCACCTGGGCCTTGAATTGTTCCCAAATCGTCAAAAACAAACATGTAGAGTCAACATCTGCCATGGAACCACAGAGTGAGACTTTTCATGGGACTATTCTGTGAATGTGTTCATGGGGAATTACTAGACCCTACAAAACATTCAAGGAATGTGTCCATGTGAATTACCAGACCATACAGAACATTCGCAAATGTGTTCATAAGAATTACCAGAGCCTACAGAACATTCCAAGAATGTGTTCATGGGAATTACCAGACCCCACAGAACATTCAAAGAATGTGTTCATGGGAATTACCAGACCCCACAGAACATTCAAAGAATGTGTTCATAAGAATTACCAGACCTTACAGAACATTCCACGAATGTGTTCATAGGAATTACCAGACCCTTCTGAACATTCCAAGAATGTGTTCATAGGAATAACCACACACTACAGAACATTCCAAGAATGTGTTCATTGGAATTACCAGACCGCACAGAACATTCCACGAATATGCTCATGGGAATTACCAGACCAAACAGAACATTCAAAGAATGTGTTCATAAGAATTACCAGACCCTACAGAACATTCTAAGAATGTGTTCATGGGAATTACCAGACCCCACAGAACATTCAAAGAATGTGTTCATAAGAATTACCAGACCCTACTGAACATTCTAAGAATGTGTTCATGGGAATTACCAGACCCCACAGAACATTCAAAGAATGTGTTCATAAGAATTACCAGACCCTACAGAAAATTCTAAGAATGTGTTCATGGGAATTACCAGACCCTACAGAACATTCTAAGAATGTGTTCATGGGAAATTACCAGACCCTACTGAACATTCTGCGAATGTGCTCATGGGAATTACCAGACCCTACAGAACATTCTAAGAATGTTTTCATGGGAATTACCAGACCCCACAGAACATTCAAATAATGTTTTCATAAGAATTACCAGACCCTACAGAACATTCAAAGAATGTGTTCATAAGAATTACCAGACCCTACAGAACATTCTAAGAATGTGTTCATAAGAATTTCCACACCCTACTGATCATTCTAAGAATGTGTTCATGGGAATTACCAGACCCTACAGAACATTCTAAGAATGTGTTCATGGGAAATTACCAGACCCTACAGAACATTCCAAGAATGTCTTCATGGGAATTACCAGACCCTACAGAACATTCTAAGAATATGTTCATAAGAATTACCAGACCCCACAGAACATTCAAAGAATTTGTTCATAAGAATTACCAGACCTTACAGAACATTCCAAGAATGTCTTCATGGGAATTACCAGACCCCACAGAACATTCAAAGAATGTCTTCATGGGAATTACCAGTTTAGTTCTGTATATAAAACAAGTGCATTGGCTGTAAATATTTTATAACCTTAGCACATAAATCTCTGGGAGAATTGATACATAATCGATGATAAATATCGTAACATATTAATACTTTCCAGGTGGTAAATATCTGGGGGTATGGTAACAATCTGGGGGGGTTGTTACCCCCCAGAGCTGCTTAAGTCGTTATAAATACCTGAGAAAATTGGCACAAATTTTAGTTACAATGTCTGAATAATTAATATTCAGTCCAATATCTCTCTTGGATTGCATACCACCCAGTGTAAGGATCAGTATAAGCTGTGAGTAGATTAAACATCGTTAGAACACAAAAGCAGGGAATTATAAAACGGAACTTTTAATCATGATTTTTAATCAAATATTTTTGAATCAAAATGATTCAGATCACAAATTATTTCTGCCCAGTCATAGGAAAGGAAAAACTCCTCCCATGACAACATCATTGGTCTACAGCTATCTACCCCTTCACCTATTTTCAACTTACCACTCCACCCACTACCTTCCGATTGGACGCTAGGTTCCACCACAGCATTCAAGTTAGTATATAATCTTCACACAACTCAGTGTCTGTTCAACCCTGACGAGCCTAGTCAGGCGAAATGCGTTGGGCGTTTCTTTGATCCTCTAACCACCTTTCCCCTGAATATAGTTTAGTGCTTTTTGCAGGCTAATTTGGGGTATTAGCAAGTCACAGTCTGTTATGCATCGGAACAATGGGACAGATTTAAGTCAAAAAAGGTGCTATTTCAAAGTGCTAAATTTGGAGCAAACTGCCATAACATTCCATTGGTTTCCATGGTAATTACTGCTATTTTAATCATTTTTCCTGAAATAGCACCAATTTTGGCTTGATAAATATGGCTCATAGTGTCTCTCACTGGCATTGTGCCACTTTGTAAATATTATATAATGTGTAAAACTCTATTCAGCTCCTGCTGACATTATAAACACAGAACACCTTATATACTATAAAGTAAAGAGTTTAATATCCGGTGGGCAACTGATTTATTTTTTTAGGCGAAATTATAGGTGGTTTAGAGTCATTTAGCCTTCTTTTTTGGCTGTGTAATAGATTTTTTTTTTTTTTTTTTTAATTCTGTACACTGCAGAATCTATCTTATAAAATATTGATGGCTGTTCACAAAGTATTACAGAATACATCTCTGTGTGCAGTGTCAGTTTGGGATATGTGTGCTTTTCACTTCAAATATTATATTTATTAAATCACAGGGTGGTGGACATTTATTATCACAAGTCTGTATAAAACAAAATAAGAAACAGGATACATATTTTGATTCAAAGATTAAAAAAAAAAAAAATCATGATTAAAAGTTACATTTTTTAAATCCCCTTTTTAGGCAAATCGTATTCAGTAATATATTGCGCAAAAATAATTAGTATATTAATTATCAAGTCCTGGTCATTATATTCATCATCCCAGTCACCAGGCCAATAGATAATCCAGGGACTGTACATTAACTTACACATCCCTGTGCCATACAAATAATCTACGGTCCCATAAATAACCTAATGGCTTTTAGGTATCAGTGACACCTGCCATATGGAAGATATGGTCCTGCAGTCCGGAGGCTGGCTGGCTTAAATTCCTGTCTACAGACGCATATTCCCAATTAGCCTATATACACCCCGACACACAAGTGTTATTAACCAAAACTACACTATGCCCAAAAAGCAAGGTGACACCAGCCCTCCTCTTCCCTTGATCCTCCCCCAGTTTATTTATTTTTTTAAATGATATTGTCAATGTTATTAAGATATAACTTGTCAACTGATGAATGTATACATCTGTATTGTTACCATATGCTCTATAAATAAAATAAAAAATAAAATGTTAATTAATACACGTATTTTTATTATTATTAAACTGTGATAGAGGTAATTCTCAAGTTGGATTGGTTCCTTTGTGGTTTGTGCAACAGAGTATGATGTAAGGTTTGGGATATGTACTTGGCTTCATCGTATCCTCGCTCGGTCAGTTTAACACAACCTTGTCTGTCTAGCAATCCATGTCATGGATAAGAATACTATTAGCCTCTAATCTATGGAAAATATCTAAAGATATTAGCCTCTGATCTATGGTAAATATCTAGTGATATTACCATCTAATCTATGGAAAATAGATTTTTTTTTTCCAGTAGATTGTGTGCATATTACCCTTTATACTTTACATTTAGATCAAGGGCTTTATAAATATTTGATATTAGGCAGGTAGTCATAATGTTATGGCTGCTAGGTGTATATTGTGTAGCTCCCCTTTTGATTCCGAAATGCCCCTGACCCGTTGAGGCATGGATTCCACTAGACCTCTGAAGGTGTGCTGGGGTAACTGGCACCAAGACGTTAGCAGCAGATCCTTTAAGTCCTGTAAGTTGTGAGGTGGGGCCTCCATGGATCGGACTTGTTTTTTTTCCAGCACATCCCACAAATGCTCGATTGAGATCTGGGGAATCTGGAGGCCAAGTCAACACCTTGAACTAGTATTCCTCAAACCATTCCTGAACCATTTTTGAACTTATCGCTGAAGAAGCCATCCTCAGTTTGCAGTTCCGTAGGGGAAGGGGCTTTTAAATGATATAAGTATGGGCTGTATTTTTTTTCTTGCACATGTTGTGCAATTATTCTTATATAAATAAATATTAAAAAAATGTAAAGTGACAGAGTGAAGCTATAAATAATAATGATAATATTAACTGTGATTACCAGCTCAAACACAAATAGATGGAACGTTCCTTTTAACACCCTTAATTCGAAAAACACAACAAAGAATTGTGGAGCGCCTATTTAAGCATAGCACCTCTGTGTTAATGGTGTGTTTATAAATTACAAATTGAATTATATTCCATTTCTTCTTTCAAATCTTTGGCCGGGCATTTCCATTTTTGACCCAAGTGGAAGGCAACCACAAAGAAGAAAACAAATTCATAGCACAGAACCGCGTGATACCGTCGCCTGAAATTTAATCCACACTCACATTTGGTGGAGCAGAGTGTTATTGCTCTATACATGCGCTTTCTGTGTGTGGGCTTCCCACACCTCCTGTATATACAAACCTGGTTTTCACTGGTCCCAATCAGACGAACAGTACAGAGGGAGAGAAAGAGGTCCAACAATAGGGAAGAATTGTAACGGCTTTAATATTTGTCTTAATTTAATAATGCTTACTCTTAACGAGGGTAGACACTACTGCTAGGTGGTTTACAAACACAGCACAATGTAAAATACAGTTAGTTGATTTTCCTGATGATCGGTTAGGTGGCTTCTACACGCTCAGTCCAAATGGTTTCATCAAAACAACGCATTTCGCTCCACCCAGAGCTTCATCAGGTGACTCATTCAGGATCTCCTCCTCTCTCCATTTATACGTTCCTATAAATCGCAAAATTCTTGGTTCAGATGGTGATTGGCTCTTGGTTAATTTTATATTCAATATCCTTATAGAGCAATGTACTTTGTATCTTTATACGATTCTTATTGCAGTAAAAAATAAATAATAATTATGTATCACAATTTTGTTGGTTCATGTTAAATCTATCTCAATGCGCATGACATACAAAGTATTTCCGCTATATATAACAGACACATAGTTACTCAGAAAGATTTAAATGTGTCAAAGCAGAATTTTTCATATATAAACAAATAAAATAATGAACAATAAAAGGACATACAGTAAAATAACCTATTATACAAAATAGGGCCTTTGGTTGAGTCTATTGCACAATTGTCTATTGCGTTACTTATAAATTAATTATCGATAAAATCTTTATATTTCCATATTTTTGAAAGAAATCTAAAAAATGTAATTACCATAAAAAATGTTTAGTATTATGTAGCATAATATTATGTATTAATATGATATATACCCTTAATATGTTTTTAAAAAATTGTATTAACAATATCTTTTAATGTGTTTTTTTTATTTGTTTCTTTTTATTGTGGTATTTGAGTCGACTGAATTTGAGGGCTTCTCGGATTGGGCGGGAAAATTGACTCGACCCTTTACTGAGTGATGGGAATTAGACTTTAAGAAACCAACAAATGGTTCCACTAGCGTCAAATCCTTTTTGTTAAATGGAACTGTAAAAACGGCTAATGTTTCATTTTTAAATGTAAAAAAAGTATGTTTTTAATGGATAACTCTGTACATCTTTGCAGCCAATTTTTATTTAATGAACCAAGATAATGTTCTCAAAGTGCCAGTTCTCTCTCTGCTTTTAATCCAGACTGTCTTCCTTTTAGTTTGCCCTTCTCCTTGGTTCCTTCTCTTTAGTTGCTCCATCTCAGTGTCTCCATATGATCCTGAGTGCCAGAAGTGCCACCTGTTCCCTAGGTTCTCCATTGCGGTCGAAAGGAGTTAGTATATTTAATAGCACAAACCATATCACATCCTATATTTCTGTTGTGTAGTTTTATGTTTATTTCCCTAGAAAGATTGCATTTTATGTTCAGGAGAGCTTTATGTTTACCCCTTGCATGCTTAAACTCCCTCATTGTATTAACCTCTGTAACATTTGCTGGAAGGCAATTCCATGCATCCACCACCTTCCCTGATAAAGTAATGCTTTTTGATTTAAAGGGACACTCCCACCAAAAAATGAAAAGGTTTTACTTATGTCTTTTGTTTTTCTTATGTGACTGTATTTAATAAAATATGTAACTAAGTAAGTGTGACTGGAAGCTGCCATTTTGTGAAATATAGTGTTTTTGGGTTCCACCCCCAATGACGTTACAGCACTAGTATCTCACTTTGGGTCTGGGGACACAGAATACAGTCTATAAGTCTGAATTCTAACCATAGACTTGCATTGAATGGGAGGGTATTGTAACTATTACATCACAAGCGGGCGGAGTTATGATCCTGTTTGATCAGGTCAATATCCTCTCTTTGGTAAAAGAAAGTTGTACACAGCCACCTAGTCCTCCCCACTATGATACACAAGAACCAGTAAGAGAGTAGGCCAGTATCTTATTACATCATCATGCAGGCTTTGGCAACAGTTGTAAATTGAGACTGCCTGGAAGATTTTGGATGATGTTGCATCATGGGAAATATTCACAAAATGGAGCCAGGATAATAACACCTAATTTTGTTTTTCCTTTTATGGTTAGTGATAGTGTCCCTTTATGACTATGTCCTCTTGTCCTGTTAGTTTTCTTCTTTCTGAATATATGCTCTCCCCCATTACTGTGTCATTCCCTTTATGTATTTAAATATTTCTGTCATATCTCCCCCCCCTCTCTTCTTTCCACAAAGTTATACATGTTAAAGGGACTCCATCACCAAACACACAACAGATGTGCAGGCAATAAAGAAAGCACAAAATTTCAGATATCTGTCCTCTAAAAAATACTGAGATGATGTCAAAAATAGGAAAGTGTGGCATATGCTAATTATGACCCCCCCCCCCCCTTCCCCTATGTGTTGCATAGGATTGTCCACAAACTGGGGAAATGGCTTCAACCACTTCCTCCTATCAGGGGAAGTGATGTCACTTTGTCTCCTGGTAACCAAACAAACAGCTCAGTGCTTGTGTGAAAAAAAAAACCAGGACACAGATTTCAAATCTGTTTTTTTTTTTTACATGCTTAAAATATTGGAGGTTATGTACTGCTTGAGCTACTGAAGCTTTTTCCTTCACTATTTGTTTGGCAATTAATGGTTTATTACATACTATTAGGTTTCTTTAGGAGAGGGCTGTGTTTCTCTGGGGTTTATGAGATGCTATTATTTACAGAAATCCACTTCTTGTTTTGAATTATCTTATTAGTCCATGGTACATGGCCTTCTTTGTCAGTTCTATTGTTCTGGGTTTGTGTCATGTGGACTGAACTTTCCTGAATGGGGAACCCCAGCTGCTCAAAGTGTCATGAACTGGAACAGACCCACTCACAACATTATTATTTTGTTTGATTGTTTTTTTTTTTTTTTAATGGGAAGCTGAATGTGCTGGTGTGTGCAAAGTGGCATTTGTACCTTGTGCTGCCACCATGGAGAACAAAACTGTATTCATACTACAGGGTACACCTGTAAGATGTAGGTCTGGGATGCTGCCCAGACCTACATCTTATGTCCACTATTGTGCATTCCATGGGCTTTACTGTCTTGACAACATCCTTACACCATCCTGCATGTATCTTCCCTGAAATATGGCTGCTGACATGCTGATTTCTGCATAATGTGTGTATGGCGCTAGATAATTGCTTTTGCAATGTTCCAATGATGTCAGAGTGCCTTTAAGACCCTTTAGACTTCCCTGATCATTTTTATCTAGCAAATTATGAACTGTTTCAATAGCCCTTTGTGTTTTGGCTTATCCCCAAGATACGATCCTTAGTACTGTATACAATAATTCAAGTGATATCTCTCCAGTGCTCTATACAGCAACCAGAGCATGTATACAGCAAAAGAACCTCCTCACCACGAAGGAATCCCAGCCTAAGCTTGCCAGCAAGGATAGTGTTAACAGTTTACCAGTGTCTCCTAAATTGGTTTGTTTTCCCCCTAAAGTGTTCAACTGTTACACGGATGGAATCTACGTACTGATGTATTTATCTTAAATTGACTTGTGCACATGTATTAGAAGATGGCCATATTTGTGAGGCAAGCTGAGCAGCCATTTTAACTGCTAATTATTTTACTGACTCCTGGTTATTTAGGCCTCTCTGTTTTTAAGAGAAGATTGGTTGCTTCAGGCGTTTGAGAAGTGAGAGAGGGTATATTACATTAACATTTACTTAAATAGCGCCAACAGTTCATGTAGGTTGGTGAAATTCAATGGAAAACTTTGCACCAAGAGAAAATGATAAAGCAAATATGTCTAAGACAGTTACTGAAGAACGTAAGGAATTGTGGGTAGGTTACCCATATACCTCTAGTACCACTCTGAACCCGAGGGAATAAGGATGATTATTTGTAACAGTGAAAGTTCTAAAAATCACCACAGAATCCAATGCAATATTTAGACCAGGTTTATAACTTTTTTTTAACAAATAACCCCCCCCCCCCCCCCATTGAGCTTGTGTCGCTTCCTAATTACCCAATTCTAAGCATAAAGTAGCTATAGTCAAAGAATAAACGACACACAGACTTTTTTGGTTGTTTTTTGGATGCAAAGGTTTACTTGGAATATAATATATGACAATGTGTAGATTATTTACTGCTGTAATCCAGGGATAGAATTATGTCTCTGCGCGGGGGGTGCACAGATTACGCGTTAAAAATCCCCAGGTTCACAGAGAATTAGAATAATTTAGGATCAGGCTGGACAGGTGGACGCGTCACATGAGCAGGCGGTGTGAGCTTCGACCAGATGGGTGAAGTCTTCGGGTTTCTCCAGCCTCATTTTCCCTGCTGGCAGAGTGGCTTCTGTGGAAGAAAAAGACCAGGAATTGTAAGTTAGCCGGATGCTAGTGAAAGGCAGCCCATGTAACAAAAGGATATAGCCTTATGGTTTGCTGGGGGTGGGGGGGGGGGGGGGATGCTGACCGATAATCAGCTTCATGAAATAGACCACACCAGTACTGAGATCTGAGATAGTCTGGAGATTCCTCCAGATTTGTTACTGAGCTGAGATAATCTACAATGGGTGGATGGGGGTCAGACAACATTTCTTTATCCCTTCCAGATTGAGTATCAGCCGGCCCCCGATGCTAAGTGTCTGGAGCTCACTTTTAGACTATGTATGTCTAAAAAAAAACAGGACTGTCCCACCGAATCCTGAACGGCTGTCAACTCGAGTTATGCGTAAAGTGTATTTGCCCTGTGCGTATTTTTGATTGGCCTTGCGATGATTTCACCCTTTTATTTTGGCTGAAAGAAGCACCCTATGATGTCCTGGACAGCACTAGACTTAACTCCTTTCTGCTAGGCTGTTGTGATGAGTGTGTAATCCCCTAAACGAGTGCACTCACCAGAGGGCAAGCAGTGGAATCCAGTGGAAACGTGGACAGTCTTAATTGGGGTGCATCCCTTGGCGCAGCGGAGAACTGGCTGAACCGAATAACACCTGGCATTGTCTTCTACGGGCTCGATAGCTTTTTCCAGTTTCACCATAGACCGTTCCACTTGGCAGCCTATGAGAAAAAATACAGGTTACCCCAATGCCTAGGAATAAACCGCTGCTTTAGAATCAAACTCTCTGCGGGGCTTACCTTCAGTACATGACTCCGATGGAAGGATCCAAGAATGGATCAAGCTCATGTCATCTTTAGCAATAGCTTCGTCTGGCATCTTGAAATCCTGTTCGTCGTCGTTTCGGCCGCAGATACCGCACATCTTGCCCTTCATCCATAAGGTTGGTCTAATCTGGAAATTAAAACAGTTCAATGCATGTTTAGAAAGTGTCTTGGTACCTAGAACCACAGATTATGTTTTGCAGTCTGTTTGTGTTTCAGAAACCTTTAGGAGCGTAACTGAAGCTGTAACAAGGGAAAGTGAGTTCTACGGTAACAGTAGTTTGGAAATATTACATTATGATTTTTTTTTTAATAATACTTTCCTTCACAGGGTCGTACCTAGAGCATTTGTCACCACAAGGGGTGGATTTTTTATTTGCACCCACAACCGTTTTAAAATGTAAAGTATAATGTTTACAAGAATTGCACCCGCAGACTTGCCATTGCACCCCCAGACTTGCCACTGCACCCCCTGACTTGCCATTTGCACCCAAAGACTTGCCATTTAAAATGTTACTTCAGTATGAGTTATGAAGAGGAATACCTTGAATGTTACTCCATCAAAGATAAGCTCCTCGATGCCATAATCTGGTGCAAGGAGAGATATTCCTTTTCCCTTTCTGTGAATCTCGACAGTCGGTTCTACAAAAAAAAAAAAAATGAAAGAAAGTTTTATTCAGGATTTAACAGGAATTCATGAAAATGGTCACTGTAGGTTTGCCAGTTTGCTGGACTCCATAATTTTCTGATTCTCACCGCCAAATGATTTATATGGGAACTGCTCCTCTTTAAGGTTCAAACCATTGATGTCCATATTTATAGCGTTGTCTTCTACGGAGGCGATAATATCACTGGATGGAAAGAAATAGGATATTACGTCAGCTTCGCTTTCTTTATTGAAACAATCTTTACAACACTGCAACATTGCCGCCAGAGTGGATAACGGTGCAAAAACAATCCAGGAAAGAGATGTACGGGACACAGGAAACTCAGGGGGGTGAATATTTATTCACCCTGAGTGTCTAGAGTAATAGAGAGACTCCCCAAACCAGACCCTTCTTGTGTGCAGATCGAGCGAGGTACCAGTGTGTGCATTTCCAGAATTGCCAAGCACGACGCCTTATGCTGCCATGCACTGACGCATGTTAGGGATTATGTCACATAACCAGGGATTGGCATACAAGGACACTAGTATTTGGGGCCAGGTCTTTGATGTCCACAGAACATCATTAAATTGCCCATCAGAGGCCCCAATAAATATCCATGATCCATGATGAGCAATGTTGGTTCCTGCTCGTGACCGAATAACAGTAGGACAAGGTGTCTGTGGTTACAGGGGTTCCCACAAGAAAAAAAAATAAAGACCATACCCTCCCCATTGTCCTATCCTTTATAAAATTAGCAATGCCCCTATCAGTTAAAACGTAATATTGCACTGAATCTGAAAACAGTTAGGGGATCCTGGGGAAAGCACCTATGTGGATGGCTAGGCCCTTATCAGTAAAGTGGCTTTTAGGTAAAGTTCATTTTTTTCCTTTCTGTAATTTACAATATTCCATTTTTACATGAAAATACAATTTCCAAAAACATTTGTATTAGACCCACTCCCCCCCCCCCCCCCCCCCACAGAAAGAAGTGCGTAGCTTATTATTAAATGAGGTCATAATTTGAAGTGGTACCTATTAAAAACGTGAAAAGACTTACTAGATGCCAAGTTTAACGTTCATAATTTTGCTGTCTAGTGATGACTTGGAGTTCTTCAGAAGGACCATGAATTTCATCTCTGAGCTGCAGTCCTGGGCAAAGATGTGGTAGCAGCTTTCGGGCAAAGAGTACGCTAGATTCACACCATTGAATGTGGTGATTTGGTTACTGGACACCGCGCATTCACCTTGAAGGGACTCGAGAAGGATTTGGGGGGCTTCAGAAAACATACCCCAGGTAGGGGTGGCCAGGATGGCTTCCTTTGAGTTACGGTACATTGGGATAGGTACTGGGAGATTTAACCCAAAGTAAAAGTACGTAGCCTGCAATTGGAAAATGGAGTCAGTAAAAACCAAACCGAAAACAGTAGCTGAGTGGGAGCTGTTCACTAAAAGTGAGGTACAGGTGAGATGAACATTTCTGCTCACCAGTTTAGCTATGCAATGTGAAGAGACAATCCTGGGGAGTCTAGTAGGAGAAACTCAACTGGTTTCTCTCTGCACAACACATAGCTAAAACAGTGAGATGGAATATTCCTATGACCTTGAGTCCTCGACTTAAACCTCACCTTACTTTTAGTGAAAAGTTTCCAATAGGTATCCTAATGCTTGACAATAATAAAAACTACATGTGTCACTGAGCAACGGGAGATCTCCACATACACAAGAAAGAATAACTTACCATTGGCCACTGGGCAACTACATCAATGGTCCTGGCAGAGTTCCTAGCCACAATAAATTTAGCCTGACGGGAAGGATTTCTTCTTACACGCTCGGATAATCCCAACATGTAGGCGACTCCGGGGACATAGTCAGAAACACTAAGAAAAGAGAGAAATTGCAAATGAGTCTTCAAACCCAACTTCAGAACTAATATGAAAATTTTCAGTACTTAAGGAGGAGGACATAATACTTACTATCTACCAGCTGACTTCAGTTTTGATGGAATTTTAGGCCAGGCCACAGTGACTTTTATTGCCGGCTGGTTACCAAACTGACCCGTTTGGGCTTTCAAGCTAATCCTGTAATCTTGACAGTTCTGACCCCATTTCATATTTGCCTGTGGCCCCAAAATGATTAAAAAAAAAAAAAAGTTAGTGTGTTCGAAAGACGTAGTACAACGAATTGAGTTTGACATGGTAAAAGGTCCAAAAGTTTACCTGGGCATCGTGGGAATTGAGGACAACAGCATTAATGCAAGCTCTCCATCTGCTGGTCTTTGCTAAGTCCACCACGTAGGCCTGGACCTTGGGTTTAGCCTCGTAATAATCAGCATACAGTATCACTTGGTAACCTTGACGCTGTTTGTCAGTTCTTATAGCCCTGGCAGTGGCAACCAATACGGGTGGCTTGTTGTCACCCATGAATTTTGTCTGAGTATAAGAAAACCAAAGTAAAGAAATGTCATAAATATGTTAAAATATATTAATGTTCCAAAAAAAAAAAACAGAGGCCGTCAAACGTACCCTTTGCATTAAATTATAGTGATGACCGCTTTGTAAAGAGGAGCTTGAAGAAGAAGATGAGGAAGAGGAAGAAGTAGGCTGGCGGGAGCTCTGTCTGCCACGAGTCTGTAAATTAGACCAATGAAAATGTAAGTTATTTCCAGCATCTCACATTCATCCTCACTAACTTTGCTTGCTTAACTCTACCAGGGGGCTGACATTTTGTTCGGAATCTTGGGTCATATGAGTGAGATGAAAGAAGATACGGCCCATCGGACCCAAGATGTCTGCCCCCTAATAGAGATATACAATCAAAGAGGGCTAAGTAAAGTGATTTATTTATATTCTTTTATTAAAGAATTTCTGTGTTAAAGGTCTACACTTGATACAAATCTTTCAGTTAATGTGGAAAATATCTAGATGACCTTTGAAGAGAAACATGGAATTTAATAATACAGTAAAATAAAAGGGCACATTTAACTTACCCAGTGTTTTGCTGGATTGAATCTACGATCACTGTATTCTCTCTGTGGAAAAAACATTCGTAAAAAGATGAATTTCATGGCATACAAGCAATGCCCATAAGATAAAGTTATACATTTATAAAAAAAAAAAAAATCTATTATCATGTGGTTGGGACACTTTAAGGTGTTATTAATGTTTTCTAATGATGTGAATTTGCTGGTTGTTTATCACCCTTAAAGGTAAGTTACTGTTTCAGCTGTACATAACTTAGATTATTTACAGACTGACAGAGTAGAGGGGAGGCAAAGCCGGATTGTTAAAATCGTAAATTTCCTGGTCAGTGACCATGACTGGAATTTTAGCAACAGTTCGGAAACTAAGGAGCCAATCAGAATGGAGCTTTGTAATTACCTTAAAATTGGTGGCACTGCTGCTGCTGCTGCTACTGCTTCTGCTGCTACTGCTACTGCTGCTAGACTGTCGGCCACTCCTTCGTTGATGCTGATTCTCTTGTTGTCTGCTACCAGTTTTTCCGGTTTGGCGTCTTGGCTTGTTGCTGCTGCTACTGCTGCTAGAACTGCTGCTACTGCTGCTGCTAGAGCTGCTTGAACGTCTTCTGCTGCTACTACTGCTAGAACTGCTGCTACTACTGCTAGAACTGCTTGATTGTCTACCGCTGCTGCTGCTACTGCTGCTACTGCTAGCTTGCCTGCGTTCTCCGGGTGCTCTATTCTCATGTGCTTCCTTGTTTCTCTTGTTCTGTTCCTGGCTGCTACTACTGCTGCTGCTGCTGCTGCTGCTGCTACTGCTACTACTGCTGCTCGACTGGTGCCGTTGATGTCCTCTGTTTTGAGAACGCCAGTTGGACTGTGAGGAAGATGAAGAGGAGGATGAGGAGCTTGATGAACGAGGTCTTTGCTTCTGCGCTTCTACAACATCTACAAGTCCGTCCCTGTGTTGATCGTGCCGTTTATTTTGTTGCGCACGTTCGTGGCGCCAGTTCTTCTTTTCATTTCTTCTATTTTGACGCCTCAAGCTTACATTCCTGGCCTGTTTGCATAGAAAATAAGACAAAATTAAACTCTGCCACACAGAGGCAACTTCCTCAAACAGATAGGAATCCACTTGCTCTTGGCGTTCCACCTACCGTGTGTTCATCCTCGATTCCAAGAATGGTCCTCAGTCGTTTCTGAATCACAGACTCATCCAGGTGTTCGTCCTCCTCATCATCTACTTTGACAAGGGCAATGATTTTGGAAGCGGATTTTGGTCCGGCTGTGAGCTCTAACTGCAGTTTCTCTATTGGTGCATCAGTCCGGGCTGTGATGGAAGGGAAAAAAAAGCCATACATGAGAAAACCTATTGCAACACGCAGGACCCCACACAATCTATCCATCTAAACACTTCTTCACGTAGCCTACAGGAGCCCCAAACCCCACATTCTCATGCAAATTATCCGTCACATAACAGGTAAAGATTACTGCCTTTGAGAGTTACTTGCCTGGTTTCACTAAGAGATTAGCTTCATGATCTCCAACCAGTTGATACAAAGAGGTATGCTTCTTGGCGCCAGCATTTCTGGATTGGCGTTGAAGACATACGTGCATGCCGATTTTAGGGATTTTTAAGCAAAAGTGAAACAGCTCGGTTGGAGCGTACCACTGTTTTTTGTTAGCTGCCAGATCAACATATTTCTTAGATACCATTTCCCAAGACCCCTCCTGCAATAGTAAAAAAAAGAAAGAAAAAGAATGTTCCATTAGCACAGGAAGTGATGCAACCATTGCGGAATTCCATTTCCTCCCCGGTTAATGATAGCAGGAAACTGCTTGCTCTTTATGGTTTGCTTCTCTTTATTTAATAAATATTAAATGTTTTACCATAACACTGGCTCCTTCTGTTGAAGTTCTTCCTTTGGTCTCAAAGTGTTTCTTCAGAATATTTTGGTCTGCTGCTTTTGGTACCACCATTGTCTTCTTAGCATTCTCTAGATCCTCCACGTTCCTACTGATTACGAAGGTCTGTGCTCTGGAGAAAAAATGGTAGTTCAGTGTCGATTGTGAGCTGAGCTAAGTGGGAGCTTTGAAAGGGTCACAAGTCAACCTTTCAAAGCTAGCTTGGGCTTTGTTGGCGGACAATTAATAATAAAACAAGTTACCTTGCATGAATCCAGTTGCGTTCCTGCTGAACAGGGGCCGATTCAATTTTGAAGTTACTCTCTTTAATGTCCAGAAAAGCGGAAAATTTAGCAGGGAAGTTGGCGTGTATTTTGCTGTTGAACTCAAGCCCGCTCTGAATGAGATGGGTGTTAATCCCCATTGTGGCCACTCCGCTGAGTAAAAAGCTGCAAGTGAAACAGGTGGATAAACAAATTATTAAAACACGAATGTCAAGTGGATCTAGAGGAAGGTCTGGCTATTCTATTTTATTTTTACCTGGGCTGCACCTCAGCATTAATTTGCAGTTGGGATTCCAGAATCTGGGCAGCGGTAAAATCAGAGGATGGGGTCGGAGTCGCCTTCACATTGGCTAGGATAAAGGAAAGAGGTCATTCATAAAGTCATGAGACACAAAACAATATGGTACATAAAAGTAAGTGAAATTAAAGTTTACCGTTGATGGCAGCATTGACCACAGAGGAACCGTAAAAGCTGAATTCCATGGGTAAACCAACAGTGGTTGGGACAATGTGTCGGATCTCTGTAGCCACCAGAGCTTGGGCATAATGTCCGATGACTCCATTTAGAAGTCTGGTGATCATATTTTTCACCAGTGTGTGCCGGTCTGCAGGCTCGTTCAAGGCCTAAAAAAACAAACAAAACAAAATTGTAGGGCAGGTGGCTAAACACAGCTAAAAAAGGACAAAACAATATGGCTGGCTTCTACCTACCCGAACTATACTCTGAATGACTTCTCTGGTGATCTCAGTAAAGCCCATTTCCTGACCGAAAATCTTAATGTAGCAGGATAACATTGGAACTTGGGGAGGCAGCGACTTGAAGCCCAACATCTAGAGACAAGAAGGTGACAACGATTAGTCTTCCCGTATCGATACGCAAAAAGAAGAAAAGAAGAGAGATGGCGACGTTTCATCTTACCATTTTTGCAAGCTGTTGGATTTTCTTACGCATGGGGTAGTTTGCAAATGGGACGTTTTGCTTTCTGAGGGCTTCTTCAATGCCTTCTGCTCGTATTCCAACCTGTAGGAAGATAGATCAGCCATTGCTTGGTGCTAGTAGAGTGACATAGTTTTTTTATTTTTTATTCCTCACCTCTTCTATCCAGTGGTGTGCCCCACTTACTTATATAATTACAAAGCACCCAGGGCACTTCATCTTTCTCTGTTCTTAAGTAACCCAGGATAGTTTTCCCATGCTCCATGTTTATCAGATTGTACAACTGAACCCCTTTTTTTTAAATTTACCTCAATCATGTCGGTTTCTGCACCAGCCACATACACTCGGGCTTTAGCGAGTGCGAAAACTGGGAACATGGTATTTGCATTGTTCATAATGTAGAGTTTGGCCGCGGCTCCAGACATTAGGGAGTCTGCAAATAAATAATAAAATACAGCTGTTGTATTAGGTGGGATAATTGTTAGCTCAGAGGGTGGGATAATCGTGGTACAGAGGCTTTAAAACAAGGGATAGCTGGACCCGGCAGATGTTTTCAGCCGGTTAGAAAGCCGTGTCGCATTATTTGTTTGCACGACTTACATTTGAAATTGTCCAGACGCACCACCTTACTGTACCGAAATCCTAGGCTATCAATGCTTGGATTCAAAAGCTTGAGAGCCACGTTGCAGGCTGCGGCCCTAGAAGATAAATGCATGCCATTTGAAGCACATATAATAATGGTAACTACTCTCTGATCACACTGAGGAGGCACTCATATAATAACTGTAGGTGAGATCACACTGTGGAGGCACTCATATAATAATGGTAAGTGAGGTCTGATCACACTGTGGAGGCACTCATATAATAATGGTAAGGGAGGTCTGATCACACTGTGGAGGCACTCATATAATAATGGTAAGGGAGGTCTGATCACACTGTGGAGGCACTCATATAATAATGGTAAGGGAGGTCTGATCACACTGTGGAGGCACTCATATAATAATGGTAAGTGAGGTCTGATCACACTGTGGAGGCACTCATATAATAATGGTAAGGGAGGTCTGATCACACTGTGGAGGCACTCATATAATAATGGTAAGGGAGGTCTGATCACACTGTGGAGGCACTCATATAATAATGGTAAGTGAGGTCTGATCACACTGTGGAGGTACTCATATAATAATGGTAAGTGAGGTCTGATCACACTGTGGAGGCACTCATATAATAATGGTAAGTGAGGTCTGATCACACTGTGGAGGCACTCATATAATAATGGTAAGTGAGGTCTGATCACACTGTGGAGGCACTCATATAATAATAGTAAGTGAGGTCTGATCACACTGTGGAGGCACTCATATAATAATGGTAAGTGAGGTATGATCACACTGTGGAGGCACTCATAATAATGGTAAGTGAGGTCTGATCACACTGTGGAGGCACTCAATTAATAATGGTAAGTGAGGTCTGATCACACTGTGGAGGCACTCATATAATAATGGTAAGTGAGGTCTGATCACACTGTGGAGGCACTCATATAATAATGGTAAGGGAGGTCTGATCACACTGTGGAGGCACTCATATAATAATGGTAAGTGAGGTATGATCACACTGTGGAGGCACTCATATAATAATGGTAAGTGAGGTATGATCACACTGTGGAGGCACTCATAATAATGGTAAGTGAGGTCTGATCACACTGTGGAGGCACTCATATAATAATGGTAAGTGAGGTCTGATCACACTGTGGAGTCACTAAGAATAAAGGGTTGGCTAATGTTCCTGCCCAATCAGATGACTCTAACAGGAAATTGACATATTTGTTGAATGTATGTGAAAGGAAGGCTACAGACTGAAAGTAAATGAATACTCACAAGCGCTCCAGCTGGGGAACATGGCTCTTGGATAACGCCTTCATCTGGGAATAGATGAAACTTGCAAGCTGAGGGTTGGTTTTGCTCTCTCTAGCTGCCACATTTGCGATACTGGTCACCATGGACTGGCTGGGTTTGGTCTCAAACAGAACCAAGACGGCCATCATGCGGACCTCAGTGCAAGCACGTCGGTCCATTAAGACTTGGAGACAGATTTCTTGTACCTAAAGAGAGGGGACGATGTTAGCATGAGGCTAATGTCTCACAGTTACTAATTACACGTCTATGCTAAATACAAGCCTTACTCTTTGTCTGTCTCGCTTGGCAATGTTCCTGAGGGCCATCATAGCGTCCACCTGGATTCGGACTGGGAGTTGATCGGCGCTGGAGGAAAATCCTGGCAGCAGTTTGATGATGCGTTTGATTGATGCAGGATTTCCGGCATTTCCCAGGCCTTTCAGTGCCAGAGCAATGTCTTCCTGGTGAGCTCTGTTGACAGCTTCAGCCAAGAGGTTGTGCAGAGGCTATAAAATGACACACAATAAAATGAGGGACTAGGCAGACAGCATTACACAGACCAGAAGATACTGAGCAGACAGCAATACACAGACCAGAAGATACTGAGCAGACAGCAATACACAGACCAGTAGATACTGAGCAGACAGCAATACACAGACCAGTAGATACTGAGCAGACAGCATTACACAGACCAGTAGATACTGAGCAGACAGCATTACACAGACCAGTAGATACTGAGCAGACAGCATTACACAGACCAGAAGATACTGAGCAGACAGCAATACACAGACCAGAAGATACTGAGCAGACAGCATTACACAGACCAGAAGATACTGAGCAGACAGCAATACACAGACCAGAAGATACTGAGCAGACAGCAATACACAGACCATAATGAACTAAGCAGACAGCAATACACAGACCAGTAGATACTGAGCAGACAGCAATACACAGACCAGTAGATACTGAGCAGACAGCATTACACAGACCATAATGAACTAAGCAGACAGCAATACACAGACCAGTAGATACTGAGCAGACAGCATTACACAGACCATAATGAACTAAGCAGACAGCAATACACAGACCAGTAGATACTGAGCAGACAACATTATCCAGACCAGTAGATACTGAGCAGACAGCATTACACAGACCAGAAGATACTGAGCAGACAACATTATCCAGACCAGTAGATACTGAGCAGACAGCATTACACAGACCAGAAGATACTGAGCAGACAACATTACACAGACAAGTAGATACTGAGCAGACAGCATTACACAGACCAGAAGATACTGAGCAGACAGCATTACACTGACCAGAGGATACTGAGCAGACAGCATTACACAGACCAGAGGATACTGAGCAGACAGCATTATACAGACCAGAGGATACTGAGCAGACAGCATTACACAGACCAGTGGATACTGAGCAGACAGCATTAATTTCATTGTTATATCCTTTACCTCAAGAGCTGAATCTCGGCATCCTGAGGAGCGGGCGCAGTATTTTTTCAGCAGGGATCCATAGGACAGGATCACTGCTTTGTACAAAGTGCGGGATTTCTGGATCCGGGAATCTTGTACCAATTCCTGCAAACCAAAAGAAATGAATCATTGAAGAGATATGGAATCCTGTTAAAAGGGACCCAACTGACAGATTGGTGTTACTGGGAATATAGGGAGAGGAACATGATCCATAGATTGTATGAGAAGTATTGGGACCAAATGCTAAATGAAGGGAAAACGTGCTTTAATCGTATCTGTGGCTGCTCTTCTTTATGACATCGTCTTGTGGCTCAATAGACAAATTAAACTATTTTCATTGAAAATTAACTCATTTGCAAATCAAACCACTGCTGATGTAATATACAGGAGACAAAACAGATCATTTAAATGTTTTTTTCTCTCTCTCTAAAGGATCTGCTGAATAAAGAGAGAATTGCCGGGAATAGAGACGGGAATTTCAGACTTAAGGCCAAAGTAGCCGAGTTGGACAAATTCTCCCATTTTGCCAACTCAGCTACATTGGCCTAAAGTTTGAAATTCCCTACTCAGTTCCTCGTAGTTCTGTCTTTATTCAGCAGACCCTTTAATTTAAGCATTTGCTGAAATTCTGCCAACAGAATATATATTTTTTTATTCTCTTCATTCACCTTATAACTATTGTTTATAGGTGACAGAGTCATTTTTCTAGAAGGATGTGGCACACGTGGTTTCGTGACGGCAGTGTTTTAATGTGTATGGAATAATTAATAGAGTATGGGGGTACGACTAACCTCTGCGATGTGGATGGTTGGTTCGGTGGCTCTGGCAGACAAGAAAGCACGGGTAATAGCCATGACGGCCTCCTCAGCATCCAGTTCATTACTGCGGACCTTCTGAATACAGAACTTTACAGCGTCCTGTGTACCAGCGGAAGCAATGGCGTGTGTGAGCCATCGTCTGTGGGAAGCACGAATTTATATGGATTACCACCACATACTGAAAATAATATTCCATCCAGAGCCTCACTGCATTACCACTTACAATCATATCATTTTACAGGCTGGCAAGTAATGGCAATGGGTATGACTGCCAGTGAGCTAAGGTGAGATGTATCTACCATTCTCAATAACTTAAATGACAACTGTTGGCAAAGAGTTTTTTTTACTTGCATTTAACTGAAATATTGCATCAATTTTAGACTTTTAAGATAGAAAACTTGAATGAAAGAATACAAGTAAAATATTCCCACTTGTTGCTTTATCAGAAGGAGGACATGTTGTTTGGAATCTTGGGATAGATCTGTCAGATTTTCTGTCACCTGACCCAAGATTCTAAACAACATGTCCGGCCTCTGGGAGAACCATACCGAACAAAGAGAGTACTTTATTGGTATGCATTCATTAAAGCATCTATTGATAATGTCCATACTGGATGCAATCTTTCAATTAGACATAAGTTAATTTTGAACTGACAGAAGTCCTTTAACTATACAATGTGCAGGGCCAAACCTGGTGAGCATCTCCTGCTAGACAAACTCAGCTGGCCATGAATGATTAGAGGTCCATGTGAGGTGCAGTGTTGTTCGGTGAGATGGAATGTTCATCTCGACTCTTATGCGACTCACCTCTAAGTGAGCAGACACCATGAGATGGCGTCATGGATGGTTGTTAATATTAACAGAAAATATTCATTGGAGAAAGGAAAAAATATTTCGCCAGGCACCTGAAATGAATTTTGTGGGCAAACTGCTTCCAGATGGACTGAAGGCCTTCGTAGGGTAGTACGCGGATGAGATGGGTAAGCTGGAGAAATTTCTCTGGAGCATCACGATGTACTTCCTCTTGGTTATTCTGCACCAGGTGCTGTAGAACTTCTGCAACCTGTTATTGGGCAGAAAGTAGAGAATTTAGCATCATTACTGACCATCACCTTCATTACGAAGAAAAGTATTGTGCATGCAGACCAAAAGTCTAGATCTGAGTGACACTAGCACTGACAATCCTCCTTCCAAGCTACAGCTAAGAATATGTATAACAACTTGTATGGTTCCCTAATGGTTACATATTCCTATTTACAGACAACTGGGTAATCCCTAAAACCTGGACCGTTGAGGGTCCTGGAGGACAGGTTGAAGAAGCACTGTTCTAAAACACCTAAATTGCAGAAATAGTCCTCCATACAGTCACTGCAAACTTCCTATTAGTGCCACACCCATAATTACACCATTTACCGCTCCCACGAGAAAGTAAAAGTGTCCCACTTTGGTTTAAAATGTATGGTATGGTAAAGGTATAAGCTAAATTAAGCCACCAATCCATGGGCTCATATCCACTGCCTAATCCAATAGAGACATCACTAAAATATGTGTAAGAGTAAGAATACACTGATGGATGCTATGTGTGAAGGACAAGATTATAGAAGAATATATAATGTAGACCCTGGATACAATATTGGTTTAAGTACTATGATCTGAAAAGTCTTAGTTTTATGCTGTAATGAGTCATTTTACCGTACCTGTGACTCTGGGCTCTTGGTCTTTATTAACAGGGTTGGTATCTGATGCACCTCTTCACCAAAGTTGTAATGAAGATTTCCGCGGTTTTGAAAGTGAATCTGAGGAGGATTATCGGGACTCTTCTTGGTTCCAACGAAGGTTAGTACTTGTCTGAGATTCAAACAGAGGAGATTCCATTTACTATTACAATTTATTATTGTGAGTCTCCACAACTTACAAGAAAGTTCTTCTTTCCGGTGTCCGGATGGCATTATCTTATTTTTTTTTTTAAATAAACCAGTATCTTTGCTTTGTGATCAGAGAGTGACTGCTGTACTGATAGGTACTCCTGTCTCACATAGAAACACATGTCTTACGCTGCTTTGGCTAAAATAACCAATGCTTTGAAACCTTTTACAATTTCATAATATGGTTTAAATTGTCTTGCAGAAGCTGATGGTGAGGCTACCTCTAGTGGAGAATTTACTGGAGGCACAGCAGACCTTAAATCTGTCAAAGTACCAAACCCGTGGTAAGATTACCCACCTTGCATCCATTATAGCGACCCCATGAAGCTCAGAGAATGGAGTGAACTGTATCAGTTGTGTGGCCGTAACTTGCAATATAACTATCCTGTCACTTCTATTCTTCAGCTTGTATGTGTAAGTTGCACCTCCACGTAGATTCCTGTGCATCTGGTAATACAAAGACAGAAATGTACGATAAAAGTCAAGTTTGACCCTTCATGGTCTCCTCAGTCTAGAGAAGACTCACCCACCGAACGTACCTCTTTGCAGATAATGCAGGATTCAAGGAAAGCCACACCAAGGCTCTTAGTTACTTTGTGTTGACAGTTGTTGAAGTCTGTAGACTTGACCATGTTAATGTCCTGTCCGTTATTGTCATCTTGGATCACATATTTTGTTTGACAAACACCACCAATGCTAGTCTACGAACAAAAAGAGAATCAATATAGCACTGTCTCAAGACTACAAAATCTTACTTCTACACAAATTTACAAAAAAAAAAAATTATATTTTCTTAAACAATGTACATCGGACTGACCTCATGAATGTCGTACACCTTTTCTGTCTTCTTAATGGTAGCTTGAAACAGGTTTATGATTCCCCTGTAGATATTGACGGCCAAGTCTGTACTGGTATCGGGAGCGTGGATGTCTCCAACCCGCCCATTATGGTACTGGAACTTTACCGGTTTCGACAGCTGCTCAGCAATAGTCTGGCTAAGCTTGGAAGATTTTGTAAAAGGGTCCTTTGGCCACAAACCATTGAATTCCTTTATTTCAGGAGATTGAATCTAGAGAGAAAAGAACGGCGGAATACTTTAATGGCCGGCATTGTGAAGCCACTCACTAGAAAACTCCTAAAAGGGATGGTCTGTTCACCAAAACAGGCTATACAAACTTAAATGCTTGAATAACATTTTTTTTTAAAAATCACAAGGAGTCCTAAAACATCTCTGTGTCTGTTCCGCGTTTTAGATGAACAGAATGTGTCTTCACTATAAGGCCGTACGGTCTGCTACGATCTTCCCGCATTCTAATTTCACTAGGGGGAAAGCTTGAGCTAAACATTGTAAAACAGAGGTGTTCCTCAGGATAGACGTTTTGCATTATTAGACAATTATTATTATTTTTATTATTATTATTTTAATAATTAGCCTTTACTATTCCATTGGAATAATATTCCAGGTGTCCCCCCACTTATTTATTTATTTTTTGTAAATTATAAATCTTTTTAACCCATCCATCTTTGCCTACATTTTGTGGTCAGGTAATTAAGTAGAAGTTATGACTTATAATCCTTATTGCATTCCAAATCAACTTGCTTTGTTTTACATAACTGTACAGTTTGTTTTAGAAACAAGGAAATAGTTGCTTGACCACTCTCCGCACTGGCTTAACATTACATGGAAAATTGATTTGAACCGTTTAAGCGTTTTCTATCTCGTTGCTTTTTGGTCAGCTAGCTTGTAACTCAGGACAGTGCCCAGGGTAAACAGGAAATCAGATCCACGGGCATTTAGCCTCTTGCCCACTCTGGAGTTATTTAAGTGGATTCTGGGGGAAATTTGGAAAAGTGGAGCAGTCCCCATGGAAAACAGTCAACTTTTCCCCCTGCAGTTTAAACCACATTGAGAAACCCACTAAATATTATTACCTTCAGGAGGTATGATTGCTGTGCCACGTCAGTGATTTCGACCTTGCAGTTCAGTTTAATGCCTGTCTTGACGAAGTCTTTTTCGGGAAGTCCGGTCAGGATGACAGCTTCATAGTTGAAAATTGATGTCTTGCTTTCACTTAAGACTGGCTCTGCATGGGGACAAAGTGGAGAGCGCTCAGCAGTGTAACATTATTGACAGACAATACAATACAGAGAGACACAAACACAGGACACGGGAAACTTACCTATGCGTGCATTTTCCGAGCCTGTACAGAAAGAAAGAACATAACAAATGAGAAACAGCAGACATATAAAACATCAAATTATTGTACACAAAGGAGCTATTAATTAAAGTTAACAGGTGCTACCCTGACGACAAAGCCAAGGAATAAATTAGTTTTGGGTCCAATATATTGCCTGTGGAAGCATCAGACATAATTTGAGAAGTCCTGATTATGGTATCCCAAAGCTGATGGAATAGTTAGATCTCAGCTACCCTGAGCTTGCCGACTTACTTGCTAAGGCAAGCAGGAGAGCTAGGATGATTCCCCTCATTCTGATGGCGAATGTCAAACTGAGAGAGAGAGAGGGTTTTATAGCAAAATATCTGGAACGGACGGCTTTCTGGATACGTCATTCTGGATGAACTGTGTCTTTTTTATCAGGCTATGCAAACAAATCCATTACATCACCCCATGGGGGATCCAACGCACCACTAGGGATCGGTGGTCAAACAATTTAATCTATATGACAGGCATAAGTCACAAATGTAGTTCAATATGACAAAATATGTAATATTAATTGAAATGTTATATACATGTATATAAAATGGCACAATTAGGTATGTTGGTATGGTTTGATCTTTGTTTAACTCCTAGATCAGTTCACCTAGAATTGTCCAGGTCATTGTGACATCGGATTAAGTTAGAGTGACCAGGTATGATCATTAAACAAAGATCATCCCGAAGGCCAATTCAACTCAAATCCAAAATGTTTTCTACTTTTGTGATAAGGTAGACATCCAAATATTAAAGTTAAAGGCAAAGCACCATGATATTTCTTTTTTACAATATATGTCAAGTGCAATCTTGGATAATACAATATACTTTTTACAAAAACAATGATAACATTTCATATTGGTAACTTCTTGCTTTTTGTTATATTATTAGGGGGGGGGGGGGATTTTTTTGCAAAGTTCCTGTGTTTAAAAAAAAAAAAACCCAGCAAGATCTTAGTTTCTACCTTTCATTCTGCAGAGTTTTTAAAGTAACAGCCAGAGATGTATGAATCACAGGATCATCTTTGCTGCCAGTCAGCTTCCAATACATGCAAAATAAATATAAATAAATAATCTTCATATTTATTTTTTTCTGTTTCAACAATAAGATCTATAGATAAGGGGGTGTCTCCCCATACTCCCCTCCGGTATGCAAGCTTCCATCTTGTTCACAGTTTAGAGCATCATGCATAATTGATACATACCTGGAGAGGTTTAATTGATGGAATCTTCCTTATTGGGACCGGCAACGTTTTACAATTGCAAGACTTTAAAATGGTCAAGCTGGTACCCATATCCACTTAAAAAACAAGTATTCTGGTGGGTCAATACCTCTGCCTGAGAAGAAATTGCTCTACAAGGGAGAAATGTAGCGCAAAATACAAAGATTCAAAACTATCTCCTTGGCCAGGGGCACCAGAGGAAGCAGTTAAAAAAGACTTTTAAATGAGTTTTAGAGACAGAGCAAATCTGTTTGTCCCAAAAATTTTTTTAAAAATGGATGAAAAGCAACTTAATAATTATATTGGGACCTATGATAGCAGGTGATACAAGATATGGGATATCTCCGAGAAATATTGACCAATGCTATGCTTAGATGAACATCTTAAAGAGGTTAAAGCAGAACATGCTAGAATAGTGGTGAGAAAAGCGCACAGTATGAGAGATACTGTTGTACACAGTCACTTTGAATCAGAATCAACAGGATGAACACCATAAAGAGGTTCTACTGGAACATCCTCGAATAGTTGTGTTTGGCGAGACATTTAATGAGAATTTACTGGTTAGCTAGCTGAAAAAATATTATGTATGATGCCTTCAGCTGATGAGGCTATTCAGCCATATCAATACCGCAAACATCACACTAGCAATTAATTCCTTGCTACCAATTATCCAACTTTTATGAGTATGGTGTGATAATATATTCTTCTATTAGCAGAACATGTATGAACGAAATGTGACGGCTGTTACACAAAGTATCAAGCGATTTCTAAACAGTCTGCTACTAACAAGGGTGTTCAGTTACAGGGACTCTCTGGTGTCCAAAATGCATCTTCCAAATATTAATGCATATTAATGTGCTTTCAAAGTCTAGCCCTCAAACACATGTTAGTGCAAGATGCCTCTTGTATAATGCACAGGCTTTTTCCCTGTGTGATTTGATGCAGGCATTTTGCATAAATCACATTTTTAATATTTGACTCAAGCCCTCCCCGCAGTGATTACTCTGCATGTTTACTGCAGGTGCGGCAGCACTGATTCTATAGACACTGAGGATTTAAAGTTTTGTTTCATTTAGTCACTTCCCATGCTCCTGGAATTGAATACACTGTGTGGAATGTCATTGACTTGCTCTTGTACACAGTAGGATTTCTTAACAGTGCAACACATTGTCTGATGACATCACTAGAGAGACAGGAACTTCCATTCTTTCGAATGAAATTATTCTCATTGGTTCCTACAGCAAAAATAAATAAATAAGGAAACTGATTTAGCTAGTGTTGGAAGTCCTAGTTTCTTGCAAACTGCTGTAATTTCGCAAATTAATCTAACTGTAAGTTTTTAAAATGTTAAGCAATGCAAAATGCAAAACATGCATTATGAAGTACTTTAAAGGCAAATTAATATGCATTAACATTTGTAAGATGCATTTTGGGCACCAGACAGTCCCATTAATTATACACTTTATTTTTTTCACACAATTTGAAACAATGCTGATGGTTATAAATAATACAGTTTTGCATTTTAATACTGAGGTTTATTCCACACTGAAGAGCCAAGTTATTTGTGCACCATAGAGAGACAGCAGTAATCTGTTTAGGGCAATCGGCTGACTCAAGTTCTCAGTATATCATCAAAGTGATATTGCTGAATAAAAAAAGCCACTTGCTCTTCTTTTCTGGGTACTGACTAATATTAAAGCGACTGTATCACCTGAACATTGTTTTTACTGTGCGTGTAGATGTTAAAATGATTGAAAATGTTCTATATAATGTGTACATTTACTGTTCGTAAAATCTCCTCTACTCTTTTCTCGATATTGTACTTGTATTATCAGGAATTTTGTTGTAGCCCCTCATTTATATCTGGGGAAAGGACCTAGGCAGTGGCCCTGAAAGCTTGCACTCTAAGTGTTGTTTGATATTCACGGTCTTAGGTGATTGGCTCTGCCCAGCATGCGCTGGGAGATGTGTGTGGTACAAAGAAGGGATGGTTGGTTGGCAACTCATATCTCCCAACATGTGCCAGTGGCAATGTGGGGCTCAATTGCTAGGGACATGGCTTTGGATAGAGGTCCCGAATCAAGATTGTCAGTTAGGGGTATGGTAACTATAACTGTTAGTTGTGCATGATATGGAGGTAATTAGCTTTAGTCTAGGTAAATGTACTTTGTGTAGTTCTGTCTGGTGCCACCTGTTTGATATGTGTGCTACTCTGTCTCGCTGATAGATGTTCTGTTTATCTGGAGAATATTATTTTACATTATTTTTCATTTGGCTCCATAACTCACCACTGTACAGATTTTACCCATGTTCTTATGGGAGATTAAAGGTGGTACTGTGGTCTCAAGGCATGAAAGGCTCTCCGTGCTTCACACTGAGCTGTGTTAAAGCCGGTTTAATGACAGCCTGATAACTAGTTTGATCAATTTAAAGGAAAACTGTCAGGAAAAAATGAAGTTCTGTGTAACTGAAGGAATAGAAACATTTAAATACATAAAGGGAATCAACACAGTAAAGGAAGAGAGTATATTTAAAAGAAGAAAACTACCACAACGAGAGGACATAGTCTTAAATTAGAGGGGCAACGATTTAAAAGTAATATCAGGAAGTATTACTTTACTGAGAGGGTAGTGGATGTATGGAATAGCCTTCCAGCAGGAGTGTTAGAGGTAAACACCGTGAAGGAGTTTAAGCATGCGTGGGATAGACATAAGGGACTAATAAGAGTATTCAAAAAATTGGCCAGAATAGATGGACCGAATGGTTCTTATCTGCCGACACATTCTATGTTTCTATGTATCTCGCGTAGGAATTTGAAATGGAAATATTTTGAATGAAAGGATATAAATAAAGTACCTTACTAAGCCCTCTTTGGGGGCAGACATGTTGTTTAGAATCAGTCAGATGGGTCAGAAGAAGGAAGATCTGACCCATCTGGCCCTTGATGTCTGCCCCTGATAGTGCTATTATTTGTATTCTTTGATTAAAGCATTTATAGTTAAAATGTCTACACTTGTTGCAAACTTTCAATTAAAAATACATTTTTGTTGACAGTTTTTGTTATGTTCTGTCTTTGCAAACCCAATCACTTTTATCATGGAGGAAGGTTTTTTTTGGTGTCTTTTAGGGAAATCTGAGGTTTTTTCTTCTTTTTAAAGAAACATTGGTAAACTGCTACAAAACTGGTTTATTTTTGCCTCCAGTTCATATTGTTGCAAAATTAATAACCAGGTAGCTAAGTCCTAAGTCTAGTGGCTCCCAATGAAACAGGCAGAGATGGAGAATGAAAGTTACGGATCCCTTTTTTATTGCAAAAAATGGTGAATACAATCACACTCAGCCAAACTGCTGAGATGTACTGATTCTGAAGATACAGAGTATTCATGGCCAGTTTTATACTTGTGAAATTAGCATACATCAAACAGATTTACCCCCCCCCCCCTCCAATAATGAGAATTGCTAACACATGCAAAAAGTGTTACTTTTTAATTGTTATTGTTTTAATCTCCAAGATCTGTTTCATTCATACCAGTCTATTATTAAAGGACAACTGTAGCAACATTTTGTTTAGAATCTTTGGTCATATTTACTCAATAATCATGTTAATGAGGGGTAGAGCGGGTTAAAGGGGTTTCACAGGGGGAAGTAGCAAGTTGTCCCCCCACCCCTGTTTATTGTGATCTCTTGTGGAATGTTTACAGAGAGGTAGTGTGAATGGCTTTGAATGTTTGTCTGAGTGGGGATATACTATGTATATTACTGGATACAGTTTGCATAGTCGCTTTCTGTAGCTAATTAAATGTCCATTGTTGTCTCTACTGTTATTAATATATGGCAAGAATGTTATTACGAATAAGTATTTGGCTATGTGTTTATTGTCTCTTTTGTTTACCGTGTATGAGTTTATTGTGTGGAAAAAAAATAAAAAAAAATTATAATGAAAGTTATGGATCCTTTTTTATTGCAAAAAAATGGTGAACACAATCACACTCAGCCAAACTGCTGAGATGTACTGATTCTGAAGATACAGAGTATTCATGGCCAGTTTTATACTTGTGAAATTAGCATACATCAAACAGATTTACCCCCCCCCCCCCCCTCCAATAATGAGAATTGCTAACACATGCAAAAAGTGTTACTTTTTAATTGTTATTGTTTTAATCTCCAAGATCTGTTTCATTCATACCAGTCTATTATTAAAGGACAACTGTAGCAACATTTTGTTTAGAATCTTTGGTCATATTTACTCAATAATCATGTTAATGAGGGGTAGAGCGGGTTAAAGGGGTTTCACAGGGGGAAGTAGCAAGTTGTCCCCCCACCCCTGTTTATTGTGATCTCTTGTGGAATGTTTACAGAGAGGTAGTGTGAATGGCTTTGAATGTTTGTCTGAGTGGGGATATACTATGTATATTACTGGATACAGTTTGCATAGTCGCTTTCTGTAGCTAATTAAATGTCCATTGTTGTCTCTACTGTTATTAATATATGGCAAGAATGTTATTACGAATAAGTATTTGGCTATGTGTTTATTGTCTCTTTTGTTTACCGTGTATGAGTTTATTGTGTGGAAAAAAAATAAAAAAAAATTATAATGAAAGTTATGGATCCTTTTTTATTGCAAAAAAATGGTGAACACAATCACACTCAGCCAAACTGCTGAGATGTACTGATTCTGAAGATACAGAGTATTCATGGCCAGTTTTATTCTTGTGAAATTAGCATACATCAAACAGATTTACCCCCTCCAATAATGAGAATTGCTAACACATGCAAAAAGCGTTACTTTTTTATTTTTATTGTTTTAATCTCCAAGATCTGTTTAATTCATGTCTATTATTAAAGGACAACTGTAGCAACATTTTGTTTAGAATCTTTGGTCAGATCTTTCTTCATCTGAACCAAGGTGAGTAAAGATCTGACCCAAGATTCTAAACAACATGTCTGCCTCCTGAGAGAACAATATGGAGTAAAGATTCTAACCAACATGTCTGCCCCCTGAGAGAACTATATGGAGTAAAGATTCTAACCAACATGTCTGCCCACTGAGAGAACGATATGGAGTAAAGATTCTAACCAACATGTCTGCCCCCTGAGAGAACAATATGGATTAAAGATTCTAAACAACATGTCTGCCCCCTGAGAGAACAATATGGAGTAAAGATTCTAACCAACATGTCTGCCCTCTGAGAGAACTATATGGAGTAAAGATTCTAACCAACATGTCTGCCTCCTGAGAGAACTATTTGGCATAAGGAAGGCTTAATAAGACACAATTTGTATTCTTTAATTAAAGAATTTCTTTATAAATCCTCTACACAATATTGATACAATCGTTTTATTAAACATAAGGTCATTTTTTGCTACAGTTGTCCTTTAATTTATAGCTCTTGTTTTCCCCTTAGATTAGAGCTGCTGTCTGGTGACCAAACCGCAGTTTTGTTTTTTTGTTTATTTTACTAAAAATACACTTTTTCTTCAACCACAGTTTCAGATTTATCAGATTAACTATTTCTATATATGAAGCAAGCATTGCTCAATTGCAGAAGGGCTATGTACTGGATCAGCACTTTTTCGTTACCTTAATTACCTTTTTGTTACATTAGATACTTTTTCATGTGTCCAAAAATGATTTAAGACAATCTTTCAACTGAACATTTTTTTTAATACTGTGAATGTAGAGATAAAACATGGTTAACAAATGATGTATACATTGTGAGATCACCTGTGGCTTGAAAAACCGTTCATCAGTATGTCAGGCACAGGTGATGTCATAACCAGTAGACAACACAGACACATTCAAAAACACATTTCTCTCAAAATGTAGGCATTTGCTAGCAAATGTTGCGAACACAAATGGCTTTATTCATGAAGGAGCAAATTGCTGAGAATTGAGAAGCTAATTTCAAACTTATGACCAGAGTCCCTGCAGTTGTCTCTTTTATGAATAAAGTCCAATGTATAGATCATTTTCGATCTTTTTTTCCCTCTACCCTCACAGACCTTTTAATGCAGGATAATCAAATGTTACAGGCATAAAGGATAATTATAGGCAAAAAAAAAATTAACTTCAGAATCTTGGATCAGATCTGTCATGACGTCTCTCACCTGACTAAAGATGAAGGAACATGTGATCCAAGATTTCGAACAACATGTCCGCCCCCGATAGATCTTTAGGGAGACTAAAAAAAATGCTAGAAAAAAAAGGCATCTTAGAGGGAATATGATAAAATTATATAAATACGCGCAGAGCAAATATTAATAGCTATCCAGTGACTAGGTCATTCTTTACAGTAAGGGCAGTAAAGATATGGAACTCGCTGCCAAGAGAGGTGGTGATATCAAATACAATAGATGCATTTAAACATTGTCTGACATTTTGGAGTCAAGAAGGATTTTTTCCCCCTAAGTGGCAAAATTAAAAATAGCTTCTTCAGGGGTTTTTGCCTTCTATTGGATCAAAAGCAGGGATGATAGGTAGAAGGGTTGAACTTGATGCACTTAAGTATTTTTAAATTAACCTAAATTACTATGTTACGATGAATATGGTGCAAAGAGGGCTCAATAAAAGTACTTTATTTGTATTTGTATTTTGTTTATTAAATCATTTCTATTGTAAACACCGACACTAGATGCAATCTTTCAGTTAAACATAAGTTAAGTTTTGCCTACAACTGCAGTTTTGTACAATAATTTTAATTTAATAGTATATGTAAGAATTTACATAGGGATTTATAATGTAGCTCATGTGGGAACTTTTGTAAAAAGATTTTGTTTTATTAAAGTACAAAAACCATACATAATTAATCAACAATATAATACAATACAGGTTCAGATAAATGACTTCAGGGATCCCTATCACTTGTACCTTGTAAGTCAAAGTGTATCACATTCATACACAAATAGGACATATTCTGCATGTGGACTCACGACATGTTCTTGCACTAATATTAATGGTCACCGTGACTTTTTTTTTGGACAAGTACAAATATTTAGCAAGTTTCCCAAAAACTATTAATAATTAGCTGTGAACGAAGATTACGGAGACGGACATAAGCCAAAAATAAGTTTATTTCAGAAATGTTATACGTAAATTTAAAAAAAATATATATTGAATACGAAATTTGTATTTATTACATGTAATTATTTTATTTTTTTCAAAACGTTTCGTTTTAAATTAATATGGTACATATGTAACCTAAATAAACTGTAAACCAAATATACATAAAATATAATACTATATAGGAAAGGAAAAAAATGTGATGTTATAAACTGAAGACTCCACAGATACATATAAAACAAATTTTTAGGAATTTTACTTGCAATTCTGCCAATATTGGTAATTTTATTTAATGTCATATGCCTGTCTATGTAAATTTAATAAAGTTGGTACATTTTTGAGACGTACATCTTTAGAATGCTATTATCAGATCTTCTTTGGTGGATGTTTTTTGTCTACTAGTTTCTTCTATATTAGGGTTAGTGGTTTACAGTGAATGCAGGTAGTAAAAGGTTTGGGGTAAGAGTTAATTGCTAGGGGATTAGGGTTAGCGGGTTAGAGGTAGTGATAGGAGATTGGGTTAATGGGTCGGATTCAGAGGGTTGTAACTGGAGTTAGGGCTAGCAACTTAAGATAGCTGCAGGGGGGGGGGGGGGGGGGAATAAACATTTGCCTAGGGCAGCACCAGCCCTGGTTGGTAGAAGAAAGAGGCAGTGGCACTTTCTGCAGCTTGTTAGAGCAGGACAGGGGGCAGGATTGTAAGAATGTTATAATATCAGCAGTTCTGTGCTTTAAGTGGGGAATAACACAGTGTTCTCAGAGGGATCTGTCATATTAGATAAATCCACACTAGCCCAGCGGGGATCTGGCCAAGTGAACAATCGTTCTGACAAACTCTGTTTTAGATACACAATGATTGGCAATGTGTGAGTTAAATGGATGGACACGTTATATAGCAGTTCCCATTTACTTCTAATGATGATGACTATTTCTAGGTAACAGATAAATGAATATGGATATAATGGGGGGTTAGGTTTAAATACTCACACACATCAACAGGGGAGGGCTGGCAGCCTTAGGCCTGGGGGGCAAATCCAGTCAAGTGGCCCATTGCATCATCGAATCGCCTCCCCATCCACGGCCATCTTTTCCTTGTTTTATAACGAATATTGCCAGGATTTTCCCTCACAATATGCCAGGATTTGCCATTTAATATGCTAGAATTTTCCCTTACAAAATGCCAGGATTATGCCCCTCAGTATGCCAGGATTATGCCACTCAATATGCCAGGATTATGCCCCTCAATATGCCAGGATTTTCTCCTCAATATGCCAAGATGATGCCCCCTCAATATGCCAGGATTTTCCCCTAAATATGCCAGGATTATGCCCCTCAATATGCCAGAATTATGCCCCTCAATATGCCAGGATTTAGACACCCAATATGCCAGGATTTTCTCCTCAATATGCCAAGATGATGCCCCCTCAATATGCCAGGATTTTCCCCTAAATATGCCAGGATTATGCCCCTCAATATGCCAGGATTTCCCCCTCAATATGCCAGGATTTAGACACCCAATATCCCAAAATTTGGGCACCCCCCCTACCCACGTTGCACACCTACGACATGACCCATAACCCACGTTGCACACCAGGACATGCCCCATCACCACATTTACATGCCTCCATCACCCCATTACATACACATTTCCAATATTATTTGCCATTTAATATTCCCCAGCCATTTTGCCCAATAATATGCCAGTCTTATTTGCCATGTAATATTCCCCAGCCAATTTGTCCAATAATATGCCAGTTTTTTGCCCACCCCCCCCCCCTTACCTTTTTCCCTGGTGGCTAGTGGCAGGACTTCCCTGGTGGCTAGTGGCAGGAGGACTTCCCTGGTGGCTAGTGGCAGGAGGACTTCCCTGGTGGCTAGTGGCAGGAGGACTTCCCTGGTGGCTAGTGGCAGGCAGCATGGTCCCTCCATGCTGCCTGTTCGGCCTCCCGGCGGTTGTGCCGACAGGTCACGTGATCGGCGCGCGTCTGACGTCAGAGCGCCGATCACGTGACTGTCGGCACTTCCGTGTCAGACTGCACAGGGAGCCGAACAGGCAGCACGGAGGTTTCTCTGTGCTGCCTGTTCGGCTCCCCGTGCAGCTTTGCAGGCAGAGCGGAGGTGAGAGGGGATTTTCCGATCCCTTCTCAGTCTCTGCCTGCAAGAGCGTTTTTTTTTTTGTTTTAAAACACTGGCCCAGCGGCCGTGTTTTACATAGATTAGGGCGGCCTGGGGGGCAATTGCCACCCTGCCCCCCGGCCCAGCCCGCCCCTGCACACCAATGTGTCAGGAAGTTAAGAAAATGTTGTTGTTTTTTTTAAAAAGACACAAATCATTTGATATGTGGAACAACAAATGCTTTATTTTTTAACTATACATACATCCTGACACCAACTCAGGTGTGATCCCTGATATTTGGGTTGTGCCGGCACACAGTGCACCAAGAAACATAGAAACATAGAATGTGTCGGCAGATAAGAACCATTTGGTCCATCTAGTCTGCCCAATTTTTTAAACTGAACAGACGTACGCTCTGGGAGTCCACAGTATACACAGCGCACATAGGTATAGCACAAGAAGTAGATGCCATCTGTGCTTCTATACTTAAAGAATGAGGATTACAGACCCCATCAATACCCTTCTCCCTCTGTAACATATTTGTCAGAACGGTAATAATTACAGATTATTTTACTACTGAAGATATTTAGTCTCCGGTTTTAAAGAATTTCTTGGTGGCGTTCACACGTCTCTCGGCTTCACAGAGCTGATGTAGTGAACAGTGTACTGACAGTATGTTGGGGTCATAGAACATGGAGGCTGCCAGTTTGAAGATAAAAACACATGTTTCTTTAAATGTGCATGCCAATTTATCATCATACTAGGGCCGGTGAATTTTTACACTTGTGCTTCATATAACAGATGCCTCGGTAGAAGACAAGAGAAAAAAAAAAAAAGTTTGATGGCTCTTTAAGTTTTGTATTTTATTAAATATATGGCCAAGTAAAAAGAAAAACAAAAAAAAGTTGCCAGTTGGACATCGATGTTCTATTGCAAAACAACACAACTGTAAAAATCAATAAAGATTCATATTCTTAATGGAAAAAAAAAAATGTATTGCCAAGTGAATTGCCCCAGTTAAACATTGCACAGCTTGCACAGAAATGGACATTTTCTTGAATAATCAAAATATTCTTCGTGGAAATAGTGTAAGTCAACACTGTAAAGGAATTGGGGGAAACACATATATATAGATTATATTAAAAAAAAAAATCAGAGCTTTTGTTATTGGCAGTTGAGATAGACCAGTTGGGTTTTATCTGCTGGCTCAGCCAATGTTACATTACAGTTAAAGACTTGACTGGAAAACAGTGACACCCAGTGACAATTCTGCATACTGCACCTCAGCTTTTGCTGGCTCAGCCAATGTTACGTTACAATTAAAGACTTGACTGGAAAACAGTGACACCCAGTGACAATTCTGCATACTTGCACCTCAGCTTTTGCTGGCTCAGCCAATGTTACGTTACAATTAAAGACTTGACTGGAAAACAGTGACACCCAGTGACAATTCTGGATACTGCACCTCAGCTTTTTGTCTTTTGTAGTTTCAAACTATAAAATAAAATACTAATGGTCTTCAGTTTCTTAAATCAGGGGGTCAGAATCCTTTTATTGACCACTTTACTGCAGAAAAGAGCATCCCTCTAACACAAAAATAATTGAAAATGTGTAGGTCGCAACTGGACGGGATAATGAACGATCACTGATGATTTGGGCCAGATCTCTTCTAATAAACTACTTTACTTTTTTGCAGACCATTGAGCTATAAATTGAAGTTGATCAAAGACTCTAAACTCAGCGGTTCAACACAATCCTAGAACAAGAGTTACTGTGTGAGGTCACTTCCTGCCAGCAGAATGGCGAACCAGAAAAACAATATGGAGGATCCCAAAAGCTTCTCACATGCATCATTTAAAGTTGAATCTGTTCAATGAAACAAACGCTGGTTTTTGTTCCAAATCCTTTACACTTTTATTATTTATAAAACAAAAAAAAAACATTTTTCTAAAAAAAAGGACTGCAATATACACATAATAGGTGTGCAGACATCCTTTACACATGTACGGAACTAAGAGAGACAGGTTGACGGTAAACGTTCTCAGACCATGAGAAGCATTCACCTAGGAGAACGGACAGGAGAACCCAGAATACAATCTTGTGTACTGCTAGTAGACTCCTCCTTCACCATTCTAGCCCACATGTAACCACATATTGGTCCTTGAAGATCAGGATTCTTAAGCCTGTTTCAAGTTGTGACTACATCTTGTGGAGCATACACACCAAATAAGCAGGTCACAATCTTGATAAGGCTTTAATACATTTTAGAAGAGTAGCTTGGTGTCTATGAGAATTTTGGTAGATCTACAGACTATTTCATCACCAAATAACAAAGGCTGGGCAATAACAAGGAATTGATTTAAGAGAAATATCCTTAACTCTAAGGTAGTTAATAGAACGGTTAGGAGAGTGAAAAGAAGTGATATAAAGAGACTTTCTGTAGGGCTCAGAAAAGTGGCAATTATTGGCATTTCATCCCTTAAGTACTGCAATGTCTCATTCATTAGCTGCTCTACCCCCAAAGTGCTTTGCAATATTAAGAGGCAGGTGGTAGAGTCTTTACCGGTTTTAAATAATTGAATAGCGGAGAATGATCTTTTATTCTATGAGAGAATGTTTAGATGGGATCCAGCCCACCTGCAGGCAAACCTAAAAGAAAAAACAAAGAAATCCCACAGAAAACAGAAGTCTTACAGCATTTAGAAAGCCCGACAAAAACGGTGTAGGACTTTCCAAAGTGCATTTAAACCCACACCTGTGGGCAATCAGCGAAGGCATCACATTATTTGGATCAGTGTAAGGCCTTTTGGTTTAGCATATTGAGTCCTGAGAGGAACATTTATTGAGATGGGCAGGATAAAAATAAAAAAAACGGAAAAAAAAAAAAAGAGAAAACAAATACTTTTCCACTCTAGAGACAAACTACAAAATCGCAAAAATGTATGAATTACAGCAGCGATGTGGTGCACTATACAGTGGGCAGTGAGGAATAAAGAAACTATATATACACACACACAGATATACAAAATGAAACTAGCTGCAATGAGAGAAACGATATGTTAGAGGAGGATAAGTGACCCAATGACTGTATTGGTGCAAGTGCTCATGGATCCTTTTTCAGACCTGCAGAAGCGGCATCTTGGACTCAGTTCAGGGAATGGCTGCCGTTAGAAGGGCTTCTTGATGTTCTAAAAACAAGACATTAAATAGTTTATATTTTGCACAAATAAAAAAATAAAAAATGAAACAAAAAAACAAAACAAAAAATCTTTAACACATCTAATAAATAACCTGCTAAATATATTCTAATATGTGTCCTGAGTTTAGAAAGTTTTTTTGTTATAGGGCAGTAACTAAAAGTGGCGCATTGCTTTTTCCTAACCAATTTTTTTCCCAAGAATACCTATAGTGATGTTGCAACCCTAACACTAAACCTAACTAAAGAAAAATAAAAAAGCACCATCACCATAGTCAAGCAACACTTTCCAGAAAAAAAGCAGAGCCATCTTCAAGCGTGGTAGCGCTGTCACCGCAGCTGGCATTCGCAATGTTTCAGACAGTGGAGAATGTGAGAAGGACAGCAGGATTTTGGTCCTGAATCCTGATGTCCCATCGAGCTCAACCTCTGTCCCAAAAAGTGGGACAGAGATAGAGTTTGGCAGAACATATCCCCCAAATCGGGACTGGCCAGTGCAAGCAGGACAGTTGGGGGGGTATGTGTATAGATTAGAAACATAGAATGTACCTGCCCAAGTATCTGAATACAGTAGCCCCCAACCTGATCTTAATAGCCCTCACTGTATTCACCTTCTACTGGAAGGCTATAACATGAATCCAGTACCCACTCAGTAATATAAATTATTTAATTTTACACCATTGCACCTCTAATTTAAGACTATCCCTAAAAGCACATAGCATGGAAGCTTCTAAAGCAATGTTTGAAGGTTACAGATTTCCTGAAGTGAATAGTATTACCTATCTTGGCAGAGATGAGAGTGCTTTGATGAAGAGGCGGCTGAGAGTGCTTGATCTCTAAATCTGGAGGTTTCACATGAAGACATGGGGGAAGGTTTGCCTTGATATTTAGTTTGTGATCCAAGCTGGTCTTCCTCCAAACCTGCGTACATAGAGATGTGTGGTATGAAAAGTCAGATAATACGACAATCATACAGTGCCATGCCTCACCACCACCCAGAGCTCTCCCACCAGTCTCGTCCAGCTTTTGGAGCATTTCCCCCAGCATCCCATTGTTACAGAACCCTATTCTTGTCATCCGATACCGACTCTCCATGACATCTCGCAAATCATGCTCATAGTTTGGACAGTTATCCAGTCCTTAAAGTTGGTGAGTAAGTGGGAGGGTTCTGTGAAATTCTATCCTCGTTTTTCAGAGATAGACAATTAATCTAAAACAAACATTCTAAAAATACTTACTGAAGAAGGCACTTTGGGATTTCCAGTGTTCCGAACTCTTCCGATCAGAAAACATGGTCATGTTTAAGAATTGTTTTTTTAACCAGCTGGCTCTGTCCTCCTCAAACATCTTCCTCTAAAAAACAAAACAAAAAAATATTAAGTAACTGATGCTTTTAACTATCAGAAAAAAAACAAGTTCTGTTAAATTTAAATATTGCATCAAATGTAGACATTTTAAATTGAAATACTTTAACGTAAAATTACAAATAAAGTACCTAATTGTAATTGTACAAAAGTAATTGTAATTGGATATGTTTAGAATCTTGGGTCAGGTGATGGAAAATCTAAACATGTCCACCGCCTCGCCTCCTGAAAGAGCTATACAGAGCGAAGAGGGCTCTACAAGATACTTTATGTGTATTCTTCCACTAAAGCATTTCTTTTTAAAATGTCTACACATTTTTCAATCTTTCAATTAACCAGAACTTCATATTTTACCCCATCTACAAAGTTTCTAATATTTGTCCTGAGTTTAGAAATATACCATGTTAAAGGGCAATAAACTAAAGTTGCATTTTTTTCCTCCCTAACAATTTTCCCCTCCCATGACCTTTAGACACCAACTCCGATGATCAGCTGATCCCCAATCCTAGACTTAAACCTAATTCTAACTTTGACCCTTACTCTAACCCTTATTGTAACACTAACCCTAGATTTCAACACTAAGTGTTGATTTTTTGTTGTTGCTAGGGGCAGTCTAGCAACTACAACAGAGTGATGGAAGTGGTGATTCACCACTTCTGAATCTCTTGCCCACAACAGGGCAGCGCCAGTATGGCACTGCGCTTCCTGTTAAGAGCATACTTTCACTCCCGAGAGTGGATTTTTCAGTGTTGCCTCTATGAGGAGGCATCACAGCAACACCATCTGATCGCGGGAGGCAATTATTGATCACCCTTTGTGGCCTTAAAGGCACATGGCGTACATGCACGTCCTGTTGTCATTATGGAGTTAAGACACTCTAATCTTTCCAAAGATGTAAGGCACAGCCCTGAGGTCGGGGGAAACAGATTTTATGCAGAGCAGGTAACATTTAACTGGTGACTTGTCAGAAGACACAGGGCTGGAATGCCAATAATACAGCAGGATCCCTTTTCCCTTACTTCTTGGCCGAGTCGGATAGCTGCTTCTGTGAAACTCCTCCTCTCGCGCTCAAAGTTTTTTTTCTGTTCAGAGAATAATTTCCATTCCTCCCGGAGACGTTCTTCATCCTCAAGAAGGTAGCAATCCTGCAGCAATGCGGATGAACTATCACATGGTACATTAATCTGTTGCTGCAAAAAAATAAAATGGAGATCTTGTGTGAAAGGAACTAGATGAAATATGTATCTAGAGGATCAATCACGGGCTAGGTTAGCATGCTTAAGTCTCCTGAAGCACTACTGCATCACGATTGTGACTGGAGTCAAGAGGGGAGACTAAATTGAATACTAAAAAATTATGATATAATAATAAAGAAATAACATTTAGTAATTGCGATCTAAAATGGTGACAATTACTGAAATTTTTTTTTTTTACCCATACTTTAACTTTTTTTTTTTAAGTTTGGGAAGCAATAAGGCATTAGCACTATTTGCAAAGAGTCACATTCCCCCTTCTGCCCATCCTGGTAAGATATGACTTTTAAGTTTGAAGTTTCATTGGTCCAGTTAATGTTTCATTCATGTCAAAGATGGTCTAACCAAAGATGCTTCTATCCCAAGCTTAAAGGACAACTGTAGGACAAGATGCACTGGATTCTCTTTGCATATGTTGTTCGGAATCTTGAGTAAGATGTGCCAAGACTCCAAACATGTCTGCCCCCATATAAGATATCTATGTAAGGTACCTTATGTGTATTCTTTAAATAAAACATTTCTACTTAAAGAGGGAATAAACCCCAAAATGTATTTTTTACATGTGAAAGGCGCTTTTTTTTACCAGGTTTATATCATTTTTATGTTAAAGTACGATTTAAATTATTTTTATTTTTTTTATAAAGACTAAGAATTGGAATAAATCATTTTGTGATTGTTGGTCACTTCCTTTGGTGTGTCTATGTCAATCCTGTAAGCTTGGAGGCAGGAAAGTATGTGTGAATGGGAATGTAAATGCTAATGTGGATAATTAGAAAGGAAGACACTGGAGCAGAAGTAAATGTTAATATAAACAAGTGATAGTGACACTGCAGGAAAACGGAGCAGGCAGACAGACACAAGATGTCAGCACTGTAGGAGGAGGAGGAGCACGGAACATGCTGAAGATTTATTTGTCTGTTGTTTATTCAAGTACATTAGATAAAAAGGTAAGATTTAAGGGAAGGCTTTTATATGACATTTTCTTTTCTTTCTTTTAGAGTTTAATCACTCTTTAAAGTATGTAAAAAAAAAATAATTAAGTGTTCTTTTAAAAAACATTTTTGATAACTGTTCTTTAAATTTATGTTGATCTAAGATGTGAAATTAAATCCTCGAACAAGAGTTGCTGTGTGAGGTCACTTCCTGCCTGCTGATTGATGAACCAGGCAAAAAACATGGAGGATCCCAAAACAAAGTGTCTACAGTTATACTTTAATTGGTCAGGGTCTGAACGTTACCAATACTTATGTTAAAACGTTTAGTTCCCAGAGGCTTGTTATGATATATAATCTATGTGCTTAAAGGACATATATAAAGAAGTGCAGATGAAGCATGTGTTTACCTGAAAAACATGCTGTTGGCTTTTGATAGTTTCTTTGCACCTTTCGATCTCATCTTTTAGTGTTTCGAGCTCTTGTTCATGATCTTCTCTTGAAATCAAACCTTTCGAACTTGGAGATGCCACTTGTATGAGCGACGCTGCAAACACACGACCAACATGTTCTACTTCAAGCATTGTCAGGAATGAGTGGTGCGTTTAGTAAATCGGATTAATAAAACATGCGGTACCTTGGCTGTCCAGTCTCTCCACGTGGCTTTTCAGTATACGCCACTGTTGGCGGATGCTGTGGATAAGCTGCTCTCTTACAGTCTCACAGGATAATTCAGACAAATTCTCTTTACTGGAGTCCCCAGCATCTTCCTCTGTATCAGAGAGCACCTGTGACTGGAAATAAACCATAAGATCTTTCACCTATTGTGTAGAAATAAGCTGCCCAATGATGTGTTTGTGGTCAGAAGAGACCATTAACCTTGGACCTGCACAGGGGGAATGATTCCTTCAAGCATTTCCGGAGATTACATCAATATATATTGTTAGAGATTTTATTAAAGTGACAAAGTTCCAATAGAGTATTGAAACAGTGGTTTGTATCACACTTACTGTTCCCAAGCTGTCCTCTGCTTTTTCCTTGGCTTTCGACTCTTGTGATCTCAGAAGCGACACCATATCTTTCTTCATCTGTTGCAGGACCTTCTTGAGTTCGACATTCTCCATCATGAGATCCCTTTGTCTCTTCTCATAATCACTCAACAGAACCTTGTACATTTCTTCTTCATTCCTAAAAAAAAGGAGCATATGTGTATAAAAAAATAAAAAATAAAAAGTATATTTGTTCAAATCTTATCAACCAAGCACCGAAATTAACTTACTTGGCGTCAGTCCGGCTCGTCTTCCACACAGTTCTCTTTCCGTCCGCTCGACCAACATAATTCAGCACATCGATTGCTTGAAAATAAACAAAAATCTTCGCTCCATGGAGGAAAAGGGACTAAAAAGCCATGTCGCCTACAGCCTATGAAACTGAATTTACTTCAGCACAACATAGTCATAACAGTTGTAGGTTTGTCATAATTAAACATTGATGCACTTTGGAAAAATACCAAACAGAAGATGGGAAGCACACTGAAAGGTAGTAGGGTTGAGGGGTGGGGTACAGACAGGAGGTATAGATTGGCTGCCCAAATAACCACTTACAGATCTTCTTGTCCTTTTTATCCATGACCAGCTGGTACAATCTCTCTTTCAGTTTGTTGTATTCTCTCTCTTTCCTCTTCATATTGTGATTATATTGAGTGGAGCGACTTGTATTGATATTCTGCAGCTTCTGTACCTGAAATCAGATGCCATGTTACAGTATGTCCTGGGTTCACATGATAAGCCAATCATTACATCAAGGGGAGAGAGAAAAAACATATCCCAAAGAAGGGTACAGGGGGGAAATGTTGAAGTCCTGGGCTGCAGGAGCCAGATGTGTATCAAACAATGAGAAGAGTGTCAATACAATGTTAATAGAAAGTTATTACACAGAAAGTGTCACCGGCAGATAAGAACCATTCGGTCCATCTAGTCTGCCCAATTTTTTAAATACTTTTATTAGTCACCGTTCCCTATCTTATATCTAGGATAGCCTTGTGCCTATCCCACGCATGCTTAAACTCCTTCACTGTGTTTACCTCTACCACTTCTACTGGAAGACTATTCCATACATCCACTACCCTCTCTGTAATGTAATACTTTCATTAGTCCCTGGCCTTATCTTATATCTAGGATAGCCTTAAACCTATCCCATGCATGCTTAAACACCTACACTGTGTTTACCTCTACCACTTCTATTGGAAGGCTATTCCATAGTGTTATGGAGTGTTAAGTGGTCAAATAACCTCATGTCATGGGCAGGGAAAAAACAGCCTGTACCCAAGCCTAAGCACCAAGACTCTTCATTTCATGTGTGTAGCACAGACACAGCCTCGGCCTCCTCCTACCTCCTCCTTCTCATTCTTCAGCAGCTGTAGCAGGTTCCTGTTCTTACACTGGATCTGTCGCTCTCTCTCCTGAAGTGCTGCATTTTCTCGCCGTGTTGCTTCGAGGTGGTCCTGCAACAAGTAAAACACATCTTAGCAGCCAGTCTATACACAGTGGTTTCTGCTTGACTTCTCATTCTATTGCAGTTATCAGGCATGTGGGGAAGCTGATCACACTTGGAAAGATGCTGCAGTTAGACAAGCAGAGTAATAGCCTCGTTTGTATGTCTTTACATACAAAGAAAAGTCACAACCATGCATGGACAGCCAGCCTCATCATGGATACAAAAAAAGCATAGCTGCCAAAAGTCCCAAATTTGTCAGGAGAGTCCCTTTTTTGGGGGTGTCCTGTCCTATCCCATTCATTAGTACTGTCAGTCTACATTTCATGCACTGTGCTCACACCAATTACGAAAAAGTGGATTCATGTACTGGATTGGTTTTGATACATTTCTCATGTGTCTGGCATTTTAAATATATTTAGGAATTACAGGGGTAGTATTAAACTTAGTGCATTGCTGTTCCCAATGTATGATTTACTATGCTCAATCTGTAACTTAAATATTGGTTGCGGAACCCAGAATTGCATCCACCCTTGTCTAACTAGACTCATGTAGACTCTTAATACATTGGTTTGCCTAATGTCTTAACCGGATTTCCTGTAATGGAAAGCTTGGATTGGGGGGGGCTGGTGTGTGCGATTTCAATACCAAATATTACTTTACAGAGACGTAATAAGAACATTTCTGCCAGTACAGAAGCACTTCTCAAGTAATGGCAATTACAGGACTTAACCCTTTAGTAACCACTGACCTCAGCCATCTGTTCCAGCTCAGACAACAAGCCCCTCCCGAGTATGGATATCTGCTCACCCTTTGGTCCCAATAAATTAATGGTGTCATGTTGTCCTTGACATGACCAGTATGAAGAGGACACCATGGGGTCTCACCTTCTGCTTGCAGTGAGTGCTCTGCAGATGATCCAGATCACTATTTAATTTCAGGAGCCGCATGTCTGCGTCCTCAATACTCCGCAGTGATCTGGAATGGCGCTGGAGTAACTCGTGAATACAGTTCACTATGGACACGACATTGAGCTTTCTCCCCTCTCCATTCTTGGACAAGGCGAGTAATGAAGGAAAGCCCAAGTTTGAGAGCTCCTGGTAAGGAAGATAAAAAGAAAAAATGTTCTGTCACACACACTGCTCATAATACACATGGACACAACAAGATGTTCACAAACTATCCCAACACCAGACTGAAAAGACAAGTGTCGGTGTAATCGTTGTCATTTAGACCAGCTTCTATAGTAATACACATACACTACCGTTCAAAGGGGAAACTTCCTTGCTTTCCAGAAAACATACCTCAAACAAGTTGCAAAATGAATAGGAAATAAATTTAAGACATTGTCACGGTTACAAATAATGATTTAGATTCTAAAGAAGGTTAGTTTTATTGGGTCTTTAATAAGTACAACAGTTTTGTATCATTATATATATATATATTATATATACACACATACATACATACATACACACACACACACACATCCCATTCAACACAAAACCAGCCCGCTTACAGCTACAATTATCATTTTACATTAACAATATTATTATTATCATCATCATCATCAACTAGCATTTACACAGCGCGTTTCTCCCAGTGAAACTCAAAGCACTTTTCGGGGCACGCTCTCCGAATGAACTGAATCGGCAGCTGAAAAATAGTTATTATTACCAATTATTATTATTACCAATTGATGGTACAATTGATGGTACTCAGAAGGCTGACCCTGAGTTTAACATTGATTAACATCTTTAACCCTTTCTAGGAGGTCACTTGCTACTCACCTGATCGATGTATGCCACACAGGGCTCCACATTTTCCTCCGTGCAAAAAAATGATACTTCACACAACGTGGCTTTGGATAGACATAGTGAGGACTGTGGCAGACTTGCTGGTGACATCTTACCGTCCTAAAGATAAAAATGACATGACAATAGACAGTTGGCCTTTTGGTTTCAGAAGGAGTAGGGCAGATCATTTAGACCAGTGGAAGGTTATTCAGCGGGCAATAAGCTCTGAAACAGATGACGCCTCAACTGGCGTTTATGCTGTAATGTGGAACGTAGGGTGATGGAGCTAGACAGGAGTTTGTAGGACGTGTGGAGGGTCAGAGTGATTGTAGTGTAGAGAGTGGGGGTTAGCGGAAATCAGGAGTGAACATACTGCTAAGGGAGTGTGAGAGTTTTATGGAACATTGATTATGAACAAGGCAAACAAATCAGTTGGTTAGTTATTTGTATTATGTCATTGTAATAGGCAATGTAATTTTATTGGAAGAAAAACAGGCCAAGTAAATGGAGTGGTGAGTTTAAAGGACCACTGCTGTGCAGAAAAGTAACATATGTTTAATTGAAAGATTGCACCAAGTGTAGCCATTTTTAATAGAACGGATTTAATGAAATAATATAAAATCTTATACTGAGCCCTCTGTGCCTGTATAGCGCCATCAGGGGGGAAACATCTTGGTTCCGGTTCTTCATGCATCTGACCCAAGATTCTAAACAAAATGTCTGCCCCCGGATAGAGCTATACAAGCAAAGAGGGCTTAATAAGGCACTTTATTTGTACGCTTTCAATAAAGCATTTTTGGTGCAATCTTTCAGTTCAACATAAGTTACTTTATTTGAACAGCTTCCTTTAGGCCTGTATTAGCATTTAATGTGCACCTGGTTTTCTTACAAGATACAGTTTGGATATTGAGACCAAAACAGATTGGGACATAAGTAGAATGGCAGGGAAGTAGCTATTGTTCTACTGGTTTAAGCCGGCAGTAACTGTAGAGGGATTTTAACAAAGCCCAGTCTGAATCTGGATTCTTACCTGAAATTTGCTTTAGTCATACAGTTATATGGAAATAGGCAAATGTATTCCTCTTTAAAGGACAACTGTAGCAAAAAAATAAGTTGTGTTTAATTAAAGGATTGCATCAAGTGTAGGCATTATATATAGAAATGCTTTAATGAGAGAATACAGATAAAGTACTTTATTGAGCCATCTTTACCCCATATAGCTCCACCAGGAGGCAGACATTTTGTTTAGAATCTTTGGGCAGATGGGTCAGATCTTTGTTCATCTGAACCAAGGTGAGTGAAGATCTGACCCAAGATTCCAATCAAGATGTCTGCCCCCTGAGAGAACTGTATGGTGTAAAGAATGCTCAATAAGGAACTTTATTTGTATTCTTTCATTAACATTTGTCTTTATAAATCATTTACACTTTACATAATCTTTAAATTAAACATAAAAGTTATTTTTTTGCTACAGTTGTCCTTTTTAGCGCCACTACATTATTTTTGGCTTGACATGATTTAGAGAATTAAATGTTGCACCTCTTAGATTCATCTGTAGTCATCAAAACCTAATGATCTCTAAATGTCAAGTCACCCACCGCTCTGAGCACAGAGAAATGAACTGTAATTTGGGGAACATGCAATCAGATTAAAGCCTATCCGCTCTGGCCCAGTAATCCTCTTAAATTAGTGCACACGTGCATGGATAATAAAGCAATAAGACTTAGGTCATAACGACAGAGGTTTGTTACCGATGGGGGGAAAAAATAAAAAACTATGTAAATTGAGAAAATCTCAGCCAAGAAAAATTATCACCTGCAGGTAATATTAAATAAAAATGTTAATTATTAAATAGCAAAGATGCTTAGAAAATATTTGCTCCAAATCCTGATGGGAAAATAAGGATGCAAGACAGGGTAAAGTGGAATAAGAAGCGGAATAAACAAAATGCTAGACCTGCAGTTTGAGAATGGGGCAGAATCCAGACTCTCTGTGCTGCAAAAAAAAAAAAAATTTTTCACTGGATATTCGTGTGTTTGTTAAGACAGCTTTCCATCTATTGTCAGAAATAACCTTGGAAGATTTGTTGAGGAATTGTAAGAAGAGTGTGACAATAACAAAGAAGAAGCAAAACTAAAACAATGTAACAAGTAAAGGCTATTGTCCTGTCCTTATCAAGCAGAAGCCAGAGTCCCAGCTCAATATGTTCATGAGATTTCTGAACCTGTACAATGGCTCAAATACTGGCGTTTAAGGATTTGGAAATAAATCATGTGCATAACTGACAGGTGTGTCAATTCCTGCTCTAAAAATACTGTTTCTCAGGCCCTGGAGGGCAAGGCTAGGTATGAGTGGGTTACAGTTTTGAATGCTGCAGCATAACCTTCCCTCTTCCCCTGCTTACAAACCAGGAGGGTTAGGATTTAACAGAGCAATAGCCCCACCAGACATAGATTAAACCCACGTACTCCAGACTGTCCAGCAGTTAATCTACAACAAACGGCCTGCTACATTTACGCACCTAGTTAATGGTTTAACTACAAATATTAGTCCAAAATGAGCTTGTGATTACTGTAAAACCTAAATAGACAGTTTCAGTGATATAATAAATATTTCTATTTAAATTAAAGAAGCAGCAATATTTTCAAACAAAACAACCAACAATAGAATGACAGCATAACATGTATCAAACAAGGCATGCAAACTCTTACTACCTGTATACGACCTACCCTTAACGGAAAAAAAAAAAATACTGACACCTGACACACCTACTAATGTCAAACTGACCACACGCTAACGAATGACAAGACTTCTGCCGTGTTTGTTCAAATACTAGGAAGCCTTGTCAGATTTAACAGGCCCGTATAAACCACTACCCCGGGAAAAGCATACTGAATATAAGGACAGGTGCGGCACTCAACCAGAGAGAATGCTAAACATAATAAAAGCTTCTTCCAAACAGGACAGACTTACTGAGACGAGCTCAGTCATCACGGAGAGACTGTGCAAGGGTGCTGCAGGCTGCCTCTGCTGTCAGAGAGATAAGAAGCTTACACTCTGCTCAGAGATTGGGAGACGCCTCCTTAGGGTTAAAGGTCATTAGAGGGGTCAGGCGCCCTCACAGGGAATGCGGTACACTTCTGAGAGATGGGTGCTAGCTAAAGCATTAAAAATAATAGGAAAACAGGGGGTCTGGACTACATGCGGAGATCCAATCCAAAATACCGGTAAATAAATAATACATCCTCCTGTGTAGTTCCCCAATCCAAAAAACAAACAAACCAAGTGGCTCACATCACACACACACACCAGTCGCACGCCTTCTCCCACTTGCCACCTTCCCCTGGGGTGTCCTTGCTTTCTCATCATTAACCCCTGGAAATAAATGATCGTTCACCACTGGAGAACAAATTGTCCTTGCTTTTTCATTGCTCAACCTCGGCGCGCCCTCACCCACCCGCTGCTCACCCCTGTCAGGCCCTCGCCCACCTGACGCTCACCAGTCGCGAGTCCTTCGCCCACCAGTTACCAGCCCTTCTCCTACCTGTTGTTCACCACTCGCGCGCCCTCGTCACTCACCTTCGCTAACCTGAAACTCACCACTCATCTCTCACCAGTCACGCACCCTCACACACGTTGCTCACCACGAGCGCTCCCTCACACATGTCGTACAGCACGAGCGCCCCCTCACACACGACGCTCACCGCGAGCGCCCCCTCACCCACGACGCTCACCACGAGCGCCCCCTCACACACGACGCTCACCAGTCGTGCTACCTCACACACACGTTGCTCACCAGTCACGTTCCCTCACACACGTCACTCACCGCGAGCGCCCCCTCACACACGTCGCTCACCGCGAGCGCTCCCTCACACACGTCGCTCACCGCGAGCGCCCCCTCACACACGTCGTTCACCACGAGCGCCCCCTCACACACGACGCTCACCAGTGGTGCTACCTCACACACACGTTGCTCACCAGTCACGTTCCCTCACACGCGTCGCTCACCGCGAGCGCTCCCTCACACACGTCGCTCGCCACCAGCGCTCCCTCACACACGTCGCTCGCCACCAGCGCTCCCTCACACGCGTCGCTCACCGCGAGCGCTCCCTCACACACACGTCGCTCGCCACCAGCGCTCCCTCACACACGTCGCTCGCCACCAGCGCTCCCTCACACACGTCGCTCGCCACCAGCGCTCCCTCACACAAGTCACTCCCTCACACACGTCGCTCGCCACCAGCGCTCCCTCACACACGTCGCTCGCCACCAGCGCTCCCTCACACACGTCGCTCGCCACCAGCGCTCCCTCACACACGTCGCTCGCCACCAGCGCTCCCTCACACACGTCGCTCGCCACGAGCGCTCCCTCACACACGTCGCTCGCCACGAACGCTCCCTCACACACGTCGCTCGCCACGAGCGCTCCCTCACACACGTCGCTCGCCACCAGCGCTCCCTCACACACGTCGCTCGCCACCAGCGCTCCCTCACACACGTCGCACGCCACCAGCGCTCCCTCACACACGTCGCTCGCCACCAGCGCTCCCTCACACAAGTCGCTCCCTCACACACGTCGCTCGCCACCAGCGCTCCCTCACACACATCACTCCCCACGAGCGCTCCCTCACACACGTCGCTCACCACGAACGCTCCCTCACACAAGTCGCTCACCACGAGCGCTCCCTCACACAAGTCGCTCACCACGAACGCTCCCTCACACAAGTCGCTCACCACGAGCGCTCCCTCACACACGTCGCTCACTGCGAGCGCCCCCTCACACAAGTCGCTCACCACCAGTGTTTGCTTGCACACATGTTGCTCTCGACAGACACTGAGGCCTCCCTTTAATCTAGCATACACATGCTCGCAGAGAGCACATTCAATATAGCAGTGTACACTCACACACCTGCTGGTTGCTTTATGGCAGAGCTCGGTCAGACCCATTCAGGCAGCTGGCTGGGGCCTGTGTTAGAGGACACAGGCTGCACTATGACAGCACACTCACCCTGCCGGCCACTATCACTCACCCTGCCGGCCGTGTTCCGTCCTTGCTCCGGGGAGTAGGGAAGCACTGACACTCCGCTTACTCCGCCAAGCAACAAACTGTTTAAAGGCCGCAGCGAACAACCCGCGGCTCCATCACCCGGGCGGTTACCGGGCAACGGGCCGGCCAAAGGCGTGGCCGAGGGGAGACGCTGGGCAACTCCGACCGGTTACCAGGCAACGAGAGGTGGAGGAAGGCGTGTTCTGGGCGTTCCAGGGTGTGGCCATGGAGAGAGGCGGGGCCTCAGCACCTGTTCTCGGTTGTGTACGCGCATGCGCGTTCTGGGACAGGAGCAGCCAGTGCTGGCAGGTCATGTGTGCCTCAGGGTTAAGTCCATACAGGGAGAGTATACCCAGCGATGGTAAATCCATTTAATGAGCATATTATATGCTGAGTACACATGTGCTTTATTAGGGTGGTGCTTGTGCAGTTTATTTCTATTATTATATTCTCTAAGTGTTCTTCCAGGAAGAATATATTGAGATTTCACTTGTTTTAAACTGTACTGGGCCTGTAAAAACAACGCTTTCAAGATAACATACTTGCCAACAGTCCCGAATTTACCAGGACAGTTCCATTTACGTTGGTTTTGCTGCCTGTGCCTTTCAATAGACACCATTGTGTTTAAATGATGAAGATTTGAGCTCCAGCCACCCAGTTAGATGCAGAGCCACCTCATTACCCTTATAACCCCACTTTAATTTCAAATTCTCAGTGCTCTTATTAGCCTCATTATGCATATCTTAATCTTATATTTTTTGAATTTCACAACTTTCATAGATACTATTGTAGAGCAAACATTGTTTTCAGTTTGCTCCATCCTTAGTTGTTCCCAAATTTGTAAATAACTGTTTCGCAGATTTCCAAATTATTCCTTACTTTACCCCAAACACTTCCTTCCCAGACAATTCCTTAATTGTTCCCACAATGTTTTTTTTCAGAATCGTTCCTGAATTGTTTCATATTGTTCCTTGGCTGTTCCCAAATTTTACCCTAGTTCTATAATTGTTTCCTAGTTGTTCCCAAATTCGATCTTAATTGTTCCCAAGGGGGTGGGGCGTCGCAGAGCAAGCCACATGGAGGAGCTAGCATAAAGTAGCTAGAGGGTCAGGCCTTGATCACCTGCTGGATGTTTTTCTCCTGTGTGTCCCATTACTTACTGTATGCAGTGCAGCTCACGTGGTGGCACCATTTAAATGAATATCAGTCAATAAATATCAGTAAATAGCTTTATTAGGAGGGAAAGCACACATTTACACAGTGCTAGATACATCTTTATCCAACCAAACTCTGCATTTTAGAGTTTGTTACTTTCACGTAACACATATTTATTCCAAAACAATAAATTAAATGATCATATTATGTATGTCATATAATGTTTTCTACAAAAAAATAGTTCTCACATTTTAGAATGAGTTTTACATAGTCTACTAGAATCACTGTTAAGTTGCATACTATCCTTTGTTCATTTATCTTTATCGGGCCAACTTTTCTCACAGACGAGTTCTAGAACCCATTTGTTACCAGAAACCAAAGCTCTGCGGCATCTTTGTTCCAACAGACTGAGTTCTAGAACCCATTTGTTCCCACAGCCAAAGCTCTGTGGCCACTTTGTTTCCACAGCCCCAGTTCTGTAACCTCCTTGTTCCCACAGAGACAGTTCTGGAACCCGTTTGTTACCACAGCCCAAGCTCTGTAACCCCTTAGTTCTTACAGCCCTAGAACCCATTTCTTCCAACCGCCTTAGCTCTGTGACTCCTTTATTCCCACAGCCCAAGTTCTAGAACCCATTTCTTCCCACAGCTCGAGTTCTAGAACCCATTTCCTCCCACAGCCCAAGCTCTGTGACTTCTTACTACAGACAAAATACATCAATGTTGCTATGGTTATAATAGCTTTGCTATAAGGTTTAGTGCATGACTTGATCATAGAGTATTTCCTGGAATATACAGACATAACATCCGAGCCACATGTTACATTTTCCTCAAGCTTTGATTTGCCGGTACTTTGCCTTCAAGCCACCAGGTTGTCATTGTTCCTTTTCCCTGTAAAAAAAAAAAACATGAATATTTTGCAGTGTAATTAAAATGCAGACAGTAATTGCTCTATCACAATGATACATTCTATACCCAGCTATATGCACGATGCATGTCTGAAACAATAACTTCCATTTAAAGGGCCGTGTCCTGCAGTAACGATACTCTTAAAAAAATAGTGTATATAGAGGATCAGGTGGCCTGGTTTTAGTTTGTTTCTAGAGTTTCTAGTGTTATTTTGAAATCCTGCTTCCTCACTTGCCACGGCTCAGTGAATGAACATGGAGGGGGCACAGCAGGAGCTGGATATGAATTCACATGGCTGAAGGGTTTAGCATGCACCCAGTACATGTCTGTGACCTGCCATGTGTCATAGAAAGAGGAGGAGCCAAGGACGAAGGAATTTACCACCATACAGTATGAATCAAAATCATTTGAATTCATGCAGCTGTCGGAAACAAATTCGAGTTGACTGGCTATTTAAATGTGGGAGACACTTCTATTTCACATACAAAAAGGAAAAAAAAAGTGAGATACAGTCCATACTAAATAACTAGTTTCACACTAGGTCATATCATTGTAATTATCCATTGTAGTGCCTGACACTATACAAGGAAAATCATCACTACGCCCAGGGATAACCCTGTGTTCCCAGAAGTGCTTAACACATCCAGGTGAGCGGAAATAATGGTCTTTATTCAATATTTCTATAGAAGTCTATGGAATTCGGAGACCTGAGATAAAATAACTGAGACCTTGTAAAGAGGAGGCAGTGACAGGTGCCAGGACATACTGATTATAACACACTGCATTAACCCTTTGGTAAAGGGACCTGCCAAGCACATCCACATTGGACATGGCTGACTCCAGCCATGTCCGTGGAGGCCCCCCTCAGTCACATCCAATCGCCGATACAGCAATCATATGTGTTTAGTTGGCAAAGCTAATGCTTGGCAATTGTGGGGCAGGGAGAGACTTGTTACAGCAACGGCAGCCATGTCCACCAAGCACCACCCCAACATTTTCAAGAATTTTATTTTATTTTTTTTACATGGTGGTCTTAGGGTTAGGGCTGCAATGTCACAATAGTAAATTCTGAAAAAAAAATATTTGTAGATGTTAGCAGCCAAACAGATCAATTGAGGAGCCAGCCAAATTATTTTTAGGAGCCAGGGTGGTGGTACTTGCATAGAATTAAATGTGAAACAATCAAATAGGTTAGGAGCCAGCATCATTAGCTGAAGAAAGATCTGACCCAAGATTCTAAACAACATGTCTGCCACTTGTCAATTAAACATGGCTTCATTTTTGCCAACAGTTGTCCTCTACTGATAACCTGCATTTGGCCGTCGTGGGAAATGTAATAAAGAGCAGTGGTTACTTCACACACCGAGACAGTTACAGAGACAATGATCACACAGACTAAAGAAAATCTATTCTAGTCAGAAGCCTGCCATTTTAGATTTTTTAGGTTAAAGGTTCGGCATTCAATGTGTCCGCCTTCCCCCGTGCTTTACCTCATTGCAGGGGAGTGGGTCATTTCAATTGCAGGCTGGTCTGCAAGGCACAGACCATTTTATCTTCCTACCCGCTGAGCGCCGGGACAGCGCCATATTGCTGGCAAAACCCGGGCGCTAGGCCTCTTTTTCTGGTCGCCATGGCAACCTGACGCCCATGGTTTGTCGAGCCTTGATATAATGTGTCCCTGGAAACAGGGCTGACATTGACAACTAAGCTAAATGTGTCAAGTATTATAAGCGTGGCATACCTTGACATCTAGGGGCCCGCGCGAAGTGAGCGTAAAGCCCCCAAATTCTCGGAGCAGTTCAGCAGCACTCGAACTACACTGGATTTTCAAGGCTGAAACGAATAGAGAAAAGAGTCTGACTTGCAACTTTCTGTGAGCTCAATGCTAGACTCTCTACTGGACATGTTTGTACCTTCACTGGTTGACTCCATCCTGGAAGCCGTGTTTACTGTATCACCAAACAAACAGTAACGGGGCATTTTAGTCCCAACCACGCCAGCCACAACCGGACCTGAAAAGGAAGTACATTTACTAAAATGATCAGATTGGATCAATAATTCCATTAAAAGCAGCACAAGGGAAAGGGTGTGGATATTTCATGATTAAAGCACTGTCCTCTATTAATATTCCCTTTCTCTCAGTAAACACGGCAGAGAGACCCACACACAACCAAAAATGACAGAGCAGCAATCTCCGGGAGCCACAAATGTCCACAGACGCTACCCCGTCTCAAACACCTACAGGCAGACAAAGACTGTCACTCCCAGACACTAGCGTCCTCAGGCAGCCACTGACCTGCTCCATGCTAATACCACACACACAAACATTACAATATGTTTTGTTATTAAAATAATACCAGGGGGCGGACATGTTGTCTAGAATCTTGGGTCAGGATGATGGAAGCTCTGCCCCCAAGATGTCCTCCCCATTATCAATAAAATAATTTATTTATTTTGTTCCTTTAAAGCTTTTCTATTTAAAATGCCTACATTTGATGTAATATTTCGATTATACATAACTTAGTTGTGCTGTAAAGTCATAACGATCCTTGCATTGAATCAGGGGCGTAGCGTGGGGGGTGCAGGGGGGGCCGGCCGCACCGGGCGCAATATCTGGGGGGGCGCAGCCACAACCGCGCGATACTTCCTATCAGCCGCCGGATGTGAGCGGCAAATGACGGCGTGACGTCACATCCGGCGGCTGCGCGGCGGAGGCTCTTCTGAAACTGCATCGCGGCCTTTCTTCCCTGAGCTGTTGGAAGTGGAATTTGTAAAGGTAAGAATAAAGGGGCTTGGGGGACCTATTGTATTATGTATTGAGGAGGGGGTCATTAATGTATTGGAGAGGGGGAGGGGGGGTCATTAATGTATGGGGGAGGGGGGTCATTCATGTATGGGGGAGGGGAGGGGGGTCATTAATGTATTGGGGAGGGAGGTCATTAATGTATGGGGGAGGGGAGGGAGGTCATTAATGTATGGGGGAGGGGAGGGAGGTCATTAATGTATGGGGGAGGGGAGGGGGGTCATTAATGTATGGGGGAGGGGAGGGGGGTTCATTAATGTATGGGGAGGGGGGTCATTAATGTATGGGGAGGGGAGGGGGTTCATTAATGTATGCGGGAGGGGGGTTTATTAAATGTATGGGGGAGGGGGGTTCATTTAATGTATGGGGGAGGGGAGGGGGGGAAGTAATGTATGGGGGAGGGGGGGAAGTAATGTATGGTGGAGGGGGGAAGTAATGTATGGGGGAGGGGGGCAGTAATGTATGGGGGACGGGGGGCAGTAATGTATTGGGGAAGGGAAGAAGGGGGGCAGTAATGTATTGGGGAAGGGAAGAAGGGGGGCAGTAATGTATTGGGGAAGGGAAGAAGGGAGGCAGTAATGTATTGGGGAAGGGAAGAAGGGAGGCAGTAATGTATTGGGGAAGGGAAGAAGGGGGGCAGTAATGTATTGGGGAAGGGAAGAAGGGGGGCAGTAATGTATTGGGGAAGGGAAGAAGGGGGGCAGTAATGTATTGGGGAAGGGAAGAAGGGGGGCAGTAATGTATTGGGGAAGGGAAGAAGGGGGGCAGTAATGTATTGGGGAAGGGAAGAAGGGGGGCAGTAATGTATTAGGGGATGGGGGTCAACTGTGTATTAGGGGAGGGAGGGGTCAGCCGTGTATTAGGGGGAGGGGGGTCAGCAGTGTATTAGGGGAAGAGGGGGGGGATGGGAAAGATCTGACTTGGGAATTTGAGATGAGGCAATGATTATATTTTTTACATTTGTGGCCTAATGAATAATCTATATATATGTGTGTATGTAGAAGGAAATGTAAATAGGTGGGGCTACAGGGGTGAGGGAATTATATTTGTAATATATTTATTAGGAACTGTGGAGGGAAGGGGGTTGGATGAGAGCATTAAATATCATAGCATTAAATATTATATTTATGGGGTAGGAACTGTATTATATATTTTTGGTTTAGTGCAGGGGTAGGTAACCTTTGACACTCCCTTTGTTTTTTGACTACATCTCCATTAAGGCTTGCAAAGCATCATGGGAGGTGTAGTCCACAACATCTGGAGTGGCAAAGGATGTCTACTCCTGGTTTAAAGCATAGGTGTATAACCATTTGGCTTCCCCAGGCCAAAATAACCCCTTAAACTCTTAAAGGATCACTATAGTGTCAGGAAAACAAAGTGGTTTTCCTGACACTTTAGTACCCTGAGGGTGCCCACACCCTCAGGGTCCCACTCCCGTGGCGCTGAAGGGGTTAAATTCCCTTCAGTTACTTACCTTAATCCAGCGCCAGGCTCCCTCGGTGCTGGTGACCTGTCTGACGTCAGCTCCCCGTCCGACGTCACTGGAGCTGAATGCGCATGGCTGCGCGCGCATTCAAAGTGTCCATAGGAAAGCATTTCTCAATGCTTTCCTATGGACACTCTGCGCGATGGAGGCGAAATGTGCCTCCAGGCTCCAGCGTCGCAGATGCGCCTCTAGTGTCTGTCCGGAAGACAGCCACTAGAGGCTGCCTTAACCGCAAATGTAAACGTAGCAGTTTCTCTGAAACTGCTATGTTTACATGTGAAGGGTTAAAACCTGCTGAAAATGTGGAGAATGTGTGTAATGCATGTTCGCACTCAATAAAGTGTTGGAAAATAAACTTGTATTTAGATGCATTTTACTTTAATTACATAAGTATTTTCATAACAAACAATACATGTGCTTGGGGGGTAAGGGTTTCTTTAACTAATCTAGTAGAAGAGACTTGAGTGCTAAAATCCACGGGTTAGGGGGCGCAAATTACTTGCCTTGCCCCGGGTGCTGACAACCCACGCTACGCCACTGCATTGAATACAAGATTATACTATATAGGTGTCTTTAAAATGTTGTTTTAAATATTTAGTTAAGCCAGACACACAAGCTGTCGCCGATCAATGTTAAACCTAAACCCAAATGGTTGACAAAAGATGCAGGTGAGTGGGAACTCCACTCAAACATTACCTGAGTGTACTCCAGCTCGGATCTTCAGTTTAGCGTCCGGTATATGTGGAATCTTAAAGCAGTGACAGACGGAGACCAGATCTAGCGCCATGCAAGCAATCTCGGACACGTGGTTTATACCGTTCTCTTGTGGGACCCCAGAGACCACCATATCTGCACGGCGGGGATTTACAAGTCAAGGCCTGAGCTAGGGTTGCCACCTTTTCTACAAAAAAATACCGGCCTTGCTGGTGCCTCCATAGACTTAACATTGGCATCAAGACAATTTTTTACCGGCGTGCCGGTAAAATACCAGCTGGGTGGCAACCCTAGCCTGAGCACCGTCAAATACAAGCATTTTACCCGACACCATACGTTCTCAGAATCAAGACACGTTCGTAAAATATTAAATGGGTTCCCTGCTGGTTACTGATATAGCACTACGGCTGCCACCTTTTCTTAAATAAAAACACTGCATAGACTTAACACTGGACTCACGACAATTTCTAACCAAGCAAAAAAAAACAGAAAACGTGGTATTTTCTGAATAATGGCTTAGTTAACACTGTAACGTCATGGCCCACATAGCAGAGCTGAATTGACCCTCTTAACACGCGTTCTTTAGAGTTTTCGCCTTGGGAATAATATGTGCAGTGATACGTACACGCATCTCCAATGGTCTCCACCTTGTAAACATCGTAGTTGTCGATGATGTCATCGAACTTAGTGTACAGTTTGTTCAGGAAGTTGACCACTTGATGGGGCGTGCTGGCTCCAGAGAGGGAGGTGAATCCCACAATGTCACTGACGCACAATAAATGACACGTATGTTAATGGCAGACGGGCAGTATGACACAACAACAACCAAACAGACAGTATCAGTGAACAGGACACTAAAAAATGAACTAACAAGTTAACTGCACACATTTAATTAAAGTGGCAGTTCCACTTAGCAGTGTCCAAAAATTACCCTCTGGACATGTTTCAGTTTTACATAAAACTGGATGGGGTCTAAATATGACCCCCTCTCAGATCACTGTTTTTGTTAAAGCACCCTCGTATTCCATAGTGAGGACACGTTTACATTCTGCAATTAGAGCAATCGGATGGCACTGACCCCACTTATGGAAGACGGAGAGATATGACTGGCGTATGGCACTACATCATTTCCCCGACCAACCCGCTCACCTGAAATAGACTGTAGCTTTGCCGTAGCTCTGGGCCTCACACGTCCGTCCCTGGCGCAAATCATCAGCCACAGGCTTTGGGAGCATGCCTGAAACAGCAGGAAGAACAGGCTACATTACAATATGTTTTGCTATTAAATATCAGGGGGCGGACATGTTTAGAATGTTGGGTCAGAGTAGTCAAGATGAAGGAAGATCTGACCCAAGATGTCCGCCCCCTGATCAATAAAGTCCTTTATTTGTATGCTTTCATTAAAGCTTTTCTATTTAAAATGCCTACATTTGATGTAATCATTCAATTAAACAGAACCAAGAAGGTGGGATAGCAGGATTTGGATCTTCAATCCTGTTGCCCTGATCTCATTCTCTGGTGTCTGGGACATTATACACATGCACAGTAGCAATGTCAGATTGAGTGACAATGCCTGCACAATAGAGCTGTCCGTTTGAGTGACAGCGTCACTGTGCCTGCACAATATAGCTGTCAGTTTGAGTGACAGAGCCACTGTGCCCGCACAATAGAGCCGTCAGTTTGAGTGACAGCGCCACTGTGCCCGCACAAAAGAGCCGTCAGTTTCAGTGACAGCGCCACTGTGCCCGCTCAAAAGGGCCGTCGGTTTCAGTGACAGCGCCACTGTGCCCACACAATAGAGCCGTCAGTTTGAGTGACAGCGCCACCGTGCCTGCACAATAGAGCCATCAGTTTGAGTGACAGCGCCACCGTGTCTGCACAATAGAGCTGTCAGTTTGAGTGACAGCGTCACTGTGCCTGCACGATAGAGCTGTCAGTTAGAGTGACAGCGCCACCATGCCTGCACAATAGAGCTGTCAGTTTGCGTGACACTTCCCAAGCTCCGTCCCTGGCCCACCAATTCAAGTTTGGAGGTATGGATGCCCTTGAACAGACACTATGCCTGTCACTGCTGGGACATATACCCCAAGCTGCCTCCCTGTCTATAAAGACCTTTGACTATTCTTGACAGTCACCGCAGCTTAGAGGGATTGGTTCAGTAAATTACTTAATTATGTCACAGAATCTTATCTGCAGCGGGACAGACTATAAAGCCCAATTAATTACACTGCCATTAGACTGCTTTGTTCACTCCTCCAGAGCATTACATTAGCCTGTGTCATTTGGCAGATTAACATTAATACATAGAAATATCAGCGAACAACCAAAAATTGATAATCTCTCTTAAAGCTACTTTAAAAGCACCTATGCTATTGGAGATTTAGTCACACCATATGGCTGCTTTGAATGTGGCTTTAAGAGAGTTTCGCCATTTTTTTTGTGCTGATATTTCTACAGTATATATTGTGTATACATGTTGGTCAGGGGTTTTAGGGTCGTTCTCCCCATTCCCTTGATTTTTGTATGAATTTTTGGAAGATATTGGGAATTGTATTATGAACATCGAAAAAAGGAATAGGAGATAAAGGATCACTTCTCTCTCCCCCCCCAAAAAAATAAAATAATACGTATACATAGTCAAGCTACTTTATCTCCTTTGTTTTTTCAGCCTTTGTTTTTGCAATACATAACTTTAAATCTTACCTTTTGCAGGTTTTCTCCCTTGCAGATTGATTCTCCCTTGATGAATCTTCAAAAAATGGAAAACCCCAACAGCTCTTCCAATCCAAGGGTTCCCCGAGAGATACATGGGACTATTCAACATGCATTCATGCAACACACAGTAATGGTACCTATCTTTCTCTAGGGAGCGCTTACTGTGCTTACAGCTTACTTACTGTACAGCAGACGATCTGTCTTTTGTTTTTCCTGTAATAGATCCTGGGTTCTTTCTGCTACAATGGCTTCCAAATGTTTACTGTACTTCTCCATCTGTGCAAAGTAAGACACAGCCATCATGGGCTTGTCATTAAACCATTTATCTAGATCAGAATATTTGAAAAGGGAGAGATGCTCTAGAATTCTAGGGCTCGAATAAATATGGAATATTTATAATACTCTAGAAAAGCCAGGTTACTACCAGAGGTTCTATGCAGACACCTGGTGTATGGCATTCATCACATCAGAGATTGGATAGAGAGATACAATATACTAGATGATGGATATAAAGAACAAATATGTGAATAAGGCACCTAGTTTTCTAGATTATAAAATGCAGCAAATACACGTTTCCCCCACAGAACACAAGCAACCAAATAGTACCCCAAAAACGTGTTTGCACAAAATCACTAAAATATATAAAATATATATATATACATAGTTATGGTGCTGTGCTGTATAATACAATGTATGTATAAAAATAACATAGCAATATGTGACTGCTCAGTGTGCACTCACTTTTTCAGGTCCTTTATTATCTACATTAGTAAAACAGTGGCAAACGTGGATATAGTGAAAGGAACCCTCTTACAAAAACCTTGACTGCCCTGGCCAAGACTAGAGACATGTCTACTCTACATTGGACACAATGCACACAAGCTGGTGATCCTAGATGAGGCCAGTTAGACTCATATAGGGGATTGTTATATATGGGTTCATCTCGTGAAGGGGCCTAATTTTAAGGTGGGACAAATAGAGTCATTGCACAAGAATCTTACCAGGTTCATCATCATATCCACTGGGCTAACTTTGTGAGGATTCATTTTCTCCAGAGATTTCTTGATTTGCTCAAACGGGGGTCTTACCAGGGGGTTATGGGCCCAACATCGTCTTATTAACTTATCAAACAGAGAGTAATATTGGACAGTGTTAGTAATTGGTACTGGCGAGATACATTGGTTTGGAATATGTGAGTTACAGGGGAGATGAACATTTAATACCTAGATATTGTGCAGGGACAAACATGATGAGTTCCTCCTGAGAGAAGACCAGAGCTGGCCCTGCACAATTTAAATGTGTCCACGGAGTCTCCTGCTTATGACATCACCTGTGGCTTGATATGCAAATGAGCTGCTTTTCATTGAGAAATGTGTAATTTTCATATCAGACCACAGCTGATGTGGCGACTCCACAGACACATTTAAAACACATGTTTCTCCAAATTTAGACATTTGGTTGCAATTTTGATAACACAATCATTTTTTATTCATTATATTCACAGTAAAAACAATGCTTAGGTGAAAAAGTCTCTTTAAAATGATTTGATGAAGATTTGATTTTTGAATTTATTTACTATTAGCTTTGGTCCTTCCTCAATATCTATTTCTCCTATTGATGGTATAAGAATACCCCCCCCCCCCCCCCTTTCTTCGCAAGCCACTAGTATATGTGTAATCTAGTCTTCTAGTGTTTAATCTGGAAATAAACCATCACAATGAGTTGTACTTGAGGCTCAGTGAACTGAAAGCGATAGGATTACTATTCTATAAACTAAATCTCCAAATATTATTGAAAGAGCAGGAAAGACATGGCTTGTTTGGTTCAAGTTTGTGTATTAAAGTTTATATAAAACATAAACAAGAAACAGGCTGTTTGCTCTCATATGTATCAGCCGATTTCTGACCCAGAAAGGTAAGGAGACAAATAACTCAAACTAGATCCATTTTTAGACACTTTTTTAAAAGGTGAGGCGTTGGGGCTGTTGGCAAGGATGCAGTGTGGATCTGGAGATAGATATGTATTATGTTCAGGAGCGTTTACAAAGGGACTGTATCACTTAAACATTATTTTTACTGTGAACGTAGAGAATTAAAAATGGTTGCAAATTATGTAAACGTTGTGTTAGCAAAACTGCAAGATAAATGCCTAAATTAGGATAAAAATGTATCTGTGGAGTCTCCTGCTTATGACATCACCTGTGGCATGGTATGCAAATGAACTGCTTTTTAATGGGAAATGTGTAATTTGCAAGTCAGGCCACATGTGATGTCATAAGCAGCAGACTCCACAGACACATTTAAAACACATTTTGCTCCTAATTTAGGCATTTGCTTGCAGTTTTGCTAATACAATGTATAGATCATTTTTCAGTCCTTTTTTATTCTCTACATTCACAGTATGAGCAAGGTTTAGCTGGTGCAGTCCCTTTAAATGACCTGAGACATTGTAGGAGTAAACCCAATTCACACTGGGTATTAAGGGGTTGAGGTCTGTTGTGTTTAATATCTGCTGTATATAGAGTGCTTCCTACCGTGGGGTGAGTCATTCTTTACACATACACAATGTTTCACACTGGAAGCTAATTCCACCCAACATAAAAACAAATTGGCTTGACGTCACTGTTCCTCTATGCAGTAGATTGGTGGGTATTTTTTTTAACAAAGGGTGGCACCCCTGTGTGGGTGCTGTCTGACAGAATCCCAAATTATACTCACAGGAAAAACCAAAATGTTGCAAATGACCAATTCTAGAAATGGCACACTTATCATTCCTACAGTTAGTTCCAGTGTGGAAGAGGAATGTATAATACACCTGATGTAAAGGAGCGCTCACCTCTGAATAATCAGCTTGATTTGGGGTATCGTTGTCTGGTTTCCCTGAGTTCAGATCAGGAATAGGGGGTCTCCATGACATGTCATTAAGCAAGGCATCCCCCTGTTAGACACGTGTAAAGTGTGTGTGATATGACATACAGTAAAAGACGCGACCGATCATTACAGATATTTGCCCCCAATGATAACGCCGGTAATATTAGCAAGAGATGAACAATATACCTTTTGTTTTGCTTCCAGACCCCATTCAGGGGGAGAGTTACACTCAGTGTTCTATCATACCAAAGCATTGATGAAAATGTAATATACATTATATACTCACTAGAATAAAACTGTAATGACACAGATCCATCAGGCATGCGTATGAGAGTATCCTATGGCGAGCATTCTCAGCGCTATCATACTGATAACTAATGGCTGGTAAGAATATTAGTAGTTTTTTTTTAACTCACCGGAAATGGGTCACATCTGCTGGCAATCTCAACCAAGACAATGGCATAACTGGAAAATAGTAATATAGTGTGATAGACAGATACAAGGGTGTAAACATGGTTATTTTAATCAAATTACCCATTAGCCTTCCTTGGTTTGCATCAGGGATCTGCTCGGATCTATCCCTTGCCTTAGGCCTAGGCATGTAACAGAGATAAGACTCCAATGAATTGTCACAGGAGAAGGTATTATGCCCCTCTGGTTACATTTCCCTCCCATGTCCTACACCGATGATCTTTGCCAGCACAGCTCTCCCATCCCACACACCTCTCTGCTTTACAACCTCATCTTTAATTAGATGGTTTCTTCTTATTCTTACCACTAATTACATAACACTTAGCTAAAAATAATCTTAACTCATCAAAAAGAGTGGGCCTTATTTCTGTTACCAAACTGGAACAAAATCCTAAAATCTATACTCTAGAACAGTGATCCCCAACCCAGTGATCATGCCCCCTTAAAAAATAAATCCTTAAATTCTGGACTGTTTGGGGGAGGGTGGGTGGCAGAGACTGAGGATTGGCTTGGCTGCTATAGGACATAATCTTAGTGCTGCTATACATATATTTCTATATATAATGGTTCTACCGTACATAGACTAGATACACAAAAAGTGCCCCAGTGTAAATGTATTTACCTGAAGACATCAGCAGCTGGTGTTGGTGCCACCCAGCTGTTATTACTCAGGATGACCTCTGGGGGGCAGTAGACATGCGCTGGTTTTTTCCCTATCAGTTCCTTGAGTTCATCTCTTCTGTAAACCATCAGGCCGTAATCTGTCATAAAAATATCTCTTAATTACAATCATCCTGTACGATATCGATGAACACAGCGCTGATTGGCTATCTGTTACCAGCAGGAGGATCTGGGTGCAGAAGATAGAGCCGGAGCAGCCATCATGGCGGCGTGTAAGCGCTCTGTTGCGCCCTGGGGTCTGCTACAGGTCTCCTCAGTTCCCCCAGCATAGAAGCACGTTTCCCCCGCAGCGCCAGCAGAGCCCACGCACTCAGCCATGTTGCAAATGGACATAAATTATATTCAGTAGCCCAGTTACAGGGCTATTTTATAAAAATAATTACCCCTCCCTCGCCCAGTACACTGTAGGTGTGTTTAAACATTGGAGGGCTATTTAGACCCTTATTTCCAGTCTAACCGTTCCTCTTGCTACATGCTTGGTAGTAAGTGTTGATGCAAAGCCCTTGGTCATATTCCACCGGCGGCTCAACCAATGGCGTGTTATCATTTGGGTGAATACCTTCACTTTACATCTGCGATGCCATACCTCATTTACATTACACATCTAAGTCTTTTGTGCGTCTGATGGCTGCACTATCTTCCTGGACCACTCTCTGCATAGAGCTTTGCTCTCGTCCTACCTCTTCCATCCGACTTGTTCATCCAAACTCCATTCTACCTCTCTGCCGCCCCTACTCAACCCATCGCAGCCATTTCCTCCTACCTGCGCTCTACAGCCTCATACTACAGCCTTCATCCTAATTACTCTCTAATGCCCCTTTCCACATCCTACCTGCTCTGTCATGCATCCTACTAAACTAAGTCATGCTTTGACTATACCTGTTTTCTACTGCATCCAATTCAACCCACTGCAACCACCTCCACCTTACCTACTTTCTACTGCCATCATTTTAATTACTCTCTAATGCCCCTTTCCACATCCTCCATTATACCTGCCTTGTCATGCATCCTACTCAACCAAGTCCTGCTACCTTGACTTTACCTGCTTTCTACTGCCTCTGACTCAACCCACTGCAACCACCTCCACCTTACCTCCTCTCTTCTGCCTCCTGCTCAACCTTACCTCCTCTCTTCTGCCTCCTACTCAACCTTACCTGCTCTCTTCTGCCTCCTACTCAACCTTACCTCCTCTCTTCTGCCTCCTACTCAACCTTACCTCCTCTCTTCTGCCTCCTACTCAACCTTACCTGCTCTCTTCTGCCTCCTACTCAACCTTACCTCCTCTCTTCTGCCTCCTGCTCAACCTTACCTCCTCTCTTCTGCCTCCTGCTCAACCTTACCTCCTCTCTTCTGCCTCCTGCTCAACCTTACCTCCTCTCTTCTGCCTCCTACTCAACCTTACCTGCTCTCTTCTGCCTCCTACTCAACCTTACCTCCTCTCTTCTGCCTCCTACTCAACCTTACCTGGTCTCTTCTGCCTCCTACTCAACCTTACCTCCTCTCTTCTGCCTCCTACTCAACCTTACCTGCTCTCTTCTGCCTCCTACTCAACCTTACCTGCTCTCTTCTGCCTCCTACTCAACCTAAGCTGCTCTCTTCTGGCTCCTACTCAACCTTACCTCCTCTCGTCTGTCTCCTACTCAACCTTAATTACTCTCCTCTCCCTCCTACTCGGCCTTACCTGCTCTCTTCTGCCTCTTACTAAACCTTGCCTGCTCTCTTCTGGCTCCTACTCAACCTTACCTGCTCTCTTCTGCCTCTTACTAAACCTTACCTGCTCTCTTCTAGCTCCTACTCAACCTTACCTGCTCTCTTCTGCCTCTTACTAAACCTTACCTGCTCTCTTCTCCCTCCTACTCAACCTTACCTGCTCTCTTCTCACTCCTATTCAACCCTACCTGCCCTCTTCTGCCTCCAATTTAACCGTACCTGCTTTTTTCTGCCTCCTACCTCACCCTTCCTATCAACTACAAGATCCTACCGTCAAATCTAACAGTTTTCCACTGCCCTGTCCTACCTCCACCATCATGCCTCTTCTCTAATGCCTCTCCTGGTTGCTCTCTTTGACCTCCTACCCTGTACTATCCTACCTGCCATTACTTCTGCATTGCTATCATCCCTTCTCTCTCTGGCTTTTAACTTGATCTCCTCTAAAATATATCTATCATATCCTTCCCTTTCACCTCCAGTCCTCTAATGCTGTATATCTCTGTGGAAGATATACAGGAGCATTCATTAGTTTCCCATTAATAAGATATTTCACCAAGTAAAACTGTACCAGAGATTTTGCAAACCCATCGATCGTCAATGATGCAATTGCGTGAGGTCAATCTCCCGTGGTAGATTTTATGATGGTGGAGATATGCCATTCCTCTGGCGATATCTGTTGCAAATGATAGCCTAGAAGAGATAAGATAACATCTAATAATCCTAATGGTGATGCTGTGGATAATTCTAATACTTTGGGAATTCAGGAAGTTTACAACATTTCAAGTATATAGGCTAATATTCTTCAAATTAATGGGCTCACACCCACTGTCATGCAGTATTTCAGTTGTAAAACGTTTGATTGTCATCTCTTGAGGCAAATTACAATACAGACAGACTGCACTACACAAATCTGGAACTCAACTGTTTTGTTGAATTTCACCAGGTGAAGTTACAAAAGTTACAAGACATGTCCGTAGAGATACAAAAATATAGGGGTCTATTCACTAAAAGGTGGGTTGCAGGGGAGATGAACATTTCTTTGTACAGGGAAAAACTGGTGAGTTTATCCTACAAGAAGAAAAGAGTCCGCCCTGCACAATGCATTGTTTAAAGGAAAACTGTAGCAAAAAATGAAGTTGTGTTTAATTTAAGTATTGCATCAAGTGTAGACATTTTATATAGAAATGTTTAATGAAAGAATACAAATATAGTACCTTATTGAGCCATCGTTACCCCATATAGCTCCACCAGGAGGCAGACATTTTGTTTAGAGTCTTCGGTCAGATCTTTGTTCATCTGAACCAAGGTGAGTGAAGATCTGACCCAAGATTCTAAACAACATGTCTGCCCCCTGAGAGAACTATATGGAGTAAACAAGGCTTAACAAGGAACTTTATTTGTATTCTTTCATTAAATAATTTTGTTATAAATCATTTACACTTGATACAATCTTTTCAGTTAAACATAAGTTACGTTTTTTCTACAGTTGTTTCTTCTTGTAGTAGGAGGAGTCTGGCCGTGCACCATGCATAGCTGATGTGATGGAATGTTCATCTCACATGTTGGTGAATAGACCATGTTATCTCTATTATTGATTACCTAAAGCCCCAGTTTAAAGGGACATCATCATTTAATAGGACATCGGCTAGGCTTCCTTTGGGGCAGTACTCGGTAATTATGAACACGTTCGTCTCCACGGACGCTCCAATGAACTTACAGAGATTTGGATGATCCAGTTTCCTGTGGAAACAGAAAGAGGGAGATTGGAACTTCACTGCGAAAATACTGCAAAATGTCTTGATTTCTGCAAAATCTCATGGATATATTCACCGGACGAGCTGAACTTCCCTCCTGATTGTTTTAGAAATGGTGAAGTTATTCTTAAATATTCTTTTCACAGCAACTTTTCGGCCATCACTATAATGAGAAAGAATTGTATGTGTTTTGTTATCATTGTAGTTTTACAAGAAAGGAAGGACCGGTGATATATCATCGCATTCACTAAAGGATCCTGTAACCTTCATTTCAGACACAATGGGATTTGTTCTGTCAACAGTGAACTGACAAGAGAATTTCAAAAACCAGGTGAGGATAGCTGAGTGGAAAAAACTGGGGGAAATTTAGTGTGAGAATTCAGGCGTGAGCACTCGGCACTGTGAGAATTCAGGCGTGAGCACTCAGCACTGTGTGAGAATTCAGGCGTGAGCACTCGTCACTGTGTGAGAATTCAGGCGTGAGCACTCGGCACTGTGTGAAGTTAGGTGTGAGCACTCGGCACTGTGTGAAGTTAGGTGTGAGCACTCAAAACTGTGTGAAGTTAGGTGTGAGCACTCAAAACTGTGTGAAGTTAGGTGTGAGCACTCAATACTGTGTGAAATTAAGTGTGAGAACTCAACACTGTGTGAAGTTAGGTGTGAGCATTCGGCAGTCTGTGAAGTTAGGTGTGAGCACTCTGCACTGTGTGAAGTTAGATGTGAGCACTCAAAACTGTGTGAAGTTAGGTGTGAGCACTCAATACTGTGTGAAATTAAGTGTGAGAACTCAACACTGTGTGAGGTTAGGTGTGAGCATTCGGCAGTCTGTGAAGTTAGGTGTGAGCACTCGGCACTGTGTGAAGTTAGATGTGAGCACTCGGCACTGTGTGAAGTTTGGTGTGAGCACATTTGGCACTGTGTGAAGTTAGGTGTGAGCATTCAGCTTCCTGTGAAATTGGATGGAGACTTATTTTAGAGAAAGAGGATGTATATGATCATGACAGCCTGATAAAACACCAACTCATGCATTTCAAATTGTAGTAATTGGATGATTTTATCAGTTACTCACTAGATTCCTGTTTGGATGAAGTTCTGGGAGGAGGATCCGCATATAAACACTGTATTGGCCAATAACTCCGTCTGCCGGGCTGGCGCTGGGTCACTATTCTGTTTCAAACTAACGGTACTGCCAAGCTCCGCCCAAAACTCATCACCTAAGGCGCAAACATTGAACAGTGAGGTTACTAGCCATGGGATTTGGGGAACATGTCACATTGTAACATTATAACCGGGACCTACCAGCTGATTCTTTCACATTAAGAATCCAGCTTTCATCCCAAAGCATCTTCTGTTTGTTATACTGGAACCACTGAAACAATTATAATAAGATTACGCCAACTTGCTTCGCCATGCGTACAGACAAAATTGCACGATTCCAGTAGGAAGGCCAGTAATAAGGGAGCTGGAGATCTGTTACTGAACAGTAAGAGTGGGGTGGGAAAATGGCTGGAAGAAACGGAGGTCTGTATATGGGAGAATAGTAATGAGGGAGCTGGGAGTCAAGCATGTGGGCTGTGTGGGAATGATTGTAATAAGGGAGCTGGAGGTCTGTACATGGGAGAATAGTAATAAGGGAGCTGGAAATCAAGCAGGTAGACTGTGTGGAAAAAATTGTAATAAGGGAGCTGGAGGTCTACATGAACAGTACAGACAAAATGAGAGAATGATATTACAGTGTATGTGGGAAGTAAAGCTGGTGGGAATTGTGGTAATAAGAAAGCTGATGGTCCTGTATGTATGATTTGAAGTTTTTGGTCTCTACTCAAATAATAACTTTGGGATGTATGGAGATAGAAAGGGGATTGTGTGCAGTAAACCTGGTGGGAATGAAGCTGGTGGCCTTGTGTAGCAGTAAACCTGGTGGGAATGAAGCTGGTGGTCTTGTGTGTGCAGTAAACCTGGTGGGAATGAAGCTGGTGGTCTTGTGTGGCAGTAAACCTGGTGGGAATGAAGCTGGTGGTCTGGTGTGTGCAGTAAACCTGGTGGGAATGAAGCTGGTGGTCTTGTGTGGGAGCAGTGAAGATGGAGCAAAGTTGAGTGACAGAGACTAAGCCCATGAGGAGGGTAGTCAGTGTTGTCCTCTACATGGCCAGGAAACTGGAGAAATATTTGCCGGGGAGGTTGGACATTTGTAGGTCAGGGAAAGTCCTCTAAGGTTAAGGGATGGTGCCTCATGACGGAAAGTCATTTTTGCAGATAATTGATTGGCCAGTTGGCAAAATGACATAGAAAGCAGCCCCCATTCCCTTGCCATTTAATGAGGGTGTGTGTGATGAAAGGATTAAAACAGCTGGACAAACACACAAGGAAACCAAAACCAATACCACAATGACAAATATGAAACCACCACAGAACAGCGCAAGAGGGAGCCCTATAGAGAGCTTCGCGGTGGTCACCATCGGACACGGGCCGCAGTCAGCGGGACACAGGGAGCAGCTTTCACTGGAGCTGCAGACGCCATCACCACAAACTGCGAGAAACGAGGAGCAACGATATAAACACGGGGGATGTGGGTAACGGGACCACCACACCTAAACTTTGTGTGCACCCCGAGTGTAGAAAAACGATGCAACATTATCTAAACATTGTGTTGGCAGAATTGTTAGCAAATGCATAAACTCATGGGGAAAAAAATATCTTATATTTGTGTCAGTGGTGTCCCCTGCTTATGACATCACCTTGGGGCCTGGAATGTAAATGACACATTTCCCATTGAAAGTAGTTCATTTGCATATCAAGCCACAAGATAATGTCATAAACAGGATACGCCACAGACACTATAAAAACACCATTTACTCTTCATTTATACATGTGCTTTCAGTTCTGCTAACACCATGCACAGATTATCTTTGGACATCCTTGTTTCTCTCCAAAATATCAGCTTTTAACATAAAACACAATAACGCATGTGATTATGTATTCATTCATTAATGCTTATTTAGTGTGTCAGTACATTGTCAGGGTGCTTTCATATCCCACTATGGGTTGCAGTTTAATATGTTTAGTTGAATATGTCAAGAGGTGTTGGCTCTCATTTGCATTGCACTGATTACTTTATCTCAGAACTCAGAGTCTATTAAAAAGGCAAGATGGACGCTCCCAGAACGTATAGATCACAGAACCAGAACAGTGATGATCCATTCGTTACCTTCGCTGCTGAGAACGGTGGATTTGGATTCTAAAGCAGCCTGGAAATTACCAATCTTTATATGAGCAATCAGGGAGGTCACACCCAGATTGACCAAAACAACCTGAAATGAGAGAAAACATGGAACGCGAAACACATGAAAGTATTTGCCGTTCCCACAAAACTCTTCTATCGAATGCTCATTCGTTTGAAGAGACCATGGAGATGCTGAACCTACCCCTCTAAGGAACAATTAGCACCCATTCCTGGAGAGCAGGAATCATGGCTCAAGCAAGGCATGCTGGGAGAAGAGCTGATTATGAAATACCTTTTCTCTCTCTGTAAGTGCTTGGCTCTGCATTGAGCGAAACTCCATGAATTGCCACGCAGCATAGGATCCTTACCTTACTCGTCCAGTGGAGTTGGGTAATTTTCCCTGCCTGAGAAACCGTATGCGTCACTATCTTTCCGTCATCGGGAATCCACGGTCCACAGATCCCACGTTGTTTCTGCGGAGAAACCAGAGTTTGGGACAAGCTCCATCAATCCCTACACACTGGGACACTTAAACCCTTTCTCTGCTTTATCTCAGACTACAAAGTAATGTACCATAATGTTTTATGCTCCTTCTTGTACTACAGTGCAGACACCTTGTGTCTGTCTCACTGTCTGCTCCCACCTACTACAGTGTCATACTTCCTAGTTACTTATAGTTATTTACACCCACTCCTACTCTACTGTCTCCTTCCTAACTGTTCACATCAATATTCACATTTTCATTCATATTCCCATTCAGACATACTGGTGTGTCTGTGTGTTCACTCTTACATGATTGACACACAGACACACCAGTAGGAGCGACCAAGTGTTTGTTTCTTTGACCCAATCAGACAGACATTTGCAAGAGAAAGCTATTAGAGGGGGTTATGTCTGGTGGAGATCAGGATGTGTGCTGTACGTGTCTGGTAGGAAAGTAAGATGTCAGCTCCTAATTCCATACCTTGTGGATGAAACATGGAATCAATAAAAGGTGAGATCATGTCAAAGCCACAAGGCACAGTATTCACAGGAATGAAAAGCTTTTTTAGGTTGACTCTGTCATGCCCTGTGTTTTCCAGGTCCGTCTGTGTCCTTCACTGACCATGAACGCCAGGGGGCAGGAGTGGATGTTGGCGTGATAAATGCAGCAGTTCTCCGCAGTGGCGTATTTCCAATCCGCGGGACACTCCGCCTTCTCGCAGAACCTTTTTGCCTCACTGGCATTGCTACGGGGTAAAAGACACGATACCATAGTCAAGAAAAGCATAAATACATTATGAATATGTAACGCAAATGTAATTAACCACAGTCAAAAAATGTATCAAACAAAGCACTTAGAAAATGTATGTTTTTTTCTCCAAATAAAAAGAAAATCAGTTTGCACATGGTGAAGTCCTATATTTGGTTAATAAACTAAAACCCCTAGCTCTATTCCAACCCCTAGCTCTATTCCAACCCCTAGCTCTATTCCAAACCCTAACTCTATTCCAACCCCTAGCTCTATTCCAACCCCTAACTCTATTCCAAACCCTAACTCTATTCCAACCCCTATCTCTATTCCAACCCCTAGCTCTATTCCAAATCCTATCTCTATTCCAACTCCTAGCTCTATTCCGACCCCTAGCTCTATTCTAAACCCTAACTCTATTCCAACCCCTAGCTCTATTCCAAATCCTATCTCTATTCCAACCCCTAGCTCTATTCCGACCCCTAGCTCTATTCCAAACCCTAACTCTATTCCAACCCCTAGCTCTGTTCCAACCCCTAACTCTATTCCAAACCCTAACTCTATTCCAACCCCTATCTCTATTCCAACCCCTAGCTCTATTCCAAATCCTATCTCTATTCCAACTCCTAGCTCTATTCCAACCCCTAGCTCTATCCCAAACCCTATCTCTATTCCAACCCCTATCTCTATTCCAAACCCTAGCTCTATTCCAACCCCTAGCTCTATTTCAAATCCTAGCTCTATTCCAACCCCTAGCTCTATCCCAACCCCTATCTCTATTCCAACCCCTATCTCTATTCCAACCCCTATCTCTATTCCAAACCCTAGCTCTATTCCAAACCCCTAGCTCTTTTCCAACCCCTAGCTCTATTTTAGAGATTCTGTGAGCACACTTCTATACTCATTATAGCAAATGCCCATTTTGTCCTACATTGAAAATAAAACTCAAAAAGCAATGCTTGAATATGCCTGTCTGATAAAACTATGCATCAATGATTTTTATTCTCTACCATCACAGTATCAGTATGTTTCAAATACACAAATAACTCACCTGAAAGGAAGAATATTGTGATTGATGGCTTTCTGGTAGAACGTGTCTGGCACAGAGACTGTATACGTGACATTAAACTCCTGTCCAGTGACAACTTTCTCGGGAGGTCGTTCAATCCAACTCATTTCAAGTCCTGTGAGAAATCACAGTACTGACCATTAATCCTGACTCTGCCCCAAGCTCTGGGGAGAACACTGCAAATGTTATAACTCCGCTTCTGCTACTCACCTGTACACCTGATACTCACCCTAGTGTTCACACGTATTCTTTAAAAAAAATTACTGGCCGGGGTATTGCCTCAATAGATGTTACATTCACCTCGAGGGAATTTTTTACCGGATGTGTGGTTTGCAATCCTAACTCACCCTGACTTGTACCACTATTACTTTCCCACGTCTCTGGCACTGTCCCACAAATCTGGTACACTTCTAAATCTCTCCACTACCGTTGGAACTTCCACAGAACACTTGTAATCTCCCACACCACTGATACTAACTCATACTTCTAGAATTCTGCCACTCCCCCTAATACTCACTCATACTTCTAGAATTCTGCCACCCCCCTGATACTCACTCATACTTCTAGAATTCTGCCACCCCCCTGATACTCACTCATACTTCTAGAATTCTGCCACCCCCCTGATACTCACTCATACTTCTAGAATTCTGCCACCCCTCTGGAATTCTGGTACTCTTCCGAACACCTGAAACTCTACTGTATGATTAGTACTCTCCTATTCCTCTGGAACCATCCCATGTCACTGACATTCTCCCACACCTCTATTACTTCCTCATGCAGATTGCTTCATACCATTTGTACTCCCCTGAGACTCTGGTAATCATCCATAACTTTGATAGTCTCCTGTACCTGTGCTCCCATACTTCTGGTACTTTGTCTGTACCGCTAGAACTCTGATACTCACCCATACAGTCTATCATATTCTGCTCGTTCGGCTGCTCTGCGGGCCAACAGTCAAATTCAGTATTATCCAAGTCATGCCAAGCATGAACCATCTGGGAAAGAGTGCGAAAATTCAGAACAAAAGCTCGATATATCTGATGAATCTCTCACTTTTTGGAAACACCCCCAAATAAACATCGGAACATAGAATGTGTCACTGGTAGATAAGAACCATCGGCCCATCTAGTCTGCCCAATTTTCTACATACTTTCATTCGACCATGGCCTTATCCAGCCTTATGCCTATCCTACAAATGCTGGAAGGCTATTCCATGCATACATTACTTCCTGATATTACTTTGCCCCTCTAAATTAAGACTATGTCCTCTTGTTGTGGTAGTTTTTCTTCTTTTAAATTTACTCTCCTCCTAATACTTATCTGTTTGTCATTTTTTATTTTAACATTTCTAGAGTTATATTTTCTAATTTGGACTATGAAGCTGATAAAGTCTCATAAGATCCAGAGTAGAAGGTCTATGTAACTGAGCTAAAAGCAGCATCATTTGAACACATATTATATAGTCATGATATAATATATGTCCCTCACAGTACATTTACTGACACATGAATAACTTACTGTAAGAAAGATCAGCTGTGAGCAGGTGATTAATATCATTTGTGCCCAACGCCAAAGCTGCATCTGTAAAAAGAACACAATAATCAATATCTTAAGGGTAAAGCTGGTCACATTGTATCTATACCACGTGTGCTTGATAAGAAGTATCTGCGACTTTCAGACACCTTGGTATAACATGAATATAATTTGGATATTACATGGTAAGAGATACTCAGCCATGAGACATCTAGGCATGAGACCCTCATAACATGCTCATCACGCATTAGGAGACATCCAGGTATGTGACCCTCAGTATAACATGCTCGTCGTGCATTACGAGACATTATACCCACCATGATATCCAGATTAGAGCAGCGCAATATAACACACACCGTGCACATTAAGAGATATCCAGGCATGAGTTCCACAATATAATATACACAAATATCCATGGGTGTGAGACCCTCAGTAATACAGAGACATTATACCATCAGAGATATCCAGGTGTGAGACCCTCAGTAATACATAGACATTATACCATCAGAGATATCCAGGTGTGAGACCCTCAGTAATACATAGACATTATACCATCAGAGATATCCAGGTGTGAGACCCTCAGTAATACAGAGACATTATACCATCAGAGATATCCAGGTGTGAGACCCTCAGTAATACAGAGACATTATACCATCAGAGATATCCAGGTGTGAGACCCTCAGTAATACAGAGACATTATACCATCAGAGATATCCAGGTGTGAGACCCTCAGTAATACAGATACATTATACCATCAGAGATATCCAGGTGTGAGACCCTCAGTAATACAGAGACATTATACAATCAGAGATATCCAGGTGTGAGACCCTCAGTAATACAGAGACATTATACCATCAGAGATATCCAGGTGTGAGACCCTCAGTAATACAGAGACATTATACCATCAGAGATATCCAGGTGTGAGACCCTCAGTAATACAGAGACATTATACCATCAGAGATATCCAGGTGTGAGACCCTCAGTAATACAGAGACATTATACCATCAGAGATATCCAGGTGTGAGACCCTCAGTAATACAGAGACATTATACCATCAGAGATATCCAGGTGTGAGACCCTCAGTAATACAGAGACATTATACCATCAGAGATATCCAGGTGTGAGACCCTCAGTAATACAGAGACATTATACCATCAGAGATATCCAGGTGTGAGACCCTCAGTAATACAGAGACATTATACCATCAGAGATATCCAGGTGTGAGACCCTCAGTAATACAGAGACATTATACCATCAGAGATATCCAGGTGTGAGACCCTCAGTAATACAGAGACATTATACCATCAGAGATATCCAGGTATGAGACCCTCAGTAATACATAGACATTATACCATCAGAGATATCCAGGTGTGAGACCCTCAGTAATACAGAGACATTATACCATCAGAGATATCCAGGTGTGAGACCCTCAGTAATACAGAGACATTATACCATCAGAGATATCCAGGTGTGAGACCCTCGGTAATACATAGACATTATACCATCAGAGATGTCCAGGTGTGAGACCCTCAGTAATACATAGACATTATACCATCAGAGATATCCAGGTGTGAGACCCTCAGTAATACAGAGACATTATACCATCAGAGATATCCAGGTGTGAGACCCTCAGTAATACAGAGACATTATACAATAAGAGATATCCAGGTGTGAGACCCTCAGTAATACAGAGACATTATACCATCAGAGATATCCAGGTGTGAGACCCTCAGTAATACATAGACATTATACCATCAGAGATATCCAGGTGTGAGACCCTCAGTAATACAGAGACATTATACCATCAGAGATATCCAGGTGTGAGACCCTCAGTAATACATAGACATTATACCATCAGAGATATCCAGGTGTGAGACCCTCAGTAATACAGAGACATTATACCATCAGAGATATCCAGGTGTGAGACCCTCAGTAATACATAGACATTATACCATCAGAGATATCCAGGTGTGAGACCCTCAGTAATGCAGAGACATTATACCATCAGAGATATCCAGGTGTTAGACCCTCAGTAATGCAGAGACATTATACCATCAGAGATATCCAGGTGTGAGACCCTCAGTAACACAGAGACATTATACCATCAGAGATATCCAGGTGTTAGACCCTCAGTAATGCAGAGACATTATACCATCAGAGATATCCAGGTGTGAGACCCTCAGTAATACAGAGACATTATACCATCAGAGATATCCAGGTGTGAGACCCTCAGTAATACAGAGACATTATACCATCAGAGATATCCAGGTGTGAGACCCTCAGTAATGCATAGACATTATACCATCAGAGATATCCAGGTGTGAGACCCTCAGTAATACATAGACATTATACCATCAGAGATATCCAGGTGTGAGACCCTCAGTAATACAGAGACATTATACCATCAGAGATATCCAGGTGTGAGACCCTCAGTAATACATAGACATTATACCATCAGAGATATCCAGGTGTGAGACCCTCAGTAATACAGAGACATTATACCATCAGAGATATCCAGGTGTGAGACCCTCAGTAATACATAGACATTATACCATCAGAGATATCCAGGTGTGAGACCCTCAGTAATACATAGACATTATACCATCAGAGATATCCAGGTGTGAGACCCTCAGTAATACAGAGACATTATACCATCAGAGATATCCAGGTGTGAGACCCTCAGTAATACATAGACATTATACCATCAGAGATATCCAGGTGTGAGACCCTCAGTAATACATAGACATTATACCATCAGAGATATCCAGGTGTGAGACCCTCAGTAATACATAGACATTATACCATCAGAGATATCCAGGTGTGAGACCCTCAGTAATACATAGACATTATACCATCAGAGATATCCAGGTGTGAGACCCTCAGTAATACAGAGACATTATACCATCAGAGATATCCAGGTGTGAGACCCTCAGTAATGCAGAGACATTATACCATCAGAGATATCCAGGTGTGAGACCCTCAGTAACACAGAGACATTATACCATCAGAGATATCCAGGTGTGAGACCCTCAGTAATACAGAGACATTATACAATAAGAGATATCCAGGTGTGAGACCCTCAGTAATACAGAGACATTATACCATCAGAGATATCCAGGTGTGAGACCCTCAGTAATACAGAGACATTATACCATCAGAGATATCCAGGTGTGAGACCCTCAGTAATACAGAGACATTATACCATCAGAGATATCCAGGTGTGAGACCCTCAGTAATACAGAGACATTATACCATCAGAGATATCCAGGTGTGAGACCCTCAGTAATACAGAGACATTATACCATCAGAGATATCCAGGTGTGAGACCCTCAGTAATGCATAGACATTATACCATCAGAGATATCCAGGTGTGAGACCCTCAGTAATACATAGACATTATACCATCAGAGATATCCAGGTGTGAGACCCTCAGTAATACAGAGACATTATACCATCAGAGATATCCAGGTGTGAGACCCTCAGTAATACAGAGACATTATACAATCAGAGATATCCAGGTGTGAGACCCTCAGTAATACAGAGACATTATACCATCAGAGATATCCAGGTATGAGACCCTCAGTAATACATAGACATTATACCATCAGAGATATCCAGGTGTGAGACCCTCAGTAATACAGAGACATTATACCATCAGAGATATCCAGGTGTGAGACCCTCAGTAATACAGAGACATTATACCATCAGAGATATCCAGGTGTGAGACCCTCAGTAATACAGAGACATTATACAATCAGAGATATCCAGGTGTGAGACCCTCAGTAATACAGAGACATTATACCATCAGAGATATCCAGGTATGAGACCCTCAGTAATACATAGACATTATACCATCAGAGATATCCAGGTGTGAGACCCTCAGTAATACAGAGACATTATACCATCAGAGATATCCAGGTGTGAGACCCTCAGTAATACATAGACATTATACCATCAGAGATATCCAGGTGTGAGACCCTCAGTAATACAGAGACATTATACAATCAGAGATATCCAGGTGTGAGACCCTCAGTAATACAGAGACATTATACAATCAGAGATATCCAGGTATGAGACCCTCAGTAATACAGAGACATTATACCATCAGAGATATCCAGGTGTGAGACCCTCAGTAATACAGAGACATTATACCATCAGAGATATCCAGGTGTGAGACCCTCAGTAATACAGAGACATTATACCATCAGAGATATCCAGGTGTGAGACCCTCAGTAATACATAGACATTATACCATCAGAGATATCCAGGTGTGAGACCCTCAGTAATACATAGACATTATACCATCAGAGATATCCAGGTGTGAGACCCTCAGTAATACAGAGACATTATACCATCAGAGATATCCAGGTGTGAGACCCTCAGTAATACAGAGACAATATACCATCAGAGATATCCAGGTGTGAGACCCTCAGTATAAATCCATGGACTCCACACATTAAGAGATATCCAGGTGTGAGACCCTCAGTATAAATCCATGGACTCCACACATTAAGACATATCCAGGTGTGAGCACTTCACTACACAGCTTGCTGTTTCTCTTTTGTGACATTAGCTGAATAATTAGTGGTCTCTGTGGGCCACTGTCTAATCTTTGGGATTTGCTTTCTGAATTTCACATTAATTTTGCTCATGTGCCATTGCCTTATATTTTAAGGCAAGATTAAATGATTTTAGTAATTATTACACAGATTCCCTTTATGTATTTAAATGTTTCTATCATATCCCCCCTGTTGCGTCTTTCCTCCAAGCTATACATGTTAAGATGCTTTAACCTTTCCTGGTAAGTTTTATCCTTCAACCCATGAACGAATTTAGTAGCCCTTCTCTGAACTGTCTCCAAAGTATCAATATCCTTCTGGAGATGCAATCTTCTGTACTGCGTACAATACACCAAGTGAGATCTCACCAGTGCTATGTACAATACTCCAAGTGAGGTCTCACCAGTGCTCTGTACAATACTCCAAGTGAGGTCTCACCAGTGCTCTGTACAATACTCCAAGTGAGGTCTCACCAGTGCTCTGTACAATACTACAAGTGAGGTCTCACCAGTGCTCTGTACAATACTCCAAGTGAGGTCTCACCAGTGCTCTGTACAATACTCCAAGTGAGGTCTCACCAGTGCTCTGTACAATACTCCAAGTGAGGTCTCACCGGCGCTCTGCACAATGGCATGAACACTTCCCTCTTCCTACTGCTAATACCTCTCCCTATGCAACCAAGTATTCTGCTAGCACCCCCTGCTGCTCTATTGCATTGCCTACCTACCTTTAAGTCATCTGAAATTATTAAATTATTACTTCTTAATCCCTTTTCTCGGATGTTGTTAGTTAGTGTTGGAAATCTATGTTGGAGCTAGTGTTGGAAATCTATGTTGTTAGTTAGTGTTGGAAATCTATGTTGGAGCTAAAGTAGGAAATCTATGTTGGAGCTAGTGTTGGGAATCTATGTTGGAGCTAGTGTTGGAAATCTCTGTTGGAGCTAGTGTTGGAAATCTATGTTGGAGCTAGTGTTGGGAATCTATGTTGGAGCTAGTGTTGGAAATCTCTGTTGGAGCTGGTGTTGGGAATCTATGTTGGAGCTAGTGTTGGAAATCTATGTTGGAGCTAGTGTTGGAAATCTATGTTGGAGCTAGTGTTGGGAATCTATGTTGGAGCTAGTGTTGGGAATCTATGTTGGAGCTAGTGTTGGAAATCTATGTTGGAGCTAGTGTTGGAAATCTATGTTGGAGCTAGTGTTGGAAATCTATGTTGGAGCTAGTGTTGGGAATCTATGTTGGAGCTAGTGTTGGAAATCTATGTTGGAGCTAGTGTTGGAAATCTATGTTGGAGCTGGTGTTGGAAATCTAAGATGAAGCTAGTGTTGGAAATCTATGTTGGAGCTGGTGTTGGAAATCCTTGTTGGAGCTAGTGTTGGAAATCTATGTTGGAGCTGGTGTTGGAAATCTATGTTGGAGCTGGTGTTGGAAATCTAAGATGGAACTAGTGTTGGAAATCTATTTTGGAGCTAGTGTTGGAAATCTATTTTGGAGCTAGTGTTGGAAATCTAAGATGGAGCTAGTGTTGGAAATCTATGTTGGAGCTAGTGTTGGAAATCTCTGTTGGAGCTACTGTTGGAAATCTCTGTTGGAGCTAGTGTTGGAAATCTCTGTTGGAGCTAGTGTTGGAAATCTATGTTGGAGCTAGTGTTGGAAATCTCTGTTGGAGCTAGTGTTGGAAATCTAAGATGGAGCTAGTGTTGGAAATCTATGTTGGAGCTAGTGTTGGAAATCTCTGTTGGAGCTAGTGTTGGAAATCTATGTGGGAGCTAGTGTTGGAAATCTATGTTGGAGCTAGTGTTGGAAATCTATGTTGGAGCTGGTGTTGGAAATCTATGTTGGAGCTGGTGTTGGAAATCTATGTTGGAGCTGGTGTTGGAAATCTATGTTGGAGCTGGTGTTGGAAATCTATGTTGGAGCTAGTGTTGGAAATCTATGTTGGAGCTAGTGTTGGAAATCTATGTTGGAGCTGGTGTTGGAAATCTATGTTGGAGCTAGTGTTGGAAATCTATGTTGGAGCTAGTGTTGGAAATCTCTGGTGTCGGTGACGTCTGTTGGAACTGGTGTTATAAACCTCTGTTTGGCCTGTTGTTGGAGACTACTGTTGGAGCTGACTTTGGAGTTGGCATGAGGGACTATTTTTGATCTAGTAATCTCTATAAGAACTATTGTTGGAGACCTCTGACTTGGTGTTTGGGATCACTGTTAGGCCACTTTTGGAGATGTTTGTTGGAAATGATGTTTAAGTCATCTGTTGGCTAAGCCATTGGTGACCTCTGCTGGGTCTTGTGACAGAAATATGACCATACCCATGTAGTTATGTCTTTGTCTATCTAACATCACATCTTCTTTCCAAGGGAATACCTCTAATGTGTTTCTTTACTGGATAATTTAGAGTTGGTGGCCATGGACACTTGGAGCCCTGCCACTGTACAGTAAATTTCCCACAACTGATCTCCCTAATTCAGAGACAGTTCTCAGCATAAACCAGTGGTCGAGCTAGATACAGGAAAGCTGCTGAGGTTATGTGGCTGGGTCCAATACTTTTCTTTTATCTATCAGCACGACTCTTCATGGATTGCCAGTCTCAACAAAGTAAATTAACATTTGATGAAATGATCTCCACTCGTTTTGGGTTTTAATCCTTCCAACCAACCATTATTACTTTGGTTTAATTACTGGGATTAGCGGCTAATTACAAAGTTCTCTTGGGACACCCTCTCATTAGCTGCATCAGGTCAGAGACATGGGCATTTTTTCAGGGGGGGGGGGGCAAAATTTTACGGTCGTCCATGCTGCGCCGTGCCTCTTTTTGACAATGTTATGAAGTGGAGGAGCTTAGTCATCAGTGCAGCATGCAAACAATAGATAAATGGTGATGCCACAGCATCACTTTGCCAATTAAAATAAGCCACTGTCAGGTACCAATTAACATGCCACAGTCACTTTGCCATTAAAATATGCAACAGTCAGTTTGCCTATTAAAATATGCCACCATATATATATATACATAAAAAAAAGATCCCAGCGACGAGGGTGCCAGGTATGATTTCCTAGTCGCCATAGTGACCTGGCACCCGTGGTTTGTCGAGCCCTGCATTAAATGATTATTTTGCCATTAATATGGCACAGCCAATTTTCCCATTAGTATGCCAGTATTATTTTGCCATTAATATGCCTGTGTTATTTTATTAAGCCAAAGCTAATTTGCCCAATAGTATGCCAATATTATTTTGGCCAATAACATGCTAGTAATTTTTTGCCATTAATAAGCCATAGACAACTTGCCCAATAATAGGCCCATATTATTTTGCCATTAATAAGACACAACCAATTTGTCCAATAATATGCCAGTAATGTTTTGCCATTTAATATGCCGATATGATTTTGCCATTTAATATGCCAGTGTTATTTTGCCATTAATATGCCCTGACCAATTTGCCATTTAATATGCCAGTATGATTTTGCCAATTGATATGCCAGTATTATTTAGCCATTTAATATGCCAGTATGATGTAGCCAATTAATATGCTAGTATAATTTTGCCATTCAATATGCTAGTATAATTTTGCCATTCAATATGCCAGTATAATTTTGCCACTCAATATGCCAGTATTTTCCCATTCAATATGCCAGTAGTATCTTGCCATTCAATATGCCAGTATTTTGTCATTCAGTATGCCAGTATTTTGCATTTCCATACGCCAGTATTTTGCCATTTAATAAGCCAGCGTTATGCTCGTTTTATTCCCCCCTCCTCCCCCCTTCCCCAGTACTTACCTCCTGGATGCTCCGTGTAGACGATGCTTGTCTCCTCCGTGCAGTCTTCCCTCCTGCACGGAGGAGGGAAGCACAGCCACTAGGTATGACGTAACATCATATCCGGTGTCAATGAGTTTTTTTTTTTTTACTTACTTACTTTTTTTGGCAGCCGCATCCAGTGGATACAGACTGCCGGCTGCTGTACGCATGACTATCTCCGTGTGTGACAGTCATATGGGCAGCAGCGGGAGGCACATTTTTTTGCGAGTAAACTTATTAGTAAAAGAAGACATTAACCCCTTAACGACAGATGACGTGCCAGGCACGTCACGGCAAATCGTGGACTTGCCGACAGCTGACGTGCCTGGCACGTCATGCACTAAATGGAGTAAAGAAAGCGACCAGCGGTCGCTTTCTTTACTCTAACGGTGTTGCTACAATGCCTCTAGGTAGAGGCATTGTGCAACACCCCCCAAATGTGCAGGGGCGCGCTACGATCACTCCACGGAGTGATCGTAGCAGCCATTTAAAAATGGCTGCGCCCGCTGCACACATGTGCTTAGAAAGCGAACGATCGTTCGCTTTCTAAGCATCTGCGGTGTTGTTAAAGTGCCTCGCCAGCGAGGCACTTAACAACACCTCCAGGCTGCCCAGAGCCGATGGTGGTCGCTCTCCTGAGCGACCCCATCGGCTCAGTAGAAGGGAACGCTGCCTGTACAGGCAGCGTTTCCCTTCTAATGGCAAGAGCATCGGAAGTGAAAGTATTTCACTTCCGATGCTCTAGGGGGAGCCAATGGATGCCGGCACAGCAGATCTATGTGATCTGTGTGCAGGCATGTATGGTAAGTGCTCTGATGAGCACTTACCATACTGTCAAAGGCAATATTACTAAATATTGCCTTTGACAAGTATTGATCTGCCTCCCTCACCTTACTAGTTATAGTAAGGGAGAGAGACAGATCAGATCAAGTAAAAATATAAAATAAAATAATAAAAAAAATATTTAATAAAATTTTAAACACCAAGGGCTTTTATAAAAGCCATTTAACCCCTTCCCTGCCATTGATCGCTGTGTACGCAGTGATCATACACAGCAGCACATTTTTTGCTGTCTGTGCATTTTTTAGGGGTTATTTTTTTTTACTGTAATTCATTACAGTATAAAAAAACCTCTTTTAAGAGAGATTAACCCCTTTCTTGCCGTAGATCACTGCCTAATCAGCGATCTGACGCAAATGCAGCAATCTTGCTGCAGAAGCATTTTTAATTTTTTTAAAACTTTTTTATTACACCCGTCACGTGTTAATTATACCCGCTAGGGGACTACGTTTAACGTAAAAAAAATTTTTTAGCTGTCTGAGCGCATGTATAGCGATCAGTAACAGCTGATAAGTGACAATGGCGGGTTGGCGTTTGCTCAGATGAGCATCACCATTCGTCTGGTTAGATCAATATGTGTAAATATTTGATCTGAGGGAGGGAGACAGAGCTGTATAATGTAAGTTTTTAATTATAATATATTTAATAGAATTGAGACCCAAAGGCTTTTATAAAAGCCGTTTCCAGTATTTAACCCCTTCCCTGCAATTGATCGCTGTGTACGCAGTGATCTTACACAGCAGCACATTTTTTGCTGTCTGTGCATTTTTTTAGGGGTTATTTTATTTTACTTTGATTTATTACAGTATATCAAAGGCTCTTTTAAGAGCTATTAACCCCTTCCTTGCCGTATATCACTTCCTAAGCAGCACATATGGTCACTGCCTAAGCAGTGCATATGGTCACTGCCTAAGCAGCGCATATGGAGCAATCTAGTCGCCGAAGGATTTTTTTTGCTATCAGCATTTTTTTTGTCAGACTCACTAGGGGTTAATTATACCCACTAGGGGATTACGTGTATTCCTTTTGAAGCTGTCTGAACGCGTGTATAGCGATCAGTAACAGCCGATCAGTGGCAAAGGTGGTTTGGTGATTTCTCAGATGAGCATCACCATTCGTCTGGTCCGTAAATATTGTTCTGACCCATATGGATCTGCCTCCCTCTCCTCACTTGAGTTTTAGTGAGGGAAAGAGACAGATCTGTATAACATAATTTTTAAATTGTAATAAATTAAATAAAATGTTAATAAATTGTGAGTTCCAAGGGCTTTTATAAAAGCCATACCTTTTGTATAGTGTAGTGTATTAACCCCTTCCCTGCCACTGATCACTGCACAGCAGAACATTTTTTCTTGTCTGTGCATTTTTAGGGGTTAATTTTTTTGTACAGTACTACAAAGGCTCTTATAAGAGCTATTAACCCCTTCCTTGCTCTACATGTTCAAATTCCAAGTTTGAAAATCAAAAAGCGCACCTCTCAAATGTAGCCTTTCAACCCCTAACAAAGCTGACAAAGCTATGCATGGGTGGTATCCCTGTGCTCGGGAGATGTTGCTGAACATATATTGTGGTATTGTTTGTCAGTGACACATACCGAAATATGTGAATTTGTGTCTAAAGTGCAATGTATGTGGGAAAAAATACACAATAAAATGACTACCACAAACTTTGACAAAGGCTGGTGGTAGAATTGGTGCATGGAAAGTGTTAAAATAACACCATTTAAAATAGCCTAGGGTGTCTACTTTTACAAAATATATACTTTTTGGGGTAAAATACACTGTCCTACTTAAAAAAAAGTCCCAAATGAAAGATGGGCTCAGGCTGACTACACGTCAATATTCCAAGTTGAAAATGCGCACCTTCACAATGTGGCCCTTTAGCCCCCAAACAACCCAACAAACCTATGCATGGGTGGTATCCCTGTACTCAGGATATGTTGTTGAACACATATTGGGTTATTGTTTGGCAGTGACACATACCAAAATCTGTGAATTTATGTCTAAAATACAATATTTGTGAAAAAAAACCACACAAAAATTACTACCACAAACTTTGACAAAGGCTGGTGGTAGAATTAGTGCATGGAAAGTGTTAAAATACCACCATTTGAAATAGCGTAGGGTGTCTACTTTTAAAAAATATATGGGTTGATGGGGTAAAATACACTGGCTGGTTTCAAATATGTCCCAAATGGGACATGGGTGCAGGCGGTCTGCATGTCAAAATTTTAATTTGGAAAACAAAAAACTGCACCTACCAAATTTGGCCTTTTACCCCCCAAACAACCCAACAAAACTATGCATGGGTGGTATCCCTGTACTCAAGAGATGTTGCTGAACACTTATTGGGGTGTTATTTGGCAGTGACACATACCAAAATCTGTGAATTCATGTCTGAAGTACAAGGTTTGTGAAAAAAAACCACAAAAAAATTACTACCACAAAGTTTGACAAAGGCTGGTGGTAGAATTAGTGCATGGAAAGTGTAAAAATACCACCATTTGAGATAGCCTAAGGTGTCTTCTTTTAAAAAATATATGGGTTGATGGGGTAAAATACACTGGCTGGTTTCAAATATGTCCCAAATGGGACATGGGTGCAGGCGGTCTGCATGTCAAAATTTTAATTTGGAAAACAAAAAACTGCACCTACCAAATTTGGCCTTTTACCCCCCAAACAACCCAACAAACCTATGCATGGGTGGTATCCCTGTACTCAAGAGATGTTGCTGAACACTTATTAGGGTGTTATTTGGCAGTGACACATACCATAATCTGTGAATTCATGTCTGAAGTACAAGGTTTGTGAAAAAAACCCACAAAAAAATTACTACCACAAAGTTTGACAAAGGCTGGTGGTAGAATTAGTGCATGGAAAGTGTAAAAATACCACCATTTGAGATAGCCTAAGGTGTCTTCTTTTAAAAAATATATGGGTTGATGGGGTAAAATACACTAGCTGGCTTCAAATATGTCCCAAATGGGACATGGGTGCAGGCTGTCTGCATGTAAAAATTTCAAGTTGGAAAACAAAAAACTGCACCTCAAAAATTTGGCATTTTAGCCCCCAAACAACCCAACAAACCTATGCATGGGTGGTATCCCTGTACTCAGGAGAAATAGTAGAATCTATTTAGCATGTTTTTTCGTTCGCTATTGTCGATGAGGAGAAGTTGTTTCAAATAAAAACAAAGAAATTTGTGTATCTTTTTTTTTTTTACCATATTTTATTATTTTTTTTAATAATATGATAAGATATGATCAAAAAGATGGCATCCATAGAAAGCCCTTCTTGTCCCGATAAAAACAATATATAATATGTGTGGGTACAGCAAATGACAAAGAAGAAAATTACTGCTAAACACAAACAGCACAGAAATGTTAAAATAGGCATTGTCCAGAAAGGACAAAAATGTTTCAAAGGCTCTGTCCTTAAGGGGTTAATAGAAACACAGAATGTTTAGATAGATAGACTTGGTATTTGAATGCACAGTTAGGGCCAGTATTGGAGATGGTTGTGGGGACTTATGAATTACTCTCCTCTGTTGGGTCAGCCATTGGGGGCTTCTGTTGGATCTGGTGACAGTAATATGGCTGCTTCATATCGTTATCTCTTTGCCCATCTGACATCATATCTTCTTTCCAAAGGGGCAATTCCTTTAATATGTTTCTTTATTGGATAAATTAGAGTTGGTGACCATGGACACATTTCCCACAACTGTCCACAGTTCCAAAGGAGAACCGATCTCCCTAATTCAGTGAATATCCTCAGCATAAATCAATGGTCGAGCTAGATACAGGAAAGCTGCTGATCCTTCGGTCCTTTGTTAAGCAAAAGTAACATTCCCAGGACATAGGTAAGAATGAAAAGAATATTTCCTTTATACCTTTACTTTGTTATTATTAGCATGTCTCTTCGTAGATTGCCAGTCTCAACAAAGGAAATTAACATTTGATGACATGATCTCCACACAGTTTGGGTTTTTAATCCTTGCAACTATTCCTAATTAAACCAACCATTCTGTGGGGCTTAATTAGCAGGATGCCTCTAATTTGAGGCTCTTTAAAGGGGATGGTGATGTAAATTCAAACCGGTGCTACCTTGCATTGTCACTCTCATTACAGTGAAACCCTGGCTACCCTTCTACGATGCAAACACATCATCCTATATCTATAGAAAGGTTTTGCTTCCAATAAACCTGATTAGACAGATTACCAGAAAATGATTTAACTCGTACATTTGGGAAATGCCACCCTTAATCCGACAGCTGGTCCCTTCCACACAAATACCTTGGAAATGACTCTTCAGGGAGTTTTTGTTCCCCTCCCGAAGCTCGTTAGGCTCTGTTGGACACGTCCAGATAAACATAAAGGCTTTGGTTCTATTTTAAGGTAGATGTTCTTACCCTTTAATGGAGAGGGCAGTTGAGATGCATAGCTGGCTAGTTGGTTGGATCCTGTGATGTTAGTAATGATGTGGAGCACCAGAGTGCTCCATAGGGGTATCGTGCTGTTGTGGTTTAGCACCAGCTACCTGTCATGAGGGCAGGGGGGTAATTGTCCCCGGGCTGTACTGGGCCCTAGCTCAATGGGTTGGATCTGCCGTCTACGCTCCAATTGCGACTCTCTAACTGCTGCAGAACTACAAACCCCATAATTCTGCACCCGCCACCCAACAACTGGAGGGCTGCAGTGGGATGCGTAGGCCCAAGTCTATAACACTTTCTAGCTTTCTGTCTCTCAATTTCTATATTGTATCTGATAGTATATTTGTCTTGTCTGTCTGTCTGTGTCTATCTTTATGTCTATGTATCTTATCTGCCCTGTCTGTGTATCTTTGTCTGTGCCTACCTACATGTCTATGTCTATCAATCTCTGCACCTTATCTATCAGTATGTCTGTTCTGCCTGTCTATTTGTGAGATCCATCCCTTTTTTTCCGTTCTGCCTGTCATTATGTTCAATTCCTGCTTTTGTCTGCTTCCTTCTATCTTATTACTTTGTTCCTATTTAAATGTTAAATGCTTTCTCCGTCTCCCAGTCAGTTCTGGTACAGTTATGTTTCTGTGTGCTGGTGTCTGTGTTTCTGTGTTTTTCATTTGTTAATCTATTAATAGTTTAGAGTTAGGCACTTGCCTGATTGTGAGGTACCTTGACGTTGGTTGGATAGCTTCATCTTATCACCATAAGTCAACTAAACCCAAACTGTTTACCATCTCTAGTATAAGGTTAGTTCCTGTATATGCGTTTGTTTTGTTTGTATGTTCCCTGACCCACTTTCCCTGAATCACCTGAGGATTCCAGCTCCTCCATCCTCTCCCTAAATCCCAGATCTTATTCCCTTATGCATCGTTTGACGATTCTGGCTCCTCACTCTTTCCCTTGTGGTCACTAGCCCTTTCTTCTGTAGTCTTAGTTATATATGTGCCTGTTCCTTTATGTTCTGTAGCTATGCCCTTTGTCTGTGCCCTGTATTGTTTATTCCGAGTTTGGTTGCTGCTTTATCCTGCTCTTGTCTGTTTCAGTTCTTCCTTTGCATCTAGTTAATCCTGCATTCTGCATTTCATACATCTTGTTTCTGTTCGGTCCATATTTGCTCTGCTCTGTTTGCTTTATTCTATTTTAGCCTATAGGCACTTTCTATTCAGTTAAAGCTTTATTCCAACTTCCGCTCCAGGATGTCTGCAGGATATCTTCAGCTTCGTCCTCGCTCCGTCTGGATACACAAGCTGCCTCCAGTTGTTGAGTACTCACTTACCCATGATTTTTAACACACCGGACTGGCTGAGAGTCATGGGACAGGTAGTCTCAACAGCTGGAGTATTAACTAACTCTTGCTGCAATACATGTTTGAAATAAACTACCTTGTGTCTCTGCCCAGGTGGGGACTCTATGCATGGGGATCAGCCAGCAGCCATAGTCAGTGGGACAAATCCAAATCCCTCTGACAGCAGTAGGGGGCGTATAGAAGGAATTACTTTTTTTTGTTGCACTCCCCTAGCTGCCAGGTATTTTTTCTGCTCTCTATGTCTAGTTAACAAACCATCTCTAGTGATGGTCTCTAGTGATCTGCTGCTCCAGTGGCCCTGATCCAGGGGAGAAGATGCACCAAGATCAGGATACACAAGAGGCTGCGGTCAGTGGCAAGCCTTGGCTGCAGGATTAGCTTGGATCTTTTCTGTCTTATGGGAAATAGCTATAGCAAAAACAGTAACTAGATTAATCTTTAAATGCAATTTTTACGGGGGAGGGAGAATGTAGGAAACGATAAATAAAATACAGATCTGTTTCTTTATTGTTCCTTTGTGTAAAAACAGCATGTATGCAATGATTTTACATAGGGGTTTATAATTGTATAGTGACTTATGATAAGACCCATCTGTAATAAAAATACAAACATATCTGATTAGTGGAAAATGAGGCATGAATCCAGTGATCACAGAAAAAAAACAAATGTCCACCAATTTTTTACAGGGCAGAATGTGTTTATTTTTTATTGATCTGACCAGCAAATCAGAGTCATTTTCACGCATACAGCAAGACATTGACTTATTAAACATATAATAACACATAATGGATCAACGGAAAATACCGACTAGGGACATCTAGAACAATGGGACTTCGGGAGCCAGCTTTCCTTACACTATTCAGACAAGACATGGCTTTATATTCCCTAGACTTTGCTGGATTCAGTTTTTACAGCTCATTATTCCTGGTAAAGTCAGAGTAATATTACAGGTTCCATACAGCAAGGCAGTTTCATGGAATGATTACTTGAACAATTAGTTATCCAACCCTCTAAATCTTGCCCTGATCTGAAGATACATTGCAGGGAAATCACCCTACTGTAGGAGTCTAGAGAGGAACAAACCCAATCACGCATCCAAATGGAAAGGTCGGGGATTCCCAGCCGTGACCAACGCATTTTGCCCCCTGTCGACTCTCCTTGCTACCCCGATGTCCAGTAAGCAGCCCAGCATGCTCCTAACAGCCACCACACAACTAACTAGCCTGATATGCCTGGCAGCTAGCCCAGGGACCTCCAGCACTTGCTGACTAGACCAACAAGCCCTGGCAGGTTCTTCGTACACTCTCCAACCAGCGCTGATACCATATCACTGGAAGACTTCCCAATACTCCCAGGCACACATTATTTATCCCAATAATTCCTGGCACCCCACGACCATCGCCCACTTACTGACCCTGGCACTAGTAAACTGCCTCATCCATCCCATCACTCACTAACCTATTAATACAACTGGGCACTTGTTGACTAGCTCCGTAGACCTTAGCACCTGCCAACTAATCTCATCTAGACTACCCTGCAAATACAATTAACCCAGTATGCCTTGACATGACTCGTGTAGTCTCATACATTTTAAGAAACACCAACAAGTCTCAGAAATCTCTGCATGCAATGATTGCCAGCATACATCCTGACCCTCACTTACCCACCGCTTGTGGCCCAGCAAAAAATGACTAGGCTATACAACTAAGCACACAGCAGAGATATAGGGTCACCCCAAACACACGGTGACAAAAAAAAAGTCACTATTTTTACTCTGTCCCACCTGTTTTTATGCAAACCTGGAGCATTGAGTGTTACTTAGTTTAGGGGAATCTGAACTAGACATAACTCAAATGGGTACCAAATCTCTCCGCCTAGCATTTCTGTACGACGCACACGGGCTGTTTGATGAAGGAATAATACACAGATTAAGTGGGAAATAGCACGTGGTCACACCATGAATCCAAGAAACACAAAGAAGGAGGTCCCTGCTCCAAAGAGCTTGCAATCCTACATTGTATTTACATCCTATATTTTTTTGTTTTGCATGCTAAACACAGGACTCATTTCCATTTTGGTATTCTGTACACAAACGAAAGACCCTTCATTTGATTAGTTCCCGGGGGTCAGAGACAGTCATGTAGGTCATGAGATGGTGTCATGTGACATTGGTTTTAGGGGATTGGTTAGAGAGTTCCTCTAGATAGTGGCAAGTCGTGTCATTGCTCTTCGTGCTGTGGACCATGGAGGGCATGCGGGAGGAACGCCGGTCTCCCCAATTGTTGAAGGAGCAGCAGATCATCCTTTTGAAGGTCCTCCACATCTCCTCATCTTTGTAGGAGTAAATGATGGGGTTCATGACCGAGTTCATCAAGGCCAGCAGAAGAAACCATTGCTTTACATGCTGAACCCCACATTTTGTGCAGTTCAGACCATCAAGAAGAAGAGCGACCATTCCCGGAGTCCAGCAGATGACAAACGCACCTAGAGAGAGAGGGGGGAGACTTTGTAAATTAATGGGCATTAAAGTGTATTAATGGGGTGTGGAATGGGTTGAAGTTAAGAATCATGGGCCACCTGGCACCAAGCCATTGTATCTTTTTTTTTAGTGGGAACAATGTGAAACTCTAAAGATAAACATCCAGCACAATATATGGCAGGAATATAAAGTTTACTGGAAGGAAACAGGTACAGAGACATTTCCCTTATAATAACTTTAAATTGTCCTCTAACCCCTATCCATGCTATACCCCCAGTGTCCCTCTCACCCCTATCCATGCTATACCCCGTGTCCCTCTCACCCCTATCCATGCTATACCCCGTGTCCCTCTCACCCCTATCCATGCTATACCCCCAGTGTCCCTCTCACCCCTATCCATGCTATACCCCCAGTGTCCCTCTCACCCCTATCAGTGCTATACCCCCAGTGTCCCTCTCACCCCTATCCATGCTATACCCCCAGTGTCCCTCTCACCCCTATGCATGCTATACCCCCAGTGTCCCTCTCACCCCTATCAGTGCTATACCCCCAGTGTCCCTCTCACCCCTATCAGTGCTATACCCCCAGTGTCCCTCTCACCCCTATCCATGCTATACCCCCAGTGTCCCTCTCACCCCTATCCATGCTATACCCCCAGTGTCCCTCTCACCCCTATCAGTGCTATACCCCGTGTCCCTCTCACAACTATCCATGCTATACCTATCCCAGCTACCCTCTTACTGCTGCCTTCACTATTCCCCCCATGTCCCTCTCACTGCTGTCTGTGCTGTTTCCCTCTCGTCACTATTTTTCCAGTGTTCTGCTCCCCATGATCTAGTCCATAACATGCATGTAAAGTCTGCCATTTTGCTATTATGCACATTGTATACGACAGGGATTTATCAATTTATCGAGGCCCCATGCACTCTCTGTGATTGCCATGCTGCTCTGCATATTCCCGTAACTCTGGCTGCTGTAATCAGGGCCGGCCCTTTAATGGGGCAGACTGGCATCCTGGCAGAGCCGGCACTTTGCTGCTCCATGCAGGGGTCTTTTTCTTTTTTTATGTGTCTGGGGGAGCTTGAAAGAAGGAGGTCTCCGCCAATCAGGCAAGACCTCTCAACTCTCCTGATTGGCTGAGAGTTCAGAAACCTCCCGTGATTGGCTCAGTACCTCCTTTACACAAGGGGCTCAAAGCACAGAGATGCCTGGACCAGGTAAGTTAAACAGTTAGACAGTGTGTGTGTATGTCAGTGTGAGTGAGTGTGTGTGTATGTCAGTGGGAGTGAGTGTGTGAGAGAATGTCAGTGTGAGTGAGTGTGTGGATAAAGGGGTTAACTCCTCTGACACTGCCTATATCTGTTTAGCCACCCAAAGGGGTTAACTCCTCTGACTCTGCCTCTATCTGTCTAGCCACCCAAGGGGTTAACTCCTCTGACACTGCCTCTATCTGCCTAGCCACCCAAGGGGATAACTCCTCTGACACTGCCTCTATCTGTCTAGCCATCCAGAGGTTAAATCCTCTGACACTGCCTCTATCTGTCTAACAATCCAGGTGTTAAATCCTCTGACACTGCCTCTATCTGTCTAGCCATCCAGGGGTTAACTCCTCTAATACTGCCTATATCTATCTAGCCATCCAGGGGTTAACTAGTCTGACACTGACTATATCTGTGTGGATTTTTTTTATAGGTCACTGGTCACATTATGTTTTAGGGAATTGCACAGCCTATTATCATAATAATGTTTTACCATTACTCTCTTTTCACCTTATGGGTGAGCGCTAAATTATTTTATTATGTATATAAGAAGTGCTTTAGTGGGCATATAAAAATTTAATATTTTTTTCTAAGAGCTCACCCACGAGGTGAAAAGAAAGAAATGGTAAAACAAACATTATTATGAAAATAGGCTGTGCAGTTCCCCAAAACATAATATGTGACCCCTGACCTATAACATGACTCAAATATTGTACATTAAGTTTAAATTCTCAAACATTTAGGGTACACATTTTAATCATGGCCTGCCAATACTCGCGCCATATAATTCTGCATATAGAAAGATGCTCTTGAATTAAATGATCACTTCCAGATAAGTTTCATTTTAGTTTGAATTATCAAGACTGTGGGCTTTGGGGGGGAGTAGCATCGCCCCAGGCAGCACAATGCCTTGGGCCAGCCCTGGCTGTAATGGGGGCAATATTTACACCAGGAGCGCTTCCCACCCCACGTACCCTTCACATTACTCTTGCTTTTCTCGTAAAGCCCCTTAGTGTTTTCCTAGATCTTGCAGTTCGCTGTGGCCACATAAAGGACGCTTTAGCCGGTGTCACCAGTGGCGCTGTGCGTGTGAACAGACATGATACCTGCGTGTTACACCAGCCGCAGCTGGAAGCCGCTCTGTGACTGATCCACACTTGTAACCGAAACACTGTCTATTGAAACTCATCTCTCCTCTAAGCTCCAGATGTGTGTGGAAGAGGCGGATGGCAGAGCGTCACGCCAACTCAGGTGTTTTACTAGTTTCTGTCATTTTCTACAAAGACTCTGCTGAAGAGAGATCCGTGCAAGTCCAGACTGGAGGCACAAACACACAGGAAACACCCTGCCAGCTGGAAAACAATAAACCCTGATCGGACAGCTCATCCCCTTCCTGACATACACCCCCACCTAGGTAAATATTACTGCACAATGCCTCACTGATCTCACAATCACTTTTGAAGAATATGCCATTTTTACAGCAAAAAAAAATACACTGATGTAATTTTTTGAATTCTCTGTTATGGTAATCCCCTCAGCTATTCTGACATCACTGTGCCGCGTGACATCAGCACGACATCCCATGTTCCATGCATAAACACTATATTAAGGGAAATTATAATTAGAGAATTTAAAAACAAGACCACTGGAAATTTAAGGAATATTTAGTTTTTTTTTTAGTATGGGCTCCATCTAAAGAAGACCTGCTATATATGGTAAATGAGATTCAATATAGACAAATGCTTAAATGGTGTTTGTTTGGGGAAATCTACCAATGAAAAGGATTTGTGAGTAATTGTAGACAATAGACTTAGAAGTAGTGCACAATGCCAGCTGGCAGCTGTAAAGTCCAAAAGGATATTGGCATGTATTAAAAGGGGTATCAACCCAAGGTAGAAGATATTATTCTGCTTCTTTACAGGTCTATGAATATGCAGTTCAAGTCTGGGCGTCTTTTCTGATAAACGATATTATGGAACTGGAGAAAGTACAGAGGAGGGCTATAAAACTAATGGAAAGGGGAATGGAAAGTTTTAGTTATGAAGAAAGGCTAGAAAAGTTACATTTGTATACGCGAAAGAAAATGCAACTTAGAGGGGATATGATAATGTTATATAAATGTATACATGGCACATATAAAGGGCTTTCTACAAACCGTTTGATTAACAGAATAGTACACAGGACAAGAGGTCACTCACCAAGACTTGAAGAAAGGAGATAGAGCCTACAACAGCGGAAGGGATTCTTCATGGTAAGGAAAATAATGGTATTGAATTCACTGCCTAATGAGGTTGTGTTAGCATATACAGTACAATAGATCCCTTTAAAAAGGGCCTGGATAGTTTTTTTTTTAATAAAAAAAAAAACCCAGAACATAGAGGGCTATGTATGTTAGTGTAGGCATTAATATTTATTTAGTGCTTATTGATCCAAGGAGAAATCTTTAGAGTCAAGCAAGAAATTAATTCCCAAACTTAAAGCAGAATTTGAAATAGCTGAAATAAAGTTTGTATGCATATTTTAGATGAACAACGATAAACAAGAATAGGAAAAGGGTGGAAACTTGATGGCCGTAAGCTTTTTTTTTCCAACCCAAACTACTATGCTATTCGCAGCTCTCTCATAATATTGCTTTTTCAGTAGACCTCAAAGGCAGCAGCTTTATTATGACATTGCTTTTCTTATCACATATCGCAGGCTGCAGTGCTTTCACATATGACTACTTTTCTACCATACCTTCCAGCAGGCAGCTGTGTTCTAACATTGCTTGTTTAGCAGACCTCCCAGCATCTTTATTATACGATTGCTCATGATTGATTTGTACTTTACAAGTCATCAAAGTATCTTGGTTTATTTGTGACAATATCACTGCAAGGCATTCTGTTACTGTAACAATCTAGATATTACCATTTGTTTCATTATATGTCTAATCTAATTAATAGACACCTCGTTAGTCACAGTGATGGCAACATATCTACATACAACAACTACACACCTTGTACAAAACTAACAGCACAACTACACTGTGTACAAAAGTAGCAACACGCCTATGTACACCATAACATCAACTATACACCTTAGTGTCTACTCATTAAGGAGAGAAATGCAGGGAATTGAGAAGGGAACTACAACCTTAAGGCCAAAGTAGCCAAGTTGGAAAAACTCTCCCATTCAGCTGTACAGACCATGTGCCTAATATGAATACAGATCCATGTAGAGGACACACAGACTGTAACACCGTGTTTGTCTGTGTGCATTCGCATCCATCCAGCTGCTGTATTACACAATACTCGTTGGCCTGTTTATATTATGCTCTCTGTCACGCACCTGGTTTCTCGCTACTTTTCTTTAGCGATATCATTTATCGGATCAACACTCGGCTAACGTTTACTTGAAAAGATGAGACAGCATGAATGAAAAAAAAAAGTCAGTGAGGCGAGGGCAGCCCCCATCTAGTATCAAAGCAGAGAAGGCACCAATGTGTGGGTTGGGAATGCTCAACCGCAGGTGAGGGCAGTATAACTAGGAATATTACACATTGGATGTACTGTGAATGTATTAATTCATTGGATTATGTCTGCACTTTGCATGATCTTTCTTCATGTGATATATATATATAAGTCTCTGAAAATATTGACAACTGCTTATCTATTGGCTGGCTCTGTAACTACGGCTGCCACCTCAGCCTTTTTATACAATAAACACATAAAACTTTTTCCTGCTGTCTTGCACTGTGTAGAAGTCATTTGTGACCAGAAGGAAATTAATTACCTAATGGACGTAGTTCTGTGGGATCCACTACTTGATCAGGTCATTGATTTCCTTTTTGTCACATATGACTCCTACATACTGCAAGGCAGCCTGCAAAAGTTATATATGGTCGGTAAAAAATGTCTGAGGTGCCAACTGTATATGTAACACACACTAGGGTTTACGTATAAAAGTGGAATATTTCTGCTATTTAGACCACTTTTAGAACCACGCCTCAGAACCCTGTTTTTCTGCATAACCCCCTATATTCAGAACCGCCACCAGGAATTTCAGGGCCCCTTACTGAACAAATTTTCTGGATCTCCATACCCCCCCGACAATATCTCCCACTCGCCCCACCTACCATCACAAGCATGTTATCCAGGTCTAGTGTAATATGGAGGGTGGTTGGGAGCAGTTGATCAATATACCAGTATTTTGCCACTCAATATGCCAATATTTTGCCACTCAATATGCCAATATTTTGCCACTCAATATGTCAGTATTTAGTCATTTAATATGCCAGCATTTTGTCACTCAATAAGCCAGTAATATTTAGCCACTCAATAAGCCAGTATTTTTCCACTCAATATGCCAGTATTTTGCCACTCAGTATGCCAGTATTTTGCCACTCAATATGCCAGTATTTAGCCATTCAGTATGCCAGGATTTAGCCACTCAATATGCCAGGATTTTGCTCATTATGTGCCACCCTCCTCCTCCCTTCCCCGGTACTTACCTCCTTGTTGCTCTCCTGTCGTCTCCTCCGTGCAGTCTTCCCTCCTGCACAGAGGAGGGAAACTCCCGTCGCATTTTTTTTCTTTTTTACTTTATTGAAACCGTTCGACTTCAATAAAGTTTAAAAAAAAAAAAATAAGCAACCAGAGTTTCCTTCTGTGCAAGAGGGAAGAATTTTTTTTTTTTCACTGGCGTGACCTAACAGTTGTGTTGTTTCCTATGGAAGTTATTATTCATTTTATAATTAAAGGGGCGGTATCACCTAAACATTGTTTTTACTGTGAATGTAGAGATTAAAAACTGAATGAAAATGATCTATACATTGTATTAGCAGAGTTGCAAGCAAATGCATAAATTAGGAGAAAGAAAGTGGTTTTAAATGTGTCTGTGGAGTCTGCTGCTTATGACATCACCTGTGGCTTGATATGCAAATTACACATTTCCCATTGAAATCAGTTCATTTGCATACCATGCCACAGGTGATGTCATAAGTAGGAGACTCCACAGCCACATATTTTTCTCTTAATTTCGGCATTTGCTTTAAGTTTTACTAACACAACATATAAATCATTTTCAATATTTTTTTATTCTCTACATTCACAGTAAAAGAAATGTTTAGATTTAGTCCCTTTAATAGCTGTGCAGTACTTAAAAAGGCAGATAGTTGTTTTTCTTGTTGTTTTCTTTGTTGTTGTTGTTTTTCCTGGTTGTCTATTAGAGACACTATGTCTTATTAATAATGAATAAAATGTCCATTATCAACAGTCTGCTTCACAAGCAAATAAATAAATGAATCCGAGGTGGTAAATAATAGATGTATTTGTGTCAAGTGAGATAATGGGGTGTCTGCCCCCTACTCATCTTTATCCAATTACTGCCGGCAAGACCCAACACTGAAAAAATGAAAGCACTAAAAAACATTTCAATCACCGGTATACATCAGATCAGTGACTGCAATATTTTTGTGTGTGTGAGCGAATTTTTATACATAGAGACTCATGTATTAAAACTTCCACACTGCAAGGCAAAGAGAGTCTTATATATAAAAAAATTTAAAAAAAGCGCAATCACTGTTTGCTATGTATAACGGCGATTGCGCTTTTTATTACCTTCTGACAATACAGTAGTGTTTGGCGGACGTTTCCTGACACAGCGCCTGATTGCGCCATATTTATACTTGTCCCCCATAATCTCTTTTTTCTTTTTTAAATAAAAATCAAGATAGTTCGAGGAAACAGAAATATATTCCAACCCTTGGTATATTCTCAGCTGCTCCAATAGTATTTTAACAGACGGGTCGAGAAAATTCTTATGAAAAGGAATTTCGTTTTCAGATTAATCTCTGTTCCTGAGCAACACCCTAACCTGTCTGACAGGCTAACCTGCAGCTGGTATGTTAGAGTGCAATGTGGTTTAGGTGGGGACATGGTACTGCAATCCTGCAAGTCATGCTGTACTTACAGGACTAAACAATGGACTGAGGTTCCATAGGGGAGTTTATGAAAACCAACAACAGCTTGTTCTGAGCACACATGACGATAATGTCCAATGAAATCCCCCCAAATTATAACATTTCAAGGGAAAAGCCTTCTCTATTGCTCTATGGGTGATCCATGAGTGTTACCTAAGCCCGAAAAATGCCCAGGAACCACACCACCATATCATGGAACTTCTCCAGATGGACAGCTGCTTAGTGGCCATCCAGATCAGATCCTCCTACTTGGAACAAGGTGAGTAGATTTTAGCCCCGCCGAGGCCATCCATGACACTACTTATTTTCAGGTCCCACCTACTTTCAAATTGGGCCCCGGACCATTTTTAAGTGCCAGGATTGTGCAAATTCCCCTGCCCCTTGTTAATTAGGAGGATAAGATGTCTGGCCTACTTCACCCACCAGTATTACCAGGTATTCAAACCCGCCACTCCCCCTGGTATGTCCTTGATTTATTGAATACCTGAAGATCTTACCTAGCACAGTCATCACAGTCTTCATTAGTTTGATGGGCGTCCTCTTTCGACTTATCGAGCCGCTGGTGTGTGGTGAGAGGACAGTGGTCTTCCTCTGAACGTACATGTAGATTCTCAGGTAGACAATGACCATGATGAGGAACACCACCAGGTTGGAGACGGTCCAGAACGTTAGGTAACTCCTGCTATAGATGGGGGCTAGGGATGAGCAAGTTGTTAAGTCACAGATACAATTCCAGCCGAGGGTGGGAACAGCCCCCATAAATATGGCCACAGCCCAAATCAGTAGAATTAAGCAGGTCACCCGTCTCTTGGTTAGATTGCTATGGATTCTCATTCGGACTATGGACATGTGTCTCTCCACAGCGATGACCAGGAGATTAGCCAGAGACGCGGACATACTCGTGTCTAGTAGGCCTTGGCGCAAGAACCAACGGTGTACAGTCAGCGTTTTAGACACGGGGCCCGTGTGGAACATGAGGAAGACGTAGGCTATGCCGGAGAAAAAGTCAGCGGCCGCTAAGTTAGCGAGCAGGTAATAGAACGGAAAGTGGAAACGCTTGTTCTTTATCACGGCCGCGATAACCAGCAAGTTCGAGACAAAAATGAACAAACAGCAGCAAGACCCGAAGCACAGCACCACAATGAACCGAGTCCCCGTCCATTCATCCTCCGTGCGGCTGTTGCTCTGGTTGTAGAAGAAGTCCATGAGTTTGTCATAGTGACAGTGATTCATCCTGACCAGTGCCACACATCCTGAACGGGAGAGAGATATGGGACATGTGTTAATCATGGCAGAATCCACCGGAGCTGAACATTAGTACAGGAGTCAGCAACAATTCATGGCAGAAATTAACTATGGAAAACTTAAAGGACAACTATAACAAAAACAAAAGTAATGTTTAATTGCAAGATTGCATTGAGTATAGAAATTTGAACAGAAAAATAAATAATGTACCTTATTGAGCCCTCTTTGCTCTCTATAGCTCTAATAGGGGGCAGACATGTTGTTTAGAATCTTCGGACAGTTCCTCATTCACCTTGGTTCAGATGAAGGAAGATCTGACCCAAGATTCTAAACAACATGTCTGCCCCCTGTTAGAGCTACACAGAGCAAAGAGGTCTGAATAAAATATATTATTTATATTCTTTCATTAAAGCATTTCTATCCAAACTATCTACACGTGATGCAATCTTTCAAATAAACATTGTTTCAAATAACATATTGTATTTTTTGCTATAGTTCTCCTTTAAAGGCCATGCTACAGACACTTTGCTTTATGCCAGGACTCAGGGCCGGCCTTAGGGGTGTGCGACCTGTGCGAGCGCACAGGGCGCAACACCCCAGGGGGCGCCCGCCCGGCCGTTCAAAAAAAAAAAAACCGGTAGAGGCACTGGGTGGGGGAGATCAAAAACAGGAGACATCACAGACAGCATGTTTGAGAGATGGGACCGATTTAACAGCTGTGCTTTGTGAAGAGAGTCTGTTGATTTATACTGTTCCCCTCCATGTGTGCATTTACACCTCAAAGGATGATTGCCTGTTTTTACCCAAAACATTGTAACATCCTTCTGAGATGTAAATGTTCCTCTGAGGTTTAGGTGTAAATAATTAAACATTTAAAGGTCACAGATTAGAAGTGTGTGCTTAAATACAACAGTTACTTTCTCTGCAATCTACAGACTAAGCTTGTACTTAAGAGTGGATTTTTTTTTTAAATGTACTACACAAGACACAAATGTCAATAAATTCTTCAACAAAGGGGAGGTGCCACATTCGAACTGCATGAGATTTAAGCTCTCAGAACCTGGAGAATTTATACGCATATAAAATCCACATAAACAAGAAAGTAACCTTCTGAGACTAGAATGACAAATGCCTGGGTTCAATTACTGACTGCTATGGATCCGCAGTGATTACTGACTGCTTGAGATCAGCACTAGTGGGATCATCTCCTGACAACTTGGAATCGGCAATAAATGGTTGAATTACTAACCAATTGGGATCAGCACTAAAAGGGTCTTTAATAAGTGACTGTTTGGGCTCCGCACTCAAAGTCCATGTGCTGATTACTTGGGATCAGCACAAGAGAGATCAACTATTAACTGCTTAGGATCAGCACTGAAAGTCCAACTATCGATTGCTTGTTATTGGCACTAGAAGATTCACTACTGACTGCTTGGGATCAGCACTAGAGGGTCCAACTATTGATTGCTTGCGATAAGCACTAGGGGGTCCAACTTCTGATTACTTTGGCTTAGCACTAAATGGTCTACTACTGACTACTTGGGATCAGCACTGAGGGTCCATTCCTGACTGTTTGAGATCAGGATTAGATGGTCCAACTACTGACTGAAGATCAGCACTAAATGGTCCAACTACTGACTGCAGATCAGCTCTAGAGAGTCAAATTACTGACTGTTTGGGATCAGCTCGGAGGAGCCATCTCCTGACTGCTTGAGATTAGGATTAGGGGTTCCAACTACTGACAGCTTGAGATCAGCACTAGAGAGGCCAACTACTGACTGCTTGAGATCAGCACTAGAGAGGCCAACTACTGACTGCTTGAGATCAGCACTAGAGAGGCCAACTACTGACTGCTTGAGATCAGCACTAGAGAGGCCAACTACTGACTGCTTGAGATCAGCACTAGAGAGGCCAACTACTGACTGCTTGAGATCAGCATGGAGGGTACATGTCCTGGCAGCTTGAGATCAGCACTAGATGGTTCAGCTGCTGACTGTTTGAGATCAGTAATTATTTTTTGCCTCATCACCGCTTAGGATCAGCATTAAAGGTCAAGAGCTTTACCACTTGGGGTCAGCACTGGGGGTCTGACACCATACGTTTTTACACTAGGGTTCTAATATGTGTTGAGAATTGTTGTTCAGCCCTGAGAAATTATAACCCAAATCCCGCTAAGGCACTAGTAGTAAGTGTGGCACCGTACAACAGATTTACTCTGTAACAGTGTATCCTTAATTACTAATCCATCGGAATAACTGCTAAATCATCATCTACTCTAAGATCCCTGAAAATAAGCATCTCCCAAATCCTCAAAACAGATTGTACCTGTTATTAGTTTACAAACTCTTTTGTATACTGTACATGTTGTTCCTTTTTGTATCAATAATGATTTACCCTGTATGTTCTCCTTCCAACTTGTTTAATATATGTATGTATTTATTTTTGAATCTACTGTTAAATGTGTAACTCTGTAACTCCATTCTGGACTGGGTCCCCAGGACATACTTGAAAACGAGAGAAATCTCAATGTATTTTTCCTAGTAAAACACTTTCTAAATAAAATAAATAACCACGTTATATGCATTAATATGATTAATTCTCAGAGCTCCCTCTGCACACAGCCAAGTCTGGGATCCTACCAGCGGTATGGAAGGGATGGGCGATGACAATAATTATCTCTTTATCCGTGAGTTATTTTATGGGTGTGAATGACACAGTTCTCACAAACTGAACCTGCTGCCCCAGGTCTAAATAGGACAATCTCCAAATCTGCACCAGGAATAATAGGCACACAATTAATATAGGGAACGTCCTCTACACATGCCAAGGTCAGGTCATGCAGGGCTGCCGAGTGACTGAGGATAATATTCCTTCTCAGCTGAATGGGTTCAAACACCTTAACTCAATATATTACATCAACATGCTAAACATTGTGAAAACGTGTGACCCATGGAGAAAAATCACCCTAGCCACGCAGAAAAGTCCAGGCTAAGGCATGGAGTAACACGCCAGCCATGGATAAAATATAACATGTTGGTGTCATTTCTCCATGACAGCAAGGATATAACCAGTTATTAAAGGACAACTGAAGCAAAAAATGAAGATGTGTTTAATTAAAGGATTGCGTCAAGTGTAGGCATTTTATATAGAAATACTTTAATGAACGAAATACCTTATTGAGCCATCTTTACCACATCTAGCTCCACCAGGAAGCAGACATTTTGTTTAGAATCTTTGGTCAGATCTTTGTTGATCTGAACCAAGGTGAGTGAGGATCTGACCCAAGACTCTAATCAATATGTCTGCCCCCCGAGAGAACTGTATGGATTAAAGAAGGCTCAGTAAGGCACTTTATTTGTATTCTTTCATTCAAGATTTTTCTTTATAATCCTGTTTAATTATAAGATTGCGTGCAGTGTAGGCATTTTAAAGATTACATGTGTTAATAGAACAATATAAATAAAGTACCTTATTCAGCACTCTGTGCTTGTGTAGCTCTATCAGGGGAAGGACATCTTCCGACATCTCTTCCTTCTTATGACCCAAGATTCTAAACAATATGTCCGCCCCCTGATAGAGCTAGACAAGCATACTTGATGCAAACTTTCAATTAAACAGTTGTCCTTTAAAAATATAATGGAGGGTGGGTGGCCACAGGGGAAATATTTTACAGAAAGAGTAGTAGATAGCAGAAGTAGTCTCACAGTGGAGGTATAAAAAGATATACACTCTATATGAGCTAGATGTAAAGAGCGATTTCGGTTGCCTTAACGATTCTTGTGCCTATAGAACCCAGAGGTCACGATGCCCCTATGTTTAAAACATATCCTTGTGATCTTCCTGAGAGGCTCTGTAATAATCTCCACACCCCTCACACACCTCTCCAGGAACATTGTATCCTACTGAACGAAGGATGGAGCTTCCCTGGGAAGATTAAATTCCATGTAATTAGACACATTATCTCGCACCAGGAGCGAGTAAAACCAGGGATTATTCTAATTAGCAGATCACGTTTCCAACGGGAATTACAAAAATGAAAACAAAATCAACCTAGCTGAAACGAGAGAGTCTACTTAATAAAGAGTGAATTGCAGGGAATTTCAAACTTTAGCTCAATGTAACCAAGCTGGAACAATTCTCCAAGGCAGATGAATGGGATAATTTGTACAACTCAACTACTTTGGTCTTAAGTTTGGAATTCCCAATCTCAATTCTCTCTTTATTGAGTAGACCCTTAGAAATTTATGCAAATATAAAGCTGCGTTCATTAGTCATATTCTAGAAAAGCTGCATACATTACTCATAGATTAGGAGAGCTGTATACATTACTCATGCCAATAAAGTATCGGATTGTGCCGTGTTATATTGCGACAGATTGGAATTTTTGCTTTGTAGGTTTTGTGGGTTTTTTCCTAATCATTTAAAACTTTTCACTAACCCATGTAAAACGTGGGTCGGTGCAAACAAATCCCTCTGTTATTTTTGGGGAAAGGAAATTGTACCACCCCTTGATCATGTCACTGATGACTACTGGGTAGAGGTGCAATATATAAAGCCACTAAATTTATATACGGTATATATATATAGGCAACTCTATACCCTTGGTTTTTCTACTTTCTACCGCCAATAACCCAAAAAGCCCCCCAGCAAGCAGTTTGTCCCCTTTCATTTGCACATCAGCCAGTGAGTGGGAGATAAAACATGCAGAGAGCAGGCTGAGGATTACATTTCTGGAATATAGTAATCTGCCAGGATTTGGGATAACTCACCACTCGCCCCCTTGGTCAGAAGTCCGTCAGCTTCCTGCAGGTATCAGGGACCAGTTGGGGTGGCAGCATCCTGCACATGTGCCTGTATTCCCACTGAGCACTCAGCATTGTGTCGGGTGCTACAGAGTATGTGCAGTGGGTGTAGCAGTGATATACATTGGTACTGAGCCCTGCTGTCTGCACTGGGAGAGCTGGTTGAGACTTGCAGACAGAATACATGCTTACTCTATGCCCCATCCTTTCTCCTCCCATATTAACTCATTACTAACTCCACAAAGGATGCAGTATTACTCAACACTTCTTTTACTCAAAGACATTATCTCCAAACCAGAGAGTATCACTGTATCTATATATATATATATATATATTACAGTCAGACCCAGAGAGTATCACTGTATCTATATATATATATATATATATATATATATATATAAACATTACAGTCAGACCCAGAGAGTATCACTGTATCTATATATATATATATATTACAGTCAGACCCAGAGAGTATCACTGTATCTATATATATATATTACAGTCAGACCCAGATATATATTACAGTCAGACTCAGAGTATCACTGTATGTGTGTATATATATATATATGTATATTACAGTCGGACACAGAGAGGATCACTGTATATATATTGCAGGCAGATCCATGCTGGCGAAAAAAAAAAGGGCCTTCCCCAAACTGTTTCAGAATTCAGTGGCAGCATGATTTACACCACTTGATCCGACGCTTTGCATTGTACTTGGTGATGTGAGGCTTGCATGCAGGTGCTCCAGTGTCCAGTGATGGCGTGCTTTATACCACTCGATCCGATACTTGGCATTGTACTTGGCGATGTGAGGCTTGCATGCAGGTGCTCCAGTGTCCAGTGATGGCATGCTTTACACCACTCGATCCGACGCTTGGCATTGTACTTGGTGATGTGAGGCTTGCATTCGGATGCTTGGCCATGGAAACCCATTCCATGAAGCTCCAACTGCACAGTCTTTGTGCTGATATTAATGCCATTGGAAGTTCGGAATCTTCAGCTCTGGAATCAGCAGAGCATTGGGGACTTTTACATACCATGCGTCTCAGCACTCGGTGACCCCGCTCTGTGACTTTACGTGGTCTTCCACTTTGTGGGTGAGCTGCTGCTGTTCCATCCACTTTCCAATAATACCACTGATCGCGTGGAATGTCTAGCAGGGATAACATTTCATGAACTGACTTATTATAAGGTGGCACCTATCACAGTACCACGCGAGAATTCACTGAGCTCCTCAATACGACCCATTTCACAAATATTTGTAACTGCAGACTGCATGGCTGGGTGTTTGATTTCATACATCTGTGGCAATGGGTCTGAATCAAACACCTGAATTCAATAATTCAAAAAGTTTTCCATACAGTGTGTTACAGTGGGATCCAGATAGACTCACTGTATACTCATTACAGTCAGCCCCAGATAGGATAGTTGTATATTTACATTGTGAAATATAACAAAACCCTCTGGGTTTTACTGTAAATGATACATTACACAGTAATATGTGCACTATGTTCTTCTCTGGGGTTGATTGCATTATTTATTAGTGTTTTCCAGCTTTTCAATGCAGAGGGCCGCTTAAAAACGTAAAAGGCCATTTTTACATTTCTGAGGTGTTTGTGTTTAGCTGTAATTTTCCACTCACGTTTAATGTACCCACACATATTGTAAATATTTTATCACCATAAGAAGGGCTTTCTTTAGATATCATATCTTAAAATTTACTATAAAACAAAATCATAAAATACAATGAAAAATTTACCTAAAAAAATCTTTTACACAGCTACAAATTGTAAGAACGACCACATCTAAATAGTTTCTAATATTTGTCCCGAGTTAAGAAATATGCAATGCTTTCATGTTTTTCTATTGTTGTTTTTTTAAAAGTTCTAGTGCAATAAGCTAAAGTAGTGTGCGTTTTTTCCTAACAATTTTTCCCTATCGGGCTGCATCATTTCCGATGCGGCTTTTCCGCTATGGCACATACAACACTCCTATAATTGATAGTTTGTGCCAAATGGGTCATAATGGCAACATCATCGCCTCCGATGGTCTTAAAGACAAAAGATGTACCCAAGGGTTTAGGATCAAAGGCAGATTCCTTTTCAATTGAGTAATTTCATTTGAAGAGAGCACCCAAACTCTCCAGAAGAGCAAGTCATCTTTCAAAGCCCTCGATTCCCTGGCACTTTGCAAAACCTGCTCCCCTGGTTATGAGTTGGAGCAAAATAATCACGAAAAAGGGGACGAAAATGAGCTTAACGGTGACAAACATGGACATTTCCCTGAAGAGCGAGTATGAATGATTCTCACAAAGATATATTTATATATAAGGTGACCCCACAATGTTTAACTGAGGAAAGGCAGCTATAGAAGGGGCAAACTCCTATATATAATGTAAATGTTTTCTCTTTACATTTTTTGTATCTATTATAATTTACCCTGTATGTTCTCTTGCCAACTTGTATAAATATATGTCTGTATGTGTGTATTTTTTTTTTAATCTACTGTTCAATGTGAAATTCTGTGTAATTCATTCTGGAGAGGGTCCCCAGTACATACTAGACAACGAGAGAAATCTCAATGTATTCTTCCGGCTAAAACACTTTCTAAATAAAATGTAAAAAATACTTGAAGCAGGCCTCACCATCTCCAAAAACCTGGAACCACTCCAATGTGTTATTCTCAGAGACATCCCAATGGGAAACCTTTATTCCTCTAGTCTAATAAAAAAAAAAATCATTATTTCAAAACAAACAGAAAAAAACAACAACTTTTTTTCACCCAAGAAATTACTACATCAACAAGTGCACTTTAACATTCAGTAATTGACTAAATCCAGCCAGTAAAGTGGGAAGTCTTTCACTAATGTCTTACCACTCTCAGCCGCTGTAGCTAAAGAGTTTCATGTCCTTTTAATTCCTTCTTAAAGTAGCTAATGTGTCTAGTCGACTCATCGTTCTTTCATTATACACTTTCCCAGAAAGAGCCCCATTATCACACTTATTTACTGGAGAAAACATTTAGTTACCTTCAGTGGCGTACTAAGGGGGGGGGTGGGCGGCCACTGACTAGGGGGGTGCCATGACTTCCAGTGTCACCCCCCATCATTACGCTGCGCACAGCCGCAGCACCTTTGTGGAGTCGCCTGCTTATGACATCACCTGGGACACAGTATGCAAATGAACTGCTTTTCAATAGGAAATGTGTAATTTGCATACCATGCCACAGATGAGGTCATAATCAGGAGACTCCACAGACATTTAAAACACCTGATTTAGGTATTTGCCTGCAGTTTTGCTGATACAATGTATAGATCAATTTCAATCTTTTGTATGCTCTACCTGCACAGTAAAAACAATATTCAAATAATACAGTCCCTTTAACAGCCCTTCTTATACGGTGATAAATGTCCATACAGGGTTGCAGTAAGACCGTATAGATTTATTCACCGTCTAGTGAATAAAGGTTATTGGGAACTCTCGCACATGGAGAGAATGAAGATAACCACTAAGCTCATGTGAGTGAATACATGCATGGCCCAATTTATACAGGAATAAATGCTGTCGGTTTGGGACATTTCAGGCACTTGTGTCCATTGGTTGTTATCTGCACCCTATAGATGTCTATTAATTTCCATATGGACTGCGCCATATATGCCATCTTTAGGTACAATGTACCCATCTTCCATGGTTGCCTGATACACTAATCAAGGAATATAGGCCAACGATACGAATTTTGTAAGTGTGCGGATTGTATGAAAACAGACATTATAGGAGCATTCGAGTGTTTTTGTATAACTATAATTAAGCAGCTCTAACAATAAATGCATTGGGCGCTCTGGAGAACTATAAATAAGCCTCTCTAGAGTGAAATGCGTCAGGAGGTCTAGAGTCCTATAAATGCTATGGCTTATTAAGACACACTTATATAAATCTTGTTAAATAGAGCAATTCAGTTATCTTTAGGAACCAAGGATACGGGCCTTCCATAAAGTTCAATGTAAAATAATAAAAAGCCAGCATAAATCACATTTATTAGTGGCTCGTGTGGAGTCCATTCTTTTCGTTCTAATTTTTAAGCAAAACTCCCTGGTTTTGTGCAGCCCATGTTTAACTGTATCGGCAGCTTTGGGTGTGGAACGCGCTGGGTCAACAAAATGACAAAAAAAAAAAAGTTTGAAACCCAATAGATGCAGAGAAAGGGTGAATGCTTGTGTTTATGAAGGAGTGACATTACCATTAACATTCAAACAGGCTAGAGCGGAAATGAAGGCCACTTTACTGGCCAGACTCACAACTAGACCAGTAATTACTGTTACACTGCACTACTCCCAGTTAATGAGGTTCTCTGGTGTTACCAGATTACATTATACAAGAGATACAAATCTGCTTATGAAGACTGGACTCTAAAGTGTGTTTTGCAATAAACATTATTATTACAGAGCAGAGATGTGATATTTTAAAACCTTTAAGGGAATAGACCAATTCAGACCCATCTGGGGCAGGGGGGGGGGGGGGGGGGGATAACTGAATAAATTGCTTTCCAAACATGATTTATCTCCATTCCTTCTGCAGCTGTAACACATTAACCAGGATTTATTATAACTTTTAAACCCCCAACAAGAATACCCTGGTCATTCCTATATAGTGGACACACACACCTAAACCAATCCCCCATTATAACCCACCTTCTCTAACAGAACGATGGCTAATCTTGGCACTTCATCCATGTAGGAACCGCATATCCCATGATTCTCAGCCAGCCTCAGAACAAACCATGAAACGGAGTGACACAACTTATACAGCACTTATTAGCAATTAGCCATATTCACGATCTATACACAGAGCGCGAGACAGAAACAAAATGGATCACACTCTTGCGTGAATGTTTCCTCTCACCCTCTTAACTATACATTGTGCAGGGAAAAATCGGGGGGAGTGCTTAGCAGGGGAAACACGTGTTTGTGAGATGGAATATCCAAACTTTGGATATTCGTTTAGGAAAATAAGAAAGAAAAAAAAAGTCTGACTGTAAGACTACTCTATAGGAAAAAAGTGTTACTTGTAAATATTTACATGTAAATGGTTTTTTCATATTTAATAAAAATGGTGATGTCAAATAAAAACAAGAAATGCATTTTTTTTCCTAAATTTGCCCCGCCCCCTAGACTTAGCCAATGGATCCCTCCACACAGTCATCTGCCCTCCGCCAAAGCTGCCCCAGGCTCCTCCCCCTCCTGTTCTTGCTCCGAATATCCCTGGTGGCTAGTGGGGGCAGCTGGTGGGTGTCTGCGCGATGCGTGCAGACATCCTCCGATTTTGCCCGACACTTCCGTCTTCTATGACAGACCGCCGGAAGGTCACATGACCTCCCAGCTTCCATCATAGAAGTCCCAGCGGAAGTGCCGGGCAGCAGTGGAGGATGTCAGCACGCATCCCGCAGACATCTATGGGCTGCTTGCGAGGGGGATCCAGGTCCCCGGCAGCTCTGCAGGGGACCTGGATCCCAGTCTTATAGTCAGACCTCAATTTGAGGCCTGATTATAAGACAAACCTTGAATGAGCATTTACTCTGAAAAAAATCTCGTCGTACATTCAGGCAAATACAGTAAATACAGTTATATTGTTGTGACAGTGAGTGACTGTCCTTTATCAAGAAATTTAAAACATCTGAATAAATCACCTTTTATTTTACATTTTTATATTACATTTCACATCTTTCATCAGTTAAAGACTTAACTTTGCATGTTGCAAAAACCTCAGAAATGTTCACGCAACAGCCGTAGAACCTCGTCCCACTCTTTGGTCATTGAACACAACTAGACCTTGGCCTTCAGTGCCACTAGTTTGCCAGATTAGGCTCCCAAAAAAAAGTCTGCACACCTTAGTTTTAATAAATAAACTGGGAAGTGTAAGTGATACGATTGGATTTACAAAGACATCGGTCTCTCCAAGAAAGAAACCCCTTCACCATTGTAGAAGAGAAGTCCATGGTCTTCCAGTGGATGAAACGACCGGTGTACTATCAGCATGGGGGGCTGTGTCACAAGACCCAAAATATAACCCAGTGTGATCCTCTCCTGTTAAAAAGAAAAATGGAGTTCATTTAATATAAACATTCCAGCCACGTTCCAAAATATTGCTGCCGAATATGATAATCCCGCGTGGATTCCGTGGGTAAGAAAGTTTCTTGTGTCCAACATATTCAAGGTCGCCGTGTCCTTCTTAGTTTATTAGAGACAGGTCTTCATTCCTACAGGGTCTGCAAGAGAATAAAAACGGCTAAGTATATTATTTTGATGTGCAAGGAATGGAAAGGACATGAGAGGGTGTTGGATGAGCAATTAACCTTGTACACAGGGGTAAGCCCCAACACTGGTCACAGACCTGTCTACAGACACCAGTGTCCTTGTATCGACACTTTGCCTATCCCTGCGTGTACATCAAGGCAATCCGAGACAGGGGAGAAGGTTTTGGGGTTGTTGTTTTTTTTTTTTTTTGATGACTGAAAGTTTTTCAAGACAAATATGCAAAGAAATCTTCCCATAGAGCCTTCCACTCTGACCTTATACAGCAGCAGGCGAGGGAGGTCTCGTTACTCGTCTTTTTACATCGATTTTTCCCGACTACAAAATCACTTCCCCGCAAGAATTCGTGGAGATCGGTGGCCGGGAATCCATGCAGTTGGTAATTCTAGAAACCACAGAAAAAATGTTGCTCAACAGGGAGAGCGTTTACACCAGTGTTTCCCAAACCAGTCATCACATCACCCTTGCTAACAGTCCAGCGGAACATATGCCTGATACGCAAGAAAGGGGTCTACCTCAGAAGAACGTAAATTGGAAAACCAGGCATTAATAGGCAATTCATCCAGCTTACATCTCTCTGCAGCTCACCTACTAATGCCTGATTTTAGCAGATCACATTTCAGTACACGACAGGTCACAATGTAGCACGCTGACCCCCTGAGACAGAATACAAATCTCAGCACTTCTATATAAAATAAAAGACACTGCAGGTGTAAGAAGAGATAGAAGCCATTGCTTTTAAAGAATTGGTCAAAGCTTAGACTACAATTTGTCTTACTTACACCACACAGATTAAATAAACCTGAGCTTGTTAGATGGGCCAAGTTATGTCCTTATCGCTATTTTATTTAGCAGCTTGAAAGGCGGACGAACTCACCTTAATGGTTTCGTAAGAGTCTGTAATCAGAGCGATGAACAGGCTGAGCACCATGTAGATGAAGACACTGATGAAGGAGTAGAGATACACGCGGCTGAACAGCCAGACCAGCATGCTCTTCTGCTGAATCTGCGCAAAGGTGGCGAACATATCATCGCCGTTCATCAGGGAAAAGAGACACTCGGCCACGGTGTTTAGATCCTCAAACTGCCACGGAGAAATAAATACAAATCACAGCTGGGTATCGGGTCACTACCGTACCTTCACGACTAGCAGAGCGCTCACTAATCAAATTCCTCACAGGGGTTTGGTTTTGTGGGAGGAGAGCTACACTGAGCCTCAATATTCACAACACACCAACAGTCACACTCACAATAATCATACATACAGTCACCCCACAGTGCAGAGCCAGAATTTACACATTATGCACCACTCACACTCGGGTGCTTGAAAATATACATTTTCCCATCCGTTGACATGTTTTGGAATCACTGCATGCACATGCCTGAACATGTTTAGTAGAAGGTATTTTTGTTTGTAATATTACAGCAATTTAGCTACTATAATTCAGTCACTCTTTGTAATATCCAATATCTGTTGTGAAGGACTATGTGTGACGGAACCCTCCGTCATTAGGGTTCTTGGAGAGAAGTAATGGCCCGCCTCCTCCCAATAGACTATGGACCCTATCTGTGTGTGTGATAGTTATGGGAATACACACTTTGGGGCCACCAGCGGCACCCTGCCTTCAGTATAGCTGGACTTCTAACACAGGGTGCCCAGGCATAATTCACTCAAGATGTCAGCCAAGCCATTGTGTTCCCCAGGCTGAGATTGTCTCCTGTCCTTCACACTCCAGTCTCTCAGGAGGTGTTATGGAATGTTATTATGATGCTAGATACTCAGAGTACCGAAGGTTCCGTTACACTATGGATGTATATTTGCAGGGTTCATTAAAAAAAAGTCACCGTTGGGAATTTTCCTATAATTCCTCACCTTGTTATATCATTCAATTCACTAAAAAGTGGGTTACAGGCGAGACGACCATTTCATCTTGCCAATTTAGCTATACATTGTATCGGTAAGTCTGCTTAGCAAGGGAAACTCCCCAGGTTTGTATCTGCACAATGTATAGCTAAAATGGAGATCAAACAATAAGTATCCAGTCCTCTGCATCTTATCTGGGATCAGGTGCCATGGATTCCCAACATCCTTAGCTGAGAAGTCCCTTTAGTTTGGAGATTACAATGGGACAAGGGTGTCCAGTGATGAGTAACATTATTCTTAATCTGCGGTGGCGTTCTGATACAAACCGATTATCTTATTGGACAATCCACAGGGCACATTGGTTACTGGTGGGGTGCCTTTATCCAGGAATCATGAGGGTTTTTTTCAGAGATACCAATATGTAACGCAGAGCTGAAATAGGGTTTAATGCTTTGCTGTTGATGTTTGTAGAAAGCCCCCTGGAGACTGTTCTTAACATCGTATACCATGTGCATTGGAGGAGGTAATGTGCCGCAGGGTTGAAAAATATAGATTTCTAAAGAATGATAAACACAAGCAAAAAAAAAAAAAAACAGACCGCAGACCACAGCATAAATACTACTGAGGAGAGGTTTCTAAATGGGCTTTGATTACAGCTCCGCTCCCTAGAGCTTCCTAATAATGCTTTAAAAAGATGTCCCGTCAGTAGTTCTTCCTTAGATCAAACAAAAAAATAAAATGGACTAAAATGGTCTGTTTTTCCCCAGCAATTAGTGCACTTATCCCCTCCATCAAGTGCGTGCATGTTAGATAATGCATATCTCAGTGTCTGTGCTGACTGGGGAGCAAGCAAACCCAGAGACCAACATGTGCTCAGCCAACTGGGCAAATTATCTTCTTATTAGGCTAGTTATTTATCTATGATAAGTTCCACCGTATTCTTTAGTGCTGTACTACGGGGTAAACTACACATACTGACAGTAAGGGACAAAAGTAGGGAAGCTAAACCGGATGAACCTGCACAAATGGAAAATTAAGATCTTACAAGATAATGTAACATGACCGAGGGAAATCATTGCAAAGCCTTTCACCATGCGGCTAGCTTTAGATCTAAAAGGTTCCGATATTGTAAGGATGCTTGGTCCTTCAAAAGAGTTGCCATCTCTTTGCCATGTTGCTCGTTGTTTTCGCGGCAGCCCCAGAAAAGTTTTCATGGAGAGGTAAAAACCGCAAAATCAAAAAAGGGTAGCAAACCTTCCCGATGGACTCAAATTAGGGAACCAGACCAGCGGACAGTGACAAGCTCCAGCAAGCTTTATAGGACTATGTTGCCATTTACTGCACGGTTTTAGAAGGGGGTGTTAGACGTGATAACACGTCTAACCATGGCAAGAGGGTGGGTCAGGGGTAAGAGGTAAAAAAAATAAAAAAAGGAGTTGGACTGGGCAAAACTAGCCAAGGGGTAATTGGGGCTGATCACCCTCCACCACCATAGGCGTGCGCACGGGGTGTGCCGGGTGTGCCTGGGCACACCCTAATCAAGCCTCACTCACCTCCGTGCTCAGGGCCGGACTGGCCTACCGGGATACCGGGAAATTTCCCGGTAGGCCGTCTGCCCTGGGGCTGCTTTGAGCTGTGACTCAAAGCAGCCCCAAAAATATGTTTTAATCCCTGTCTGTCCTGCCTCGAATGGCCCCAAGGGAGCAAAGATTTATTTTCCCCCCTCCTGCGGTCCTGTAGCCTGCGATCGGCCGAAAGACAAAAATATTTTTAAGTCTATGCCCTCCCTCGGCCGATCGCTGAATGTTCCTGTAGCCTTGCTGCCGGATATGAGCATATGAAGTCGTATCCGGCAGCATTACGTCTGGTACAGTGCGTGAAGATCAGTCTCTTCCATCTGCACGCAGTGACTGGTGTTGAGGAGCAGATCACCACATGGACAGTGCTGGGCTCGAACAAGAGAGCTCTTCTACTTGTTATATCAGTAACAGGTAATCATTTAAATTGTGTAATATAAACTATAATATGGACCATAAATATCTTTAAAACACATATGTTATTTTAATTGACTTGGGGGGAGGCGAGGAGTAAAAAGGTATTAGTATAAGATTAGTTCTCAATGCAATATTATTGGAAAATGGAGTGCAAGAAATATTATTTATATATTATTTGAGGGTCATGAGGGCTTGGGATGAGGCAATGATTATATTTATGTGACATTTATATGTATGTGGCCCATATTAAAATATATCATTGTACCTCAGGTGGGGGACAGATGCAATGATATAATTTAATATTATATTTATGTGGGGTTTGAAAGTGGAGCTGAGAGGACTTGGGCTGAGTGAATTATATATTTTAATATTTAGATTTATGTATGAGGGAGGAACTGTAAAAAGAGGGGGCTGCAGTGGTGAGGGAATTGTATATTGTAGTAGATTTATTAGGAACAGTGGAGGGAAGGGGATTGGGATGAGGGCATTATTTACTGTAATATTATATTTATCAGGGTAGGCCAGGGCTCAACAAATCCCATAAATTTGACCTGGTGTCCAGTATTGTTAGCCCCGCAAGGTGCCCTCTCCGCTTGGATGTTATATACTGACTGTATGTGTGTGTGACTGTGTGTCAGGGGCGTCACTAGGGTTGGTGTCACCCGGTGCGGTAACTCATGGTGTCACCCCCCTGGATTTCCTCCAATACAATGCCAAACAGATTCCTTAGTAATGCCAGTTAGATGGCCTATTAACTATGCCAAACACAGGAGCCCCATAACTATGCCACACACAGGAGCCCCATAACTATGCCACACACAGGAGCCCCATAAATTATGCCACACCAGAGCCCCATAAATTATGCCACACCAAAGCCCCATAAATTATGCCACACCAAAGCCCCATAAATTATGCAACACCAGAGCCCCATAAATTATGCCACACCAGAGCCCCACTATTTATGCCTCACCTCTGCCCAATTAATTATGCCACACACACAGGTGCCCCATAATTATGCCACAAACACAAGTGCCCCATAATTATGCCACACAAAAAAGTCCCTTAATTACACCACACAAAAGAGTCCCTTAATTATGCCGCACATGGGGCCCAATAAATATGCCCCACACAAGCGCCCCATAATTATGCACACATGGGACCGCCATAATTTTGCAACACACAGGAGCCCCACGAGGTGACAATTGTACAATTATAGATACCAGGAATATTGTGCAGGTATCTATATATCTATACACACACACGTGTGCGGCGTGTGTGTTTGTGCTTTAGGGTGCACACCCTAAGGCAATAGGCTGCGCACGCCTATGTCCACCACCTGTCCTTCGCTGTTAATTAAGAGGCTACTTACAGGGGGGGCACAACAGTATATAATTGAGAGGGGCTTTCAAATAATCTTATTTATTTATTTTTTTGCTTAGGGCACCACAGAACCTAGAGCTACGTCTGCTCCCTAAACCCACACACAAAGACCTGAAATTCATGGTAATACACACAACCAATCAGGAACAGGGGGCCAGGTGCATGCTGGGAAATGCTAAGACACAGGTATAAAAGCAAATGTGAACTCGCACACCCAGCGTCTCCACCATCCCACCCCCCTGCTCATCCTAAAAGAAGCCATTACACCCGAATGATCCTAATCATTTCCAGGAGATATTATCCCCCATCCCCACATATCGATGGTTGCCACCCAGTCTGTATTTAACAACGAGGCTGGTTAAAACAAAATGGCTTGGGACCAATGTCAAGAAGCTGTGTCAATTCTAATTCTATCCTGACATTACTGCGCGCAAGGCTCTCTCTACCTCATGCATCTGTACCGCCATTACTCCCTATTACACTCCGGACCAAGGGCTGGTCACTGTACTAGATAACGAAAATGTTAATGTAATTATGGAATGTATACACACACACACACACACACACACACAGACACACACACACACTCTTTAGTCTACTTTAAATATCTGGTGTCGCCCTCCTAATATTTGCAAGGTATTGTTAATCAATTTAAATCACAATCCACAAATTAGGAAGGAGGAACTGGGGGCAAAAGATTAAAGTGATGTTTGATTGAGAGATTGTCTTAAATAAAAATGCTTTAATGAAAGAATATAAATAAAACTACACGCCCTCTCTGTTTATCTCTATCAGGGGGCAGACATCTTGTGTCCGATGAATCAGATGTCCCTTCATCGGACCCAAGATTCTAAAGATGTCTGCCCCCAACGACGCTATCCGGAGCAATGAGGGCTCAATAAAAGTTACTTTATTTATATTCTTTCATCAAAGCATTTCTATTTAAAATACCTGCACTTGATGCAATCTTTCAATTAAACACAGCGTATTTGCCCCCAGACCCAAGCTGTCCGTTAAACATATCAGCTACACCCTTCGCAGTACTATGGCGTGACCAGCAGATGGCAGTCTTTATCTCATTTTTCAGTCCGATTGAAACACTGCCAACTACAGTGGCACAGGCAATCAATGCTAGCACTGTACATGCCACTGTTAGAGCTCAGTGCTCATTCTCCATGGATTTAAATGGACAATGCCAAGCAAAAGTTAACTCCTGTTTAAGTGAATTATTTCAAGTATAGAATATGGCTATCGGGGGCAAACATGTTTAGAATCTTGGGTCAGATTTTCCTTTATTCTACCCAAGCTTTTTCTAAACAACATATCAGCCCCCCAGTAGCGCTGTACAAGCAAAGAGGGCTCAGTAAGTTTCTTTGTTTACATTGTTTCATTAAAGCAATTCTATCCACATGATGCAAATAATGTGACCACATTTTATTCCTGCCATCTGCATTGTCCTGGACTGAGGCTGGCCATTGTGGGTCAGTCCCAGCCAGGTAATCTGGGTCATGTACTTGGTCACCATAGATGCAAATCTTTCAATTAAACAAGTTTTTTGTGTGTGTTTTTTTATATTTCTTACAGTTGTTCATTAACAAAATTTAAAATTAGCGTTTCACCCCATATTTGCCAACAGTCCCAAATTTATCAGGCCAGTGGCATCTTTTAGGACCCTGTCCTGTTAAATACAGTTCTGTCCTGGCATACATGTTGCCTATGCACAGTGCTGTACCCACGCAACATTGCGTGTTAACTGTATGTCTGACAGACACACAGTCTAAATGCGAATAAATGAGCTCCGCCCCTTACGACTATAGCAATAAACCGTAAACTTTAAAAATGAAAAAAATCTGTGTCCCCCTCCTATCCATTACAGATATCAGAATACTAATGTGAATTGCTCACCTTCTCATGATAAGGACCCAACACAATCCAGCCGCAGAATGTGTACCCCAAATAAATCATTCCTGCGCAACAGCAGAACCGTAAAACCTTGGGTAAGGATGCTTGCATGGTCAGTATCAGAACCTAGACCAGGATCAAAAACAATGATTTTATTATTCACAATGAGTAATTCATTCATAGATTATATTTGCAATATAAATGCTCTAATGTAACAATACATTACAAGTATCCTGTTGAGCAATATTTGCTTGTATACAACTCTCAGGGGGAAGACATGTTTAGAATCTTGGGTCAGATGAAAGAAAGAAGGTATGACCCAAGATGTCTGCCCCATGGTAGAGCGGTTAATCAGCTTTCCGACCAACCAGGCTGGGGAGAATCAGCTTTCCGACCAACCAGGCTGGGGAGAATCAGCTTTCCGACCAACCAGGCTGGGGAGAATCAGCTTTCCGACCAACCAGGCTGGGGAGAATCAGCTTTCCGACCAACCAGGCTGGGGAGAATCAGCTTTCCGACCAACCAGGCTGGGGAGAATCAGCTTTCCGACCAACCAGGCTGGGGAGAATCAGCTTTCCGACCAACCAGGCTGGGGAGAATCAGCTTTCCGACCAACCAGGCTGGGGAGAATCAGCTTTCCGACCAACCAGGCTGGGGAGAATCAGCTTTCCGACCAACCAGGCTGGGGAGAATCAGCTTTCCGACCAACCAGGCTGGGGAGAATCAGCTTTCCGACCAACCAGGCTGGCGAGAATCAGCTTTCCGACCAACCAGGCTGGCGAGAATCAGCTTTCCGACCAACCAGGCTGGCGAGAATCAGCTTTCCGACCAACCAGGCTGGCGAGAATCAGCTTTCCGACCAACCAGGCTGGGGAGAATCAGCTTTCCGACCAACCAGGCTGGGGAGAATCAGCTTTCCGACCAACCAGGCTGGGGAGAATCAGCTTTCCGACCAACCAGGCTGGGGAGAATCAGCTTTCCGACCAACCAGGCTGGGGAGAATCAGCTTTCCGACCAACCAGGCTGGGGAGAATCAGCTTTCCGACCAACCAGGCTGGGGAGAATCAGCTTTCCGACCAACCAGGCTGGGGAGAATCAGCTTTCCGACCAACCAGGCTGGGGAGAATCAGCTTTCCGACCAACCAGGCTGGGGAGAATCAGCTTTCCGACCAACCAGGCTGGGGAGAATCAGCTTTCCGACCAACCAGGCTGGGGAGAATCAGCTTTCCGACCAACCAGGCTGGGGAGAATCAGCTTTCCGACCAACCAGGCTGGGGAGAATCAGCTTTCCGACCAACCAGGCTGGGGAGAATCAGCTTTCCGGCCAGCCGGGGGGGGGGGATGGGCAATCAGCTTTACGACCAGTCGGGGTGGGGGTTAGAATCTGACCAGTCTGGCAAACTGAGGAATCACTGCAGGGACAGGTGAAAGGTTAAGTGAATCAATACTTACATTATATTTTTGGAAATACCCCAAGTACCGTATCACCCCCACCCAAACCAGCAGGGTGGATGTTCCCAGTAGGAGGCTGCACACATCATAAGAGGTCAAATTCTAAAGCAAGGAGACAAAAATTAAATAAAAAACAAGTTACGGGAGACTTGGAAGACCGACTGTATTCACCAAACCACCATATGGGATGAAACTGACCCTGGGATGTATCAGTCCATTGTGCTATAGTATTTTGTTTTTAGTTCATAGTCACATACGTATGGGGCACTCTTTTTGCTTGGGGTGTTGTGGGTCTGTGCGGTCGCCTGTCTATGACATCATTTTGTGGTATTGCATGGAAACCAAATGCCGCTATGGTGGATCAATATTTTGCAAGTGGTGCCTTATGATGAGGTCATAAGTAGGAGACCGCACAGAAACGTCCAAAAGACCTTTTACTCTCTATCAATGCAAATCTGGTGACTCTGCCAACATGACAGCGCGCCTTTGAAGAAAAATAGCCTTTCGAATGAGCTGCACGCCATCTCCCTAATCTCAATAGACCGTTACCTTGGCTTTAATTTCCATCTTCATTATGGATCCAATTATGGTCATCAAATCGCTGATAATGACAAGGATGTACCAGCCGTTTATAAACTCCAGTCTGTCCACAGAACAAACCCGGCGATTACATCGTTCCAAGAAGAACCTCACGAACCTCTGAAATATAAAAGAAGTAATTCAATTCACGGCTGATTTAACCCCTTCACAAATAAATATACCACATGGCATCAAAGATTAAGGCATCGCACAAATTGAAAAGGCCAGAACCCGCCCCACACACGTGAATTCAACGCGAAGAAGTTTAAAAAAAAAAAAAAACTTACTTTTTGTAGCTTTACGGCAAGAATGATCGATCTGGTGCACAGAATGAGAGACATTAAGCAGGTCAGGATAACAAATCCATCAAAAACCAACGTGTAATGCGAATTTTTCTCAACTGAGGGAAGAAACCAAGGGGTTAAAAAAAAATGTAAAAAATAAAAATAAAAAAGTACACAGATCAAATAAACCAAAAAGGTTACAAACAAAATAACTCCCTGTATCCTAAAAGTTTCCCTCGGCACAGTGGATTACAGATATGTCTGCCCGAGTACAGAGGGAAGTTCAAACGTAGCCGTGTGCAAGCATAAATATCACTGCAGAACCGAGAGAATAAAGTGAATATATATATACACATTTTTTTTTTTTAAAGGGTTGCTGGGTAGAGTCCACAAGTCACACCAAGGAATCAGACTCTCTAGCCCAGGGGTGCCAAACTACGGCCCTTCAACTGCTAATGGCTCACATTTCCCATAATACTCAGCCAAGAATTATGGGAAATATAGTCCCAAAACAGCTGGAGGGCCTCAGTTTGTCACCCCTGCTCTAGACGGGATGATCAGGCCATTGCAAATGGAAAAGAAGCACTAAGAGGGTGGGATAGGAAGGATGGAGGACATACACATCTTGTATGGCCTCCTCGTGGGTGGTTCAGCTAGTTACCATGAAAACATGGTTGAATGACAGGAGGCATTTTATGCCCCCATCCTAGACCAATCGGGGTTGAACGGTCAGACAGCAGTAACGTGGGCTGGGTGAGAACATGGCTAGACTAAGCGATGTTTGTTTCAAGTAAAATGGCTTCCTACAGCAAATACAATATTGATATTTAACATTCAGAGAGCAGAAGAACTTTTAAAAAAAAAATTAAAAACTTTTGAGAAACTTACCAGATCCGGCAATGTGCCAGTCTTTGCAATCCTGAATGGTGGCATCACTATCAAAGAACATTTTTATTTTACCGCTGTGCGCCAGATTATCAAAGACGATCTGCGAATCAAGCATGTGAATATTAGGGACAGAGATTAAAGGGATGGACAGTACGTAGATTACAACTCCAATTAATGTGTGGAGAAGAACAATGCAGTACGTGTTTAAATAATAAATCTGGAGCAGAATGCTGGCCCTGAAGCAATCACCATGGAAACCAATGGAATGTCCCTGCTGAGTGCTGGAGTAATGCTTGACAGCTGCTGTAAATGACCGGCTCCTATAGAGAACTGCAAACAGTACTGTAAAGCAAGACAATAAAACACAGCAATGTCGTGTTAGATTCCTTGCATATGTGGATATATAGCCTGCTGTATCTATGTATAGTTTTTACAATATTTGAGAAAGCCAGGTTAGCACGAGGGACCGGAGTTTGGGGTTAGCACGAGGGACCGGAGTTTGGGGGGTTAGCACGAGGGACCGGAGTTTGGGGGGTTAGCACGAGGGACCGGAGTTTGGGGGGTTAGCACGAGGGACCGGAGTTTGGGGGGTTAGCACGAGGGACCGGAGTTTGGGGGGTTAGCACGAGGGACCGGAGTTTGGGGGGTTAGCACTAGGGATCATTTGAGAATTAGGGTTTGGGGTTAGGGGGTACTTTTAGGGTTAGAGGGAGGTATGGGGGGGGGGGGCAGCAGTATTTGGTGCAAACAGTTCAGCACTGAAAACATAGAATGTATCAGCAGATAAGAACCATTCGGTCCATCTAGTCTGCCCAATGTTCTAAATACTATCATTAGTCCCTGGCCTTATCTTATATCTAGGATAGCCTTGTGTCTATCCCACGCATGCTTAAACTCCTTCACTGTATTAACCTCTACCACTTCTACTGGAAGACTATTCCATACATCCACTACCCTCTCAGTAAAGTAATACTTTCATTAGTCCCTGGCCTTATCTTATAGCTAGGATAGCCTTATACCTATCCCATGCATGCTTAAACTCCTTCACTGTGTTTACCTCTACCACTTCTACTGGAAGGCTATTCCATACATCCACTACCCTCTCAGTAATACTTTCATTAGTCCCTGGCCTTATCTTATATCTAGGATAGCCTTATACCTATCCCACGCATGCTTAAACTCCTTCACTGTGTTTACCTCTACCACTTCTACTGGAAGACTATTCCATACATCCACTACCCTCTCAGTAAAGTAATACTTTCATTAGTCCCTGGCCTTATCTTATATCTAGGATAGCCTTATACCTATCCCACGCATGCTTAAACTCCTTCACTGTGTTTACCTCTACCACTTCTACTGGAAGGCTATTCCATACATCCACTACCCTCTCAGTAATACTTTCATTAGTCCCTGGCCTTATCTTATATCTAGGATAGCCTTATACCTATCCCACGCATGCTTAAACTCCTTCACTGTGTTTACCTCTACCACTTCTGCTGGAAGACTATTCCATACATCCACTACCCTCTCAGTAATGTAATACTTTCTGATGTTACTTTTAAATCTTTGCCCCTCTAATTTTAGACTATGTCCTCTAGTTGTGGTAGTTTTTATAGAAACATAGAATAAAACAGCCACACTGAAGGTCCTAGACCCCCCTGAACCTACCTTGTTGTGAAACAGATAGCAATCTGGCAACTCCCGGATTCTGATAGTTTGCAGGTCGATCCCTTTCAATTTGAAGGATACATCAACCTTAATGAGTCTACAACAAATACAACACATCACTCGAATCTCAAAATTGTAAAACATCAGAAAAACAGAAATATCTAAAACACTGGGAATAAGTTATCAATGTATAAACTGAATCTATAAAATCTAGGAATTGGAAACTAATATCTATATCAAAAACTCACCATGAGTATAAAATGGAAAGAGGGATTTAAACAATCTGAAACGGATTTTATAAAAACTGACTAGCAAAAAAGGCAGACTCCCCAAACATATATGATGTCTGTGGGAACATACCTGTAGAACTCGAGATTGAAAAAAGTGTAGTTAATTTGCGGGATGTCGTCAGGCGTTTTATTGTAGAGCAATTCCTGCGCAATGTGTAAACACTCTGCGATACAGAGAGAAGAAGAACTCCATAACCTGTTCAAGAAGGATAATAACACCACAAACAAACAAACAAAAAAAAACACAATCCACGTGTACACCAGGAGGAAAAAAAGCCCTTTGAACAGGGGGGCGTCCAACTTTTTTCTGAAATGGGCCCCAATCAGAAATGCCTGTGAATGCTGGGCCGCATTATTTATTACTGCTTAATAAGCAAGCCATTGAAAGTTTAAATGAACTTCATTGTAGGGATAATGAAAATATCTCAAGTGGGGCTCACCCACTCAAATATCTCAAATGAAGCTCTCCGAGTAGAGGAAAATTCTGCACTAAAAGTGTATTATCTCAGCAATCATAACTCATAGGAAATTAATTCAAAAAGCATTTTACTCAATAAAAAGTGGAGTAAAATTAAGGAAAAATAACTCATTTTGCCTTCACTCTGGCTTTAAAGAAAGTACGCATGATGTATGAGCATTAAGTATAAAGCAACCAATATATAAACTATTCTTCCGAAAAAAAAGACATCATGATGTTACTAGGCACAGCACAGGAAGGTACAAAATGGGTGTCATAAGTAGCAGTTAATGAAAACATGCTACAAACCCCAGGACGGTTTTTCTATCTCATCTCTTGAGGACACACACTTTCTGGCCGAAGGATGGACTATTTCTCTAGCAAAAATCGGACGAGCCCGGCTTGTACCTGTTTCAACAGTGGGGTCAAAAGAGAACGTTTCGTTGGAAGGATGAATCGAACCTCGCCGATAGTGCTGCTTGCAAATCTTTACGCCTTTGTGCTTCTCGTGGGTGTCGTAGCCAACTGTGCCCAGAGAAATGTTCCTTAACTGGCCGTACTAATGGGGGGGAAAAAGGACAGGACCGTTAGAGACTGGAAAGGATCAGATGTCCTCTAATCAATCCATTTAATGGGAGGTCACCTGGGAAAGAGCAAAGAAGATGCTGTCAGTGAGCGCCTTCTGTGTGTAAACCGTGCAACAATAGTCATCTTCATCAACACCCGAATAACTTTTAATAAATAGGTGTTTGAATGCCATAGTATTCTCCTCTTTAAAGGAAACCACCAGTTGGTTGTTCAGCCCAAACAAGACCAGCTGGAAAAAAAAAAAAGGAATCGTTACAAGTCACTGCATCACCTAAACATTATTTATACGGTGAATATAGAGAAAGAAAAAAAGATCTATACATTGTGAGCGCAGGATGGGTTTTAAAATGTATGGATGGTTGTGGGGATTACTGCACCACCTTGTGGCTCGACAAGCTCATTACACATAAATCAATGGCCCAATGGCCAAGATTTGATTAGAGTGAGAAGAACTATGAAACAAACAAAATAAACACTTTTGCTTTAACAATCTTTATTTCTATAAAATGTAGGACAATTGAGCAAATATTTTACTTTGGAAATAAGATGTAAAACTCCCAGACCCACAGAATTCATTCAACACAAGTTACAGGAGTTAACGAAATAAAAGAAATGGTCATAGATCACAAAATTCACGTAATTTTTTTTTTTTTAATTAGAACTTAAAGAGCCACTAAACTTTTTCTATTTTTCCCACTTCTGCTTCTGTCATCATCCCCTTGTGTGGGGGATAAAATGGGCTGTAACCCTGTCGCCCAATCAGATGCTCAGCCTCGATCAAACCCCGCGCTACCGTGGGAGTTTAAAGCGTGGCATTTAAAGGCACAGTCACAATGGATTACCTGCGTGGTCACCATGACGATCTTCAGTATCTGCAGTAAGAGCTTCCACGGTACCTGGCCTCTTGCTCTGTATTTATCGCACGGATTCATGAAGTAGAATCTCAAGTCTTCCTTAAGATGTTCCTCTTCGCTGTCCATGTCCAGCTGAGCGCTCATCGTCTCACTAAAAGGAGAAGAGCGTGGTCAGATCCGCATTATAGCCACTGATAGGATGTGGCTGGTGAATGCCACGTAAGCCCACCGGACAGAACACAGGCTAAGATGTCCCAGCTAGAGGGGGCATTACATTCTTTTAGGGAAAAGAAGATAAACTAAACCTAAAAACAGCATAATTTGTCAAAAGACAGATTTGCAGAGAGAGAAAAAAAAAAAATACAGATTTTTGGAGAACTTGTCACTGTTCCTCAATATCCCAGGCTGCTGATCAAACTTCTGCTCCAATCAGCTGAGGATATGTAATGATGGAACAATGCCATCATCTGATTTAACAAGATATTGGCCAACATTAAACCCATCAGACTTGCTTCAGCCATACTTAACTGTCACACTGCCTAATCCTTTAACAGGATGAGAACCAGGGGAGGGCTGGCTAAAAAAAAAAAAAAAAACTAAGTTTAGTGGCCTGTAGTTCAGTTTTACCAGCCTACCCCACTCATGAGAGATAGACACATATACACTGTCATGACACATATGCTGACAGACTGATAGACACAGAAGATAATTGGATCAAAAGATAGAAAGTGCAATGCACTGGGGCATTTAGAAATGAAGGGGCTTCATGTACTAAACAAGTGGTGGGGGGGGGGGGAGTAGATTTTTTATTTAGTGTGCATTTTTATGGTTGTTCTAATATAGTGCCATTATATTTGCGCACTCTAAAGACTTGTGAATATTTTGTGAAAAATAAGTCTTATTTTGCGTGTGAGAATGACACCAGCTGTTATCAAGGGTTAATAAAAAAAAAGGAAGAAAAATATTTGCAAACTTGCCTGTTTTTATTCGCAAATATGGCCCTTTCTATCCACAGTTGGCTCATTTTAAGTATTTGTGTCAAATGTTTAGTGCATTGGAAAAGGAGCAAACAGCAAAAATAGTTTTGCACATAAAATATATTCGCTTTTTTTTTAGTAAATGCTATTCGAAAAGTGGTGCCAAGCCACTGAGTCAGGTTAGAGAGCAGCCCAGGAGCTAGTAGCCCTCTGCACCCCTTGCCAGCCCTCCTCTAAAGAGAAGAGACACTTCCCTTGTGCACTTCCAATCACACAGGGCGTCCTGAAGACAGAGCAATGGACCTGCAGGGAGGTAAATATTTACACTATACATTCGTGAGGGACCGTGCAATGTTTGCAAAAGAGTTCACCACCCAGCTGCTCTATGTAAAAAGCAACTGTTTTACAGAAACAAGTCTTTAAAGCATAACCCTTACACATGCTATAATGCGATCTCACCATTCAGACACCAGGCTTGCCGTTAGTTCGGGGGTACAGAGGTTGCGCGGATGGGCAGTGGCCATGTGAGTTTGGCTTCACATTCAGTCTGTGATCACAAAGACTTGGGAATTTCTAGCCATCGAGTAATAAAACTAGGAAGCGCGGTCACTCGTACATTAAACCGGTTTGGCAGGATACGCCAATCAAATAAGAACAGGACGGTTGATACTAGTCCCTGGCAGACAGCAGAGTATTCCTGGAGCTTTATTCCAAGTTAATCAATAACCTGGAACATTAAAGGGACAGTCCCGCTTGCCTTACGTTCTGTATGCTATATGTTTTTTTTTTTCTTTAAAACCGTTTACAGTTCTCCTCCTGTACTTTTACATTTAAAATAATTTCGCCTGGGGCTTCTACATTCAGCGACATCCAATAAGGAGGGGCTTGGATAGACCGCCAGGGCTGTTACTATAGCAACATCAATTAAATCTGTTACACTTTATATCCAGGAGCTCGGAGGTGCTGAATAAAAAAACTATATACATTTTGTTAATTATATAAGTTATTTCAATAAATACAAAATATTATTTTAGATATTAGCTAAACCTGACTAGCGTGCATGGTTGCCAAATATCCATCTTGGTGGGGGCAACCAGACTTTACCCCCAAGTAACTTTTTCGAGCATTTTTTTTGTACCTGGTGTAGGACTCTGGATCCACAAAAGAGATAATTAACCAAAATACACAGGTTACATAAACAAAGAGATCATAAAATACATTAAAATCAGATAGTATGAAACAAATCAGGATACATAATGTAATCTAGTATTAATCAAACAGTCTGTAAGATAATCAATATAACATAAGCCAGATACTCTAATCAGCAATGTAATAGAATTAGATAATGTTTAATATCTGTAATCAGTACAGTACCACAAGTAGTTTGTAGAATAACCAATAATGTATGAAATAAGATCATGTAATCTGTAATAATGCAGTATTATTTGGTCAGTAAATTCTGGTGGTAGAATACACCCCCTCTGTGATTCACAGACACCCCAGTCTCCCTGTCACACATCCCTCATACCCTCCCCATATCACGTGGCCCCATGACTCAGAGGAACCTGACTAAATAATGATAAATCACCAAACTCACAGGATCTCTTAAAAATAAACTCATTTAAAGTGATGATACCGAGAACTCACATCTCTCCTATTAATAAATCCCACTGCTCACACCAAAGATATCAGCATGAGACTAACCTATAATACACAGGACTCTGCCTCTATATAAAGCCACAGCCAAGCTTGCCTCTGTATAAGCACACACACAGAGCTCTGCATATAGCCACAGCCAAGCTTACCTCTGTATAAGCACACGCAGAGCTCTGTATATAGCCATGGCCAAGCTTACCTCTGTATAAGCACACGCAGAGCTCAGTATATAGCCACAGCCAAGCTTACCTCTGTATAAACACTCACGCAGAGCTCTGTATATAGCCATGGCCAAGCTTACCTCTGTATAAACACACACAGAGCTCTGCATATAGCCACAGCCAAACATGCCTCTGTATAAAACACACACACACAGAGCTCTGTATATAGCCATGGCCAAGCTTACCTCTGTATAAGCACACGCAGAGCTCTGTATATAGCCACAGCCAAGCTTACCTCTGTATAAACACACACACAGAGCTCTGTATATAGCCACAGCCAAGCTTGGCTCTGTATAAGCACACACACAGAGCTCTGCATATAGCCACAGCCAAGCTTACCTCTGTATAAACACTCACGCAGAGCTCTGTATATAGCCACAGCCAAGCTTTCCTCTGTATAAGCACACACAGAGCTCTGTATATAGCCACAGCCAAGCTGACCTCTGTATAAGCACACATGCAGAGCTCTGTATATAGCCACAGCCAAGCTGACCTCTGTATAAACACACACACAGAGCTCTGCATATAGCCACAGCCAAGCTTACCTCTGTATAAACACACACACAGAGCTCTGCATATAGCCACAGCCAAGCTTTCCTCTGTTTAAACACACACACAGAGCTCTGCATATAGCCACAGCCAAGCTTACCTCTGTATAAACACACACACAGAGCTCTGCATATAGCCACAGCCAAGCTTACATTGCATGTAAATAGGCATTTAATTATTCACCTTTGCAAGGTAGACTGGCTTACACGCACAGGGTGCTGTGCTGTCCCTTTAATGCAATAATATACAAAAGCATTCAAATCTGGTAACTAATTGTGGGTGTTGGTTTATTGCTACATTACTAATTAGTAGTGTGAGCTTGATTATTATTGATTGCTGTTACATCAGATAATTATTACTATGAGAATAATTACCGTATCAGTGTGCTACATTATTATAGCTGCTGTATTACCTTCCTCATCAGTAGTGTGCTTAATATTACAGTGGGCTCTACTTATTACGTCATTACCAGTGGTACTGCAGCATACATTACATAACAATGACCATCATACCTCCATAGCTGCCAACAGTCCTGGATTTGCCAGTGCCCAGCACTTAGCACGGTGCACTGGCACCATTGCGTTTAAACTGAGCGTGTGAGCTCCAGACACTATCTGTACCCGGCAGCCTGGATCTCAATGCTGCGTAGTCACCCAATGCCGCTTAACTCTGCCCCTTTATGTCCCGGGCATTTTTAGGTGACTTTATGGCCAATTAAGACCTATTTATGAAATTTGGAAAGTCATTTAGAATAAGATTAGTACATTTTCATACAGTTTTTGCTCTGGAGCTCTGCGATACACACTGAAAATTCTGAGCTACTATAAAATAAAAAATATTTAACAAAATTATTTAGAAAAACCAGGAAAGGAAAGAGCAACAGAGGGATTTGGGGCAAAAAAAACAAACAAAACAGACTTCCCCTCTTAAATAGGGACACTTGGCAGGTATGGATTATTGCTGTAACTAGTAAATATTACAGGTCACGATTATCAAACAAAGTTATCTCCTAATGTGGAGAAAGTTACACAAACATGAAGTTCCCATTCCAGGTATATTTAAAGGGACAGTATCACACTGTGTGTGCGGTGTGAACGTAGAAGCAAATACATAGATCAAGAGAACTTCTACATCGAAATGGGTTATTTTCCTGCCAACCCAATGACTACTTATAAAGTTCTAATAAGTGGTCTAATCAGCAGGAACATTCCATTGGTTTCCACGGTTACTGCTCCACATTGACTGATATAAATAACGAATGTATTAGTCTTTAATATTATTAGGGGGTCTTTCCATACACTTTTTTTTTTTAATTACATACCTGTCTGGTCCATTTCTGTTTTTGCTAAAACACTTTAAGGAGATATCCATCTCAGATGGAGTCCCAATTAGTGAACAAACTCATTGAGTGAGTGCACACCGGTAATTATTGGGGTCTCACAGTGAGTTCAAGGTTTTATACCCTGAAATATACTGAGATGAAGAAGGTTCTCATGGTGAGCTAGAAGTTCTAGGTGGAAAAGGAGGATAAGTTTGGGAAGGGTCCCATTGCAGAAGGTAGACTGAGCTGGAAGGAGTGTGGGAGAGGGTTAGAAAAAAAGTTGAAAGGGGGAGGTTCTAGGTGGGGGATGCTGAGCTAGAGGAGGTTCTAGGTTATGAAAAATTCTGAGTTCAGGGTGGGATTGGTTCTAGGTTGGGAGGGATATCAAGTTGGAGAAAGTTCCCACTCTGAGTTAGACAATACTGAACAGGAAAGACTGAATTGGGGGAACTTTGTTCAAAAGCAGTAGTCCCCCTTACTAACTAAATAAAAGGCACCTTACCAAAACTCCATGCCACATCCTGAACATGCAGCTGCACACTACTGCCACTAATTATACAACTAATTCATGTAAAACAATTGATGATCCCCTTTTAATGCAGATTGTTTATTAGAGTCCTTACCAAGAAGTTTATAAATATATTTGTGTTAATATTACTAATTTGGGCCATTTCTATAGCTCCAGGAAGTCATTTTATTGCAGGGGGCAGCTTTTTTTTTATCTGATTGCCTCTATGTGACATACTGAATCTAATAGACTGTATTATCTAAACATTGTTCTTACTGTGGAGAATAAAAAATGATTGGAAATGATCTATACATTGTGTTATCAAATTTGCAAGAAAATGCCTAGATTAGGAGACAAATGTGTTTTAAATGTCCCTCTGGAGTCTCCTGCTTATGACATCACCTGCGGCTTGAAAAGTGGTTGGGTTATTTAGTGGTGGTGTCCTGCCACAAAGTCCGGGAACTCAGAAGCTCCCATCAGGTGAGCATGCGTGTGATTTGCGTGATTGCTGGACTTTGTGGTAGAACGGTGGCAGCAAGAGTGGCCTGTGGGTTTCCCCTCTTGGTGGCGGTAATTCAGCACTCACGACTTCTTGGGATCGCATAAATACCCTGTAGATTGAAATGGGAGCAATTTGGGCACTGGTTGTGGTGGCAGGCTCAGGTGCAAGCATAGCCAACTGTTTGTTGTTGAAACAAAAGGGGGGAACCAATTGTGTGGTTGGTGCGGCTAAGGGGCTATTATGGAGTACGAAGTGGATGGGGACTGGCCAAGATTGTGTCATGGGGTGATGCACCCAGGCAGCCGCACAGGGGCCTTCTCGAAAGAGCATGTGAGTTGGGTAGCTCACATGCTCCGGGGGGGGGGGGGGGGGGGTAAAGACAGGGATGTCACTGGCCCCCCAGATCAATAAGTTCAGCCTGGGAAGACAGCCACTGTAAGTGGGGCCGTGAGAGGCTCTAAGTGCAGATGAGGCTCGCCGCAGCTCTCTCTCTTGGTGGTAGAGGGTGTTCCATTATTTTATCGGACTTCCCTATTCTTCTCTAAGGCTGACAAATAAAGACTTCAGTTGCCACAGTATTCAACTCTTCTGTGTCCATTCAGGTGTTTTAGGGATATGGTAAATGTTTCATACACTGGCCAATAGTGTAACCAGTAGGGAACTAACTGTAAGGTGCTGCATATGAGAGCTGATAACAGAGCTTCACGGCAATAAAACTCACAGTAATGTGCACAGTGCTCCTTCAAAGTTATGAATGATCAAGGACAAAATAAATAGAATAGTGAAAAAGTGATTGGCGCTAACAGAGCCGAAAATATATAACAAGTGCAGCAAACACTGGTGCGGCTCCTCCAAAGCACACACAGTCAACAGTGAAAAAAACAAACAAATAAAGTGTTGCGCAAATATTAAAAAGTATATACTTATCTTAAATATAGCTCAGCAAAAGTGCATGTAAAGAAACAAAAAGAAATAAAAACACACAATGTGTAGCACAGAAACAACTGAAATAAATATATTGTCCCCCAATCGAAATTTACTCACAAAATACAGCGTATAAGCGCAGGAAGGACTCTAAGTCCTATCATCCAGAGCAGCGTGTAGATAAAGTGCAGTGTAAATGATGGTCCCAAAGCTCCAATCGAGGGTTTCAAACAGGCAGTAATCAGGAAGATAAAAATAACCAGATGTAGTACAAGATATGAACACAATATTTAATACAATTTAATATTGTGTTCATATCTTGTACTACATCTGGTTATTTTGGCTGTGTATGTGTAGGTATGACTGTGTGGCTGTGTATGTGTGTAGGTATGACTGTGTATGTGTGTAGGCAGGGCCGCTTTAACCGATGTGCAAAGTGGGCACTTCCCAGGGTCCACAGGTTAAAGGGGCCACCGCTGGCCGCAACCTTCTGTACTTCTTTTCCTGCGATGCTCAGCCAGACTAATGGGAGACTTTGGCTAGTTGGGCATCATGGGAATGGTAACTCACTCTGCTAGCCAGCAAAAACTCTCCCATGTTGCTGGTTGAGCATCATAAATAAAACCACTACACCATATTACGGCCAAATAAATATCTTTATTTAAAATAAAAGTTTGTGTTGGTCCTTCACTTCAAAATCCCCCTCCCCAGTAATTAAAAATCGGCATGTCTGGAACAGATGTGAGAAGGGGAGGAGTTTATAATATAGCCACGCCTACTTGTGGTGCAAAAGTCTGGCAGTCTGCATCCAGGGGATTAGTCACATATTAATTGATAAACTAACAAAGTGGTAAGGCTGGGCCTAGAATTTTTTTCAGTAAGGGGTCCTGAAATTTCTGAGGGCGGCCCTGCTCACAGTCAGGCAGCCTGGGGAGCTGAGTGCATGCTCACAGTCAGGCAGCCTGGGGAGCTGAGTGCATGCTCACAGTCAGGCAGCCTGGGGAGGTGAGTGCATGCTCACAGTCAGGCAGCCTAGGGAGCTGAGTGCATGCTCACAGTCAGGCAGCCTGGGGAGGTGAGTGCATGCTCACAGTCAGGCAGCCTGGGGAGGTGAGTGCATGCTCACAGTCAGGCAGCCTGGGGAGGTGATTGCATGCTCACAGTCAGGCAGCCTGGGGAGCTGAGTGCATGCTCACAGTCAGGCAGCCTGGGGAGGTGAGTGCATGCTCACAGTCAGGCAGCCTGGGGAGGTGATTGCATGCTCACAGTCAGGCAGCCTGGGGAGCTGAGTGCATGCTCACAGTCAGGCAGCCTGGGGAGCTGAGTGCATGCTCACAGTCAGGCAGCCTGGGGAGCTGAGTGCATGCTCACAGTCAGGCAGCCTGGGGAGGTGATTGCATGCTCACAGTCAGGAAGCCTGGGGAGCTGAGTGCATGCTCACAGTCAGGAAGCCTGGGGAGCTGAGTGCATGGGAACAGTCAGGCAGCCTGGGGAGCTGAGTGCATGGGAACCAAGTGCACACTCATGGGCAGTCTGGAGGAGCTGAGTGAGATTCATAACCAGGTGCTTTGTACACACTTGCACTCTAGTGTTCTGGGGGAATTGAGTGCATATATATTCCTATGGGGGGAGTTCAGTGTAGACTCACACCTGGACCATCATGGGGAGCTAGATGCAAACTCAGTGCCAGGCATACTGGGGGAAGCAAGTTCACACTCACAGACAGATGGTCTAGGGGATCAGTGTACACACCCCCTGCCAACACATTTCAGGGTTAGGGTATCCGCTCATTGTCTGGCATTCTGGGGCAGTTATAAGTACACTCACACCTAGGTTATCTAGGGAGCAGACTGTAGCATCACAGCTGGAGAATATCATGTTAGATGGATTCTCTGTATGACCTGTGCGTCCCTCTGTGGCCCTCAGGCTTGCCACTGAACTAAAATTCCCATAACCCCCCACTAACTTTCAAGAATGTCAGAGAATGATGGCAGAAGCAGCTGGAGGGCGGCAATTAGCCTTGGCTACATGGAATACTAATTTGGATAATAAACATGGTGTCTTCAGGGAGATCATTTGGTCCATTCAATGATGCCTTGTGGGTGCCTGGAGATGATTTCTTATGTAACGGTGCCAGACTGGTTTTGGATCGTGGGTGCCTGGAGATGATTTCTTATGTAACGGTGCCAGACTGGTTTTGGATCGTGGGTGCCTGGAGATGATTTCTTATGTAACGGTGCCAGACTGGTTTTGGATCGTGGGTGCCTGGAGATGATTTCTTATGTAACGGTGCCAGACTGGTTTTGGATCGTGGGTGCCTGGAGATGATTTCTTATGTAACGGTGCCAGACTGTTTTCCGTTCTACCTGCAAGGATAAAAGATAAAATAATGTGAACTCCGGCTTAGGTCTCTTTTTTTTAGAAATCCCAGTCCCCTTCCTAAACTCACCAGTTACAGCAGCAAAATGCAGATCCAGTGGTGACCTTGTCATCTTCTCTGTAGCAGCTGGAGGTTGGCAGATCTTTACACTCTGACACAAAGGCATGAAGCTCGGACTCTGGAAAACCGTCTCTCTGGTAATTCTGTGAAGTGTAAATTAATAGTTGGTATTCTCGATTCTCTGAGCCTTTATAAGCCTCTCCACAGTGGCGCCATGAAAAACGCAGACTCCCGACAAATTCCGTGAGTCTGCGCCCACTGCGCCACAAAGGTGCTTCCGGGTTGTGACGGCTCTCAGTGCAATGTGTTAAAAGCACCTGATTACCGTCGGAGAAGCAAACACTATTTGGCAGAGGTCTTGCACCCGCACTGCAAAGTGTCTGGAGTTATAAATAAGGCGCAATCGCCTTTATGCATAACAAGCAGTGATTGAGCCTTTTTAATAAAACTCGTGACACTTTGCAGTGTGGGAGGTTGTGTTTTTTTTTTTACATAACCCCCAATGTGTTAAGTAAATGTGGTGATTATTCCAGATCTGTGGCCCCTCCAGGTGTTCAAGGTCCACATCTCCTAGAAAAATCTGTCTGCATAAAGGTTGGACGGGGAGTAGTAGAGTGTTGTGCATCATTCCGTAGTATTGAGTATCATTATATAGTATTGTGCATCATTGCATTGTATTGTGCATCACATAGTATTGTGCATCATTACTTAGTATTGTGCATCATTACATAGTATTGTGCATCATTACTTAGTATTGTGCATCATTACATAATATTGTGCATCATTACTTAGTATTGTGCATCATTACATAGTATTGTGCATCATTACATAGTATTGTGCATCATTACTTAGTATTGTGCATCATTACATAATATTGTGCATCATTATATAGTATTGTGCATCATTACATAATATTGTGCATCATTACATAATATTGTGCATCATTACGTAGTATTGTGCATCATTACATAATATTGTGCATCATTATATAGTATTGTGCATCATTATATAGTATTGTGCATCATTACATAATATTGTGCATCATTACGTAGTATTGTGCATCATTACATAATATTGTGCATCATTATATAGTATTGTGCATCATTACATAGTATTGTGCATCACATAGTATTGTGCATCATTACTTAGTATTGTGCATCATTACATAATATTGTGCATCATTACTTAGTATTGTGCATCATTACATAATATTGTGCATCATTATATAGTATTGTGCATCATTACATAATATTGTGCATCATTACGTAGTATTGTGCATCATTATATAGTATTGTGCATCATTACATAATATTGTGCATCATTACGTAGTATTGTGCATCATTATATAGTATTGTGCATCATTACATAATATTGTGCATCATTATATAGTATTGTGCATCATTACATAATATTGTGCATCATTATATAGTATTGTGCATCATTATATAGTATTGTGCATCATTATATAGTATTGTGCATCATTACATAATATTGTGCATCATTACGTAGTATTGTGCATCATTATATAGTATTGTGCATCATTACATAATATTGTGCATCATTATATAGTATTGTGCATCATTACATAATATTGTGCATCATTATATAGTATTGTGCATCATTATATAGTATTGTGCATCATTACATAATATTGTGCATCATTATATAGTATTGTGCATCATTATATAGTATTGTGCATCATTACTTAGTATTGTGCATCACATAGTATTGTGCATCATTACTTAGTATTGTGCATCATTACATAATATTGTGCATCATTACTTAGTATTGTGCATCATTACATAATATTGTGCATCATTATATAGTATTGTGCATCATTACATAATATTGTGCATCATTACGTAGTATTGTGTATCATTATATAGTATTGTGCATCATTACATAATATTGTGCATCATTATATAGTATTGTGCATCATTACATAATATTGTGCATCATTACATAGTATTGTGCATCATTATATAGTATTGTGCATCATTACATAATATTGTGCATCATTATATAGTATTGTGCATCATTACATAGTATTGTGCATCACATAGTATTGTGCATCATTACTTAGTATTGTGCATCATTACATAATATTGTGCATCATTACTTAGTATTGTGCATCATTACATAATATTGTGCATCATTATATAGTATTGTGCATCATTACATAATATTGTGCATCATTATATAGTATTGTGCATCATTATATAGTATTGTGCATCATTACATAATATTGTGCATCATTATATAGTATTGTGCATCATTACTTAGTATTGTGCATCACATAGTATTGTGCATCATTACTTAGTATTGTGCATCATTACATAATATTGTGCATCATTACTTAGTATTGTGCATCATTACATAATATTGTGCATCATTATATAGTATTGTGCATCATTACATAATATTGTGCATCATTACGTAGTATTGTGTATCATTATATAGTATTGTGCATCATTACATAATATTGTGCATCATTATATAGTATTGTGCATCATTACATAATATTGTGCATCATTATATAGTATTGTGCATCATTATATAGTATTGTGCATCATTACATAATATTGTGCATCATTATATAGTATTGTGCATCATTATATAGTATTGTGCATCATTACTTAGTATTGTGCATCATTACATAATATTGTGCATCATTACTTAGTATTGTGCATCATTACATAATATTGTGCATCATTATATAGTATTGTGCATCATTACATAATATTGTGCATCATTGCATTGTATTGTGCATCATTACATAGTATTGTGCATCATTACTTAGTATTGTGCATCATTACATAATATTGTGCATCATTACTTAGTATTGTGCATCATTACATAATATTGTGCATCATTATATAGTATTGTGCATCATTACATAATATTGTGCATCATTACGTAGTATTGTGCATCATTATATAGTATTGTGCATCATTATATAGTATTGTGCATAATTACATAATATTGTGCATCATTACGTAGTATTGTGCATCATTACATAATATTGTGCATCATTATATAGTATTGTGCATCATTACATAGTATTGTGCATCACATAGTATTGTGCATCATTACTTAGTATTGTGCATCATTACATAATATTGTGCATCATTACTTAGTATTGTGCATCATTACATAATATTGTGCATCATTATATAGTATTGTGCATCATTACATAATATTGTGCATCATTACGTAGTATTGTGCATCATTATATAGTATTGTGCATCATTACATAATATTGTGCATCATTACGTAGTATTGTGCATCATTATATAGTATTGTGCATCATTACATAATATTGTGCATCATTATATAGTATTGTGCATCATTACATAATATTGTGCATCATTATATAGTATTGTGCATCATTATATAGTATTGTGCATCATTACATAATATTGTGCATCATTACGTAGTATTGTGCATCATTATATAGTATTGTGCATCATTACATAATATTGTGCATCATTATATAGTATTGTGCATCATTACATAATATTGTGCATCATTATATAGTATTGTGCATCATTATATAGTATTGTGCATCATTACATAATATTGTGCATCATTATATAGTATTGTGCATCATTATATAGTATTGTGCATCATTACTTAGTATTGTGCATCACATAGTATTGTGCATCATTACTTAGTATTGTGCATCATTACATAATATTGTGCATCATTACTTAGTATTGTGCATCATTACATAATATTGTGCATCATTATATAGTATTGTGCATCATTACATAATATTGTGCATCATTACGTAGTATTGTGTATCATTATATAGTATTGTGCATCATTACATAATATTGTGCATCATTATATAGTATTGTGCATCATTACATAATATTGTGCATCATTATATAGTATTGTGCATCATTATATAGTATTGTGCATCATTACATAATATTGTGCATCATTATATAGTATTGTGCATCATTACATAGTATTGTGCATCACATAGTATTGTGCATCATTACTTAGTATTGTGCATCATTACATAATATTGTGCATCATTACTTAGTATTGTGCATCATTACATAATATTGTGCATCATTATATAGTATTGTGCATCATTACATAATATTGTGCATCATTATATAGTATTGTGCATCATTATATAGTATTGTGCATCATTACATAATATTGTGCATCATTATATAGTATTGTGCATCATTACTTAGTATTGTGCATCACATAGTATTGTGCATCATTACTTAGTATTGTGCATCATTACATAATATTGTGCATCATTACTTAGTATTGTGCATCATTACATAATATTGTGCATCATTATATAGTATTGTGCATCATTACATAATATTGTGCATCATTACGTAGTATTGTGTATCATTATATAGTATTGTGCATCATTACATAATATTGTGCATCATTATATAGTATTGTGCATCATTACATAATATTGTGCATCATTATATAGTATTGTGCATCATTACATAATATTGTGCATCATTATATAGTATTGTGCATCATTATATAGTATTGTGCATCATTACTTAGTATTGTGCATCATTACATAATATTGTGCATCATTACTTAGTATTGTGCATCATTACATAATATTGTGCATCATTATATAGTATTGTGCATCATTACATAATATTGTGCATCATTACGTAGTATTGTGTATCATTATATAGTATTGTGCATCATTACATAATATTGTGCATCATTATATAGTATTGTGCATCATTACATAATATTGTGCATCATTATATAGTATTGTGCATCATTACATAGTATTGTGCATCACATAGTATTGTGCATCATTACTTAGTATTGTGCATCATTACATAATATTGTGCATCATTACTTAGTATTGTGCATCATTACATAATATTGTGCATCATTATATAGTATTGTGCATCATTACATAATATTGTGCATCATTATATAGTATTGTGCATCATTATATAGTATTGTGCATCATTACATAATATTGTGCATCATTATATAGTATTTTGCATCATTACTTAGTATTGTGCATCACATAGTATTGTGCATCATTACTTAGTATTGTGCATCATTACATAATATTGTGCATCATTACTTAGTATTGTGCATCATTACATAATATTGTGCATCATTATATAGTATTGTGCATCATTACATAATATTGTGCATCATTACGTAGTATTGTGTATCATTATATAGTATTGTGCATCATTACATAATATTGTGCATCATTATATAGTATTGTGCATCATTACATAATATTGTGCATCATTATATAGTATTGTGCATCATTATATAGTATTGTGCATCATTACATAATATTGTGCATCATTATATAGTATTGTGCATCATTATATAGTATTGTGCATCATTACTTAGTATTGTGCATCATTACATAATATTGTGCATCATTACATAATATTGTGCATCATTACTTAGTATTGTGCATCATTACATAATATTGTGCATCATTATATAGTATTGTGCATCATTACATAATATTGTGCATCATTACGTAGTATTGTGTATCATTATATAGTATTGTGCATCATTACATAATATTGTGCATCATTATATAGTATTGTGCATCATTACATAATATTGTGCATCATTATATAGTATTGTGCATCATTATATAGTATTGTGCATCATTACATAATATTGTGCATCATTATATAGTATTGTGCATCATTACATAGTATTGTGCATCACATAGTATTGTGCATCATTACTTAGTATTGTGCATCATTACATAATATTGTGCATCATTACTTAGTATTGTGCATCATTACATAATATTGTGCATCATTATATAGTATTGTGCATCATTACATAATATTGTGCATCATTATATAGTATTGTGCATCATTACATAATATTGTGCATCATTACGTAGTATTGTGCATCATTATATAGTATTGTGCATCATTACATAATATTGTGCATCATTACGTAGTATTGTGCATCATTATATAGTATTGTGCATCATTACATAATATTGTGCATCATTATATAGTATTGTGCATCATTACATAATATTGTGCATCATTATATAGTATTGTGCATCATTATATAGTATTGTGCATCATTACATAATATTGTGCATCATTACGTAGTATTGTGCATCATTATATAGTATTGTGCATCATTACATAATATTGTGCATCATTATATAGTATTGTGCATCATTACATAATATTGTGCATCATTATATAGTATTGTGCATCATTATATAGTATTGTGCATCATTACATAATATTGTGCATCATTATATAGTATTGTGCATCATTATATAGTATTGTGCATCATTATATAGTATTGTGCATCATTACTTAGTATTGTGCATCACATAGTATTGTGCATCATTACTTAGTATTGTGCATCATTACATAATATTGTGCATCATTACTTAGTATTGTGCATCATTACATAATATTGTGCATCATTATATAGTATTGTGCATCATTACATAATATTGTGCATCATTACGTAGTATTGTGTATCATTATATAGTATTGTGCATCATTACATAATATTGTGCATCATTATATAGTATTGTGCATCATTACATAATATTGTGCATCATTATATAGTATTGTGCATCATTACATAATATTGTGCATCATTATATAGTATTGTGCATCATTATATAGTATTGTGCATCATTACTTAGTATTGTGCATCATTACATAATATTGTGCATCATTACTTAGTATTGTGCATCATTACATAATATTGTGCATCATTATATAGTATTGTGCATCATTACATAATATTGTGCATCATTACGTAGTATTGTGTATCATTATATAGTATTGTGCATCATTACATAATATTGTGCATCATTATATAGTATTGTGCATCATTACATAATATTGTGCATCATTATATAGTATTGTGCATCATTACATAGTATTGTGCATCACATAGTATTGTGCATCATTACTTAGTATTGTGCATCATTACATAATATTGTGCATCATTACTTAGTATTGTGCATCATTACATAATATTGTGCATCATTATATAGTATTGTGCATCATTACATAATATTGTGCATCATTATATAGTATTGTGCATCATTATATAGTATTGTGCATCATTACATAATATTGTGCATCATTATATAGTATTTTGCATCATTACTTAGTATTGTGCATCACATAGTATTGTGCATCATTACTTAGTATTGTGCATCATTACATAATATTGTGCATCATTACTTAGTATTGTGCATCATTACATAATATTGTGCATCATTATATAGTATTGTGCATCATTACATAATATTGTGCATCATTACGTAGTATTGTGTATCATTATATAGTATTGTGCATCATTACATAATATTGTGCATCATTATATAGTATTGTGCATCATTACATAATATTGTGCATCATTATATAGTATTGTGCATCATTATATAGTATTGTGCATCATTACATAATATTGTGCATCATTATATAGTATTGTGCATCATTATATAGTATTGTGCATCATTACTTAGTATTGTGCATCATTACATAATATTGTGCATCATTACTTAGTATTGTGCATCATTACATAATATTGTGCATCATTATATAGTATTGTGCATCATTACATAATATTGTGCATCATTACGTAGTATTGTGTATCATTATATAGTATTGTGCATCATTACATAATATTGTGCATCATTATATAGTATTGTGCATCATTACATAATATTGTGCATCATTATATAGTATTGTGCATCATTATATAGTATTGTGCATCATTACATAATATTGTGCATCATTATATAGTATTGTGCATCATTACATAGTATTGTGCATCACATAGTATTGTGCATCATTACTTAGTATTGTGCATCATTACATAATATTGTGCATCATTACTTAGTATTGTGCATCATTACATAATATTGTGCATCATTATATAGTATTGTGCATCATTACATAATATTGTGCATCATTATATAGTATTGTGCATCATTATATAGTATTGTGCATCATTACATAATATTGTGCATCATTATATAGTATTGTGCATCATTACTTAGTATTGTGCATCACATAGTATTGTGCATCATTACTTAGTATTGTGCATCATTACATAATATTGTGCATCATTACTTAGTATTGTGCATCATTACATAATATTGTGCATCATTATATAGTATTGTGCATCATTACATAATATTGTGCATCATTACGTAGTATTGTGTATCATTATATAGTATTGTGCATCATTACATAATATTGTGCATCATTATATAGTATTGTGCATCATTACATAATATTGTGCATCATTATATAGTATTGTGCATCATTATATAGTATTGTGCATCATTACATAATATTGTGCATCATTATATAGTATTGTGCATCATTACATAGTATTGTGCATCACATAGTATTGTGCATCACATAGTATTGTGCATCATTACTTAGTATTGTGCATCATTACATAATATTGTGCATCATTACTTAGTATTGTGCATCATTACATAATATTGTGCATCATTATATAGTATTGTGCATCATTATATAGTATTGTGCATCATTACATAATATTGTGCATCATTACATAATATTGTGCATCATTATATAGTATTGTGCATCATTATATAGTATTGTGCATCATTACATAATATTGTGCATCATTATATAGTATTGTGCATCATTACATAATATTGTGCATCATTATATAGTATTGTGCATCATTATATAGTATTGTGCATCATTACATAATATTGTGCATCATTATATAGTATTGTGCATCATTACATAGTATTGTGCATCATTACTTAGTATTGTGCATCATTACATAATATTGTGCATCATTACTTAGTATTGTGCATCATTACATAATATTGTGCATCATTACGTAGTATTGTGCATCATTATATAGTATTGTGCATCATTACATAATATTGTGCATCATTACGTAGTATTGTGCATCATTATATAGTATTGTGCATCATTATATAGTATTGTGCATCATTACATAATATTGTGCATCATTACATAATATTGTGCATCATTATATAGTATTGTGGATCATTACATAATATTGTGCATCATTACGTAGTATTGTGCATCATTATATAGTATTGTGCATCATTACATAATATTGTGCATCATTACGTAGTATTGTGCATCATTATATAATATTGTGCATCATTACATAATATTGTGCATCATTACGTAGTATTGTGCATCATTATATAGTATTGTGCATCATTACATAATATTGTGCATCATTACGTAGTATTGTGCATCATTATATATTGTGCATCATTACATAATATTGTGCATCATTACGTAGTATTGTGCATCATTATATATTGTGCATCATTACATAATATTGTGCATCATTACATAATATTGTGCATCATTATATAGTATTGTGGATCATTACATAATATTGTGCATCATTGAGTAGTATTGTGCATCATTACGTAGTATTGTGCATCATTATATAGTATTGTGCATCATTACATAATATTGTGCATCATTACATAATATTGTGCATCATTACATAATATTGTGCATCATTATATAGTATTGTGGATCATTACATAATATTGTGCATCATTACGTAGTATTGTGCATCATTATATAAAATTGTGCATCATTACATAATATTGTGCATCATTACATAATATTGTGCATCATTATATAGTATTGTGGATCATTACATAATATTGTGCATCATTGAGTAGTATTGTGCATCATTATATAGTATTGTGCATCATTACATAGTATTGTGCATCACATAGTATTGTGCATCATTACTTAGTATTGTGCATCATTACATAATATTGTGCATCATTACTTAGTATTGTGCATCATTACATAATATTGTGCATCATTATATAGTATTGTGCATCATTACATAATATTGTGCATCATTATATAGTATTGTGCATCATTACATAATATTGTGCATCATTATATAGTATTGTGCATCATTACTTAGTATTGTGCATCACATAGTATTGTGCATCATTACTTAGTATTGTGCATCATTACATAATAATGTGCATCATTACATAATATTGTGCATCATTATATAGTATTGTGCATCATTACATAATATTGTGCATCATTACGTAGTATTGTGTATCATTATATAGTATTGTGCATCATTACATAATATTGTGCATCATTATATAGTATTGTGCATCATTACATAATATTGTGCATCATTATATAGTATAGTATTGTGCATCATTATATAGTATTGTGCATCATTACATAATATTGTGCATCATTATATAGTATTGTGCATCATTACATAGTATTGTGCATCACATAGTATTGTGCATCATTACTTAGTATTGTGCATCATTACATAATATTGTGCATCATTACTTAGTATTGTGCATCATTACATAATATTGTGCATCATTACGTAGTATTGTGCATCATTATATAGTATTGTGCATCATTACATAATATTGTGCATCATTACATAATATTGTGCATCATTATATAGTATTGTGCATCATTATATAGTATTGTGCATCATTACATAATATTGTGCATCATTATATAGTATTGTGCATCATTACATAATATTGTGCATCATTATATAGTATTGTGCATCATTACATAATATTGTGCATCATTATATAGTATTGTGCATCATTATATAGTATTGTGCATCATTACATAATATTGTGCATCATTATATAGTATTGTGCATCATTACATAGTATTGTGCATCACATAGTATTGTGCATCATTACTTAGTATTGTGCATCATTACATAATATTGTGCATCATTACTTAGTATTGTGCATCATTACATAATATTGTGCATCATTACGTAGTATTGTGCATCATTATATAGTATTGTGCATCATTACATAATATTGTGCATCATTACATAATATTGTGCATCATTATATAGTATTGTGCATCATTACATAATATTGTGCATCATTACATAATATTGTGCATCATTACGTAGTATTGTGCATCATTATATAGTATTGTGCATCATTACATAATATTGTGCATCATTACGTAGTATTGTGCATCATTATATAGTATTGTGCATCATTACATAATATTGTGCATCATTACGTAGTATTGTGCATCATTATATAGTATTGTGCATCATTATATAGTATTGTGCATCATTACATAATATTGTGCATCATTACATAATATTGTGCATCATTATATAGTATTGTGGATCATTACATAATATTGTGCATCATTACGTAGTATTGTGCATCATTATATAGTATTGTGCATCATTACATAATATTGTGCATCATTACGTAGTATTGTGCATCATTATATAATATTGTGCATCATTACATAATATTGTGCATCATTACGTAGTATTGTGCATCATTATATAGTATTGTGCATCATTACATAATATTGTGCATCATTACGTAGTATTGTGCATCATTATATATTGTGCATCATTACATAATATTGTGCATCATTACATAATATTGTGCATCATTACATAATATTGTGCATCATTATATAGTATTGTGGATCATTACATAATATTGTGCATCATTGAGTAGTATTGTGCATCATTACGTAGTATTGTGCATCATTATATAGTATTGTGCATCATTACATAATATTGTGCATCATTACATAATATTGTGCATCATTACATAATATTGTGCATCATTATATAGTATTGTGGATCATTACATAATATTGTGCATCATTACGTAGTATTGTGCATCATTATATAGTATTGTGCATCATTACATAATATTGTGCATCATTACGTAGTATTGTGCATCATTATATAATATTGTGCATCATTACATAATATTGTGCATCATTACATAATATTGTGCATCATTATATAGTATTGTGGATCATTACATAATATTGTGCATCATTGAGTAGTATTGTGCATCATTATATAGTATTGTGCATCATTACATAATATTGTGCATCATTACGTAGTATTGTGCATCATTATATAATATTGTGCATCATTACATAATATTGTGCATCATTACGTAGTATTGTGCATCATTATATAGTATTGTGCATCATTACATAATATTGTGCATCATTACGTAGTATTGTGCATCATTATATATTGTGCATCATTACATAATATTGTGCATCATTACATAATATTGTGCATCATTATATAGTATTGTGGATCATTACATAATATTGTGCATCATTGAGTAGTATTGTGCATCATTACGTAGTATTGTGCATCATTATATAGTATTGTGCATCATTACATAATATTGTGCATCATTACATAATATTGTGCATCATTATATAGTATTGTGGATCATTACATAATATTGTGCATCATTACGTAGTATTGTGCATCATTATATAGTATTGTGCATCATTACATAATATTGTGCATCATTACGTAGTATTGTGCATCATTATATAATATTGTGCATCATTACATAATATTGTGCATCATTACATAATATTGTGCATCATTATATAGTATTGTGGATCATTACATAATATTGTGCATCATTGAGTAGTATTGTGCATCATTATATAGTATTGTGCATCATTACATAATATTGTGCATCATTACGTAGTATTGTGCATCATTATATAGTATTGTGCATCATTACATAATATTGTGCATCATTGAGTAGTATTGTATTATTCAGCGTGTTTACCTTGATAGTATCATACGTATCTGTTATCAGGGCAATGAACAGGCTGAGCACCATATAGATGAAGAGGCTGATAAAGGAATACAGGTAAATTCGGCTGAACAGCCAGACCAGGAAGCTCTTCCGTTGCATGATGGAAAAGGTGGTGAACATGTCGTCTCCGTTAATCAGCGAGAACAGACACTCAGACACCATATTCAGAGACCTGAACTGCAGGGAGAGGAGCAGGAGGGGGTCACACGACAGGAAGTACAGTGAACGACAGTACTCAATGAGAGGAACCGAAGTTACCTTCACGTGATAGGGACCCAACACAATCCAGCCACAGAAACAGTATCCCAGGTAGATCATAGCGGCACAGCAACAGAACCGGATCACGTTGGGAAGGGCAGCTCTTAGTGTCAGGATCAGGAGCTGGAACAGAGGAAATAACCTGTCTCAGCTCAATCCATGTAAGAAAGAAAGACTGCTCTTGTGTTTTAATAACGGAAGGGTCTACCCAATATAGCCCAATCTGGCCCTAAATGGATCCGGATTGGGCAAGTTACTACTATTTCAACTCAATATACTTGATTTCGGGTCCAGAGCATCGAAAGCGTTTGGATAGGGACAGTTTCGCTAATTTGGAGAGTGTTCGCGCCGACTACCGGCGTACACAAATTCAGGTCACATCGGCAGTATTCACATATCTCAATTCTCCAGATTGTTAGTTGGAGAATTGAATAGAGAAGTGTAAATTAAAATAATTTAATGTTCTGTATTACAATAGTATATTTACATTAATATAAGCATTTCTAAATTTTAATAAAAAACATATTTGATATATTATGTTCATTTAGTTTTATGTATTTAATGTATCATGTTTTTATTATTATTTTAATGATTTTCATTTTATGATACTTTGGGCCATTTCAGGAGAACTTCAGCTATTTCGGATATAGTCGAAGTCCTACCATTGTCTTATTCAGAGGCAGATTTGAACTACCTGAGTCGACCCTTTAGAGTAAGTATGGCACCTAACATGGGGCACAGCTGGTACTGGTGCCTGGGCTGCTGTGCAGTCACAGAGCCTTGCAGTAAATAAAGAGTGGCTGTGTTTGGCTGTGTCTATGGGTGCTACTCAGTGGCCTGATTTGTTAGAGTCCTGTGCAGTGCTGACATCCTCGTGACGCCAGATCCCACCACCAGGTCCAGTGAAAAGGTCTGAGATGGAGTTGCAAGGGAGACTAAGCCAGAAGATAAAAAGGGTAGTGATGGAGGAGTGGGGACTGTGATGGCTGCTGGTGCCCTGATGATAGTAGGGAGACTGATGTTAATGTGGGAAGGTACCAAGACCTAGTATGGCTTCTGATGATGGCCACGGGAGGAAGGAAGAGTGTCGGGTGGCAAATTAATGACTTACATTGTATTTCTCAAAGAAACCCAGATATCGAATGACTCCAAGCCAAACCAGCATGGTAGCCGTGCCCAGAAAAATGCTGCACACATCGTAGCTTGCCAGGCTCTGTTTAGAAGAAGAGACACCAGATCGTCACACATTTCACAGCACCCTCTATTAATAATTAAATTAAACTGTATGGATTAATTATCTGCTAATTCTCAAATTATCTCCCTGAAGATACCCCACACACTGCGGCCACTTACAGGATTATATTGCGCATTTTCACAGAAAGTAGTGAAAAAACAGCGATGGCATGACACACAATAGACCGAGCATACAAGCTAGACAAAATTCAGAGCCTGTCTACGCGTTTCGCTGGAACAAGTCACCCCGCCATCAGGAGGAAATTGGTATAAACCACACATAATGCAAACGTGCTTGTATATCTGTGTTCCACTCATATAACTGAATCTCCTCTCAGTCAGTGCATCCTGTCATCTTCTTCTTTCGAATACTTACCATCAACGCCTCCCCGCCATCTTGTTAACCAGCAGGCTGCGTCTAACTGCCTGTTAAAGAGAAAAGCCATGTTCCTCCTCCTTTTATTCAAATTTGCTTGGGTATTCATTTAATTTTATATGTTTTATATATTGTGTTGTTGATTTGTTTTGTCTTTTGATATACCTTAATAGGCATATGCCGTCAATGAACTGGTCTGGACATCTTGTACAGGTCTGAAACTTCATCTAGAGTTTAACCGCAATGTGTGGAAGTTTTCAGGTCTGTTTTCCGTGTCCATCGTGGTATCATCAATTCAGAAGGAGGCTGTTGACATACCCGGCTGGTTACCAAGATGGCAGGGATGCTGCGGACGCCAAGCTTTCTAATGAAGAATGCACAGGCTTTTTCAATACTACTACTTGAAAGCTATCTCTCCAGATAGAAGGGGTGATATCTCCAGACCTTACAATCTAATACAGTTAGGGCTATTCTTGGCACTGCAGATGTTTGGGAAAGATATATTCAGTGATGCTTTATTATTTCCCATAACTCTGCAATGCCAAGGTTGGCCGTCACTGGTCCACAATATTATTACATGACTGTATGCTGGTGGGGATGGGACACTTCATCGCGGCTGCATCCGCTTCACTGCTGTCACTTCACCACACGACAGCTTGTCGCGGGACATTTCATCGCGGGACATTTCATCGCTAAAAGTAAGTTTTAATGTGTTAGAGTTAGAAGATAGAGTTTTAGAATTAGAATTTTAGTATTGGGGTTAAGGGTGTTTAGAATTAGGGTTTAGGGGGTTAGAATTAGTTTTTAGGGTTCGGGGTTAATTTTAGTATTAGGATTTAGGGGGTTAATTTTAGTATTAGGGTTCGGGGGTTAGTATTAGGGTTTGGGGGTTAGTATTAGGGTTTAGGGTGTTAGTATTAGTGTTTGGGGGTTAGTATTAGGGTTTAGGGGTTAGTATTAGGGTTCGGGTGTTAATTTTAGTATTGGGGTTTTGGGGTTAATTTTAGTATTGGGTTAATTTTAGTATTAGGGTTTGGGGGGAAATCATTTATTAGGGGGGTCATTTTCTTTTTACTTGTACATTTGTAAGAGCTGACAGTTCAGCGTTCTAACTGCCGCGCTGAACTGTCAGCGATGAAGCCGCGGCGATGAAGTGTCCTAGACCCATGCTGGTGGCATGCAATAATACTTGGCAGTATGTGTGCTTTTGGTGCCCTTCTCACATGCTTAGTGTCCATGCCTCACCTTCGCTTGTATCTCCATTTTCAGGACTGATCCGATGATGGACAGGATATCACTGATTATTATTAAGATATACCAGCCATTGATGAACTCCATGCGATCAGACCACGCTACGCTCCTTGAGGATCGATACTCCACAAACTTTGCATATTCCTTAAAGGAAAAGGGAATAATATTTCTCTGGAAGCGGCTGGTACTCGTAGGAAGCAGTGTCAGGTTTCCGCAGTATAAACCGCGCCGTTTACTTTATGGAGTAGACGTTTCTGACCTAAATCTGAGGAATCATATCTGGGTAGTTCTGATCGATAGGGGCTGTTAATAGGGGGTGGGGAGGGTCTGGATACTTCTGATCATTATACATTAATAGGGGGCGGGGAGGGTCTGGATACTTCTGATCATTATACATTAATAGGGGGCGGGGAGGGTCTGGATACTTCTGATCGATAGGGGCTGTTAATAGGGGGCGGGGAGGGTCTGGATACTTCTGATCATTATACATTAATAGGGGGCGGGGAGGGTCTGGATACTTCTGATCATTATACATTAATAGGGGGCGGGGAGGGTCTGGATACTTCTGATCATTATACATTAATAGGGGGCGGGGAGGGTCTGGATACTTCTGATCGATAGGGGCTGTTAATAGGGGGCGGGGAGGGTCTGGATACTTCTGATCATTATACATTAATAGGGGGCGGGGAGGGTCTGGATACTTCTGATCATTATACATTAATAGGGGGCGGGGAGGGTCTGGATACTTCTGATCACTATACATTAATAGTGGGCGGGGAGGGTCTGGATACTTCTGATCATTATACATTAATAAAGGCTGGGGAGGGTCTGGATACTTCTGATCACTATACATTAATAGGGGGTGGGGAGGGTCTGGATACTTCTGATCATTATACATTAATAGGGGGTGGGGAGGGTCTGGATGACACATTTAAGGATTGACTCACTCTTTGGAGGTGGAATCCATTCAGCACAGATCGCACGCAGAGTGATATGGAAGATACACAGATCAGTATGACCACAGCATCGAATATCATCATGTAATGGGTATTCTTCTGTACTGTGTGGAGATAAACAGAGGGGCTAGCTATATACTGCACCCCCCCCCCCCCCCCATCAGTGCACTCAGCTAATTAACACTAATGCCCATGGTGCTTACTGGACCCGGACACATGCCAGTCCCTGCATTCCTGGATGCCAGCGTCATTATCCAGGCTGATTTTTATCCGTCCGCTGTGAGCCTTGTTATCAAACGTTATCTGCAAGACACAAGGGAGCATTTAAATCCCAGCATGCAGAGAGCGTGACCGGCCAATAAAGCCCCGCCTATCTCTCCAAGCCCCTCCTTATTGGCGGCCACTGAATTATTTTGTAAGACTACCGGAGAGCTGGAAATTGTTTTAAAGTAAAAAGAAGAGCTTTTCACATCTATTAGACATACGTACAATATACAGAGAATACACTAGGTGGCGCTGTCCCTTTAAAGGAACATCGCCCCAATCTGGATCAAACGGGCGAACCTGGGTGCAGGAAGAGGTGGCGGGCTTACTGTCACTGTGAAATCGTAGCAATCCGGCATCTCATGATGACGAATGGTCTGAAGATTAATTGCTTTCAGTCTAAACATAATGTCCACATTAACCAGTCTATAAAAGAAACAAGTGATATGATTTAGTATAAACCCAGATCACCTGCCTGTGTTACCTGCAATATCCCATCTGCAAACTCACCTGTAAAAATCCAGAGTCAAGTTAGACCAGTTATCTGCCCCATCACTATACAGAGTCATTGGTTTAATATAGAGGCAATCTGGGAACCGAGTAAAACAAGAGTTACTAACTGTATTCAGAAATGTATACTTAATAGAGAATCAACGTTACAAACAATACAACAAACTGTAATAGTATATCAAAACCAGTTACATTAAATCACAATTTTTTATCAATATGTTACGTAAAACACCTGTAGCTTTATTTAATATATAAAACCCTGGCAATTGTAATACATTAATGACTGTATTATAGCAAACACCTATAACTGTAATATTATATCAAACATCGGTTATATTAGATTACAATTATTTATTAATATATCATATAAAACATCTGTAGCTGTATGTAATATAGTACATAATACATGACAAATTGTATTATAGCAAACACTTGTAAATGTAATATTATACCAAACATCAGTTACATTGAATCACAATTATTTATTAATATATCACATAGAACACCAGTAGCTGCATGTAATACATTATATAATAAATTACAAACTGTATTATAGCAAACACATGTATAATGGGATTGTACTGTTTATATAAATACCCGATACAGTGTTTAATATGACACCTATAATATTCATAACTGTGATTGTATTGTTTATATAAATACCCGATACAGTGTGTAATATGACACCTGTAATATTCATAATTGGGATTGTAATGTTTATATAAATACCTAATACAGTGTTTAATATGACACCTGTATTATTACCAGATAAATAATTAAATGGCTCCTAGAACGGTTTCTTGTAGATGTAAATATTTTATACTGTGTATATAATACAGAATAATGGTAAAAGATATAAAGGGGGTAATGTATAAAAACTCCCACACTTCAAAGTGCGGTTTTTATAACTGCGGACACCTTGCGGTGCGGGAGCTTGGCGGATGTTCTTCGACAGAAATCAGGAGCTTTCCTTTATACATTGGCTGCGCCAGTGCAACGGGCGTCAGTGCTACCAGGAAGTAGTTTTTCCAGTGGAGGCGGCGTAGACCGAAAATTGATGTGAATCTGCTTTATTCAAAGGCGCATACGCAGGTGGCGCCAATATTTGACGCTATCTGCACACGTGCCGTGGTTATACATAGCCCCAAACGTTTTAGTATTTGCTTTTTTTTTTTTTCTTTTTTACCAGTCTCAATCTCTGGGTCAATGTTAAAAGTCTCATTTCCAGGAAAGATGCTGCCTTGTTTGTAGAAGTGCTGACACAGCGACAGTCCTGTCGGTTCCCCTCCTTGACGCTCGTAGGCATGGTTACCAACTGAAATGTTCTCCAGATTCAGGTACTGAGGGGAATGGGAGGAAATTATTAAAAACAGACCACATCACAACACCGCATTTGCACCACCCTTCAAAAGTTCCCGATTATTTAGAAATGTCCTAGTTTTAATCAGCACAACAGTTTTAAGCTATATATATACATAAATCAGTGGTTTCAAGCTACATATAAGTAATTTACAACATTAAAAATGTCTACATTGATCCATTTTAATGGACCAAATTTTCTTTACTTTCAAAAACAAGGGAATTTCTAAGTGACCCCAAACTTTTGAACAGTAGTGTGTATATATTGAGCTAGCAGGATCATAAGCAAGTTGATCGTATCACCTTGTGTCACCATATACAAATGGATATACTAATGCGGAAAGCAAATTAATGTACAGATGTCACAGGAATTACACCTATGATCAGAAATGAAAGACACTAACAGTACGTTTGCTTCTTTATGGAGAGGCTTGGTGGGGGACTTGGAACGCACATTGGGAGGTATGTATTGCTTCAATTCCTCTATCCATGCCAATGGTGACATCATAAAGCTAAGTCTGCTGCCCGTGTGCATTGTGGGTCAGTGGATGTATGTCTATCTGAAAGCAAACCGTACCCAATTCTAAAGAGCAGCGCTACGTCACGGGTATGAGGTATAACATGTTAACCACAGGGACCCTAATTACAATGCGTCGGTCCTGATGTTTTATCTTGATGTCTCTGATGCTAGCTAAGGCGTATTTTCTGTCCTTACCCTGTTAATAGTGAAATCAATGTGATCATAGACGGCGTCCTGAAGATAGACCGCGTACGTATCTTCCTGAGAATCCACGTATCCTTTCAGAAACAGGTGTTTAAACGCGATCGTGTTCTCCTCCTTGAAATTCACGACCATCTGATTAGTGAGTCCGAATAACACCAGCTTCAAATAAAGAACACGTCACAACATTATAACAATATCACAACTCCAAACGTCACAACATTATAACAATATCACAACTACACACGTCACAACAATATCACACCTCCACACGTCACAACGTTATAACAATATCACACCTCCACACGTCACAACATTATAACAATATCACAACTACACACGTCACAACAATATCACACCACCACACGTCACAACGTTATAACAATATCACACCTCCACACGTCACAACGTTATAACAATATCACACCTCCACACGTCACAACATTATAACAATATCACACCTCCACACGTCACAACATTATAACAATATCACAACTCCACACGTCACAACATTATAACAAACCACAACTACACACGTCACAACATTATAACAATATCACAACTCCACACGTCACAATGTTATAACAATATCACAACTCCACACGTCACAACATTATAACAATATCACAACTCCACACATCACAACATTATAACAATATCACAACTCCACACGTCACAACGTTATAACAATATCACACCTCCACACGTTACAACAATATCACACCTCCACACGTCACAACGTTATAACAATATCACACCTACACACGTCACAATGTTATAACAATATCACACCTACACACGTCACAATGTTATAACAATATCACAACTCCACACGTCACAACATTATAACAATATCACACCTCCACACGTCACAACGTTATAACAATATCACATCTCCACACGTCACAACGTTATAACAATATCACACCTCCACACGTCACAAGGTTATAACAATATCACATCTCCACATGTCACAATGTTATAACAATATCACACCTCCACATGTCACAACGTTATAACAATATCACATCTCCACATGTCACAATGTTATAACAATATCACACCTCCACACGTCACAACGTTATAACAATATCACACCTCCACACGTCACAACGTTATAACAATATCACAACTCCACACGTCACAACATTATAACAATATCACAACTCCACACGTCACAACATTATAACAATATCACAACTCCACACGTCACAACGTTATAACAATATCACACCTCCACACGTCACAACGTTATAACAATATCACACCTCCACACGTCACAACGTTATAACAATATCACACCTCCACACGTCACAACGTTATAACAATATCACACCTCCACATGTCACAACGTTATAACAATATCCTAACTACACACGTCACAACGTTATAACAATATCACACCTCCACACGTCACAAGGTTATAACAATATCACACCTCCACACGTCACAACGTTATAACAATATCACACCTCCACACGTCACAACGTTATAACAATATCACACCTCCACACGTCACAACGTTATATTAATATCACACCTCCACATGTCACAACGTTATAACAATATCACAACTCCACATGTCACAATGTGATAACAATATCACATCTCCACATGTCACAACATTATAACAATATCACAACTCCACACGTCACAACATTATAACAATATCACACCTCCACACGTCACAACGTTATAACAATATAACACCTCAACACGTCACAACATTATAACAATATCACACCTCCACACGTCACAACATTATAACAATATCACACCTCCACACGTCACAACGTTATAACAATATCACACCTCCACACGTCACAACGTTATAACAATATCACACCTCCACATGTCACAACGTTATAACAATATCACAACTCCACACGTCACAACGTTATAACAATATCACACCTCCACATGTCACAACGTTATAACAATATCACACCTCCACACGTCACAAGGTTATAACAATATCACATCTCCACATGTCACAATGTTATAACAATATCACATCTCCACATGTCACAACATTATAACAATATCACACCTCCACACGTCACAAGGTTATAACAATATCACATCTCCACATGTCACAATGTTATAACAATATCACACCTCCACATGTCACAACGTTATAACAATATCACATCTCCACATGTCACAATGTTATAACAATATCACATCTCCACATGTCACAATGTTATAACAATATCACACCTCCACACGTCACAACGTTATAACAATATCACACCTCCAAACGTCACAACATTATAACAATATCACACCTCCACACGTCACAAGGTTATAACAATATCACATCTCCACATGTCACAATGTTATAACAATATCACATCTCCACATGTCACAACATTATAACAAACCACAACTACACACGTCACAACATTATAACAATATCACAACTCCACACGTCACAATGTTATAACAATATCACAACTCCACACGTCACAACATTATAACAATATCACAACTCCACACATCACAACATTATAACAATATCACAACTCCACACGTCACAACGTTATAACAATATCACACCTCCACACGTTACAACAATATCACACCTCCACACGTCACAACGTTATAACAATATCACACCTCCACACGTCACAACATTATAACAATATCACACCTCCACACGTCACAACGTTATAACAATATCACACCTCCACACGTCACAACGTTATAACAATATCACACCTCCACACGTCACAACGTTATGACAATATCACACCTCCACACGTCACAACATTATAACAATATCACACCTCCACACATCACAACGTTATAACAATATCACACCTCCACACGTCACAACGTTATAACAATATCACACCTCAACACGTCACAACATTATAACAATATCACAACTCCACACGTCACAACATTATAACAATATCACAACTACACACGTCACAACGTTATAACAATATCACACCTCCACACATCACAACATTTTAACAATATCACACCTCCACACGTCACAACGTTATCACAATATCACACCTCCACACGTTTCAATGTTATATCACACCTCCACACGTCACAACGTTATAACAATATCACACCTCCACACGTCACAACGTTATAACAATATCACACCTACACACGTCACAACGTTATAACAATATCACACCTACACACGTCACAACGTTATAACAATATCACACCTCCACACGTCACAACGTTATAACAATATCACACCTCCACACGTCACAACATTATAACAATATCACACCTCAACACGTCACAACATTATAACAATATCACAACTCCACACGTCACAACGTTATAACAATATCACAACTCCACAAGTCACAACGTTATAACAATATCACAACTCCACACGTCACAATGTTATAACAATATCACAACTCCACACGTCACAACATTATAACAATATCACAACTCCACACGTCACAACATTATAACAATATCACACCTCCACACGTCACAACGTTATAACAATATCCCACCTCCACACGTCACAACGTTATAACAATATCACACCTCCACGCGTCACAACGTTATAACAATATCACACCTCCGCACGTCACAACATTATAACAATATCACACCTCCACACGTCACAACATTATAACAATATCACACCTCCACACGTCACAACATTATAACAATATCACACCTCCACATGTCACAACATTATAACAATATCACACCTCCACACGTCACAACATTATAACAATATCACAACTCCACACGTCACAACATTATAACAATATCACACCTCCACACGTCACAACGTTATAACAATATCACACCTCCACACGTCACAACGTTATAACAATATCACACCTCCACACGTCACAAGGTTATAACAATATCACACCTCCACATGTCACAACATTATAACAATATCACACCTCCACATGTCACAATGTTATAACAATATCACAAGTACACACGTCACAACAATATCACACCTCCACACGTCACAACGTTATAACAACATCACAACTACACACGTCACAACGTTATAACAATATCACACCTCCACGCGTCACAACGTTATAACAATATCACACCTCCGCACGTCACAACATTATAACAATATCACACCTCCACACGTCACAACATTATAACAATATCACACCTCCACATGTCACAACATTATAACAATATCACACCTCCACACGTCACAACATTATAACAATATCACAACTCCACACGTCACAACATTATAACAATATCACACCTCCACACGTCACAACGTTATAACAATATCACACCTCCACACGTCACAACGTTATAACAATATCACACCTCCACACGTCACAAGGTTATAACAATATCACACCTCCACATGTCACAACATTATAACAATATCACACCTCCACATGTCACAATGTTATAACAATATCACAAGTACACACGTCACAACAATATCACACCTCCACACGTCACAACGTTATAACAACATCACAACTACACACGTCACAACGTTATAACAATATCACACCTCCACATGTCACAACGTTATAACAATATCACACCTCCACACGTCACAACATTATAACAATATCACACCTCCACACGTCACAACATTATAACAATATCACACCTCCACACGTCACAACGTTATAACAATATCACACCTCCACACGTCACAACGTTATAACAATATCACACCTCCACACGTCACAACATTATAACAATATCACAACTCCACACGTCACAACATTATAACAATATCACACCTCCACACGTCACAACGTTATAACAATATCACACCTCCACACGTCACAACGTTATAACAATATCACACCTCCACACGTCACAAGGTTATAACAATATCACATCTCCACATGTCACAATGTTATAACAATATCACACCTCCACATGTCACAACGTTATAACAATATCACATCTCCACATGTCACAATGTTATAACAATATCACACCTCCACACGTCACAACGTTATAACAATATCACACCTCCACACGTCACAACGTTATAACAATATCACAACTCCACACGTCACAACGTTATAACAATATCACAACTCCACACGTCACAACGTTATAACAATATCACAACTCCACTCGTCACAACGTTATAACAATATCACACCTCCACACGTCACAACATTATAACAATATCACACCTCCACACGTCACAACATTATAACAATATCACACCTCCACACGTCACAACGTTATAACAATATCACACCTCCACACGTCACAACGTTATAACAATATCACACCTCCACACGTCACAACGTTATAACAATATCACACCTCCACATGTCACAACGTTATAACAATATCACACCTCCACACGTCACAAGGTTATAACAATATCACATCTCCACATGTCACAATGTTATAACAATATCACATCTCCACATGTCACAATGTTATAACAATATCACATCTCCACATGTCACAACATTATAACAATATCACACCTCCACACGTCACAAGGTTATAACAATATCACATCTCCACATGTCACAATGTTATAACAATATCACACCTCCACATGTCACAACGTTATAACAATATCACATCTCCACATGTCACAATGTTATAACAATATCACATCTCCACATGTCACAATGTTATAACAATATCACACCTCCACACGTCACAACGTTATAACAATATCACACCTCCAAACGTCACAACGTTATAACAATATCACACCTCCAAACGTCACAACATTATAACAATATCACACCTCCACATGTCATAACATTATAACAATATCACACCTCCAAACGTCACAACATTATAACAATATCACACCTCCACACGTCACAACGTTATAACAATATCACACCTCCACACGTCACAACGTTATAACAATATCACACCTCCACACGTCACAACGTTATAACAATATCACATCTCCACATGTCACAATGTTATAACAATATCACACCTCCACACGTCACAACGTTATAACAATATCACACCTCCACACGTCACAACGTTATAACAATATCACACCTCCACACGTCACAACGTTATATTAATATCACACCTCCACATGTCACAACGTTATAACAATATCACAACTCCACATGTCACAATGTTATAACAATATCACATCTCCACATGTCACAACATTATAACAATATCACAACTCCACACGTCACAACATTATAACAATATCACACCTCCACACGTCACAACGTTATAACAATATAACACCTCAACACGTCACAACATTATAACAATATCACACCTCCACACGTCACAACATTATAACAATATCACAACTCCACACGTCACAACGTTATAACAATATCACACCTCCACACGTCACAACGTTATAACAATATCACACCTCCACATGTCACAACGTTATAACAATATCACAACTCCACACGTCACAACATTATAACAATATCACACCTCCACATGTCACAACGTTATAACAATATCACACCTCCACACGTCACAAGGTTATAACAATATCACATCTCCACATGTCACAATGTTATAACAATATCACATCTCCACATGTCACAACATTATAACAATATCACACCTCCACACGTCACAAGGTTATAACAATATCACATCTCCACATGTCACAATGTTATAACAATATCACATCTCCACATGTCACAATGTTATAACAATATCACATCTCCACATGTCACAATGTTATAACAATATCACACCTCCACACGTCACAACGTTATAACAATATCACACCTCCAAACGTCACAACATTATAACAATATCACACCTCCACACGTCACAACGTTATAACAATATCACACCTCCAAACGTCACAACATTATAACAATATCACACCTCCAAACGTCACAACATTATAACAATATCACACCTCCACATGTCACAACATTATAACAATATCACACCTCCAAACGTCACAACATTATAACAATATCACACCTCGACACGTCACAACGTTATAACAATATCACACCTCCACACGTCACAACGTTATAACAATATCACATCTCCACATGTCACAATGTTATAACAATATCACACCTCCAAACGTCACAACATTATAACAATATCACAACTCCACATGTCACAATGTTATAACAATATCACACCTCCACATGTCACAAGGTTATAACAATATCACAACTACACACGTCACAATGTTATAACAATACTGAGTGTATCATAAAGAAAATCTAATATTATTTAATTAATTTTAAAGAGCCAATCATTTTTTTTATTTTAGTCTAACTTTATATCTGCTGTAGCCCAGTTTCATTGACGGGTTAACAGTTTCTGCTCTAGTCCGGTCATAGTATAATAAGAATTATTGTTGTGTTTTCTAGATCCTCTGCTCTCCTTTTTTAGAGACCCCAGCAGTGCCCCCGTTTTAACCTAAATTATTCTGGGAAATGAAGCCAAGCAGTAAATTGCTGCAGGAAATAAACTAAATTATTCAAAGACATGGAAAAGAGACAATGACTAAATACCATGTCTATCACGTTACCCTCACAGCACATAGCTTACATTTATCACAAACATGTGACACGTTAACATATCACATATTCCCTTCTATTCGTCAGGTTTCTATGGATACAGGGCAAAGACTGTATCATTATCCAGACATTGGGACGCCAGGCCTCAGGTGATCCTGACGCCGGATTTAAAGGACCACGGTAGACAGATGATGCACTTAGGAGTTAAAGAGAAGTTAAACCCTAAAATTAAAGAAATTGCCATTTCGGTCCCCCCAACACTTACCTTTTATCCTGGTCAAATGTGCTGGAACAAACAACTTACCTAAATCTTCAGCATGTTCTGTGTTCCTGCTTATACTACAGTGCCGACATCTAGTGTCTGTCTCCCTGTCTGCTCCCTCCTTCTACAGCGTCATACTTTTTACATTCTCAGACACAATCACACCCTATGTCCTTCCTAACTGTTCACAATAGTATTATCCATTCTCAAGTACTTTCCTAATTAATGGGTATCCATGTAGCAAACTAAGGCAACTGCATAACTTACTTGGATTGTCACCATTGCTATTTTTAATATCTGAATGCATAGTTTCCACGGTTTGCGGCCACGAGCTCGGAACTTTTCACATGGGTTCATGAAGAAAAATTTGAGTTTCCTTCTCAGCTGCTCTTCCATGATTAGTGGCTCTGTGATGGGGAACTGCATGCCTGCGTGGTCACAGTCATCCGAGGAGCTGCAGGCAGCTTTAATGACTATCCCAGGACTTTCCATCTAGGAAGGAATAATGATCTGTAGATTAAAGAGAGAGACAGAACTGTTTATAGTACAAGACCTGCTTCCACGGAAAACTCTGCTGTGCAATATAATGATATCTTGTAACCAAGGCATCCAGTATCTGCACAGCAATATCTGCTATACTACGCACTGTGCAATAAGATGATCTATTATTCTCCAAGGTAGGTCCAGACCCTTTTTTAAGGCGATCTGTGGCCATAGATGTGGTTTTACCAATGACAAAATATTTTTCCTGAATTAAGGGAGTTAGCTGGCCTGACTCCGATGTGATATAGTATCTCTCCCATAATATATGTACCATACCATATATAATGGTAAATATGAATGAAAAAAGAAAAGGCCTGAATATAAGGCATATGGGCTCTTGACTGTCTCCTGTATTCAGAATGTTGGGTGGTCACGTGACCCCATGGCGCTCTGACTTCTGGGATGCATGAAAAAAAAAATCTGAATATCTCTGTGGATCTAAACTGGCAGCCATGGCCCGGACATGGTCCTCAAGGGTTAATGTGTGTCCCCTATCCTGTCTAAAAAAAAAATTCTAGCAGCACGGATCTAAACAGTAATGCTGTAAAACATGTCCGTATTGATTAGATTGTAAGCTCATTGGAGCTCACATATGCAACAGTCTTATTGGAAGTTGGATCTTGATATTGTGCTGATTTAATATTATATGAGATCTTTTTACTAGATATTATCCAAGGCATGAACAAACAGACCAGTGTGTAGGATGCGGTTATCCTATTTTTGGTCTAATGAAAGGCAGCAGAGAGATGGACACTGGGCTATTGTTAGTTAATTGTACCCTGCACGTTGAATAATCCCCTACTATTTTCAACATATTTTCCAAATTCCTTTGCATGTCCTTTGATGATCGTCACTGTTCTGCGCTCTGCCGTAATTCATTTACACAATCATTCACTCTATGCTTCCTTTTGGGTAAATTACAAAAGGTTAGTTTGCAGTATATTAATTTATCCAACCAATAGGCAGCTAGTATGGCTCAAATAAGAGGCATGCATTAAAGGGGCAGATCAGTGTCTGAAAAATATTTGTACATACATCCTGCATCATGCAAAATAAAGAAAATGATTTCTCCTATCAGTTCTTTTCCTCAAAAAAAGAAAATAAAAAGCAATTGATTTTATTGCTGTCGCTATAGTAACAGCCCTGCCTATTTCACCAGGGACTCCCGATTGGATGTCACTGTATTTAGAAGCCCCGCCGAAATTGTATTCAGTGTAAAACTACAGGAAAATTGTAAATTGTTTAAAAGATACAAATAAGTGCATTGCAGATATATTAAAAGAAATGTACAGTATACAGAAAATAAGGTAGGTGGAAGTGTGTGGCAGGGACCAGTATAAACAGTTCTGCTCTTGGAATATCCTGCTAGACCAGTTTAATGTACAGGGGGGCCGAGTTCTCGGGTTTATTACTCGATGGCTAGAAATTCCCAAGTCTTTGTGATCACAGACTGGATGTGAAGGAAAATGAATTAACATGGCACCTGCCCTTCAGCACACCCTCTGTACCAGGATTTATTTTGTTTCTATAGAATTTGCATCTTTGCTGGTTCTGTCCCTGTGGACCCCATCCCCAGCATCTCTTGGGAGCCAATCGGAGGACTCTTTTGGGAGCCAATCAGAGGACTCTTATAGAGTCAGCATCATGTGTGTACATTAGACGTCCTCCTGTGAAAAGGGAAAAGGCAGCCAACCATGTCAATTACAAGTGGCACTGTACCACACTTCTCAATATGTCTACCGCTGAGAAATCAATATACAGTGCCTACCTGCACACCATATACCGAAATATTGTTCCTACCTGAGAGATCAATATACAGTACCTACCTGCAAACCATATACCTCAATATCGTACCTACCTACACACCTGAGAAATCAATATACAGTGCCTAATTGCACACCATAGACTTTAATATTGTTACTACCGGCACACCTGAGCATATGAGAACTCAATATACGGTAACTACTTGTGAGTAGTGTATACGACACAGTCACACACCTGGAGTGCCGCTTATTACTTTGCATTCCACGTACTTGCATACCTGTGAGCAGTATACATTGCACGCACCTGCACACCAGTGAGCAGTACACATTACACGCACTGGCACACCTGTGAGCAGTACACATTGCACGTACTGGCACACCAGCAAGTAGCACATTTTGCATGTAGCTGCACACCTGTGAGTCAATTTTAATAAACAAATCTGCACAACTCTGAATAATGTACATTACCCATACCTGCACACCTATGCATAGGGTATACATGTGCACCTGTGAAGAGTAGAGTACACCTATTTGCATACCCATGAATAGGTCATATTGCACATACTAGCACACCTTTGAATAATGTATACTGCATGTAGTTGCACACATGTGTATAGTGTATATTGCACATACATGCACACAGTATATTGCACCTACCTGCACACAGGAGAAGGCTGTACATCCAGTTATCTGGATCCTGAATGAATCACACGGGACAGATCCTTATTATCTGTTCCCTTCTTCTCTTCAATTCCTCCTCCCCACTCACTTGTCAGTCTGCTGTCTGTCAACCACAGTGTGTGTCTCAGAGCTGTATCTCTCTCTGTGTCTATTCTAGTGATGGATCTTTCTCTCTTTGTTCTAGTGCTGGATCTCTATCTGTCAGTCTGTTTTTGTGCTGGATCTCTGTCTATGTCTTTGTCTCATTCTGTTCTAGTACTGAATCTCTCTCTGTCAGTCTGTTTTAGTTCTGGATCTCTCTCTCTCTGTCAGTCTATTTTAGTTCTGGATCTCTCTCTCTCTCTGTCAGTCTGGTCTAGTGCTGGCTCTCTTTCTGTCAGTCTGTTCTAGTGCTGACTCTCTCTCTGTCAGTATGTTCTAGTGCTGGATCTCTCTGTGTCAGTATGTTCTAGTGCTGGATCTCTCTTTGTGTCAGTCTGTTCTAGTACTGAATCTCTCCCTGTCAGTCTTTTCTAGTGCTGGATCTCTCTGTGTCAGTATGTTCTGGTGCTGGATCTCTCTGTGTCAGTATGTTCTAGTGCTGGATCTCTCTGTGTCCGTATGTTCTGGTGCTGGTTCTCTCTGTGTCAGTATGTTCTAGTGCTGGGTCTCTCTCTGTCAGTATGTTCTAGTGCTGGATCTCTCCCTCTGTCAGTCTGTTCTAGTGCTGGATCTCTCTCTGTCAGTATGTTCTAGTACTGAATCTCTCTCTGTCAGTATGTTCTAGTGCTGAATCTCTCTCTGTCAGTATGTTCTAGTGCTGGATCTCTCTCTGTCAGTATGTTCTAGTGCTGGATCTCTCTCTGTCAGTATGTTCTAGTGCTGGATCTCTCTCTCTGTCAGTCTGTTCTAGTGCTGGATCTCTCTCTGTCAGTATGTTCTAGTGCTGGATCTCTCTCTGTCAGTATGTTCTAGTGCTGGATCTCTGTCTATCTCTCAGGCTGTCTCACTTCTGTCTGTCTCAATATCTGTCTCTCAGTACAGATTATTTCAGTGCTCTCTGTAAGTGTAATTCTCAGTCTGTATAAGTGAGTCTCAGTCAGTCAGTGCAGAATGCCTCAGTCAGCTGTCAGCTCTCTCAGTCTTACATGGAGTGTCTCATTCTGTGTCTGTCAGTCTCTGTCTCAGTGTTAGTCTCTCACGCAGTCTGTCACCACCTATTTCTCTATCTCACAGGCAGTCTCACTGGCTGTCAGCTCTCTCAGTCTTACATGGAGTGTCTCATTCTGTGTCTCTCAGTCTCTGTCTCAGTGTTAGTCTCTCACACTGTATCACGGTCTGTCACCACCTATTTCTCTATCTCACTGGCTGTCAGCTCTCTCAGTCTTACATGGAGTGTCTCATTCTGTGTCTCTCAGTCTCTGTCTCAGTGTTAGTCTCTCACACTGTATCACGGTCTGTCACCACCTATATCTCTATCTCACAGGCAGTCTCACTGGCTGTCATCCTCTCAGTCTCATTGCGTCTCTCTCCCGGTCTGCAGGTTGGATTAGAACCTCACGTGATCTGCAACCGGGTCCAGAGGAGTGGCCAGGTGTAAAAGTAAGCTTCTAACTGGTTCGCGTAGCTGACAATCACATTGCGAACCAGCCCCCACGTGATCTGATCAGCTGTAATTGGCTGAATCGTTTTCGTGTATCCGTTGCTCTTAGCAACCGGCCGTTCCTAAGGACGCCATGCCCGTATAGTACGACGGGGACCGCATGAGGAGATCCGGGGGGCCAAGAAAAGACTATCAGAAACTAGTGCGCTCCTTCCGGGGACTGGGGTAAGACTTTATAACGAGTGCTCAGCCTGGGTGAGTCTTATACCAAGTGCTCAGCCAGGGTAAGTCTTTATAACAAGTGCTCAGCCAGGGTAAGTCTTATACCAAGTGCTCAGCCAGGGTAAGTCTTATACCAAGTGCTCAGCCAGGGTAAGTCTTATACCAAGTGCTCAGCCTGGGTAAGTCTTATACCAAGTGCTCAGCCAGGGTAAGTCTTATACCAAGTGCTCAGCCGGGGTAAGACTTTATAACGAGTGCTCAGCCTGGGTGAGTCTTATACCAAGTGCTCAGCCGGGGTAAGTCTTATACCAAGTGCTCAGCCAGGGTAAGTCTTATAACAAGTGCTCAGCCAGGGTAAGTCTTATACCAAGTGCTCAGCCAGGGTGAGTCTTATAACAAGTGCTCAGCCAGGGTAAGTCTTATACCAAGTGCTCAGCCGGGGTAAGTCTTATACCAAGTGCTCAGCCAGGGTAAGTCTTATACCAAGTGCTCAGCCAGGGTAAGTCTTATAACAAGTGCTCAGCCAGGGTAAGTCTTATACCAAGTGCTCAGCCAGGGTGAGTCTTTATAACAAGTGCTCAGCCAGGGTAAGTCTTATACCAAGTGCTCAGCCAGGGTAAGTCTTATACCAAGTGCTCAGCCGGGGTAAGTCTTATACCAAGTGCTCAGCCAGGGTAAGTCTTATACCAAGTGCTCAGCCGGGGTAAGTCTTTATAACAAGTGCTCAGCCAGGGTAAGTCTTATACCAAGTGCTCAGACAGGGTAAGTCTTATACCAAGTGCTCAGCCGGGGTAAGTCTTATACCAAGTGCTCATCCAGGGTAAGTCTTATAACAAGTGCTCAGCCAGGGTAAGTCTTATACCAAGTGCTCATCCAGGGTAAGTCTTATAACAAGTGCTCAGCCAGGGTAAGTCTTTATACCAAGTGCTCAGCCAGGGTAAGTCTTTATACCAAGTGCTCAGCCAGGGTAAGTCTTTATAACAAGTGCTCAGCCAGGGTAAGTCTTTAAAACATGTGCTCAGCCAGGGTAAGTCTTTATAACAAGTGCTCAGCCAGGGTAAGTCTTTATACCAAGTGCTCAGCCAGGGTAAGTCTTATAACAAGTGCTCAGCCAGGGTAAGTCTTATACCAAGTGCTCAGCCGGGGTAAGTCTTATACCAAGTGCTCAGCCAGGGTAAGTCTTTATAACAAGTGCTCAGCCAGGGTAAGTCTTATACCAAGTGCTCAGCCAGGGTAAGTCTTATAACAAGTGCTCAGCCAGGGTAAGTCTTATACCAAGTGCTCAGCCAGGGTAAGTCTTTATAACAAGTGCTCAGCCAGGGTAAGTCTTATACCAAGTGCTCAGCCAGGGTAAGTCTTATAACAAGTGCTCAGCCAGGGTAAGTCTTATACCAAGTGCTCAGCCAGGGTGAGTCTTATACCAAGTGCTCAGCCAGGGTAAGTCTTATACCAAGTGCTCAGCCAGGGTAAGTCTTTATAACAAGTGCTCAGCCAGGGTAAGTCTTATAACAAGTGCTCAGCCAGGGTAAGTCTTATACCAAGTGCTCAGCCGGGGTAAGTCTTATACCAAGTGCTCAGCCAGGGTAAGTCTTATACCAAGTGCTCAGCCAGGGTAAATCTTATACCAAGTGCTCAGCCAGGGTAAGTCTTATACCAAGTGCTCAGCCAGGGTGAGTCTTATACCAAGTGCTCAGCCAGGGTAAGTCTTATACCAAGTGCTCAGCCAGGGTAAGTCTTTATAACAAGTGCTCAGCCAGGGTAAGTCTTATAACAAGTGCTCAGCCAGGGTAAGTCTTATACCAAGTGCTCAGCCGGGGTAAGTCTTATACCAAGTGCTCAGCCAGGGTAAGTCTTATACCAAGTGCTCAGCCAGGGTAAGTCTTATACCAAGTGCTCAGCCAGGGTAAATCTTATACCAAGTGCTCAGCAAGATCTTCAGAAGAACTTCTGTCGCTCTGTAGGTCTTAAAATTAGGGTTAGTGCTAATGTTGGGGTCAAAATGTCACTGTAAAAAGAAATGCACTGCATACTTTTTTCATACCCTACACTACCTGTGAGTAGCAAGCCCATTAGGATAGGTCACAGCTGAGTGGGGTTGTTATGTGCTTCCTAGTGGTACACAGAACTGAATTGCAATGCATTTGTTTTCCTTCTTTTTTTGTTTAAAATATTGTTATATTTTTCAACACAAAATACAGTATCAAATGACATTTTTGTTTCATTTTTTATAAAGGTCTCTGTAGGAGAGAATGGTTAGGAAAGAAATGTTGCTTTCAGTTATTGCCATATAACTAAAAAAAAAATCACATAAAAACATGTAAACATTGGAAATTTCAAAATTAAGGACAAATATTAGCACTTCTTATGTCGATAAATACAATATATAATAGGTGTGGGTGCATTAAATGCAAGAGGAAAATGACAGCTAAACACAAATACCGCAGAAGTGTGAAAACAGCGTCTGGTACGCAGGGTAAGACTAATATAGTCCAGTCACTAAGACTCTACAGACACATTTAAACATATTTTCCCATACTGTATATATCTGCTTGCAATTCTGCTAACGCAATGTATAGATCATTTCTCGTTCTTTACATTCATACTATAATGTTAATAGCGTTCCTGCTAATATCTCCAGGAAAGCGCCAACCACCTAAAGTGGATCTTCCATCCAGCAAAGAGCAATACAAAAACTATGTTAATGGTCCCTGGAGATTCTGTATGAGATATCTTTACTATAAATGAACTATCCAGTGCATGAAACATCTCGAGCAGTAGGTAACCAAACCTCCAGCGCGTTTCACCCTCATTACATAGGGGGTAAAAGGTAAGAGGGGGATACAGGACAAAAGACAGAGCTGCTCTGAACTTAAAAGGATCATTCCCAAAGGACACGGAAGAGAGGCAATAGAACTGGAAGTGTATTGAAGTGAGCACTGGTGAATAAAAGAAAAATAACAGATGTGTATAAAACACATATTTAATACATCAATATAAACAGAAAGGCCCAGATGAACAGCATATATTCATATAGCACAAATCTCAGGTAATTTTGGATATGGATACAGTTGGTACTTGGAAAGATTGTAGGATTATGAAATTTCAGAAAGAGGCCGGCGCATTTCGCCCTTGATAAGGCTTCATCAGAGGTTACAGCAAAGTAGTGTTAACGTTGGATACGTGTGGACACGTGTTGTCCCAAGAAGGACATAAAATGCGTTGCTTGCTGAAATTATTCCGGTGTGTGTTGGAGGTCTTTAGTCGAAAGTACTTATTTTGCAGGAACTAGTGTAAATTAAAAACATTCAAGTATGCAATAAAATCCGATAAAAACACAGCTAGCCGGACTAGGGTTGCATAGGGTACATACATCTACAATGTGCCTTTTTTGTTATTTTATTGGAACATTTTGTTTTTTTTCTAGAGGAAAGGCACAATTCATTTAATAATACTCATTAGTTTGCAGCGTGGCCTTGTGATAGGTCACGTGGTTTCTGCAAGTTTATTTGCAGACTTGCTAAGAGTTATCATTTGTAGACCATCCATTACTGCAATACATGCAGTCCACGGGCAGCTTGAGTTTCCTGGAAGAATCAGAACAAAGCTGTCAGTGTGCTTTGCACAGCTCTGATTAAGTCATTAATAACCTGTCTCTGTGATATGCTCCACCAGTTTTCCAATGAGTGGGTCATAGTGTATTTTCGCTGGACATACGGTGTTCTGAGCAGATGTCAGCAAAGTTTTAGGAAAGATGACAGAGAGAATGATTTGTCTCAAATTTATGAGCCTGAATGAGAGGCTTTTACTTGCTGAGCAGGGATCACTACTTGTGCAAATTAAACAGGGGCACAGATTGTAATAAATACATTATACACAGTATAACCTTCCTCTCTATATATACCGGCTGTCAGTCTGTACTATGACTGCTACATATTTAATACTCACATTATAACCTTCCTCTCTGTATATACCTACTGTCTGTCTGCACTATGACTGCTAGATAATTAATACTCACATTATAACCTTCCTCTCTGTATATACCTACTGTCTGTCTGCACTATGACTGCTAGATAATTAATACTCACATTATAACCTTCATCTCTGTATATACCTACTGTCTGTCTGCACTATGACTGCTAGATAATTAATACTCACATTATAACCTTCCTCTCTGTATATACCGGCTGTCTGTCTGTACTATGACTGCTAGATATTTAATACTCACATTATAACCTTCCTCTCTGTATATACCGGCTGTCAGTCTGTACTATGACTGCTACATATTTAATACTCACATTATAACCTTCCTCTCTGTATATACCTGCTGCTGTCTGTACTATGACTGCTACATATTTAATACTCACATTATAACCTTCCTCTCTGTATATACCTGCTGCTGTCTGCACTATGACTGCTAGATAATTAATACTCACATTATAACCTTCCTCTCTGTATATACCTGCTGCTGTCTGCACTATGACTGCTAGATATTTAATACTCACATTATAACCTTCCTCTCTGTATATACCTGTTGTCTGTCTGCACTATGACGGCTAGATATTTAATACTCACATTATAACCTTCCTCTCTGTATATACCTACTGTCTGTCTGCACTATGACTGCTAGATATTTAATACTCACATTATAACCTTCCTCTCTGTATATACCGGCTGTCTGTCTGTACTATGACTGCTACATATTTAATACTCACATTATAACCTTCCTGTCTGTATATACCTGCTGTCTGTCTGTACTATGACTGCTAGATATTTAATACTCACATTATAACCTTCCTGTCTGTATATACCTGTTGTCTGTCTGCACTATGACTGCTAGATATTTAATACTCACATTATAACCTTCTTGTCTGTATATACCTGCTGTCTGTCTGTACTATGACTGCTAGATATTTAATACTCACATTATAACCTTCCTGTCTGTATATACCTGCTGCCTGTCTGCACTGACTTATTACAATTTGTATAAAGTGTCAGTTCAATTAAATTCCATTACAAACAGTACAATGCCAGTTTGTACATCAACCTGATCTGATTGACTTCTTTAGACTTTTTACTTTTTCCTATTTACCTTGACCTACATGAAAGGTACATGAAGATGGGGGAGTGATCACATTTCCCTTTGGTATAAATAGCCCCTGGTGAGTTTCTCAGGTATATAGTGACCGCATTCACGTGTGTGCAAATGGGACCAGATCTAATATAAATAGAGCTGTTTCATTGCATGACATATATGAGCACACGCACACACAATATATTAATAACACAGATAACATTTCCTTCTGTAATTACCGGGTTATGTGTCTTCATTTTCTCACTAACAAATGAAATGCAAAACCGTCTATATTTCTGTGTTCTCTGCCGGCACAGTCTATATTTCTGTGTACTCTGCCGGCACAGTCTATATTTTTGGGTCCTCTGCCGGCACAGTCTATATTTCTGTGTCCTCTGCCGGCACAGTCTATATTTCTGTGTTCTCTGCCGGCACAGTCTATATTTCTGTGTTCTCTGCTGGCACAGTCTATATTTCTGTGTTCTCTGCTGGCACAGTCAATATTTCTGTGTTCTCTGCCGGCACAGTCTATATTTCTGTGTTCTCTGCCGGCACAGTCTATATTTCTGTGTTCTCTGCCGGCACAGTCTATATTTCTGTGTTCTCTGCCGGCAAAGTCTATATTTCTGTGTTCTATGCCGGCACAGTCTATATTTTTGTGTGTTCTGTGTTGGCACAGTCTATATTTCTGTGTTCTGTGTCGGCACAGTCTATATTTCTGTGTTCTCTGCCGGCACAGTCTATATTTCTGTGTCCTCTGCCGGCACATTCTATATTTCTGTGTTCTCTGCCGGCACAGTCTATATTTCTGTGTTCTCTGCCGGCACAGTCTATATTTCTGTATCCTCTGCCAGCACAGTCTATATTTCTGTGTCCTTTGCGGGCACAGTCAGTATTTCTGTTTCCTTTACCGGCACAGTCGGTATTTCTGTTTCCTTTGCAGGCACAGTCGGTATTTCTGTATCCTCTGCTGGCACAGTCTATCTTTCTGTGTCCTTTGCCGGCACAGTCGGTATTTCTGTTTCCTTTGCCGCCACAGTCGGTATTTCTGTGTCCTCTGCTTGCACAGTCACTGTTTAGCTACTTGTATAGTATATGTTTTTGTTACAGATAGCAATTCTGTGTTTATAAATTGTTTGTATAGATTGTTCATTAAGCTTCTTGTATCCCTTTCAGATATGTCTACCCAGGTATCATCTAGATCTCCATCGAGAGGATCCAGATCATCAGCAAAACGACCTAAGAGTAAAGAGAAGAAAACGGGAAGTGCAAATCGAAAACGAAAACACTCTGGTATATATTTAAGCAAGTTAGAAGAGGCTCTGGGCATTAATTTGGTAGAAGCTGTGGGCATTCTTTTTGTAGAGGCTCTGGGCATTCATTTGTTAGTCTGGGCATTCATTTGTTAGAAGCACTGGGCATTCTAATGGTAGAGGCTTTGGGCCTTTTATTGGTCGAGGCTTGGGGCCTTTTATTGGTCGAGGCTTTGGGCCTTTTATTGGTCGAGGCTTTGGTCCTTTTATTGGTAGAGGCTTTGGGCCTTTTATTGGTCGAGGCTTTGGGCCTTTTATTGGTAGAGGCTTTGGGCATTTTATTGGTAGAGGCTTTGGGCATTTTATTGGTAGATACTCTGGGTATTCTATTGGTAGAGGCTCTAGACATTCTATTGGTAGAGACTTTTGGCAATGTATTGGTAGAAGCTCTGGGTATTCTATTGGTAGAAGCCTTATACATTCTATTGGTAGAAGCCCTACACATTCTATTGGTAGATACTCTGGGTATTCTATTGGTAGAGGCTCTAGACATTCTATTGGTAGAGACTTTTGGCAATGTATTGGTAGAAGCTCTAGACATTCTATTGGTAGAGACTTTTGGCAATGTATTGGTAGAAGCTCTGGGTATTCTATTGGTAGAAGCCCTATACATTCTATTGGTAGACGCCCTATACATTCTATTGGTAGATACTCTGGGTATTCTATTGGTAGAGGCTCTAGATATTCTATTGGTAGAAGCTCTGGACATTCTATTTGTAGAGGCTCTGGACATTCTATTGGTAGAGGCTCTGGACATTCTATTGGTAGAGGCTCTGGACATTCTTTTGGTAGAGGCTCTGGACATTGTATTGGTAGAAGCTCTATACATTCTATTGGTAGAAGCTCTATACATTCTATTGGTAGAAGCTCTGGACATTCTATTTGTAGCGGCTCTGGACATTCTATTGGTAGAGGCTCTGGACATTCTGTTGGTAGAGGCTCTGGACATTCTATTGGTAGCGGCTCTGGACATTCTATTGGTAGCGGCTCTGGACATTCTATTGGTAGAGGCTCTGGACATTCTATTGGTAGCGGCTCTGGACATTCTATTGGTAAAGGCTCTGGACATTCTATTGGTAGAGGCTCTGGACATTGTATTGGTAGAAGCTCTATACATTCTATTGGTAGAAGCTCTGGGCATTGTATTGGTAGAAGCTCTGGACATTCTATTGGTAGCGGCTCTGGACATTCTATTGGTAGAGGCTCTGGACATTCTGTTGGATGAGGCTATTGGCATTCTATTGGTAAAAGATTTGGGCATTCTATAGAGGCTCTGGACATGCTGCAATGGCAAGCTCTGTAATCTGTTTAAAGCAGCAGTACTAGCTCCTGCACATAGACAGTATATGATAATACTTTAATACTTTTTTTTTCAGCTAAGAAGAGTGGCAGTTCTGCAACATCTACCAGTACAGGCAAGTTTTTTTTTTTTTAATGTTACAAATTAATGTCCATTTACTGCTGGTAATTATTAAAAACAACCAGGTTTGGAATGGACATATATTATTGCTCAGGCATAACATTGCTGACAAATAGGATCACATCTCCCTGTCACTGAGAGTATTGTTCTGTACAATTCTCATCCTTATAAAGCTGGTACCAGATGTAAATACAATATGGAAGCAGTATAGACCGGACCTCTTATTCTGTCCATTAGATGCTCAGTCTGCTCAGAGTGTGTAAAAGTAGTGAGGAATAATATAAAAGACTATTCTAAATAAAGAAATAATAGTAATATATTAATGTTATATATTGTAAGAATATATATAACATTAATATATGTTTTTTTTTAATTATTTATGCTTTTTATAATTGCCGTAATAGCTGAGGTCCTGCCTGATTTTTCATGGTGAATCAGGATCACATCAGTGATCTCTGAGTAGCCCAAATATAAGGGCCATTCGGATCACCAAGGGGATTGACAAAAAACTCAGCACATTTTTCGGAGTAGATCCTTTAGTATATTTATTGTCCGATGCATCATACAGCATATATATCATACTATGGCTTTACCAGACTATAATATTATGTGTCTAGATTTCTATTTGCAGGGAAAGAAATAAACTCTTGACAGTTACAGAATTGCAAGGTTTTTTTTGTGCCATATTTTCTTCCCAGCATAGATACTATTGTAACCGTAAAAAGAATCTTCACATTATTGAATTATCCATATTAATGCTGCGTGGATCAGTCAGATTACTCATGTTAAGTAGTACATAGGACAGCATGTATTATTTAGTTAATTTCGCTGCCTGAAGCACAGTGACCCTTTTCACCCCTCTTCTCCTCCTCTAACAATCAGACAGATTGTTATCACGCATCATGTGAACAGGGTAACAGGGTATCGCAGAGTAAAAACAGCCCTAGGCTCAGTGTGATGTCACCTTTAATTATTTAATAAACGAACAGCTCTTCACTTAAATACTACAACTATTGAATACTACACACAAATAGCTGGGTGCCGCAAGCTCGCCAATGTCCTGCGCTCAGTTACATGTGACTCAAGCTCACTGCAGGTCATTTTACGATGTTATGATAAGAGCCAACGCATTCCGCCGACCTATACTGCATACAAATGATCATACAGTAGCTGCCCATGGTGCATTTAGTGAGTGGGTGTGGCTTCCCAGTAGCTTCTCATGGTGCATTAAGTGAGTGAGTGAGGCTTCCCAGTAGCTGCACATGATGCATTTAGTGAGTGGGTGTGGCTTCACAGTAGCTGTCCATGGGGCATTTAGTGAGTGGGTGTGGCTTCCCAGTAGCTGCCCATGGTGCATTAAGTGAGTGGATGTGGCTTCCCAGTAGCTGCACATGATGCATTTAGTGAGTGGGTGTGGCTTCCCAGTAGCTGCACATGATGCATTTAGTGAGTGGGTGTGGCTTCCCAGTAGCTGCACATGATGCATTTAGTGAGTGGGTGTGGCTTCCCAGTAGCTGCCCATGGTGCATTTAGTGAGTGGGTGTGGCTTCCTGGTCACTCTGCATAGCAAGTCAACATGGCTTTCCGATAATGTTGTGAAAATATTTTTTATATTAATAATCTGTGTAACTGAAGCGCACAAGCAGATCAGACTGTATTGCTGCACTGTCTGTTCCTTACGTTTACAGCATACCACGATCACCCACCATTTTAATGTAAAGATGAATCCTCTCTTTATTTTAATTTTTTTTGATGATCTGTATGTTTTCTGCCAAATGTGTCCTCCCTCCTGATGTAGGTCCCCCCGATTATATCATTCCTCTCGTTCTAACATCAAAGACGCAAGAAATCTTCCACTGTCGAGCCAACGAAGATCTCACAGAAGAAAATCCCTTTAAACTGGTAAAGAAAGATGAAATACTGAATGATCTGAAAGCCAGAGCTGCAGTGTCTGATTTCCATCCATTTAAATCACTTGTGGTGGTAAGTGTCATCATGTCTGTACCTGTGTGATGTAAATAATACACATGGAATTATGAATTATTGAGGCAAGAGATTGAAAGGATCTGCAGAACCTTCTCCAATGATACTGGAGATCTCTGGATCCTGCAATCTGAGATCCCAACTCCCCATTCCTTATGCTGTGTGCAAAATGGGGGTTATATACAAACACAGCGCACATGCAGACTGCGCCAAGTACCGACACAATTGGCGTGTCCCAAATGTATAAAGCAGACTTCCCCATTAAATTACGTGAGTCTGTGATATCTACAGGTGCGTAGATTTAGGTGCGCAGTCTACGTATAAAAAAAAAAAAACAGGCGCCCGATTTGCGTCAGTGAAACTCTGACAAACACAGTTTGACGGAGGTCCTTCAATCCTGCACTGCAAAGCGTCGGGAGTTATAAAAAAAAAATCACTGTCGCCGTTATACATACCAAACAGCGACTGTGCTTTTTTAAAGGACTCCCGCAGTGCAGGAGTTTGTATACATATCCCCCATTATATTCTCTCTTTTTTCTTTGTCAGCCTGTGCCTTAGCAAACCACAGCACTGACCACAATTCTGTGTAACTGGTGTAGTCAGGGCTGTTCGCTGGTGGTTTTAATTAGGGATACGTTTATGTCCTAAAGTATAGAATGTAAGTTATAACTATATATCTTAATCATGTGTGCTGATGATATATACCTGTATGGCAGGAATATAATACAGACATGTGTAGCCAAACTAGGTCTTGTGATTATATGATATACCTGTATAGTACTGTTATATTGTGTATCAGCAATTTGTATGGAAAGTATGATTCATTTATATGAGTATATAATATGGAAGGGGTTTTGTGTTCTATTATTATGGTTATATTATATAGCTGTATAATATTTACAATATTTCCCAGGTGTGGAACTTAAATAATGTCAGCTGCACCCTATGGGTCTGTATCGGCCCTCGCTTGCCGTCTGACCTCATTTATCCATCTTTTATCGATTTTCATTCCCTCTGCCTCCCTTGTCTATTGAAGTTCCCTTTGTAATTTTGTGCTATCATTCCCAGATCCCTCATTTTACACAGAATTGAGAAGGGAATTGCAAACATAAAGCCAAATTAGCAGAGTCTGAAGTACAGCTAAATGGGAGAATTTTTCCAATTCCCTGCAATTTCCTCTTTTTCCTGAATAAAGTCCATAGGATTCTCCTTCATCTTCCATCCCTCATAATATCACATGTACGTATTTCTGATTCTGGGGTTAACCCTCTTTGTCCCTTGTCATGGCACAGGAGTATCCTGGGGAGGAGATCCTACTGGTCCTGGATGGAGAATTTAAATACGGTCAGAACTTTTATCTTGTGTCAACAGAAGAGGCGAAGGAGAGTATTCTCCATGTAAGCATCCATCTCCTTGTTTTGATTTACCTGACTAGTACATGTTGTGCACTTTTGGCAAATGTTGCATCATGGGTAAAATTCACAAAATGGATGCTGGAGATAGACACCAGGTTTTGTTTAACTTTTATTTGCAATAATTAAAAAAAAAACAAAAAAACAGTGGCATATGTCTTATATATGTGTTTGTTTTAAATGCACAGGTAATCTTATGTAAGTGGTAGTGTCCCTTTAACTCACCTTTTAATACATTTGTCTCTAATCTTTCAGTAGCTATGTATATGATGACAAGGGGGTCTTTTTCACTCAGTGGTGTGAAATTCCTGATGAACCCTGCATTTTTTGGTTTGTATTATACAGAAAGAATAAAAAGGTAAGTGTGCTGTGTCCAGAAAACACAATAAAAATAAAAGTTTTTGCTCTGGTAATTGTGAGTTGAATGTACACACAGTTTGCACATGTTTTGCACACACACACACACACACACACACACACACTACACAATGTATGCTTTGTGATATTAGTGTTTACCTTTCATGTTTCACAGCCGTATTGGAGATCAACGAGGATTTCCCTGAGTATTATTTTTGTGTACACTTATCACTTGTGATATCCCATTTTTATGCTGTTTTAGTATATTCAGTTTTTTGGACACAGCACACTTAATTTTTTCTTTGCCTGTCTTTTATTATATGAAGGTCTTAAAGATGTCTTCCGCTTGTAGCTGCTACTGTCTTTGAGCACTCGGTGTCTATTTAACGGGGTTCATTCAGTATTTTGCACTATATTTTTGTTTGTATTATAAATCTAACCATTCAGATTTATTACATTACCGATGCCCAGGAACCATCTCAAGAAGTCTACGCACTGACTCCCTGTAGACTCTAATAGTCTTAAATAACCCGATTTATAATTACACATCACCAATATGGAGTATTTTTCAAAATGCATCCATACACAACATCCAGCAGCATCTAATATGCTTCTTGCCTTGTAGCCTCCAGAGACTGCAACTGATGAAGAAGAGGAGGAAGAGGATGTTGAGGAATACATACCCCAGCATATGGTCCTCAAGCCCTGGGTCACTCTGGGAAGTGAACTGGAAATTGAAGAGGAGACTGTGAAACAAAGACAAACCAAGGTCAAAACCTTTTGAAACCAACTTTGTTTCATTCCTCTATAGACACGATGGGGCATCCTACAACATTAAATCCTGGTCCTGGGGAAATTAGCCTATCAACTGATAGCCTAGACCAGCCATTCTTAAACCAGTCCACACGGACTCCCAATGGTCCAGGATTTAGGGATACCCTAGTTGTATTTAAATAAGAATATGAATAACACCTAGTATGGCGTGAATCCTTGAGGACTGGTTAGGGAACCACACCAGATGTTATTTATATGCATATGTGTACACAGCTGGGTAATTCCTAAATCCTGGACCACTGGGGGAACCAGAATGACCAGTCTGAGAATGACTGACGTAGACTCCTATCTGTCAGCTGAGGATATATTTATTTTCCCTTCACTGATCATTGTGACCTTGCTCAGATCTAGAGCTTTTGCACTGAAGGGGTTTAAAAAACCAAAACCTCCATGTTTAGACATTCCTGAATAATACAGGTTATGGTGGGAAATTACACGTGTCACAGAGGCTTCTGGGGTTTTAAAGGCCCTTATCACAGCATTATCAGATCACAAGGCCACACAACCTGCACTGTGTTAGGTCAGGTTAGGACAGTGATGGATCTAGCAGCAAAGAGGGAGAAATGTCTAAAGGGCTTCTGCTTCTCAAATTCCACTGATCACTACACTGGGCTTTCACAGCAAAGTGTATTATGTTGATATACCCACTAAGAAAAGCATTACAAAATGTCACTGAATAAATAAAATATTCAGGCTTGGCTGTTCCTTTAACAACGCCCTTCACTGCTCTTAACGTGTTGTTTCATATGATTCACCCGCACATTGATTTATAACACTGTGGCCCTTCAATTACATTACTTTACATCACCATTTATTTGTATAGCGCCAACAATTTACGTAATGCTAGGTACAGAGCATAGAAGGGAAATACATACTAAGTTAGACAAACTAGAACAGACTGGTATGTGAGGTAGAGAACCCTGCTCGCAAGCTTACAATCTAGAGGGAATGGGGTCCATGAGACACATAAGGGACTGAAGAGGTTAGAGGGATTAAAGTTGTAGTAACAGTAGTGTGGATGGGTGGCACTAGGTGGGATAGGCCAAAGATGAATTGTGTGTGTTCCAGCTAGGTGGGATCAGCTAGAGGTAAAGTGACCGGTATTCTAGTGGGTTGGGTAGTAAGTTTCTTTAAAGAGTTGAGTTTTGAAGGACTTTTTAAAGTTTGAAAAGGAGGGAGAGAGCTGGATGCTCTGCGGAAGGGAGTTCCAGAGAGAGGGGACAGCTTGGGCGAAATCTTGGAGACGCGAGTGAGAAGTGGTGATGAGGTTGGAGGAGAGTTTTAGTTCCAATGAAGAGCGCAAATAAAACATAAAGGGATTACCCTTTTCCAGATCGCTAGTAATATCTGATACCATCATCACTTAGAGATGTGTGCTTCTCTCTAGATAAAGTACATGATTTCTCGGACTCACAGGGAGTTTGGCGCCCCCATTACTTTCAGCGACCATAACGCGTCTGAGGCGAAAGACGGCTACATCGAATGTGCATCCTATCAAGATAAGCGCTTCAGCATTCCTTATAAGGAAAGAGACGCGGGTACCCAAGTGGTACCCGTACTCCAAGATCAGAGCACTCAGACCAAGTGGTAAGAATGTTTCCTTCCTAAACACTTGGCCCTATTGGCTTTGTTCCTAAAAGAGGGAACTGAGAAGGAATATTGTTTTTACAGTGCATGTATAGCATAAAAACTGATTGAAAATTGTCTATACATTGTGTTAGCAAAATTGCAAACAAATGCCTAAATTAGGCCCTGTGGCACAGTATGAACAATTTACATGTGAACCTCTGATAATAAGGGTACTTTGCATTTTATGCAATCATTTGTTCTGCCTTATATTCAAGCAAAAACAGTAAAAAACCTGGAACAAGTTTCTTGACAAACAATTTTCTATATTACCACAACTGGCGCACTGGAGAGTTTTCTGGAAATAGTAATTTGATGTTTAAGCCAATGTTAACTGCAATATTTATTTTATTATTATTAATTAGCCTTGCATTTTCTGTAGGAGCCATCCTAGGAATGCCTGTGTACAGTACAATCCCCGGACATTCTCTGAAGAAGAAATAAAGACTTGCTTATCCTCAAAAACTTTCAAGCAGTTTATTAATTCAGTATCTTCAAGGTAAGAGACGAAGCTGGTATATTGTATATTTCTATTGAAGTGACAGAATCAGTATCTAAATGTATTTTAAAGGCTACACTATTAACCCACAAAGTACTTTCTATTAACTGAAGTATTTAAAAAGAGATTAAACCGCCTACAAACCCCCCAAAAGCTGCTGCTTCACTAAGATGGTCCGGCGTAAACCTCATGTTAACAGAGAGGAAGGATTGGTGAATGTTTATGTGAACAGTTATAAAGAATGACAGTGCACTAGGAGGGAACAATCAGACAGTGAAAAGAGGGGGGAGCCAGATCCTTACACAAGATGTCTGCACTGTAGTAGAAGAAAGACTAAAGAAGATGCTGAAGATTCTTAAGTAACTTGTTTGTCGCAGCACATTACACCATGAATAAAGGTAAGGATTATTATGGAAAGCCTTTAATATTGCAAATCTTTCTTTTTAGAGCTTCATCACAGTTTATACGATGTTGTTCATGATAAAGTCCTATTTTGATACACGTCTAACCTCATCTATACATTTGATAGCCTTCTGGAGCTTGGTACCCAAGAGATATGTAGATTGAGGCACATTGTGAGGAGGATTGTCTTCCATTAAAGATCTGGTCTCTTCCCAACTCTAATAGGCTGGAGATGGCCTTGCAGCAAAATGAGATAATGAATGTGTTTCTGGATGACTGCAAAGCGTTATCCGAATCCGTCAGCACGTTTGAAGGAAAATCGGATTCTCACCTTAAAGAATTCCAGTCTTTTACTGAGCACCATTTCTGCAAAGATAAAACCATCAGCTGCATTAACTGGCATCCAACGATTCCTGGTGAGAACCGCAGCCTCGCCTGTCGCCCCCCAGCCTCGCGTGTCGCCCCCCAGCCTGGCGTCAATCAGATTCATAATATCGCTTCTCAATCCCTTCCGCAGGCCTCGTCGCAGTCTCACTAACCGAGCGGCTTTCCTTTGAGGAGCGTGTGAATGCTTCATCCAAACTGCTCCTGACACCTTCCCTCATTGTGATTTGGAGCTTTGCAGATCCGATACACCCACAGGTGACATAAAGATCTACTCAACAAAGTGGGAATTGCAAACTTTAGGCCAAAGTAGCGGAGTTGGAAAAATTCTCCACTCACGTTGAATGGGAGAACCTATTCCAACTTAGCTACTTTGGCCTGAAGATTGAGGTTCCCATCTCAATTCCCTGCAATTCTCTCTTTATTGCGTAGACCCTATACTGTCGGACGTCAGGGATGGGCCATTGTGCACATTAATGTCTTGTTTTTGCTTCAGGTCATGCTGCAGTGCCCCGATGACATTTACTGCTTCCAGTTTTGTCCAAGTGACCCCAACATTATTGCCGGGGGGTGTATAAACGGCCAGGTACGTTGGATCTCGCGCACTCAGCGGCCCTCGCTCTTTGAAGAGAGTCCAGGTCCGTTAGGAATGTTTGAGGAATAGATGGTTGATCATTTATTGCGGGCAATTAACAAGGGAATTGAAAGATTAAGGCCAAAATAGCCGAGTTTGAAGTATAGCTGAATGGGAGACTTTTTTCCAACTCGGCTACTTTAGTCTTAGGTTTGCAATTCCCACCAGTTCACTCTTTCGTGAATAAAGCTCACAGGGTCTTTCAACATATCCGGAATAAAATAAAATAAAAAGAAGCAGTGATTATATTATTATTATTATTATTATTACAAATCCAGAGGTCTTGCTGCCTTCAGCGTAGGATACCTATATTTGACGATGAAATTAGCGCAGAGCAGATTATGGGGTCGGCAGTTGGGAGATCAGGTGAGGGTGTGGAATAATCCATGCATGGGGCAGAGCATCGTGGGGTTCGCGTTCCTGCAGGCCTGAGACAGATTCCGGGCTTTGTAGCCCACACACAGGGTTTACCTTTTGGAATGACAATGTTTTTATCCAGGTCGTACTGTGGGATATCTCAGCGTATCACGAAAAGTTAGAGACTACAATGCACACAAGCGTCAGCTCTGCTGCCAAGGTAAGAACTGATTGCGTAAGAACAAAGCATACATTACAATTTCTTCCCTAGCGTTGATTTACTGACAGATTTATCTTGAGGCGAGGGACGGATGGGTAGGAATTTGGCTAATTTTCTAAGCTCTTCAGATCTGAAACTACAAATCATCACATTTGTGAAGTGATTGATTCTTATTGATTTTTTTTTAGATTCATTTATTTCTCCAGCTGGGATTAGTCAGTGTCAGTCTTTATACCGTCTACGAGGATATGTTTCTGACATCTGCAGTTTGACACATGAGGAGCTAATCCCTAACACTGAACACACAAGTGAATTGCAAAAAAAGACAATGTGTTGCACTGTTAAGAGTTGCTACTGTGTACAAGAGCAAGTCTATTACAGTCCACACAATTTATTCGTTTCCAGCAGCACAGGAAGTTACTAAATGAAACAAAAGTTTATATGCTCAGTGTCTATCTAATCAGTGTTGCAACACCTGCAGTAAACATGCAGAGTAATCACTGGGGGAGGGCTTGAGTCAAATATTAAAATGTGATTTATGCAGAATGCCTGCATCAAATCACACAGGGATAAAACCCTGTTCACTATACAAGCAGTAATCTTCATCTTGCACCATAGTGAGTTTGGGGACTAGACTGTCCCTTTAATGCCTTATTTTGCTTGTCAGTGACTATACCCAGTTATAACGCTATTATATTGTAAATGGAGAATTTACACACTGTATACAACTCTAAGTATTTAAAACAAACCCTTGTCTCCTTATTTCAGACTGGGCTGGAGCCCAAAGCATCCAATCAGCCACCGTTCATTAGATACTGCGCGGTCTCCTCCATCGAGCATGGCCACAAAGACGTCATTACCGATATTCACTGGCTTCCCGATTACTTTGAGGTGAATATCCAGCTTTATTACAAAAAGAAGATCATTACTTGAGATCTGACATAGAAATACCAGAAAGAGTCAAACGAATGACTATTCAGCATGCCCTGATAATTGTCTCTAGGTACAGACACCACTGAAATAGCAAAGAAAAAAAAGGTCTGTATTTAAAATGCATGGTTTAGCCCTATGGAGCTGAAAGGCTTAAATCTCACCACTCTCAGCACAAGGGGAGGGACAGCGACTTCTCTGCACCTGTCAACTTTTTGCTCCATTAACAAGGGACTCCGCTTCTTAAACATTGGGGATGATTTTCAAATACAGCGCGCACGAAGATAGAGCCAAATAATAATGCCATCTGAGTGTGCGCCTATGTAAAAAGCAGACTCCCTACAGAGTCCGCATAGTGTCAGCACTCATTACTCTTATGCTCTGAAATCAACTGATTAATGTTCTCCGCCCACCACCCCCTGCACCCCCCACTGTAATGTGTCGGGATGAATAAAAAAGGCGCAGTCTCTTTTATAATTGGCAGTGGCTCCTTTTTTCCCTTCTGCACCACATTTTACAGTAGGGATGTTTTATACATACCCCCAATGTTTCTACCATGAATGCAGTGACAAGCTGTTGGAAGATGGTACTAACAAGCTGCTTGTACACAAATGTGGCTCTGACAAGTTGTTGGAGGCAAATTTTGGCAATCTGTTTGGGGCAAAGACAAGAGTGCAAGCTTTATTGACAAACGTAATTGCATTGTGATCTTTATTGGCAAACTGAATTATGTTTTGGTTTTAATTATTATGATATAAGATGCTAGATGTGGGCATGATTTGCTGGGTGTGGTTTTAGTGGGGGGTCAGCATTTAATCCTTGGATCCAGGCAGTGCAATGTCATGGGCCGGCCCTGTCTTTTCCCATGTATTCTCACCAACCTAATTGCTCTTTTTCTCATCTTCTATACCTTCATCCACCTCTTCATGACTTACTTCCCTCTTCTCTGTTTTAATCCACCTGTGTGCACCCTGCCTCTTGCAGTATGCTCATCAACCAGCAGTTTGCACCTTCCCTTATACAGTATGTTCATCATCCACCTGTTTGCACCTTCCCTCTTACAGTATGTTCATCATCCAACTGTTTGCACCTTCCCTGTTACAGTATGTTCATCATCCACCTGTTTGCACCTTCCCTCTTACAGTACGTTCATCATCCAACTGTTTGCACCTTCCCTGTTACAGTATGTTCATCATCCACCTGTTTGCACCTTCCCAGTTACAGTATGTTCAACATCCACCTGTTTTCACCTTCCCACTTACACTATGTTAATCATCCACATGTTAGCACACCTATAATTCTTCATTCTCCCTGGGAATTACCTCTTAATTCTTTTTATCCTAGCTCACAAGAACTGGGTATCCATATGAGAATAAAAGTGGATACTCTGTCCAGCTTATCACATGTTCCCCCGACTGGTAAGTATCCAGCTAAATATTGTGTTTTGTTTTTTTAGTTTATATAATAAACAGGACCAAAGTCACTAAGTAGAGCTTGCAAACAGGCCGGCCATGTCGGTCAACGTTACCCTTACCGGTATTTTATAAATAATGCTGTATTATTTCTCCCACCTGCAGCTCTGTGATTTTCTGGGATATTCGTTCAAACAAACCTCATGGGCAGAATGTCCCCGACAAAAAACCTGTAGATCAGAACCAGCTTGAGAATCCACTGGGCACGCCCGACACATTCAAACATCTCGACCTTATCTGGAAGCCGCTTCTCAAGGTGCGTGGAACATGGGCAAAACGCGTCAGTCACTAGCTCTACACACAGGAATGGCTCTGGGATCCCCCCCCCCCCCCCAAAGGTGAGCTACCCAGCTCCCTTCAGATCTCTCTTAAACATAAAGAAGCTTTTCTTAGGCTCTTTTTTCACCTGGACACCTTCCTAAACAGAGATCTACGTCCTAGTGCTCTAGAAGAGCTCTAGACCTATGATGATGTAGATCTGCTGCTGTGTGATATCTGGCTGGCAAGTAAAATCTCACTAATTAATATCTCACAATTTGTTTAAAGGGGACAATGCCCAAGACTGGCACAGGAGGAGAGTACAGCCCCATTAAAATCAGCCTGAGCGACGAACATTATCACAGCAGGACCATCGGTGAGTATCCTCTTAATGAGAGATCAGAGGAGGGGATGGACTGTATGTTATCAGATTGAATTCACCATTTCTATCACCTGGATTCCGTGACACTTCTTCTCCAGCAGAGGGCAGCATGAAGCAGATTTCAGGGGTGGAATTCGGGAGAGATGTACAGAGAGAGAGAGAGCAGGAATATGTCTGGGACTCACATGTTGTTTTAATTTCCTGCCCAAAGATTGGATGATAATCCTACTCCAGAGGAGTTTTATGTCCCTAGATTTTTGGGGCTGATGCTAAATTCCTTGATTTGAATCTAGGTTTACAGCTGCCACCTTTCCTGCAAATAGCGCCCCCCATGTTATTACCTCTGTAGGACCATTATCCTGGCTCCCGAGCTGTACGTCTTGCATCCATTTATTTATACAGCTCAAACAATTTCCACTGCACATGGTACAGAGCATAAAAGACTACATCAGACAAACAGAGACAGACCAAGATATGAGGTAGCAGGCTCTGCTCGCAAGTTACTCTTCTAAATGTACAGTACCCGTTATTTTATTACCGTCCATTAATTACCGTGCCATTGCACACTCTATATGTAAAGAGACGCTAAGGATTTTGAAGCGGTTCACATACAGTGCAGTACATGCGCAGCGGGCATTCTCCAGTGTTCCAGAATTGGGGTCCTCAATACCGCTGTCCGACGAACTCTACCTCTGGCCCATAAATTGCAGGATGGTGGGACCGACCCCCCTCCCCAAATCAGGTGTTATGCATTCCCTGTCATTTTGTTCCATTCTCTTTTGATTGAGCAGACCCTCCTATTTCTATTTGTGATAGATCAGAATAATGTACACTATTTTGGAGATGTTGAAATTCTTCTCTTGTTGATGTGGCCTGTGGTGTACTTGCCGTTCTGTTTATTTATTGGCTGGGCTGTGTCAGTATTACGCTATTATTCCTGTATAATTAATTAGCACCCAGCAGGTCTCGTGTGCTCTCAGATCATCATATGTTCTGTATTGGTTTAGAAAAGCTGCAGACTCCCGTCAAAGAGCCGAAATCTGAGGGAGGGATTGATTACGGTAAATTACGAGTTTCATCTGCTAAAAATACAAAGACCCTGGACGAGATCAACACCAACTATTTTGCTGGAACAGAAGTAAGTTTCCGGATTAACCTTCCAGATATCGTAGGAAATGATATGAGAATGATTACTGCGCACACAATAAACGCCATGAGGAAAACGCCACGTCCTATAAAATGCTTTATTAAAATCACCCTGACTTCTATCGGTCACAGTGGGTGAAGGCAGCAGCTATATATCCACCAATAAAGTCTGGTGACAATATAAACATGCTAATAGTAGGATAAATAGCCCAACAGCTAGTGCCTGGAAAACCATTCTGCTGTATTTCTGTAGAGCAAAGCAAGTGTGTGTTATTAAGTAAGTGTGTGATTGTGTGACTGTGTCTGTGAGTGAGAGTGATTTGTGTGCATGATTGTGAGAGAGTGATTGTGAGAGTGTGATTGTGAGAGTGTGCGTGTGATTGTGAGAGTGCAGTTGCAGGGGGTGGTGATAACACTAATGAGTTTGATGGGTTTCTAATAGAGATTGAGAGCAGGATAATGTATTTTACATCTTATCTTGCTATGTCAGGATGGGGAACTGATCTACACAAACTGGAAAATGGAGAAGGACGGAGACACGGGAAAACTAATTAGTGAGTGACATTATCAGTCGCTGAACTGTGCGGCAAGGAATGTGCTATTTATTGTTATTTATGTTCTGTATGATAATCCTGCTCACTCTGTCCTCCACTCTATGTTTGATAATCCCACCTATCTCTGTCCTCCATTCTCTGTACTCCATTCTCTGTCCTCTTCTCTGTACTCCATTCTCTGTCCTCCATTCTCCTTCCTCCATTCTCCGTCCTCCATTCTCCGTCCTCCATTCTCCTTCCTCCATTCTCTGTCCTCCATTCTCCTTCCTCCATTCTCCGTCCTCCATTCTCCTTCCTCCATTCTCCTTCCTCCATTCTCCTTCCTCCATTCTCTGTCCTCCATTCTCCTTCCTCCATTCTCCTTCCTCCATTCTCCGTCCTCCATTCTCCGTCCTCCATTCTCCGTCCTCCATTATCTGTCCTCCATTCTCCTACCTCCATTCTCCGTCCTCCATTCTTCTTCTTCATATGAATTTACTCCGTTTTTTGTCATATTAGGTGCAAGGCCGTCACAGACATATGTGGTACATGATGGAGTTGTCCACACAGTGCAGAGATCTCCGTTCATGAAAGACATTATTCTCACGGTGGGGGGATGGAGCCTGGCGCTGTGGAGAGAAGGCGTTACAGTACGTCATAACTAGTCACCTTTCTTTACAGTCCAGGATGTTGTGATGCCCCCCTTCCTCTCTGACTGAGGGGAACACAAAGTACCCTCGGCAGTCTATTCACTGTCATCTCACTGACTTCACTATCCATTGTGCTGGGACAAACCTGGCTTCTAATATAGAAGCACAAGTGAAAGGTTAGTTGTTCTTAGTATGAGGATAGCGTGGGAGGTACTTTTGATAGTACCTGCCAATTTATCCTCTGACCCGCAGCTGCCAATCTTCCATGGGAAACAGGGAGCCCAGTAGGGTCAGCAGCAGCTTCTGTCAGCTAGAGCAAAGAGAGACCCTCGTAATTACATGGGATTAGCAGAGAGGACCTTTACTAGGTCCTCTCTGCTAATCCCATGTACAATTAAGGGAACCCTCTGCTAATCCCATGTACAATTAAGGGAACCCTCTGCTAATCCCATGTACAATTAAGGGAACCCTCTGCTAATCCCATGTACAATTAAGGGAACCCTCTGCTAATCCCATGTACAATTAAGGGAACGCCATGTAAAAATATATGTCCCAGGAAGCAAGTGTTAAAATTGTCCTTTAAACATTCTTATTTCTTGTCCCTGTTAAGAGTGGTCCAATCCTTCAGTCGTGCTGCTCACAGAAGAGGTATACAGCAGCCCACTGGTCTCCGTCTAGGCCTGGACTCTTTTATATTGGCAGAGAAGATGGCAATGTGGATATGTGGGACCTTCTGGAGAAAACTCACGAAGCGTCTCAGACGCAGAACATCTCGACGGCAATGATCTCGTACATTAAGCCGTGGATAGTCTCCGGTTTGTAGTGATCTGTCATGTACTATGTGCTATTAAGTGTGCTCCCCAATAAACCTTCAGTAACGAGGGGCTGTGTATATAAGGGCCATCCTTATATAAGGGCCATCCTTAATAATTCTAAATCATATCCCCAGACCATCTGCTTATTAAAGTATCGCTTGAAACTATTTTATTACACATTCATTAACATGTGTGCACTAATCACATCTTGCTATCTGTATTCTAAATATATTTAATTTGCTCACAAATAACAGTTTGCAGCTTCTAGTTGATCCTCTTACTCAGCTCTTCATTTATTGCCTACAACAAAGTGTCTCAAATGATAACTGTATTTGCAATGTGTGTGTATGGCACACAGGAGCCTGTACTGTACTCTCACCTGCAGGCTCAAACGCCAGGTGTACAGCTGTATGCCTATAAATCTTTGATTCAGGTTGTGGGCGGAGTTAAAGTAAGTTCTTTCAGATTGATAGCAAGAAATCAGTTCAGCAATTCAGAAACTGAGGTGGAGAGGGATGGTCGCCTAGGGTACAAGTAACAGAATAGTGTTTGCTGTGTACCATTAATTATACACACATAATGTCTGCCATTGAGCATCCGCATATCAGATCACCATGTGCATAGCTTTTATAAGATGGTCACCGTCCCAATTTACTAACAACCTTTATTTCATTATAGCAAAGCAGCACTTTCTGGCCGTGGCTGATGATCATGGGACTCTACACATCTTAGAAATCCCGTGGACCTTGCATCATCCATCTGCTAATGAGGTATGTCACGTGGCCTGACTTACCTCTAATGTGGAGCTGTTAGTGTGGGGTGTGGAGTGAACATTAAAAGGATATTACATATACTCTGAATGTCGAGAATTAAACAATGATCATAAATAATCTATACATTGTATTTGCAAAATATCTTTCAAAGGCATAAAATTAGAGAAAAACATGTTTAAATGTAGAATAAACGGGAATCCGTGCGCTTCTCCCATACACTTCACACTTATTACCCTCTATATGAGGCAATCCTCTCCGTGTAATAAAAAGGGAAAAGAATAAAACATATTTTAATGTAGTATGTTTTAAATGTGTCTGATTCGTCTACTGCTTATGACATCATCGGGGCTGGATATCCAAATGAACTCGTTTTCAATGGGAAATCTGTAAGGACTAAGTAAATATTTGGGGTTTAAGGTGTTTAAAGTTCTGTTCTTTGCACAGATGTCTAGCGTCCAACATTATTTGGAAAGAGAAGTCAGGCACCTAAAATATTCTGCACAGCGCAAGACACAGAGGGGAGCGGCGAAGAGAGAGATGGATATGAAACTGATCAGCACGACGGATGTAAGTAATCAGTTCTGATCTAATAACCAAGTTCACTGAATTCTGTTATGATCATTATTAGCTTCCTTGTGCAGATCATTACAGTGGGATTTAATGAAAGTTCATCTAGAACATGTGACCCCCGTGATTTCATTCGGATCCCATTAGCTGCAGTATGCTCAAGATTTACAAAAAAAAAGCAGATATTCTTCCAGAAATCTCTAATTCCAGCAGCGTGGAGCGTCCAGCTCACCCGCAGGCAGATTCAGTGTAAGGCACAGACCTTCCGCACCACTGGATCTCGAAGGAGAAAAGATGTGATGGTGTAAGATATAGGGCTGTGTTTGTGAATTGAACTCTATCGTCAGAACATTGTTTTTCTTGTGCATGGAGAGTATAAACAATGATTGGAAATGATCTATTTATTTTTATCAAAACTGCACAAAATGCCTAAATTAGGAGAAAAATGTGTCTGTGGCGTCGCCTGCTTATGACATCACCTGTGACACGGTATGCAAATGACACATTTCCCATTGAAAAGCAGTTCATTTGCATACCGTACCACGGGTGATGTCATAAGCAGGCGACTCCACAGACACATGTCAAACACATTTTTCTCCTAATTTAGCCATCTGCCCGCAGTTCTGCTCACACAATGTACAGATCATTTTCAATCATTTTTATGCTCTAGATTTACATTTAAACCAATGTTCCGGTGATACAGACCTTTTAAAGCCAATGTAGCGGAGTTGGATAAATGCTCCCATTCGGCTGAATGGGAGATTTTTTTTCCAATTCTGCTACTTTGGCCTAAAGTTGGAAAGTCCTGTCTCCTTGGCCTAAAGTTGGAAAGTCCTGTCTCCTTGGCCTAAAGTTGGAAAGTCCTGTCTCCTTGGCCTAAAGTTGGAAAGTCCTGTCTCCTTGGCCTAAAGTTGGAAAGTCCTGTCTCAGTCCGCTGCAGTTCTCTTTAATGAGTAGACCCTATAGTATGTCTAGACATGCTGAGCTATAGCGCAGGGTTCATATATTTGCATTATATGGGGACCTCTATTCTAGCAATACAAACAGTATACACGGCACTTACTTCTTTCTGTGGTTTTAGGAAATCTCCCTTCCAGTGAAACAGAAGCAGCAGATTGAAGAGGAGTTCGCTAAAGAATATGAAGTCTATATGAACATGGAACACGCTATCCTGTCTGCGCTTGGCCTCAGAAAGGACTAAGAAGCCCCCCCCGGTGTAATCTGCGAGCTCCGTATTTATTCCATGGATCTTTTCACATCACTACAGACTTGATCTGTTTATAGCTGGAAGTTCTGGGGTTTGTAGAAATCTGTAAAGTGATTAATTCCCATTTTACATTTGGCAAGAAAAACAATAAAAAAAATCCAGAAAAAGATCCAAACTGGGCTAAGTCTGGATTTACTGCTATTATCTTATTCTACTTGTGTATTTAAAGGAAATCTGTATGTGGCCTAAACCTATATGTCTTGTGACTGTAACGCCTGCTACATCTCTTGCCTGTCACTCACTGGCGTACTACATGGAAAATGGCATTCAGATGTAATACCTAGTATGGTGAGGCAATCAGCATCCGTACAAGGGTTCATTTATGATGCATTAGTGGCATTAATACCATCAGAATGATTTAAAGACATAAAGAAAATCCTTTTGGTCCCGCATGTGCCCCAGATCCCACATGGTAGTTTGTTTGGGGTACAAGTAAAAATGATAGAAAATTCCTATTATTATTGAATAAAGGGAGGGGAGTCATTGTATCTACCTGAATTAGATCTGAAACACAATCTCCAAAATGTACCAAATCCCATTTTTGTTGTAAACTTTCAATGGTTTTACAGAAAATGAAGTTGGTGTGTTGGTCACTAAAATGTAATTGGTGAAAGTCTTGTGATTAAAGGAAACCTCAGGTATGTCACGTGTGCTAATACCAGTAGTGTATCTTACACAAGGCAAACAAGGCACTCGCCTAGGGCGTCAATTTGCCAGAGGGTGTTAAAGCACCCACCGTTCAGCAAACTTTAACTCATTGCAATTAATCTGGGTGATGGGGGCATGTAATGGACGTGGTGGGGGTATGTAATGAGGGTGATGGTGGCATGTAATGGGGCATTTAGTGTATGTGCAATGTGGGTGATGGGGCATGTAATGGGGTAATGGGGCATGCCGTGGGTGTGCAACGTGGGTGATGGGGTATGTCATAGGCATGCAACATTAAGTGGGGGGTGCCCGAATTTTGCCTGCCTAGGGCAGCACAAAACCAGGATACACCACTGGCTAATACCCAACGCATTTCACTTCACTTCACTTCCATGTATATTCAGGAACAGAGTTTGGGAAAAGAAGCCCCAGGTTTTAACTCCTCCCTACTGAAAGTAATACATTCACATTCGCTCTGAAGTGGGGTGCATGTTCAGTAATGCTGACGTGTATTAATCTTATTTATTTACCATAAAGGTGAAGTTACCTATGGAAGGAGGTTTGGTTATTTAACAGTAATACAAAAACCATCCAAAAACAGCCTAACATTATCCTTCAAAAACAACATTTATATTGCTAATGAGAAGCTAGATATATTAAATCAGATGGCCAGATTTAGAGGGTCTCAGGAAGTTCTGTAACTTCTAAAAGGTAAGTTTTGCAGAAATATATATTTTTTTAGCATCCATGCAACCAAGTACACAACAAATGCTTTTCTTTTAAATCTCTATATTATTCCTCTGTTCCATGAGCCCAGAAATCTGTTTTTTGTTGCCCTCCCCAGCAAAAGGCACACAGGAAATCTGCCTACACCTCATTACCAGAATAAGGTAGAACATATCCCTTAATTTTATATGGGATTAGTAGAGGTTTACATTCTCAACAAAGTATAAATCACGGATCGACAAACCCAGGGTGCCAGTTCGCCATGGCTACCAGGATAGTTTTTTTTTTTTTTTAAATCCAGCAGCGAGTGAGGGAGCAGTGTGTGCACCAGCTGCACAGACTTCCTGCTGACTGACTGTATGTGTGTCTGTACCATTGTCTGATTTTTTTGCTGGCTCCTAAAACTCAGTTTGCCAAGCCCTAGTATAAGCAATGTTTAGGGTAACAGAGTCCATGTAAAGAAATTCCTACATTACTGTAACACAATGTGGCATGTTCTGGATGCAGGGGGATTGCTAAATGGAATTTGTAAACTGTATAAAATGATTTTAAAAAATTTCTTCAGAATGTTAAGAATGTCTCAGTCTCTCTTAAAGTAAACAATCCACATGACACAGAAGAGTTTGTCAGCTTTTCTTTGTATGTAACAGTTACAGAATACAAGAAACCAATATATACTTTGATATAAATTACAATACAGTAAATACATTTTATGAAGCCGTGCTTTATACAGGTCAATAAGTTCACATTGTCTTGTGTAAACAAACATTTGCATTATTTACCAAACTGTGTCCACTGTAACGCATAGTATCGTACACAAAATGAAAACCAGAGAAAATGTTACATATCCAAAATACTTCAATTTTTACTAGAAAAACGGCATTTACTTGCTGTAAAAATAGTTTATAATTACGTACAAAAATAAACATCGGAGTTAACTTTCCAATCTAAAAGTAGTGTTTCTCCTGCCCCACAAGGGATTTAGCACAAACTGTGAGACTCCTTAGGAGGCCCTTCCCCAGCCCAAACGCCCGTGGAAATAAAAGGGGGTAAAAAAAAAAAAAACATGAATATTTAATTTGCAGTTCTTACATTGTGTAATTAGTCGATCCCCTACCTTAACATGGACCCGAGATAAGCAGATAAACCATTTAAAAGGGGTAGTTTTACCTGGCTTATTATATGTATGTTGTATGAGTGTTTAATACAGGTGTATTTTTTTTTACGTGTTTAATTTCACTAGGCCTCTAAATTCAGTGACAGCCAATCAGGATGGGCATGGAAAAATAGGCAGGACTGTTACTATAGAAACATTACCTGCAGTTTTGTAGGATAAAGGAAGAGATGAGACAGATCTGACTTATTTACAGGATTCGACACTTATCGACAGATCATTTTTCTGGCACGCTGCAGGTTTGTCCTACAGCAAACTATTCCCCAGTAACCAGTACGGGTTTACAGAACAAGTGAAACATTTGGGGGGCTGCTGGGAATAAAAACATTATTTCTCTATGCTTGGCAGCAGATTGGGTTACTTTGATTTATTCGATCAAATTTTGCCTGCAAAACATTCTCTTTTCGGACAGAAAAAAACCCTCCAAAAAAAACAACTATTCCTCTAAAACGGGATTTCACCTTGAATGTTTCACGATATATAAAAATCTGACTCTTCTGCAGATACATTTCTACCGATTTAGTGTTCCAATCGTATGTACATATTATGTAATCATATTATTAAATAGCCACTTTAAGCATGTTCTGTATATATACATATATATTATAATTAGATACGTGGAACGGCTACATGTATTAGTGGATATTATTCAGACTTTATAAAATAGATTAGCAAGTTAAAAGGTAAATAACAGACGAGTAAAAAAAAACATCTGTATTAGTTCTGTACCATGAGTTAGATATTGGAGAACAGGGTAGGTAAAAGGGTTAAATATTTTGATCTAATATTCAGCATCGATTAATAATTATTTGTTTTGGCGAGGTGGAACGCTGCATAGCACACGGATCAAAGGGGTTATCTCCCCCCCCCCCCCCCCCCCCATGTTTGAAAGTGAACCCCTTCTAGTCAGAGATAAACATCTCTCCAAAATAAATGAATAACTGTTGGAGCCAAGACATTGAACCAGCTGGCTCTATCTTCGCGCCATTTCTAAAACTCAGTAAGGAATGGAGAGATAGGCGTTAGACATACGTGTGATATAGACAGACGTTTGTGACGTAGCAGCGCTGTAGCTTCAAATCCTTATTTTATCAGATAAAATAAATGGCTAATAAGCTTTTAAAAAAAATACTTTCATGGACGCGTTCACAATCCCAACCTTGCCATGTCCTGACCAGTCCCAGTCCTCGGGGGCTCATTTTTTTTATCCTCATTTCCAGGATAAACATTATACAGGGGGATAATTATCAAAATCAGCTCTGCGGCAAAGATCTAATAGTGGTCTAATCTGCAGGAACATTCCTTTGGTTTCCATGGAGATTGCTACACTTTTAGAACTTTGCCCCAGAAATAACCCCCCCCCGTAGTTCCTGGAATCAGCCCCTTTCCGTGACATCAGAACACTGCCAACACTTTTGATATTTTGTAGACAAGTCCCATAATTGCGCAATGAGCTCGGTCAAGTACCATAATGACAGTTTGATATCTGGACCCCGAGGACTGAATCTGGAGAGCCGTTTACCTAGAATGGCTCTATCTGTGGGGTCTCCACTAAAGAGATCCTTCAAGAATCAAAATGAAAAAGAACATGTAGTATTAGAAAAATAGTGTTTACATTTCTTTAAATAATACCGCGTTAATAATATGAAATGCAATAACTTCTTGTTTTTTTGTTTTATAAGATTTGACATGGCAAAGAGACCGACACGGGCCTACAGAGCAGTACCGAGTCCATCCATTCGCTATGGAGAGTCATGTGTCCCTCCCCTGCCTCAGGAGGAGTCACATAATGTCGTACCATGAGGAACTTGTTAGGAAAACTCATACCCCCAAAGGGTTAAATCAGCATTCTTCTAATAAGAAGAAACGGTTATAATAAAGAGTCGCGGGGTGCCAGGCCGCAGGGTTGTCGTCTTTTGGGAAGGGCGCATCAAAAATTAGCATTTAATTTGTTTTTGTTAAGCTCTCGCTCGAGGTTTCCCAGCAGAGTGTCGATGCTTTCTTGTAAGTCGTGGAGGTTCACCCCCGCTTCCTCCGACCCCTCTCGTCCATGCGTATTCAGGAATTCCGCCAGTGATTGTTCTTTGGCAATTATTTGCTGTCTAACGTTATCGGTGTGCGTCCGGATCACAGTATCCTCCAAGGTAACATTTTCACAATCCACGTCCTCCCTCCTCAGAGATGTAAAATAGTTTTCTCTACAGCTGCTCCAGTCGCCGGCGTAACGATTACTAGACGGACTGTCCAGCCTGGCGATTCTTTGCCTCAGGACCCCAGACGCATCGCTAGAGTTCAAATTCAGCATCTGTGGACGAGGCTTTTTCCTTCGGAGGCAGGGTTGCCCTTCCGACGCCGGGCTGCTTGGGGCAGGGTCTTTGGCAGACGCACTTTTCACTGGAAATCATAGAAACAGTTTAGAAAATGGTTTTCTTTAGAAGATAAAATATTATTCAAATCAAAGCAAAAACATGCCTCAAAAACGTTTAATTGAGTAAAAAAAAAAAAAAAGAGACACAACATGTTAAAAATGTTTGAAATGTTCTAGAATATTTTTAGTTATTTGTTAATTTTTTTCATTCCCCAACTTGGGGGCACTTGATTTACAGGTGTCAGTGTCAAATTAACACACTCAAAATATGCAAAACACCAACGACACAGGCACAATATACTCCTTGCAAAGCGGGTATAGGACCCCGTCCCTCACGGAGACACAGGCCCGCGCCACCCGTCCCCTCCCGGAGACACAGGCCCGCGCCACCCGCCTCCCCCCCCCCCCCCCCACCCCCGCCCGGAGACGCAGGCCCGCGCCACCCGTCCCATCACGGAGAGACAGGCCCGCACGACCCTTCCCCTCCCGGAGATGCAGGCCCACGACCTGTCCCCTCCCGAAAACACTCCCCTCCAAGGTAAACCACCACCCCCCACTGGCAACACAGGCACATGAGCCCAATCCTGGCCACACAGTGCGCATGACACCACCCTCCACTCATTGTGATGCAGGCACACAATATAGTACAAACGGCGATACACCCACACACTTTGGCAACACAAATTTACAATGCTCCATGTCCAATGTTAGGGAGAAAGAAAAACATTTAAACTCAAGTAGTTATGGGCCGCTGTGGGAGTAATGGGGTAAGCCAGAGAGTAACATGCGAAAACACGGCATCATGCAGGCTTACACAGACGCTGGAAATGCCACTGAGCATGGAACGGTAGGTTACCTTATCCACAGCTGCATAATGCCTCGTCTTTACACAACAGTCCCTGCGTCAAACAGTATAAAGGGTTTATCCATGCCACACAAACCACTTACTTTAAAAACCACAGGAGTGGACAACAAGTGGCTTATGCTTTACACACGATCATAGGAAGATGGGTTATTGGTAGCTGTGGACTGTGAGTACAGCGTACAGACTTAGGGTTGTGCTGGGCGACCTGAAAACAGGAGCTATATGCACAGTAGAGCAATGTGGGCCAGGCTGCTAAAAAGTGAACCAGCAGCAAAGGTTTCCATGATGATTGCGCCATGTTACACAATCCCAAGTATTTCTATACTTGGTATCCAGGAGCGCCATGTGTCTATTTGTGAGTATAAAGAGAGATATTCAAGAACTTTTACAAATTCACTATAAAACGTGTCACTCTTTGGATGATGATGATAAGCACGTGGAATGTGAGGAGGGGATAGAGGGAGTAAGAATGGGTTGTGTCTAAGGAGGATGGGGGTAAGGGAGGATAATAAGCAGGGCTGATTACCTGGCCAGAGCTGCAGTAAATAGTGCAGAACTTCAATGTGCTTCTTAAAGTCTAAGGCGCTGGCGAGCTCCTCGGAGTCGATAAAAACGCGCTTATTGTGAGCAGATGTTTCCTGCCTCTGGCTCAGCAGGACCGGTCCAAAGCAGACGGCCAGGTTCTGACAAGTCATCTTATTCACTTCGTTGTAAGAGGCCACCAGCTTCAAGTGGTCCAGAAGCATTTTCAGGGTTGCCTGTGGATCAAACAAACAAAGCTCAAATTCACTGAAACCAAAACAAGATGGACTGAAATAAACAGAAGAAAAGACATGTATTTAATTACAGCTGCTTCTTATCTACCCCAGGGACAGGTTTACGTCTATTCAGAATCCTAGACTCGCTGATGGTGTGGAGCTTATTGCAATTACAAGGATCTCAATAGATTGAGCTATCCTACCCTCTCCACATCCGGCAGGCAGGCCAGTAGATCCACGGTTTCCTCCATGTCCCGGGAATCATTATCACAGCCGTTTATAGTCATTCTTAAAGGTCTGGCAGCCATCGCAGTTATCACAGCCTCGTATAATTGCTTGGAAATCAGGGGGGAAGGCAGCTCCCGAAGGTAATCCTTTAATACACCTGCATGGAAACCAAATGAAAATCTATTATATAAACCTATGAAATGGACAGGAAATAAAAAAAATTGTAAAAATCCAAGACATTTTATATAAATTGGCACCAACTCAACTTAAAGGAGGTAACCCATAGCTTCTGGAAAAATGAGGGGGACAAAGTTCTCTGCCATCCACAGGGTGCAGATGGCAAAGAGTGGGGAAGGCAAACGGAGCCCCAGATGGAGAATAAAATAAAGCAAATAACCACAATACACATGGGAGTGAAATCCCACAGCTCATGTAATAAGACATGAGGGACTTGGAAGATTATTAGGATTTGCACCATCCCGTATTCCTCTTATGTCATAGTTACATCATAACTACTAGTTGTTGATGTAAAGAAAAGAGAGAAACAGGTAAAATAGCTTGCGTTAAAGGGACTGTCACAACAAAATCCTATTTTAAAATACTTCTTACATCATCTGTTATTTTGCTAGACGTGTGGATAGCAAATTAATGGCTTAGAGTTCATTTTAAAATAAGCCCTTTCCGAATCCGGTCCAGCTGCTGCTCCATGCGGGGGCAGACTGCGGATGCTCCATACACATATAGGCAGCCAGTACTGCAGCAGCCTATCACAAATAACTTCTAAACCGTTCTTTTTCTAAGTGCAAGCTTGGCTAATGCATCAATGACATTCAGGAGTATTTTAAAGCAGGTCTCTTTCTTTGACACGATTATGGTAATAATGATCGCAGAAAGACCTGGTAAACGGGAAGTAGGCAAACTAAGAATAGGTAGACCTGGCACAGCCCCGCATGAAGAGCTATCTTAATACTCTGCCTTTGTTGCAAATTTCTTCAGTGAAATTCCACGTTTCAACTTGAGGAGCAGCCATTTATCAGTCTACACTGCCAAGAAACAGCATTCCAAACAGGAAGTGGACTGATCAGAAAGGCCTTTATTTGGTTAGGGTTAGCTCAAACTGCCAAATACGAACTGCTAATCCCCCAAAGCACGACAGAAATACCATCTGTGTTTGTACTTAACAAAGGAAGACTTGTTAGTAAAGTCAGTGTGGCAGTGTGAAGGGCACTAGGATCACAGCCTCTTATTAAAAGGGATCCTTACTTTGCCACGTCCATTTAACTATTCCCCTGCTGGAAGGAGACGGGCCAGGGCCTTAAACATATTTTAAATATCCCTTTCCATGCTGCACACAGAGATGTTCCAAATCATTCTGATAAAATGCAATATTAGTAACCTCTATAGATGGAAGTCTCTTTGTTGTTTTGATGAACATTTTAAAAGAAGAAAAACTACCACAACTAGAGGACATGGTCTTAAATTAGAGGGGCAACGATTTAAAAGTAATATCAGGAAGTATTACTTTACTGAGAGGGTAGTGGATGTATGGAACAGCCTTCCAGCGGAAGTGGTAGAGGTAAACACAGTGAAGGAGTTTAAGAAAATGTGGGATAGACACCAGGCTATCCTAGCTATAAGATAGGGAACTGGGGACTAATAAAAGTATTTAGAAAATTGGGCAGACTAGATGGGCCAAAATGTTCTTATCTGCCGACACATTCTATATGTATTACTTGACTTGGGATAATTTGCTCATGCTTGTTGACTTATTGAAAGTACTATTTCATCAGACTGTAATTGGTTATCCAAAACACATCTCCAAAAAGGGTCAGTTGCCCTCAAACCAGCCAATTTTTTCAATAGCATCAGATGCATAGTACAAAATGTTAAAAAAAAAAAAAAAAAAAAAGCATAAATTCATTTGTAATTATTGTTTGAAAAAAAAACCCTACTTTTAATAAGCCAACAAACATGATAATTATATGCCAAACCAAGTTACACATCATACACAAGGGTCTTAAAAATACATAGCAACTTTCACACTGTTCGGGGGCTAATGTTAAACTGGAGAAGTTAGTATTACTCTCTCTGTCAACAAATACAGTCTACATCTCCACAACAAAGAACAAGAAATTATCCATCTAACTCCCGCTGTACTTTCCCTCATGTTCCCCCTTGTTAATCCAATCAAAGGGAATGGTTTAGGGATCTCTGACTGCCCTGTGACCCGTGCTGAATTAGCTCTGCTCAGTGTGCTAGATTTTTATATTTAACCTCGTCCAATGAATGTGTCTGGCTGCGGCACATTATCCACTAAGATTTAGATAGAAAGCAAAAGGCACAATCCACTTCATTAATTCTTCATTTTTTGCAGCCACTGAACTGTTAAACTTGTGACATGTTTTCCTGGGATGGAGATTCACATGGATGAAGACAGACATGATGGAACAGCACAGTTACGAGCCCATCGGCACAAGCAGCAGGGGACCCCCGCCTTCCAGACACACACTTACTGCAGCACTAGCAGGCGTGATGTAAACATTACAATATAACAATAGACCTTGTGTATTTCGTGCTGTGCTCGCACACAAGCCGCTGCACAGGTATTCTGGATCATTTTATTTAGGATGAGTTTAAGCAGCAAATGCAGATTTGTACTCAGAACCGTCAGAAAAAAATAAAATTGGATAATGCGTTAAAAGCCGCATAAACACTTGTTTGGTCAAAAGTGGCATGTGCGTAATTGTAATTGTGTGGGGTTAGTGCTAAGCCCCAAGTCTAAAGCAGACTCTCCAAGTGTCAGACTCCTTAATGGGGAATCCTGCCCCAGGGAAACAAACAGTATAAGCACCATCCCCCCCCGGCTCCAATATGTGTTGTCATTACCGGTTATAACATTGATGTCCGGGTATTCGTTCTCACACAGGCCGACTGCTTTACTGTCCCTTTCAAAAGCCTCTCGAAGCTCTTTCTTTACAGCAGCTGAACCGCACAGACGATACAGACCAACCACCTGAAGAAGACACATCAGCACAATGACATGAGTGTTACAAGCCCAGCGTATCTTCATTTATCACTTCAATACAAGGTGATTCCACTTGGCCTACAAACCTACTCAGAATGAATGTTGCAGGACAGGTTACTGGTGTACATGGGCAAGAGAGGCAGGGAGAATACTGCTTGGAGAGCGCAGGGTACAGGAGGGACGCAGTGAGAATACTGCTTGGAGAGCGCAGGGTACAGGAGGGACGCAGTGAGAATACTGCTTGGAGAGCGCAGGGTACAGGAGAGACGCAGTGAGAATACTGCTTGGAGAGCGCAGGATACAGGAGAGACGCAGTGAGAATACTGCTTGGAGAGCGCAGGGTACAGGAGAGACGCAGTGAGAATACTGCTTGGAGAGCGCAGGGTACAGGAGGGACGCAGTGAGAATACTGCTTGGAGAGCGCAGGGTACAGGAGAGACGCAGTGAGAATACTGCTTGGAGAGCGCAGGGTACAGGAGGGACGCAGTGAGAATACTGCTTGGAGAGCGCAGGGTACAGGAGAGACGCAGTGAGAATACTGCTTGGAGAGCGCAGGATACAGGAGAGACGCAGTGAGAATACTGCTTGGAGAGCGCAGGGTACAGGAGGGACGCAGTGAGAATACTGCTTGGAGAGCGCAGGGTACAGGAGAGACGCAGTGAGAATACTGCTTGGAGAGCGCAGGGTACAGGAGGGACGCAGTGAGAATACTGCTTGGAGAGCGCAGGGTACAGGAGAGACGCAGTGAGAATACTGCTTGGAGAGCGCAGGATACAGGAGAGACGCAGTGAGAATACTGCTTGGAGAGCGCAGGATACAGGAGGGACGCAGTGAGAATACTGCTTGGAGAGCGCAGGATACAGGAGAGACGCATGGAGAATACTGCTTGGAGAGCGCAGGATACAGGAGAGACGCAGTGAGAATACTGCTTGGAGAGCCCAGGATACAGGAGAGACGCAGTGAGAATACTGCTTGGAGAGCGCAGGATACAGGAGAGACGCATGGAGAATACTGCTTGGAGAGCGCAGGATACAGGAGAGACGCATGGAGAATACTGCTTGGAGAGCGCATGATACAGGAGAGACGTAGTGAGAATACTGCTTGGAGAGCGCAGGGTACAGGAGAGACGTAGTGAGAATACTGCTTGGAGAGCGCAGGATACAGGAGAGACGCATGGAGAATACTGCTTGGAGAGCGCAGGATACAGGAGAGACGCAGTGAGAATACTGCTTGGAGAGCGCAGGATACAGGAGAGACGTAGTGAGAATACTGCTTGGAGAGCGCATGATACAGGAGAGAGGCATGGAGAATACTGCTTGGAGAGCGCAGGATACAGGAGAGACGCAGTGAGAATACTGCTTGGAGAGCGCAGGATACAGGAGAGACGCAGTGAGAATACTGCTTGGAGAGCTCAGGGTACAGGAGAGAGGCATGGAGAATACTGCTTGGAGAGCGCAGGATACAGGAGAGACGCAGTGAGAATACTGCTTGGAGAGCGCAGGATACAGGAGAGAGGCATGGAGAATACTGCTTGGAGAGCGCAGGATACAGGAGAGACGTATGGAGAATACTGCTTGGAGAGCGCAGGATACAGGAGAGACGCATGGAGAATACTGCTTGGAGAGCGCAGGATACAGGAGAGACGCAGTGAGAATACTGCTTGGAGAGCGCAGGATACAGGAGAGAGGCAGGGAGAATACTGCTTGGAGAGCGCAGGATACAGGAGAGACGCATGGAGAATACTGCTTGGAGAGCGCAGGATACAGGAGAGACGCATGGAGAATACTGCTTGGAGAGCGCAGGATACAGGAGAGACGCAGTGAGAATACTGCTTGGAGAGCGCAGGATACAGGAGAGACGCATGGAGAATACTGCTTGGAGAGCGCAGGATACAGGAGAGACGCAGTGAGAATACTGCTTGGAGAGCGCAGGATACAGGAGAGACGCATGGAGAATACTGCTTGGAGAGCGCAGGATACAGGAGAGAGGCATGGAGAATACTGCTTGGAGAGCGCAGGATACAGGAGAGACGCAGTGAGAATACTGCTTGGAGAGCGCAGGATACAGGAGAGACGCATGGAGAATACTGCTTGGAGAGCGCAGGATACAGGAGAGACGCATGGAGAATACTGCTTGGAGAGCGCATGATACAGGAGAGACGTAGTGAGAATACTGCTTGGAGAGCGCAGGATACAGGAGAGACGCAGTGAGAATACTGCTTGGAGAGCGCAGGATACAGGAGAGACGCAGTGAGAATACTGCTTGGAGAGCGCAGGGTACAGGAGAGACGCATGGAGAATACTGCTTGGAGAGCGCAGGATACAGGAGAGACGCAGTGAGAATACTGCTTGGAGAGCGCAGGATACAGGAGAGAGGCAGGGAGAATACTGCTTTGAGAGCGCAGGATACAGGAGAGACGCATGGAGAATACTGCTTGGAGAGCGCAGGATACAGGAGAGACGCAGTGAGAATACTGCTTGGAGAGCGCAGGATACAGGAGAGACGCAGTGAGAATACTGCTTGGAGAGCGTAGGATACAGGAGAGACGCAGGGAGAATACTGCTTGGAGAGCGCAGGATACAGGAGAGACGTAGTGAGAATACTGCTTGGAGAGCGTAGGATACAGGAGAGACGCATGAGAATACTGCTTGGAGAGCGCAGGATACAGGAGAGACGAATGGAGAATACTGCTTGGAGAGCGCAGGATACAGGAGAGACGCATGGAGAATACTGCTTGGAGAGCGCAGGATACAGGAGAGACGCAGGGAGAATACTGCTTGGAGAGCGTAGGATACAGGAGAGACGCATGGAGAATACTGCTTGGAGAGCGCAGGATACAGGAGAGACGCATGGAGAATACTGCTTGGAGAGCGCAGGATACAGGAGAGACGCAGGGAGAATACTGCTTGGAGAGCGCAGGATACAGGAGAGACGCAGGGAGAATACTGCTTGGAGAGCGCAGGGTACAGGAGAGACGCATGGAGAATACTGCTTGGAGAGCGCAGGGTACAGGAGAGACGCAGTGAGAATACTGCTTGGAGAGCGCAGGATACAGGAGAGACGCATGGAGAATTCTGCTTGGAGAGCGCAGGATACAGGAGAGACGCATGGAGAATACTGCTTGGAGAGCGCAGGATACAGGAGAGACGCATGGAGAATACTGCTTGGAGAGCGCAGGGTACAGGAGAGACGTAGTGAGAATACTGCTTGGAGAGCGCAGGGTACAGGAGAGACGTAGTGAGAATACTGCTTGGAGAGCGCAGGATACAGGAGAGACGCATGGAGAATACTGCTTGGAGAGCGCAGGATACAGGAGAGACGCAGTTAGAGTAAGACTTGGGGTCTGTAGTTTAAATGAAGGCATGTGTATTTTCTAGGGTGTTATTTAAATGAAATGAAGCGTTCACAGTTTCTAGCAGTGTGTGGGAGAATGATAGAGTTATTAAGAATCACAGCACTTCCCAGCCAGTAAAAATCCTGTCACTGCCTAATTAGACATGTTAAAGTATTATGGAAAAATGAAGTTGTATTTACCGTATTTGCTGGATTATAAGACGACCCTGATTATAAGACGACCCCCCCAAACTTTGGATATTCCTTTAGGAAAAAAACTAAAAGCCTGAATATAAGACTACCCTATAGGAAAAAAGTTAAACTTGTATATATTCACATGTAAATTGCTTTTTTAATAAAAAATTATGATATCAAAAAATGTATTTCTAGTTTTTATTTCTTTTTATGTGCCAATGCTGCCTTTCTCTTTCCCTTGCCCCCATTTTTCTCTCTCTCCCCCCTCCCCTTGCCTGTCTCTTAACCCCCTCACTCCCCTTGTCTCTGTCTCTTAACCCCCTCACTCCCCTTGTCTCTGTCTCTTAACCCCTTCCCTCCCCTTGTCTCTGTCTCTTAACCCCTTCCCTCCCCTTGTCTCTGTCTCTTAACCCCTTCCCTCCCCTTGTCTCTGTCTCTTAACCCCTTCCCTCCCCTTGTCTCTGTCTCTTAACCCCTTCCCTCCCCTTGTCTGTCTCTGCCCCCCTCCCTCCCCCCTGTCTCTCTGTCCCCCCTGTCTCTCTGCCCCCCTCCCTCCCCCTGTCTCTCTGCCCTACCCCCCCCCCTCCCTTCCCTTGATCCCTGGTGGCTAGTGGGGGCAGCCGGGGGATGTCTGCACGATACTTGCAGACATCCTCCATGCTGCCCGACACGGCAGTCTATTATGACGGACAGCTGTCCGTCATAATAGTCTGCCGTGTCGGGCAGCATGGAGGATATCTGCACGTATAGTGCAGACATCCCCCAGCTGCCCGATTGTCCCTGGTGCCTAGTGGGGCAGCAGAGGAAGTCTGCGCGATGAGCGCAGACCTCCCCTGCTGCCGCCCGGCACGCTCGCCGGGACTTCTGTGACGAAAGCGGAAGTACCCGGCTTCATCATAGAAGTCCCGGCAGTCGTGCCGGGCGGAAGCAGGGGAGTCTGCACTCGTTGCGCAGACATCCCCTGCTGCTAGAGAGGGGGATCCAGGTCCCCTGCAGCTCTGCTGGGGACCTGGATCCATGTCTTATAATCGAGGTCTCTTATAATCTGACCTCAAATTGAGGTCAGATTATAAGAGACCTCGATTATAAGACGAGGGGGATTTTTCAGAGCATTTGCTCTGAAAAAAACCTCGTCTTATAATCGAGCAAATACGGTACTTCCTATGAATATTTTTGGGCATCCAAAATGTCTATCCCTGTATCTCAACTAAACCTCAGCCTTGTTAAATTGCTTTTTTCAATCCTTATCTGCTAAGTTATGCGCTCTGTACTGAAACCGTGAGAAAAAAAGATTTTTTTAGCGGCAAGCATTACCTGACAGCCTCTCTTTTCAATCTCCATTATACATTTCTCCATGAGAAGAGGCACTTTCAACCCCATGTTCTCTTTTTCAACCACTTTTCGGGCGTCCACACCAAATATGACCGGCTCGCGGTCCACTCCGAGACGGTCCAAGGAATTGTCCCACTGCTCCATGAGGCTGAGCTTCACGTAGATCATGCCCCTGGGTTCCAACTTAACGGCAAGCTGGTGCGTTTTTATCACCCGGAACAGAGACGGGAGAACAACCGTACCGTGGCAGCAGACTCTGTTTTTCCGCGGCGCTGGGTCCCAGCTAAAGACCACCAGCTTCAAGTGCTGAGCGTTTTCCAGCTCGATGTTGAACGTATGGTCCATGTCCAGAAAGGTGGTCCTGCAGGTCAGTAGGGCAGTCCTTGCTTTGTTGATGCAATCCACCTGAATAGCACAAAATACATCTTTCGAGTCAATCCTTGGCGGTTTTAAATCCTCCGCCCCATAAAAATGGGCGCTCATTAAGCCAGACACGTACTGGAAGCACTTGGGCTGATCAGAAAAGCTGTAATGGCGGAAGGCATCGATGTCAATTTCAGACTTGACGTTACTGCCTGGAAGTACCTCTTTGCCTTTGGCAGCGCTGTTCTCCGGGCCATGTTTGCCAGACTTGGCTATAAGCTCTGGGGAGTCGCCATCACTGAGGTAACCCCCTTTACTGGAGGATTTCGAGCTGGCGGAACGCTTCTTGCGGTAATTCTGCTGAGAAGACACGCTGCTGTCCAAGTGGTAGCGGCTGATGACGTTTCTGCTGGCGGCAGACGTGTTTGTGGAGGAAGACAGAGAGGGTGAATGGCTTATATCCTTAGCTTTAGAGGAGGTGGCAGCAGGGTCACAAGTCACATTGTTCGATGTCCCCCTCACACTCAACTTCCTGCTTAACTCAGGCAGCTTTTTCATCTTCATGGAGAGCTTGCGGACTGTCCTCGGAGATTTTATTTTATCTGGTAGAGACCAGCTGATGCTACCACCTTTCTTCAAGGGGTTGGGACTAGATGGGGGAGAAAACTCTGCTGCTACCGCTGTGGAATTAGCCTTGTTCACACTCTGAACCCCTGGGAGGAGAAAAAGAAAAAAGATCAGTATAAAGCAAAATAAAAACATAAAGTCTCCTGGGTCATTAACATCGCAGCATAACAAAAGGAGTCATAACCCTTCCAAAACCCAATAACTTGAAAGCATCCATGGCTCCTGAGTATTTTACCTAGAGAGCTATGGGTGTACATTATTCCTGACTCCCGAGTATTTTATCTAGAGAGCTATGGGTGTACATTATTCCTAACTCCTGAGTATTTTATCTAGAGAGCTATAGGTGTACATTACTCCTAACTCCTGAGTATTTTATCTAGAGAGCTATAGGTGTACATTATTCCTGACTCCTGAGTATTTTATCTAGAGAGCTATTGACGTACATTTACCCTGGCTCCTGAGTATTTTATCTAGAGTGCTGTGGACGTATATTTTTGCTGGCTCTGGAGTATTTTATCTAGAGGGGTATGGTCATACAATTTCCTGGCTCTGGAGAATTTTATCTAGAGCGCTATGGACATAAATTGTTGCTGGCTCTGGAGTATTTTATCTAGAGGGGAAAGTTTGTACATTTTTCCTGTCTCTGGAATATTTTATCTAGAGTGCTGTGAATGTATATTGTTGCTGGCTCAGGAGTACTTTATTTAGCGAGCTATGGGCATACATTTTTCCTGGTACTGGAGTATTTTATCTAGAGGGGTATGGGAATACATTTTTCCTGGTACTGGAGTATTTTATCTAGAGGGGTATGGGTGTACATTTTTCCTGGTACTGGAGTATTTTATCTAGAGGGGTAAGGGTGTACATTTTTCCTGGTACTGGAGTATTTTATCTAGAGCGGTATGGGTGTACATTTTACCTGGTACTGGAGTATTTTATCTAGAGGGGTATGGGCATACATTTTTCCTGGTCCTGGAGTATTTTATCTAGAGGGGTATGGTTGTACATTTTTCCTGGTACTGGAGTATTTTATCTAGAGGGGTATGGGTGTACATTTTTCCTGGTACTGGAGTATTTTATCTAGAGGGGTATGGGTGTACATTTTTCCTGGTACTGGAGTATTTTATCTAGAGGGGTAAGGGTGTACATTTTTCCTGGTACTGGAGTATTTTATCTAGAGCGGTATGGGTGTACATTTTACCTGGTACTGGAGCATTTTATCTAGAGGGGTATGGGTGTACATTTTTCCTGTCTCCAGAACAGAACACGTTGATGAAAAAGCCTGTATAGTACACAATAAAGGCATGTTTAAGGCAGGGCTCGACAAACCCCGGGCGCCAGGTCGCCATGGCGACCTGGAAATTAAGCCTGGCGCCCGGGTGCCGTTCCCTACATGACCCCCTTGCTGCTGCCGTTCGTGTGTTAGTGGATTTTTGCAGCGCGAGGGGGAGAAGTCTGTGCGGATCGCGCAGACAGTAAGCTCCGCCCCCTCGCGCAACGTGTGTCTGAGTGCTGGGTGTCGTCACTTGACAACCCAGCACTCATCCGAAAGAGCAAGGAAGAACGGCTGCAGCACGAATGTTCCCCAGCCCTGCAATGAGGTAAGGCAGCAGGGAAGGAACATTCGTGCTGCAGCCGTTCTTCCTTGCTATTTCGGATGAGTGCTGGGTTGTCAAGTGACGACACCCAGCACTCACAAGTTAAGACAGGGGGAAAAAAAAATAAACTTTTGTATGTGTGAGGTGTATATGTGTGTGAGGTGTATATGTGTGATGTGTGTATTTGTGAGGTGTGTATGTGTGAGGTGTATATGTGAAGGGGGGGGGGGGGTGTATATGTGAAGTGGGGGGGTGTATATGTGAGGTGTATATGTGAAGTGGGGGGGGGTGTATATGTGAAGTGGGGGGGGGGTGTATATGTGAAGTGGGGGGGGGTGTATATGTGAAGTGGGGGGGGGGTGTATATGTGAAGTGGGGGGGGTGTATATGTGAAGTGGGGGGGGGTGTATATGTGAAGTGGGGGGGGGTGTATATGTGAAGTGGGGGGGGGGTGTATATGTGAAGTGGGGGGGGTGTATATGTGAAGTGGGTTGGTGTGTGTGTGTGTGTATATGTGAAGTGTGTGTGTGTGTGTGTGTGTATATGTGAAGTGTGTGTGTGTGTGTGTGTGTGTATATGTGAAGTGGGTTGGTGTGTGTGTGTGTGTGTGTGTGTGTGTGTGTGTGTGTGTGTATATGTGAAGTGGGTTGGTGTGTGTTTGGTGTATATGTGAAGTGGGTTGGTGTGTGTGTTTATGATTTGCGTGTATGTTTGCGTGATTGTCTGGCTCCTAAAAATTTTTGCTGGCTCCTAGAATCAAATTAAATTTGTCAAGCCCTGGTTTAAGGTATGATTCTCGTCTCCAAGACATAATTTAAATGGGAATCAGCTTGTGTCCAGCAAAAAATAGAAGCAGGACTATCCTTTCAAATCTGGGTCTGTTGGCAACAATGGCTCTATAAATGTACCTCCTAGGCATTTTATCCTGCATTTAGGGGAAGTCACATAGAACCAGCTTCTGAAATGCTAAATATGTGGGGTAATCAACAAAAAAGGTTCATTGCTATTGATAGGGGGACTAAAACCGAAAAATTATAATCAGATAAGCCACTTCTGTTGTTCTCCCTTAGTCTTTGCAAAATATAGAATGTGTGGACATGTCAGTCATGTCACACGCAGCCAATAGCTGTGGAGGAGATGAGTACTTCCTCCCAGCGGGGGGGGGGGGGGGGGGGGGGGGGGGAGGGGTTGGTGTGATGTGGCAACCTCTCTGTTCAGACTTCCTTAGTTAAATGGATTTGGATCAATCACTGTTCTAAAGCCGGTCTTCATCAGACAAAACTTGGCTTCTGTCGGACTAAAACTGGTTTCTGGGAGCTTAGATCCTTTTTCACGAACTTGTACTAAACAGATTTCCAGTGGCAGTGTTTACAGGCCAATATGGCCCACATCAGTTATAAACCAGTCATTATGCTTAGCCTCTCCTGTATTTGTGTAAACAAAATTAGCAGCTCTTAATGGGTTAAATAAAATATTTGTGGCGGGGGGGGGGAGGGGCAGGGACACGGGACCCGTATACAATGCTGCTCATTGTATGCTCACAGAAGGACCGTTTGTAACCAGCTGTAGACGGGATGCCAGTTCGAGCAAGGTTCCTATATTTCGGAGACTGTACGGTATAGCATCATAGAAGTGGGCCAAAAAAACTTGTATGGTGAATAATGTCTATCAGAACTAATTGAAAGAAAACGCTCAACTCACAACTTTCCAAAGCAGAATTTACAGCAAAAACTTCAAACCCAGAAAGCTACAAATGACTGTATCCGACGGACCCCGCTGCCAAGGCCATGGCTCGTATCAAAATGATTAAACTGTGCCTTGTATAATCGCTGTGCATCAGCTCTTCTAAACCCCACGGCTTAGCTTACCTGCTTCGTTGGGTTTATGGGGAATCGCCTCGGCATTTTGTCCCATTTGGGTCCTGCACAAAGCCCTGTGCTTGTGGGCTTGGGGGTCAGAGTCTGTGGAATGCGTGGAATCTGCAGGATTAGACATCTGCAGATTCTCCCCCACACACACAGCCTGCAAGGATATCTTGCCATCACTGGAAAATGGATCGTCGTCTTCTGGGATGGGATTGTACCAAATTTCACCTTCATCGTCCGCATCGTTCTCCTCGCCGAGCTGCGAGGCGCCCACAGAGGAGGGAGAGGGGCTTGCGGGACTCTGGGGGGAGATCTCATTCGATTTATTGATGCTTTCGGTTCTTATGGTTAATGTTTGGTGAGGGTATTCCTTCGCTACCAGGCTGTAAGCGTTATTCCTTTCGGTGCGTGTAGAAGTGAAACTGACGCTCCTATGGGGGAATTTATGGGTGCTCTGTGTTAACCAATTCCTTTTCTTGGAGACGGTAATTCTGTTTTTCTGCAGATTCTGTTCATTTACCTCCGTGACTTTAAGATCTCTTTGGATGACCGATGAAGCATAAACATTTTCTATTAAATCTACAAGAAAGAGAAAAAAAAAAGAGAAGCATTTTTTAAACTCAAACAATAAACACACAATATCTAAAATATATAGCAGAGACCTTTTTATATCAAGCTTGCATTATGTATAGGGATAACGAACTAGCAAAGGTGCACGTATTACTCCTAATTTAATGATTGCACAGATAACTTGTGGTCCTGCAATAAACCCAACAAAGTGATCTTCCTTTATTCAGTTGTTTATTGAAAAATGTCCTTATCTCATTGACAAAAATCCGGAGGAAGCTCATTCAGATTGCGTTTACGGATTACAAGAAATTAGCAGAATGTTATTATTATATGGGCTACTTAATTACTCGCTCCATGCTTCAGTCTTCAGAAGAATTAGGAAATGGAGCACAGTACCTTCTGCACATGGGGCGGGAGGGAAAGGGTCCTGAACTGAGAAGCCCTCTTTGGCTACCAGCATCATTGTCTTTATCACAGTGCAAGCTACTAGAGGCCATGGGATATCTGGTAGATTTAGAATCTTGATCCTATCCTACAGGGTCTATAAAGGTTCTGTGCATCTCTGTCCATATCACTCTCTTGCCCGGCCTCTGCTCTCCTGCCTTATAACCTCTCATGAGTTGTCAGGAACTCAGAACCTTAGACTGTCCCTCTGCCGGTCTTTAGGATATCCCTCAAAGCAAACCTCCAAATTATGGATCTAGAACCAACCCATCATTTCCAACTAATAACCTCTCTCTAGCAGACACAGGTCTCCCATTTTCACAGGTGGCACAGACTTTGCTTATTATATCTCTTCTGTCTCATTCCCTCTGCCTTGTACATTTACAATCTTCCAAACACATCCCTTCTAGATTGCATGAAAGGATCTCTTAATATCTTGCTTCCCCTCTAGATTGTAAATAGGGCCCTCTCTTTACCACCTGCCCCTTGCTCCTTCTGGAAGCATAACATGCAATAGGCTCCAAAGCCTAGATCCTAAGCATGCAGGGTCAGTGCTGATCCATGTCTTAGGTCAGTTTCCACACAAGCCTGGAGCGGAATGTGAAGTTTCCATTCCTCAGAAAGCTGAATACTGGAAGGTTTTTATTTGGCCAGACGAGTTATTTGAAGTCCTAACAGAACGTCTTTGACACGGCACTGGGTAGGATACCACAGGCACGTTTGCACATGTATTGAATTCCAAGAATAGAGCTGTACTAAAAACCATGGCAAACAAAGCCTCTGCCTTCATATCTCAGCCTGGGTTTATTATTAACCGGAGGTTACTGGGCACGCTGCATTAATAAAAACGAGAAAAAACACTTCAGAATACAATCGTATCTATTCAGTTCTTATTTATTCCGCAGAAGACAAAACCAACAGCTGCTGAAAACACGGGGTGAAAAATGCTCAAAATAATCCTCAGTCACTGTGATTTCCACAGTATGCCACACCTGGTCATGTTTCACCACCTGCACTGACCCAAGACTAGTCACTGTATTGCAGCCCCAGCAAGGTAAACACAATATTCACACCCCGCACTGACCGTGGGAGAAACAGCATTCCACCCACAGTAACTGAATCCAGTACAGTGATACACCTCCAGCACTGACCCTGGGAAACCGTATTCCACCCCCAGCAACAGAAACCAATACAGTAATACTCCTCCAGCACTGACCCTGGAGTAAACTGTATTCCACCCCAAACAACTGCACACAGTTCAATAATACCCCTCCAGCACTGACCCTGGAAAACCGTATTCCACCCCCCAGCAACAGAACCCAGTACAGTAATCCACCTCCAGCACTGACCCGGGGAAACCGTATTTCACCCCCAACAACAGAACCCAGTACAGTAATACACCTCCAGCCTTGACCCTGGGGTAAACTGTATTCCACCTCAAACAACTGAACACAGTTCAATAATACCCCTCCAGCACTGACCCTGGAGAAAATATATTCCAATCCCAGCAACTGAACCCAGTACAGTAATACACCTCCAGCACTGACCCAGGAAAAATTGGTTCTGTGACGTTCTTGGAGATATATGTATGTATGTATGTATGTATGTATGTATGTATTATTAATCTATTGTTAAATGTATAACTCTGTAACTCCATTCTGGACTGGGTCCCCAGGACATACTTGAAAATGAGAGAAATCTCAATGTATTCTTCCTGGTAAAACACTTTCTAAACAAAATAAATAAATGCCAATATCAAAGGTAAGTTTTCAAGGCAAATATTTCAAAAATTGTAGGGAAAGAAGAATGAGTGCCTTTTTACAAGTCAGCTTTGGTATGCGTAATCAGCTCACATTTAATTTCAAAGGTCGAGCAACCCTATAAACTGAAAGAGAAAGTAGAGTAGTTATTTACATCGAAAATAAAAAAGACCATCAGTTTCTTCCTTTCACACATCCCTGCTGCTGCCATTGATCCAACAATTCAGACAATTATGGGAGGCCTGGAAACGTCAAATCAAAAATATAGGTGCAAATACCATAATATCGAGGCTGGCAAAGCTGGTTAATAAAAGCAGTTATTATATATCTACTCTAGAGAGCATCTATTTACAGACACAACAGTATTCGCCTGTTTACACCCACTAGTGCATGCACTGTTTTACACACTGCAACACGGCAGGGAAGCAAATTCCACAAAATATCCAGAAAACATTTACACTGTAAGTCTATTTGGGCAGTGCCCTCCTTACCCTTTACCAAAGTCTCTCTCATTCGTTACCGTAATATTAATTTGACATTATAATTAATGCAGGGCTTGACAAATTAAATTTCGTTTTAAGAGCTAGCCAACAAAAATCTAGAAGACAGACACGGCACATACACACAATCATGCAGACAAGCACATGCACACAAAGACCAGCAACCGCGCATACACAGTCAGTCATATGCACATACAGTCGCACAGGCACACACACACACAATTTGTGTTAGAAAATGTCCACTCCTCCCTGCTGCTTTACCTCACTGCAGAGAAGAGGGGGCATTTTCCATCCTGCTGAGCGTCGGGATGTCATGTGACACCCGGCGCTTAAACACTGAAGCGTCAGGTCTAATTTCCTGGTTTTCAGATTTAACTCTTTACTGGTCAATGGGGAATAGTCAGGAGAACCATGGTTTGCCATTCTACAACGTGAAGAAACTGTTTCGTAATATCTTTGATGGGATTTCAAATTACTCACAATAAAGCAAGCAAATTACCAGGTAATAAATTCCACACTAATTTATCAAAAGACAAAATTAGAGCGATTTTAAAAGGTGTGTATGCTCAAAAACTTAACTACAAATAAAAAAAAGGGCAGTTTAAGATACATATAATGCTTGACAAACTAGCGAGTGAGGATTGACAAAATGAGAAGTCACTGGGAACAACACTGTCAATTGACAGAAACATGAAGGACAATATGTCAAATTGATGATGCCAACTAACCTGGATGTTCTTCAATAATACTTTAATATCTTGGCAAAACCACGTCATAGAAAGTAAATCAAAAATCATTTCATTCATCTAAAATGTAGCTATTCATTTCAGGTTAATTTTTAAAATATAAAAAGGTTTTACTACCTCAATAAGCCACACTTAGGTGTATTCAGGATTTAAAGCCCTGTTTATGCATTGTATTTACCCAATATGCACTCCTGTAAATCACCTCTACAGGCTAGATGGCTGCTTGGCCAGGTACCATGCAAACCTATGTGTGCTGACAGGTTGGCTAGGCAACATGGCTAATTAATACCTAGAGGTGGACTTCCTGCAAAGTCCTCAGACTCACGGCTTCATTAGCCCTGAGGAAGCATTAAGGCGGCTAGTGCGTTGGGCGTTTCTCTGCCTTTTACCCCCTAGCAAACAATTTCCCCTCTTATTATTCCTCAAAGACACTTTTAATGTTTCTAATAATAAATTGAAGCTGTAGGGGGTTGGTGAGGTTACAGAAACCATGGTAATTTTAGGATGGTTTGGCAGATAGCCTTTATCTGGAGGCTTTAAAAGAGTGAGTTTTCCTTATAGTGTGAGCAAATTGATGTGAAATTAAACTTGACATATTTCAGTGATCAGGCCTGACGGACGGACAAGGAAAATGTGTTTTTCAGTCATACATTGTGGTCATTTTAAGGGACTTCTGACTGCCCTGTGAAGCAAGCTGGTATTGGTGTTACCAGCTATTAAGATTAATACTTATTAAAATACTAATACATTGCAGCCACCTCGTTATGGGTGGACTGTCTTTATAACTACTCAGATGGTCTGTTCATGCAGCCAAGGCATTGATTTCATTCATCTGATGCGATGGTAAAGGAATATACCATTAAACAGTGAAGGGGTCGCTGTGCAAACTCTGTATTTTCAGAACACCTACATATGTACAGGGCTCATACAAAGAGCTCTCTAAAGATCTGTTTATTAACAGAACAGTACAAAGGCCAAGAGGTCACCCGCTAAGACTTGAGGAAATGCCGAATGCCGAATTGCATTCTGGGTTATTATATGATAACCCTAGTGAGGTATTTAACATCAGTCCGTAGTCTTAGTTCTATGAATATTAAATCACAATTAATACTGAGCTCCAACAGCAAGAGCAATTTAGTCGTCTACAGCTGCTCTAGTTGGGGTATTTATATCTACCTGTTTTTATTTAATACTCTGTGTGAACTCACCTTTGTTTGCACATCTTCTCTTAGAGGTTAGTTTGAAGCATCTTAGGCAACTGTGACGTATAGGTAGACATATACATAGACTTATAGGCACTCCAGGATAAAACAAAAAAATATAATAGTCCGATCAAAATAAAGTCCGTTTAAAACACTCTACGGTCTACTAAATAAAGAGCGAATCACAGGGAATTGAGACGGGAATTTCAAACTTAAGACCAAAGTAGCCGAGTTGGAAAACTTCTCCAATGCAGTTGAATGGGAGAGTTTTTCCAACTCAGCTACATTGGCCTTAAGTTTGAAATTCCCATCTTAATTTCCTCCAAATCTCTTTTTATGGAGTAGACCCTTTACTTTTTATTGTGGTCCTCGCTACAAACATATAAAATCAATGTGTGTCAAAGTCAGAGTGATTCGTGAAAATAGTCATAACCCAGCGAACGGCTGGAGCGTTTCGCAACTCTATTGTCTCTCTCAAAAGCGGCTTTTTTTTAGCAGTTAAAAGTCTGTATTTAACAAAACAACTGCTAGACTGATGGCATAGGGCTGGATGGAAACATTCACAATGGTTGTTGTGGATATTTCTTTGGAACTCAAGCTGTTGGACGTCTACATAGGCCACATGGTGTTCAGTTCAGCCATTTTCCATCACCCGACTTGTGCAATGGTCTGGCTGAATGGTTCATGTGACTGGCTGACCATCATGTGACCCACAAGAGATGGAGACATTGCTAAACTGTGGCAGAAACAACAGCTGGAATAATGACACGTGGCTGAGCATCATTAGAAGTGTAGCCCACAAAAACTGGAGAAATAACTAAACTTTGGCTCATTAGCCATTATGCTAAAAAGAAGATGTCCCATCAGAGAGCATTGCCTGCTACCTTATTTTTTGGTTGTAACCCAAGTTTGAAAGGGGATGACATTCCCTGAATCCTGCACAACTGGGGATAATGGACCACCAGGTCTGGCATAAAATCCTGCACAGAGGTCACATTCCAGACATCACTGCTTGGGGGTCTGATTAAAACCACCTCCTGCTGGATCCTCTGCTGGGCCACAGCATCCCTGCAAGCAGGCCGATGAACCACCTCCATATGACATGGGTGACAAACAGTAGTGAATATAGGTGAAAGATATTCATGTTCCTACACTTGCACCGTTTGAGCTGGTCACCAGATCACAAATTAAGTTATTCATTTGCCATTTTCACTCTCAATGCAGGAAAGGGGACAAAGTCTTCTGCCAACGATCCACTTGCTAATAGCGGGTACAATGCCAGTATTGGCATAATATGTATAATTAACCGTGTGAGGTGGAGGTAGACATGCCACATCTCTCTAGCTTGAACCCTATGGGAGAACCCTTTTACAATAGTAAATGTGTCTGGCTTCAGGATCGCTCCTTTGGCTACAAATAGTTGGCAAGCCCAGAATCAAATCATCATAAAACATTCTTTGTATCAGTACTAATGTCAGAATTTAGAATAATTGAAAGCTCTTAAATGCCAAGACTTAAAAGGAATGCAAGATGTCGTTTTTAGCAGAGAGAATGCAGACAGGTCTCGGACAAACACACACACAAAAAAAATGGCAATGTAAACAAGAAACCTTTTTGCATGCCAGAATTTAATCTGTGTTACAGTGCATTCAAATTTTGAGAAAAACCTTTTACGTTTATCACCATTTTAAAAGCATTTTTTTTCCTGAGTAAAGACTTCAGAAAATGTATTTGTGCAGAAAATATGAAAAACTATTGCTTATCTAGTTGCACACTACAAAACCTCAGATTTATGTGTTCTTTCAAGGCAATACTACTTCCACTGGCAGTCTATTCCACCTATGTACTACACCTTCTGTAATAATAATAATTAAAATAATTTTAAAATGGGAAAAAAAAATTATTTTAAATCTATGTCTATTATATATACACACACACATATATAATAAATAAATATATATATATATATATATATATATATATATATATATATATATATATATAATTATAAAAAAATAAAAAAAAAGAATTAGGTTTCTCCTGACAATGTCCCATCCACTAAATTAATATTGCAGCACAGGTACAGTACATCATCTTTGCGGGGTTTAGGATTTCTTTCTAAAATTACAAATTACTGTAGACTTTTGGAGCCAAACAGACCAATTTCTAATTATTTGAAGGAGCCAGGGACTTCCATAGAATTCTATTTAATCCATTCAAAATAGATCGGAGCTAGCAGTAGGGCATTTAGGAGCCATATCTCCCTGGTATTTGTCAAGCCCTGATCCAAAGAGTAGAACCATCCCAACTAATAATTACTAGTGTGCGCCACAACCTGCAGTTTATGCTGTGCTTAAGAGGAATGCTTGATAAGAAGTCAGAAGATGGGAGGGAAAGCTAGCATTTTTAAAATCATTTCGTTTTACCTTAAGTGACCATTTAACACTATCCTTTTTTTAATCTGTCTGGGGGGAAAAAATGCTGCAATGATAGAAGAAGAGATTTCAAATTCTCCTGGAGACCGAGTGCAGAATGCCAACACATTGGATTTCTTGGCTGGGTGCATGTTCCTTACCCTAGATGGAACCAATTTCAAGCTATCTCCATGTCCTCACTTTTTTCTTTTTTTCTCCTTCGTCTAAAAAGTGATAAATATCTCCACGTTTCTCTGCTAACCCCGAGGCCTGTAGCAACACAGCTCCAAATTCCAGGCTTTTCAGCCCGTAGCTGTCTGTTTGGCACAAGACGGCCCAAGAGGGTAGCTTCAAAATTAACACACAAAAAAAAAACAGACTGGAGCTTCGGCAGCAAAAAAATATATATATATTTTTTTTTTTTTCAAGCACAATAGGTGGAAAAAAACTAAACTTTTAATGGCTGAAAATATATATTTCGGAGTCACTGATTGCTGCATTCAGTCATAGTGGCACAGAGAATTACTGTACAAACACTGTATACTTTCTCTATCCAGGGATCATTTTACTCCACTCAAAAATGGATTTATATAAAAATGGCATAAGGCAGGGCTATAGGATGCTCTGTCAACTTAGGTAAATTACCAACATTTCAGATTTCGTACAAGCCATTTTTGGCACGCTAACCAACATCACACTTAAAAAAGAAAGAGTAGTGCAAAGCGGTGTAATACGGTACAAAGTGTGGATAACATAGGCAGGGTACTCATTTGATCCCGATATCCCATATTCTCTGCCGGAGACTGTGTATTAAATGGATAAAAAGCACGCGTTGAACTAATTGCTCAACACAGGACAAATTGTTACTTGTAGCAGTATATCATTTTCCTCTTGATCTTAAAGCCTTGAAAACAAAACCCCGGCTGTAAGTGCCAATTTAAAGGGGGGGGGGGGGGGGGGTAGCTGAACATTGAGTTTAGTTATGTAATGGAAAACTGGTCTTCAAGTTAAAAAGGCTGGTGCAAATCATATAGACCGAGCCAGAGCATTTATCTCCAGCTGACGAAAAGAACACATACAGTGCTGTTTATACAGAGCTTTAACAATCCTTTATATGGTAATACCAGGCAGATGTGATGAAGGAATTCAAAATGTTTAGTCTGCTGTGTGATTAAACCCAGGAATATATATACAAGCACTTCAAAAATATATAGTACCAAAAAAAATGGCAACCAGTTTATGTGTACAGTATAAAGTAGCCACAAACAGTCAATTTGTGTGAAAAACAGCAAGGCTTAGCATATTCTGATTAATTTCCCATAGTCTCTATCTTATATAAAGCCCAGATATTCACATAACAAGCCCTAGTCTGAAATAGGGGGGCTGAATCTTCCTAAAAGAACCTGCACAAAACAAAATCCCCCTACACATTGGTGATGAAGGATTTCTCCATCTCTTAAAAACATACAAAGTCAATGTATTCAGGGTCATGCAAAACAAGGAGATAGACAACTAGGAGTAAACACAGACCAAAGAGCGCCGTCACCAAGCCACCTGTTAGTAAAATAGAAAATGTAATGACTTTCCAAACGTCCCACAGCCAACAAAGAGAAGAGTGGATGGACGTATCCAAGCCTGGAGTTGGGCCTGTGCCCGACTCGCCTACCTGTCAGTGGGGGTCTCGTGGTCTCGCCAGGCAACATCTGGGATATGTCTGAGTTAGCCTGGGGCTCACATCTGCTACCCACGACTCGATTAGACAGCGGCTTGCAGGAGCTACCAGCTCGCTGCGAGGATCCAATGATGCGTTCCTTCATCTCCAAAGACAATAAGCGCCCTTTGTACATCCATTTCTGCATTTTCCTCACAGTCCGTCCCGTCTGTTTTTGGGAATTAGCACTGCTATCCTGGCCTCGGTCAGATGGTATTTGATGCACAGGATCTGGCTGGCTGGTACTCTGAGAGTCCCCCCATTTCGTTGGACAATGGAGGGTCTGAGGGCTGGCACTCCCCTCACTGTCCTGACTGCATTCAGAGCTGTAGTCACAGGATGACTGGCTATTACACGAGCTGTACTTTAGAAGGCCGTCACTAGGACACTTGTGCAAAGTCTCCAGTCCTGGGCTTGCAAAATTGTATATTGCATCCAAACTTTTACTTAATACTCGCAGGCGACTGATTTTGCTTTTCCCCAGGAACTGGAGTGCCACCAAGTCACTGTTAGAGACTTGCCTTAGACTGGATTCATCCGAGGACCACACATCACTTTCCCTAGCTCGGAGTGAGGATTGGGAACAAACACTGTCTTGGGACAGGGAGTTGGAAGGTCGTCTCTCAGCTGCGTGGACAATATTATCCGTTTGCTTTCCAAGAGGCATGTCATGCATAGCGTTGATCAGTAGATAATAAGCCTCCTGTAACTGCGATCTCAGCCTGTCAGTCTCCAGGTAAATATTTACCCCATCTATTCGCTGCTGGGAGCCAGCTGGCTGGGAGGGCATTGTCCTGTGCATTGGGGTTGGACTTGGTGACAGGAACACATTATCACACTGAGTATCAACTGTGCCCCAGATCAACAAATTCCCATTATCATAATAATCATCTTCCTCACTGTCTTCTGATTGGTTTTCGCTGCTCCCAAAAAAAGGGCCACGGACCATGTCAGAATATTCCAAGGAAGGTACGTGGAATTCTGAAGTGACCGCCTCACCACCCCCCAAAACTCCAGGGTAACTGTATGCAGATTCACAGGTGCCCACCCCAATACATGGCTCCTGGGGACCCCTTCCTGGTGCATGCTGAGGGAATACGAATGTCATGGAACAAGAAGGAAATGGGGCACTGTGAGGAGGGGGTATCCACTCACCCTCAACATTAGGGCTTGAGGTATAAGGAGCACTTGCAGGGGAATTAAGTGGAGACACTGAGGTTGTGGAATATTGATGATAGCAATTGCCATATTTTCCCACCTGACCAGTAACATTACAAGACATGGTGGCTGGGTACCCTTCTTCATCCCCATTCACATTATTGCTGTACCAACTGGATACTCTGTCTGGCACTGGGTCTTCTGCCCCCCGCCCCATGGAATAAGAGTAATTATTATTATTGTGGTTCTGACTAGATAGTCCAGTCTCTGCCCTGTACCCCCAACTGTACCCCCCGTTCCCAATATCTGTAGCCCCTGCACTGCTGCCGCAACCACCCCCTACATTCATTCCCTCTGTGGCCCTGAATGCACTCTCCCAGGCACTGCAACCCCAAATAATATCTTTATTACATGCCATTGCATTCCCTGTACTGTACCCTTGCAGCCTATCTTCAATGCACACCTCTGGGACCCCTACTCTGCTCACATTGAAGGCCTCTGTGGCCCCTGTTCTGTACCCCACACAACTTCCCCCATTGCACCCCACTACAGAACCTGCTGTGTACCCCCAGACACTGTCCCCATTAAAACCTTCTGGGGGCACTGCTGTGTACTTCCAGACACTCTCTCCATTACAGCCCTGTGTGGCCCCTGCTCTGTACCCCCACACACACTCTTCATTACTGCCCTCTGTGGCCCCTGCTCTGTACCCCCATACACTCTCTTCATTACTGCCCTCTGTGGCCCCTGCTCTGTACCCCCATACACTCTCTCCATTACTGCCCCGTGTGGCCCCTGCTCTGTACCCCCATACACTCTCTCCATTACTGCCCTGTGTGGCCCCTGCTCTGTACCCCCATACACTCTCTCCATTACTGCCCTGTGTGGCCCCTGCTCTGTACCCCCATACACTCGCTCCATTACTGCCCTGTGTGGCCCCTGCGTTGCACCCCCAGACACTCTCTCCATTACTGCCCTGTGTGGCCCCTGAGTTGCACCCCCAGACACTCTCTCCATTACTGCCCTGTGTGGCCCCTGCTCTGTACCCCCAGACACTCTCTCCATTACTGCCCTGTGTGGCCCCTGCGTTGCACCCCTTATTATTATGTTCCCCGGTGACACCTGGTCTGCATTCCCCGGCTGTGTGGCCCCCGGGGCCCTGCTCCTGTTTACCTTCTCCGTTCCATTCCTTCTTGGCTCGCTTGCCCCGTAGTTTGGACAGGGTTCTCCTCAGAGGGTCGGCCATTCCTGCACTGTGGCCCCCCTCAGAGAAGGGCCCCGCGGCGACCGACCCCCTGGCTGCCCAGAGCGGCCATGTGTGTCACCGCGGGGTCTACACAGGGTTCTTGGCTGCTGTCATGGACGCGGATATCCCGGGATAAACAGAGAGCTCGGTCCCGACACAACTGTCCCGTGAGCCGCTCAGAGAGTACAGCGCATGCGCGGGAATCCGATCTCACTCACTCGCTCGACTCCTCCGCCACACTGCGCATGCGCGGTAACTGAGTCCTCCCCTCACAGTCCCTTGCCAGGCTCAGTCACTGCGCATGCGTCCTTAAGTCTCTCACACCTCTCACCAGGCACGCGTCATGTCTACTTTTCCTCAGTGAGAGATTTAAAGAGACAGTGACCCATCATTCAGCAAATGCCTGCAATCTGAATTACACAGTGCTGTACTGAAAGACTCAAAATGTTGAAGATGGCATCAGAAGATATTGCCTTACTGAGATTAGTGGGTGCATGGAATCTTCTTCCAGCAGGAGTGGTAGAGGTTAATATAGTATAGTAGTTGAAGCATGCATGGGATAGAGTTAAGGCTATCCCATACCTCCCAAATGTCCTGCTTTTTTGGGACAGAGGTCCTGGTCCCATTCTCCGGTCCCAGACACCGGAGAATGCGTACTGGGCATGCGCAGCTTTGTGTGCATGCCCAGTAGCGATCCTGGCTTCAGATGAGCGGTAGCACTGACCCCCCCCCCCCCCCCCATACTCCACCCCCCATGCCCTGCCCCTCATGAGACTCCACCCCCGGTACCCCAATTTCGGGGTGGGGGGCAAAGTTGAGCGGTATGCTATCATGAACATAAGGCCATGGAGAAATAAGGGCAGCCTGGATAGGCCGAATGGTTCAGAATCTCAATAGGCCACAAGGTGATAATTCAAATAGTGTAATCACATAATTTTATACAGGGATGTCTGTTAGAAGAAATACATACATACAGGGCTGCATTGTACATTTTTATAAGTTCATGAATAAATCATAAATCTGGTCACCATTGTCACAAATGCATTGTCTTGCTATTCTGGCCACACACAGTAAACACCATGTAAAGCACAATAATACAAATTTTTAATTGTGTTCTTTTCTCTACACTCAGGTTTTCTCTTGGCTCTGCCTCAGAACTGAGCCGGTGGCATGGTTGGCTTGTGCTTTCAAAGAGGATCTGGAATGTACTATAAAAAGTACATTGTAATTTATCCTCATACTAGAAACAAAGAATTTTTCACTCCTGAAAATCTGAAGTCTCAAAATGGTCGACAAACACTAAAAGACGAGGTTTTTTTCCCTGTAAAGCGAATGGATCGGTCAATTCGCCCTCACTCAGTGCCAACTGCTACATTGAAGCCGACACATTACTCCTGTCATTGAAATGAACTGCTACAACTAAGTGGATGTAATAATAGTCTCTAGAATACCTGGCATGATAAAGCTGAGCATGTTACATGCAGCTGTCACAGTCCTTAGTTGGGTATATCTAGACATATAAAGACTGAGGGTTAAACATGATATCAAATGTTAAAGGGACTGTGTCACCTAAACATTTTATTTACTGTCCATGTACAGCAAACAAAAATGATTGAAAATGATCTATACATTGTGTTAGAAAAATTACAAGAAAATTAGGAGAAAAATGTGTTTTAAATGTGTCTGTGGAGTCGCCTGCTTATGACATCATCCGTGGCACAGTATGCAAATTACACATTTCCCATTGCAAAGCAGTTTATTTGCATACCGTGCCACAGGTGATGTCATAAGCAGGCGACTCCACAGACACAATTTAAAACACATTTTTCTCCTAATTTTCATGTAATTTTGCTAATACAATGTATATATCACTTTCAATCATTTTTTTTATGCTTTACATTCACAGTAATGTTTAGGTGACACAGTTCCTTTAATTCAGCCTCTCCTTGATCTCCTCCACAGAGCATTGACCAGCTCCGGTGTCAAGTAGAGTATCTTCTTCCATAATTACCCTCTCCGTTATTGAGGTCAGACCCACTGGACTACTGTCTGTTTGTGCCACACTGATAACTCCCACTGGAAGGTTCAGATATTTTGGTCCTGGAGAATTCCATCAAAATTTTTTTTTTTTTTATAATATAATATTTTATTATCCATTTTTACCACACATAAACATACAGCTGACTTCCTGCTTCAGTTTAATCTGGGAAAAAAAACAGTATTCACATGACATTACCATCAATAGAGTGACATTTAAATATTAATCTTTATCAATTTACTTAGACCTTCTGGTCAAAATTTCAATTATCTACCCCATAGGCAGTAGTTACACAAACATAAACCCCTTTGGTCTGAGAAGAGGTCTAGAGCTAATATCTATCTAATCTTTAGGTTCCGATATTTGTTATAGTCAAGCAGAGGTATCTATGGGTCCTGAGCTAGTGTGTCAACACACCACTTTTCTTTGTTACTCAAAGTTTTTGATTGATTAGAAGAGATTCCTCTCTCCATTTTCCAGTTGGTTTTCTAATTGGCTTTCAATCTCACTCCAGTTCAGTATCAGTTCAGTTTTCCCCTTTCTTGCTATGGAGATTTTTATAGCAGTTAAAAAGTGAAAAATTAAAACTTTTTCCCATTCCTTAAGTCGTGGAAAATGTTCAGGAGAATGGTTTCTGGCCTAATGGGCAGAGAAATGTTGCTTATTTGATGTAACTAAATGTATTTAGTTCCCCCGTTATTTCTGGAACTGAGTTCTCGGGGTCTTCTTTAGTCACTATCACATCATCCGCGTATAGATTAATCTTATATTTTTCATTTTCCACCCTCCAACCATGTATCTTGTTATTCTGTCTTATGGCTTCCGCCAACTGTTTGACTGTGATCAAATACAGGAGTGGGGAAAGTGGGCATCCCTGCCTGGTTCCGTTATATAGTCGGAACCATTCACAGCTGAACCCACCCCCCACAACCCTTGAGGATGGTGATGTGTACAGAGCCATGATTGAGTCAACAATCTGTCCCCTAAAGCCAAATACACCCAGAGCCGCTCTCAGGAATCCCCACCCTGTCAAACACTTTTCGGCTTCCAAAGACAGGGCCAGGTGGGAAGTCCCTCTTCTACCCACAAGTTCAAGAGTGTCTACCAATCTTCCAACATTGTCAGTTGACGACGTTCCAGACACAAATCCCACCTGGTCAAGGTGAATTATGAATGACATTATGTTTTTCAATCTTTGAGCTATTACTGCCAGGTATAGTTTCACATCCGTGTTATCAAGGAGATGGGAGCGAAAATTAGCCACCAACTCCAAATCCTTCCCTTCTTTTGCAATAGTAATTATGTTTGCTCTTAGAAGTCTCGCGGGGATACCTTCCTTACTCGAAATATTGTTAAAGACTGTAGTTCACTCTGGCAGCAGTTCTCGTTTAAAGAATTTAAAAAATAAATTACTGAAGCCGTCAGGTCCCGGTGTTTTGATTACCATCAACCCATCGATGCTGAGGGTGTTACAGAGGGTGTTTCCGCCCTTGAGAAGGGGAGGAGTCACAGTTGTTCTTCATCTATACTCGGCAGCAAAACTTTCCCCAAATCGGGGAAATCGTTCGCCTTTTTATCGGTTTCGTCTGGGAGTCTATATAGGGTTTGATCATTTTTAAATGCTTCCGCAATTTTAGCAGGCATCATGACTGGTCCGTTCTCTGTTCCAATCAGCATTATCTGCATTTTAGCCTCTTGTGTTTTAATTCTTTGCGTCATTGCTTTCCGTTCTAACACTTTATTTGGATAAGGGGTTTGAGAACTGCCAACCTAGAGTGTATAGTAGATACAGGTGCAAAGCAATGGACTGCTAATATGCTCTCTCCTAAGGGGCATATATGTGGAAACAAAATCTAACAAGTAAGCAGACATGCACACTGATAATAGAAAATAAAGTATATTTATTTGTAAATGTAGTAATGTAACGACAAACACAGTAGGTATAGATCGGAGAAATATAACAGTATGTATAGTGATACTGTAAAAATAGAGCAAAAAAATAGAGAAAAACAGAAAAAAATATATAGGAAGCTACACAGAGCTATGTAGGCAAAGTGTATGAGCAGCACAGGAAAAAAGGTATAAAAATAGTAAACAGTAAAATAGTGCAAAAAAGTCGGAAAAATTGAAAAATGGACAAGAACAGAGCAAAAAAAACAAAGAAATGGAAATAATAAAAAATAGTAGGATGAAGTGGTAACAGAGGGCTCAAAAAAATAGCAAATGATGCAACATAAGTCTGATAGAAGGCCAACCACTGTAAGAAAAAACATATAATAACAAAAAAAGAGAATAATGTGGGACAATGTCCAAAGGTAAACCTCCTGCAAACAATAAATCAAAGGACCTGCATCAAAGGTAGCAACAAGGAAAAAAACATGGAAAAAAACACAATTGTGGGAAAAACAGAAAAAAATGTCCCAAAAACGGGGATATAGCAAAAGTTTATAGCAGAAAAAAAGTAACCATAATTGGAAAAATAATAATAATAGTAAGTGGGTAGTCCATCAGTCCACTACTATCAAAAAAACCTTATGGATGCAGGGGTAGTCCTGGGGTATAACCGCTGAGGCTTTGTTTGTACAGGCACGGGGCTGTACAAACAAAGCCTCAGCAATACTTTATTTTCTATTATCAGTGTGCATGTCTGCTTACTTGTTAGATTTTGCTAACACTTTATTTGGCTTCTCAATTAGAGGGTCATTAATGTTCCCCTCAGTCAGCCTTATATCATCTGACGCTACCTGTGTTGGGTTCTGCATATTCCTTTTTTTTTGGATGCGTCCAATCCATTTCTGTTTTTCCTGTGCCCCTATTTTACCTATCACCTCTTTTATACTCAGAATGTTCAATTATTTCCTTGATAGGCTGCTATTTAGTTTCCACCGCGGTGTCTGATTTAAGCTCCATACACACCGCACTATGATCTGAACAACTTATTAAAGATTTTTATTAGCTATTTTCTCAACCCAATGTGTTATGAATGATGTCACCAAAAATCATGTCAAAGTCTGGAGTAACAAATGCGTCCTGGAGAAACAGGAAAAATCAACCTCTACAGGATGAAATATTTCATTCATCAAAATGTTATTATTACTGACTAAACTATACATTGTGAGAGGCCAACCTCAGCTCACCTTTAACTCACCCTTAGAGAATAGACCCCTGAATGCACTGCAGGAGAGATGAGAACCAGGAGAGAACAGTATCGTGGAGACCAAGACAACGTTTGAAACAGAAGCAGGCAGTCTGTAGTGTCCCAAAAACAGGAGACGGTCAGCATTGGACTCCCTCTGATTCTGGGGCCTTCCAGGATGCCAGTCAAAGACTCGGGACTTCTTTTGGTGGATACCCCTTCAACCCTCCGAGGCTCCATCTAGAACCAAAGGAGCCAATGCAAGGATAACATTCTGTTTGGAAGCTGGGATTAGCAAATGGGCTTTATTCATTAAAGGGAGAATTGCAGGCCATTGGAAAGGGTATTTAAATCTAATGGCCAAAGTAGCCAAGTTGGAAAAAGTCCCCCATTGGCTTCAAATACAAAGATTATGCATATACTGCTCCAGATTGGCTTCAAATACAAAGATTATGCCTACACTGCTCCAGATTGGCTTCAAATACAAAGATTATGCCTACACTGCTCCAGATTGGCTTCAAATACAAAGACTTTGCCTACACTGCTCCAGATTGGCTTCAAATGCAAAGATTATGCCTACACTGCCCCAGATTAGCTTTAAATACAAAGATTATGCATATACTGCTGCAGATTGGCTTTATATACAAAGAGAACTGGTTGCTTTTGAATCCCATTTCTGAATAAAGCCCATGGTGTTATTTTAATGTACTTCATGCTGGTGTCTAGGTTACCATTTGAACATAACTTTACAGCTTGTCCAGCCCTCACCCAATGCATTTTCTTGGCATATTCTTCTTCTAGTTGCTGAGCACATGTCTGTGAGCAGCTCTAACTCACTTTTCCTGCATAAACTTCCAGCCTAGGAAAAGAAATTCCTGGGATTCTTTGCTGTACAGTTTGGGATTTTTAACATGTCGACTGGCGTCTGGAACAATCTTATGGCAAAAAAAAACCAAAAACCCACCTCCCACATGCTTGGAAGCAGAAAGCGCTTAGAACTGCAGTTTGGTTGGGGACAGAATGTACATTAAAAATAAATTGGCCTGAAATGATATTAAGAAAATGTTATTATCTCATGAATCTCTTTAGAAGGCAATGGTTATGTGTCTGGGATGGGGAATTCTGAGTAATGGAGAAACAGAGCTTGTCTCGGGACCACAACTGATGAATGGCTCCAAGAGGAGCTCGTCAGCAGATCTCCATGCTACCAATAATGGTAATTGGATTTTCAAAATGCAGGGAAAAGAAGATAACATTTCAATTTAACACATGAGTTTGTGACCCAGCGGCCACAATGATAACCATTCATGTGGTCCTCTTGACAAGGTGTGGTTCTGTATCCATCATCTGAACAGACTCATCATCCTCACACACTCATTCTTCTAAACCCTGTTTTTTTTATTGAGCAAAAGATCAGGGATCTTAGCAGAGTGCAACCTGGTCATGCATTATTAAAAAAAAATCCCAAATTGATAGACTAACAGAAAGAAAGATAGATACATATATAGATATTAGACAGATACTTAAATGTAGACACATAGTAGCCCATACTAGGGATGTACTGGGCATGTCCAGTTTCTTGGTGAGAGAGGAAACTGGTTCTCAGACTGGGATACACTGTTACTTAAAATAACGTTGGAAGCAGATAAGGAGGTTTGTTGATGGAAAGAGCAGACGACACGAGGCATGTCAAATATTTACTTTTCTCATGGGAACAAGCATTTGAGCAGAAATAGCTCTGCTTATTGTCTTCTCCAGATTCCCTTCTCTGTAAATTTTCCATAAAAAAAATACTGTCATGAAAATGTTCTTTGTTTCCAGCAGACAGTTACATTTTATATCCAGAGCCAGGATTCTGAAATGAATTAGATGGGGCAATTGGGTATCTGTTGTCTACAGTTCTGGATTTGGACGGTAGACATGTAAAAACGTGCCTGAGTAGATGGTGGGTAGCCGAGGTATTATCAGACACAAATGGATAAAGAAAAATGGGTTGGCATGACCATAGAAAGGGTGTGGCCAGTGAATGTTTGAGTGCCCATCAGATCCAGGATCTAGCTTAAACCAATAAGAGCTTGGCCTACTGGGAAGATGGCCAACAACCAACAGGCAGCCTTCAAGTAACTGAGTACTGGAATACCTGAAGACGTCTGCTGATTTTACCATGATTATCAGGAATGTAGACCAGGGATAGGGCAAGGTCTTCGTACAAAGACACCAGTGCCCAAGGCTTGTCAAGAACCATAGAACATCATTAAAGTGTCCACCATAGACCCCAGTAAATGTCCACCATGATGTAGGCTGGTCCGTGGAGTCATAATAAAGATGTTCAAACAGGGAAACCAATAGTATTAATTAAAAAAAAAAGACTAGAGGGAATTTCAGTTTGAAGTCGGTTCTAAAAAATGTATAAGTTTCAATTAATTATGCTCACCTTGCACCAGGAGGATTTTTTTTTTTTTTTTTGGCATAAACTAGAATAAGCTGGGGGAAAAACAACACAACATAAAAAGCAGTCATATTCTCGAACAACATCCAAAAAGGAAGAAATTAAACAATATCATGTTTGTGTAGATAAGGTTTTACATTGTTGCTGTTAGGTTACCACTAATGAAGTTGGGTGTATTTGAAAGATTGCATCAAGTGTAGGCATTTTATATAGAAAAGCTTTAATGAAAGAATACAGATAAAGTACCTTGCTGAGCCATTTTTACTCCATATAGCACCGCCAGGAGGCAGACATTTTGTTTAGAATCTTGGGTCAGATCTTCATCTGAACCAAGGTGAGTGAAGATCTGCTCCAATATTCTAAACAAGATGTCTGCCCCCTGAGAGAACAATATGGAGTAAAGAAGGCTTAATAAGGAACTTTATTTGTGTTCTTTCATTAAATAATTTCTTTATAAATCATTTACACTTAAAGCTTTACCGAATTAGATATATGCCTTAATGCACCAGGATTAAAAATGAATAATGAGGACTAATTGCTTTAGTTTAATATCCCAATTATCATATGTGGCAATTTGAAATCATTTGGCCCACACACATTGCCAGTAGACCAGACATGTAACCCTGTGGGGCTTAACATGTGCATTCTTGTTACCTTAGTGTGTAATAAAAACCAACTTCTGTAAGACCAAAGACAAGTGAAGAATCACGCCAGTCTGAAAAAAGAAAAAACCTACAAATGAATCCATATGAGAGCTGATACTTTAAAAATACATTTTCATTTATTTGCTTGTATTTAAAAATGGGAGTCCCCAGCCAATCAGAGAGATGCATGGTGATGATACCCGCTGCCCATTACAAGTTGCCACTGATGTCACCAGTGACATCACATGCACAACTATCCTGTCCTTCTCATCACTGTTCATGCTCAGTATATAAGAACCCAGTTCCTATGCACTGATCCTCTTGCAAGGTTTACATATGCTTCAGATAATATGATTGAATGCTTGTGTTTGTACCATGTACTTTGTACATATTAAACAGATGCATCAAATTACATTTTCTGCTAGTATAGAAGCACTAGTAAAAAACTGAGTGCCCATAGTAAAAGGATAAACTGGGATGCACTTTTAATAATACAAATCCATTTAGCCTCTAACCAGCAGCTGCCATGCTTCCATGGAAAGTAGGCAGCCCAGTCAGGTTAGCGATTGACCCAATCAGACAAGCAGGAAGAGCCCCCGCTCTGATTGGCTGTGAACATGATACCAGTGTCCCAGGTGAATGTCTAAAGATACAAGTTGAGTTTACCTGGGACAAGGGCACATTATTTTATTAAACCCTGCTGCTTCTAGAGAAACAAAAGTAAAAAAAAAAAAACTTTAGTGGTCCTATAATAAAAGATAATTAAAAAATATATGGAAATTCACAATCACCCATTGCAAGCAGCTTCTTGGAGCAAGGTGTCTCCATCTAATACAGAAAATAAAACAGAAGAGGCACCCAGGGGACTTTGCGGTTTAAGATGACATAGCATTAGATAAATGCGAAATGTGAAGGGTATGTGCTGGTGTAGAGTGACAAAGAAGTGTGATGCAAAATGCGCAGGGGAAATCATGGTTTAGAATAACAGGATAAAAAGAATGCAAAATGTGCAGGGGGAGCTATGGTTTAGTGAGACAGAATCAAAAGAACACAAAATGCGCAGGGGATGCCATGGTTTAAAATAACAGGATAAAAAGAACTCAAAATGTGCAGGGGGAGCTATGGTTTAGGGTGACAATAAAAAAAAAAACACAAAATGTAAAGGCGGTTTCATGGTTTAGAATAACAAGATACAAAGAAGGCGAAATGTGCAGGGGACATCATGGTTTAAAGTGACAATAAAAAGAACACAACATGCATCACATGCGTAGATTCTATTCATACAGAATGAGAAGACCATGGAATTACATCTTTTAGGTTCATTTTGGAAGTCACTGTCCGCAGCGCACAAAGAGTTAATAGTTTTAGCTAGCGTTCAAACGCTCCAGCACACAAGGAGTTACAGTGCCTGCAGGTTAATTATTGCACCATTCCTCATTCCTCGAAATGGTTCTTGAGGCCTCACATTCCTGTGTAAGCACCCACTGACACACAATAACACACGCGGCAGGAGGGGAACCGGCAGCTGCCTCTTCTCTAGGCAATTCAGGGTCCCCCAGTCATAATAAAGGAATTAATAACCCCCAATGTCACCTTAAAAGACACAAAACACAAATATCCATCGTGTTCGTTAAAGCTGACATTTTGAAAGCTTTCTTGCAGTTTGGTTTTTGCAATAATTACCTATTGGCTTAAACCAGGGATAGATCCTCCTTCCTCTGCTGGCATACACATGGGCATATTCACACATGGGCATATTCACATATGGGCATATTCACACATGGGCATATTCACACATGGGCATATTCACACATGGGCATATTCACACATGGGCATATTCACATATGGGCATATTCACACATTGGCATATTCACATATGGGCATATTCACACATGGGCATATTCACACATTGGCATATTCACATATGGGCATATTCACACATGGGCATATTCACACATTGGCATATTCACACATGGGCATATTCACATATGGGCATATTCACACATGGGCATATTCACATATGGGCATATTCACACATGGGCATATTCTCACATGGGCATATTCACATATGGGCATATTCACACATGGGCATATTCACACATGGGCATATTCACACATGGGCATATTCACACATGGGCATATTCACATATGGGCATATTCACACATTGGCATATTCACATATGGGCATATTCACACATGGGCATATTCACACATTGGCATATTCACATATGGGCATATTCACACATGGGCATATTCACACATTGGCATATTCACACATGGGCATATTCACACATGGGCATATTCACACATGGGCATATTCACACATGGGCATATTCTCACATGGGCATATTCACACACGCCAATTTTTTACCGGCCTGTCAGTAAAATACTGGCCAGGTGGCGACCCTACCACCATCCGGTGTAAGAAGGTGTGAGGTATGCACAAATGAAAGTGCAAAAAAATTTAAAATGTAAGTGTTTAAAGGACAATTGTTGCCAAAACATTTTTTAATGTTAAATGATTGCATGAAGTGTAGACATTTCAATGAAAGAATATAAATAATGTAACGCTCTGCTTGTATGGCTTTTTCAGGGGGCAGACATGATGTTTAAAATCTTGAGTCAGATGAAGGAAGATCTGACCCAAGATGTCCGCCCCTTGATAGAGCCATACAAGCAAAGAAGGCTCAGTAAAGTAATTTATTTGTATTTCTATTTAAAATACTACAATCTTTTAATTAAACATAATTCATTTTTTTCGCTGACAGTTGACCTTTAAACAAAACTAGACTGCCATTGTTTTTTTCCTTGTCATAGAACTGAAGCGCACATGCTGATCTGGTCGCTGACCACCATTTACTGTGCCTGCCGTACGAGACCTAAGGTTTTAGACTTGGCCAATAGGACGCATGATCACAAGCTCTCTTCTAATGATTTTGCCTTACAATGAGGAACTCTCACTGCAGGAGCAGTGAGAGAAAGTTCTATTGCCACTCGCTTCAACAGCTGCAGGTGACTTCCATCCATCTGGTGCACTGATAGCCACACAACTTCACAATTATTTATTGATTTATTTGAAAAAGTGTTTTACCACATGGACATTTCTCTCATTTTCAAGTCTGTCTTGGAGACAGAGCGGTATTATACAAAGTTTCACATTTATAGCAAACAAAAACCCAAAACATACGTAGTTATACGGGAAAGTTGGGAAGAGAACATAGTGGGTATACAATACTGATACAGATAAATAGAGAAAACATAATAAACATGTACAGGATTACTTTCAGCCCCCCCCCCCCCCCCCCCCCCCCCCAGAGTAGACCAGACGGGCGCGAGGCGGTTTGTGATTTGTTTGTTGGAGAAGGTAAAATTAATTATGAAGTTTGGCTGCTCTTTAACACGCATAGAAAATAGAATTAAGTGGTTAATTATACTGGTGATAATTACACAGTACAATGGTTCCACTCACATCAAGAGGATATGCGTTGGCTCCCAGCTCTTGCGCTCAGCAGTTTTACCACAGTGATAATATTAATACTAATTAAAGTCGCATGTATAATGTGACATTGCATTTATTTGCTCCTGTGTTTAAATTTAAAGCCAGCAAATGATGCCCCTGTCTGATTTTGGATGAGGGTCTACAAGTTTTCTTTTTATTCAGTTTTTCAGTCACTAGGCTTGTCGCTATGCTCTGGGTTTGTTTTATATATATATATATTACCAGAGTTAATCTATACAGTGAATTTCTGTTAATATTTCACCAGCAGGAATCATATGACATTTAGAGGATGCAGATCCTGTGATTATTTACCAGTCTCTCTGCCAGAGAAAAAACATGCAGCAAAAATATAAGTGGGACAGTTCCATGTTTATGTAAAACACTACCATTAAAGTTAAATTGCTTTTTCCTTAAAAAAAAAAAAAAAGCAGAATTATATATTTTGCTTATAAACAGGTGTGTATATTTATAATCTATACTTTTTTTAACATTTGGTTTGTAATTATATTTTTTTTATATATTTTTTCTGGACACCTGTGCTGATCCCAAAAACGAGGGTCTCTCTCTGCACTAGCATAGCTCCCAATCAGACATGTGGGATGAGCCCCCCACTCTGATTGGCTATGCGAGTGTTGACACTGTCAACATGTGCCAGCCTCCAGACCAGCTGTGTCTCAGCTGTGAGACACAACTGAGTGACAACCTGTGTGTATTTGTTATGATCCACGTCAGGTTTACTTAGAAGAAGTAGGACAAAGACAGAGCATACACTGATCAGTCATAACATTATGAGCACCAGTGGTTTATCTTGGTGATGTGCTGCCCTAGGCAGACAAAATTCGGGCACCCCCTTACCCCCATAACCCACATCACCCCATTACATGCCCCCATCACAAACCTCCATTGCCCCATCACATACCTCCATTAACCCCATCACCCCCATTATATGCCTCCATTAACCCCATTACCCCATTACATGCTTCCATTAACCCTATCACCCCCATTACATCCCTCCATCACCCCATTACATGCCTCCATTTACCCCATCACCCCATTACATGCCCCCATCACATACCTCCATTAACCCCATCACCCCCATTATATGCCCCCATCACATACCTCCATTAACCCCATCACCCCCATTATATGCCTCCATTAATCCCATTAAGCTTGGAGGAAAGACGTAACAGGGGGGATATGATAGAAACATTTAAATACATAAAGGGAATCAACACAGTAAAGGAAGAGAGTATATTTAAAAGAAGAAAAACTACCACAACTAGAGGACATAGTCTTAAATTAGAGGGGCAACGATTTAAAAGTAATATCAGGAAGTATTACTTTACTGAGAGGGTAGTGGATGTATGGAATAGCCTGCCAGCAGAAGTGGTAGAGGTAAACACAGTCAAGGATTTTAAGAATGCGTGGGATAGACACAAGGCTATCCTAGCTATAAGACCGGGAACGGGGGACTAATAAAAGTACTAAAAAAAAAAAAAAAATTGGGCAGACTAGATGGACCGAATGGTTCTTATCTGCCGACACATTCTATGTTTCTATCACCCCATTACATGCTTCCATTAACCCCATCACCCCCATTATATGCCTCCATTAACCCCATCACCCTATATGCCTCCATTAATCCCATCACCCCATTAGATGCTTCCATTAACCCTATCACCCCCATTACATTCCTCCATCACCCCATTACATGCCTCGTTGTGATCAGGCTGCCCGTGAGTTTTTTTTTCCAGTTCTGGGGGGCGCTGCCGCCCCCCAAAATATGCCGCCCTAGGCATCCGCCTAGGATGCCTCGCGGTAAATACCGCACTGATGAGAATTGACAGGTGGCAAGCCAGCGGAGGCACACTGTGTGATGCTTTGGACTAACAGGTGGCAATCCGGCGGAGGCAGTGTGATGCTTTGGGCTGACAGGTGGCAAGGAGGCGGAGGCAATGTGATGCTTTAGACTGACAGGTGGCAAGCCGGCGGAGGCAGTGTGATGCTTTGGGTAATGTTCTGCTTAGCAATGCCACCTTTTCTTCATAAAAATACCGGCCTTGGTACTGTCTCCATAGACTTAACATTGGCCTGATGCCAATTTTTTACAGAATATATCTGAATTGTGCTAATTTTATTTTACAAACGCACTATTTTGGTTTCACATTTGCAGACATTAAATAACCTGGTTTGTGAGAGGCGCCTGGGAATTTCTATATCACATTATCACACTGCTATCTTCCCTATGGCTCTGCCTGGAGCAGACTGTTCAGTAAAACATCCCAACCTGGAATTCTTTTACACTGATTAGCATCTAACACCTGAGGGCCCTGTGATATTCCTGCCGGGGAGTGAAGGGTTAATCAAAGATAATGAGGGAATCTGAAAAATGTCCCCCCCCCCCCTTCCCCCGTGGACGTGCCAAAACCTAAAGACAATAAACACCTTTGTGCGTCCTGTAAAAACTACTAATTCATCACACCTGCGCTGTGCCAATAATAAAGGATCTAATTTACAATTACAGGTTAAGTATCCGAAATGCTAGGGACCGTATAGTTATGGATGATGGATCATTTCTGAAGTGCCAGGCCTTTAAATGATCCACATTATCAAACTGTATTTAGGTAATATAGATCATTTCCAGCAGTCGAGCTTGTGAACTTACCTGCTCCCCGCTGCTGCCGCGTTTATCTGTCCGTCGCTTGTAGTCCCTCCCTCCCGTCACAGCGCTCTGGGAACTGCATTTCCCATGACCGCTGGCTCCAAATATACGGCCCCCGGGAGGGTGAAGCCCCGTCGGACGCCAGGAAGATCAGTATTGCTTATCCGAAATTGATTCACATACAAATTTTTTTTTTTTTTCAGATTTTGGGTCCTTTCAGTTTTTGGATCTTTGGATAAGGGATACGCAACCTGTAGTATTGACACAAGCAGATTTTACAGCTTTAGAAAATAGGATTGGAGACAACAGGTTATGGCGTTTGGTATTGCAGGGTTATTCATCTAAATAATAATATGCGTCTCGGCTTGGATTTAGATGGCGGACTGCGCCGACTATAGGTTATGCTATGGAGCACATGGCGTGGTTTTGTAAGGCAAAGTCGATTGCGCCATTTTAATAAATCCTGGCACTTTGAGGGAGAGGTGATTGCAGCTCCGCTAAAATGAAATTGGAGCTAGGGTTGCAAGCCAGCCGGTATTTTACTGGCAGGCCGGTAAAAGAAATGTGATATGTGCATCAGAACTACGCTTTAGACCGGGGGTAGCCAGCCTGCGGCCCTCCAGCTGCTAATGAACTCCTTCTCCCATAACGCTCTTTCAGCTAAAAGGCTGGCAGAGGAGTATGGGAAATGTAGTCCTGCGACATCCAGAGGGCCGCAGGTTGCCTACCCCTGCTTAAGACATAGAGATATTAGCATTATATATTGGTGTGTAAAAGATTTATGTCCCAGTGTGCATAAGGAATACCTTGTCCAATTTGTGATATTTATACAGTCAGACCAATTACTTCTGAGCAGTAAATCAAATAAAAAGAGATTTCATGGAGACTATACAGGTGGACTCCGAAACCAGGGGGTGTAAATCTGGAAAAGCATCATGGGAAATGTAGTGCACAAAATCTGGAGTGCTGAGGGTATCTATCCCTGCCCTAAACTATCTGATGATGATCTGCCCCCCTTACTGACATTCGAGTTATCAACCAAAGTTAAAGGGACTGTACAACCTGAACATTGTTTTAACTCTGCATGTTAAGTCCAAAAAATGATCTATACATTGTATTAGCAAAACTGCAAACAAATGTCTAAACTAGGAGGAAAATGTGTTTGAAAATGTGTCTGTGGAGTCTGCTGCTTATGACATCACCTGTGGCACGGTATGCAAATTACACATTGAAAAGCAGTTCGTTTGCATACCGTGCCACAGGTGATGTCATAAGCCGGAGACTCCACAGACACATTTAACACATTTTTCTCCTAATTTAGGCATTTGCTTTCAGTTTTCCTAATACAATGTATAGATCATCTTCAATCATTTTTTGTGCTTTACATGCACAGTAAAAACACTGTTTAGGTGATACAGTCCCTTTAAAGCCAAATGTAAATGCCATTTGTCTTTTGCATGTGCATTTCCTCTAGTTGGGAATTTGGCCCTTTTCTCGGCAGAGGTCTCTTCTGGAGTTTTTGCAAGCTTTCTGCAGCTGTTGTTTGAGAAAAACACGCCAGCAAAAACTCACATTCCTTATCCCCCGTGAGATTTGTGAGAAATACACGTTTCTGCTCGAATGCCAGAATAGCAGAAAGGAATTATTTTGTCTCAATGGAAACTGTGGGAAAAGATTTATTTGCTCAACAAAATGTAATAAAAAGCAAAAGAAACAAAAGACCAAAAAAAAAAAAAAAAAAACCCTCCCCAAGGAGAAGATGTGGCTGATTGATTAGAGAGGGTGGGACTGGCTGCACAGGCTTACTTATTATTAGATTACTTCCAAAAAAGCACCAGACAGAATAAATGTATAGGTTGACACTAAAGAATTTTGTTTTTAAACTTTTGATTCTTTAAAGGGACTAAATAATATCCCTCTCTAAAATATTTATCACCTAAATAATGCGTATACTGTGACTGTAAAGATGAAAAATTGATTGAAAATGATTTACTTGAAAAAACTGCAACTTAAAGCTTGAATTAGGAGAAAATGGTCTGTGGAGTCACCTGTGTCTTGATATGTAAATTAGACGTTCCCCAATGAAACCCAGTTCATTTGCATATCAGGACACAGGTGACGTCATAAACAGGAGACTCCAGACACATTTAAAACACGTCTCTGATTGCAATTCTGCCAAGACTATGCATAGGTCATTTTTTTGCTCTCTACATGCACAGTAAAAACAATGTTTAGGTGATACCATCCCTTTAAGAGACTTTTGTTGGGACACAGAGGATCACTAGAGCGCAGAGGTCTGTGCACTTGTGGTAGTGATGTGATAGTGAGTGACAGGCAGCCCCACCATACATGTGCAGTAACACTGGCACACCCCCTCCAGAGTTACACCTCTGGTGCCAGAAAGAATAAATGCAAATTAAAGTGGCACTCAAGTATTTTTTTTTAACTTTTGCTTCTTCAAGAGAACAAAAAGTGACTATGGGTTTATATTGTTGATCTGTGCCAATTAACATTTATGCCAAATAGAACACTGTACATGCTGTTTTAGTTTGTAAGGTAAAATCGACACATTTAGAGGTCACTATGCATGTAACTTTCTTAAGATGTAGCTCAATAACCAGATCCCTGCAGATTGTGCTCACTCACGGTCATGGGTGTGTGAGTTGCAGAGCATGAGGTTGTTACACAGTGATCTCTACCTATTTACATTTCCGAGGCTATGCTGCAAGCAGCAGACCCTTACTAACCCCAAAAATTGGCCCCGGAGATCGTAATGGATGTACTTACAGGTCTAAAATACTGAATATTTAGGACACACATCAGTAAATGCATCACTGAACTTATTTGCAGATTCCTACCCAGAATCCCTTGCAGCACGGTATACACTTGTTTATCTCAATCTTTCTACAGTGTTATTGATATAAGTGTAAAAATCACACATTGTTTTACTATTGTCCGCAAGGCGTATTTTAGTGTTTGAGTTTGGGTTCCAAGTGCCATAAATGTGCAACATAACAAACTCCCATCTTAATATACACCAGACATTATCTTTACATTTGCCTTTCTGAAAGCAAATGGCCAGTTTAAAAGACAACCTGTTGCATTTTGAATAGAAAGGCTTTAATGAAAGACTACAAATAAAGAAGTTTATTGAGCCTTTTGTGTTTGAATAGCACGATAGGGGGCAGACATCTTGAATCAGATCTTCCTTCACCTGACCCAAGATTCTAAACAACATGGCTGCCCCCTAATAGTTCTATAGGCCTAGAGGGCTCAGTCTTCATTATTTAGTATTTGTTTGGAACATGCCTATGCAATATTTCCATCAAACATAACTGATTTTTTGCCGTCAGTTGTCCTTTAGGAATTATATTGCTGATCCAGTCCTGTTTCGGCATAGGCTGTAAGGAAGTGGAGGTGCGCTTGTGCAAACCAGTGTGCCACCTGGAATGTATTTGAGGCTGTGCAAGAACTCTGAATTAAAGGCTTTCACTGTATTAAAGTAACCAATCTCTGCACAATACTAACATCCTTACAGACACCTAGTGTTTAGTAAGAAGGGAGAGCACACATGTTTCTTCAATTTCAGGTTCGCTGGCGCCCTCTACTGGAAATAGCAGGGTGTGCAGAATAAGAACGTGTTCAAGGCTAGATTCACCCAGAAGACTGAACAGATTGTACAGCTGGTGAATTAGCTCACTGAACCATTTCACCAGTGTATTACAGAGCTTGACAAATCAGATTACCGTATTTGCTCGAAAAAAACTAAACGCCTTAATATAAGACTACCCCCTATAGGAAAAAAGTTTAACTTGTATATATTCACATGTAAATTGCTTTTTCATATTTCATAAAAAATTGTGATATAAAAAAAATGCATTTCTTGTTTTTATTTGCTGTTATGTGCCAATGCTGCCCCTACCTCCCGGCTTCCGTCATAGAAGTCCCGACGGACGTGCCAGGCAGCAGCGGAGGATGTCTGCACGCATTGCGCAGACATCCACCCGGCTGTTTGCGAGGGGGATCCAGGTCCCCTGCAGCTCTGCTGGGGACCTGGATCCCAGTCTTATAATCAGACCTCAATTTGAGGTCAGACTATAAGATGACCATGAATGTAAGACGAGGAGACTTTTTCAGAGCATTTGCTCTGAAAAAAGCTTGTCTTATATTCGAGCAAATACGGTAATATCTAGGAGACAGACTCAAAATTTAGGAGCAAAACTCGGAGCCAACGTAGTTTGTGACCCAAACAGTGTGTACCCAGAGAGAGAGCACATAGCAGCAGGAGCTAGACGCAGTGTAATGACAGCTTTGCACTCACATGTTACAGAGCTTTTCCTTGCTCCTTGTCAGTGACATGTGAGTAGTGGGAGCAGGAGCAGTCAGCACACAAAAACCCCTACATTCCTTCCCCCCAAAAGCTGCAGCAGTGTCTGCTGGTGTGCGGGTCTGACCTGTGTTTATTGTACAGCACTGCTTGTTATCTGCAGGTGATGTGTGTGCATATACATGATGTACTCACAACATGACCTCTGTATGCTCTGGGCAACAGGAGCCAATCAGTAGTCCCCATGCTGAGTGCCATTTGTCAAGCACTTGTTTAGTACTCTCTGTAATCCTTCCTAACGTGAACATATAGAAAAGGAGAACCTAATACAGTCCCTATAGCGGCCTTAATACAGAGATAAAAAAACACGCAGCCACTATTAAGGGTACAGGAACCTATCACAGAAGCAGATGCGATGGCATGCACCCAAACATCATTCTGATTCAAGCCAATAAAAAAAATCAAGTAAGTCTTGAGGTTCAAGCGCCTTCCATGAATCACACACAGGACCACATTTAAACTCTATTGTAGTTTTGATGGCTTAACCCCTGTTGCCAACATAACAAAGCTTAAAGGGACAGTTTAGTCCCTAAACTCACTTTGGTGTAAGATGAAGATTGCTGCTTGTACAGTGCACAGACTTTTTTTTCCCAGTGTGATTTGATGCAGGCATTCTGCATAAATCAAATTTTTAATATTTGACTCAAGCCCTCCCCTCAGTGATTACTCTGCATGTTTACTGCAGGTGCGGCAGAACTGATTCTATAGACACTGAGGATATAAAGTTTTGTTTAATTTAGTCACTTCCTGAGCTGCTGGAAGACAATGCATTGTGTGGTATCTAAGTGACCTTGCTCACGTAGGATCTCTTAATAGTGTGACACATTGTCTGATGACATTACTAGAGAGACAGGAAATTAATTTGAATTCAATTATTATCATTGGTTCCTGCAGCAAAAAAATAAAAGTACATTTACTAGTGGGGGCAGCCCTGGCTTCCTGGAAACTGCTGTAATTTCACAAATTATTCTAAGTTTTTTTTTTATATTTCAAGAATATGCAGAATATAAAACATGCATTTGAGAGTACTTTAAAGCACATTAATATGCATTAACATTTGGAAGATGTATATTAGGCACAAACTGCATCATTTGCCTTGACTGACCTTGGTTTGCAGTTTGATAACCTTAAGCTAGATCTATAACAAAGCTATGCTCTTACTGTGTAGCATCTAGGCGATAATATCAGTCACTGTGCTGAAGAATACGATTCAGAAAGTGCTAAAGAGCCAGAACTCAAATCTGGTTTCATCTTGTTTCCAATGTACTAAGAGTGAAGGAAGCACAGTGATCCAGAGGGGGAATCTGTGAGCGCTCGCCTTTGCTGTCCTGATTAGAAGCACATGTCTATCAGCAACTCAGAAAAACAATACGTGTCCATTGATCTCAGCTGCGGAGCCTGGCTCCAACCTGGGGAAAGAATAGGAGAAGTAACGAGGGACGGATAAAAATGTACACGACAAAATACAAATCCCCCCAACACGAGTGGTCTTTACGCCATCAGAAATTTCAGGGCCCCTTACTGAAAAAAAATTCTTCCCCCCCAGATAGTTTATCCATCAACACACGTCAGAAGCATCTTACCTGGGCTAAAGAAGAACAGACCTGGTCCGTTGCTCATTGGTCCAAAGTCCTCTTTTCTGATGAGAGCAACTTTTGCATCTCATTTGGTAACCAAGGACCCAGAGTCTGGAGGAAGAATGGAGAGGCACACACTGCAAGATGCTTGAAGTCCAGTGTGAAGTTTCCACAGTCTGTGTTGATTTGGGGAGCCATGTCATCTGCTGGTGTTGGTCCACTGTGCTTCATTAAGTCCAGGGTCAACGCAGCCATCTACCAGGAGATTTTGGAGAACTTCATGCTTCCTTCTGCAGACGAGCTTTATGGGGATGCTGACTTCATTTTCCAGCAGCTGCCCACACTTTCAAAAGCACGAAAGCCTGGTTCAATGACCGTGGGATTACTGTGCTTGTTTGGCCAGCAAACTCGCCTGACCTGAACCCCATAGAGAATCTATGTGGCATTGCCAAGAGAAAGATGAGAGACATGAGACCGAAAAATGCAGAAGAGCCGAAGGCCGCTATTGAAGCATCCTGGTCTTCCATAACACCTCAGCAGTGCCACAGGCTGATAGCTTCCATGCCACGCCGCGTTGAGGCAGTAATTGTTGAAAAAGTGGCCCAAACCAAGTACTGAGTCCATATGCATGCTTATACTTTTCAGAGGTCCGATATTGCTCTATGTACACTCCTTGTTTTATTGATTGCATGTAATATTCTATTTTACTGAGATTGTGGATTTGGGGTTTTCATAGGCTGTAAGCCATAATCATAGCACTTTTGACAAATCACGGCTTGAACTATCTTGCTTTGCATGTAATGTGTCTATCTCATATTTTAGTTTCCCCTTTTACGTTGCATTACTGAAATAAATGAACTTTTGCACAATATTCTAATATTTCGAGTATCACCTGTACATGCATAGATACATACATTGCAAGAAGTCTCTGCTTTGGGAGAGCTGCTACACTGCTGTGTGAACAGGGGGCGTGTCATCTGTCAAGCAGATGTCGAAGAGGAACTGAGAAGATTAAGCCAACTTGTGATCTGGAGGGGTGTGCAGTTACTGAAATTCTTGTCCTGCTGGCTCCTGAGCAATAATCCTGCTGTTATTTCTCAGGAGGAAACAGGATAGCATTTCAGTAAATAATTATTTAGCAGAAAATTCTCAATTTGGGGTAATGGAGCTGAGATTAGAGGCCATTCAGCCCCTCAACCTTCCCCCTAGCCACGAGTGCCACAACAGAGAACTTGGCATTCCATAGGTTCCAGCACTGCCCTAGAACAATGCCCTGCAAACTGCAGAGGATACTCCTCCATATGATTCGCCTGGTATCGTCAAGTGTTTCCCTTCCCATCTCCCTAGCAAGTTAACTTAACACTATGCTAAGAGAACCAGCTCATTATTATCCAGTTATTCATATTCTCCAATGGTAATTGGACAGGTAAAGTCAACTAACATTCAACTAGATCTTCTTAATAAGCAGACAAATCAAAAAAATACAGATTTGGGTTTATTTACTGGATAAAAAGAGACATATGTACAAATATACCGTGTGTCAAGAAAACATGCTGAAAACCCCCCAGCAAACATAGGGGGAAGAGTTACACACAGAACAAGAGCTCAGTGAGATAACAGAACTCAATGTGGTACAAGGACTGGAGTTATCTTAAGAGGCAGAATCCCCACCCCATCCATGTATGATGCCCTTATAGTGATTGTGCTAATCGGGTTTGATGCTAAAACATATATTCTACATATCCATCAGCCTCCAGAGAGATGCTCTAAGAATTCCCATCCTTAGATAACAAGTATAGTGGGTATGGAGAATGGGAATGGATGGCGGCCATATAGAACATAACTAATGTCTCTATTTACAACATATCCGTCTAAAAACAACCTCTGCTGGCGTTACCATGACGATAAATTCCTTTATGAAAGGTTTCTAACACAATGCATAGTAGCGGCAGAACCAGAGCTGCATTTTAATTGGTTCTAGAACCCGGTGTATTAAATAACCGCAATGTGACACCTTACACCACTAACAGTAGAAGTACAGCAGGTCTACGCCGTGGAGTTTTATTAAACCACTGCTGTACCGCGCCGCCCATCACAGTACTCGTCCAGATAATAGGAGCTCACGTACGGGAGTGGATATATTAGGAACAGAAAGGGATGTACGAACGCAGCAAAGGATGTCACTGGGAAGTGGAGGAGAATTCATCGTCTTCCCTGATTTCAGCACTTTCTAGGACACTTTGCGTTTTTTAGTGGCTGATGGTTCGTCTTCGTCATTATCTGTAAGAAGAGAAATAAGAGTTTGTTTAATATTCCCGTATTGACCTATCATTTACTCAGCCAGCAACTGTAAAAACAGGAATAACTTCTGCCTGACAAACAGTCTAACTAAAGGCTTCCAGAACATACATATGACATATCCATATAAAAATACACGACACTCACCAGATGTACCCGAATTCTCCTGCGTTTCCTCCTCAGGTAGAAACTTGGCTTTGGTTGCATTTTGGGGGGCATCCTCTCCGTTATCTTGGTACATATTAGACCACTTGATGGCCATGTCCATCTCAGGCGGAGGACCCTTTTTCTCCTCAGTCTGGTAGGACTCTGGTGGAGGGACAGCATTTGTCTTCCACACTTTAAATTCCCTGCGTGGCTGTAACAAACAGCAGATATTAATATTATCTATAAAACATCACCATATTATGCAGAGAGTACATGATGCATCAGACACAGAGCACTGGACAACTGACATCTAACTGCAGCCCAGAACACTGAACTCCTGATATTGATTGGCAAAGCAACACGATCACTGTTCACAAAACATATCTTCCAAAGTTCAATAACAAAGAGCACTCTCATCCACACGATCACAATGACCACTTGTCATCCACACAGAAAGACACATGCACCTTAATAATGTCATCCATCAACCAACAAGAGGGGAATAAACCTAAGTTACTCCACATATACACAGATAGTTCGCCCAAAGGAGTTGTATTTGTTAAGTGCACACAGCCTATAGTCCCTAAGAATGTCCCATTTTAATTTAGTCCTAACCTATACATTAGCTTGCTACATGGCTAGTACCGGTAACTGAATAGTCCTATAGTTATAGCAATGGAGAGAAGCAAGCCTGAAGCATGGCAGCAAGGTAGCGGATGTTGTACCTGCACACTTCACCAGCATGCTGTGCAACTAATCCTGGCACATAAGCACATCTCTCACGCTCTTGAGGACCGACCATGCTGCCGTGATAGGCGCACCGGGGATAAGCGTCATAGATCTGGCTCCACTTCTCTGTGACAGCCACATGGTGGTGGGATTATTGAAGCAGCATGTACCTGGCATCACTTCGCTATGACAGGTGCAGCGGCATGTACCAGGAACCACTTCGCTGTGACAGGTATGCTGTGGGAGAAGCGGCATGTACCTGGCAACACTTCACTGGGGCAGGCGCACTGGGAGATAAGCGCCATGTACCTGAAACCACTTTGCTGTGGCAGAAGCAGCGTGTACCAGGCACCACCTCACTGAGGCAAGCGCACTGGGGGAGAAGCGGCATGTACCTGGCAGAACTTTGCTGGGGCAGGCGCACTGGGGGAGAAGTGGCATGTACCTGGCAGCACTTTGCTGGGGCAGGCACACTGGGGGGAGAAGCGGCATGTACCTGGCAGCACTTTCCTGGGGCAGGCGCACTGGGGGAGAAGCGGCATGTACCTGCCAGCACTTTGCTGGGGCAGGCGCACTGGGGGAGAAGCGGCATGTACCTGGCAGCACTTTGCTGGGGCAGGCGCACTGGGGGAGAAGCGGCATGTACCTGGCAGCACTTTGCTGGGGCAGGCGCACTGGGGGAGAAGCGGCATGTACCTGGCAGCACTTTGCTGGGGCAGGCGCACTGGGGGAGAAGCGGCATGTACCTGGCAGCACTTTTCTGGGGAAGGGGCACTGGGGGAGAAGCGGCATGTACCTGGCAGCACTTTGCAGGGGCAGGCGCACTGGGGGAGAAGCGGCATGTACCTGGCAGCACTTTGCTGGGGCAGGCGCACTGGGGGAGAAGCGGCATGTACGTGGCAGCACTTTGCTGGGGCAGGGGCACTGGGGGAGAAGCGGCATGTACCTGGCAGCACTTTGCTGGGGCAGGCGCACTGGGGGAGAAGCGGCATGTACGTGGCAGCACTTTGCTGGGGCAGGGGCACTGGGGGAGAAGCGGCATGTACCTGGCAGCACTTTGCTGGGGCAGGCGCACTGGGGGAGAAGCGGCATGTACCTGGCAGCAATTCGCTGGGGCAGGCGCACTGGGGGAGAAGCGGCAGCAATGTCTTAAGTTAAGTGGACTTTTAATGAGTAACACTGCAGCTGTAAGTGAGAGATTCATACAATTATATCCGTAAATCTCACCTCCTCCGGGGCCCTCAGGAGCCGCCGCTCCCAGTCGATGTTCTTGCTCAGTGGATTAGTCAGGAAGGCCGGACGGCTCACGCTCTGGAAAAGCTGATCCGGACGGGGGAGCTTTCGATCCGGGGCCGGAGCTGTCCTGACCGGTACCCGGCTCTTCGCTTCTTCCTCCTCCCCGCTGCTACTCTCCGAGCTGGAGCTGCCATAATCCGCGAAATAACTCAGCGGATCCTTCTCCTCCGCGGCCATTGCGTGCAGCCTCTAAGCCTTCCCCCGGAAACACGAGACCGTGCGCCTAGTTACCGGGAGTACTCTGTGCACCGCCTATTGCTCCCGCCGGAAACACACGCGCCCTTCCACCAAGTTTCCAGGAGAAGTGTGTGCACGGATAATACTTCCCCCGGAAACACACGACGTCCAACAAGCTTCCGAGAAGATCAACTGTCTCCATCAGCTGCTAATCCTTCTCTCAGAGACACAGAAACACAAGAGGGCTGTCTAACTAGTGATGATATATAAAGTGTGTCACCTAAACATTGCTTATACTGTGCATTAAGAGAATAATAAGTGCTTGAAAATGATCTATATACATTGTGTTAACAGAATTGCAGGCAAATACCTGGTAGGAGAAAAATGTGTTTTAAATTGTTATATTAAATAATTATTAAAGTTCAGCATTACTTGGTAAACCAAAACAGGATTAACCCCTTCACGACATCCTTAACAGCCAAAGCACCATCCGGCATCTTTTTGTTTCCGGGCGCTGATCACTTTGTAGCCAGGAACATTGAAGCAGGGACACGATTAGGGTCTCTATAGACCCCGTCGGTCCCTGCCAACATCTCGCGACCCTTTGTGACGTCACTCGGAGGCGATGTCGGAAATGGAGCTTGGTTTGAGCAGGGCTATGCCGGCCTGCAGGCTTTTTGCCGTACAATGTAGCCGATGCTCGCTTTCAGTGTCACGGTGCGCTGTTTAGCGTTGGACGTTCTATGCCGTCCTACTAGAATCTTGGCACCAGAAGGTAGGATGGCATGGAACGTCCTACAGGCAGGAAGGGTTTCCTAAAGGCATGAATGTATCCACCAAACACACAATATCTTGTACCTCGTTTGTTTTTATTGTTTGTAAAATTTGTCAAAATTAAAATAAAAGATTTTTTAAAAAATAAAGGCGAAATGATACAGAATATAATATTTATATTTAATACAATCCCCAAATAGCACACATGAAAGGAAAATGTTCTTTAATGCTAATGCTTTCATCAGGCAAGATACAATGTGTCCCTGGGCTATTTAAGGCTGTCTAATTCCCAGTCCCACTGATTATACCTGTAATATTGCCACCTTGTTCTAGTCTGAAATTGATATTTGTTTAGTTTAATTTCACTCTAATCCAATGTGAGTAGTGCCATTTGCAATGGACGGGCCTTGTGTTCCCATCAGAAGCCAACGCTTTATCCAAAGAACAGTTCAATCGTCGTATGATACTGGAGCAGGGAGTACTAGAGGCCGGAGAGAGAACTAGATCTCAGAGGCAGGAACTGACTGTCTATCGGTGAGTTTGAACAGATGTCTGGAGTGCCGCAGGGAAGAGGAGGAGCTCCGGGTTCTCCTGGTTTTGGAAGTCGTGTGGACAACGGAAGGCTCTGTCTGCTGTTCCTTACGGTTCCTTTTTCCGAAACCGACTGGCTGGCTAGGGATGTGTTGTAGTAATACCGAGGGAGGCTACTTTCGCCTTCAGGGTGATAGAGAACGGTCGATTCCATTTCTGGGATAAATAACTTATCATCCGATGAGTGAGGTTTGAAGAGTTCTTGCATGGATCCATTAGGGGTCGTTGATAAATAGGTGCTTAAACTAATGCCTGAAAGGCAAAGGGTTCATTAGTTCTATTCAGTAAAGGACAGAGTAGACAACCAAGAACCCCCCCCCACCCCACCCACCATACACAGCGAAAGAACATTGCCAGCTTCTGGTAGTTCCTCATAAAAGAGTCCACAAAATCCCCAACTCTCTCATTATCACCCGTATCAACTTCTGTAGCCCTCTCCTGGTTGGCATTCCTCCGACTCTCTCTCTCTGTTACAATGTGTCCTAAACATTGATCTTTTTTTACGCAACGTTCCAGATCTTCTACTCCAGTTTGTAAAGCCTAGCACTGGCTTCCTGTTCCCACTAGAATCAGATCTTTGTGGCCTCTACGCCCTTCAAATGGCTCTCCTGCTCCTTTATTACGTCTTCTCTAGAGCTGCCCCATAAACCGTCTTTGGAACTCACTTCCTCAAGGTCACCAGCTCTCTCACTCAGTGGTAGGTAACACCATTGTTCATGATGGACATTTACTGGAAAAACAAGGTGCTATTGCTATGGTCTTATCTGTAGAAGCAATGGAACCTTTTCTTAGAAATTTCTACTATTTGTGGGAATTGTCCCTTCTCCACCAAAATGGATTTAAAGGGTTTCCACCAATTTTCCAGTGCTTTTGTGCAGTTTTTTTTGCAACCGACCCCTCTAAATATATTGCGATTTCTTACCTTGGCTGGTTTCCAGCTTCCTGTTCTTGGCTCGAAGCACCTCGTCAGTTATCTTTTCTATCAGAAAATCCTGCGTCCCTAATAGTCTGATAGATTCAATCAGGCCATCGAGCCCTTTGGGATTTTTGGCCAAACGGTCCAGCAGCTCTCCGGACTTTTTGCGGCTTGTGGTTTGGCACACAATCTCTTCGGTGTCTTCCTGGTTTAGTATCTTTTTGGAGCGCAGGTAATCGAAATGCCTCTCTGCGATGATTTTGCCACAGAGGTAGTGACGTAAGGATTCAAGAACCTAAAGAAAGAATATATAGAATTGCTTTGCAGCAGTACAATAGAAGCTTAGTCCAGCACACTTAGACAAAGCACTAAAGGTGTGAAATGCGTCAGGCTTTTTCTCCACGTTCAGTTGCTACATTGTCTCCATTGTACTGATGTTTGCAACAAAGCTAACGCAGACTGCTCTGATTTAAACAATTGTTGGGAGTCACTGGTGTTTTACCGCTTTCTAGATTTCCAATTTAATCAACCGTGAAAATCGGTAATAAGAGACTTATATTTAGTACATTGTTTGCTAAATTGTAGCACTAGGGGTTATTCACTAAAAAGGTGAGTTGCAGGTGAATTGTGGTTGGTTTCATCTCACCAATTTAGCTATACATTGTACAGGGACAACCTTGGTGAGTTTCCCCCCACTGAGCACTACGTTTGTCCCCTGCACAATGTATAGCTAAGTTGGTGAGATGAAATGTTCATCTCACCTGCAACTCACCTTTTAGTGAATAGACCCCACTGTGTGATGTCTCTTCCTGAAGGTAGAACCTAATCTAAGTTCCGAGGACCACATCCAAGACATCCAGACCCTCCCAGGTGGAAGCCAGGGCCATGATTCATCCCAGTGGATCAGATACATTCATTACCATCAGGACCTGAGAATTCCTTTTCCATTGATCGTGGGGTAAATACAGTATCTGGGGATAATGGGAAGCAATGCAGCCAGACTGGTAACATTTCACATATGACTAGCAATGCAGATTTATTAACGGTGCCCATATTTTTTTTTTTTCCGCACGGATGGGCAGATGGGATTGGTTGGAAAACAGGCTGTAGCACCTCCCCCTTTGTGACGTCCCTGGATCTGTAAACTCCTCCCCTTTAGTTCTGTAATGACATCCAGTTTGGGTTGCGTATGGTCTAGTTCCACAGATGGGAAGTGGAATCCGGCGGTGTTTGTTCATCTCAAGAGTCCAAAATATAAGCAAAATATACGCCGAATGATGCGTGAAATGGAAGGGAATTACTGGGACTAAATAGTGTTTATAGTTTGAGTAAGGAAATGTATAGGTCCAATGTGCTTTACACTTATCTGTGCTGTTTCTCTTTGTCTCTGAGTGTGTAGGCAGCGATAGGCATACAAGACTAGGACTCTGAGCCGCACATGCGCTCCTGATTATCCGAGTGTGAGCTCACGTGCACACATATTTATCCAAGTGTGAGCTCACGTGCACACATATTTATCCAAGTGTGAGCTCACATACATGGCTGGCCTTCCTGACAGCCCACAATCATTCACTAACCATATGATGTTCCTTACAGAAAGTGACCCATGCCATAAATCTTTTCACTTCTTTGTGGATGATAATGAGGACTAGTGGCCTGCCCCTTTAAGGATTAACCCTTTCTCTCCCTCATACTTACATCCCGCTTTACTTCGGCCATTTCCTCGTCACTGAGAGTGAGGCGGTTTAGTAGCGCCATGTTCCTGTCAGTTACACAGGAGAGCTAGCACTCTAATACGGAAATGCTTTGCTTCCTGTCTGCAAGATCCAGATTATTGCAATCTGTGCTTCCTCGTCGCTCGTCCAGTGACGTCTCCCTCCTCACTTCCTTATTCTTGCTGTCTGTCAGGTTTCCTACTCAGGTAGGGGGAGGAATATGTGTTTATATGAAGGGGAGAGGAGGCTGTATTAACCCCAGCTAGAGGCTGAGGAGGCTGTATTAACCCAGCTAGAGGCTGAGGAGGCTGTATTAACCCAGCTAGAGGCTGAGGAGGCTGTATTAACCCCAGCTAGAGGCTGAGGAGGCTGTATTAACCCCAGCTAGAGGCTGAGGAGGCTGTATTAACCCCAGCTAGAGGCTGAGGAGGCTGTATTAACCCCAGCTAGAGGCTGAGGAGGCTGTATTAACCCAGCTAGAGGCTGTATTAACCCCAGCTAGAGGCTGAGGAGGCTGTATTAACCCCAGCTAGAGGCTGAGGAGGCTGTATTAACCCCAGCTAGAGGCTGAGGAGGCTGTATTAACCCCAGCTAGAGGCTGAGGAGGCTGTATTAACCCCAGCTAGAGGCTGAGGAGGCTGTATTAACCCCAGCTAGAGGCTGAAGAGGCTGTATTAACCCCAGCTAGAGGCTGAGGAGGCAGTATTAACCACAGCTAGAGGCTGAGGAAGCTGTATTAACCCCAGCTAGAGGCTGAGGAGGCTGTATTAACCCAGCTACAAACTGAGGAGGCTGTATTAACCCAGCTAGAGGCTGAGGAGGCTGTATTAACCCCAGCAAGAGGCTGAGCAGGCTGTATTAACCCCAGCTAGAGGCGGAGGAGGCTGTATTAACCCCAGCTAGAGGCTGAGGAGGCTGTATTAACCCCAGCTAGAGGCTGAGGAGGCTGTATTAACCCCAGCTAGAGGCTGTATTAACCGCAGCTAGAGGCTGAGGAAGCTGTATTAACCCCAGCTAGAGGCTGAGGAGGCTGTATTAACCCCAGCTAGAGGCTGAGGAGGCAGTATTAACCCCAGCTAGAGGCTGTATTAACCGCAGCTAGAGGCTGAGGCTGTATTAACCGCAGCTAGAGGCTGTATTAACCCCAGCTAGAGGCTGTATTAACCCCAGCTAGAGGCTGTATTAACCGCAGCTAGAGGCGGAGGAGGCTGTATTAACCCCAGCTAGAGGCTGAGGAGGCTGTATTAACCCCAGCTAGAGGCTGAGGAGGCAGTATTAACCCCAGCTAGAGGCTGTATTAACCCCAGCTAGAGGCTGAGGCTGTATTAACCGCAGCTAGAGGCTGAGGCTGTATTAACCGCAGCTATAGGCCGAGGAGGCTGTATTAACCCCAGCTAGAAGCTGAGGAGGCTGTATTAACCCAGCAAGAGGCTGAGCAGGCTGTATTAACCCCAGCTAGAGGCCGAGGAGGCTGTATTAACCACAGCTAGAGGCTGAGGAGGCTGTATTAACCCCAGCTAAAGGCTGAGGAGGCTATATTAACCCCAGCTAGAGGCTGAATGAACCCCAGCTGGAGGCAGAGCAGGCTGTATTAACCCCAGCTAGAGGCTGAGCAGGCTGTATCAACCCAGCTAGAGGCTGATGAGAGGAGGGGAGGCTGTATAAGCCAAATAGAGGCTGATGAGGGGAGAGGAGACTGTATTGCCAGGCTTAATTTTTTGTCACCAGGAACAATTAATTAATATTGACTGAACATTATTTGTTATGCTTAATATTGCTTTTATATGTACTGCGGAGCCTGCACCATTTCCCAGTTTGTATTTGCCAATCTCTGATGTTGAGGAGCCGCACCACCAGTGTTCAGTGCTGTCTTCTATACTTGTTAGCTTTACCACCTGGCTTCGCCCAGGGATTTAGATTCTTGTCCCTTTTCCTTGCTTTCAGTAAATCTCGAGATTGAAGCACTGGTTCATTCCTCCAGCAGTTTCATTGCTCCATCTTCTAGCAGTTCTGCAGGTAGTGTTCCTGCTCAAAGCTTAATTATCTCATAACTCAGGAGAAGGAACAGAGTAGAGTGCTGAAAATATTTGCATTGACCTGGAAATTCCAGCATGAATAAGCTGTGCAAATTTCATGATTGCAGAGTTTAGTGTTCAAGATTTTTCCTGCTTCAGACAAACAAACAGACACAAGGTTTTTCTGTTCTATAGGTAAGATAAGTAGGTTGAGTGTGATAGAGAGGGATGACTGATTACTGTACAAGTAACAAAACAGTAATGATAATATCTATGTACAAACTCACATGTACAGATACCAACTACCTGTTGGTAATAAATGTCCAGTAAGTTGGGCAGTATTTGTGCCAGTTTAAATCACACACTAAATAAATGATTTCAATAAAACACCTGATTGTGTTCCAGTGTCATTTATTCTTTAAACATACACATGATCACAACATCCTCCTCTCTTCCATCTCCGTAAAAAGGCTTTGACATTTAAGGAGATATTTTGGACTCAAAATTTCACCCCAGAAAAAATACAATATAAAAATTCAGCATAAACCATCACAGAAAACAAAAAGAAAAAAGAACATTTTCAGGATTGATCCAATTAGTTTCAGGTGGTGCCCTCTCACTTGGGTCTCATTTAACCCCTAGATTTGTGGGGCCGAGTACTGCCTCCATGGAACAGGTCAAACATCACAAATAGAGTTTGAAGTACAGCTGAATGGGAGAAAATTTTCCAACTAGGCTACTTTGGCCTTAAGTTTGCAAATTCCTTGTCAATTCCCTCTTTCAATTATTCAATACAAAGCAGTCTGTTCACTACAAACTGGATTATCCTGAACGGATCACGGAACTGCAAATAAAACAAATCAGGCCAGAGTAGACGAGTTCGAAAATTTCTCCAACTCTACTATTTGGCACTGATATTTTTGCTATTCACTTGTCAGTTTACCAGCTAGTGAATAGCCCCCCAGATACTTTCCTCTCCCCTTCCAACGATCGCCCTTTTACAGAAACCTTAGTATTATAGCTTTTTTGACAAACAGAGAAAGACGGTTTAAAAGGTGAATAAAATTAAGATTTTACACTATTTTTTTAACCATATTATTACGTGTTTCAGGGGGGGGAGTTTTCTTCCAGATTTTGTTCCTCTGCAAATTCGAGTCATATATTTAATTGCACTTTGTGATCCGGCCGATCCTTCATCATTAGCGAACAAACGTGGGAAATTCAAAACCTTATCCAGACTAGTACGTCCTGAAATACACTTTGAAACCTTGGGTATTAAAGTGTAATATTTACTGTAACTCTCAACACCAGCATCTTACGCCAACTACAAGATTTACAATTTATAATTAGTGACTCGGTCACATAAACATAGAGAATGTAAACAGCAATAAATGATCTATATGTTCTGGCAGCAGAATTGCAAACAAATTCAAATGACAGAACATGTGTTTTCAGTATATGTATAGTGTCTTCTGTTTATGACACCAGCTTGTACTTGACATGCAAATGACACTTCGGAAAGTACTGGTAGTTCATTTGCATATCAAGCCACAAGTGATGTCATAGACTGGAGACTCCTCATTCACATTTAAAATACATTTTCCTCTTTATTTGTAGTTACATTTGTTTGCAATTCTACTTACACATTGTATAAGACCATTTGTTCCTCTCTACAAAGCCCCCCTTAAAGTATACCTATCTATAAATAATAATATCCATAATTATGAGTCTCACGTTTGTCTATCAACCTGGCAGAGGCAACTTTGTGAACAAAACACATTTCTCCCTGGATTTAATTCCAGATCCTCTCATGGACAGTAGCAAAGAATCATAAGAATAAAAAAATTAAAAAAAAAAAAAAAGATTTTTCCGAGCCATTTAATCCAGCATTATTTGTGTTTTTATTTTTTTGGGAGGCCAATATGAGGATATTATTTTATAAAACACACATACATTTGCACCAATCCTCTCATAACCCACAGATCTAGCTTTCCGTTAGCAAGTAGAAATGGGTAATTCTCATAATCTAGTAAGAGCCCAGTGATCTGGTGAGTTCACCAACAGAGAAACCACATGAAGCAGGATATCAAGGAGCACAGAAATAATGCCTGAGATTAATTAGCATTAGAGTTCTCGTCACAGTGAGACGTCGCTACAAGTAAGAAAACTAACTACAAACATTACAAAAGGTCTGACGGGTATAAATCAATGCCTGAAAGTAGAGGATATAGGATGTGGGGGGGAGGGGGGGGGGGGGTTTCATAGGAAAATTTAAACACACAATTATCATTGCGTGGCATGTAAATTACACGTCTGTACCATGTATTCCGGTCTGTACACAGATAGCACTTTAACACGCTAATTGGAGAAATTCGGGGTGGAAACAAAACAGCCATTTCCATCCAGTACACAAGGATACTGCTGATGATCATCTGGCAGACTGTAGAAAGGTAACAAGTCACTGGATTCCCTGGTGTGAATAGACATTATATATATATATATATAGTAAGAAAAACAATGTCTGGATGTTCTAAAAGGGGTGCAATCGCCATGGAAACTAACAGAAAGATTCCACTCGGAACTTTGTCACAATTTTGACCTTCTTTCTTCTGGATTACCCAGCTAGATGTGAGTTGACCCAACATTTATTTGAAGCAATTCGAAAAATGTGAGGACAGCAGAGTCATGTTGTGGAAGAGGCAAATAATGGGGTTTATCAGTTTGTAAATTAGTACAGATCATCCCCAGGGAGGTTTATGGTCATGTTATGATATGGTTGGCTAGTCAGATGGCATGACCTGCTTGGGAACTCCTTGAGTCATTACTCCATATTGGAGGTGGGACTGTACGGCATCTAATGACATGACAGAGGTATCAGGAGAACGTCTGATTGGAGGGAGAGACCATTTCACGAACACATGTTGGTATTAACGGAATAGTCTAAAGCTGCGTGACCGAGCAACACATCTGTGAATACGGCAGGGGAACAGTACAGTGCGTGACAGCAAACTAGGCCTGTTTATGTTACGTGAGTGAGTTTACACTAGTCTTTGAAAAAGACGTGGACTAAATACGGGGTGACCAGATTGTCAGCTAAAGTAACATTGTTTATGTGGCACAGGCAGCAAGTTACGGAGGTGCGTAAACCTCACACATCCGGCTTCTTGTTAATGAAGAGGGAGCAGCAGGTTAGACAGCCGTCTACTTTGGCCAACTCGCTGTTTGCCACTGGAATCAGCATGTGTTCCTTCAGCTTCTCGAAAACCTGGGGACGCAAAATACATGTAAGTGGAAGGCGGTTATTGGTCAACAACAAAATATCTCAGCCCTGACTTATCTATTATCCATATAAACAAGCTGCTGCATACATTTACTGGATGGTATATGGTTTTAAATTTGATATTCCTGATATAATAAAACATTGAATATTATTCGCTGTGCAGCTCCAATTTATATTTGTATTAATTAGGCAGAGTGTAGGGTACTGCCTTGTTGCTTGCACCCTTTTTCCATGTATATTATACCTTATACTTGGGTATACCGTACTATTATTGCTTTTAATCTATTATCCATTACCAGCCCTGACTTATCTACTATCCTTCAGTAGGACACCAAATCTTACTTTACTAAGCATTGGCATGCCACCAGCCCTGACTTATCTACTATCCATTGGCATGCACCAAACCCAACTTATCTACTATCCATTGGCATGCCACCAGCCCCGACTTATCTACTATCCATTGTCCATTGGCATGCCACCAGCCCTGACTTATCTACCTACTATCCATTGGCATGCCACCAGCCCCAACTTATCTACTATCCATTGGCATGCCACCAGCCCTGACTTATCTACCTACTATCAATTGTTATGCCACCAGCCCTGATTTATCTACTGTCCATTGGTATGCCACCAACCCCGATTTATTTTCTATCCTTTGGCATGCCACCAACCCCGACTTAACTACTATCCATTGGCATGCCACAAACCCCAACTTATCGGCTATCCTTTGGCACTCCACCAGCCCTGACTTATCTAATATCAACTGGTATATCTACATGACACAAGCTCTTACGTATCTATTATCCTTTGAAATCAGATCATGTCACAAGTTTGTATGTGTTTAATTGTCTGTCTAATACAACTGATTTTAGCTATTGATTTGGGGATGCTACCTTCACACTTTCTGGATACTCCTCAGGGGCACGGTGCAGCAGAACGTTCCCTTTACTTGGTATGTTTAAATAAATACAGTTTGCCGCAGAATCGTCAGGGACGGTCAGCTTGTCGTAACGATGATCACTCATTTGCTGCATGGTCTAGAAAACAAAGATTGTCATATTCCATCATTAAAACACATACACAAGATCTATATTATCCTCTCTAGCAGGTGGTGTATCTCATTAAAAAGGTGAATAATCACAAAACAAGAACAAATATTCAGGCCACAACCGCCTTTCATGTTATTCGCATTACCACCACACTTTACTCAGCAGACTCTTATTGCCTGCCATGAAACCTCATTATACACAGATAAATAGAATACATTATTTTATGTCTTTCTTCCCATTCCTTTCCGCTCTCCTCCCTTCCTCCTTACCCTTCCTATCTTTTCATTAGGAAGAAAGAAAACTTTCCGTCTTTCTCTTTTTGGAAGCATACTCTGCCAGAGACCTTAAAGTGCACCACATTATTAAAAACACACATACATATATATATATATATATCTTATGGCATCAATGTGGCCCATCCATGTTAACTGCCCCAACCGCCAGTCTTTAAGGGTTTTACTGGACATCCTTAATAGATGTAAAAAATCTACTATTCGAAATGTCTTGGAATTTTGATGACCAAGTAGACAAACTCTCTCTTAGCCCCTCTAAGCTGTCTCTATCCATTCTACCTCGGCTTTCCCAACATTTAAAAAAAATATAAAAATATAAATAGTCAGGAAATCAGCAACTAAATGTGGAGAAAGAAACAAAGTAAATAGATCTTAATTCGTTTGTGAAATATAATTAAATTAAATTGAATTTTTTCAAATATAATAATAATAGAAGAACATTTTTTTTTTTTGTGTGTTTCAATATTAATTTTATGCTATCAGTTATGTTATTATTTATGCTGTTTTTGTAACTCTAGGTTTGAGCCTCTGAGCGGTAATGGAAGATGATCTGGAAAGGGGATAGTTATTGTTAGGCAAATGTTCTAAGATCAATGGTAAAGAATGAAATGTTTCATATCTGATCTCAACGGAACAAAATGTTCTCTGACCCTTCGTATTTTAGACACAGTGGGTTTTACAGCTAATATTGTCCTCTGAGGCTTATTAGTAATATGGAAAATCTGTATATATCTGCGCCAGTTAAAAAGATAGAAAGAAACGGATACGAGAAGAGGTAGAAAGAAGAGCTGCTAAGACCACCAAAAAACCCCCACTGTGCGCAAAGTCCCAGGCAGAGTATGATAAAAATGTAAGTAATAAGTGCTGGATCGTAAAAGACGAAGGGCTAGAACACCAGAGCTGTGTCAATACAAATATAACATGTTTGATTATAATCATTCAATAAAACAATACATAAAATATAATATAAAAAACCCCATAAAATGAACTGAGCTTGTAGTGTGTCCAGAACACCCAGCGCGTTTTGCCAAACTCTACTTCACAGGTGGCGTATGCAAGCTTAAGCCTAGGTGCTGTAAAACAAGGAGCGTTTAGAAGGGAGCATCTGTATGATTAAAGGGGGTACTTATGTAGAGTTGGTTTCTTATATACAGGCTGTCTTACTTTATAAATTGTGGAGTGCAAGGTCAATCCTTTTAGTTTACTGGTAGAACGAGTATTTGAAAAAAATACAACAAACAGCAAATTATGTTTTACGGAGATCTGCTAAATTACAAACAATGTTGTCTCCCGAAAGATCCCCGCGAAGACGACTTGTTATCGCGTGTTGTCGATTTAAACTAACGCCAAAAGCACATGTGCCATGATGCGGTCTCTCACCCACTCAAATCGCGGTCTCTAACCCACTCAAGTCATGCCCCCTGGCCTCCTACAGTTCTGTTGGGGCATATATCTTTAAATCAATGACCTTGCACCAACATTCCTTAGGGTGGAAAGTGTACTATTCTAACCAACACATACTTCACGCACTAAGGGAAAGGATTGTAAGTTTATTCATTACTATGAAGTCACACTGCTCACTTACCCCATTCAAACTACACCAAAGAAAGACACAGCTGGGACTGGAAGGGTCTACTTTCCCCTATATTGGCAGATTGTACAAGATGCCTTGACTCACCAGACAACACTGGTGCAGGAAGCCAAGTTGTGGGTCTAAACTGGAGATTCTGGAAGGTTTCTTATTGTTGGAATGGCTGGAAGACGTGAGGGAGCCTTTTTTTTTGTTGCATGTTTGGCTTTCCTGTTTCTGGGCTTTTTTATGTTGAGAATTAAACGTGTATATACACAGGGTACTATAAAATTACAGCAATGATGAAACCAGACTCCACTGCGGAACAGACTTTCCAGACAGAAGGGAAATAGAGTTTTGAAGAACCAGGAATTGTAGTAAAAGCGTGTTACCCCAGCAGAGGGTGTAACTATAACACAAACAACAGCTTCCTAGCACATGTCTATGCAGAATACCTTGCAGTGGTGGTGGCCCTGTACGTTTAGGATTTCTCTGAGAGAAGAAAGTCGTCTGGCTTGAGAGAAGGCACATGAATGTCCTGTAGTTTGACATTTAAAATATTTTTTTTTAATAATTCAGTGACGGCCAATGAGGAGGGCTTGGAAGAGATAGGCAGGACTGTTGCTCTAGCAACAACTAAAAATAACAGTTATAAGTCATTTGCAGTTTTTAGTAAATAGGTAATAGCTATTAAACTGAGGAAACGAGACTTTAACAGGGGAGCGAGACTGAATATTTTATATAAGATAAACCAGAAGCAATAACAGCTGATTAAAGGAAATATAGTGCATCGTGCCCATGGTCTTTCATCACAGTCTGACTATTCTAAATAATTAAAGACGGGACATTTTATTAATCATCTGGCGTGACCTGGGGTTTAAATAGTCTATTTCCTGAGGAAACACTTACACAGCCAAATCATTTTACAGAAAACTTCTGTCCAACTTTTCTTATTGCCTTTCTTATTGATTACCACATACTTCCCAACTGTCCCGCTTTATGTGGGACAGTCCTGATTTAGGAGGTATGTTCCGCCGAGCTCTACCTCTGTCCCGCTTTTCAGTAGAGCTCATTGGGACAGCGGGACTCAGGAGTCCTGATCACATTCTCCAGAGTTGCAGACACATTAGTAGAGATCCTGGCTAACAGCGATACGGCGCATGCACTGGGAGCGCTGACACGCCCCTCCCCAGACTCCGACATCCCGATTCACTGGGGAGCAAAGTTGGGAGGTATGTTACAATGTTCTGAGAATCAAGGTCCTGCTCAAGGCTACAATGGTTAATGGGGCAGATTATTATCTTTATGTTGTACGTGTTTTTCCATATATATGTGATATGTCCTTATTTTTACTTTAAAATAATGTACAGTTCTCCTGCAATTCTATCTTGCAAATAATTTGAGAGAGGCCTCTAATATCAGCACCCTCCAATAAACAGGGCTTGGAGATAGGCAGGTCTGTTGCTTTAGCAACAGTAATAACAATTAAACTTTATAAGCAATTTGTGAAGACTGTTTCTTTTTTCTTTTTAACTTTACAGTAACCTAAACATATGAAGTTTTACTCTTTAAACAGAAATTCTGCTAAAGAAAATAAATCTTTTAAAGCAGGAAATGTAAACGATGCAGAAATCTGAGACGGAGAAGTGCTTCCTGCTGTGTGATTAGCGTGAATTTGCAGAGAAGCTGCTTTGTTACACAGTCCATATAACTGAATGAAATAGGGCTACCTTCAGAGCTTTCTGCGCTCCTTCACTTGAGCCAATAACGATGAGGTTGGGTCCGGCCATGCTGCAGAAACTCTTCAGATGCAGCGTATCGCACACCGGGACCGTGGACACCGCGTAATCCTGCCGGCAGAAACATAAAAACAATCGTTACTAGGCGGAAGAGTGATACCGTATGGAATAAAGGAGACGCTATCACTTTATTGGCCAAGATAGAACAGAGCACAAACTTCAGAACACTATCTGTGCTAAATGTGCCAGATCCTTTACCAAATAAAATAACTCTGCATAAAATACAGTTATCTGCACAGTAGGTCAATATGCAATTCTATTTTACTATACATTAGATCTCATTGCCTGGAGCTGGATTGTAATGATGCTGTACCTGCGCGACCCCCATCCCATAATGCAACTCATTGCGCTGATGCAATGACTCGTCCTTGAATTTCTACCACTGTATCCATCCTAGAATTCCTGCCGCTATAACCATCCTAGAATTCCTGCTGCTGTATCCATCCTAGAATTCCTGCTGCTGTATCCATCCTAGAATTCCTGCAGCCATATCCATCCTAGAATTCCTGCAGCCATATCCATCCTAGAATTCCTGCTGCTGTATCCATCCTAGAATTCCTGCAGCCATATCCATCCTAGAATTCCTGCAGCCATATCCATCCTAGAATTCCTGCTTCTGTATCCATCCCAGAATTCCTGCCTCTATATCCATCCTAGAATTCCTGCCGCTATATCCATCCTAGAATTCCTGCAGCCATATCCATCCTAGAATTCCTGCTGATGTATCCATCCGAGAATTCCTGCAGCCATATCCATCCTAGAATTCCTGCCGCTATATCCATCCTAGAATTCCTGCCGCTATATCCATCCTAGAATTCCTACCTCTATATCCATCCTAGAATTCCTGCCGCTATATCTATCCTAGAATTCCTGCCGCTATATCCATCCTAGAATTCCTGCCGCTACTCCTGTACAAGCCATCCTACAAACCCTATAACCCATAAATCTGATTGGTTCAGATTTTGTACCAACCTTAAATGTGTCTGCCAGGATCTCTGCTCCTCTTTGATTGGTCCTTTTTGACAAGCCCACAAAGAACTCCCTTCCTAAAAATAAAACAAACATACAAAAGACAAGAGGGTTACTAGTCTGGCAGCAGAAAAAGCACAGAGCTTCTGTGAATTGTCTTTATATAGATTTATTTACTAACTGTGAATTGTGCAAGCTTTTAAAACAAATTAGGGCCCTTTGTCAGGAACGTTGTTAGAAAGGCTAAAGGCAACCTAATTAAATACCCACATAACAACAAGCAGCTTGGAAAAAAAGGGAAAGTTTCCATCAGTAACAATACAAACGCTTGGAGAACACGACAGATAGGATCTCATAATTCATGAGAGCAAAGAAAAGGTTTTGTGCATGCTAGCTAGAAAAGTGCGAACAAAATAAACTCACCAGGGTGAATTTGATTTAAATCACTATTTAGTAAGACTCAATGTAAATCATGATTTAAAATAAATTTGATTTTAATAAAAAAAAAATCCGATTTAAATAAAAAAATCATTGATTTGAAACTCACATTAAGTATCCATGTATTACCTGTAAACAAAACATCCCCGCCATCTAAGGTTGCATTTTCATCAGTCATTTCAACAACATTGAGTTGCAGATCTTGTAAAGCCTTTTTCACCGCATCCACCTGCAAATAGAACAATCCCAGGAATTAGAAATGACAAGCTTTGTTTCAGTTTTGGCAACATTACCGTAAGTAGGGGCTTGACAAATATACGTAGGTTTTAGGACCCAGACAGACCAATTCAGGAGCCAGCCCAATTATTTTTTAGAAGCCAGAGAGACAGTACTTCCATAGAGTTCTATGTAAAACAATCCAAAATGTTAGGAGCCAGCAGTAGGCATTATAGGAGCCATGGAGGGTTTGCTTGATTGCCCATCACATTACAGTACCACATGGGAAGGGGGGGCTCCGATACCCATCTCACTATCGCATCAACGAGGGGTGAGTCACTCCCCTAGCCAACACACTACTGTATCTACGTGGGGAGAATCATTCCATTACCATGTCAACGACGGGAGAGTCGCTCCACTGGCCAACACACTCTACGAGGGGAGAATCATTCCACTACCATGTCAACAAGGGGAGAGTCGCTCCACTAGCCAACACACTACTGTATCTACGTGGGGAGAATCATTCCATTACCATGTCAACAAGGGGAGAGTCGCTCCACTAGCCAACACACTACTGTATCTACGTGGGGAGAATCATTCCATTACCATGTCAACAAGGGGAGAGTCACTCCCCTAGCCAACACACTACTGTATCTACGTGGGGAGAAACATTCCACTACCCTGTCAACAAGGGGAGAGTCACTCCACTAGCCAACACACTACTGTATCTACGAGGGGAGAATCATTCCACTACCATGTCAACAAGGGGAGAGTCGCTCCACTAGCCAACTCACTACTGTATCTACGAGGGGAGAATCATTCCACTACCATGTCAACAAGGGGAGAGTCACTCCCCTAGCCAACACACTACTGTATCTACGTGGGGAGAATCATTCCATTACCATGTCAACAAGGGGAGAGTCACTCCACTAGCCAACACACTACTGTATCTACGTGGGGAGAAACATTCCACTACCCTGTCAACAAGGGGAGAGTCACTCCACTAGCCAACACACTACTGTATCTACGTGGGGAGAATCATTCCATTACCATGTCAACAAGGGGAGAGTCGCTCCACTGGCCAACACACTACTGTATCTACATGGGGAGAATCATTCCATTACCATGTCAACGAGGGGAGAGTCGCTCCCCTAGCAACACACTACCGTATCTACGAGGGGAGAATCATTCCACTACCATGTCAACGAGGGGAGAGTCGCTCCCCTAGCTAACACACTACCGTATCTACATGGGGAGAATCATTCCATTACCATGTCAACGAGGGGAGAGTCGCTCCACTGGCCAACACACTACTGTATCTACATGGGGAGAATCATTCCACTACCATGTCAACGAGGGAAGAGTCACTCCACTAGCCAACACACTACTGTATCTATGAGAGGAGAATCATTCCACTATCATGTCAACGAGGGGAGAGTCTCTCCACTGGCCAACACACTACTGTATCTACGTGGGCAGAAACATTCCACTACCCTGTCAACGAGGGGAGAGTCACTCCACTAGCCAACACACTACTGTATCTACGTGGGGAGAATCATTCCACTACCATGTCAACGAGGGGAGAGTCGCTCCACTAGCCAACACACTACTGTATCTACGTGGGGAGAAACATTCCACTACCATGTCAGCGAGGGGAGAGTCACTCCACTGGCCAACAAACTACTGTATCTACGTGGGGAGAAACATTCCACTACCCTGTCAGCGAGGGGAGAGTCACTCCACTGGCCAACAAACTACTGTATCTACGTGGGGAGAAACATTCCACTACCCTGTCAGCGAGGGGAGAGTCACTCCACTGGCCAACAAACTACTGTATCTACATGGGGAGAAACATTCCATTACCATGTCAACGACGGGAGAGTCACTCCACTGGCCAACAAACTACTGTATCTACGTGGGGAGAAACATTCCACTACCATGTCAACAAGGGGAGAGTCGCTCCACTGGCCAACAAACTACTGTATCTACGAGGGGAGAAACATTCCACTACCATGTCAACAAGGGGAGAGTCTCTCCACTGGCCAACAAACTACTGTATCTACGAGGGGAGAAACATTCCACTACCATGTCAACAAGGGGAGAGTCGCTCCACTGGCCAACAAACTACTGTATCTACGAGGGGAGAAACATTCCATTACTATGTCAACAAGGGGAGAGTCTCTCCACTGGCCAACACACTACTGTATCTACGAGGGGAGAATCATTCCACTACCATGTCAACAAGGGGAGAGTCACTCCCCTAGCCAACACACTACTGTATCTACGTGGGGAGAATCATTCCATTACCATGTCAACGACGGGAGAGTCGCTCCACTGGCCAACACACTCTACGAGGGGAGAATCATTCCACTACCATGTCAACAAGGGGAGAGTCGCTCCACTAGCCAACACACTACTGTATCTACGTGGGGAGAATCATTCCATTACCATGTCAACAAGGGGAGAGTCGCTCCACTAGCCAACACACTACTGTATCTACGTGGGGAGAATCATTCCATTACCATGTCAACAAGGGGAGAGTCACTCCCCTAGCCAACACACTACTGTATCTACGAGGGGAGAATCATTCCACTACCATGTCAACAAGGGGAGAGTCGCTCCACTAGCCAACACACTACTGTATCTACGAGGGGAGAATCATTCCACTACCATGTCAACAAGGGGAGAGTCACTCCCCTAGCCAACACACTACTGTATCTACGTGGGGAGAATCATTCCATTACCATGTCAACAAGGGGAGAGTCACTCCACTAGCCAACACACTACTGTATCTACGTGGGGAGAAACATTCCACTACCCTGTCAACAAGGGGAGAGTCACTCCACTAGCCAACACACTACTGTATCTACGTGGGGAGAATCATTCCATTACCATGTCAACAAGGGGAGAGTCGCTCCACTGGCCAACACACTACTGTATCTACATGGGGAGAATCATTCCATTACCATGTCAACGAGGGGAGAGTCGCTCCCCTAGCAACACACTACCGTATCTACGAGGGGAGAATCATTCCACTACCATGTCAACGAGGGGAGAGTCGCTCCCCTAGCTAACACACTACCGTATCTACATGGGGAGAATCATTCCATTACCATGTCAACGAGGGGAGAGTCGCTCCACTGGCCAACACACTACTGTATCTACATGGGGAGAATCATTCCACTACCATGTCAACGAGGGAAGAGTCACTCCACTAGCCAACACACTACTGTATCTATGAGAGGAGAATCATTCCACTATCATGTCAACGAGGGGAGAGTCTCTCCACTGGCCAACACACTACTGTATCTACGTGGGCAGAAACATTCCACTACCCTGTCAACGAGGGGAGAGTCACTCCACTAGCCAACACACTACTGTATCTACGTGGGGAGAATCATTCCACTACCATGTCAACGAGGGGAGAGTCGCTCCACTAGCCAACACACTACTGTATCTACGTGGGGAGAAACATTCCACTACCATGTCAGCGAGGGGAGAGTCACTCCACTGGCCAACAAACTACTGTATCTACGTGGGGAGAAACATTCCACTACCCTGTCAGCGAGGGGAGAGTCACTCCACTGGCCAACAAACTACTGTATCTACATGGGGAGAAACATTCCATTACCATGTCAACGAGGGGAGAGTCTCTCCACTGGCCAACAAACTACTGTATCTACGTGGGGAGAAACATTCCACTACCATGTCAACAAGGGGAGAGTCTCTCCACTGGCCAACAAACTACTGTATCTACGAGGGGAGAAACATTCCATTACCATGTCAACGACGGGAGAGTCACTCCACTAGCCAACACACTACTGTATCTACGTGGGGAGAAACATTCCACTACCCTGTCAACAAGGGGAGAGTCACTCCACTAGCCAACACACTACTGTATCTACGAGGGGAGAAACATTCCACTACCATGTCAGCGAGGGGAGAGTCACTCCACTGGCCAACACACTACTGTATCTACGAGGGGAGAAACATTCCATTACCATGTCAACGAGGGGAGAGTCACTCCACTAGCCAACACACTACTGTATCTACGAGGGGAGAAACATTCCACTACCCTGTCAACAAGGGGAGAGTCACTCCACTAGCCAACACACTACTGTATCTACGTGGGGAGAAACATTCCACTACCATGTCAGCGAGGGGAGAGTCACTCCACTGGCCAACAAACTACTGTATCTACGAGGGGAGAAACATTCCATTACTATGTCAACAAGGGGAGAGTCACTCCACTGGCCAACAAACTACTGTATCTATGTGGGGAGAAACATTCCATTACTATGTCAGCGAGGGGAGAGTCACTCCACTGGCCAACAAACTACTGTATCTACGAGGGGAGAAACATTCCATTACTATGTCAACAAGGGGAGAGTCACTCCACTGGCCAACAAACTACTGTATCTATGTGGGGAGAAACATTCCATTACTATGTCAGCGAGGGGAGAGTCACTCCACTGGCCAACAAACTACTGTATCTACGTGGGGAGAAACATTCCATTACCATGTCAACAAGGGGAGAGTCGCTCCACTGGCCAACAAACTACTGTATCTACGAGGGGAGAAACATTCCATTACCATGTCAATGCGGAGAAAGTCGCTCCACTAGCCAACAAACCACTGTATCTTCACGGGGACTGTTATTCCCTATGCGTATATAAAGTACTAAATCTTCATCTTTGCACGGGGAAACCCAAATCTAAAGTGCATCTGTCGCCACTAGAATTGTGCACCGTCCTGGGTATTTCAGTCTTAACCTAATCTGCCTCATTAGTCACCCAAATTAAAAGGATCACCCTGACTTGAAAAGTGCGGAAGGCAAAAAAGAACAACATTTAAAGTGTCAAAAATGCAACAACGTATCCCAACCAATAACTATACTTGCAATATCCGTTGACTTTTGTGAACTAGAACAACATGAAGGGTAGACGAGCACCTGCTAAATATGGTCTGAATAACTAGGTCAGGCCCCCTGAAGATGCCACACGATTCTGCAGTGGTCTGCCTAGGAGGGCAACATGGATATGTACAGAAAATAGACGCACTGAGAAAGCATGATGGAATAACTGAAACCTTAGTTAGCAGTAGAACCGATATTTGTTGAGAAAGCCTCCGAGACACTTATATTTATTCCTTCTTCATATAAATAGAACCTTATTTTCAAAGCCTGGATTTTTTTGTTCCTCCCTCTCTGATGCCGGGATTTAGATTTCCAAACACTTTCACCCACAAAAATCGACTTTTACTATTTCTGATTCCAAAAGCCTGGAGTCAAAGGAGGCGTTAAGATTGCTAGATTCACATAGACTTATGCTGGGATGAATAGTTTTGCAGGCTTTTTTGTCACATTGCTGGGGTTGTGGTCGAGCAGAATGTAGTTATGTTCTGGTGCAGTTCTTGTCTGCCAACCATTTCCTCGTACAGAATCCGGAGGAAGCCGCGGGGACTTTACCTCTAATGACGTCTGTAGCTGTTTGCGCACCCCGAGAATTTGTATCCGTAGGAGCAGCCAAACTTGACCCGTGGTATGTCAAGCTCTGTGTCTGTCCTGGGGCAGTGTGTGGCATATACAGTAACAAGCATTCCACTGCGAAATATATTGCATTGTCCGCGCTGCCAAAGGCGCCAGTAAATCTTGTATATGTTTCACGGGGAATGCAAGAAAACTGAAACCTGAGAATTTGCACAGGGGTGTCCTCAGCGGCAGCTCGTCCCCGTCAACTTCGTCATCCAAATGAAAACAGACATGGATCACATTAAAAACGTCAACAAACTACATGTGGAAAATCATGTGTGTGCAACACTGCAGGCCGTGTGTGCTGCCTCCACAAGGAAAGTCACGCAGTGGTTTTAAAGCGAGAGAATAAAAAGGCCACAATTTACAGACCTTCGTTATGGGCCATCCCTGCTCCTTAGAGATTACTGAGCACATAACCACATTTACATTGGCGGGTTTATTTGGTTGTAAATCCCATTATAGTACTACGTGGGAAGGGGGGCTCAGTCACCCATCACACTACTGTATCTACAAGGGGAGAATAATGTCACTACCATGTCAACGAGGGGAGATCATTCTGCCAGCCAACACACTACTTTATCTGCGAGGGGAAGAGTCATTCCGCTACCTCATCTATGACGGGAAGAGTCATTCCGCTACCGCATCTACGAGGGGAAGAGTCATTCCGCTACCGTATCTACGAAGGGGAAGAGTCATTCCGCTACCGCATCTACGAGAGGAAGAGTCATTCCTCTAATGCATCTACGAGGGGAAGAGTCATTCTGCTACCCATCACACTACCGTATCTACGAGTAAGAGGTCATTCCATAACCCATCACATTATTATTTCTATATTTAAAATGTGTTGTTGTTTTTATTTATTGTGTAGCCAGCAGTGCCAAGGTTAGTCATCCCTGTTCTAGCCAACCCAATGTGTTTATAATGTTCACAAGAGCTGGTGAAACAGAGCGGATGGCTATTGCTGCAGTCTAGTTAATAAATGAATGAGATACAAGTAGCTTGCACATCTTCCCAAATCACCCCTCCTCATTCTCACCCCCATGACCTCATAGGATTGTGACCAGGGGGAGCTCCTTCCAACCCCTCACATACCAGAGGCTGCTGCAATTTAAATGTAAATATTTGCCTTGAGCTAATGTCTCACAGCAGGTATTATGTAAATAAGAGAGTCTGTAATCAGATATGATTAACACCCTGACTACAGAGACAGCGCAGACTTAAATATCCTCAGTGAGCAGCGAGTAATGGAAAACCACTAAAAATAAGCCCCTTCTACCAAATCCAAGATCTGAGAGGTAACGGGGCTCAGCTCACCTTTAAATCAGCAGTGATCTCGGAGGGATGCCACCCCTTAAATATTTTTCTAATGTGTATTATGCAAGAAGGATTCAAAGCAAAACAATTTTCAACTTCTTTTGTAAATGATAACAACAACCAACAGTGTTTAACCAGGAAGGTTCAGATATTCAAGGACATCCTGGGGAGGATACCATGGGTCCTGCCATTCATGTGGATGTTACTTTGACACGTACCACCTACCTAAGCATTGTTACAGACCATGTACACCCTTTCATGGAAACAATGTGTTCAAGGTGTTGACTTGACCTCCAAATTCCCCAGATCTCAATCCAATCGAGCATCTGTGGGATGTGCTGGACAAACAAGTCCGATCCATGGAGGCCCCACCTCGCAACTTACAGGACTTATAGGATCTGCTGCTAACGTCTTGGTGCCAGATACCACAGCACACCGTCAGAGGTCTAGTGGAGTCCATGCGTAAAAATGGGGACCTACACAATATTAGGAAGGTGGTCATAATGTTATGGCTGATCTGTGTATGGTAACAGACTGTTTTAAACTCAAACATCATGGGAAATGATCCAATCGTTCCATCTCTCCGGAGACCCTGGGAGTCGTCCCATCCCCCCGCAGAATCTGGGAATCGTCCCATCCCCCCGAAGATGCTGGGAGTCTTCCCATACCCCCAAAGAACGTGGGAGTCGTCCCATCCCCCCCGGACAACCCGGGAGTCGTCCCATCCCCCCCGGACAACCTGGGAGTCGTCCCATTCCCCAGCAGAAACTGGGAGTCGTCCCATCCCCCAGCAGAACCCGGGAGTCGTCCCATCCCCCAGCAGAACCCGGGAGTCGTCCCATCCCCCAGCAGAACCCGGGAGTCGTCCCATCCCCCAGCAGAACCCGGGAGTCGTCCCATCCCCCAGCAGAACCCGGGAGTCGTCCCATCCCCCAGCAGAACCCGGGAGTCGTCCCATCCCCCAGCAGAACCCGGGAGTCGTCCCATCCCCCAGCAGAACCTGGGAGTCGTCCCATCTCTCCGGAGAATCTGTGAGTCGTCCCATCCCTCCGGAGAACCTGGGAGTCGTCCCATCCCTCCGGAGAGCCTGGGAGTCTTCCCACCCCTCCGGAGAGCCTGGGAGTCTTCCCACCCCTCCGGAGAGCCTGGGAGTCTTCCCACCCCTCCGGAGACCATAAGAATCTTTCCATTCCCAGTCCTAAAGCAAAAATAAATAAATAAGAGGTTGGCTATTTTGCACCCTCTCCTTAGCCATCTCCCCATAGTTAGGTGCTGTCGTGGCACCTTAAACATGCAGGGGCCTTAAGATGCCATTTAATATACTTATATGGTAGTGCCACCACTGGGTGGGACCCAATAATGTCAGAAGTGGGCTGTTATTCACAAGAAGATCTCCAAGGTCCATGCATACAAGAGACATTGACAAGCCTATAAAACACACTGGATCGGGCCTTCTCAGTCTCTACACATTGTTTGGAAATTGGAGTATTCCTCTCTGATCCAGACCAAATCTACATGTCAGCCGCTGGGTTTTTGCGAGCTCTAAACCAATTCTGGGAAAGAAATTTAAAAAAAAATGGGAACAATTATTTCTTAATGACATTTCTAAGAATTTCCTGCGATCCCAGTGACCCATCCCGCTACATGGGAAACATGTAAAGACTCTGCGGGGTGCCTCCAGCTTCCAGGAATTCCATTTACATCCACCTGGCTGCCCTAAAATGAGAAAGGACTGAACAAAGTGGGGCCTACGGAGGATACTATGGTAATAATAACCACTGCTATTTAAAGGGGAAGTACCGTCTACAGTGTTCCAAAAAAAAAAAAAAAATCTAGATATTTTTAGACAAGTATTGCATCATGTAACATAAAAACAGATCCAGAACGGTCTCGTCATTTTCTTCTGCAACCCTTTCCTATCTGCTAATAACGGCAAATAAAATAAAATACATTTAATGGACTGAATGTACGGGACTCGGTTAAATTATTTTGACTGTAAAACTAACAAAAAAAATGTAAAAGTGATTAAAAGTTAAAATAAAAAGGGAATTTTATTTAATTAAAAACACACGAACAGCTTGCAGAACATACACCACGTGGGACCTGTTTAAATTGGGGATCGCAGGATTTAGAGAAATAGACAAAGTCCAATAAAGCTTCACATTGATAGCAGGAGTTATTGTGCATGTGATTGTAAGATAAAAATACTATTTACCATGGTTGGTACAAATGATACTGTAACGCTTTAAATAACCAGTGGTTTTATAAATACTAAAGCACATAGTTTGTTGCTGATTTGGGAGTCATCTGGCTAGCCCCCTCTCCCTGGCAGAGCTTCACACTGATCGGGAATATTAATGAGTCAAATCTATCGGGGGCCGGTTTTCACAGTGAATTAAATTTTTAAGAATTAAATGACTTTATTCAAAAATGTGTTTTTTGGTCCTGTGGGTCTCTGCAGTGACAATACTGAGGTTGGGATGTAAAAGTCACAGTAGACTCTCTTGTAGAAGCTTTATGCAGGACAGTCTCGGATTTGAGGCTTCGTTTTTCGGAACAGAGGTAGAGTTCAGTGGGACTTGGGACAACAATGCTGCAGTAGCAATCTCATTCTTGGGACAGGAGAATGCATTTTGCGCATGCACAGTATTGTGGGTATTCACACTCTACTTGCCAAGCTCTGCCCCCCCCCCCCCCGCATCCCAATTTGGGGGCAGAAGTGGGGAGGTATTAAGAATAGAAACATTTGGCCCACCTAGTCTCCCCACATTACTCCCTGCGGTAAAATCGCCGTACTTTATTTGGCCTTATGTTATGTTCAGGATAGTATTATGCTTATCCTGTGCATGTTTAAAATGCTTCACTATATACCTCTACCACTTCTGCTGGAAGGATGCTCTGTGCATCCACCACTCTCTCAGTAATAGTAATACTTTCTGATGTTCCTTTTATAAACTCTGTAATTCTAATTTAGGACCAGTCTTCTCCTGGTAATTTTCATTTAAGTTACATACACTCTCCTCCAATATCAGCCAACAATTTACGTAATCACTAGGTACTATGTACAGAGGGTGACAGCATACTAAGACGAACACAAACAGACTGATACATAAGGTAGAGAGCCCTGCTTGCTCACAAGCTTACAATCTAGAGGGAGTGGGGGACATGAGACATAAACGGGAGTGAAGAGGTCAAGCGATGGTAGAATCAAGGATGGATAAAGATAGATGGGTTTGGCCAGAGATTGGATATGTGTGTTCTAGCTAGATGACTGCTAGATGACTGTGATTTTTTAATATTGGGTAAAATATACTGCCAAAGCTTAAAAAAATGTATGCGTTCTGCTATATACAACATTATTTCCAATTCATTTACATTCTGCTGTATACAAAAATAACAGGGTTATGGACAAAGATTGTGGACAATTCTATATAAAATACAGGACAATATTCTTACAGATCATGAGAAAGGCAATAAAATATAGCTTTGTTTCAGGATGGGTAACAAAAGAAAATCTGGTAGCCAAAAAAATATCTTAATGATCGACAGTCAATGAAAATAAAAGTACAAGTCAAACTGTTAGTGAGTGTTAGAATGGTACATAGTGCCAAATATCTCTGAATACACTGCATGGAAGTTATCTTGAATTCACCAGTAACACATGTACTCACCTACTTCCTCCATCTTATCACCCCTCTCTCCCTCCATCTCACCCCCTTACCACCCCCTCTCCCTTAATCTCACCCCTCCACCAGCTTATCACACCTCTCACTCCACCCTTCTGCCCAACACCACTCTCGTTCTCCATCTAGTGTTGCCACCTTTCCGGTATTTTACCGGCAGGCCGGTAAAAAAAATGGCATCAGCCCAATGTTTAGTCTATGGAAACAGTAGCAAGGCCGGTATTTTTCTGAAGAAAAGGTGGCAACCCTATCTCCATCTCATCCCCTCCCTCAAGCTTATCACTCCACTCTTGAAGAATGGCACAGGCTGTCCATTTGGGGGGCATTGGCAGGCTGTTTGGTGGGAAAGATGGCAAAAGGTGGCTCTAGCCCTAGATCTTTTGGAGACCTAGCAATGCTCCTGCTGGGCCGTGACCATGATTTAGACTAGAGTACAGCTTTATTATTCAGACAGGAAGCCATTCCATTTTTATTGCCAAGTGAGTCAATTAGAGTTGTATTTTTTGGATTCAGTGTTTCTCTCCTTCTCATCACCCAATTTCCTTAAAATCCAGGCCTTCTTGCAGCAGTAAAAAGAAGAAGTCAAACTCCCCCCCCCCCTCCCCCAGTTTTTAAACTGCAGTAAAAAAAATAATCATAGAAAAACTTTCTTTTAAAGGCATTGTGGTCACCTACAGTCTCTTTTCACCAAATCATAATAGTAAAGTGCTTTATTTTCTAGTGAAGATATATTCTAGTTAGAACACCGGGTTACTAAATGGTCGATGATCTGGTAATCAATCAGATGTGATCTTTCCCAAGTCTATTCAGGAGAGGCTGATTTTTCGCCAAGACTGTATTCAAGCTGTCAGTCTGTGTCTGCAAAAAAAAAACACGTCTGTTTGCCTTGGCTGAGCTACAAGCTTCACTTTTAAATTCAGGTTAGTTAAACATAATTAAAATATTGGACTGAGGAGCTTTGTTTGGTTTCAGTAGCATTTGAACAATCTTCTCCTTAGGTCACAAATTCACACTTCGGATTTCTTACCTAGAACCACCATGAAAAAGAAAAGACTAACCAAGGAGGCCTCAATAGACTTATTGGAACCTTTTCTAGATTTCTACAGAATGCTCGACACACTTGTGACATCTGTTATAAAAATTCACCCGTAGAGGTCACTAAAACCACATAGGAGAAACCCAGGCATCTGTGAATTGAATTAATCCCTTCGAGCATATGTGATCAGACCCAGGGCAGACATTACAGTCCTGATTGCTATGAAGACATAGTCCCTGTTCTACAAAACACAGAACACTGGATTAAGGTCGGGGTGGTGGTGCGGGGTGTCGAAATGTCAAGGCAGGAGTTATTGGGGGGAAAAAAATAGTTTTACCGGCTGGAAGGGGGCACTGTGAAATGGCATTCCAGATTTTTCTGTCTGATAAAAGATGTTGACATCCTAAACAAGCTCGCGGAGAACGTAACGTTCCAAAAAAACGTCCCCAAATCATAAAACGATCAGTTGTTGAAGGTTGGACAGAGAAGACGTACTCTCTTCTGTCCGGACATGCTCCGCAGGCCAAGAATGCACCTGGAGATGCCAAGTATTCAATATCTTTCAGACACTAAATACCCCCCCCCCCCCCCCATTTACCCAACGAGGCTGCTCATTTCCTGACCACACGCCATGTTTGAAAGCTGAAAAACTAATTTAAAATTCATGAGGCTTTGCTGAAAGCTGGTCCGTCACATTCTAGCCATTCCAGAGTATGGGAACGAGAGAGGAGAGAAAGGGACCTGAGCCGCATCCATTATAGTCAACTTGAATATGAGACAGGCCATTATATTGCTCAGAAAGGCCACTCTCAAGCTCTTGTGCACCTCACATTCCTCTGCGTCCATTAACGGGGGTAATTATGGATATGTCTGGGGATAAAATCTGGATAAAAAAAAAAATAATAATAAAAAACAAAACAAAATAAAAGAACAAAATACAGTGTGACTTGCACAGAATAGCACCATGCCCAGAGGAAGCAGGATGGGGGTATGTAGAACAGTTTGACATCAAAGAAAAAAATTGACCCAATTCACAGTTACAGGTGTACATGGTAAATGAAGCAGCCGCAAAGAAGTTGAAAGATCTGCGCTGAAACTATTAAAATCAAATAGCACACGGACCACAGTCAGTTCTTTCAAATCTTATCTGCCCACAGTGTAATACATATATTTTTTTAAGTGCATGTTCTGACATCTCGGATTGTGCACAGATGTCCCTGAGTCATATTGTTAAAAGAAAAGAAAAGGGATAGCCTCAAAATTCCCTGTCTTTCTCCGTTGAGAATGCAGTTTGGTCTCCCACCCTAAAATGAGGTTATATTCTCCAGTCTGCCTATAACGAGGCCTGCACTGATATACGCAATTGGACTTTGATTTCTTTACATAGCAACAAGCCAGGCAGGAAGCAAACTCCAAAAAAGGAGGACAGGAGACCAGTTTCCGTAATGACAAAATTCTACAATTATGTTGTGGAAAAAATGATGCTCTAGGAGGACTGGAAAGGGGGGGGGGGGGGGGGGGTTCTAATCAGAAGACCCTGCAGAGAAAGAAAAGCCTTCAATCGGCTGTTCTGAATCCAGGATCGCATTTCCCCCACCAAGGGAATGTTTTTGGCAGACTACAGCCCTGCAAACAAAAACACCCAGTGTTCAGAACAGGCAGCATAAAAAGCCAGTCAGGGAAGGCCCAGGAAAAAAACCACCATGCACAGCTTCTCACCAAACATGACTAACATGACACATCCAGAATAGGTCCTTTATTAAATATCTGACATTCCCGGCACTAGAAAACCCAGCAAGCAGCTATACTGACTCCACGGCTACCTTATTTGGAGACAAAATTGCTACCTTTTAGTGTACTAAAACTCCTATTACGCTCAGTCTGCTAGTTCATGGCAGATCAAGTCACGCAAGACCTGGTGCTCAGGGTTCCCAGGTGTCACAATTGCACCCTAGCTAACCCAGCTTTTATCCATTTCTGTGGCTCCCCCTTAAGGCCTGGGACTTCTAAAGTCAACCAAGAGCTTGTATTTTTGTCCATTTCTGTGGCTTCTACTAGGGGCCTCTGCAGGGCCGCCATCAGGGGGGTGAAAGGTGCAACACCTGTCATGGGCCCAGCCCTTTAAAAAAAACAAACACACAAACCGCATGCCGACAGAGATGCTGGCTTGGGAGAGCAAAACATCTCTTCCGTACCAGCATCTCCACGGCGAGCAGGCAACATGGCGTCTGTGCAGTGCAGGAGAATACCTGGATGTACAATGTGAGTGAGACAGCACATCCTGGGGTGCATGGGTAAGTCCTGGATGTGCAATGTGGGTGGGGGGTATTTCCTGAATGTGCAATGTGGGTGATGGGGCATGTTCTGGGGGCAGCAGTAAGTCCTGGATGTGCAATGCGGGTGATGGGACATGTCCTGAAGAGCAGGGGTAAGTCCTAGATGTGCAATGCGGACATGTCCTGAGGGGCAGCGCCAAGTCCTGGATGTGCAATGCGGGCGATGGGGCATGTCCTCGGGTGCATTTAAACAACAGTGGCATGCTATACAACGACCTGGATAAAATGACTTTGGGAGGGTAGGGGGCAAGAGGGAGCTATAGGGATGGGGGCTCCATAAAAACATTTCTGTAAGGGGCCCTGAAATTTCTGATAATGGCCCTGAGGTACTAAACTGATTCTAAAATGATTTCTAACCAGGCCAAAGTCCATATCTGCCTGATTAAAAAAAGCCTATTATCAGTTCCGGTGGTTGCCATTTGACAGCGCAACAAAGAGTCTGGCTATCCCATTCATTGGTGTGTGGGCATGTCCATCACACTAACACAACCAATAGCTGGGGAGGGGCATCTACTCCTAGTTGGAGGTGGGTCCGGGACGCCACACACCAATCACGCGACAGTACTGCAGCTCCATGACAGGATCACCATTCAAAAATGTGTCATAATTCAAATAAGTGGTGTGCTTTGGTCAGATTTTAAAAAAATCAAACATGCATGGATGGGCTTAGACCCTTTAATACACCAAGGGTTTTGTAAACACAGAGAATCATGGACATTTCACATCCCACACTTTGCATCTCCAAAGACTAAACTTAATTCCACTCTATCTGACAAATTAAAAACTAGGCCGCCTGTCTGCCCTGAAGTTGTCACAGAGGTAAAGAGACATTTCCTTTTCATTCCTTTCCAGCCATTTCCAGGAAAAAAGGATCCACCTGTCTGACAGCGGAATCTGTCTGAAATATTCCTCTTCGCAGTGGTCCACATAATAAACGGGATAATAGGAAAACCAGACAGAGCCGTATTGGAATACGAGAGCCGTCCCAGACTCACTGGGGACTGCAGAAAAACGCTGTGTGAGATGCTATCGAAACGCTTGCAGCTCCTCCTTGGCTAATAGTTTTTCCATTCTGCAGTAACTCAGCCATGTGCAGAGTCCGCTACACGCTGGAAAATGTCTGAAATAACAGCAATTGGCACTGGCAAGTATGTGGGTCATAAAAAAAAAAGTCTCACAATGTGCAACACATTGGGCTGGACACATTTAAAAAAACACACAGGACTGCTGTGGGAGGGATAGCAATGGTGGGGGGGGGACAATTGCACAAGTAAAAAAGGGTTTGACACCCCAGGATTAAAAAGGATGTACCAACTTTTAACTATACCTAGTACTATTGGCAGCTTCATAGCTCCCTTTGGAGGCGAGAAGGTGCCAGACACTCCCAACTGTAGAGGAACATTGGATAGGTGTTGACATCCCAAAAGCATGAGTGAGACCTATTCATTTAATCTGCAGCTACAAAATAATTCAAAAAATGTTCTTACAGCATTGTCAACAGCAATTTATATATATATATATGATCTATAGCAATGTTTCTATTGAACAATCATTCCTAACAATGAAGAGGGAGGTATGGCCACAGGCAAGTAGACTCGTTCTCACAGTTGGCGCACCGTGCCCCTGCCGAGCTCCTCAGAATCCAGCAGGGTTGGCTATGCCCAGCTAGGGATCAGCTTTGAGAGAACTCTGACCATCTAGGTGTAGACTTTAAAATCACAAACCGTCCTGAGAAATACTTGTTTTTTTTGTTTTTTTTACCAGAATGTCCGAAATTTAACTGCTGTTCAAAAGACATGCGATGTTGCCCAACTCTGCCCATTTCGGCCCATCCCTTTTCAATCACTGAACGTCCTTTAAAAAGCAGTTGGCAAGCATGTGTCAACTAAACATATTTTTGCCGTGAATACATTGTGAAAGCAGAATTGCAAGCAAATGTATGAATCAAGAGAAAAAGGTGTCTGTTGTTTATAGCATCACCTGGTGGCTTGATATGCAAATTACACATTTTCCAATCAAAATGTACTTTGCATATCAAGCCACAAGTGATGTCATAAACCGGAGACCCCACAGACACATTGACACTTAATTCAAGCATTTCCTTGCAATTTTTGCAATGTAAAATTGTCATTATTCTCCAAATTAAGAGTCTCAACATTAAGATAATGACTCAAGTCCCTTTCACAACGCCTATATATTCACCACCAAACCCCCGGGTCTACTTGAGGGGTTACCGCGAGTCTATAAAATATTCCCACTCGTTATCCGGTGCTGCGTCATCCAGGAAACCGTATGTAGGGGGGGGGGGGGGAGACGCTGTTTAAATAATTGGTTTCAAACAAGGCTCTACTCAGCTGGGGAGCTTTTTTGTCTATAAGCAAAATACATTCTTTTACATGAACCGTGAAGAACGATGAGATGTTAAAGAAAACAGTGCGGATAGGAAATTATTATGTCTTGGAAAATCCAAATGATGTCATTGTTTAGAGAACACATTTGGCCTCAATCCATTGGGGACCAAAAGACATCCCCATCTGGTTTTGTGCTATTAGGAGACCATTTTACGCTTTCCCAGGAAATATTTATTCACTTTCTCTCCATTTATAGAGAAAACAATACGAAACAAAAACAAAAAAAGAGAGAGAAAAAAAACTTTCACTTGAAGAGAAAGGATAAGAATTGCACAATGTACAGTTGGGAATAGCGGATATGTTTACCAAGTACTGCAATACAGAGGCCCATTTATACCTAGGATGACTACACTGTATTTATGCCATTCAGGGACACAGTATGTCACACTTGAGACACACACCTCCCAATTGTCCCTATTTCGCGTTTTTTTCTGGAAGCTCAGAAATGTTAGTTTGTATAACTGCATTCCACAGCTATAAAACTCACAATAAAAGGGAATTTAAACTGCACTAAATGTGTTTATCTATTGAAATTTGTGTAAATTGTCTTGTTTGTTCCAATAGATCGTCGTTAGATTGTTCTCGGGCCAGCATAACTGTTTGTTTGTGTCACTCTCATATCTATTGAGGCTAGGGTTGCCACCTTTTCCACACAAAAAATTACTGGCTGAATTGATGCAGGTATATGACGCGTTGCCCAAAGATCCCTTCTGGTAGGGTAGATTCCAACCAGGATTTGGGATTTTGGGGGATTGTTAACCACTAATCTATCCAGCCTGACTGGCCAGCGTGGATCACTGGGGGCTGTGACCCCTAAGCTAGGACAACATCGGAGCACTCTGTCCAGAGGAGTGCAGTGCTAGGATTGCAGTTTTATTTCCATCAGAGAATGCAGTGAAAGGAGAGAGTGTGAATGTGTAAGACACAAAGTGTGAGAACGAATGCGTAGGTGCTAGATGTGCGAGTAAATGCGTGAGAGCAGGCCCAGCCCAAGACATTGTGCTGCCTGGTTCAAGAATTTAAATGCTGCTCCACCCCCCATATACACACAAGGTAATGCATACACAGTCACATAATCACACACATGGTAATGCATACACAGTCACATAATCACACACATGGTAATGCATACACAGTCACATAATCACACACATGGTAATGCATACACAGTCACATAATCACACACATGGTAATGCATACACAGTCACATTATCACACACATACACACAAGGTAATGCATACACAGTCACATTATCACACACATACACACATGGTAATGCATACACAGTCACATTATCACACACATGGTAATGCATACACAGTCACATTATCACACACATACACACAAGGTAATGCATACACAGTCACATAATCACACACATGGTAATGCATACACAGTCACATTATCACACACATGGTAATGCATACACAGTCACATTATCACACACATACACACAAGGTAATGCATACACAGTCACATAATCACACACATGGTAATGCATACACAGTCACATTATCACACACATGGTAATGCATACACAGTCACATAATCACACACATGGTAATGCATACACAGTCACATTATCACACACATACACACAAGGTAATGCATACACAGTTACATAATCATACACACAAGGTAATGCCTACACAGTCAGATAATCACACACAAGGTAATGCATACACAGTCAGATAATCACACACATGCACAGTCACACAAGGCAATGCATACACAGTCACATAATTACACACTTACACAGTCACATAATCACACACATGGTAATGCATACACAGTCACATAATCACACACATGCACACAAGGTAATGCATACATAGTCACATAATCACACACATGGTAATGCATACACAGTCACATAATCACACACATACACACAAGGTAATGCATACACAGTCACATAATCACACATATACACAGAAGTTAATGCATACACAGTCAGATAATCACACACAAGGCAATGCATACACAGTCACATAATTACACACATACACAGTCACATAATTTCACACATACACAGTCACATAATCACACACATGGCGATGCATACACAGTCACATAATTACACACATACACAGTCACATAATTACACACATACACAGTCAGATAATCACACACATGCACACAAGGTAATGCATACATAGTCACATAATCACACACATTCATGCACGCACAGTTACATAGAAACAATCACACACCAAGAGAAAAATGCACAAACCAGCAGTCTTTAAAAATAAAAAAATACAATGTTTTTCATCATCTGGCCCCACTTCCAGCTGTTTCACCTTTCATTGCAGGGATGGGGGGACTGGCTGTGCAGAGTTGGATGTGCAAAGGCTGCCTCTGCTTCACTGTGATCCCCTGCTCTTTGGGGCATCTACCTTTTCCCCAGTCAGTGAACAACTGTGCATCCTCCAGGTTAAGATGACAGGGACTGACAAAAAAAACCCCATTAAAAAAATGAAATTAAAAAAACTGTATGGTGACGAGGGGGGCAAATTGCTTCTCTCCTTAAGGTGCCCCCTGGGGCAATTCACTCTGCGTAAGAATGTGAGGGTGAAAAAGACTTTGTTGTTTTCAAGTTCTTGTTCCAAATATCTTGTATCAAATTTGTATCAAGACTCACAGTGTCCTCAACCATGTAACCGGGCAGTAGTACTGTACAATAGCACAGAAATACAGTGTCAAGTCACAAACCAGGTCTGAGGAGTTAACAGAATGCCTGATACATACGGGAATCCTTAGGGTACCCAGACCCACCGGAAGGGGGCCGGAGGAGCAGAGAGCCCACCGTAAAGGGGGGAGCAGAGGGCTTGCTGTTCTGCTTTCTAATGATCAGACACTGGATCAGACAGACACAGGTTTCTGTAAGCACTGTAAGGTATTCAGACTTAGCCCAGTATATTCCATTACTCATCCAGAAGGAATGTCGTTCAGTGGGGTCACATTTGTGTTTTATTTTATAGAAGAGAGTTACAAAAAAAAAAAAAAAAGCCCCTCTTTATCCTTTATATTTTATCCGTGCCGCATGGAACATTCCTCAAACTCAAATACTTGTAATGTGGTATTTCTACCCCATAAACCAACGCCTCGCGTACAGTCTGAGGACAGGATGTTCCACATTCCCGACTTCTGCAGATCTAAAAAACTGGGAAAAATAAAGTCATAAAATCTACAGAGAAAAAGCCAGATTAAGAGGGTCGGGGGTGAGAGGCAAGCAGGGCGAGAGGGTCTGGGACAAGAAGCAAGCCGTGCGAATGCGAGAGGCAAGCAGGGCGAGAGGGTCTGGGACAAGAAGCAAGCCGTGCGAATGCGAGAGGCAAGCAGGGCGAGAGGGTCTGGGACAAGAAGCGAGCCGTGCGAATGCGAGAGGCAAGCAGGGCGAGAGGGTCTGGGACAAGAAGCAAGCCGTGCGAATGCGAGAGGCAAGCAGGGCGAGAGGGTCTGGGACAAGAAGCAAGCCGTGCGAATGCGAGAGGCAAGCAGGGCGAGAGGGTCTGGGACAAGAAGCAAGCCGTGCGAATGCGAGAGGCAAGCAGGGCGAGAGGGTCTGGGACAAGAAGCAAGCCGTGCGAATGCGAGAGGCAAGCAGGGCGAGAGGGTCTGGGACAAGAAGCAAGCCGTGCGAATGCGAGAGGCAAGCAGGGCAAGAGGGTCTGGGACAAGAAGCAAGCCGCGCGATTGCGAGAGGCAAGCAGGGCAAGAGGGTCTGGGACAAGAAGCAAGCCATGCGAATGCGAGAGGCAAGCAGGGCGAGAGGGTCTGGGACAAGAAGCAAGCCGCGCGAATGCGAGAGGCAAGCAGGGCGAGAGGGTCTGGGACAAGAAGCAAGCCGCGCGAATGCGAGAGGCAAGCAGGGCAAGAGGGTCTGGGACAAGAAGCAAGCCGCGCGAATGCGAGAGGCAAGCAGGGCGAGAGGGTCTGGGACAAGAAGCAAGCCGCGCGAATGCGAGAGGCAAGCAGGGCAAGAGGGTCTGGGACAAGAAGCAAGCCACGCGAATGCGAGAGGCAAGCAGGGCAAGAGGGTCTGGGGGAGAGGCAAGCAGGGCAAGTGTGAGAGGCAAGCAGGGTGAGTGCGAGAGGGTTATGGGTGAGAGGCAAGGAGGGCGAGTACGAGAGGCAAGAAGGGTGAGTGCGGGAGGGTCAGGGGAGAGACAAGGAGGGAGAATGCGGGAGAATCAGAGGCAAGGAGCAAGGTGGGCAAGTGCGTGAGGGTTGGGGCAAGGAGGGCAAGTGCAAGAGGGTCGGAGGCAAGAGGCAAGTACGATAGGGTCGGGGCGAGAGGTAAGGAGGGCAAGAAGCTAGGAAGGCTAGGGCGAGAGGCAAAGAGGGCAAGAGGCCAAGTTTGAGATTGTTGGGGGCAAGAGACAAAACAGGGCAAGTGTGGGGGGGGGGGGGGCAAGGGTGAGGAAAATGCAAGAGGGCAGGGGGCAAGGAGGGTGAGTGCAAGAAGAACAGAGGTGAGCATGTGAGAGCCAGAAGTGCAAGAAAGCCAAGGATGAGTGCTCGAGAGGAGGTTGGGACGAGTGTTTGAGAGGAGGCAGGCACGAGTGCGTGAGGGGCCATTGGGATGGAGTGTGGGAGTTTGTTGGGGTGAGTGGTACATGTAAATAGCATGAGCGGCTGCTTGATTTAGTGTGAGGGAGGCTCCTAGTCACTCTGCCTTCTGTTACATTGACATGGCTACTGCAAGTGCAATACCGACTGGACATCACGACCAGTTGCCCCTTCACCTTCATAGAGTTTGAAAACACGAAATGTATTAAAAAGCATTGTATAAAAATCCACTACGTGAGTGTTCCATCTTGAGTGTCTCGATACCACGAAGGTGTTCTGGATTTATGCCCCCAGATTATCATCGTTCTCCTAATCTTCTCATTAGTGATACATAAAACACTCGCTCATACAGATTTTTAATTCTACCCCTGTATTAACCTGGATTCTGAATGTTTTGGATCAACACTGTCCGCAAGAAGAGGAAGAATGGTGTGGAATCCGAGTTCTGGTCGATACGTGCATTGTGTCTCAGTACAAAAACTTTTTTGCGTCCTGTCCCATCAAATCTGGGACTGCCCAAGGTGGCTGCACAGCTATGGACTTTCTGGGGAGGAGGAGAAATGTCTAAGCCACTGGTGTCTTTAGGTTTTAACTGGCATTTTAAGCTTCCGCCAGCCCGGTAAGGACTTCTGCCTGCACCAGAGAGGAGGAAGCAGAAGGTCGCACAGTTTCAAGTAACCCACGCCGCCGATAGGCCACAAAACATCCCAGAATGTATCTGGGGGAAGTCTAGGAAGTATGAAACAATCTGCTTTACAAAAAGCCTTTGACAGTGAGATCCAGGATTTTTGAATTAAAATCCTATAATATATGGTTGGCCCTTTTTATAGGCAACTTGAAATCACCCATGCCAGAGCACAGGGGGGAATGTAATAAACAGTCTGTACTGTGTTTGTGGACTGTACAGGTTTCTGTCCCCGCACACAGCATACAAACTATTCTCTTAAATTGTTGGAATATTTCTCTCAACCTGAAAACTGCTCTTACAAAACATTCTCTGTCAGATACAGGATCCGGGTCTGGAAGAGGGGGTAGGGGGGGGGGACAAACTGGGGAATGAAAGGCAATTTGTTCTCACAATATTTTTCTTGGACTGGCCGTGTGAGACTGTAGCTTTAAAAATCCAACGAGATATAGGCCTTTCCTTGTCTTCTGCAACCTGACCAAGTGTAGCAATGGGAGAATTATTACGAAGCAATTCTGGAATCGAACCAAACTCGTTGGCAGTAAATGTAACAGCCAAGAAGATTTGGCACCAGCTCAAAAAAAAAAAAAAAGGATTGATTTTTTTCTAAACCAGGTGAAAAAAAAAAAAAGATTTAAAAAAAAAAGGTGTGCGGACGCGATTAAGGCTAATAAAGATAGGTCCATTTTTAAAGAATATCTTAGTCCACGGAGAGCTAACCACGGCGCTTGATGTTTGGAAACTACATTTCCCATGATTCTCAGTCATAACAGGAATGAGCATCCTGGGACATATAGTTCTCAAATATCAGCAGTGCCAAGGTTAACCATCACTGTGTTAGTCTGAAAAGTCTTTTGGATTTACTGGATACTGCACCTTCCTTAGCATGAGATCAGTGCGGAGATATGACTCAGGCCGTTCTCTTCCCTGGCTGTACATTTGATCCCCCCCCCCCCCAATGAGGAGATGTCTGTCGGCCAAAACACTGGCAAGTAGACATTGCATCAGAAGGCGCAGTATGTTCCTCACCGGCTCCCTGCATACTGGATCCACAGCCAGATTCAACGGCCGTCTACCTCCCGTTAGACTAATGTCGCGAAAAGGTGTAACCAGCGTAAGTTCCAGCCAGAAATAAAGCCTTACAAGTTCTCTGCACGTTTCAGAAAAACATATAGAGCGGCGCTAAGAATATTAAACACGACACCTCTCTCTGTAACCACAGGGTCACAGGCAAGCTGGCATCCATGGACATGATATGTGCTATTAAAATGTGCTATGTGTCCTGTACCAAAAATAATTTCATTAGGTAAAAGGTTTTATTAAGAGGTGACGCACTTATTTAATGTACAATGGAAGTTAATGAACCCCTTCCACAACTCTGGGGCTTGGAAAGGATGTTATCCTCAGGGTCAAGTGGGCCGCACGCCGCGTAATGTGTATAACTTGCAATGTCCCTCCTGGAGTGAATGAACAGTGGACATGTATAAATGACAATTCTATTACAGAAACAAAAAAGACATTTCTAAACTCTGAAGGGACAGTTTAGTCCCCAAACTCACTCTGGTGCAAGATGAAGACTACTTCTTGTATAGTGCACTGCTTTTTGGACTCCAGCCCTCCCCGCTGATTACTCTGCATGTCTACTGCAGGTGCGGTAGCACTGATTATATAGACACTGAGCATATAATGTTTTGTTTCATTTAGTCACTTCCTGTGCTCCTGGAATACAATACATTGTGTGTCCTTGCTATTGTACACACAGTAGGATCTCTTAATAGTGCAACACATTGGAATTTCCTGTCTCTGTGATGTCATCAGACATTTCATTTGAATTAAATTATTCTCATTGGTTCCTGCAGCAAAAAAAAAAGGAAAGTATTGTGGGCAGTCCTAATTTCTTGCAAATTGCTGTAATTTCACAATTTCATCTAACTGTATATTATATTTTAAGCAATGCAAAATGTAAAACATGCATTTTAAAGTACATTAATATTTGGAAGATATATTTTGGGCACCAGTACCAATACTGGCAAAAAGCATGAGATGTTCAGTGCTGTATCCAGACTCATCACGTTCAGGATTACCCTATGCAATCATTTCAGGCATCCAGAGAGACACATATTAGGCATAGTTTAATAAATGTTGCTTTCTCTGATGTAATGTTCCCATAGTGGGAAATAGTTTTTCTTGCATGAAACAATACGCATTGTATGTCTCTATTGTTCTGCCCCTTTAGTCAGTACCAATTATAGCTGCTATGTTCTGGATGTTGTAAGAAAACAAAATTGAAATGACTCCCTCCGGGCAAAAAAACAATCCAGATGTCAGCTATGACAGTATGACGTCCCTATTAGAGGATGAACTAGAAACACTGGATTCCGGAGGACAAGTTCTATTTAACGATCATTAAGAGCTAGACTAGTCATTAGGATAAGATATGGGAATGGAATTAAAAAAATAAATATATGTTTTTAAATCAATTTTTCCTCAGGTCATAATTATTGCAATATTGGGAGTGAAGGAATGAAAATTATAAATCTATATATTGTTTTAGCAGAATTGCAAACAAATGCATGCATTAAGAGAAATCTGTAGTGTCTTTCCTTTATGACATCACTTGATATGCAAATCAGCTGCTTTTCAATGGGATGTAATGTCATACCTCCCAATTTCTTCCCTGGCAATGTGGGATGCTCGTGGGTGGGGTTTAGGAGGTCAAGTGTAAGCATTACTGCGCACGCAAATTCTGCATCCCCAGTAGTGGGACAGTTTGGGGGGGGGGGGGGGGATGTCAAGTGTAATGATTACACTTAAATATTCCCTAATTAGACAAACCGATACACAAGGCAGGGAGAGCCTTGTGAAGTAGAGGTGGCATTATTTAAAATCGAAAATATATTTTATTCTGACAAAACATTGTTCAATTTATAAAACCCCGAATTAAATGCTTTCTCCTCCACTTTCCCCTTAAGAGGCCTATAACACAGGCCAAAACGAATACCCCTAAATGGTTCAGCAGTTTTACGGTAATTTGAATAACACATTTTACTTTTCTCTAGTGTGTAGAATATTTCCCAGAATGCTGCTGGCTTCCACTGCTTGATTGGGTGAATTTGTTTTGCAACTAGGGTTGCCACCTGGCCGGTAATTTACCGGCAGGCAGGTAAAAAATTGGCATCAGGCCAATGTTAAGTCTATGGAGACAGTAGCAAGGCCGGTATTTTTATGAACAAATGGTGGCAACCCTATTTGCAACTTGTATTAGATCTGGTGCAGAAATCCGGTGGAATGACAAGGGCTCGACAGGTTTTAAATGCCAGGAAAGTGATTGTTAAAAAAAATATATATAGTGTTAACACAGCACACAGGTTATTCATTATTAATGGATTAATGTCACATTCTCTGCACTATGGTGCAAGACATGGACATTCCACCAGGGGGAGCACCAGATTCTATGAACAGAAACATAGGACGCAGAGGTAACACTACAAAACCTGTACAAATTCTTATTATACACAGTAGAGATTGATCGTATATAGAGTATGTGGTTCTAGAACTGGAAGGGATATTATTTCTTGGTGTTCCGTTTAATTACGTGGGTTTGCATTCCTTCATTTTATTTTCACAATTATTTTTATATGATGCAAATCTCATTTCTTAGAAAATGTTGCAAAATATAACTAAATAATAGAGAGCCTCCCCCAGTCCAGTTAATGCCCCACTTTGTTATTACTTACCTATTATTACCCTCACTGCATTGCCCCCGCTTGCTAAAAATGACTCCATCTCTTACTGCCCTTTGGTATTGCCCCCATTCCTGATCTGGCCCCACTTCCTATCATTGTGTGGTCTGCTAACACCCTACTATATTACCCATGGTCCTGATCTGGCCCCACTTCCTATCACTGTGTGCTCTGCTAACACCCTACTATATTACCCATGGTCCTGATCTGGCCCCACTTCCTATCATTGTGTGGTCAGCTAACACCCTACTATATTACCCATGGTCCTGATCTGGCCCCACTTCCTATCATTGTGTGGTCTGCTAACACCCTACTATATTACCCATGGTCCTGATCTGGCCCCACTTCCTATCATTGTGTGGTCTGCTAACACCCTACTATATTACCCATGGTCCTGATCTGGCCCCACTTCCTATCACTGTGTGGTCAGCTAACACCCTACTATATTACCCATGGTCCTGATCTGGCCCCACTTCCTATCACTGTGTGGTCAGCTAACACCCTACTATATTACCCATGGTCCTGATCTGGCCCCACTTCCTATCATTGTGTGGTCAGCTAACACCCTACTATATTACCCATGGTCCTGATCTGGCCCCACTTCCTATCATTGTGTGGTCTGCTAACACCCTACTATATTACCCATGGTCCTGATCTGGCCCCACTTCCTATCATTGTGTGGTCAGCTAACACCCTACTATATTACCCATGGTCCTGATCTGGCCCCACTTCCTATCATTGTGTGGTCTGCTAACACCCTACTATATTACCCATGGTCCTGATCTGACCCCACTTCCTATCACTGTGTGGTCTGCTAACACCCTACTATATTACCCATGGTCCTGATCTGGCCCCACTTCCTATCATTGTGTGGTCTGCTAACACCCTACTATATTACCCATGGTCCTGATCTGGCCCCACTTCCTATCATTGTGTGGTCAGCTAACACCCTACTATATTACCCATGGTCCTGATCTGGCCCCACTTCCTATCACTGTGTGGTCAGCTAACACCCTACTATATTACCCATGGTCCTGATCTGGCCCCACTTCCTATCATTGTGTGGTCAGCTAACACCCTACTATATTACCCATGGTCCTGATCTGGCCCCACTTCCTATCATTGTGTGGTCAGCCAACACCCTACTATATTACCCATGGTCCTGATCTGGCCCCACTTCCTATCATTATGTGGTCAGCTAACACCCTAATATATTACCCATGGTCCTGATCTGGCCCCACTTCCTATCACTGTGTGCTCTGCTAACACCCTACTATATTACCCATGGTCCTGATCTGGCCCCACTTCCTATCATTGTGTGGTCTGCTAACACCCTACTATATTAACCATGGTCCTGATCTGGCCCCATTTCCTATCACTGTGTGGTCTGCTAACACCCTACTATATTACCCATGGTCCTGATCTGGCCCCACTTCCTATCACTGTGTGGTCTGCTAACACCCTACTATATTACCCATGGTCCTGATCTGGCCCCACTTCCTATCACTGTGTGGTCAGCTAACACCCTACTATATTACCCATGGTCCTGATCTGGCCCCACTTCCTATCACTGTGTGGTCAGCTAACACCCTACTATATTACCCATGGTCCTGATCTGGCCCCACTTCCTATCACTGTGTGGTCTGCTAACACCCTACTATATTACCCATGGTCCTGATCTGGCCCCACTTCCTATCACTGTGTGGTCTGCTAACACCCTACTATATTACCCATGGTCCTGATCTGGCCCCACTTCCTATCATTGTGTGGTCAGCTAACACCCTACTATATTACCCATGGTCCTGATCTGGCCCCACTTCCTATCATTGTGTGGTCAGCTAACACCCTACTATATTACCCATGGTCCTGATCTGGCCCCACTTCCTATCATTGTGTGGTCAGCTAACACCCTACTATATTACCCATGGTACTGATCTGGCCCCACTTCCTATCACTGTGTGGTCTGCTAACACCCTACTATATTACCCATGGTCCTGATCTGGCCCCACTTCCTATCACTGTGTGGTCAGCTAACACCCTACTATATTACCCATGGTCCTGATCTGGCCCCACTTCCTATCACTGTGTGGTCTGCTAACACCCTACTATATTACCCATGGTCCTGATCTGGCCCCACTTCCTATCATTGTGTGGTCTGCTAACACCCTACTATATTACCCATGGTCCTGATCTGGCCCCACTTCCTATCCCTGTGTGGTCTGCTAACACCCTACTATATTACCCATGGTCCTGATCTGGCCCCACTTCCTATCACTGTGTGGTCTGCTAACACGCTACTATATTACCCATGGTCCTGATCTGGCCCCACTTCCTATCACTGTGTGGGCTGCTAACACCCTACTATATTACCCATGGTCCTGATCTGGCCCCACTTCCTATCACTGTGTGGTCAGCTAACACCCTACTATATTACCCATGGTCCTGATCTGGCCCCACTTCCTATCATTGTGTGGTCTGCTAACACCCTACTATATTACCCATGGTCCTGATCTGGCCCCACTTCCTATCATTGTGTGGTCTGCTAACACCCTACTATATTACCCATGGTCCTGATCTGACCCCACTTCCTATCACTGTGTGGTCTGCTAACACCCTACTATATTACCCATGGTCCTGATCTGGCCCCACTTCCTATCACTGTGTGGTCTGCTAACACCCTACTATATTACCCATGGTCCTGATCTGACCCCACTTCCTATCACTGTGTGGTCAGCTAACACCCTACTATATTACCCATGGTCCTGATCTGACCCCACTTCCTATCATTGTGTGGTCAGCTAACATCCTACTATATTACCCATGGTCCTGATCTGGCCCCACTTCCTATCACTGTGTGGTCTGCTAACACCCTACTATATTACCCATGGTCCTGATCTGGCCCCACTTCCTATCATTGTGTGGTCTGCTAACACCCTACTATATTACCCATGGTCCTGATCTGACCCCACTTCCTATCACTGTGTGGTCTGCTAACACCCTACTATATTACCCATGGTCCTGATCTGACCCCACTTCCTATCACTGTGTGGTCTGCTAACACCCTACTATATTACCCATGGTCCTGATCTGGCCCCACTTCCTATCATTGTGTGGTCTGCTAACACCCTACTATATTACCCATGGTCCTGATCTGACCCCACTTCCTATCACTGTGTGGTCTGCTAACACCCTACTATATTACCCATGGTCCTGATCTGGCCCCACTTCCTATCACTGTGTGGTCTGCTAACACCCTACTATATTACCCATGGTCCTGATCTGACCCCACTTCCTATCATTGTGTGGTCTGCTAACACCCTACTATATTACCCATGGTCCTGATCTGACCCCACTTCCTATCATTGTGTGGTCAGCTAACACCCTACTATATTACCCATGGTCCTGATCTGACCCCACTTCCTATCATTGTGTGGTCAGCTAACATCCTACTATATTATCCATGGTCCTGATCTGGCCCCACTTCCTATCACTGTGTGGTCTGCTAACACCCTACTATATTACCCATGGTCCTGATCTGGCCCCACTTCCTCCCATGATCCCATCTGTTACAACCCTCCTGTATTGCCCTGATCTTGGGTTTATAGGATTAGGTGCCTGCCTCACTGATCCTGATCTCGGATAATCCAGATGGTCCATATTTTCCCATCATTCAGACAGATTTCTTTACCAGATTAGATGCTGAATTAATGAAGGGCTGGCCCTGCTCTCTGCTCTGTCTTCCCACAATTAGAAAGTCTAACTGAGACGTATACATTTATTAGGGCCATCCAACCAATTCCAAAGAGAACGCTCCGTTTATTTGTGATTTGAGCTTCCGGAATAGTAACGGAAACAGTAGCTAATGGCTAATCTCTTCCACATAGAAGAAATGTGATCTCGCCGAACACAAAGTTCCTAATAAAACTCTCCGGCGGCACATTTTGGTTATCACAAGGGGCTCTGTACTTGCAGCGATGTGCTTCAGGGTCTGATTTCTAGATTTAGTAATGTCAGACATAATGATGCACATTAAAATAACATGTATGTAGAAATACACACAGGTACAGCCAACAACATTTTTTTTTTAAAATTAGAAAGCGATGCCGTATTTAGGCTGGGAGAGATTTGGTAGTATCCAGCAGGGATTATTCACTTATAAGACATGATTAACAAAAGTACCAGACTGAAGATCATATGGTCAATCAGTGTAGAGTTAGTTCCAGTCTGTAGCTACCAAATCACGCTTGGGTTCAGGGAATTTGCCCATACCTAATGGGGCCCTGAGATGCTGCCACTTCCATCCCAGCATCTTGCTCGTCACCCCAATCAATCACTCACCTTGAGAATCTTGCTATTCATTTTTGGGGAACCTGAGTGTGGACCCATTCACGTTGATGCCCTTGGAATCTGCACACTGGGCCCAGAACAGGTTAAAGGAGAACACACAGAGTATCCAAAACCAGAGAAGAGGCTATGAAGTCTAATGAAAAAATTACATTAAAACTTATCTTTATAATCATTTGTTTATTAAGACACAAAATGTATTAAAATTCAAAATACCAAAATGGGGGCCTGTGTGCAATCTTTTTATTCACACTGTTTCACCATCACACTGATTCTGTTGTATGTGAATTCTAATACATTTTGTGTCTTAATAAAAATGATTAAAAGTTACATTAATATACATTTTTCACGGAGACTTCATAGCCTCTTGAACTGTTTTCGATATCCGTTTTGGGTTGCCCCCAGTTTGAAGTCTCTCCTCTTTTGAGGTGTATACTCTCCATCTTTAAAGCTCTACTCTCTCTAACTTTGAATAGACAGAGGAGAAGCAGATGTTGGATAAGCAGGGCATCTTATCTACCCAACGGGGACAAATCAGTGGAGCAAGGTTTAAAAAGAAGGGCTCGGACAATAGCTTAGGGTTATTTCAGACTGCAGGGGGTGATTTAGGAGAGCATGGGGCAACAGCAGATTTAGTTATAAAGGGACTGGAGCAAAAGCAGAACTGGGTTAAGGTAGGGGCAGGAAAAGAGGGGGTTACAAAGGTATGGGGCAGAATACCCCAATAGATTGAGGAGGGCACAGGTAAGTAATAAAAGGGGCTAAAAGGAAGCCACAGGGAAGGCAATGTAAAAGGAATTAAAGAGGACACTGGACAGTTTGGGGGGAGATTAAGGAAGGCAGAGGGCAGAAGTGGAGTTCTATTTAGAAGGATTCTTTAAGAACACAGAATAAAGGAACCTTTGAGGAGTATCTGAGACAGGGAGAGCGATGCACAGGGTCCAGGATGAAGGAAAGCTACTAACATGGCAAGGACCCAACGTAGAAATTTCTTGGCAGCCGGGTCTGCCAACCATGAATTGCTGCAAAACGTTTATTAGCAAAGAACTAACAGTATGTGATTGAGAGGACAACTGAATGTCCCTGGCTACAAAAAGCCAGGAACAACAGCCTCCATATGTTAAAGCAAGCAGGCAGTATTTACTAACAGGAAGTGGCTTTCTCACCACCTGCTCTCCGGGAGGGATGGTTATATGTGGGGATCCAGGCTTCCAATGGCTTTAACGCTTGGTTACCCATGAATGGAGGAGGGGGAGGGAGATTACTTAATGCCAGCGAGGAGTAAACCCACAGAGTACTGACCTGGAAGTAAAAATCAAATTCTGCTTTTCAGAATGAAATAAAAGGTTTTGTCCCAAATTAGAGCTAAAATGCTCATCTATTTGTTGCAGAGTTGTTGTAAATAATAACTCAGTTAATAAAGCAGAATTCGGGAGGGGTGCCAGGCACGTGTACCAGGGTTTGTCTGTACCCATAGACTCTGTCAGGAAGACATGCTCTAGGGCTGGACAGAAACATTAGACATTTCAGGGATTCTGTCCATCTGCATTATTATATCATCCATCTCCACAGTGCATGTTATACAGATAGGGGAAGGTCTCAATGTAACCCCCTACCTCCTAGATTGTGAACATGCATCGGTCTGTCCCTGTTAGAGTATTAATCTCCCTTTTATCCTCTGTACCAAGTGCCATTTAAATTATTGGTGCTGGGTAAATAATCACCATGAAGGTCGGCTTTTCAGGGGGATATTGGGAATGAAGACTTGTAAGACTGGTATAGAAGGCGTTCCAGGGCCTAGATTTCAATTCTAGCTGGGTGGAGGGGGAAACACGCTGTTACAGTCTTTTTATTGTTTATATTTATAACCTACACCCCTGTAAGTATATGGTTACCCAATACCCACTCTTGATTTAAAAGAGAATGATTTGATTTAAAGTGGATCCAATATTTGATGCTTTTTTATATATATATATATATATATATTATATATAATATTTGATCAAGCCAATACGGAGAGTTATTGTGCTATATAATAGAGCATTTGACACCAGCGAACACAAACCTCTTGCATGGAACAGGTACCGATCCTAAAAAACCTGCTTGTGAAAGCAATCACTTGCAATGCAATGCAAATCAACATGGGAAAGAGAGCACTACGCTCTGCTAGATATCTGGAGACATGCCACACCTAGAATGAACAATACAGAGCATCTCACACATGGAATCTTTCAGGATCCCATCCAATATATATATACTGCCCACTGCACTCTCCTAGGGGCAGTGTGTGTGTGGGTATAGAGTGATGGGGGAGACAAACAAAACAAAACAAAAAAAGACATTTTACTGATTTTGGGGGCAAAGGAATAAATTGGCCAAAGCGTATTTAACTAGTTCATTGCCAAAGTGTCCAGCTATATAAATGGATGTCATGCACATAATTTAACCCACGCACCACTGACACAACAAAAATATATCCAACACCCCAATCACTTTTACACTGTTCTTTAACACGTGCCTTGCCAGTGCAGCCTGCTGCTCACCATAACGCATTAGGACGGCGTGCTCGCTAATAAACGGAGGTGAATTCCACAAAATTGTTGCGAGATTAACCCGTTCGCTGCCTGAACGATCTGCAGTGCATAAGATGCAGGGCGTAAGAAGCAAAAAAAGGTTAATACCCGTAATGGTATAAAGGGTACAGGGGGTGCACCGGTTACCTCGTTCCTCCTGCTGGGAGCCCCGGGTCTGGTTATTAGAGCCGTCTCATCCAATATCACCGCCACATCTTCTACGAAGGCACAATCAGGCATGGCGTTATCAGCCGGTAGCTCAATCACCTGCAGCCCGAGCTTGTCCTTTAACACTCGGATGTACAACTCCAGCTCTCTCCGAGCTCTGGCCAGATCCACCTCCCCACAATCCTTCATCCGGAGAGCCTGCTGGCTAAAAGAGTCGGGGATGGCTCGGACCACCGCATGGGTGCACCTGCCCAAGCCAGACGCTGTGTGTTCAGCCATGGTGGCAGACAGCTGGGGTAGGATCAATAAGCAGCAATAAGACGGCACAAAAGCACCTCATACTCAGCCACAGTGTAAACTGCTCCCTACAACAAAGATGTAACCCGCTTTGTAATTGGTTACTTAGCAGCCAGTGATTGGCCGACCCTGGGTCCCGGCTGACAGCTTGGCTGTATCTCGTGAGTGTAACGTTTCATTCATAGGGTCTGGGGATCTCTCGCTAACACTGCCTGGTCTCTGTCACTGATTAATAGCCTGGAAAGGCTCATGAGAAAAAGTCACCTGAATGGAAATGATTCAGTTCTAGAATGCAAGAAATAAAACCCAACAACAAAGTAACAGAATAAACATAAAAAGAAATAGAATGTGTCTGGGTCCAAGAGTGACAAATTAGATATTTGTTTATGTATCAAAGAGGGAGATAAATATTACTCTCCATTATACTAGAAAAAGCTCCAGAGCACTGCATAATAAGGAAAAGCAAGCCAATGATTTGGGAGAATACACAATAACAAAACACTTTAGAGGAAGCAAGGGGTTGGCTTGTACATTACAGGTGCAAAGTCTTTTTGTTTTTATTTCCAAAATATCGAATAAATGTTGGAAATTTTACCTGGAATCCACGTTTTATCTGAAATGATCTTCACTCATGGATGTTTGTGAGTGTATTTATCACTATTTACGTTTTTGTAGCATACAGTATTATACTATTATTGTGTTTTTATTGAAGGCACCCACAATTTAGCGCCAGTCTGCTTTATGTTCTACATTACAGATGCACGCAGAATTTAACAGAGAGGTTTCATGCAAATTAGTAAATGTAACACATGCCGATTGTAGACAAAAAAATAAAATAAAAAAAAGAAGGTTCTTACGCTTGCGCAACAAGGCAGTGTGAATGTAAACAAGGCCCTTAAGGAAGCCTGACTAGAGTTGCGCAGTAAGCCATGATTCGCCTGATGTTTCTTGTGGGATAGCCTCTTATATCAAGTAATTTATTGACTTCTAGTTGCAAATACATGATAAATATACTGCTGGCCAGCATTGAAGCTTATAGCGAGAGTAACCAACCAGCTGATCCAAAACTGGCTTAGGGCCAATGTAGGGTGACCCCATCAGTGTTTTATTCAGGAACGTCTATGATAAACGCATACTCCAGGGCTGCATTGGGCAAATTAAAGACTGCAGTCTACAGGTTACTGACTACAGCCCTGGACAATGGATTTTTTCCATAGACGATCCGGAGTCTGGTGCTACATTAGCGTGATTCACAACAGAGGGATTTAGTACAAATTGGGATAAAAAAAGCATATGAATGTGTTTTTTTTTGTCTCTTTGCATAATGGGGAACCTGTCAGCAAACCACAGAATTGATATAATCAGCTAGATTTAATGAGGCCTGTTAAACCACAGAAATTAAGTTGCTTTTTTTTTTTTTTTACCACACAGCATTCACACAATTAATTGGCAAAGCTAGCAAGACTTAAAGGGACAGTCTAGTCCCCAAACTCACTTTGCTTTTGTGCACAGGCTTTTTTCCCAGTGTGATTTGATGCAGGCATTCTATATAAATCACATATTTACTCTTCATGTTTACTGCAGGTGCGGAAGCACTGATTTTATAGACACCGAGGGGATAAAGTTTTGTGTCATTTAGCCACTTCCTGTGCACCTGGAATTGAATACATGGTGTGGACTCCAAGTGACCTTGCTCTTGTACACAGTAGGATCTATTAACAGTGCAACACATTGTCTGATGACATCACTAGAGTGACAGGATATTCCATTATTATCATTGTTTTCTGCAGCGAAAAAAAAAATAATGACATTTGCTTTCACTCAGCTAGTGTGGGCAGTCCTGGTTTCTTGCAAACTGCTGTATTTTCACAATTTCATCAGGTAAGCATTTTAGATTTTAAGCAATGCATAATGTAAAATATGCATTGTTAAGTACTGTGAAAGCACATTAATATGTATTAACATTTGAAAGATGTATTTTGTGCACTAGACAGTGTCGGATATGGATATGTATTATAGGGGGGGGGGGGGGGGGGGAGGGATAAGGGGTTTCCAGGTGCCGACACACCTTCTGTCTAGGGGTTTATTATTTCTGTCTATATTTATGTAGATGGTGAAAATGAATCTCATTTCTCAATAGTTGAAGATGGTTTATTTCAGTGAGACAGCATGCAAGCCATATCACTGGGTTACACACTCAGGATCCAAACATACTGTAACAACTTGTGATTGAAACAGAGCATCTTATAGGGTTTACAATGAGTTGTGATGTCAGTGTTACAGAAAAGGAATACAAAGGATGGTACCTGTGTGGACCCTGCCCTGTGGAATTTACGGTAGATGAAAAGGGATCCTGTTGGGGTGGGGGGGTCGGGGGGGAATTAAGGTATATGAAAGAAATCAATCAATATCTAGGGATAAAAAGAATCACAAGGGACTAACAGTAAATAAGAGAAAGAGCATAGTTGCCAACATCGGCCATGTTTCCAGGGCCACATATTTGTTCCACATGCTGCAGAAAGAGCATGCAAAGTGCAGCCCGGCAGTATGTAGGATGGATATACGCACAGACACAATCCAATTAATTAATCATGGTAGGTCCTATGAGATCTCCACCCTGATTAATTACTTGGATTGTGTCTATGCGTATATCCATCCTACATACCGCCGGGCTCTTGCATGTTCTGTCTGCAGCATGTGGAACACATATGTGTCCCTGGAAACATGGCCGATGTTGGCAAATCTGAAAAGAGGAGGAGAATAATAAAAATCAATTAACTTCTAGAAAAGATCACAAAGGAGTAAAAGAATCAACCAACCAATAAACAGTAAATATAATAAGGGTATGTTAGTATGGGTTCTGTCAGGAGGAATACAATCAATTAACACAGGGCTGTTATTCTGGATGATATCTTGGGGGGGAAGAACACAAATGATTCAATTAACTTCTAGGGAACAGTATTATCAATTAAAGTATTTACTCTGCCTTGGGCAAACTAAGTTTGCTTCGAAAGCACCGAGTATTCCTGATAATACATGATACACCCAGATTGTGTATGGACTTAATAATATATTTCTGATTTTAAACCCTTTGAAGGATGTACTGTGCCTTGCCACCGAGTGCGACTATGGTTGCCACCTCAGCCATTTTTTACGGGGCTCATATAACTTTTGCATGCTGCTTCTGCATTAGGTAGAATTTAAATATGACCACAAATTTAGCGTAATACATAATTAAATTGGATTAAAGGGACTGTATCATCTAAACACTGTTTTTACATGTAAAAAAAACATTCTCTTAATTTAGGCATTTGCTTGCAGTTTTGCTAACACTATGTATAGATCAATGTTTAGGTGACACAGTCCCTTTAAAAACGATTTATATCCTGTTAAACGTTGTAGCTCTTTGTACAGAGCATAGAGTGGAACTAAACACTATGTTTGCCCTGCTGGCAAGCTTACAGTCTATAGTACTGATTAGTTAATGTATTTCCTTCTAGTCCCACATGGCTTCTACACAACAACATGGCAGCATGCACAAGTTAGACGTGGCTGGTACAAAATGGCCGAGGTGGCACCCCTACACATGCCCAGGTAATTGAAGTACTGGGGTGACAGACTGCGGTAAATGCCTCCATTCCCGTAGATACCCCCCCACAGTTCTCTTGCGACTGTTACTCTACCTCTCTCCGTCGACTGGGCGCCCCAGTTCTGGTAATCAGGGCCGTGCCTTCGCACACCACAGCAACATCCTCCACAAAGGGAGCGTCGGGGAGGTCCTCGTCCGCAGGGAGCTCGATCACCTTCAGGCCCGCCATGTTCTTTAGCACCTTGATATAATGCTCGTGCTGACGGACACACTGGGCAAAGTGAACTGACTTCCCATTCTCTATCCTCAAAGCATGGAGGCACAAAGATTCTGGTATGGCACGCACTATGGCATGCGTATACTGACCAAACCGTGAAGCAACCAGCCTGGACATAGTGCTAGGCTGACTCCTGATCAATGCAACAGCTGAAAACATACACAAAAGCCGAAGGAACAGGACAACGAAAGAAAAAAAAAAAAAAATAGACTCAATGCCTGGAAAGGCCTGGATGTAAGCCAGCATCCAAAGCAAAGATGTAAGCAGAGGCCTGATTGGCTTATCAGCATTCATGTGCAAAGGACACTATCTCCTGACTTGTGATAGGTGCTTGTGCCCGACAAAGTTAAATAGTAAACACTTCGTCAGCACCTCGCAGAGACTGAAATCCCTGGGCTGAAGCAAAGACAGCAGGAAAGCAGATTGCTTTCTGCCTTAGGAAAGTTCAAGGCAATCATAGAACATAGATTGAAACTGCTTTATCTTCCCTGCGTGTTTATAATGCCACTCTCTCTGGCATGGGTGTCTTGGGTAATTAATCAATTAGTTATTAAATAGTTATAGCTAAACTTTGACATCCCAGCTGTTATAAACTACAGTCCCTATAATGCTCAGCCAGCATTATTCCGAGCCTCACGGAAACAAAAAGAATAACCCCCACTGCCCATTAGCTATAATTCCCATGATTTCCAGCCAGCAATGTGTCTGGCTCTATATAATGGGAGCTGCAGTCAACAACAACAAAGTTTGTATATGGTGTAGTGCAGTATAGACCCCCACAGCCCAAGTGTGTAGTTAACTATAATTCCCATGATGTTCTACCAGCGGTATGGCTGGCTGAATATCATGGTAGAGCAATCAACAAAACATAGAGCTTGTAATGTATTGTATTGTACAGCCGCGGTCTACAGTTAACTGTAATTCCCATGATGCCCAGCCAGAATTATAGCTTGTATACCTGCCAGCGTCATAGCTGGCTTAACATCATGGGAGTTGCAGTTAACTATAGACTGTGGTCAGGGGTCGTCATAAGGGGTGACAGGAAATACAACGGGCTCAGCAGTCCTGGGGGGGCCACTTGGGGCCTTTTAAAAAACACCAAAAGGCAATAAATACATTTTAAAAAATGCTTCCCAGCGTTGGCTGGAGAGATCAAGAGATCTCCCTTCACCAGCCTTTCGCAGGTGAGCAGGCAGCTGGATGTCTGTGAGCTTCCCAGGCACACAGACCTGCTCCCATACTGCCTCTCATACTCCATGAACATGCATCTGAGGTCAGATCATGTGGGGAGTACGAGAGGCAGCATGGTAGGCTAGACAACAGGGAGCTGTGGGTGCTGGCTGGGGTAAGTTCTGGGTGTACAATGTAGTTGCTGGGGCATGTCCTGGGTGTGCAATGTAGTTGCTGGGGCATGTCCTGGGTGTGCAATGTAGGTGCTGGGGCATGTCCTGGAGTGATGGGGTAAGTCTGCAAAGTAGGTGTTAAGTTATGGCCTGGGGTAAATTCTGAATGTGAATTGTGGGTGATGAGGCATATCATGGGTGTGCAAAGTGGATGATTGGGCATGTCCTGTGGAAGCAAAGTGGGTGCTGTCTGAGGTAAGTCCTGGGTGTGCAATGTAGGTGCTGGGGCATGTCCTGGTTATGAAAGATGGGTGATTTGTATGTTCTGCTGCATGTCCTATGGGTGCAAAGTGGGTGCTGGATGGGGTAAGTCCTGGATGTGCAAGGTGGTGCTATGGCAAGGGATGTAGTGGCAATAACAAAAGGAGAAATTGAATGGGGGTGGTGGGGAATCTGATCATTTGGTCTATAAGGTGTCCCAAATTTCTGATGGTAGAAATGTCCTGTGCATGCAATGTGGGTGAAGGGTCATGTCCTGTGTGTGCAATGTGGGTGATGGGGAATGTCCTGGGCATGCAATGTGGGTGATAGGGCATGTCCTGGTCATGCAATGTGGGTGATGGGACATGTTCTGTGTGTGCAATGTGGGTGATGGGGCATGTCCTGGGCGTGAAATGTGGGTGATACACAGTGGACACCTGCGGAGCTTGTTAGAGAGATAATACAAACAAATAGTTTCCTGGGGGGAGGGCAAGTGCCTTATAATGCACTCCCCCTGGACACCCTTCTGGTAATACAGGTTACACCAGTAGTTAAAAGGGGTTGGAATAAATGAATGATTTATGCTGTTTATATTGTGCTCTTTGACATCAGCTCCAAAACTGTAAATCACCACCATAGAATAATGCAAATATTAGGGGGGCTTCAGTTTGCAAATTTGGGGGAATGCAAGCATAATGTACGTCTCAGATTAAACACAAATAAATATATAACAGGAGGCTCCTGCAGGAGAGATGTTGCTTTGTCCCATTCAGGTCATTCATGCATGCATCCCAGACAAGGTTTGATCCCTTCTTATCTCACTGCCCAAGTGGGGGAGACCGCTGCCAGGAGCCGGTTCCACGAATACACAACCTTTTCTGTCTAGATTGAGAAATCGCTTCCTGCGCTGGTCCTGGTTTGATTAAACAAACATATATACTTCTCCCTGAATCTGGTTAAATCCTTATTTGTTTTATTTGTGTGATTTCATTATAAGCTCTGTGATATGCATATTAATTAGGGAGTTGTATGAAAGATGCATGGTGCTGGGCAGTCCCGGCCCCCTAAAGCAATGTCACACGCTGTGCTCCTGGCACCTGCCAGGGTTGAAGGGTTAAAGAGGAATGCTCACAGTTCACACGGAGGTACAGTGGGATAAGGAGCACATTCCTTTCTGCCCTGTAGGGCAATCCCAGCTGAGGTAACATCTTCCATTCATTTCTTATAGGAAACGTGAAAAATCGCACATGCTTGTAATAGAAATTCCAGGCAGTCGGAAGAGCATCGCCTGTGAGATTTTATGTATGTTATTCAATAGATTCCACAGAATGTCTGTCTGCCACTGACAATCACTGCTTTTTCCCAGATGAAAGCTCTGGTTTGTTTGTTTTTTTATCAGACGTGTCCTTAAGTTTATTATTTTTATTTACATATCCGAAATATTGGCACGCTTAATTGGCAGCATGCTATAGTTTTTGAATAATACCTGCCTGCCTTGATGCATAGAAACATAGAATGTGTCGGCAGATAAGAACCATTCGGTCCATCTAGTCTGCCCAATTTTTTTTTTTTGAGTACTTTTATTAGTCCCCCGTTCCCGGTCTTATAGCTAGGATAGCCTTGTGTCTATCCCACGCATGCTTAAACTCCTTCACTGTGTTTACCTCTACCACTTCTGCTGGAAGGCTATTCCATACATCCACTACCCTCTCAGTAAAGTAATACTTCCTGATATTACTTTTAAATCGTTGCCCCTCTAATTTAAGACTATGTCCTATAGTTGTGATAGTTTTTCTTCTTTCAAATATACTCTCTTCCTTTACTGTGTTGATTCCCTTTATGTATTTAAATGTTTCTATCATATCCCCCCCCGTTACGTCTTTCCTCCAAGCTATACATGTTAAGATGCTTTAACCTTTCCTGGTAAGTTTTATCCTTCAACCCATGAACCAGTTTAGTAGCCCTTCTCTGAACTCTCTCCAAAGTATCAATATCCTTCTGGAGATACGGTCTCCAGTACTGCGTACAATACTCCAAGTGAGGTCTCACCAGTGCTCTGTACAATGGCATGAGCACTTCCCTCTTCCTACTGCTAATACCTCTCCCTATGCAACCAAGCATTCTGCTAGCATTTCCTGCTGCTCTATTGCATTGCCTACCTACCTTCAAGTCCTCTGAAATTATTACTCCTAAATCCCTTTCCTCAGATGTTGAGGTTAGGACTGGTGTAATGATTTTTTGACACCTTAAGCAAAAATAAACTAGGCCGTCACCTGTCCAGACACAGTTTTAGTACACTGTATGCCTTCCATAAGTATATAGTTAGCCACATACACCCAAGGTAAAGTATACCTCCTATTAGAATACAGTTAGTGAGACACTGACATGGTACAGCACATCCATAAGTATATATTTAGCCAGACAGAAACATGGTACAGCAAAGCTCTCATTAGTATACGGCAATGCTCTCATCAGTATTTATTTAGTCAGATGACTGACTTGGTACATCTTTGCACCCGTCAGAATATAGTTAGCCAGACAAAGACATAATACTGCATAGTTCAAATGTAGTCCAATCTAGCAGCTATCATTATATAGTAAGCCAGACACAGACATGGTGCAGCAATATTATACTGGCATATAGTTAGCCAGAGACACTTATATTACAATGTGATTGTGTGGACGCTGAACACCACACCATCCCTGTATCATCTTGTATTTCTCAGATTGCACCTCTCACTCTATCTATCTATCTATCTATCTATCTATCTATCTATCTATGACTGTCTCTTTGTGAGTGTCTGGTTGTCTTTCTCAATACTACGACTGTCCTTTTTGTGTATGGATAGCTGTCTCTCTCTGTAAGTGTCTCTGATTGTGCCTTTCTATCTACGCATGCCTATCTCTTTGTGTGTGTCTTGTTGTCTCTCTATATTGCTATCCTTCTGTTTATCTTCTTGTATCTCTGACTGCACCTCTTGTTATCCACCTATGTCTGTCTCTTTGTATATGGTTCTTTCTTTCTCAATATATAACTGTGCTTTAAGCATGGATATCTGTGTGTCTCTCAGTCGGTGTCCCTGAGCCTTTCTATGTATGGCTATTTCTTTGCATGTGCATGGTTGTCTCTCACTATCTATGACCGTCTTTCTTTGCACATGGATAACTCTCTTTCACTCATTCTCTGTGGCTGTATACATGTCTAACCGACTGTCTGTCTGTGTTTCGGTCTCTTATTCCGTCTGTCTGTCTATAGACACACGTAGGTAAATTCCTTTTATACACAGCACCTCGGTGCAGTGTGAATGGAAAGGAAAATTATGTCTGGGAAATTCACGGAAAAAAAAAGCTTCCTGGAGAGACGAAGAATTTACTCGACTCGGAGGGCTGGAGCTGCTGTGGAATTGTCTCTCCATTAAGCAGCCTGTTCAATAACAGGAACATTTCCCTCGGAAATTTGGAATGTTCTCTGGATAATCCTTATTTTCCCTTCCATTCAGTTTCCAGTGATTTTTCTTTCCTTGAAGACATTCCAGTCATTAATCTCCTTTCTGACAGAAATATACCTGCTGGGCCCAACATATTTTCCAATGTTTGTGTGACTAGAAAGGTTGTTATAAAGGACAGTGAGTTGCACCCAAACAGAGTCATGAGGTAAACTTGTAGGGGCACAGCATGTTCCTCTAAAACAGGCGTGGGGGGGGGGGGAAAGAAAATAAGTTATGTGAAAGCTTGCGCTAATGAGTGCCTCATTATGAAGCCTTTTTAATCACAAAGAGGTTGCCTTTGGTGTGATTAAAAGATCACATAGAGATTTTTAAGTGTCAGTGGTTTATATCAGCCACTGTGTAGCTAAATCTAATGCAGGGCTTGATAAATCCGGGAGACCAGGCTGCCATGGCACCTATGATCCCTACTGCTGGCTCCTAACTTTTTGTTAATTGTTTTACACACAACTCTATGAAAGAATCATTTGCCTGGCTCCTAAAATAACTAGCCTGGCTCCTAAATGTGCCTGCTGGGCTCCTAAAGTCTACAACTACATGTCAAGCCCTTCTCTAAAGCGTATACCCCAACTGCCCTGCTTTTACATGGGACGTTCCCATTTGGTCACTGCAATCCCATCTTCCCGATTCCACGAATTTGTCCAAATCCTGCTCCCGACATGATGCTGGGAGGAAGTCTAAAGCGACTAATAAAGGACACTGCTCTGTGACGAGAAGCCATTACAGGCCTGTCTGGGACAATGTTCTGCAAGGTGAGCTTGGAGAATAGAGTTGCTCTTCGTCTATGCATTCCATCGTGAAAAAAACAAAGTCAAACAATGGTTCGAATATTCACGTCTCACAATCAAAGATTCTTGGCACTGTGCATTTAAACATTCAATTATCGCATTAATCAAACCCATTCATCAAAATCCACACAAAATACAAACATTTATTTTTATTTTTTTAATTTTGTACGTGGAGCCTGCTATGTTACAAAGCTTTATGTTTAGCATGTGAAGAATGTGCTTACAAGATTGTTTGTTAGAGTAATATATTCCCAGGCAGATTCAAGTTCCCAGTATAAAGGTCACATGTCAATGTGATGTATTTATCGTTATCAGAGGCATTTCTTCGAATGATTTAGTTCACTGAAAAACTAGTTCCGGAAGGAATTATTCAAATCTTTATTTCAGCGTAACTTGAAAATTGGAAACAGAAAGTGCAGCATAAAAGCTAGAAAAATACAATTCGATAGCTTTCTTTGCTCTGTATAGCTCTGTCAGGGGGCGGACATGTTGTTTAGAATCTTGTGTTAAATGGGTCATCTTCCTCCAGATTCTAAACAACATGGATGCCTTCTGATAGAGCACAGACTTAATAAGGTACTTTGTGCATATTCTTTCATTGAAGCATTACTATCTAAAATGCCTACACTCGATGCAAATTCTCAATTAAACATAACTTAATTCTTTACCTACAGGTGTCTGGACACCCTGTGCATAAAAATATGATGCCCTACTTGATTTTATAATGATGACATGCAAACACAGACGTGAATGTTAAGAATGTTACCGGTACCGCAAAAATCTGAGCAAATACAGGACTGAATCCAAAGCAAAGAGCTCATCCCTGACTGCAAATAAATGCACGTCACATGAGATCATTTTAATGAGATCGTGTAAACATGCACGGTGACATGAAATGCCTACCTATGTCACAAGGATGGCAGCCACATACAGTGTTCCAGCCTGGAGCCAGAGACTCGGGTACTGTGGCACGGACACCATGAAGCCACCAATGGGAAAGGCAGCCGAGATTAGTAATCTGCGTCTCCCAGCCTGGAGCCAGAGACTCGGGTACTGTGGCACGGACACCATGAAGCCACCAATGGGAAAGGCAGACGAGATTAGTAATCTGGGTCTCCCAGCCTGGAGCCAGAGACTTGGGTACTGTGGCACGGACACCATGAAGCCACCAATTGGAAAGGCAGACGAGATTAGTGATCTGGGTCTCCCAGCCTGGAGCCAGAGACTCGGGTACTGTGGCACGGACACCATGAAGCCACCAATGGGAAAGGCAGACGAGATTAGTAATCTGGGTCTCCCAGCCTGGAGCCAGAGACTCGGGTACTGTGGCACGGACACCATGAAGCCACCAATGGGAAAGGCAGCCAAAATTAGTAATCTGGGTCTCCCAGCCTGGAGCCAGAGACTCGGGTACTGTGGCACGGACACCATGAAGCCACCAATGGGAAAGGCAGCCAAAATTAGTAATCTGGGTCTCCCAGCCTGGAGCCAGAGACTCGGGTACTGTGGCACGGACACCATGAAGCCACCAATGGGAAAGGCAGCCAAAATTAGTAATCTGGGTCTCCCAGCCTGGAGCCAGAGACTCGGGTACTGTGGCACGGACACCATGAAGCCACCAATTGGAAAGGCAGCCGAGATTAGTGATCTGCGTCTCCCAGCCTGGAGCCAGAGACTCGGGTACTGTGGCGCGGACACCATGAAGCCACCAATGGGAAAGGCAGCCAAAATTAGTAATCTGGGTCTCCCAGCCTGGAGCCAGAGACTCGGGTACTGTGGCACGGACACCATGAAGCCACCAATGGGAAAGGCAGCCAAAATTAGTAATCTGGGTCTCCCAGCCTGGAGCCAGAGACTCGGGTACTGTGGCACGGACACCATGAAGCCACCAATGGGAAAGGCAGCCGAGATTAGTAATCTGCGTCTCGCCTTGAATCGGCGAGCGTCTGATGGTCGCTATACGGTAACTCGTCACCTTTATTTATATATACATTTAGTGACATAGGATATGACTGACACACAACAGTATTGCAACAAAATGTATAGAACATGGCGTTAATGATGAAATGTTGTAGAGCGCAATGAATAGAGGATGGCATTTCCATATGTATCAACCAACTGATGGTACTCATTTCTCCACCATAGAAGAACGAAGGGTGGAGTTGACCCTGCTGGGATTTGAACCCGTGACCTGGAGGTTTAAACAGGCCTTGTAGTTACAACATTTACCAAATGAGCTATCACTGAATCATCTTGATGGCTGAGCTATACATTGTGCATGAACCTGGTGTGTTCTCCTTGCAAGAAGAGCAGAGTTGGCCCTGTGTAATGCATTTATAAAGAAGTGAGGGGTTTTAAACTCTGCATTACCCATGGCCTGCTGAGTTTGTGTAGCAGGAGGCACTCAGTAGGTGTGTCTCTACACAATGTATGTCTAGTTCAGTCAGTGGGGGCTAGTCACTAAAAGTTGAGATGAACATTTAATCTAGCTATAAAATTGAGCTATACATTGTATAGGGACAAACCTGGTGCGTTTGCTTAGCAGGGGGGATACTCACATTTTATGCACTTATAGAGTATTGGAAGCATGTCTGCATTAATCTAGAAGGTTACCCCAGTAATCCAAATAAACCCAGCCACATTGCTGCAGAAATATCCAGTGTTAGAGAAAGAAATGTGACTTACTTTAACTGCAGAGAAGGCCGAAACACATCCTGCTCCTTAATTTGCGTATCAGGGACTAATAGTAGAATTGATTAAACACCCAGGTTAGACGTATTTCCTGTGATTCTTCGTGCAATTGTAAAAAGATTGCAGATTTTCCTAGATAGCTTCTATAGGTTCCCTGTGATCTTCGGTATAAAGTGTGCTGGAATCTAGTAGAGATCTTGAGCAGATGTATTCCCGGTTAGCTTTGATGTAAACTATTCTGCAATCTGGTTGCAAGGGGTTAATCATTTATTTAATGCCATTCCAGATATATTTATAAAGCAGGGTGTAGTTTAGAAAGTATTATGATTGCATTTCTTTCCGAGATCCTTATAGTGGAGATCAGCCATAGATCCTGAATGTGAATGGTGGGATCCAGTGGGGACCCTGTGAGCTATCCCATCCTGAGACCCATGATGTATCCATACATGGCATTCTTTACTGGAGTCATTCCTCTCTTCCATCCCTGAGATCCATAGGGTGGCACCAAGATGACATCAGCCATGACATCCCTTCATGAGATCCTTGATGTATATATAAAAAGCATAATCTAGTCGGGGGGCTCCAGTCCCCATATCCCGAGGTGTCGCCGGCATCCATTTTGTTCAGGTTAACAGACTAATTGTGGAAAGAAGGAAGATATTACATAATTGGTTAGTTTCCTGCTCACAAGCTTAGAAGTTAGAGATAATGCAGAACACATGAACACATGGTTTGGAAGGGCACCTGCCAACAAATTTGCAGTCTAGAGGGTCAAGTTAAAGTGAGCATCCTGTTCACAAAATAGGGGATGAGGGAGAGATGAAATACAAGGTATAGAGAGGATCCCGCTCACAAGCCTACAATCTATAGGGGATGGGGGAGAGATGAAATACAAGGTATAGAGAGGATCCCGCTCACAAGCCAACAATCTATAGGGGGTGGGGGAGAGATGAAAAACAAGGTATAGAGAGGATCCTGCTCACAAGCCAATACTCTATAGGGGATGGGGGAGAGATGAAATACAAGGTATAGAGAGGATCCTGCTCACAAGCCAATACTCTATAGGGGATGGGGGAGAGATGAAATACAAGGTATAGAGAGGATCCTGCTCACAAGATAGGGGATGAGGGAGAGATGAAATACAAGTATAGATCCTGCTCACAAGCTTACAATCTATAGGGGATGGGGACAGAGTTTCAGTGAATTTGTATAAAGATATATGTATGTATATATCTATATGTATAATGACCCTGCACTCATTACAGGGGATGAAGGTGGTACAGTATGCCAGAGCATCAACCTAGACATAGAAGTGGCCCCAGAGAAGAGGGGGAAAAAGTTATATGATCCAATGAATAATCTTTCCTCCTACATCCTCCATCCAGACATGTTTACTCGTGGAGAAAGCCAAAGAATGCTTTCAATACACAGTTTCCTGGGAAGTCTGGGAGTCATTCAATGATTGTTCTGCATAGTTGTACACTGGCCAAGCAATATGAGGCCATTGTACAGGACTAGGTGCCCTCTAGGGTGCAAACACTGGGTGAGAACCTCATGATGCTCCCATATTCTATGTAGATAAACTATACCCTGCTAAACAAAACTGATCTCTTGAACACCAGGATAACGTCAAACACCTTCCATGCTCTCTCCAATCACATCACATCAATCAGCACGTGGTACCGAGGCTAGAGGGAGACAAACAGAAGGACAGAGAGGCCTGCTCTCAAACATACACTTTAACTGGAGAGCAGAGTGGATTTTCACCCCATTCATCCCTCAAAGAACTGGAGTTTTTATTCTACCTAAAGAATGGTATAATATATCAATACCAACATAAAATATTAATATATTGATAGGTGTTTCTATTATTTTGTCCAACCTTGCGCATATTATATACACTTAGATAAGACATACACTGAGACATTATACATGTATAATAAAAACACTTAGATATGATATATATATATATATATTTATATATATATACTACATATACTTAGATAAGATATATAGACTACATACACTTAGATAAGATATATACGGTATACTATATACACTTAGATAGGATAGATATATATATATATATATACTACATACACTTAGGTAAGATATATATATACTACATACACTTAGATAAGATATATATATACTACATACACTTAAATAAGATATATACGGTATACTATATACATTTAGATAGGATATCTATATATATATACTACATACACTTAGATAAGATATATATACTACATACATTTCGATAATATATATATACTATATACACCTAGATATATATATATATATATATATATATACACACACTACAGACACTTAAATAAGATATATACTGTATACTATATACACTTAGATAGGCTATATATATACTACATACACTTAGGTAAGATTTATATATACTACATACACTTAGATAAGATATATATATACTACATACACTTAAATAAGATATATACGGTATACTATATACACTTAGATAGGATATTTATATATACTACATACACTTAGATAAGATATATATACTACATACACTTAGATAAGATATATATACTACATACACTTAGATAATATATATATACTACATACACTTAAATAAGATATATATATATACTACATACACTTAAATAAGATTTATATACCACATACACTTCGATAAGATATATATACTATATACACTTAGATATATATATATATATATACACACACACACACACACTACAGACACTTAGATAAGATATATATACTACAAACACATAGATAAGACATACATACTATACACATACATTAGACACAACTGAAATCTGCTGAAGTGCATTTAGAATATATGGCTAGTGTACTGAACATGGGTGAGTTGCAGGAGCTGCAAGTGACCAGGAAGATGCTCCCCCCTTCCCTTGTGGCAGGACGTATACGGGGCACATGTGTATAGGTTCACAGACAGTTAGGCTACTATCATAGTCATACATGTCATAGAAAGGTCAGTCAGATATACAGGTAGATGCTATGCAGAGTTGGTCCCATATACAATGTGCAATTGTTTTGCAGTGCAGTACAGTTTCCATTTATAGCACCTGCTTTGTCCCATATGGAGTCTGTCTGAGTTGCTCGGCTAAGTGACTGAATGTATACAGCTGGACTTTGTATTTCTCTCCTTTTTTTTAGACTTTTTTTGTCCATGGAAATTTTCGCTCAGACAGGAGGAATGTGGACTATTTCCATACTGATGTACTTATGTTTAACTATCATTACTGTCAGAGACATTCTTGCTAAAAACTCATCAGGATTCAGACTAAATATTTATGAGTTCTGGGGGAGTTACGTAATCCTATGCATCCTACTTCCTCTTTTTATTTGATTTTCCTGCTATTTACAACAAAATGACTTACAACAAAAACCAGCACTATTTCTTCTTCTATTTCAGGAATCTGCATATGTAGGATAAACAGGGCTAACTATATGAATCTGTCCTTGGGTCTGGGGCAATGCTTCGTGCAGTATAAAAACGTTCACTCATTCGGTGTTTAATGGAGGCCATTGTACATATTGTGTAAATGCTGCTTCCAATACTGGAATGATATAGGGGAATTAATACTGGTAATTATAACATGGCATTAAAGTGTGGTGGACCAATCACCAATCGAATGTTCCTGCTGATTGTTCCAGCTGTTTCGAACTTTGCCCTAGACTGGTGCTTTATAAACAAGCTCACTCTATTTATGGTATAGAGGTCATTCTGCCCCTGTGGATATAGAGTGTGCTGTGCAACCTCCCTGACATTATTTGTCCTGCAGGCACACAGATATACATGAAGGGATGCAAACAAAACAGGTCCAGTCACCTCAGTTTGAGCTGCTCAGCAGTTTGTGACCAATTACCTCTGCTATACTCTTAAAGGGACAGTCTAGTCCCCAAACTCACTTTGGTGCAAGATGAAGATTACTGCTTGTATTGTACACAGGCTTTTCCCTCCAGTGTGATTCGATGCAGGCATTCTGCATAAACCACATTTTTAATATTTGACTCAAGCCCCCCCATGGATTACTCTGCATGTTTACTGCAGATGCGGTAACACTGATTAAATAGACACTTCATAAATAACATTTTGTTTAATTTAGTCACTTCCTGTGCTCCTGGAATTCAATACATTGTGTGAACTCTAAGTGACCTTGCTCTTTTACACAGTAGGATCTCTTAACGGTGCAACACAATGTCTAATGACATCACTAGAGAGAAAGGAAATTCCATTAATTTGAATCAAATTATTCTCATTGGTTTCTGCAGCCCAACAAAAAAAATAAAAAAAAATTTGCTTTTATTCAGCTAGTGTGGGCAGTCCTGGTTTCCTGCAAACTGCTCTAATTTCACAATTTCATATAGCTGCAAGTATTTTATATTTTAAGCAATGCAAAATGTAAAAGATGCACTTTGAAAGCACATTAATATTTGGAAGATGTATTTTGGGTACCAGACAGTCCCTTTAATACAAACCCTATATATAATTTTAATCTAGAAAATATAAAAAAAAATTGCATTTAAGTTTCTACAAAATAATCTTTTCCTAGTTGGAATTATGGTTAAGATGATTGTGATATTTTCCTTTTTTTTCTTTAACAGCTGTATGTAGATATTAGAGCTAATTTCTCTACATCCCACTACATGGCATTATGCTGAGAACTCATTCACAATGACCACTACAGCATTGCTGTAAAATGCGTATGAGCAGCAAGCCTGCTTATCACTTTGATCCATCCTTCATGGTCTCAGGTGAGTCTAGACTGACTTCATGCATCAACCATGCTCACTGGCTACTGAATGGAAGACTGATCAGAGAAAAATGCTCAAACCAAGGGTCACATCCTGGAGGGAGAGCTTAAAAAAAGAACAGGACACTCATTTCTGGAACCCAATCCAGCTCCGCGTCGATTTCAATTCTCTGGAGATAGGAAAATTTGAAAATGCTTCTAGACATTTTTCTACAAAGACATCATGACTGTACAGTCACACTGAATGGCCTCTGGACACAAATATGGAGATTATTCAACGTGTAGGGGGGAAGAGAGCAGAGTAAAGGCACTGGGTGAAGAGACAAAGGTGTACAAGGCACTTTCAGTATCATGTGTCAAGACGCAACGATTAATGATACAAAAAAATGCACATAACATGAAATTACACATAGGGGAAAAGGAATCCTGGCCCAGAGAGCTGGAAAATCTGTAGGGGGATCTGTACACATTGGATATGTTTGATTTATTAGAAACAAACCATTTAAGTGATGGAAAAACCCTCCACCTGAAATTATCAATCCATTTTAAACATGGACCCCTTATAAGACAGACATTAAACACAGCTCAGGACAGAGGTTTCTTTTGCATAAAGGATTAACGGGACCACCCAAACATTGCGTTTACTGGGAAAGTAGAGAATTAAAAATGATCTATACATTGTATTAGCAAAATTCAAATGAAATGCCTAAATTACGAGAAAATGTGTTTTACATGTGTCTGTGGAGTCTCTGTGGCACGGTATGCAAATGATCTGCTTTTCAATGGGAAATGTGTAATTTGCATCCTGTGCAGGTGATGTCATAAGCAGCAGACTCCACAGAAACACACTTTCATCTAAGTTAGGCATTTGCTTTCAGTTTTGCTAATACAATGTGTTATTTTCAATAATGTTTTATGTACAGTAAAAACAATGTGCAGGTGATACAGTTAAGAGGCAAAAGGTGATCATTGTTGACTGGATTTACATATGCCTACCCAGAATCCCTTGCAGTGGTGGTAGCACTGTGGATATGAGATTTCTGTGGGAAAAGCAGGTCTAGGTTTTTGATAATGCCTCTGCTACCCTAATTCGGAAATCTGTGCCTGCTGCACCACAAAGGCGCTTATGGGTTGTGCCGGCGCTCAAATTATACATTGTTTAACCCTTGCTTCGTTGAAGGAAGCAAGGGTTAAACAAAACCTGTCCCGGGACATTTAAGTAAACCCGACGTGTATCTTAATAGATACACGCAGGTTTACTATCTGCTGTGTGTCATATGCGAGTTCCCGGTTGACAGCCAATCAGAGCGGGGGCTCGCCCGTACTCTGACAGCCGAACGCCAGGATCTCTCGCTCCTAGCGCAGAGAGAGACCCTCGTTTTTGCATGGAATTAGCAAGGGGGGCCCTAGTTAAGGTCTCCCCTGCTGATCTCATGCAAAAATGAGGGTCTCTCTCTCTGTGCTAGCAGAGAGAGCCAGTCGCCGACCAGACGGCTGCCTGCTTCCTATGGAAGCACGGCAGCTGTCATTCAGAGGATAAACTGGCGTGTACTATTAAAAGTACTATCAAAAGTACCCGCCAGTTCATCCTCACACTAGGAGGAGGCATGGAATAGCCTTCCAGCAGAAGAGGTTAACACAGTGAAGGCATTTAAGCATGCGTGGGATAGGCATAAGGCTATCCAAGTTAAGGCCAGGGAATAAGGAAAGTATTCAGAATTTTTTTGTTAGGCAGAAACTGGGCACACTATATGAACCAAATGTTTTTTTTTTTTATCTGCCGACACATTCTATGTTTCACCGCCTTTCTTTGGACTTTGTCTAAAAATAAAGGAGGAGATGCCCCTTATACACTCTTAATGTTTGTGAGAACTTTATGCATATTATTCCCATCCCCTATAGATTATAAACTTGTGAGCAGTACACTCTATATTTTTACCTGGCCCCATTCCCTCTAGACTGGTTACAAGTCTAACCTTGTGTTTCATGTATTCTCCATTTCCTCTAGAGTAAGCTCGGAGGGAGGTCATTCTCCATGTTGAGTTTACCTTGTCCCCCATTCCCTCGAGACTGCAAGCTTGTTAGCAGGACCCCTTCTAAACTTTGTGTTTTCCCTGTCCCCAATTCCCACAAGACTCTTGGAAACATTGTTCATTGTGGACAAGTTCATGACTGACCTTCACAGACCTGGTGGCCACTGGTGTCTTTGATGCGGACACTTTGCGTAAACCTTGTCCTCTCTGTACCTTCTCCCCCACCCCCCACCTCCAAGCTTGAAAACTGGACTCTTCCTCTCTGCTAAGTCTGCAAATACCCTCTAATGACAAAATAAAAAACGTCGAAAGACGTTGTGCTGCGTAAATAAAAGATCTTGATAATAAAGATGTAAACTCTCTCACTACCGCTCAACGTGTAGCAAAAACACACGGTAAATCCATAAAACAAGACGTTCTCGGGCACTAGGTCTAGTTCTGTCTCTTTCCCCCCCAATTTTGTACTGAATTCTCAGTTACTGTCTAATCTGGGGATGTTTGCACAGCTCAAGAAAGCCCAGCACCGAGCTGAGAAAAGGATGTTTACTCTCCTCATTCACAGACTTTCCGACCTCAGGCCAAAAAAAACCCCCAACAAATAACACACAGATCACAGCGGGGGAAGTTATACCCAGATAGAATGGCAGACACAGAATTGTTCTAATGATTACGGAATTAATTCATCAGTCTTCTAAATGATTATGAATGCCCAGCTCAGCCTGTTTCATATTAGTCGTTTTAAAACAGGACAATGCATCTTTCTCTCCAGCGTACGATACATTCCTAAGCCCTGACGCACGTTACTTCCTCACAGAGTAGACACCACCATATGGACAATCCAGCCACCTACAGGGCTAGTATGAAAAGGCTACATTCATCCAGACAGTCAAATCACTGGCCGTACTTTTTACCCAACTCCTGCCAACTGCAATAAGAGAAAGAGACTTTATTACAAGGACGTCGTCTGCTGCTTACGGGATCCGCTATCAGGAGCTCGACGGTCTCAGTCCTCACGTAGAAAATGTAATTAATATTGCATCGTAATTCGTGATATTATGACATATAGCACTGGTGTTGGTCTTAGGAGGCTTTAGAGGGGAGAAAACCTTAAAGGGGTGCCATCACTTAAAGATTGTTTAAACGGTAAATGTCGAGCATAAAACATTTTTTTTTCACTTTTCTCATTGAAAGTAGTTCATTTGTATATCAAATCCCAGGTGACACCACAGACACACTTAAAACACATCTATTCCCTTTATCTATGCGTTTGGTTACAATTCTGCTAAGACAAGGTACAGATTATTTTCTTTACTCTCTATATTTAAAGTATAAGCAATGTTTAGGTGATGTAGACCCTTTCACCTACTTACCCCACATATTATTTAGCAGATCTACAGCTAAGAAGATTATATTTAGGCATCAGAATTCCAGTGGTGGGCTTTACAGGGCTCTGAATCTCGCACATTACTTACAGGAGCACTGCCACGGCGGATATGTCTAGACAACTCAAAATTACACACAAAGGGATATATGTATAAAAGTGGCACATGTGCTAATAGTTTTTCAACATGTATAATGCTAACTTTTGACAGAAGTTGGGAGCGGGTGCTATGTGCGCTAATACGCAGTTCTGGGTTGCACTGGTGCATTTAGCGCCAGGTCAATGCACGTCTAAAAAAAAAAACGCAAATAAAAGTGTCAGAAAGCTTCCGCCAAATCCATTATGGCAGAAGCACTATAGCGACTCCCGCAAAGGATTTTTTTTTTTTTTAAAGTGCAATCTCTTTGATAAATTAGACCTCAGGTATTACACCGTTTTTATCACTACCTCTGTAGATTTTGTTTTATACCCCCACAGACTTCTAACAATAAATTATGGGACAGAGTTCTACCTGTGGACCAATTGCCAAGCTTTTAGAACTTTGACTCTGAGTGGCTCTTTATACAGGACCCCCGAACTGTGTGCCTTTGTGTGTAATAAGGGGAAATAAACCAAGATCCCAAATTCTGCTGTAACAACACATCTCTGTTTTCTTTGGCATTGGCTATAGTTTCATTATAAACATACTTACTTTGTTCCATATTAAGGCCAGAATAAGTAATGTTGTCATCCCATTGACCCCCGCATCCTCCCATACACACTGAGGGATTCTCCAGCATGAGCAATAAGATTTGCTATGTGGGATCCTGACCTCCCAAATCCCATCGCCAGACCAGCTGTGACGCACGCGAGGGCCGCACCAAATATGGACGGCTCCTGGTATCACGCTCTGCGCTGATGTCACCTTGGGAATTGTTCCAAAAATGCTTGAGAACACCCCGCTGGTTTAACCCTTTACTGCCGCAGAACCACAAACTGCCACGGATCCCTAAAAAGTCCAGATATGTGAACAAATGAAACAGAATCCTGATGACAAATAATCCAGTGGCAGCAACGTGACTGGTAATAAATACAAATGACTGAAATCAACTTGTAACTATCGTTATCACACACACACACATATATATATATAGTATACAATATTACTCACTAATGCTGATCATAAAATTCCAACACCCTGAACACAGCTTTCTTCCCAACTCATGATGTCACCAAGGAGATTCTTCCCATAATGCAATGGTCAGACAGCCAAAAGTGTTATGCCCCTATCTCCACTGTGATTATATCTGTAATACCATATATATAACTAGTTACTGACACCTACCTGTGATTATATATATATATATAACTAGTTACTGACACCTACCTGTGATTCTATATATATAACTAGTTACTGACACCTACCTGTGATTCTATATATATAACTAGTTACTGACACCTACCTGTGATTCTATATATATATAACTAGTTACTGACCCTACCTGTGATTCTATATATATAACTAGTTACTGACACCTACCTGTGATTCTATATATATAACTAGTTACTGACACCTACCTGTGATTCTATATATATAACTAGTTACTGACACCTACCTGTGATTCTATATATATAACTAGTTACTGACACCAACCTATGATTCTATATATATATAACTAGTTACTGACACCAACCTGTGATTATATATATAACTAGTTACTGACACCAACCTGTGATTATATATATAACTAGTTACTGACACCTACCTGTGATTCTATATATATATATATAACTAGTTACTGACACCTACCTGTGATTCTATATATATATATATAACTAGTTACTGACACCAACCTGTGATTATATATATAACTAGTTACTGACACCAACCTGTGATTCTATATATATATATATAACTAGTTACTGACACCTACCTGTGATTATATATATATATATATAACTAGTTACTGACACCTACCTGTGATTCTATATATTTATAACTAGTTACTGACACCAACCTGTGATTATATATATATATATATATATATATATATATATAACTAGTTACTGACACCTACCTGTAATTCTATATATATAACTAGTTACTGACACCAACCTGTGATTCTATATATATAACTAGTTACTGACACCTACCTGTGATTATATATATATATATATATATATATATAACTAGTTACTGACACCAACCTGTGATTATATATATATATATAACTAGTTACTGACACCTACCTGTGAATATATATATATATATAACTAGTTACTGACCCTACCTGTGATTCTATATATATAACTAGTTACTGACACCTACCTGTGATTCTATATATATAACTAGTTACTGACACCAACCTGTGATTCTATATATATATAACTAGTTACTGACACCTACCTGTGATTCTATATATATATAACTAGTTACTGACACCTATCTGTGATTATATATATATAACTAGTTACTGACACCTACCTGTGATTATATATATTTATATATATAACTAGTTACTGACACCTACCTGTGATTATATAAATAACTAGTTACTGACACCAACCTGTGATTATATATATAACTAGTTACTGACACCAACCTGTGATTATATATATATATATATATATATATATATATACACAATTAGTTACTGACACCTACCAGTGATTTTATATATATATATAACTAGTTACTGTCACCTACCTGTGATTATATATATATATATAACTAGTTACTGTCACATACCTGTGATTATATATATATAACTAGTTACTGACACCAACCTGTGATTATAAATATATATATAACTTGTTACTGACACCTACCTGTGATTATATATATTTATATATATAACTAGTTACTGACACCTACCTGTGATTATATAAATAACTAGTTACTGACACCAACCTGTGATTATATATATAACTAGTTACTGACACCAACCTGTGATTATATATATAACTAGTTACTGACACCTACCTGTGATTTTATATATATATATAACTAGTTACTGACACCTACCTGTGATTATATAAATAACTAGTTACTGACACCAACCTGTGATTATATAGATTTATATATACACAACTAGTTACTGACACCTACCTGTGATTGTATATATAACTAGTTACTGACACCTACCTGTGATTATATATATATATATATATATAACTAGTTACTGACACCTACCTGTGATTATATATATATATATATATATATATATATATATATATAAAACTAGTTACTGACACCAACCTGTGATTATATATATATATACAACTAGTTACTGACACCTACCTGTGATTATATATATATATATATAACTAGTTACTGACACATACCTGTGATTATATTTATATAACTAGTTACTGACACATACCTGTGAATATATATATATATATATAAAATCAGGGCTGCCAGGCGATACACCCGGGTCCAGGCCCTTTAAAAAAAAAAAAAACGGGGCATCTGCCCAGGGCCCACTCATTCCCGGAGACAGTCACGATCGGGTAGAAGCTGGCCAGGGACAGGGAGCTCTCTCCTAGAGGTGTAGCTAGCGTTAGCAGTGATGGTACACTGTGGGGTGCACAGTGATGGTATACTGTGGGGTGCATAGTGATGGTATACTGTGGGGTGCACAGTGATGGTATACTGTGAGGTGCACAGTGATAGTATACTGTGGGGTGCACAGTGATGGTATACTGTGGGGTGCACAGTGATGGTATACTGTGGGGTGCACAGTGATGGTACACTGTGGGGTGCACAGTGATGGTATACTGTGGGGTGCACAGAGATGGTATACTGTGGGGTGCACAGTGATGGTGATTGTATACTGTGGGGTGCACCGTGATGGTATACTGTGGGGTGCACAGTTTCTTACCTGCAATTTAGATGTTCCTTTGCAGCTCAGTTACCTTGCATTCTCTCTGTCAGGAGGCACAGGTAGGTACCTGGGATAAATGAGTTTTGATTGACTCAGAGAGGTACTGGGGGTAAATACAAAAAGTGGCAAATTATAGGATGCACAGGCACGTATGAGGGCTTAGCATCAAGAATATCCAGGTATATGCTGTGGGGCACAAACAGCGAACTGGGCACTAGGAGAGACATGGGACATAGAAGGAGCCCCAGAGTGGGGTGCAAGAATAGGTACTGGGGGGCAGAAAGAGATGGAAACACATGCAGGTACTAGGATTCACAACTAGGTACTGGGAAATTGAGCTATGTAATACACTGCACAGGTAGGTACTGGGAGGAAGAGAGGCGGGTACTACATTGCTCAAGTGGGTATTTGGAGAGGAAGTCAGGTAATACACTGCACAGGTAGGTTTTGGGAGTCACTTACAGATACTACACTGCACAGGTAGGTACTGAGAGTCACTTACAGACACTGCACAGGTAGGTATTGGGAGTCACTTACAGATACTACACTGAACAGGTAGGTACTGGGAGTCACTTACAGATACTACACTGCACAGGTAGGTAGTTAGAGTCACTTACAGATACTACACTGCACAGGTAGGTAGTTAGAGTCACTTACAGATACTACACTGCACAGGTAGGTACTGAGAGTCACTTACAGATACTACACTGCACAGGTAGGTATTGGGAGTCACTTACAGATACTACACTGCACAGGTAGGTATTGGGAGTCACTTGCAGATACTACACTGCACAGGTAGGTACTGGGAGTCACTTACAGATACTACACTGCACAGGTAGGTATTGGGAGTCACTTGCAGATACTACACTGCACAGGTAGGTACTGGGAGTCACTTACAGATACTACACTGCACAGGTAGGTATTGGGAGTCACTTGCAGATACTACACTGCACAGGTAGGTACTGGGAGTCACTTACAGACACTGCACAGGTAGGTATTGGGAGTCACTTACAGATACTACACTGCACAGGTAGGCATTGGGAGTCACTTACAGATACTACACTGCACAGGTAGGTATTGGGAGTCACTTACAGATACTACACTGCACAGGTAGGTACTGGGAGTCACTTACAGATACTACACTGCACAGGTAGGTACTGAGAGTCACTTACAGATACTACACTGCACAGGTAGGTATTGGGAGTCACTTACAGATACTACACTGCACAGGTAGGTAATGGGAGTCACTTACAGATACTACACTGCACAGGTAGGTACTGGGAGTCACTTACAGACACTACACTGCACAGGTAGGTACTGGGAGTCACTTACAGATACTACACTGCACAGGTAGGTACTGGGAGTCACTTACAGATACTACACTACACAGGTAGGTACTGAGAGTCACTTACAGATACTACACTGCACAGGTAGGTAATGGGAGTCACTTACAGATACTACACTGCACAGGTAGGTATTGGGAGTCACTTACAGATACTACACTGCACAGGTAGGTACTGAGAGTCACTTACAGATACTACACTGCACAGGTAGGTACTGGGAGTCACTTACAGATACTACACTGCACAGGTAGGTACTGAGAGTCACTTACAGATACTACACTGCACAGGTAGGTACTGAGAGTCACTTACAGATACTACACTGCACAGGTAGGTAATGGGAGTCACTTACAGATACTACACTGCACAGGTAGGTACTGGGAGTCACTTACAGACACTACACTGCACAGGTAGGTATTGGGAGTCACTTACAGATACTACACTGCACAGGTAGGTATTGGGAGTCACTTGCAGATACTACACTGCACAGGTAGGTATTGGGAGTCACTTACAGATACTGCACAGGTATGTATTGGGAGTCACTTACAGATACTTCACTGCACAGGTAACTATTGGGAGTAACTTACAGATACTACACTGCACAGGTAGGTACTGGGAGTCACTTACAGATACTACACTGCACAGGTAGGTATTGGGAGTCACTTACAGATACTACACTGCACAGGTAGGTACTGGGAGTCACTTACAGATACTACACTGCACAGGTAGGTATTGGGAGTCACTTACAGATACTACACTGCACAGGTAGGTACTGGGAGTCACTTACAGACACTACACTGCACAGGTAGGTACTGGGAGTCACTTACAGATACTACACTGCACAGGTAGGTACTGGGAGTCACTTACAGACACTACACTGCACAGGTAGGTACTGGGAGTCACTTACAGATTCTACACTGCACAGGTAGGTACTGGGAGTCACTTACAGATACTACCCTGCACAGGTAGGTACTGAGAGTCACTTACAGATATTACACTGCACAGGTAGGTATTGGGAGTCACTTACAGATATTACACTGCACAGGTAGGTATTGGGAGTCACTTACAGACACTACACTGCACAGGTAGGTACTGGGAGTCACTTACAGATACTACACTGCACAGGTAGGTACTGGGAGTCACTTACAGACACTACACTGCACAGGTAGGTACTGGGAGTCACTTACAGATACTACACTGCACAGGTAGGTATTGGGAGTCACTTACAGACACTACACTGCACAGGTAGGTATTGGGAGTCACTTACAGATACTACACTGCACAGGTAGGTACTGGGAGTCACTTACAGATACTACACTGCACAGGTAGGTACTGAGAGTCACTTACAGATACTACACTGCACAGGTAGGTACTGGGAGTCACTTACAGATACTACACTGCACAGGTAGGTACTGGGAGTCACTTACAGATACTACACTGCACAGGTAGGTACTGGGAGTCACTTACAGATACTACACTGCACAGGTAGGTATTGGGAGTCACTTACAGATACTACACTGCACAGGTAGGTATTGGGAGTCACTTACAGATACTACACTACACAGGTAGGTACTGAGAGTCACTTACAGATACTACACTGCACAGGTAGGTAGTTAGAGTCACTTACAGATACTACACTGCACAGGTAGGTACTGAGAGTCACTTACAGATACTACACTGCACAGGTAGGTACTGAGAGTCACTTACAGATACTACACTGCACAGGTAGGTACTGGGAGTCACTTACAGATACTACACTGCACAGGTAGGTACTGAGAGTCACTTACAGATACTACACTGCACAGGTAGGTACTGAGAGTCACTTACAGATACTACACTGCACAGGTAGGTACTGAGAGTCACTTACAGATACTACACTGCACAGGTAGGTACTGAGAGTCACTTACAGATACTACACTGCACAGGTAGGTACTGGGAGTCACTTACAGATACTACACTGCACAGGTAGGTATTGGGAGTCACTTACAGATACTACACTGCACAGGTAGGTACTGGGAGTCACTTACAGATACTACACTGCACAGGTAGGTATTGGGAGTCACTTACAGATACTACACTGCACAGGTAGGTACTGAGAGTCACTTACAGATACTACACTGCACAGGTAGGTACTGGGAGTCACTTACAGATATTACACTACACAGGTAGGTACTGGGAGTCACTTACAGATACTACACTGCACAGGTAGGTACTGAGAGTCACTTACAGACACTACACTGCACAGGTAGGTACTGGGAGTCACTTACAGATACTACACTGCACAGGTAGGTACTGAGAGTCACTTACAGATACTACACTGCACAGGTAGGTACTGGGAGTCACTTACAGATACTACACTGCACAGGTAGGTATTGGGAGTCACTTACAGATACTACACTGCACAGGTAGGTACTGGGAGTCACTTACAGACACTACACTGCACAGGTAGGTACTGGGAGTCACTTACAGATACTACACTGCACAGGTAGGTATTGGGAGTCACTTACAGATACTACACTGCACAGGTAGGTACTGGGAGTCACTTACAGACACTACACTGCACAGGTAGGTACTGGGAGTCACTTACAGATACTACACTGCACAGGTAGGTATTGGGAGTCACTTACAGATACTACACTGCACAGGAAAGGTACTGGGAGTCACTTACAGATACTACACTGCACAGGTAGGTATTGGGAGTCACTTACAGATACTACACTGCACAGGTAGGTACTGGGAGTCACTTACAGACACTACACTGCACAGGTAGGTACTGGGAGTCACTTACAGATACTACACTGCACAGGTAGGTACTGGGAGTCACTTACAGACACTACACTGCACAGGTAGGTACTGGGAGTCACTTACAGATACTACACTGCACAGGTAGGTACTGGGAGTCACTTACAGATACTACACTGCACAGGTAGGTACTGAGAGTCACTTACAGATATTACACTGCACAGGTAGGTATTGGGAGTCACTTACAGATATTACACTGCACAGGTAGGTATTGGGAGTCACTTACAGACACTACACTGCACAGGTAGGTACTGGGAGTCACTTACAGATACTACACTGCACAGGTAGGTACTGGGAGTCACTTACAGACACTACACTGCACAGGTAGGTACTGGGAGTCACTTACAGATACTACACTGCACAGGTAGGTATTGGGAGTCACTTACAGACACTACACTGCACAGGTAGGTATTGGGAGTCACTTACAGATTTACACTGCACAGGTAGGTACTGGGAGTCACTTACAGATACTACACTGCACAGGTAGGTACTGAGAGTCACTTACAGATACTACACTGCACAGGTAGGTACTGGGAGTCACTTACAGATACTACACTGCACAGGTAGGTACTGGGAGTCACTTACAGATACTACACTGCACAGGTAGGTACTGGGAGTCACTTACAGATACTACACTGCACAGGTAGGTACTGGGAGTCACTTACAGATACTACACTGCACAGGTAGGTACTGGGAGTCACTTACAGATACTACACTGCACAGGTAGGTACTGGGAGTCACTTACAGATACTACACTGCACAGGTAGGTATTGGGAGTCACTTACAGATACTACACTGCACAGGTAGGTATTGGGAGTCACTTACAGATACTACACTACACAGGTAGGTACTGAGAGTCACTTACAGATACTACACTGCACAGGTAGGTAGTTAGAGTCACTTACAGATACTACACTGCACAGGTAGGTACTGAGAGTCACTTACAGATACTACACTGCACAGGTAGGTACTGAGAGTCACTTACAGATACTACACTGCACAGGTAGGTACTGGGAGTCACTTACAGATACTACACTGCACAGGTAGGTACTGAGAGTCACTTACAGATACTACACTGCACAGGTAGGTACTGAGAGTCACTTACAGATACTACACTGCACAGGTAGGTACTGGGAGTCACTTACAGATACTACACTGCACAGGTAGGTACTGAGAGTCACTTACAGATACTACACTGCACAGGTAGGTACTGAGAGTCACTTACAGATACTACACTGCACAGGTAGGTACTGAGAGTCACTTATGGGTATATCACTGCACAGGTAGGTACTGAGAGTCACTTACAGATACTACACTGCACAGGTAGGTATTGGGAGTCACTTACAGACACTGCACAGGTAGGTATTGGGAGTCACTTACAGACACTGCACAGGTAGGTATTGGGAGTCACTTACAGATACTACACTGCACAGGTAGGTATTGGGAGTCACTTACAGATACTACACTACACAGGTAGGTACTGAGAGTCACTTACAGATACTACACTGCACAGGTGTAGTAATAACAGGTAGGTAGTGGGGGGCACAGACAGGTACTAGTAATAACAGGTAGGTAGTGGGGGGCACAGACAGGTACTAGTAATAACAGGTAGGTAGTGGGGGGCACAGACAGGTACTAGTATTAACAGGTAGGTAGTGGGGGGCACAGACAGGTACTAGTAATAACAGGTAGGTAGTGGGGGGCACAGACAGGTACTAGTAATAACAGGTAGGTAGTGGGGGGCACAGACAGGTACTAGTAATAACAGGTAGGTAGTGGGGGGCACAGACAGGTACTAGTAATAACAGGTAGGTAGTGGGGGGCACAGACAGGTACTAGTAATAACAGGTAGGTAGTGGGAGGCACAGACAGGTACTAGTAATAACAGGTAGGTAGTGGGGGGCACAGACAGGTACTAGTAATAACAGGTAGGTAGTGGGGGGCCCAGACAGGTACTAGTAATAACAGGTAGGTAGTGGGAGGCACAGACAGGTACTAGTAATAACAGGTAGGTAGTGGGGGGCACAGACAGGTACTAGTAATAACAGGTAGGTAGTGGGAGGCACAGACAGGTACTAGTAATAACAGGTAGGTAGTGGGGGGCCCAGACAGGTACTAGTAATAACAGGTAGGTAGTGGGAGGCACAGACAGGTACTAGCAATAACAGGTAGGTGGTGGAGGGCACAGACAGGTACTGGTAATAACAGGAAGGTAGTGGAGGGCACAGACAGGTACTAGTAATAACAGGTAGGTGGTGGAGGGCACTGACAGGTACTAGTAATAACAGGTATGTAGTGGGAGAGCACAGACAGGTACTAGTAATAACAGGTAGGTAGTGGGGGGCATAGACAGATACTAGTAATAACAGGTAGGTAGTGGGGGGCACAGACAGGTACTAGTATTAACAGGTAGGTAGTGGGGGGCACAGACAGGTACTAGTAATAACAGGTAGGTGGTGGAGGGCACAGACAGGTACTAGTAATAACAGGTAGGTAGTGGGGGGCACAGGCAGGTACTAGTAATAACAGGTAGGTAGTGGAGGGCACGGACAGGTACTAATAATAACAGATAGGTAGTGGGAGGGCACTGACAGGTACTAGTAATAACAGGTAGGTAGTGGGAGGCACAGACAGGTACTAGTAATAACAGGTAGGTGGTGGAGGGCACTGACAGGTACTAGTAATAACAGGTATGTAGTGGGAGGGCACAGACAGGTACTAGTAATAACAGGTAGGTAGTGGGGGGCACAGAGAGGTACTAGTAATAACAGGTAGGTAGTGGGGGGCACAGACAGGTACTAGTATTAACAGGTAGGTAGTGGGGGGCACAGACAGGTACTAGTAATAACAGGTAGGTGGTGGAGGGCACAGACAGGTACTTGTAATAACAGGTAGGTAGTGGGAGGGCACAGACAGGTACTAGTAATAACAGGTAGGTAGTGGAGGGCACTGACAGGTACTTGTAATAACAGGTAGGTAGTGGGGGGCACAGACAGGTACTAGTAATAACAGGTAGGTAGTGGAGGGCACAGACAGGTACTAGTAATAACAGGTAGGTAGTGGGAGGGCACAGACAGGTACTAATAATAACAGGTAGGTAGTGGGGGGCACAGACAGGTACTAGTATTAACAGGTAGGTAGTGGGGGGCACAGACAGGTACTAGTAATAACAGGTAGGTGGTGGAGGGCACAGACAGGTACTAGTAATAACAGGTAGGTAGTGGGAGGGCACAGACAGGTACTAGTAATAACAGGTAGGTAGTGGAGGGCACTGACAGGTACTAGTAATAACAGGTAGGTAGTGGGGGGCACAGACAGGTACTAGTAATAACAGGTAGGTAGTGGAGGGCACAGACAGGTACTAGTAATAACAGGTAGGTAGTGGGAGGGCACAGACAGGTACTAATAATAACAGGTAGGTAGTGGGAGACACATGAAGATACTATGAATAACAGGTAGATAGTTGGAAGCACAGGCAGGTACTAGCAGTAGTTGGTAAGTAGTGGGGGGCACAGACAGGTACTAGCAGTAGTAGGTAAGCAGTGGGGGGCACAGACAGGTACTAGCAGTAGTTGGTAAGCAGTGGGGGGCACAGACAGGTACTAGCAGTAGTTGGTAAGCAGTGGGGGGCACAGATTGGTACTAGCAGTAGTTGGTAAGTAGTGGGGGGCACAGACAGGTACTAGTAATAACAGGTAGGTAGTGGGGGGCACAGACAGGTACTAGTAATAACAGGTAGGTAGTGGGGGGCACAGACAGGTACTAGTAATAACAGGTAGGTAGTGGAGGGCACAGACAGGTACTGGTAATAACAGGTAGGTAGCGGAGGGCACAGACAGGTACTAGTAATAACAGGTAGGTGGTGGAGGGCACTGACAGGTACTAGTAATAACAGGTAGGTAGTGGGGGGCACAGACAGGTACTAGTAATAACAGGTAGGTGGTGGAGGGCACAGACAGGTACTAGTAATAATAGGTAGGTATTGGGGGGCACAGACAGGTACTAGTAATAACAGGTAGGTAGTGGGGGGCACAGACAGGTACTAGTAATAACAGGTAGGTGGTGGAGGGCACAGACAGGTACTAGTAATAATAGGTAGGTAGTGGGGGGCACAGACAGGTACTAGTAATAACAGGTATGTAGTGGGAGGGCACAGACAGGTACTAGTAATAACAGGTATGTAGTGGGAGGGCACAGACAGGTACTGGTAATAACAGGAAGGTAGTGGGGGGCACAGACAGGTACTAGTAATAACAGGTAGGTAGTGGGGGGCACAGACAGGTACTAGTAATAACAGGTAGGTGGTGGAGGGCACTGACAGGTACTAGTAATAACAGGTAGGTAGTGGGAGGCACAGACAGGTACTAGTAATAACAGGTAGGTAGTGGGGGGCACAGACAGGTACTAGTAATAACAGGTAGGTAGTGGGGGCACAGACAGGTACTAGTAATAACAGGTAGGTAGTGGGGGGCACAGACAGGTACTAGTAATAATAGGTAGGTAGTGGGGGGCACAGACAGGTACTAGTAATAACAGGTATGTAGTGGGGGGCACAGACAGGTACTAGTAATAACAGGTATGTAGTGGGAGGCACAGACAGGTACTAGTAATAACAGGTATGTAGTGGGGGGCACAGACAGGTACTAGTAATAACAGGTAGGTGGTGGAGGGCACTGACAGGTACTAGTAATAACAGGTAGGTGGTGGAGGGCACAGACAGGTACTAGTAATAACAGGTAGGTAGTGGGGGGCACAGAGAGGTACTAGTAATAACAGGTATGTAGTGGGGGGCACAGACAAGTACTAGTAATAACAGGTAGGTAGTGGAGGGCACAGACAGGTACTAATAATAACAGGTAGGTGGTGGAGGGCACTGACAGGTACTAGTAATAACAGGTAGGTAGTGGGAGACACATGAAGATACTATGAATAACAGGTAGATAGTTGGAAGCACAGGCAGGTACTAGCAGTAGTTGGTAAGTAGTGGGGGGCACAGACAGGTACTAGCAGTAGTAGGTAAGTAGTGGGGGGCACAGACAGGTACTAGCAGTAGTTGGTAAGCAGTGGGGGGCACAGACAGGTACTAGCAGTAGTTGGTAAGCAGTGGGGGGCACAGACAGGTACTAGCAGTAGTTGGTAAGTAGTGGGGGGCACAGACAGGTACTAGCAGTAGTAGGTAAGCAGTGGGGGGCACAGACAGGTACTAGCAGTAGTAGGTAAGCAGTGGGGGGCACAGACAGGTACTAGCAGTAGTTGGTAAGTAGTGGGGGGCACAGACAGGTACTAGCAGTAGTTGGTAAGTAGTGGGGGGCACAGACAGGTACTAGCAGTAGTTGGTAAGTAGTGGGGGGCACAGACAGGTACTAGCAGTAGTTGGTAAGTAGTGGGGGGCACACACAGGTAGAAAGAGGCACATAGAGCTTAGCTGGCAATGAGATAACAGGTAGCTGGAGGGTGTCACTTACCACACATGGTCCATCACAGTCCTTGATTCCAGACACCATCGAAGAGTAACCATCCCCCTCACCTGGATTCACACTGCTGGTCAGTGGAGTCAGGTTAGTTGTTGCTATTCGTACTGTGTACCAGACCCAGCATATAACAGTTCTGTTAATGTGACCTCCTGGTCCAGCCCCAAACTCATCTGGTGAATGGATACAGGTTTTTTTGGGTGCTGGGAAATCGTCTAGTGCATTGATTGTTGAGAAATCTCTAGAATGTTACTTATTTCATGCTGTGGGGTAGTTTTGGAGCCTTGATCATTGTGCTTTTCCTATCTGAATCACCCACAAGGCCAGTTGGTTTGTCTACACAAGTTCATGATAGACACATTGAGTGGAAAAAAAAAAAAAAACACAGGCATTCCACAGAATTTCCTGCTCTTGGAACATAGCTGAGGTCTATATTTAACAGCATGTAAAGCTGTCAAGAATGTCTTGTGGTTGGATAACAGGAGCAGAAAAAAAATGTAAAAAACGCAGGAGGCTGCTATACCAAATATGGGAATATTCTTCCTTCTCAGTGAGTTTCTGCATCTGGAGATAGTTAGTGCTGGCAGGAGTCGTCCCATTCTGTAAAAATAGAAAAAAAAAATATTAAAAAGCCGCCATGTGCTCAAAAAATACATCAGTTATACAGGGGGGGGGGGGGGGGGGGGGGGGGCATGACACACTCCAGAGTCGTTAAAAGAAACCTTTACAAAAGTACATTCTTTCCTCTACTAATTGCATTCACCGACTATTAACTATTGCCTCCCCTCTCCCCTCCACGTGCAGCAAGCTATGCCCAGTGCTCTAAAGTGCAGATATAAAGTTTCTCCTCCTCTGAGTGTGCACGCAGCCATGTATACATACTGAGTGACGGCTTGCACTCGTAGTCATCGTCCACCCACTAAAACGTAACCCTTCTATCAAACAAAGCTGCCAATCTCCGCTCCTGCCGTCTCCACCGCTGTGCCAACCTTACCCAGTGACACTATTGGGCTCCAACGGGCCGGGTTCTGATTCTCTGGGTCATTGGAAGAAGAGCGTGCAATTCTGTGCATGCGCACGGTCTAGTTTGTGCGCGGCTAAGTCACCCTCCCCCCCTCGGGGGTCCCTAGGACATGTAAGGAGGCATCCAAGCCTGATGGCTATAGGCCACCTTTCATTCTGCTCTATATTTTATATTAAATTCCTTCCCAAATCCTGTAGCCTAAACCGAAAGAACATGGCTGGCTACTGATGGTTCTTCATTCAGCAGCCTACACAATCCCTAGTACACTATTCCATTATCACCCATGTCACCCTCTCCTGGTTGACTTTCCTTTGACTCTCTCAGCTACTACCTGTCCCAAATACTGCTGCCAGGTTCATCTATGTTGCTCAACGCTTCTCATTTTCTGGTCCACTTTGGAAAGCTCACCAGTGGCTTCCAATTTTCCCCAAGATCAAATTTACGTGGTCTCCACACACTTAACATCGTTTACAGAGCTCCTGCCCCTGTATCAATACCCCCCCCCCCCCCCCCCACTTGCTCCTGCAAGACTTCTCTTTAGCTGCCCCATGACTTTGGAACACACTTCATCAAGGTCAGCAGCTCTCTCACTTAGGGGTAGGTACCAATGCCGTTCAAGGTGGACCTTCACCTTTCCACAAACACTTTCCCAGCTCTCGCTCCCACTGACTTTCACCTCTGACATACACCACAAGTCACCTATAAAACCTACAAGGATTCCTACAATTTCTTCCCAATGAGGCTTTTTAACCATTAGTGAAATTGCTCTCATAAGGGGATAACGCATACAAAGGCTGTTATGTGCAACACTTGAATGCAAATATGGGCTTTTAATAGTGTCAACCTTTCCAGTACTTGAGGTGTTAATCATGTTTATGATGGAGTTTTTTTTTTTACATCACTAAGAGACAGAGGGGCAGAATTCATGGGTATAGGAGACCTTCGCCTTCCTCTGTCATTATAATGATGGACAATCCCTATTGGTACCTTCCCAACCCCATCATTGATACCCTACACCATGCTCGCTTGACACCATACAGGTAAATCTTCTCTCTTGTTATCCTTGTCACTATAAACTGGGTGTCTGCCTTCACTCTTGTGACATCAGATGGGGGTATCTTCCCTCTCTATTGCATTATGGCATCAGAAGGGGTATCTTCCCTCTCTATAGCATTGTGACATCAGATGGGGTATCTTCCCTCTCTATTGCATTATGACATCAGATGGGGGTATCTTCCCTCTCTATAGCATTGTGACATCAGATGGGGGTAAGTTCCCTCTCTATTGCATTATGACATCAGATGGGGTATCTTCTGTCTCTATAGCATTATGACATCAGATGGGGGTATCTTCTGTCTCTATAGCATTATGACATCGGATGGGGGTATCTTCTGTCTCTATAGCATTATGACATCAGATGGAGGTATCTTCTGTCTCTGTAGCATTATGACATCAGATGGAGGTATCTTCTGTCTCTATAGCATTATGACATCAGATGGGGGCATATTCCCTCTCTATAGCATTGTGTCATCAGAAGGGGGTATCTTCCCTCTCTATAGCATTATGACATCAGATGGGGTATCTTCCCTCTCTATTGCATTATGACATCAGATGGGGTATCTTCCCTCTCTATTGCATTATGACATCAGATGGGGTATCTTCCCTCTCTATTGCATTATGACATCAGATGGGGTATCTTCTGTCTCTATAGCATTATGACATCGGATGGGGGTATCTTCTGTCTCTATAGCATTATGACATCGGATGGGGGTATATTCCCTCTCTATAGCATTGTGTCATCAGAAGGGGTATCTTCCGTCTCTATAGCATTGTGTCATCAGAAGGGGGTATCTTCCCTCTCTATAGCATTGTGTCATCAGAAGGGGGTATCTTCCCTCTCTATAGCATTGTGTCACCAGAAGGGGGTATCTTCCCTCTCTATAGCATTGTGTCATCAGAAGGGGGTATCTTTGCTATAACTAGGAATACTGTTTTCCCTCTAACGTCATGTTAAAGGTTCCCTGTTGATTAGCTGTGAGCTGTTTACAGAACTCACACATATTATTCTATCAGCCTGGCTTCCCTGGGTATCAAGGGAAATCCTAGTGGGATACCCCCCTACCCCCCCCCCTCCTCCCCCCCGTCAGTTCCTTGGACCCTGCTATATTTAGAGCTGTGTGATATACCCCTCTTCCTGGTGCCTGTACCCCAGCGTAGCACAAGCTGTGATAATAAACAGGAGGCTGGGTTCTCCCCCCCCCCTCCTCCCCTCCTTGAGAGACCCAGCCAGACTCACATTAGACGGGCAGGTTATTGGCAGCAGTTGGGGCTGAGCTGCATTCCTGGGATGTTTTCACGATGCTGGAACTCAGGAACGGTGACGTCACGCACGTCTGCAGACTATATAAACGGGGAAGGCAGCAGAGGAGCAGCACACAAAGCCCAGCACAGCTACAGACAACTGCACAATTCAACCAGGGATACTTTTTTATAACGCAAGCAGGGATACCTTCATAGCCACTCAGCCAAGAAGAGAAAGCACCCCCAGGAACTGCCTATAGCACTTACAGAAGGACCATGGCTTTTCTAGGAACCAGCCCCATCTTGGCTGCAGCCCTCCTGACTGCATTGATAGACCTGGTAAGTAGCTCCTGCCTGTCACGTGGATCCCACCTACCTGGACCCCAGTCTGCGCTGGGGCCAAACCTCAGGCTCCATCCTGGTCACTAAGAGCTTCTCCTGCTTCTTTCACAGGCGATGTCCTCATGCCCAGCAGTGTGTCAGTGCCCCATGGAGGTGCCCAGGTGCGCCCCAGGAGTTGGCTTGGTCCTAGACAGCTGCGGATGTTGCAAAGTTTGTGCCAAACAACTCAATGAAGATTGTAGCAAGAGCCAACCTTGCGACCACACCAAGGGACTGGAGTGCAACTTCGGGGCCAGCTCCAGGGCCACAAAGGGCATCTGTAGAGGTAAGAGGACTGGCGAGATCCTGGAAATGGGATTTAGTAAATGGAAGGAGGGAGGGATTCATCCTGTGCGTATGTGATTTTTGCAATTTTCATTAAAACCTATTTTTTTTTGTTCCTTCCCTGCAGCAAAGTCAGAAGGCAGACCTTGTGAATATAATTCCAGGATCTACCAAAATGGGGAAAGCTTCCAGCCCAACTGCAAGCACCAGTGCACATGCATAGATGGAGCTGTGGGCTGCCTGCCTCTGTGCCCACAAGAACTTTCACTGCCCAACCTGGGTTGCCCAAACCCCAGGCTTGTCAAGGTGCCCGGCCAGTGCTGTGAGGAGTGGGTGTGTGATCAGGCCAGGGGTACTTTGGATGATATGGAGGATTTCTTCAACAATCAGTTCGGACTGGATACTAATGAAGGGGAACTGACCAGCAAGAACGAATTGGTCGCTGTAATCAAAGGAGGATTAAAAATGCTTCCAGGTGAGTCTTGGAAAGATTGTAAATTGCAGTAGGAGGGGCTAGCTATGCATGGCAAGAGGCCAGTTACTAGTTAAAGCTAGTTTAAGCTCCATGTGTAGTTCAATATATGTTAGAGCTAGCTTATAGTCTATATTTTATATTATACTGGCATGCTTTATGTTATAATTAGTTTATCGTCCATGCCTGCATAATTCATATACTAGATATTGATTGTTTCCAGTTGTGGGACATTCTATGTTATAGTTAGATTATTCTCCCTGTTCTCTGTTATAGTTAGATTACAATTCATGTTCTATCTTATAGTTGGTTTTACTCCATGTCCTATGTGTTCGAGTTAGTTTATACTCAATGTTCCACCTTATAGTTAGTTTATACTTCTTGTCCTATCTTATATTTAGATTATATGCTCTATGTTTTATAGTTAGTTTATACTTCTTGTCCTATCTTATAGTTAGATTATAGGTCATGCTCTATGTTTTATAGTTAGATAATACTCCATGTTATAGTTGGTTTATACTTCATGTTCTATGTTTTATAGTTAGATTATACTCCATGATATAGTTGGTTTATACTTCATGTTCTATGTTTTATAGTTAGATTATACTCTGCTCTATGTTTTATTGTTAGTTTATACTCCATGTTCTATATTATGCTGGTATGCTCTACAATAGAGTGAGTTTATGCATACACAACTCATGCACTAATTGTTTGCCCCTGCCTTGCTTCTTTCCAGTTTTTGGATCTGATCCACAAAGTCATATGGTGGAAAACCACAAGTGCATCGTTCAAACTACTTCTTGGTCCCAGTGCTCGAAAACGTGTGGTACTGGCATCTCAACAAGGGTCACCAATGACAACAGTGACTGCAGGCTAGTGAGGGAAACCCGAATTTGTGAAGTCCGGCCATGTGGGCAACCGAGCTACACCAATTTAAAGGTAAGCTGTGCACCAGGAAGAAGCCAGGGTTGGGATTTTTTTTTCTTGAGTAGGAAGTCCAAAGATAACAATGTGAGATCAGGCACTGATGAAACTTTTTTTTTTTCCCGTTTTCTTCCAGAAGGGAAAGAAATGCACAAAGACCAAGAAATCCACAGCCCCCGTGAGATACACGTACGCTGGTTGCTCCAGTGTCAAGAAGTACCGCCCAAAATACTGTGGTTCTTGCGTAGATGGTAGATGCTGTACCCCTCAGCAGACAAGGACAGTGAAGATCAGATTCCGATGCGAAGATGGGGAGACTTTCGCCAAGAACGTCATGATGATTCAGTCATGCAAATGCAACTACAACTGTCCCCACACAAACGAGGCATATCCTTACTACAGATTATTCAACGATATCCACAAATTCAGAGATTAAATAAGGGAAGTTGTCTTGACTTTGCGAGGAACGCGTTGGGGGTGGACGGAGACTCTACTGTTGTGATTGTGAAACTTGTGCCAAGCCCTCCATGGACACTTTGAGGCTGGGCACATGGTCATCTGGACTCGATTTAACGACAGACTGAAATATTTTAAAGGCTTCATACTACTGGAGCACATGAAATCGCTTCTTTTTTTGGAGCATTATTTATATAATTATTCCGTTCTCTGTTAGTAAATTATCTGCTTAGTATTCATCTGACCCTTTAAGAGCTGTTTCTGCGTAATGACAGACCGAAGCAAGTTACATTCCTTCGTGAAGGAGCATTGAATCTGTGGCAGCTATTATCACCAACCTTGCAATTCTTCTGCAAACAGAAATCAGCCGAGGCTCTTTTTCCGCACGTCCCTTTAATTAAATGTGTTTTTATTTATCGAAAATGTAGCTTTTTTTTTTGTTTGTTTTTTGTGACAATTGTAATACTGGAATAAATTGTAAATGATTTAATTTTTATATTCAATGAATTAAAAAGAATTTATTTATGGAATTAATCAATTAATAAAATAATATTTACCTATTTTTATATATATATTTATCCATTATTTTTTTTTACTCTTCCATCTCAGTTTATGGCACAATGCAGGATATAGTTTTACCAGTTGAGTGCTCCATGCTTTGGTCACAGGAATCTCTCTGTATAGATGCTTAGTCAAGTATTGACATGAATATATATATGAATAACTTGAAGAAACCAAAAGAAAGGATTCATTTTTTGGTTAAATTCGGGTTTGTTAAGGAATATAACCTCTTACAATGGGGGTTAAAAGGTTTGCTCAATTAAGAGAGAATTTGCAGGGAAGTGAGATGGGAATTTGCAAATTAAAGTTAAAGAGTTGGAAAAATGTTCCAGTGCAGATGAATCTGAGAATTTTTCCAAATCAGCTACTTTGGTCTAATGTTTGAAATCCCCAATCTCAATTCCCTGCATTTCTTCCATTATTGAGCAGATACTTAAGTGATCTAAAAAATACAGGCCATAAACAGGACTGAAATATAAAATACTGTGTTAGTTCAGTTCACGTACGGCTGCGGCATATTGATTATTTAGTATTTTTTGGGGACTTCCTGTTATGACTGTATCCAGTTCCCTAATACACAACCACTCCAAAAGCCAGCCTAGTAGTTGTGAAGAAATTAGATGCCAGAAAGAGTACCCATTTCTTTAATAATAACATTACTTTATCAGTTATGACACTGTTTGCCAATGGTTACACCAGGAGGGAGAGCACCAACCAATTATGGCTGCAGTGGCGAGGTTCGTTACAGTGACCGTAGTGCTTCATAAAATAAATCTGATAATTAATGTTAAGAAAATATACTGTAGTACTGTGATATCTGAGCAGAATGCCTTTAAAACTGGGGGGATTAGAAGCCCCTCCCCTTTTACTGACTATGATTTTTAGTATATTGCGGTAATGTAAGGTCAGCGACCAGGTTGTGTAAGATGGCGGTGTTAGAGCGAGTTCGTACCATTATATTTTACAAAGTGATAGTCGGTATTAAAGGAGGAACTTAGGATCTTTTTTGTACTGTTTTTATAAAGAGACACTGCCTCTGAGCACATATATTTGAAGTTATTTTTACTTTAAGCATTACTGTCACTTTAAATATCAAGCTGTATCAGTAGGCAGACGTGACATAATCACCATCTGGTTTGTTGGCTATGATATGGGCTGGGGACTGGCTACTTTCCAGGCTTTATCCTCTCCTGTGTGGGCTGTGGATAATAAAGTGGTGGTCTGTATCCCCCTTTGTCCTCAGCTCACAGACTGGGCTTAAAGGGGAGTTTATAGACACCAATCGTCTGCATTACATTAATAACACAAACCCTATATTACTAGTGGCCTCTTATCAACTGCACGGCAGAGTACATCAGGTTGTCTATGGTCTCCATAGAGCCAGCAAAACCCCAAATAATCTGCGTCAGAAAAACAACCCAGGAGCAGTTTCCTGTACTGCAGATACTCAACATTTCTGGGCAATAAAGAAAATACCCAGAGGGCTTAGCTGGCAAGGGAATTGCAAATGTAAAACCAAAGTAGCCATGTTAGAAAAATCCAATTGTATTTCAAACTTTGTTATCGTGGCCTTAATTCCCTCATGGGGCTGCAAATTCTTCTGTAAACCACACGCCCCATATCTATGTGCAATTACATTACCTGTAAAATAAGACTCAAACTGATGGATAATTCAATCTCACTTGGATCAATACCTCAGTAAATCAGTAATTACTGTGAATTAAGCTAATTCATGCAGTCTGCTGGATGTTAAGGAGAAATACTTTTAGACCTGTTTCCGACGCAGATCCTCAGGAGCAGCTTATACTGTAGCTGTCACATTTATGATTCACGGTCTGGAATTAAAACACCATCAAACCATTATGCCAATGGCTGACGGTTTGGGTTTTGTGTCAGTATTTGAAAATAAAAGCTGCCACTTCCACTGGAATGCCATTCCATGTATCTACAACCCTTGCATTGAAGTCATACTTTTCTCACTTTACATCTATGTCACTCACACTTGCCTCCTGCACTCTGAAGATGCCCTTTGTACACCGATCAGCCATAACATTATGACCACCGACAGGCCTCCAAATACCCTCAATCCAATAGAGCATCTGTGGGATATGCTGGACAAACAAGTCCGATCCATGGAGGCCCCACCTCACAACTTACAGGACTTAAAGGATCTGCTGCTAACGTCTTGGTGCCAGATACCACAGCACACCTTCAGAGGTCTAGTGGGGTCCATGCCTTGATGGGTCAGGGCTGTTTTGGCATCAAAAGGGGACCTACATAATATTAGGCAGGTGGTCATAATGTTATGGCTGATCGCTGTATATTTTAAATGTAAAAAATGCAATACGCACTCTGTCGCTAAAAAAAGCACAGTACATTCCGTGTGTTGTTCAACTCACTTTGAAGGAATGGAGCTATTTCTCTACCCTGAGCTAATTAAACATCTGATAACAAATTCTTTGGACACAATCTGAACACATTCTGCTTCCGAAACAAAAGCAGTGTTAGAAATTCATACTCCGTGACCATTACAGAAAAAGTAAACAAGGCCCTACATGAAGCCTCAGTGTTTTCCATTCCAAGTACAAACGTCCATTAGTTTCAAGATCACTTCCTGTGATGTCATCAGACATGCAAATTACAGCATAAAATATTATTCACAGTTGCCAGGTCTGAAAGTAATAAAACAATAATTAAAAGCAGTTTCCCCGCGCATTTCACTATTTATTCCAATTTGGCCACGGATATATTTCTGAAACCTGCACACAAATGTCGATTCTCGCACAAATGCAGGATGAAACCGAAAGTATGATCTGGAACCACAAGGCCTGGCCTGCATAGGAAGAAGAACCTGGAACCAGAGATACGGACACTAGTGTTCAGCCAATGGTCAGGTACACCAAGGTTGAGCCTCATCCACCAGCCATTGGGGGGCTTGCACGGTTGAGACAAACACAGGTAGCAAGAAGTAATATCATCAAGAAGATCAAAAAGGAGAACCACAAGGATACTCACATATGCAGGCATAGACTCAGAGGAAATGGAGCCTTTATGGATGAGAGAAGTCCAAATGACTGCATTGATTGCAATGTTTTACTCCCCCTGATGTTCCCTATTTTTCCTTCCTGTTCCCCCTTTTTATTTATAAAACTAAATACTTTAATAAAAATACATATTACATGGTAGAAGCCAGGCCTACGAGGTACCATCTCAAAATCTAGTGAAACAGAGGGAGTTATTCATAAAGGTCCCTTGTTCTAGAAGTGGAGCAGTCACCATAGAAACCAATGGAATGTTTTCAGCTGATTACATCACTTTTAGAACTTTGCCCTAGAAATGACCTTGACATTTAACCCCCGATGAGTCGACAGCTAGTTCCAAGGAATATTCAGGTATTTACAGGGTGTTAGTGCTGAGCAAGGCTCGTCAGCTTAACCTTCAATTTCAAAATAATTCTCATTTTTTCACATTACATAATGGACGTCAGCAAAGCAGGTTCCTGTTTGTGTGTCTGCGAGTAAAGAATGACTTGCTTTGTGTGTAGGAGGGAGTTTGTTTTAAGCAAATGATCTTGAAGACGAGACGGCAGCTAATGGTAATAACTGATTAAAGGGAAATATGCTGATTAATGGTCAGGAATGCCAGGAATGTCAAGAACGATTCCAGTGCAGGCTAGAAAGTAAAGCCATATTTTAATTACTATCCAGGGGGTAAAAGACTAGATGTCTCACGCAAGGAGAGGAAGAGGAGGTGTTGGTTCAAGTGGCAGGGGGTAAAGAAGAATCTGGAAGAGAAGTGTTGTGTGAAGTCAGGAAAAGGCAGAGGTAAATGGGGGGGGGGGGGGGGGGGGAGAAGGTTTGCAAAGGGGCAGATGAGAAGGATTCTTATTGTGGAGGACTGAGAATTGCAAGAGAGCTTTCATAGTCTGGAGGTGGAACATAATACAAAGGAAGGGGCTATGAGATGGATGGGGGTGCGTAAAAAGGGACTGTGCCAGCCGGATCCTGCAATGTCCTGATTCTCTGCTACACCAGACAACAAATATTGTACTTACGCTCTAAAGCTGAACGCGCTACCAGGCATGTGCAATAGGGCTGGGCCACTGGGGGAGCATATTGATAGGTATGGGGTATACAGGTAAGCAGGTTGGGATTTGAAAGTTGCACAGGGAGTGGTGGGAAGGAAGAGTGTGCATGGATAACGTCTAAGCTTGTGAGGAGAATGGATAACGTCTAAGCTTGTGAGGAGCATGGATAACGTCTAAGCTTTTGAGGAGATGGATAACGTTGAATCTTGTGAGGAGCATGGATAACATTGAAGCTTGTGAGGAGCATGGATAATGTTGAATATTGTAAGGAGCATGGATAACGTCTAAGCTTGTGAGGAGCATGGATAACGTAGAATCTTGTGAGGAGCATCGATAACATCGCAGCTTGTGAGAAGCATGGATAATGTCTAAGCTTGTGAGGAGCATGGATAACGTTGAAGCTTGTGAGGCGCATGGATAATGTTTTAGCTTGTGAGGAGCATGGATAACGTCGAAGCTTGTGAGGAGCATGGATAACGTCGAAACTTGTGAGGAGCATGGATAATGTTGTAGCTTGTGAGGAGCATGGATACCGTTGAAGCTTGTGAGGAGCATGGATAGCATTGAAGCTTGTGAGAAGCATGGATAATGTTGAAGCTTGTGAGGAGCATGGATAAAATTGAAGCTTGTGAGGAGCATGGATAGCGCTAAAGCTTGTGAGAAGCATGGATACCGTTAAAGCTTGTGAGGAGCATGAATAGCGTTGAAGCTTGTGAGAAGCATGGATAATGTTGAAGCTTGTGAGGAGCATGGATAACATTGAAGCTTGTGAGGAGCATGTATAACATTGAAGCTTGTGAGGAGCATGGATAGCGCTAAAGCTTGTGAGAAGCATGTATAACGTTGAAGCTTGTGAGGACCATGGATAACTTCGAAGCTTGTGAGGAGCATGGATAACGTCTAAGCTTGTGAGGAGCATGGATAGCGTTGAAGCTTGTGAGAAGCATGGATAATGTCTAAGTTTGTGAAGAGCATAGATAACGTTGAAGCTTGTGAGGAGCATGAATAGCGTTGAAGCTTGTGAGAAGCATGGATAATGTCTAAGCTTGTGAGGAGCATAGAAAACGTTGAAGCTTGTGAGGAGCATGGATAGCGTTGAAGCTTGTGAGGAGCATGGATATGACCGGATTAGCTATTGTAGGGAAGAATTGACAAATAGACTGTACTGGGGAGGAATAGCTGTATTTGCCATGGTTGGGTTTGCTAGTTGGGATAGCTGGATCCATAAATGTGGGTGGAAATTGGTAGAGCGTGAAAGACGGGTGGGTATGGTAGCCAGGTGGGTCACTGTGGGGACTGATATCAGGGTAGGCAATGGAAGCAGTGCAAACTTGGGAGCTGGAGTGGCAAGGAGTGATAGCCAGCTCCTGGAGATATGAAGTGGTAGCCAGGTGGGCCATAGTGAGGAGTGATAGCCAGCTCGTGGAGAAATGAAGTGGTAGCCAGGTGGACCAAAGCAAGGAGTGATAGTCAGCTTGTGGAGATATAAAGTGTTAGCCAGGTGGCCATAGTGAGGAGTGATAGCCGGTTCGCTGACGGTATGACGTGGCAGCCGGGTGGGTCATGACAAGGATTAATAGCCAGGAATCTGGATAAGACATAAAAAAGCGTCACTATTTATATATAACTGCCGGTGTTCCCAGGAGGCGGAGCTGACCGCTACGGTGCATAGAAATTACAACCTTATATGTTGTCATCATATTCCAAACCTTGTTTTGGAATTTAAATACCACCTGGGATTGGTTCTATAGAGGGTAAACGTGTCTGAGCAGCAACTGTTAGAACACAGAGTGAAATTTAAATCCCTCATGCGCTCAGGTCAATCAACTATTTTAAAGACAGAAGAGTTTCCATTCTATGTGAGTTCAGTCACAGGTTATGTGATTCACAGCTCGCTGGGTATCACAGACTTTTCTGTTATACTTGCAGGGATTGGCTAAGTGTCCTTACAAAGACACCAGAGTCCGTGACCAGGTCAGTGAGGTCATCATAGAACATCATTAAATTGTCCAGTATATAGCCAGCGTGTCCAATGCTGGTGCCCACCCCTGGGTGTGCTAGTGAATATAGCAGGTGACATCTTGCAGCAGTGTTTTTTTGTGAATCCTACCCCTAATGAGCCTTGCCGTCAGGCTTGGCGAAAGTTACTAGTCTACCGGAGCAGGGGAAAAACAACGGCCATGTCAGCAAGTGTCAGATAAAAAAAAAGAACAAAATTCGAAGGAAGTATGCATTTAAATATCCTGCACGTGCAGTGCTACACAGAATCCTCCAAATATCATACCTACCAAGTGCCCCTTTTTATGAGGGACAGTCCCTATTTTGTAGCCAAATCCAGCTAGCCCTCTTTCCTCTTCTGCTGCTCCTCTTTTCACAAGGCAGTTCTCCTAAATAAGGTGTCCTTTTTCCGATGGTCTCTGGGCTATTTCCTGAGACACCCTGGAGCCATCTTACGATTCCTGCAGGCGAGGAAGCTAAATAGGCACAAAAGATTACTCTTATGGCATTCCTGGATGGTGAGTGGCGTCTGTCTTATCTCCTTGCGCGCTATTGGCTGTGTGCCGCGCAGATGATCATGGTCCGTGAGATCGTAGCCTCTAAAGGGTGAATATCTTTTGATTGGAGTGGCCTTCTCCCTCATTTAAAGAAACATATTAGGTTTGCTCCCTATTTAAGGCTGGATGAGCATCATGTGATTCCCAAACTACCGCAGTGCCAAGGTTAGCCATCACTATAACAGAAATAATACACAGGTTTTGGGAATTAATACATTTCACATGAAAATCTATTTTGCTGCTGTGTGGTGGGGTACGGAGTACTTTTGTTTTGGGGGCTGGGAGGGAGGTGAGTTCCTAAATAGAACCATTTGATCAGAACACAGAAGTCAGTAAACAAATGAAACCAGACATGAGGAATGCCCATAAAATGCAGCTGAAATTAAAGTAAGCACGATGATGGGGAACAGATGTGGCGGATAGGACTGTGCCTGCGAAGGTCTCTGCAAAAATACAGTAAGATCTGGACACAGATTTACTGTCAGGACGGCTCTGGACCGAATTCTAGGCTAGAGAATTATTCAAATCACAAATGCTTTGAAATATTAAATAGATGGATGATGGTTAAAGAGGCCTCTGTCATCTAAACGTTGCTAGCGGTGTGAAGAGAGATTAAACAAATATATTTAGCACTTGCTAGGAGAATTGCCAGCAAATGAATAGATGTAGAGAAAAAGGTGACTGTGCCGTCTCTGGTTCATGACATCACTTTATGGACTGCTTCGGTGGAGAATATTAACTATACCGTGTGCTATCAGGGGGATACGTACCCTGGGGGTCAGTTGAACCTAGACTGAAACAACCTATTAAACCATCATGTTGGCCATAATGATATCTTTACCTTTCATGGGAATATTAGCAATTTCATCCACTAGCAGAGGGGTAGTCAATCTGTTGCCCTCAGATCAGTAGGGTTGACACTTTTTCTTCCAAAAAGAAATACCAGCCAAAGGCGTGGGTCATAATCAGGCGACAGAGGCGGAGCCAAAAAGGGGCTGAGTAACTCAACATTATGTTTCCCTGCAAGATGAAGCTTCAGCCTCCCTGTTACAGGAGCTCAGTTTCTTTCATAGTTTACAACCTAATATTTTACTTTTCATTGCTATGTTCTACATACACTGTAATATACGAACACGGTCTAGGTCAGACCTGGAAACAATGCCAAGTTGCAAGGGCTTGATTTGTCATTTGTGCCTGGCCTTTCAAACATGATGGACAGCATTACATAGCTTGTGTCCTCTGTAATTTTGGCTGAATTATCAGCACTAGTATCAATGATTCTTGTTCAAGTCACAACAAAATTGCAAAACAAGGTATAGGACTAAATATATTTACTTTCTGTGTTCCTTTACAGCATCTGAGACACATTAGCTAGGCCAGTGGACATGACAATGTGATCTTATGCATTTCTAACTACTGAAACTCCCTTTAGCCAAATAAAAAAATAAAACACAGATTAAGTGAGCTGGCAAATGTTCCATAAACAATGTTTTTTTTTTAGTAATTCACACAGGACACACAGACAGAAAAGGTGCATAGTGTGTAATGAAGTAATCAAGGAGTGTGTCCATATCCACAACACTACAGCCAGGGGGAACCAAGTCACCTCTCATGTGATCTGCTTAGGAATGAAATTCTGATTTATTAGGTAATAAGGACAAGATCACTAGATACATAAAGAATAAAACATGGAATATGGGCAATTCCCCAGGAAACTCTAGTATGTGGGTTCTGTATAATTCCACATGCAATGAAAATAACAACCTCAGCCTTTGCATTGGATTGTGCACTAACCTGCAGCCAGTGACCACATGGATGACATCATGGCACACACAACATGTAAATGTGCAGTCTGTCACCTCACTTCTCCTGCTGTGAAGGATGCTCTCCTGCGGCACGTGCCTGGCAGGGCTGGGGGCGGGGCCATATCCGGACTCTCTCTTCTCACTGGCCCAGAGACTGTGCGCAGCCGCAGTGAAGAAACCCAGCCCTGCTCTCCAAACGACAAATAAAGTTTCTGCTGTTCAAAAGAACAACAACAACAACAAAACAAAAATCCCAAGCATTGCAATGCAGGTATGTTAGCTATCCCAGCACCTGATTACCGGCCAGGTGGCAACCCTATCTCCAGGATTATATTTCCCATACTCCTCTGCTAGACTCTTAGCTGGTAGAGCATTATGGGAGATGTAGTCCATCAGCAGCTGGAGGGCCACAGGTCTCTTACCTCTGCACTTAAAGATTATCTATGTTTTTTAGGTGGGCCCATAGACTCTGGCTTTCACACCTGTCTTATTTTAAACGTCATCCATACAGATTGTGGGCTCAGCTGGCCATAGATAAGGAAATCTCTCCAAACTCTCACTTATTACACAATGCATTAAGCAGGGCACAGCAGTAACAAGGGTGAGGCTATTGTGGCATTAGGCCAGCGACAATGGCTACATAACTGGACTCTCATGCAATGGAGCTTCACATCTCTATCACTGCTGCCCTGCTCTGATCACGTCTTAATAACTTATACACAAAGTTTGCAAAGAATTTATTAGAGAAAAGCTATATAAAAATATAATCCAGGTAATAAATGACATCATTAGTACAAAAACAGGTGCTATTTGTATATGTGAGTATTTACTGTTGTGTTTTTGTACTAATGATGTCATTTATTACCTGGATTATATTTTTATATAGCTTTTCTCTAATAAATTCTTTGCAAACTTATGGCACTGTATGATTTATCTTATTAATTTTCGTTCTGTGTGCTCCTCCTGCCCTCTTTGTGTATATACTATTATTTTGGGGTGCTTTATGGACTCCCCTTGGGGTGATGCACCACGTTATATGTATTGATATCACTTTGGAGTGCTTCTCTGTCTATTTTGTGTTTTACACGTCTTAATAACTGCCAGGAAGCCATTTGCACGATTTCTATTTACGCCTCTGAAAGCGCTAGCTCTGCTGCAAGGCCAACACTGTTTTTCTAGCAGGGGTACCTCACCTGGTTTGTCTATGTACAATGTATAGTTAAATCACTGTGATGGAATGTTCATCTCACCTGCATCTCACCTCTTAGTGAATACTGTTTATAAAGGTCCCCAGTCATTTTTTGTTTTTCATTACACCACACAGCCACTGATATATTTAGTTTTCTTCCTAAAATTGAAAAGAGCGCATAAAGCACAACGCAGGGTATTATACCCCTGCGAGAATGAATAGGTGCCGTCTGTCCCAGAAACTTGAAGGAAATGATTTTAAGGCTGCAAATATTTTGATTTGTTTCCCATTTTGTGGTCAGTTGCAGCTACAGTGGGGTGTGCCAGAGATGAGGAGTTTTATTAGCTAAAGATTCTCAATGTGGAACTTCCTGTCTCTTTTCATGATTCCGTACATTCCTGAGTATTACTGACAGTGCTCGAGATATACACATGCATCTCTATCCCGCCTGCCAAGGACCTTCCCCAAAAACCCAGCACTGTTATTCTTGGCCTGGAACTCGGCTTCCAAGCTTGATTTATTACACATATCCCCCACCTCCTAATTGGAAAATATTTCTGCATCTTAATCAGGAATTAAAAAAAAAAAAAAAAGAAATCTGGGTGAATAAACCATTAAGTGACCGCACGCTGGTAAAAAATATGTGCACTTTTTTGTGGGGCGTAAAGGCGGGGCATTTTACGGGAAGTTTTAGATGACTTTACAGCCAGTTTGTAACTATTTGTATATATAAAGCTATTCACTGCATTTAACAAACGTTTTATTGTCAGTTTTATTACAGCCTTGATATAAAAAAAAAAGGGAAACCACAGTGGTAAAGCAGGACAGAGGGATTCACAGTTGGCACACTTGGCAGGTATGACGGAAGTGGCTGAAGAAGTGATCTGTTATTCAGATTCCAGCAATATATGATATATTACTATAGGGTACACTGTTCCTTTAACACTCAGCTTTGATGAGCTTGGATAGATTAATGATCACACACCGCACATCATCGAAAAAAAAATTCAGCCCAGTTTCAGAATACTTTCATTAGTCCCTGGCCTTATTTTACATCTAGGATAGCCTTATGCCGATGCTTAAACTCCTTCACTGTGTTAATCTCTACCACTTCCGCTTAAAGTCTATTCCTTACAACCACTACCCCCTCAGTGAAGTAATACTTCCTGATATTACTTTTAAACCTAAGTCCTAAGAGTGAAAGGTAGGTGCTGGGGCAAGTCCTGAGTGCAAAGTGGGTGCTGGAGCATGTCCTGAGTACAAAGTGGGTGTTGGCCACTACGGTAAGTCCTGTGAGTGCAAGTCTGGGTGCTGGGGTCAGTCCTATGAGTACAAATCTGGGTGCTGGTGTAAGTCCTGTGACTTACAAAGTGGGTGCTGGGATCAATCCTGAGTGCAAATCTTGGGTAGGAAGGGCGTGACAATGTGGGGAATATTGCAGCTGGGCACATCAAAATGCACATTCATCTATGTAGACAAAAATCCTTGCACCGGCCCTGCACTTGAGAGATAACCTCCAATCACCAAGGAGAAGCTCTGTGCAGCACCAGAGTACATTTGGGTCCACAGTCAAGCTGATAATCATTAGCTGTAGCTGAAATAGCATGTCTTGGCCCGGCAAAGTGGCACTTAAGTCAACTGACACATTGTGACCCATGCAATGGAAGGGCCCAGCAGTGCAGGCGTGTGTTTTTGGTGGCTGGTTCTATTTTTAGGTAGGGGCCTGGAGCTGCAGCTCTATCACCCTTACATTAATCAGGACCTGAGGATATTACCTTATGTTTCATCGAAAGATTGCATCAAATGGTGGCATTTTATATAAAAAATGCTTTCATGAAAGAATACAAATAAAGTTACTTTTTGTGCCCTGTGTGCTCCAAGATGCTCTATCAGGGGGCAGACATGTTGTTCGGAATCTTGAGTCAGATCTTCCTTCATCTAACCCAGGATTCTATACATCATGTCTGGCTCATCATAGATATGGAACATTTCTATTTAATCTTTCAATTAAACCGAAGTTCACCGTATGCCTACACTTGTCCTTTAACACTTGCAGCGCTGATGTGAAAGACTTGACACACTAACCGTCTGAGCTAGCGCTTCAGCATCCTGACAGGAATTAAAGGAACATCTGAAACCTTCCTGCCTCTCATAGAAACAGCTACATAAACAGGATGTTTTCCTTTCTGTCCCTGGAAATATTCTTGGGGTTTTCAGAATATATACAGCTCTATAAACTATATTCTCCAAATTCCAGTCATTTATTTACTGCACTGCGAAATGTGTTTTTTTTTCTCTAGTTTCCCTGAGACATAGCGGACATTTATCCCAAATCAAACCACATGCAAATCCATGGCAACGCGGTAACCAAACAAACAGGCCGTGTACACAGCCCTCCTCTCCCCTGACCAGAATCTGCATCCAGTTTAATCCAATCCCATGGCAACAATACAAATACGCACGCCACGTTTGGACTATTGAAGAAAAATGTTTATGCATTTCTTCAGATCTCCGCTGCAACCCTTTTTTAACCAAATAAAGCCACAAGTCAAACAGACTCTGGCCGTGGCCTGTGGCTAGCCTGTGTGCCAGAACCAGGAAGGCCAAAACCACGGAGGCTGTTGGACTAAAGCAATGAATCAGAAACAGAAAACTGACAGATGCCTCTTCTCTGAAATCCTTGACTCTGTCCTTCATAAAGGTTTACAATGTCATCTTTATTACAAAAATCACATTAAAAGGACAACTGGAAGATTGTACTAAGTGTAGGCCTTTAAATAAAAACACTTTAATGAATGAATATAAATAAAAGTACTGTATTGCGCTCTCTCTGCTCCGTGAAGGTAAATCCCGGACTTATATGTGGCTTTATTCATAAGAGAGGGAATTGCAGGGATTTTAAAACTTCAGGCCAATGTAGCCGAGCTGGAAAATTAAACTTTCTGTCTCAATTCAGAGAAACGTGTCACCAGCAGATAAGAACCATTCGGTCCATCTAGTCTACCCAATTTCCTGAATACTTCCATTAGTCCTTGGCCTTGTCTTATATCTAGGATAGCCTTGTGCCTATCACACGCCTGCCTAATCTCCTTCTCTGTGTTTACCTCTACCACTTCCGCTGGAAGGCTATTCCATACATCCACTACCCTCTCAGTAAAGTAATACTCCCTGATATTATTTTTAAATCTTCTTTGTCCCTCTAATTTAAGAATTCCCTGCAATTCTCTCCCATGAATAAGGCCCAGAATTTGGGGTCAGATGTGTCAGATCTTCCTTCACCTGAGCCAAAATTGGTAGTGCAGAGACAAGCCTGGTGAGTTCTTCCTGCTGGAACAGCTCATTTGTCTTTGCATAATGCATTGTTAACTCACCTTCACTTTTAGTGAATTACTCCCAAAGACTTGTGCACATCCGTTAATTCAGCGTGGTCTCTGTCAATCTGGAAAGAAGGAAAGGATTTATGAATTTGAATGCTAAGGGAGAATGTGAACAGTTTGGAAGAAGTAGGAGGGAGCATAAGGACGTTGAAAAAAAAGGGGGAGCCAAGGCCTCAGAGGAGTTACACAAGATGTCGATGCTCAGGTAGAAGAGGGAGCACAGATGATCCTGAAGATTCATAGGTAAGTTCCTTTGTTCCAGCATACTGCAGGATACAAGGTAAGTATTAAGTGACCTATTTAATATGGCAATGTTTTATCCTTAAGGTTTAGTACCTCCTTCATTTCAAATATGTATATATTCAGCATTTGTCCTAGGGATCTTGCCCATAATTTTCTTTTTTTAAGTAGTGGAGAAGTCAAAAGATTGTTTATGGAAAGTTCTGGACAAAAAAAATGCAGCTCTTCTTCCTGTTATCTGGAAAAGGCAGGGAATCTGTCTAAATTGACCACTGTACTCTATTTAAACAAACTGAGAACGCTGTGGGTTTCCTGCAATGAATTTCAAAGCGCCAAACACATTCCTTCTTCCGAACAAACACGTTTAAAGAGAAAAACCCAGAGGAAAAAATGTTTAATCGCATCCTTTCAAAGATCCATCACGATTAGATTGTTTTACTCCACAGGAAAAAAAAAAGTGACGTTCTCTCCGAAAATAAAAGTCTCGGGTTATGAATTGAGGTTTTTACCCTGGGAAACATTTCAGAATAAAACGGAAAAGGTATAAATATAATCAGAATCCCCATTCAGCCCAGGATCTATTCAGAGTTCAAAGCAGTAAGATGATTGGGACTTCTGTTCCTACAAAGAAAAGGATTATCCAGCCGCCATCCATCCCACAAACTATGGATAGAGCTATAAACGCATCTGATCATATGAAAATAGTTCTGACAGGCTGTGATGCCAGCAGCCAATCAGAAACTGGGATCTCCTGATTTAATCTCATTAAAGAGCCACTTCACTTTTTTTTCCACCTTTGCTTCAAAAATAGAAGGCCAAATGAAACATTTAATGGACTTAGTACGAAATTAAACTGGGATGAAGTTTTCTGGGTCCCCTATGTTGATGCCATGTAAAGACGAGGGTCTCTCACTGTGACCATCGGAAAGCATGATGGCTAGCAGTCAGATAAGATAACTGATGGCATGTGAAAGTGAGGGTCTCTCACAATGTCGGACGTGACAGACCCCAGTTGAACACTAGCAGCAAGCCTCTGGTCTCACTTGCTGCAGCTCCGATGCACATTGGCATTACTTCAGGCAGGTGGCACCAGGTTCTTAATGTTTGCCTATATTATTGAAGCACAAGTTTAAAAATCGTTAAGTGCCCTTTTAAATATCAGTATTAATAAGCATTTGTAATAAGGAGAACCCGATGATGGGATTTCAAGCTGGAGAGTTAGTACTCTCCAAGACAAACACTGTAAAGGAATTGTACACTTCCTAGGACATACATATGGCTATCCCTAGGTGCTAATAAATCTGATCTTTTGTTACAGGCAGGCTAGATTGGCCAACTGATTCTTATGTGCTGCCAGAGAATGACAATGATGTACAGTCCCCCCCCCCCCCCCACACTCTACTTACAGTGAGAAGTGGGAGAAACCAAAGGATCAGAGGAGTTACACAAGGTGTCGGTGCTGAAATAGAAGCGGTAGCAGAGAAGAGGCTAAATTGTTTGTTCCAGCACCTTGCAGAATATAAGGCAGATATTAGGTGAACTGCCCAACATGGCTAATTTTTATATTTTAATATTTATAAATAATACTGTTGTGTATTAATAATCTCCATTCTTTTTCCTCGTGCCTGCAAAACACCATGGATAAACCTCTCGCCCTCATTAACCCTGCACACTCTTCAGTGTTTAAGTCATGGTCTTTAGTGACATGCAGTATTTAAATGGCGTTTCCCTGTTTCTAGGCCGCTGGGAGGAAGCGGATCATTTCTGGGCCGATGATTGCATATTTTCAGATGGGAATAATAGGAGTTTTACATGATTTGATTACTGACATAATGCCGTCCTCTCTCAGTATGGAATTGGAAATATTAAAAGCTTCCAAATATTTCTCCCTCTAGCTCATCTCGGTAACTGGATAAAAGTTTGGATTTTTGGGTCAGCAGTTGCGCATGGGGTCGTGTTACCAGATGTGTCCCAATTTCTAGATTGACAAAAATGTCATCGGCATTCCAGATAGCTGCGCCCCCCACGTTAACCCCCCCCCCCCCAGCGCCTGAAAGCTGCAGTTCATTATTAATTGCAGCACACATGTGACTTCACAGGATCAAGGTCTCTTACAGAAGCGTTGGGATTAGAAGAAAAAAACAGAAATGAAAGCAGGACAGGACAAGTCTGTTAAAATGCGTATGCACCTTTACCCTCCAGCCAAAAACACATTCCAAGGGATTCTTTCAGGCAGCAGAGAATAGTTTTATTCCTGCTGGTGTGAACGATCACATACTGTCAATCTGTAAACAGAAACCGAATTCCATTACTGCACATTACCTGCCCGTCAGAACGCCCATTCTCTGCCAGCTAAACTTCCCTTTCTCTGCCTGATATTACTGGCCATTCCTTGATAGGGAGACTGCCAGCTGGGCCACCCACTCCCTGCATGAGAGTCCACCAAATCCAACCTCGTGATAATGCCCACTGCAGACCTTAGGGACTGCCCATTCTGTGCCAGAGGGACTGCCCAATTCATTCCGGTGAGACTGGCCACTCTCTGGCAGTGGGATCACCCAGTCTGTGCCCAAGACAGCCCACTGCCTGTCATTGTCGACCACCTTTCAGCTGCTAGCTAGACTGCCAGCTCCCTGAAAGTTGGATGTCCCAGTTTGCGTTTGTTCACTCCCTTCCAGTTGAATCCACCACTCCAGCGGATCTAGCAATGGCAAGGAACCAGATGTGTTTCCATTGGGCTTTGACTAAAATCATCAAAAACAGAACTTATTAACGATCACGCCGGCCAAATTATCCAAATTACTGATCCCAGAAAGCATGAGCCATAGAAATAAGAAAACTGAAACGCCTGAAATACAAGAAATGTCTGCCCGCTCTTACATAAACCACAAAAACTGACCTTGTGTTTGATGGAGACTGCTTGCCCTAATACACAGTCTGAATTGGAGGAGTCTTCCGATGCATCGGAACGAACATAAAAACAAGGCAACGGACCCCACCACGAGGTCTCAGCACTAAAGTGTCCACCTAGGAGGCATTTACAGAAAGCTTGATAAAAAGGCCCAAACGAAGACGACGACGCAGGGTTGGCAGCTGACGCATCAGTGCATACTTCTCCTTGATACCTTGTCAAGCCAATATACATGTGCAGGGAGGAAGGAGGTCAGAGATGGTCCTGATAGGGCTGATGAGACACCTCCGACCCAATTCAAACTCTGGCAATAATACTGGATTGTTTTCGGGTCAGGAAGGCCCCCTAGGCTGTGCAAGGGACACGGTGATTAAACCGCACAGTATCGCGGATAAAATGGCCATATTAACAAAATACTTCACATTTCTCCTATGAGGGGAACACGCTGCAAATATTTCAAGACCTCATGATTGAAACACGTAGAGAAGGTCGGTGTCCACACTGAAGGCCCATCTGCACAACATAGGTATTAACGACGACACAGATTAAACTCTACACTGCTCCTGCCTGAAGGAAACTGGAGTGATTGTTGCCCCTTTTTTTGGCAAACATATCTCTATAGTCTCTTTTGACTTTGCTGCTTTTCTTCTCAAGCTCTTTTTATTTTTCACTTTTTCATTTTGTTACTCTCTTTTAGCTATGCCGATAATTATGTATGTGACCACGAGAGGGCGCTCTTTGTTTACATATTGAGGGCCCTTGGCAGCAATTACCATTATGCTGGTAATTTCTTTAAAATTGTACCCTAGCCTACACATAAATCAGTTTGGAGATTATTATAGCTAACGAAGCATCGCTTAACAATGCGTGACTTTACATGTCACACTTTCTTGTTATTTTTGTGCCTTAACTACAGTTTATAACTTTTTTATACTTTATCTGATTTACAAATGCGATGTACACATTTTGAGTTGAAAAAAATCTTTAATAAAAACGTGTTTTAGCCAAAAAAGAGTTGGCTAAAACACGCCCAGCCTTTATTTTTCCGTATCTGCTTACAAAAAGCAAAAAACGATACGGCTGGCCCTACATTTTTCCAAAAATGTTTCTAATGGAAGATTAGACAGGAAAAGTCCCTACAAAATGTTCATTATTATCCTGCATCCATATTGGTCTTTACACCGGCCCTGGACCATCCAAATCCTTTTGGCTTCAAGTAAATGATTCATTTATCCAAGTGTGAAAAGCTTAATATTGAAGTATTTTTTTTCAGACACACAGGGTATTTTTTCTTTATTTAATCCTGTGCTCCTATTTTTAGCAGAACATGTAGGATTTGACGTTTTTATTCAGTTATAGCGCCTGAGAGTAATGCTCAGCCATAACCAGTTCCCTGCTGTCTACTCATAACATTAATCTGACAGCTGAATACACTGCGTGTAAAATAGGCCATCTTCTCTTACAGTCTCTGCTTCATCCACAGATATGCAAAAAAATAAAAAATAAAGACATTGGTGGTTACTTAAAAACGGTTCTGAATACCCAGCAATGTTCCATTGGTTTTCATGGTGATTGTCACATTTTTTGGAACTTTGTGACACTGGGGGCATCTCTGTGGAGGCATTGCGACAGTGGAGAGGCACTGTGGAGTCTTTGCGACAGTGGAGAGGCACTGTGGAAGCATTGCGACAGTGGAGAGGCACTGTGGAGTGTTTGCGACAGTGGAGAGGCGGTGTGGAGACTTTGCGACAGTGGAGAGGCACTGTGGAGCCTTTGCGACAGTGGAGAGGCACTGTGAAAACTTTGCGACAGTGGAGAGGCAGTGTGGAGACTTTGCGACAGTGGAGAGGCACTGTGGAGACTTTGCAACAGGGGAGAGGCACTGTGGAGCCTTTGCGACAGTGGAGAGGCACTGTGAAAACTTTGCGACAGTGGAGAGGCACTGTGAAAACTTTGCGACAGTGGAGAGGCAGTGTGGAGACTTTGCGACAGTGGAGAGGCAGTGTGGAGACTTTGCGACAGTGGAGAGGCACTGTGGGGGCATTGCAAAAGTGGAGAGGCACTGTGGGGGCATTGCAAAAGTGGAGAGGCACTGTGGGGGCATTGCAAAAGTGGAGAGGCACTGTGGGGGCATTGCGAAAATGGAGAGGTACTGTGGGGGCATTGTGACTGTGAGGAAGCCCTGTGGGGGCATTGTGACTGTGAGGAAGCCCTGTGGGGGCATTTCAGTAAAGATTATTTTCATTAATTCCATTATGATTACCAGTAAGGGCTCGATATAAATATTTTTGTGGTTACTGTGCTGCAAAGACATTCAAAATCCTTTAAATATTCCATGCAAGGTCCTCAGGGCTGGATCTCAGTGGATTGCGCGGTTTTTAATGAAGCCATTTGTGGATCGATCACCATGGAAAGCAATGGAATGTTCCTGCTGATGATACCACTTTTAGAATTCTGCCCCCCCCTCCCCCTCATGACCTCTATAGAAGTAACCCCCCAATATGATCTACAGCAGGACTGCAGACATTACTCTGGGATGTAGATGGGCATTTCATTTATTTAGGATGATCAGAGGGATAGTGATGCTGCATTAGATTATCAGTGCGCCCAGAGGTTACTTGGCAGCATTAAGACATGTAGGAGCGCTGTGCAGATAACATGTGGCATGAGATTCTGCCCATCAGTTTCTTTTACCCCCATATTGTTTCATTCCTTCCATGTCCACTTGAACAGTAATTGGCAAAATCATTTGTAACCAATCATAACAGCCGCCGTCTCTCTATTCTGTATGACGTGCAAATTCATAAAGATACAATGTATTTTTGAGCAGGGTGATGTACTGGTGTCTTTTATGTTACGTTTGTCCCACCAAATGGAAATTCACTAAATTAGATAATTTGCATACTATGTCTCAAGGTGATGTCATAATCAGGGGACAGCACATATATTTCAAACAGAAATATGAAACAATCAAGGGTAGTTATACAACACTGAACACCCTGCTCACTCATTCTACTCACAGTACATGCCAACTGTCTATTTACTCTGAAACACAAGGCATCATTTAGAAGAATGAAAGCAGAGCCCCCCTGTGGAGAAGAGAGGGTACTGAATAAACAACCTTTTCTTTTCTGTAAAACTTATGCAATATGGCCACCATGGTGCCAGGTCTGTTACATAAAATGATTTAAAAAAATATTGTACCATTTAATGAGTACTCATATATATCTCAATAATACTGGTAAAACAGGAATATATATAACTTCCAAATATTCTAAAAATGTAACACCCCAAACTCATTAGTGAACCTTGGGTAAATGAGAACATAATGTGTTATTTTTCCAGATATTTCTAGAGGCTCAGATGTTTTTTTTATCTTTCATTCTAGAGGAGAGAGCAGTTACAGGTTCAGATGGTCTTTATCCTTCATTCTAGAAGGCAGTTACAGGCCCAGATGGTCTTTATCCTTCATTCTAGAGAGCAGTTACAGACCCAGATGGTCTTTATCCTTCATTCTAGAGGGCAGTTACAGACCCAGATGGTCTTTATCTTTCATTCCAGAGGTGGGGGCAGTTACAGGCCCAGATGTTTTTTTTCTTTCATTCCAGAGGACAGAGCAGTTACAGGCTCAGACAGTGATTATCTTTCATTTGAGAGGAGAGCGTAGTTACAGGCTCAGAGGGTGATTATCTTTCTTTCTAGAGGAGAGGGCAGTTACAGGCTCAGAAGGTGATTATCTTTAATTCTAGAGAGAGCAGTTACAGGTTCAGATTGTCTTTATCTTTCATTCTAGAGAGGGCAGTTACAGGCTCAGAGGGTGATTATCTTTCCTTCTAGAAGAGAGGGCAGTTACAGGCTCAGATGGCCTGGCTTGCTTGCAGCTAGAGGATCATCAGCCATACCGCACTGACAAGGCCATTATAGGCCGAAACGTACATCTGTGGTTTGTGGTGTTCCTCGTGCAGAGGAGACTAGCCATGTATTTTGGGTATGGACTGCCCTTATGGGTGGGATTAGCCGGATATGCTACTGGTGTGGTTTCCTCCGATATGGTGTAAGTAAGCAAAAAAAAAAAAAAAAACCGGAGTTGCCCTCCTGAGTAGGTACTATCCTACAGGACAGACTATTGTAGTGCTGTCTGGTCTTGGGGAGTTTGTGCACCCACCCCTCTTTCTGCTCACCACAGGCCCAGATAAAGGACTTTATCTTTCATTCTGAATGGTGACTGTAATCACAGAGCATGTGTGTTTTCAGCCAGTTATTGCACATGTACTGTAACATGCACTCTGTAACGTGATTGTGTATGTAAAGTAGCAGTTCCCCCTACCCTATTTTCTGTAGGTTGTACATGTTTAATATATGTGAAATACACTATATCTTTCCTTTAAAACAACCTACAGAGCACCTGTAGATTTACATTAAAAATAATTCCATCGGGGCCTCTAAATTAAATAAGGAGGGGCTTGGAGAGATTTACCGTTTATATGCAGTTTGATAGGAAGTGTTACTTTTTGTTTACTACACACTAAGCATTAATTAACTGAAAAGTCTATTTACAGACCGTGGGCCCAGTACCTTCAGACATACTGATGACTGTAAGAAATCTTTACAAGCCTATTAAAGTTACAGGAAGGAACAATTACTCGCTGTGACAAAAACCCCAACCGCTCTGGCTTCCAAAGGGCAAGAAACATTTCTATTGGTCGTGTCCTCTTCCCAATCACAAATATGCAGGAGACATGCCACTCTCTGTAGGGAACTGGTCTTTAAAGGGAACATTTAAACTCTCTGTGCCAAAAATTCCATTTTGAGGTTAAATAAAATGGAGCTGGTTACTGTGGAATGACCCTTGTAAAATTACAACTAGTGTGAATTCTTTAAATAATAATAAAAAGAAATCTTATTTTAGAGATTCTTGTATAAGTCACTCACACTGCCAAGAAACATCACTACCTGGAAAGTGTGTAATGCACCCAAATCCCAATACATAGCAATATTTTAATGAAAGATAGTGCGACTTTAAAACAGGAAGCAAATTGAGGGGCTGCTGATGCATAGTTGCAAACGTAGAGCACTTGGCACCCGCTATCTCAACTTTAAAATGTAAAAAAAAAAAACACCATCAAATTTGTCTGTTTGTCTGCTCAGAACAGACTAGATTGAGTGACAATAGTGTTCCCTCATCCCCTCAGATACTACAAACACCTTCAAGGAAGACACCAACACAACGAAGACTGCCCTCTATTGCTTTAGAACCATTATGGTCTAGAACACCCAATGTTTAAAGTGATGAAGTCCCCAGGGACACTAAGTTAAACACTGGCTTGGACCGATTGTCTTCACCATACATTCAAGCAAAGCAAAATAAATTTCCACCAATTAACTCAGAGATGGTTGAGCAGCACCTGTCAGTACCTGGGTCACGTCATTCAGCGTCCAGAGGTCGGTACCTTAACGGCCAGGTACCAAGTGCAGTACCTGACACTACAGAACGACGACCTCTGAAAGAACGCACTGTAGTTGGGGAACATTTTCGAGACCCAACACGAATACGTTCAAGGTCAGAAGCATCGCAGAGAAGATCTCTTACTCCCCTTGATTTCGTAAAACAAACATGGACTGGACAGAATTGCTTAGCAAGTTCACAGTATCAACCTACAGCTTTCCAAAAGGAACCGACCCAACGCAAGAAGAACATTCCTAGTGGCATCATAAGAACATCTAATGAAAGAGACATAGGTAGTAATCAGTCATTCACGCCTGAAGGAATTCTAATGCTTTTGAAAATATTGGTTATGTTCTTGATTTAGACATAAAAGAGTTTAAATAAATGAGTCTTTGATAAAAAAAAAAAAAAAAGAGAGAAGTAATCTTGTTTATTAGAAGGATGAATCCGACCATCTGATGGAGAATTAAATGCCAGTAACTGCAACCAGTTTCCAAACAACAAATACAATTAAGAGGCATCTGCTCTCCTTATCGGTTTCCAGGAATGAAGCAGTGATTAAGAGCAAACAAAAGCATTGCAAAACATATATATATATATATATAAACGGTTACTGTGGCAACGGTGTTTACGAATATTAGGTAAATGTAACTCATATGACAATTGAAGTAGATGCAACGTGCGTGACCTATGCATCCAAATGACTCACAAATGTCGGATTTCCAAGAAAACCTTGAGTAAGTTCACATGTGGTCACACAGCTGGAGCGAGCCACAGAGAGGGAACCGAGAAAAGCCAACATTTCATTTATAATGCAGGGGTGATCTGATACGTGCAATCAAGTGCATACCACATGCACCGGCAGTAATCCAGTAATCCCATGATCTGATCTAAAAAATAGGCTTGGTTGAGAAGGGAAATGGTTAAAAAGGAGGGGTTTGATGCTTAATGTGACCAATTAAAATGAAGTATCAGCTGCGCAATATACTCGGGGAAAAATCCAGGTAGAGTTGAATAATGCCTTTGCATTAAGGATTTTCTACCTGGGAGTATTTGTTTCATACTGAGAACTGGGATTTCTGTATTTGTTTTTATTGCTTTAGTAAAATTATTTATATTTAGCAAACGGTGTATTGGCTGGAGAACGGGAGGAGGAGATGGTTAGCTTGATTGAGGAGACAGACGTATAGAATCTGTGTCCAAAGCTTTAACGTGGAAAATGCTGCAGTGGAGATCTTTAGGAATCTTCAATTCAATGGGAAATCGGACTGAAGTCTACGTTATAAAGATCCAGTGGATCCTCAGCAAGATGAACAACAGACTAATAGAATATGCTCCGAGAGTGTTTATTAGCTGTGGGCGCAAACACACTACACAGTGCAACGTGCTATACAGAGCAGGAAAATTACAATAAAATGTGTTTATAAAAAAAATACGCAAATGTGTTTTCCCATGATTGGGATCTCCCATATATGTCGCCGATCTCAGGATGTGGACCCTTCATTCTCTGAAACAGTAAGAATATAAGAGTGAGAAAGGAATAGCCTGGTTATACTGGGATTTTAATGACAGAGAGGTGGAGCCTCACGCCCCCTCAAGTTTGTTTTTAATAATTATGCTGAACTCCTATTATTCTGGGCAACCCTTAATGCAAAACCTGGCCTCTAATCTTAAGGAAAGTCAGCAAATAAAAAGCATAGGTTACAATGCACTATGGGTAGTTTTAAAAGGGCCAGACATCTGGAGTATATAAAGTCATTGTGACAGTCAAACGTAGAGGAAGCAATTCAGCCATTTTGCCTCCCACCATTCTTGAAGGATTATACACAGGTTTTCACATCTTGCCTAGGTCAGTATAAATACTGCAAAATTAATGTATGACGGTCTGCCAAATGACAAAGCCGAAGCAGGCTGCCTTTTAATGACACAATGTAACATTCAAAAGCTGCTTACGTGGCATGTAATCTCCGGCAAAATCCTTTAAGACCACGCAGAGCGTCGGAAACTCAATTATTGTCTTATTCCGCAGGTTTTCCAGAAGACTTTTACCAAGATCCAGTTCACTGTACCTTTAAATAAACACACGCATGAACATTCAAGTTATAGGGCCATCTGGATATATTCTAGACAAACAAAACGAAAACACCATGTAAAAAAATAAACATGGATCGATGTTGCTATTGAGCAGACTTTAAAATATAAAGGTTGGATATTATTCACAGATCAAAAGAGGATGCTATTCACTAAAAATGGACCGATAGCTGGAAAAAAAAAAGGCATAATTTCTGCAGTTCTCTGCCAATGAGTGCTCTGCAGAAACATTAGAAAAAGACTCCATATGGCACATTACCTGCTCAAACCTGGCCGTTTCTGATCGGACTGGATAAAAACTTTCACACCGGATGTAGACGACACGTAAACTTGTAATCTGAAAGACACAAATCCACATGTTTATTCAACGTCTCCCATTACTCTTCCGTTCAAGGTACACTAGCCAAATAATTTATTATGCACAAATCAGGGCTTGACCAAAATGTTCGGTAAGATGAAGGAAGATTTGACCCAAGATGTCCGCCCCCGATAGTGCTATACAAACACAGAAGGCTCAATAAGGTGTTCTTTTGTATTCTTTCATTTAAAAAAATGCCTACACTTGGTGCAGCCTTTTAATGAAACAACCATTTTTTGCTGAATGTTGTTCTTTAACTATAGGCTAATTTAACTATATAACCAGTTTTTATTTAATTAAATATTTAATTTAATTTTTTTACATTGCTATGTTACTTAACTACCACTAGGGGCAGTCAAGTAGCATATTCAGAGCGACGGAAGTGAAATTACTTTCACTTCCGAAGCTCAGACCTCCAGAGGGCATAGCCATATTGACGGAGCATGCTGCTCTGTCAGTATGGCTCCCACGATCGCTCCTTGGGGCGATCGTGGGTGCTCCAGATTGAAAATTTGCCTCGAGGCAATAGACCAGCACCGTTACAGCGGTTTTAGCAATCGGAGCTCCTGGCAGGACGTGCCTGACACGTCCATTGTCGCGAAGTGGTTAGGAGTCAAAAAGACCAGTGTAGTAATTTATTGGAGCCAGCGGGATGGAACTTTAATAGAGGTCCAGGGAAAATAAAAAAAAGTTTAGGAGCAGCAGTAGCGATTATGTATTTAATATTTGTTTTATTGACTGTAAACCAGATAGCCAACAGCGCATACATTAACTCATGTCCATATTATATACATAGATTAAACAGGATTAAAACATTAAATGTATAATCAGTCTTGGTATTAAGTGAAAACATCAACGAAAAGATCTCTATCTTTAGAGGCCCAAATGTCAATGGAGGAGCTCTCCAGCCACACGACCACACTCTCCGGCAGCAACACAAGCCAAGAAGATACTGTAACCCAATAAGAACAAGTGATAAAAGTAGGCAAGACACACCTTTGGCGAATAACTGGATCAGACGCAGTGGGGTCGATGTATTTCTCCAGAATTTTAAGGAGAGGTCTATTGTCTGGTGTCCTTTTCCCATAAAAAAAAAAGACGAAAGCAGTAAGCAATGAACAGATAGAGCTGCAAATTTGTGTAAAAACACATGCAAAATCAAACATTTCTAGCCACCAGTTCATAACACAGGTATTTTTTTCGACTTCTGTTTAAAAAAAAAATGGAAGCTGAAGCTCGCTGGTATTCAGAGCTCCCTTTAAATATATATTTTCACTGTCATCTGACAGAGGAGACCTGCACTGCAGCTTATCCCGGGGGCTGCGATGAGCGGCAGAAGATAAGATGCGTCAGGAACGTCCTCAGAGCCCGGAAGCCTGTGACGTACCAGATAGATCCTTCGTCTGGCGAGGGTTAAGAAGGGGACGTTAAAGGACTTACCTTTTTTCTGTGTATTCAGCTTGACTTTGTGGAAACAGCAGTTTCAGGTGCCAGTAAAATCTCTGCTCCCTGGAACGGGAAGAGAAAGACACATTCAGGGAGAAGAAAGGAGCTGGCTATGTGAAATATACCCCTTACAGGCCCTACTGATCTCATCTCGGGAGCATGAAATGGCAAATCTAGGGTGACGTTCTAAGTATACAGCAGTCACCATGGGAACCAATGCAATGTTCCTGCAGTTTCAACCACTTTTAGGTTTGTAACCAGTTTAGAACTTTGCCCCAGATGTGACTTCTAGTATGGAATACCCTACTCGTTTTACATTAGCAGAGTACTAAAGCACTGCCGATGGGAAACGGGACATCCCACGCTGGCATAGGGTAGAAGAACCAGCTTGTATTGACGGCAAGACATGCCTTTGATTATGAAACTATTGTCTCAAAGATTAGAGTGAGGCATAAACAAAACAAAAACATCAATATATATTTGTATGCACATACAAAACAAAACATCAGTAAAAGTACAAGTTGCTACAAAACATTCATGCCAGTATGCTCTACGAGCAGCTAAAAAAAAAAAATCTGTGGCTACGAGCAATTAATATGTAGTTGGAAAATATCAATGCTTTCCTTTATCAGTTTGCCATCTCGTTTATACCATGCAAGTGATTGTGTTGTTTGTTTTTCCTGTGTATGCAGTGAAAATCTAAATGAATCCCCAGTTAGAAACAAGCCAGCCAGATAGGCACTTGGAGGATGCTCTGGTGGCCTTTGCACAACCACAATGCACTTCTAATAATAGTAAGAAAAGGGTGTAGATAATCACTAGAGATTGGCCTTGAAGCCACTAGTGTCAGATGAAAGTGTGATGTACAAAACCAGTCCAACTCCAAATTATATGCATGTGGCTTGTAGACACGTTGTTAGTGCTTGGCCATTGTAGCATTTGTTAACATTTTCGCAGACTGCATCTATAACATGCTGTGTGTTCTTAAGCCACAGATGCTCCTAAGGGCAGTTCAGTATTTACCACCATGAATCCTAGGTTGGCAAATTTTCTAGGGGTGGTGAAAAAACACTGGAACAGCGCCCCTCCACCCACCCCAGCAATATTAGCCCGATCGAGAAGCCTCTGGTGCCGCGATCAGACTGTCTGTGCTGGTTTTTCTTAGGGGACGGGGGAGTGATGACAGGTCACGTGACCCAGTGCTCCGACGTCAGACACGTGACCTACCTACACTCACCACGGGGAGCCGAATAGACAACATGGTGTTACTAGCCACCATGGATCAGGGTTAGTCCTGGGGTGAGGGGGCATGTTGTGTGTGTGCAGCGTGGGTAAGGGGGTGCCCGAATTTTGTCTGCCCAAGGCAGCACAAAACCAAGATACACCACTGCCTAAGGGTCTATTCAATAAAGAGAGAATTTCAAGTAATTGAGACAAGAATTTCAAAACTTAAGGCCAAAGTACCCGAGTTGGAAAAATTCCTCCATTTTTTTTTTAAATTCCCATCTCAATTCTCTCTTTATTGAGTAGACAGTGAAAGCTAAAAAGACCTGACAGATAAAGTACGAGTCACTCCATAATGATACGTTGATGGTCTTTGGCACAAATCAATCTACACGAAACAAAAGAAAAAAATATCTACACTTACAGCCACCGACACAATCTGTATTATTTCACGGTCAGAACCATAGCACTGTCTGTACACTGACTTTATATTACACACACACACAGGGAACAACAGATCTTCCTCCAGCTTGTGAAACTCCACCACTCTGCACATTCAGCTAAACATTATGGTCACCACATTTGGCCCCCAACTTTCCAGACCCTACAGGAATAATTCTGCAAAACGCAGAATACAAACTAAGCCATTGATTCGGGGGAGAGGGGGGGGGTGCTCCTTCCTGCTGAAAGCAGTTGGTCAATAGCGGCAGGCTGGGCACGCACATTTCACTTTTCCCCCTATTTGATCTTGTGTTTTTATTGCAGAGCACGCCGGCTGAACAAACGCTTCTTGTAGGAGGAGGCACAGTATGGACTTGTTTCAGGGAGAAAGTGGCCGGAGATCATCTCTCGAGATGTATTACCTGGGACCTTCCCAAACCACAAAAACGCACTGATTTACATGTGGTTTCCATGTTCTGGAATGTACACATTCATAATAAAACCTCACTGCTACTTTGAAGCCATTACAATAATATATACACAGACATACCTGCAGAGAGAAAAAATATATACACAGACTATATATAACGGGGGATAGGAACATTTATATACATAAAGGGAATCAACACAGTCAAGGAAGAGAGTAAATTTAAAAGAAGAAAAACTACCACAACTAGAGGACATAGTCTTAAATTAGAGGGGCAACGATTTAAACGTAATATCAGGAAGTATTACTTTACTGAGAGGGTAGTGGATGTATGGAATAGCCTTCCAGCGGTAGTGGTAGAGGTAAACACAGTGAAGGCATTTAAGCATGTGTGGGATAGACACCAGGCTATCCTAGATATAAGACACATTCTATGTTTCTATATTATATACACACATATACCTAACCTCCCTAGATATTATACATATGGGACTTCATGTCCCATGACTGCATTGTCACCTCACATGTTTTTAATTAGCTATAATGAAAATTGGAGCTTTACAAGAGTTTTAACCCGTTTAATGCCCCCCCTTGAATGCAAGGACAATAGATTAAAGTCTTTCTCTGCTGGGAAGTGAAATCCTGTAGAGTCAATGATATTTCCCCTCCAGGGGGCCCCAGTCTCCCGCCCTCCTGTGAAACCGTCAAGTCTAAGTTTTTAACCAAAATATCATCTCCCTGTTTAATAAGCCATGCGCCAGAGGAAAAAAACATTTACAGAATTCCATAATAAATATGACAGCCCCAGCACCAGAGACTCACTGTCTAGCCTTCGCTGGAAATATCAGGTCTTGCGCCAAACACACACACTTAGGTGGTGACATCACCATCGCGCCTCGCAGTAGCACGTTTGTATCTGAACTCACACTTCTACTGGCAAATGGTAGAAATCCCTATTACACCGCCCCCCCCCCCCCCCCATCCGAAAAAAGCAGAATTACCCCAGTAGTAAGAGAGTAAGCTGCATCGTGACAAAGCTAAAAATGTGGCAAATAGCTTATGCTCTGTCTGTTGCTCTTTTGTCCTGCGCAGTAATTAATGTCTCGGCTGTCTTCTATTGCATACTCCGTAATTAGCAAGGTGTAAAGCTCCAGGATGAGGTGTGAAATGAGTCTTCCATTTGCAGGAGACAATCTGAAAGGGTGAGCGGTGGGTTGAGTTTAATCTGGCTGCAAACCAGCATATCCCACATCCTTCAAACACATCAGAGGAAACCCCTGGAACCTGTAAACAGCTGATGGCCTACCTAAATCACATCAAAATAAAGATAGAATTATCCAAAAAAGAAGTTACGTTTATTTCAAAGCCTGCACCAAGAGAAGACATTTTAATAAAAGAATAAAAGTCATTTTGGAGGCCTCTGGTTTAGCTATCAGGGGGCTGACATTTTGGAAACGACGTAGGAAGGACGGACTCAAAATTCTAAACAACATGTCTGTCCCGTGATACAGCTATAATGCAAAGACGGCTCAATAAAAGAACTTTAATATTAATTCTTTGAAGCATTTTTATACTTCATGCAAAGTTTCAAATACACAGAACTTTGTTGTCCTTTTAGAAGAGAAAAAAAAAGTCTTATAACAAAAAATAAATTAAAAATATTTTTTTGCCCCTTTAAAACATAGGAAATGGCAGTTCTTTTTGGCTGCGGTAGTTTAATAGTAATAAACCAAGCAGCTGCAGGGCTTTCCTGAACCAGAACTGGAGACAATCTCACCAGACATTAACAGAACAGATTCCTATCTGCTAAACACCACCTCTACCAAATGGTCTTATAAAACAGCGCCAAAAACAAGATTTGGGTAAAGGCAAAAAAAAACATTAAAGAACGAGAGCGTGAGTGAGCGGTCTGCGTCCAATCTTTACAGACGGGAGCCATTTACAGGCTTTTGTATACACAAAAAGTGATGTTTATTGTGTGACAAACTAATGTCCCAGGATTATGGTATTGACTTGAATCTCTGTCTGTTTAGACGCATGTTACGGATATCGACCTCCAGCCCTTAAAGGGAGAGTAAAGACCGTTTGTCATATTTAATAGATATTCTGATTGAAAACAATGCATTTCTTGTTTTTATTTGCTAATGTTCACCCAGACTTGCCAGTGCCCCCCCCCCCCCCCCAGACTTCCCTGGTGTCTAGTGGGGGAAGCTGGAGGAGGTGCATTGTTCTGTGAAAGATACTTCTGCTGGGACTTCTGAGATGGAACGCCAGAAGGCCCTGGCGGAAGTATCGACCAGTATCTGAGGACGTACGTGGGCAGAGAACAGCTATAAACAGTCTGGAAGGGTCATTCAGGTCCCCCGCAGCGGTGCAGTTGACCTGTATATTGGTCTTATAAACAAACTTCTATTGGAAGTCTGAATACAAGATGAAACTCTAAAATAAGACAAGGGGACTTATTCAGAGCATTTCCTCTGGGAAAAAAAAAATCATCTAAAGGGAATCAACACAGTAAAGGAAGAGAGTATATTTAAAAGAAGAAAAACTACCACAACTAGAGGACATAGTCTTAAATTAGAGGGGCAACAATTTAAAAGTAATATCAGGAAGTATTACTTTACTGAGAGGGTAGTGGATGTATGGAATAGTCTTCCAGCGGAAGTGGTAGAGGTAAACACAGTGAAGGAGTTTAAGCATGCGTGGGATAGACACAAGGCTATCCTAGATATAAGACCGGGAACGGGGGACTAATAAAAGTACTCAAAAAAAATTGGGCAGACTAGATGGACCGAATGGTTCTTATCTGCCGACACATTCTATGTTTCTATCTTATGTTAGCGTTCAGAAAACTACCCCCCACGGAATGCGTTGGGGTCTAATCCCGTGCAGATGCTATCAGCTGCCCTGACTGCCTATTACACTTTCAGCTAAATCAAGTTTAACTTTCACTTTTCACCAAATCAGGAGTGAAGCGAATTTATCATCAAGGTTCCGAGATGTCCTTTCATGACAGGTTTAATGCAGAAATAGCGACACCCAGTGGCAGACTGAGCAAAACACAACAGATAACTTCCTCTGATGTTCCAGTTTACTGCACCCCCCCAGGCAATGCACACTGTTCCACTGAGCCCCCAAAATGCTCCTCGCACCCGAGTATAGCAGATGAATAATACACACATAAAAGGCCACTGAAACATTAAAAAGGGTAGAAAAAAGAAGTGATTTGTAGCTATTTGCAGCCAGGGGACTGGCCCCCATGTGTTTATCATCTTGCATGCCCACATCCCCTGTAGGACTGTTACTAGATGAATTGAAGAATGTCAGATGGATATAGAAACCAGAAATGTCATATGCAGAGGTGATGGAGCAATGGGGATGGCGGGTATTTTTGGCATACCAAAGTAATCAAAAATAGACTATATTCTGCATCAGCTGTGGCCAGACATTCAAACAATAACTACACTCAGCCGATTCTATACAGACACCAAGTGTGGTGCTCTTCTACAATGAACACTCAGTTCAGCAAGCTGGATGGGAAGAATTATTGTCATTAGTTACAGGCCCTTTTTAGTTTTAATTAATTCATATTTTTAGAAGAAACGTGAACATTACAATGCGTATAAGCAGGACAGACCCAAGGGAGCACTGTCTCCTTAAATGTTACGTATGGTTCCTAATTTTCATTTTTAGGAGACAGTGGTTCCATAGAGTTCTGTGTTAAATCCCTGGATTGGAATGTTTGGCCCCAAAGGCTGGTTTTCAATGGAGAATTTCTAATTTGCATACTGTGCAACAGGTGATGTCATCCACAGGCGACTCCACAGACACATTTAAATCACATTTTTCTCCTAATTTAGGCATTTGCTTGCAGTTTTGCTAACACAATGTATAGATTATTTTCAATCATTGTTTATTCTCTACAGTCACAGTATAAGTGATAGTCTATATAAAGGGACACATTTACTTATCTTTAAACTACACAATTTCTATTTACCGTCTAAACGGATTCTCACAACAGAATTCCATTTTTAGTATAGAAACCCAGCCTTTCCCCCCTCGAGCGAATAGGGAATGGAAATAGGCCAAAAGCATAACCAAGAAAAGGGGGAGGCAGCCTAGAACCCCCCCCAGCTGCTGATGAACTCCATCCCCCATAATGCTCTTTCAACTAAGAGGCTGGAAGAGGAGTAAGGGAAATGTAGCCCTTCTGGTCAAGAGCACTGGATGTGAGGGGCATAGCACTACTCACTTCTTATGGTAATATGTGCTGTTCATCCTCCTCTTTGTAAAACTAAAAGGCAGTATGTTCAGGGTGATCCCATGCTTCCGCGCTCGGTTCTTCAGAAAGTTTAACTAATGTACAAATAAAAAAAAAAACATTTGGAACAAAACATTTTCTGGTTATATTTATTTTCAATACACCTCTCTAGTTTTTAATCTGCCTGGGAAATCTCTCTAATCTGCTACCTACAGTTTCATACAACACAACAGTCAACTTTTTGTGATCATTTGTAGGCCCCCAAAAAATAATTCTGTTAAATTGAGACATGTACGGAAGCCCAGAGAGGCCACGGATTTTTAATCATTTTCTGACTTTAGATTAAAAAAAAAGTCCGAAAAATATTAAAAACACATGGCTTCTCTGGGATGACGTAGTGATTGCAACAAGCGTAGGCATTTTAAATGCAAATGCTTTAGGGAAAGAATACAAATAAACTAAATAATTGAGGCCTATTTGCTCCGTTTAATCAGACGGCGGACATTTTGGGTCAGATCTGCCAGATCTTCCTGCATCTGACACAAGATGGACGAAGATCTTATCCAAGACTCCAAATAATATGTCTGCTCCCGGACAGAGATACACGGAGCAAGGAAGGCACAATAACGTTCTTTACTTGTATTCTTTCATTGAAGCATTTCTACTTAAAACATCGACACTTTATGCAACCTCTCAATTTAAAAAAAGTGTTTTTTTTTGTCCCATTCTTTGAAGGATAAAGGCACAGCTGTTGATTCCTGGGCCAGACAGAACCACAAAAAATTATTTGTACCTGCACGTGGCCAAAAAGTGGGAATAAAGACACCCAATGAGGAAACCCAATGAGGAACCCCAGAGTAAAAATGATCATTTGATTGTCTGATGAAGAGTTTGGTAGAAACGCAATGCGTTTTCCACCTGAGTTCTCGAGGTGCTGACAAAGGGCGGCAGGTGGACAAGCCTTCCATTTATATATTAAGGAGAATAAACAAGATTTTCACTTACGTATTTATTGCTCGTGTGCCGCGGTAATAATCTGTCTCTAGACGCGCAATCGACCAACCTGCCGGCATCTTCTAAAAACCGATAATCTGACGACGAAAACGACCAAAAGACAATAAGAATAAAACTATTAACGGAGGCGTCTACTTATATGTAATAAGGAAAACACGGATGTGAGAGAGCGTGTAGACTGCACACTCACCGTTCAGAAGGTGCATCTCATGAAACTGACTGATTGGCACAAACTCTGCCTTGTCTCGGACGCCGTTACAAGTCACATCTGTTTTGTGTTTCTTTACACATGGCAGGCTGGGAGAGAAAGAAAAACACGTCACTAACATGCGATATATTCACTAACTCCCCCCCCCCCCTGACCTGTGGATTAAACGTCATGTCTGCCTGTGGATTCCATTTCTGTGGGCAAAGTGAACTGAATACTCTCCAACTTTACCCCAACTCAAGCTGATCGTCAAGCTGCTCCGTGAAAGAGGAGAATGAGCAGGAGATCATACCGGCGATTACATTCAGTTCTGCCCGAGGATTAGAAGCCTAAGCACAGGACCAGTGTATAAACCCAGATGAGGTGCACAGTGATCATGGAATATAACTTATACCTGCAGGAATATTTCATGCATCCTGGGCATCGGTACTTTGCTTCCTCTGCAGAACACGTCTCGCAGCTGTGAGAAAAGAAAATGCAGGGTTTTAAAATGATTGTTTGTTTACATACAGCCATCATTCCCTATCAGGGTTGTGACCCGCAGGAAAGATTTATCCATTGGCAAGCAGAACCCACATATTGACAGGGGATTACTCTTGGGGCAGAAGTGAGAACATACATTGACAAACACAGGACTATGCCAAACAAGGGACCGTATTCTCGGATGGGGGGGGGGGGGGGGGGTAGGTGCACTGGCACATATGGTGCCAATACTGAGATACAGACTTTACAAGGGCTGCACCCTTAGGAGAGGTTAGACCCTGGAGATACACACACACATAGTGTCAAGCAGGAGGTTAGACCCTGGAGATACACACACACATAGTGTCAAGCAGGAGGTTAGACCCTGGAGATACACACACACACACATAGTGTCAAGCAGCAGGTTAGACCCTGGAGATACACACACACACATAGTGTCAAGCAGCAGGTTAGACCCTGGAGATACACACACACACATAGTGTCAAGCAGGAGGTTAGACCCTGGAGATACACACACACATAGTGTCAAGCAGGAGGTTAGACCCTGGAGATACACACACACATAGTGTCAAGCAGCAGGTTAGACCCTGGAGATACACACACACACATAGTGTCAAGCAGCAGGTTAGACCCTGGAGATACACACACACACATAGTGTCAAGCAGCAGGTTAGACCCTGGAGATACACACACACACACACATAGTGTCAAGCAGCAGGTTAGACCCTGGAGATACACACACACACACACATAGTGTCAAGCAGGACGTTATTCCCTGGAGATACACACACATAGTGTCAAGCAGGAGGTTAGACCCTGGAGATACACACACACAGTGTCAAGCAGGAGGTTAGACCCTGGAGATACACACACATAGTGTCAAGCAGGAGGTTAGACCCTGGAGATACACACACATAGTGTCAAGCAGGAGGTTAGACCCTGGAGATACACACACATAGTGTCAAGCAGGAGGTTAGACCCTGGAGATACACACACATAGTGTCAAGCAGGAGGTTAGACCCTGGAGATACACACACATAGTGTCAAGCAGGAGGTTAGACCCTGGAGATACACACACATAGTGTCAAGCAGGAGGTTAGACCCTGGAGATACACACACATAGTGTCAAGCAGGAGGTTAGACCCTGGAGATACACACACATAGTGTCAAGCAGCAGGTTAGACCCTGGAGACAGACAGACACACACATAGTGTCAAGCAGGAGGTTAGACCCTGGAGATAGATACACACACACATAGTGTCAAGCAGGAGGTTAGACCATGGAGACACACACACACACACACACATAGTGTCAAGCAGGAGACTAGACCCTGGAGATACACACACACATAGTGTCAAGCAGGAGGTTAGACCCTGGAGACACACACATACACACATAGTGTCAAGCAGGACGTTATTCCCTGGAGATAGATACACACACACACACATAGTGTCAAGCAGCAGGTTAGACCCTGGAGATACACACACACACACACACACACACATAGTGTCAAGCAGCAGGTTAGACCCTGGAGATACACACACACACACACACACATAGTGTCAAGCAGCAGGTTAGACCCTGGAGATACACACACACATAGTGTCAAGCAGCAGGTTAGACCCTGGAGATACACACACACACACATAGTGTCAAGCAGCAGGTTAGACCCTGGAGATACACACACACACACACACACACACACACATAGTGTCAAGCAGCAGGTTAGACCCTGGAGATACACACACACACATAGTGTCAAGCAGGACGTTATTCCCTGGAGATACACACACACACATAGTGTCAAGCAGGAGGTTAGACCCTGGAGATACACACACACAGTGTCAAGCAGGAGGTTAGACCCTGGAGATACACACACATAGTGTCAAGCAGCAGGTTAGACCCTGGAGACAGACAGACACACACATAGTGTCAAGCAGGAGGTTAGACCCTGGAGATAGATACACACACACATAGTGTCAAGCAGGAGGTTAGACCATGGAGACACACACACACACACACACACATAGTGTCAAGCAGGAGACTAGACCCTGGAGATACACACACATAGTGTCAAGCAGGAGGTTAGACCCTGGAGATACACACACATAGTGTCAAGCAGGAGGTTAGACCCTGGAGATACACACACATAGTGTCAAGCAGGAGGTTAGACCCTGGAGATACACACACATAGTGTCAAGCAGGAGGTTAGACCCTGGAGATACACACACATAGTGTCAAGCAGGAGGTTAGACCCTGGAGATACACACACATAGTGTCAAGCAGCAGGTTAGACCCTGGAGACAGACAGACACACACATAGTGTCAAGCAGGAGGTTAGACCCTGGAGATAGATACACACACACATAGTGTCAAGCAGGAGGTTAGACCATGGAGACACACACACACACACACATAGTGTCAAGCAGGAGACTAGACCCTGGAGATACACACACACAGTGTCAAGCAGGAGGTTAGACCCTGGAGACACACACACACACACATAGTGTCAAGCAGGACGTTATTCCCTGGAGATAGATACACACACACACATAGTGTCAAGCAGCAGGTTAGACCCTGGAGATACACACACACACACACACACACACACACACATAGTGTCAAGCAGCAGGTTAGACCCTGGAGATACACACACACACATAGTGTCAAGCAGGAGGTTAGACCCTGGAGATACACACACACACACACACACATAGTGTCAAGCAGCAGGTTAGACCCTGGAGATACACACACACACACACACATAGTGTCAAGCAGGAGACTAGACCCTGGAGATACACACACACACACACACACACATAGTGTCAAGCAGGACGTTATTCCCTGGAGATAGATACACACACACATAGTGTCAAGCAGGAGGTTAGACCCTGGAGACACACACACACACATAGTGTCAAGCAGGACGTTATTCCCTGGAGATACACACACATAGTGTCAAGCAGGACGTTATTCCCTGGAGATACACACACATAGTGTCAAGCAGGAGACTAGACCCTGGACACACACACACACACACATAGTGTCAAGCAGGAGACTAGACCCTGGAAATACACACACACATAGTGTCAAGCAGGAGACTAGACCCTGGAGATACACACACACATAGTGTCAAGCAGGAGGTTAGACCCTGGAGACACACACACACACACACACACACATAGTGTAAAGCAGGACGTTATTCCCTGGAGATAGATACACACACACATAGTGTCAAGCAGGAGGTTAGACCCTGGAGACACACACACACACACACACACATAGTGTCAAGCAGGACGTTATTCCCTGGAGATACACACACATAGTGTCAAGCAGGAGACTAGACCCTGGAGATACACACACATAGTGTCAAGCAGGAGACTAGACCCTGGAGATACACACACATAGTGTCAAGCAGGAGACTAGACCCTGGAGATACACACACATAGTGTCAAGCAGGAGACTAGACCCTGGAGATACACACACATAGTGTCAAGCAGGAGACTAGACCCTGGAGATACACACACATAGTGTCAAGCAGGAGACTAGACCCTGGAGATACACACACATAGTGTCAAGCAGGAGACTAGACCCTGGAGATACACACACATAGTGTCAAGCAGGAGACTAGACCCTGGAGATACACACACATAGTGTCAAGCAGGAGGTTAGACCCTGGAGATACACACACATAGTGTCAAGCAGGAGACTAGACCCTGGAGATACACACACGCATTATGGAGAAGAAAAACCAATTACACCTATTGAGAGCCATTTTCCGTTTGAGGGGTACGGTAGTTGGGAAATATTCCTCGCTGGTCTCCATAAGACTGTCTTTCAGATCCTGCGGTTCCATCCTGCTTCTCTGAACATGTGCACACCACTTCCTGTTTGGATCACGGAAATGCCGCCATCTTGTGATTGTCCGGAAGCTGAATCCATGCGCGGACTCACCATGATGTGACTGGCAAACGGATCTGCGCGTTACATTGCATTATAGAACACATAATACGAAGTAATCAAGGCAGTGTCTATAGCAGGGGCAATGCTAATGGATAGTCATATTAGGGCCAGGGAGGCACATTGCACATTTACAACCGAAGCAAAGAGACCACATGAATAAGGCTATTCTATATTTTGAGTTATGGCTAAAATATTAGAAGAGTGTATTAAGGGGACTTAGCATTGTACTGAGTGCTGAGAATAATGATCTATATACATTGTATCAGCAGAATTGCAAACAAGTTTATTATAAATAAGGAGGAAAATGTTTCCTGTGTCTCATGGTTATGACATCATCAGTGACAATCGTACATTGCCCATTAAAAGTAAGTAGTTAGTTTGCATTTGAAGCCTCAGATGATGTCTAGGTTGCCATCTCAGCCATTTTTTAACTTTGCAGTGAGCGCAAGGAAATCAAGGATCCGGTCCCACGCAACCACGTTAATTGGCTGCCATCTTGCCACATTACTACTATGTAAAAGCATACTTGGCAACTTTATATTTAGTTGTCATGGGACATGAAGGGGGCAAGAGCCTATAGGCGGCACAGTTAAGTAACGGGAGGACTGCTTTATCTGACCCAGCAGCATTGAGCTTCAGGCTACCCCTACGTAGATACTGGGTTATTGGACCAGTCGCGTCTAGACTGTGTACGGCTGCCAACGCAATGCTGCCATTTTACACGGGACAGTACCGATTTGGGGTCCCCAAACCTCTGGGACACCAGAGAACGCATACTGCACCGGAACTCCCAGGCTCCGCCCCCGTACCCTGATTCACGAAGACATTGGGAGGGATGTAAAAGCTATATGTGTAAAAAAAAAATGGCTGAGTGGGCAACCCTAGTGATGTCATAAAAAGAAGACATTTCCAAGTCTCTGTAAAGTAGTTTTATAGTGTATGAGTGATATATATTTTTATAATAAATTATTATATATAACTAGTTTTAAGTTCAAATGATAATGCTACAGATCAACAGGATTCCATACATTTTGCAGTAGTGCTCAACATAGTTCATAGATCATAAGTATCTCAAAGGGTCACTAAACTTACTTTTTCAATTGTGCGTCTAGTATAGAAGCACAAGTGAAAGGCAAGTTGTGCCTAGTGTGAGGATAAACTGGCAGGTACTTTTTATAGTATGTGAGAGACAGCAGAGAGTAAGCCCGCGTGTATCTATTAATATAAACTACGGTTTACTTAACAGATGGAAGACATATTTTTGTTTAACCCTTGCTTCCTTCAAGAAAGCAAGGGTTAAAAAAAAGTTTAGTTGTCATTTAAATAAATGGTTGGAGACCCCTGCTCTGGACCAGTCAGCAGATTTCATAACATCCTTAATAATGCAGCATGCTATGACGTGTTCGGAGGTGATAGCTCCTTGAGGAATGTGTGCCAAATGAGTCCTCAAGGAATGTGCGCCAAATTAACCCCTTTTACCTAGCAAAGATGTTGGAAGATATAGCGCAATACATTTTAGAAAGAAAAACTAGTAAATGATACATCTGTCTCAAATAGTAGAAGGAACCTGATGTAGCCTGGGTGACTGCTATGAAGTATGGAAGGAAGTTTTTTTATAGAGGGTGACAAAACTAATTTAAAGATACAGAGAGAAGATATGGTTATGGGAACTGCCACCAATGAAGGGAACGAGTTAAAGCAAAACTATGCAGAAGAGGGTGTCACAGAGGTGGTCTTCACAGACTCTTTCTCTTCTTTGTTCCAACTGTTGCCCACGGTTTCCCCCAATTAAATACTTCCCAAAGGGGCTGTTCACGGTATTTCAAATAGAACCAAGACCTAAGGAGCCCAGTAGGTGCTTCACCCATTGGTTCATTTTACAAACCCCGCTACTCCTTCAGCCATCGCTTGGATGGTGATTGGTTGGTTATTTAAAGAGTCAAGTAGCTCCCCTTCCTATTGGCTAAGACATCCAAACAGGTCCATTTCCTCCCAGTCCCCAGTAAAATTCACATATCTGAGTCCCCTCCCCCCAAACACAAGAATATGGTCAGATAACAGGGTTAGATAAAAGTAAAAACCAGCTCAACATTTTTTTAGGGTACAACTATTTATTATTATTATAATCATACAAACAGGATGGGGGTTCTAAAGGTTGAGATAGAGATATCCCTGATTATAAGATAAAACACACCATTCAAGATAATGATAGATTGAACTGTAAGCATAAAAAACAAAACAATTTTACATAATAAAAATTATAATTTTCTGCACATTTTTTTATTAAAACTTTTTTTTTTTAGTACAAACAAACAATTAAATAAAAAGTTAGCACCTCTTATTATTGGAAAACATGTATTATAACTTAACATTAGAACTTTTAAAATATCCGTAAATGTTACACATTATATACACACTCTTGCATCTTTGCGTGACATTGGATGTATACAAGATTAATGTCACCGCAATCAAAGAGAAATGTGTTTTACAATCTTTACACCGATTCTGCGATGTGGACTGCTTACACTGGGCTAGCAAAGGCCTAGTTCACAAACAGAAAGCATTTAATATTTCATATAAATAATGTTTTGACTTCTACTGAAATATGTGACCAAACTATTCTATAATCTGGAAACAAGTCAGTACAAAGGGAGTGAAATAGTCAAATAATCAGAAATGAAGGGTTCAATCTCTCAATATGCAGGAGGTAGGGAACCTCTATTCTGAGGCGTACGCAGTGGCACAAATAGATTTTAATTTGTACAGTACAGGAACTGATCTTTAACATTATGGGGACACAATCGGGACTTCTGTGACCCATTTGGCTTTTAAAATGTAATATCCACAAATTCCTCTAGTGTTTATGAACTGTTTTTAGCCACAGAAATAAGAATTAGAATGATATAGATATGTTACTGTGCATACACACGTAGCAGTGTCTGGAAAGGTGAACTAGGTGGCAGAGTGTCTGAGGAGCAACTTTAATTGGCAAACTATAACACAATTGGTACTTCTGAGTCCCATTTGGCTTTAACCATTTAATATCCTCACATTCCTGCAGTGGTTAAGAACTGTATTTAGCAACAGAAATAAGAATTGAAGTGCTCATTGTAGATTTATTACTGCGACTACCCATACAGCTGGCAGTGGCAAAGTACAACTGTCAAAGGGCAAACTGTGTCTCAGTGAACAAGCATTAAAGAGGGTCATTTTTTTTTTTCTTAAACGAAGCCATGCGCCTGTACCGAACAAACCCATACCTGCACCACTGCATACATATCCACAAAGGTCCATAATGCAACTGAGTAAAGAATTCCTTTGCGCTCATGAGGCAAGTAGCACCATTTGCGATACTCTGACACAGGAATAGCCAGCAGGGGGACCCATTTCAGGCCCCCATGGTGTCACACTGTATAGGAGCACTAACCAGTATTGCTCCGGCGCCCTTTATCTGTTTATCGGAAGGCGTTTTCCAGTGCTATGTTAAAAAAAAAAAATCCAAGGTGGAAAAATTTCCAGAAATAGTTCTTGGCATTTTCAGCCATTATTTATATATATAAAAAAAACATATAATTCAAATATTAAATACAATACCAATGCTAAAGTCATTTATTTTTTTATTAAATGCCAGCCATCCTTAGGAGGAAGTATGTTGTGTCACATTGCGCGGATATCTTGCGCAATTGTAAAACTTTGGCCATCCTATGTGGGGAGGCTCTTCTGAGAATAAGATGCATCGTTTCAAAAATAGTGTCAGAGGAAACACACAGGACCAGTCTCTAAATAATGCTGTCCATCCAGAGAGGAAAACCCGGGCATCTCAGTTACCGGAAGTGTATTTGTCTCCTGAGAGTGAAAGCTGAACTGTGTCTTGTGCCAGCTGCCATCTTGAATCTGGAACAGACATTTAAAGAGTATTATACCAATGACCATAACCTGTCACAGAATGGCATGACATTTCTACAGGAAATAGGGATTGACCCCACCTCTCTTCTATCCTCCGAGTTACAGACACTAAGGGCTTTCAGGTTGATACGTTTCATCATATTCCCACCTCTCCATCTCCGCTGCACATGCAGTATATGCTATCAAGTGGTTCACTTCCTCTTCCATTGGATGTAATAACTATCTAGCTATAGCGTATTTACTGCTACTCTGTATGGCCAACATCTCTCACCTTGCACCCGTCTGTAAGCACACTGCTTTCAAGGACCCCGTCTCCTCTAAACATGTGCCCATTCCATCCTTTGAAGACTATTGGTGGATCGTGGCCCAGGACCGCTGAGTTCAGACAGTGAATAGTGATGCTGTGCGCGGCCTCCGAGCTGAGCAAGTGAAGAAAATTCATCTGCACCTTTCCTACACCAAACTCCAGCTGGAAGAAAAACATGGAGGTTGAAGTGAGTGAACAAGGCACAAACGCTATGGCATGGTCATTGAATATCTTCCTGAATTTCTCAGACAGATTTCTTGCAGAACACCTTATGGCTGAGCAAATGTATCATGTGGCACGAGTTAAAGGGTTAGTTCATAGTAATAACCCCACCCACTCTGACCATTTGTTTTATTATCTCACTATGTCCCGTCACGCCTCTGAACTTCACCTAAATTCCATCTTTTTTTTACCATGTATATTGGGCACAGGGCTTCTCAATTCCAATAGTCATTCTAGTTTTACTTGGTCTATGGAGAAACTGTTACCTTTCCCACAGTGACGGGTGACAAGCAAGTCTGTCCACCAGCAGTGAAGTTGCAGAAAACCTCTATTGAATCTGAAGGGCATCCAAGGTTTGGATCAATCCAGTATTTTCCTAGAGCAGAATAGAAAACATCAGTTACTAAATAAAATGGCTTTGTTCGGAAACCAGCCAGTGATGGATAGACAAGATGGATCAAAATGTCTGCGCCATGTCGATATGTGTTAATCCGCTGACCACGTGAAGACCAGACAGTTACACGTTAACAGCAGAAATGTTACACAAGTGAAACATCTCTTTGATTATTGCTGATACATTGGTAGGTTTCATGTTACTCTTGTTCGCTGGGTCCTGATCTCAGCAGATATATAGACACTGGTTATACATTACATAGTATTATTACAGCTCTGTATAATATAAACCAAGTAATCCACGCACACACACACACATATATATATATATATATATATATATATGTAAATCAGATTATATGTGTAATGTCCATGAAATAATAGAGGTTCTATACTGATATATGTAATATAAACATACTCACAGGTAATGTATATAATCTATAAAACATTCTATATGGATATGAGTAACAAATGCACACTCACATGTAATGTCCTCCTAAATCAGGACTTGTCAAATCCCAGGAGACCAGTACTCAACGATCCTAAAAACCCTACTGTGAGCTATTCATTTTTTTATTTGACATAGAAATTTATTGAAGTAACAGTTCCTTGGCTCTTAGCTAGGTTGGCTCCTGAATAGGTGAGTTAGACTTGTGCATTCTGACAGGCGTGTGTGGAATTTGCAACTTGTGGCAAAATCCTAAAAATTGTTTGGATAACGGATTATTTTGGATAACAGATGTCTGGATAATGGATACTCAACCTATAGTATATATTCACACTCACAGATAATGGAAACAATAGATAAAATCTTCTATATGTAATGATTAATGCACATGCCTCCCAATAAGCATGGTTTTGCCTAGAGTCGACCTACCATCGGAGACTTTCCGTTCACAGTTGAGCAGATCGCGGCAGATTCGCGCTGGGTTATCGCGAGTTCCAGGTGGATTCTTGATACTGTGCATTAAGTCGGTCAGGTAATGCAGAGTTTTAAAAATCTCCGCACTAAAGTCTAGTATTGTTACTTCGGTATTCTGGTAGTTCTGTTCCATTCCCATTAGTGACATGCATATAACCCAATCAGGCATGAAGGACACAAACACAATGAACCCATGCACCCATCATAATGACATTTATTAGTACAATGTGTTGTTATCAAACCAAGAATGTTACAATTAGATTAATTACATGCAGTAGAGAAAAAAAAAAGGAAAAAAAGAAAGAAACATTATTTATATATTTTATTTGAAAAAAAAAAAAGCATGTGTTTCTGAAAATAAAAATACAATCAATAGAGCATCTGTATGTCATGTGAAAATGTCTACGTCTATAATCTAAGTGGTGGAAGAATTCACTTGTGATATTCGCTATTCTCCTTATAATAACCAATAAGTTACATTTACTTTAGATGAAATTTATCACACATCATGGAACCCAACATTGGTGCAAAACCCCCTCCTCACATAGATAAAATATTTATTAAGAAGAATGATTGTGGGGTCCTTCAGACCCCTTTAAAACCAGGGAGAGTTAAAGCATGCATCCTGTGCATCCCCCTGGGTGCAGTGTGCGGATTCCTGGATTTCCCCACTGTCAAGCAAAGTCACAGATTTCTCAACTTCTGATCATGGTAAAAGTCACCCAAAAAAAGTCAAATCAAGAAAACATCCCAGTATTAGCTTTTGTTTTGTGCAGTTTGTCTCACTGGTGTAGCTTTTTGAGCACATTTAATTTTGTAATTAAGGGTCTACTCAATAAAGACAGAATTGCATGGAATTGAGATGGGGATTTAAAACTTTAGGCCAAGTATTTAGCCGCAGCACTAAGTAATCCAATGAAAATGAGCAACAAAAGGACACGCACTCCGGAGTAGGTTGAATGATAAAGGATTGTATTAAATCAAGGAAACATCACGAACATCAGGGATAACAAACAGATAAAACAGATGCCTTACGCGTTTCACGTGTCTCCACGCTTATTCATTTAGGCCAAGTAGCTGAATGGGATAATTTATCCTACTCGGCTACTTTAGCTTGAAATTCCTTTCTAAATCCCCTGTAATGCTCTCTTTAGTAGATCCTCTAATGGGCATTTTTATTTTTTTTGCATAGAGCACATATGTTCACTGCTGATATTCCTTTTAAATGAATCACTAAATGGATGGCATGTGAGGTCAGCAGGAAGCACATTGTGCAAGGAGGGGGGTATCCACTATTTATGTATAGACCCTATTTGGTTATATTGTTTTATTATTCACATGTGGTTCATTCTTTATACATTGAAGGTGTTGGTCACATAGATTGCATGGTATATATTTATATATTATATATAGAGACTTATATAGTGGCAGCTGTACTCTACCTCTACTTGCAGAGCGGCATGTGATTCAATAAGTGCCTGGATAGCAGCATTCATATTCAGATGTCTCTGTGTGAAATCAGAAGGACAGGTTTAAATGAAGGCAGCTTTGTCCCTAAATCTCTATATAAAAACAGGGATTATCTGTCGGGCGGACAGCTAGCTTCTGACATCATCACTCTCACTGTATCACGTCCTCCTCACTTACAAATGACTGGATTCTTACATATTTAGGATTTACTTACAGGCTGCATTAACAAGTGAACTGGATGGGAATCATAGTTTAATATCAACTGGTAGTAGATGCCAAATCTTATACATATAAGATATAATATACATGCTTACATGATCTTCCCCAAGGTGTTCTAGGTATTGGGGACCAACCATAATATTAGCTGCACTCAAAGCCGGCCCTACAATGGGTCAAGGTCTGTTCAGCGGAAGCACTTTAAGGGGAGACAGCACTTTTTTAAAATGTATGTTCTTATTTGAGTGTGTGTGCGACTGCTTGCGTGACTATGTGTGTGATTGTGCATGACTGTGTAGAGAGTGTATGACTGTCTATGTGTTACCTTGTGATATGGGGGGAGGGGGGGGGGGGGCAGCACTTCTATTCTGGAACCAGGCAGCACAGTGTCTTGGGTCATCCCAGGCTGCCCCTCTCTTCCTCCTTTACCTTGTATTTAATCTGTCCCCAGTGGCCTATAGATTGCAAGCTTGTTATCGGGATCCTCTCTATATGTTGTGTTTCAGCTGTCCGTTATTTTCTCTAGATGGTACGTTTCTTTTTAGAATTCAGAAGTTTAATGCAACCATTTATTACAAATATTTCTGATTTTGTCATCTAATATAGTTACCGTTGGCCCTGGCGGTCCTGGTTGTCCCTAAAATAATAAATATAAATAAAAATGTTACGGTATAATAATGTTTCATTAAAATGAATGAATTAAACGTGATATACAGCATTGAGCATCACAAACTACTCTGGCCTGGAGCATTCTTAGCAAGCAGAGAGTACCATATACTGAAGTAAAGGAAGTAACCCTACATCCAGCCAACACACAGTTTGTTTCATTTGCAAGAAATCAGCCAAATGAGATCATGAGTTTTATCATTTTAAAACATGCAGAAATACAAAAAAAAGTTTCCCTTTGAACGCTGGAATCTCCTCCCAAATACATTTTGTCACAATGGGCACAGATAATTAGTATAGTATAAATCTTATCCCTAATCCTTGAAGTTTTCCTGGTCCTTTCTACACCTGTAAAAATTCAAAATTATTTGTGGTCGTAGATTATTTATCAATAATACAAAAATGTCATTGAATAATACACACCGGGGGGCCTGGATCACCTCTTGGTCCTTGAGGTCCCTGAAAAAAAGAATGTAAGAGGTTTTTTATATATATAAAAAAGAAAAAAGTCAAAACGTAGAAGGAAAAGTCCATTGGTTTCCGTGGTGACTTGACACAATTCCCCTTGCTCCCAGTAAGCAACACCTGGGTAACTTTAGTAATGATCTAGCACCACTTGTTGGCCTGGAGGATACCCAATCACTTGCTTATAATTACGTGCTTTGCAGCACGAAACGCGTCAAGCATGGGCACCTAGCCCTCTATCTTGTCGTACTTTTTTTTCCCCTTTGCACATTTCCAGCATTTTTTGGTGCTATTTGTTTTTATCGTATTGGATATAAATAAAGTTACTTATTTTTTACCGCCACGTCACAAAGTGTTCGTGTTCAGCTTCTTCCTTTTGGATTTTCTACGTCTACAGTCTTTCACCTTAGAAGCTCCTACACTTCATCAAGGTATTTTGAGACGTGTACACCTTCATCCCTATACGCTGTCCGTAGCAGTGGACTACCTCTTCAATTTCTCACTGTACCCAATGACTTGCCCTTAATGAGGGACCACATGCTTTCCTGTCTTGCTTTGCACACCTATGAAATATTCTTGCATAAATGATGTACTAAAAATGAAAAGACCCTTATTAAAGTACATTGGAAACATATGTGGCAAATTAAATGTAAAACATGTCAATCACTAAAAGGATTGTGTGATTGATTTATTAAGTAGGGAAAGGTAGAGAATTGGCAATCAAACTGGTCCTAACATCCAGCTCAGCTTTGTCTAGATTAATGAAATCAGTGGAAAAGCCCGTTTACAGAACGAATCCCAGTGTATCATTCAGTTAGTTATACAGATCTTGGAGACATACATCAAGTTATGTGAATGAAAAGAAATTAATTTCAATCTCACCATTTCTCCTTTTGTGCCTCTGTCACCTTTGTCTCCCTAATAAAAACAACTAGAATTAACAAATCAGCAATATAATGTCAACTTTATACAGATTTAGTAACTGATGCTGCTCGTCTGTCATCATATCTAAGGTTTAGATGATATTATTATGTCACAAAACGCATGTTTACAAATATTGCGCGGGCGCAGGGGACACTGCCTCATTACTGTGCCTGGTTTAGCAGTCAAGACAATAAGTAGGGTACATGTTTCTAATAAGCAGTGATATATAGAAGACAGAGGGCTCACTCATATAAGCATTGCTATATCTACACTACATGGCAGAAGTCAATGTAAAGTTGTTGGTATAGGTTTTGCTCTCAGCTCAGACATGTCCGCCCCCTGACAGAGCTATACGGAGCTAAGAGAGCTCAATAAGAATATCAATGCCATATTATACAGTGGACCTCCACAGTGAAGCCTGCATTTTTCCCTTCAAGTGTCCTGGGGATATCAATTATGACTAGGGTTGCCACCTTTTCATCACAAATATACTGGCCTTGGTCCTGTCTCCATTGGCTTAACATTGGCCTGATGGCAATTTTTTACTTGCCTGCCGGTAAAATACCGGCCAGGTGGCAACCCTACTTATGACATGTATGGCTATAAATGGTCCATTTCATGCTCCTAGATTTGAATTAGCTTTGTTTGTGAGTGTGCCATTGCATGACCATTTTTGATATACAAATTTTTCTAGTATATAAATACTGCACCATACTGTATGCTTTTTATGTTCTCATGTCATTTCCAAAGAACCATGCTGTATATGTAAGATTTTTCCAGAGTCATCATTTTGCACAAGTTATATTGTTTTCTATGCATGGGTTTTATTATGCATTTTTGACCAAATTGTTTTACATCACTTATAGATATTTTTGTCACCAATGTTTGGATCACTATTTTGCTAGGTGTGTTTTCTGACACTTTTTTCTTATCAGTATGCTCTTTATTAAGTGTCCATACTACCAGCGCTTTTTTTAAACTTTTTTGTGTGTGTTTTTGATATCAGATAGCCCAGGTGGTCTGTCTATTGATTTTTAGCTGCGAGCGTTTCATGGACACCTTATATAATCACATGTATTTACACTCTCCGATTGTCCATTTTGAGTTGAGCATCCCCCATTTTTTCCTTTACACATATATCCACCATGTTTCTGGTGTCTCATGGAACTGTATGAAATCCAGGGAAAGTCACAATGCTTACCAGTTTTCCTGAAGGCCCTATTATGCCATCGGGGCCCACTGGGCCACCATTGCCCTGTAAAAGGAAGCATCGTGGTTACCGAATGATCATTTATGTTAGTTTATATTAGACGCAAGATAGTTATGATGTGCAGATCACTTTCACTACAGAACACAGCGTATTGATATTTTTGTTGAAAAAGAATGGTAGTAAAGTTACAGAATCTGTAGATTAATTCCACTCTGCAAGGCATGCTGATATAGATTTTTCTGGAACACAGCAGGAAGACGTAAGTGGGATCATCTTGAATAAAGTCCAAGTTTGTAGGACAGAAACATCGATTACAGTTATACCTGAATAAGAGTTTTTAGTTGACACATTTAACTGTAAGTCAACAGCTTGGAGACTGTTTTGCCTCAACTTTGCTGGTAGAACTTGCAACTCTTCCCTTTTGTTGTTAAGTGTCTGCGTTACAAATAGTGTACTTAGGCCAAGAAAAGGGTTTTGGGAGCTGGACTGGACAGCCTGAATGAACAGGTTAAAGGATATCCTTCAAATACTACTGTATCATTTAAAGTCTCTAGTGCTGTCCCAGCTTTCCTTGTGCATAGAAACCAGCAGACATTGCACACATCCATATTCTAGGATAATAATGTTTCAATTAAATAAAGCAACAAAAATAGTTACTTACAGCTTGTCCAGATGGTCCTTTGGGTCCAAGGATGCCTACTAAACCGATGGCTCCATCTGGACCCTACACAAATACCATGGGGTAAACATGTTTTACTAAAACAAATTCAAGTAATTACTACATTCAAAAGTAACCTCTGTCATCTTCAAAAAGGGTAAAGTCTCTAAGATTTGCAAGGCTTCTCTCATCAGAGCATGAGGATCTCGGCATATGGCCCTAAACAGACAGACTTGGAACTCAATCAAGCAAGGGCAAACACCATAGGCAAATGAAAAGATAATGACTCAAACCAAACTAGATTGGATAACTGTGTGAGACATACAGAGATGGCTAAAGAGGCTGACTAACAGTGTAGAGATAAAAAAGATGGTCAAAAAGATAACAGGGAGAGAGATGCAGAGATGACCAAAGAGTCTTGATAACGGGAGAGAAAAAGAGATGGTCAAAAATTCTGGATAACAGGGAGAGATGCAGAGATGACAAAATAGTCTGGATAACATGGGGAGAGATGCAGAGATGGCTAACAAGATTTGATAACAGGGGCAAGAGATGCCGAGATGACTAAATAGACGGGATAACAGGAGAGAGATGCAGAGATGGCCGAAGACACTGAATAACCAGGGGAGAGAAGCAGAGATACCCAAAGTGTCTGTGTAACAAGGGAAGAAATGCAGAAATGACCTAAGAGACAGTACAGAAAATGAATAATAAGAGAGGTAGATAGACCAAATGAGAGGAGGAAAGAGTGTGAGACAGAATGAGAAAGAGTAAGAGAGTTCCACATAATACGAACAAATCCAAGGGAATCCCATACCTTAGGCCCTGGAAAACCCGAAAAGCCCATTAGACCTTGATCACCATCTTCTCCCTGTAAAACGATAGCATGTGAATATCCATCACATATTAATAGTCACATTGCATGGGACACCTATACCAGAAGGCAGCCTAGACACCTGCTTACAGCACTGTATGTTTTTACAATCAATAAACAGACAGCGGAGTTTAGCATCAATTCTGCCTACTTTTGCTTTGTACAAGTTCCATCGATGTTCCTTGCCAGCATAGCCTTTCATTGTTTGCAACACTTTTCGGGCCTATGGGCAGTTGGATGCACATGTCCCCACATTTAAGCTACTTACTGGAAGCCCTTTTAGTCCAGATTCACCTCTCGGTCCTTGATCCCCTTGAGACCCAGGGAAGCCTCTCTGACCAGATTTCCCAGGATAACCTTGTAACCCAGGTTCTCCCTACAAAAACAAAACAGAATATAAAACTGCTTCCTTCGAAGAGGTGTGAATGTGCACCACACTTACCAAACATGACTCTGGAAATTCATCTCCACAGTCAATATATGGTCACATTATTAATACATTATTCTCTATAGTTCAGTATATTGTTAAGTTATTACACAGTGAGTAATTGTACCATTAATATATTATTCTCCATGGTTCAGTATATTGTTAAGTTGTTACACAGTGGGTAAATGTACTATTAATACATTATTCTCCGTAGTTCAGTATATTGTTATGTTATTACACAGTGAGTAATTGTACTATTAATACATTATTCTCCATAGTTCAGTATATTGTTATGTTATTACACAGTGAGTAATTGTACTATTAATACATTATTCTCCATAGTTCAGTATATTGTTATGTTATTACACAGTGAATAATTGTACTATTATTACATTATTCTCCATTGTTCCGTATATTATCAGATTACAATACGCTGGAGGAATTTACATGCATTACCATATATTGGGGGCAATGTACCAATATGATGAATTATTATAATGCATATGTTATTTCTTGGTGTACCTCCGGGTAATGCTTTAATCCAGCACCTATCAAGTCTCAAATTAATCTGGATTTTGTGGCCTTGAAGTTCTAAGCTTGTGTGACAGTATTACAAAATACAAAATATGGACTGTTGGTTTTGGTACAAAGTTACTGAATAAATAATGGGCAGAAATGTAACAAATTGAGATACCTTGATACTATAACCTAATGCATGGTGGGAAAAGTGATTTCCTTTAGATAGAGGTCGGCAGCACTGAAAGTAAAATACCTTTAGCCCTGGTGCCCCAATACTGCCAGGAATGCCAGGGAGACCCTTCCATCCACGCACACCAGGTAACCCAGCCAGACCTGGTAGGCCCAGATTTCCCTTTTCACCCTAGGAAAAAAATACAAGTGTGAATCACTGTGCAAACTCTGAACAACTTTTACACCTTAACGATTGTATTGACTATTAATTCCCCAGTCGAAAACATCTAGGGGCTAGGTGTCAAACCGTGGCCCTCCAGCTGCTGCAGAACTACCAACCCCATAATTCCCCACCAGCCTTCTAGAATAGCAGAACATTATCGTAGTTGTAGTCTACAAACAGCCGGAGGGCCACAGTTGGATGCCTAGGATCTAGGGGTTTACTTACTAAATTATTAGTTGTAGATCATTGACAGCCTAGTTACCAAATTATAAACTTGTAACACTGTAACTTTCTATTATAAATCTGTAACAATATTATCATCAGCAGAAAACCCGATTATTGTAAACCTGTAACAATATTACTATCAGTGAAATCCCTTCAATGTAAACCAGTGGCAATGTAACTGTACTGTACCGCTGGAACTGTTGAAGCGCACAGCTATATAAACGGTGCCTAGTCTACAGGCACAGTACATGCCAACCTAGAAGTAATTGGCCCGAAGTTCGGAAAGATTTGGGGTAGTTCGGAGTAATTTCGAGTTACACGATATGGCCTGAATAACCTTGTAATTCGACCATCATGGTCAAATACCCACTGAATGATTCAAAACCGAAAGTAGACCACAATACACTGAACCAAAAATAGCCTGGTACTGTTATGGGGGGCCTGACCCCCTAATGTATTTTTAGGGGGCTGGGAGCACTTGCTCATCTCCAAGTCATATTTATTATAGGTGGGTTTTGTGCTATTTGCCCTGATCCCCATATATTTAATGGGAGGGTCATTTTGGCGGCTCCCGGTCCTGTTTTATTATAGGGGGGATGTCAGGGCTACCTGCCATGGCATACCATGTACATTTTAGTGCCAAATGGTTCCCAGCCCCTTTTTTTATTCGTTTTTTTGGGGGGCAGGGTTTTTTTTTTTTATTTATAGGCCTTTTATTTTTATGATTTTATTAAGTTTTTGACTTTTGGTTTTTGTTATTTTTTTCATTTTAATTCATCTATCCAGAATAGGAGAATTGAAATGTCCATAATGCGGCCAGCATCCCCGAATCCGAATTGTATTCGTGTGATCGTCGCATATGTATTTTATGGTGAAAATGTCCAGAACCGAAGGGCTCCAAAGACCGGCCCGGATCTTAATCACAGCATACTATGCAGCCGAATTTTGGGGATCCCTTTGATTCGGGGAATATGCCCAAACCGAATCCATTTCCGAACGTATGGGACTATATTGTGTAGACCCTTATGTCTTACATACTGAGAAATTAGTCTCATACTCACAGGGAAGCCAGCCATTCCAGGGAGTCCAGATTTTCCAGGATTTCCGGTTACAGAATCAGAACCAGGATACCCATTTGCACCTCTTAATCCAACTGGACCCGGTCTACCCTAAAACAATATATATGTTTATTTAGTAGACGATCGATTGAATAGACACAAAACGAAGGCTTGTATTTATGAAAATATATAATTTAATATCATTTAAAAGGGATTAACATACAAAGTGCATCATAAAAGAAGCCAAAAACAATATAATATAATGTTCAATATAATGCAATGTTACTGCGCCTGATTTTAAGTATTTCTTGCATATCATATCAGTCCACCATATAGTGATCCTGCGCAACACAAATGATAACCTGACGCATTTTGCCGACTAAGCAGCTTCTTCAGAGGTAAATACTGAACACAGTTCTTGTTTGGAGGAATGAGATTCATTTATTTTGTCCTTTGTAAAGGTTTTATATTGTTTCTCTGTTATTACCAAAACGAATGGATCAGAGAGCTTGCGCTCAATTCGTTGGTGGTACAGTGTGCTTTTAGTTATGGGGAGGCTTTCATTTTGGGCTCCACAACTACTGAGCTGCGAAAGTTGAGGCTGTCTCGTAGGACTTAGCGCATACCTCTTCCTGTATTCTTTAACAACGTTAAGTAGCAAACCCGCTAAAAAGCAAACTACTAGATGTGTGGTTCAATAAAGGGGTGCTGCTTCTTTAATGATTTAACAGATCTCCAATCATGCTGCTCTACTGTATGGTACTGGATTTGCCAAAACAATAGTACGAAGAATAAAATCTAAATTTAGACTGTATGGATAACAGTCCACAGGTTGGTCAGTAAACTGTCTGTCATTGTTACATTTTCTGCCCATGATATAATAAAGAGCATTAGTCCCAATATGCACAACTGTACCGAGGATTTAGTCTAATGGACTGTTTTACCATCCTTAATACAATTATTCATTATACAACATTATTAATAAAAACAGAACACTTTACACTTTTCGAACTCACAGGAATTCCTGGCTTGCCAGTTGCACCCCTGTTCCCTTTCTTCCCTGTAGGACCCTAAAACAGAAATATCATTAAATTGTACTACTGTGTGAAAGCAAGTTTACATATTAGGCGCATACATTTTTAGCATAGCTCAGATTCCCGGTCACATTGAAAGGAGAAAGGTTTACATTAAAAGAGGAAGAGATTGTGCAAGAAAGATATGGAAAATAATTCCCTGTATGGAGTGCACTCTAATAATGCATTCTTATTAGAGTGCTCCTTTCTATGGAGTGACCAGCAAAATTCCACACAACCCTTTATTACATTATCAGTAATTTATATAGCGCAACAATTTACACAGTGCTATGTACAGGGCATAGAGGGGGACTACAGATTAAGTAAGACGAACAAGATCAGGTAGAGAGACCTGCTCACAAGCTTACAATCTAGAGGGAGTGGGGGACAAAAGACCCATAATGGAGTAAAGAGGTCAAAGGGAAGGTGGTAGTAGGAACAGTATTAGGGATGGTTTGATCTAGGTGAGTTTGGCTTCCTATTCCTAACAGTGTCTGAGGACAGTGAGAGCTAGGTGGAACAGGCTAGATGTTAATTAACTAGTATTCTAGTGGGATGCGTAGTAAGCTTCCTTAAAGGGACACTAAACTTTTTTTTTTTTTTAAATTGTGCTTCTAATATAGAAGCACAAGTGAAAAAGTTAGTTGTCCCTAGTATGAGGATAAACTGGCGTGTACTTTTGATAATACACGCCAGTTTATCCTCTGACCGACAGCTGTCATGCTTCCATAGGACCCCAAAACTGCTGTGTCTCGCATTGAAGGAAACAAGGGTTAAACAAGTTGGAATGTCCCTTTAAAGAGATGAGTTTTGAGGGTATTTTTAAAGTCTGGGAAAGAACAGTGTTCTGGCGAAAGGAGTTCCAGAGATAGTTGGCAGCTCAGGAAAAATCTTTCAGGAAGGAGTGGGAAGAGGTCCATTTGATTAGTGCAGTGGTTGTGTAGGGTAGCATCGATTTATGGGGGAGGCACATGTATACATCAAGGTTATGGTCAGGAAAGCATAATAAAATGCACTGCATTTCATGTAAGAAGTACCATCTTCCACATCATGGAAATAGCAATAAACATTTTTCAGTAGTCACTGATGTACCAATGGAAATATTTACACCTTAAAATAGACAAGTATTTGAAATATATACAATATATATTTCAATAACGTAACATTTTCCTGACTACTATGTAAGCACAAGGCTGCTGTAAGTCATTTAGAAAATTCCTGGCTAGAATGTGAAGTTGTTGAGAGGGGGGGGGGGGGGGGGGGGGGGGGGACCTACATAATAATGTCTATGTTTTTAGAACGCAATGGCATAAAAATCCCTGCTGTGTAATGATCAGGTGTCCCAAACCTTTTGTCCATATAGTGCATATTAAAGGCACTGTCTGATGCCCAAAATGCATCTTCAAAATGTTAATGCATATTTTGCATTGCTTAAAATATGAAAATTTTACACTGAGTTTGCAAGAAGCCAGGACTGCCCACACTAGCTGAGCAAAAAGTCAATTTCCTCAATATTCTTTTATTTTTGCTGCAGGAAACAATGGTATGGAATTTCCTGTCTCTCTAGTGATGTCATCAGATAATGTGCTGAACTGTTAAGAGAGCAAGGTTACTTAGATTCCAATAAATTCTATCTCATCTGCAAAGGAAGTGACTAATTGAAACAAAACTAATACATACTCAAGTGCCTATACACAATCAGTGTGGCAGTACCTGTTGGATAGGATGCAGGCGGGAGGGCTTGAGTAGAATATAAAAAAATGTGATTTATGCAGAATGCCTGCATCAAATCACACTGGAAAAAAAGCCGGTGCACTATACAAGTAGTAATCTTCAGCTTGCACTAAAGTGAGTTTGGGACTAGACTGCCCCTTTAAGCTATGGAAAGTAACAAAAAGTGTGACATTTCTGATGTTTTCTGTTAAATTAGCAGATTTCTTGTTGCTGCCTCATGAAAAGGAAAGATCAGATTGAAATTAAAAAAGGGGCTATACCCCAAAACATCTGGGTGCTTGTCAACTCTATTATATATTATAAATTAGTGTATTATACACTGTTGTTCCCTGCTGTACGCTTGGCTTATTTTTACCATTTGTTACCACTTTGTGGATGCTCACTGAGTTGAGAGAGTACAATGGGATTTTGCACAACCCTAAAAATGCTCATAAAGTGTAATAGAATTATTGCTGTTGCTATAGCAACAGCCCTGCCTATCTCCCCAAGCCCCTCCTTATTGTAGGTGACTTTAGAGGTCCTGTGCCATTATTCTCAATGTAACCCTCCAAGAGAGCGATAACCTTTTTAACGTTAAAATACAACATACAGAAAATGTCCGTAAAGAACAAGATGTTACCAGCAGGATGTTAGGTATCAAACTAATGAACGTTACTTACGGTCACGCCCTTCTCGCCCTTCTGTCCTGGCACACTAGAGAGGCCTGGGTCTCCCTTTAAACACAGATAGATAGAAAGTGTTAGTAGATTAGAATAGTTCATTAAACCTGCTGTAAACTGCTCATATGTTATTTGGTCCTATGTTCAGCACAGCTTGATTCATATGTCTACAATGAAGGTCCAAAGCAGTTGAGGTTTCTTCAGCCGGTGAGTTAGGTCATCAGAACTGAAATGCCAACTTGTGTTTGAATGTACCGTTTTTGCTCGATTATAAGACGACCCTGATTATAAGACGACCCCCCCAAATTTGTACATTCCTTTAGGAAAAAAACTAAAAGCCTGATTATAAGACTACCCTATAGGAAAAAAGTTTAACTTGTATATATGTAAATTGCTTTTTAATATTTAATAAAAAATGTATATTATACAAATGCATTTCTTGTTTTTATTTCCTTTTATGTGCCAATGCGGCCTCTCTCCCCCTCCCCCAGCTGTCTCTTCCCCCCCCAGCATTGTCTCTCTCTCCCCCCAAAACTTCTCTCTCTTCCCCCTTCCCCTTGTCTCTATCTCTTCCCCCCTCCCCTTTTCTCTCTGTCCTCCTCCCTCCCCTTGTCTGAGTCCCCCCCCTTGTCTGTCTGTGTCCTCCCCCCTCCCCCTCCCTTTGTCTCTCTCTATCCCCCCCTCCCCTTTTCTCTCTCCCCCCCCCCCCCCCCCCCCCGCTCACACTCCTTCACTTATGCTTTAAAGGTTTAACAATACATTATGCAGGACCAAGCCTGATCTTCTTATAGGAGACGCACCCCAGTCCCTGCTAAATGCATAGTTGTGAATAGCTCCCTATGTCCTCTTGTCCTGTGACTCAAAAACATAGGGCTTTAGCCATGAAAGAGGGAACTGACAAGGGAATTTCAAACTTAGGGCCAAAATAGCAGAGTTTGAAGTATCGCTGAATTGGAGAATATCTCCGGCTCGTCTACTAAGCTTGAAAGTTTCCCTCTTTCATGAATAAAGCCCGTGGACGGTTAATTAATCATTGATAGGATCTGAAAAGAGGGGTGTAGTAGACATAGACTAGTGAGGAGGCGGTGCTAGTGCGTAAGAACAAGATAGTAATAGTGGTACATAGGTACAATGTTGTAGATAGGTAGTGTAAAAAATGAACAATTTAATAGGGTAATTAATACATACAGTAAGTGTAATAAAATCAAGTAAATATATTTTCAATATATATGTACTTGATTTTATGCTTTCTATTTTATTGTACTTACTGAATTTACTAATTACCCCATTAAGTTGTTCATTTTTTTTTTACGCTACCTATCTAACATTGTACATTTGTACCACTATTACTATCTTTTCCTTAAGCGCTAGCACCGTCTCCTCACTTTGTCTCATTTTCTCTCTGGAGCTATTGGCGAAAGCTCTACACGGTGACTTTAGCAGCTTTTTAGTTTTTTTTTTTCTTTCTCCCTTTTTTTTTTCCACAGTTTTTTTTGCGAACTTCTACCATATATTGTTATAGACTATGAGTAACACCCGGATATGATTGCAGGTTGTTCCTCTGTTTCTCTTACATTTTGCGTTTCAGAAACGCATTTTAGTGCCTGTTGCCACTTTGTGAGCAGTTTCACTCCTGCAAATTAATTACGGACACTGTGCATTCCATCTGCCCCTCCAAATGCCCAGGCAAATCAGATAACACCAAAGCACACGGACTTCATGACATGGTTACAGATGGTCAGAAATGGATGGTGTGAAACTTACTGGGGAACCTTGCTGTCCAATTGCTCCTCTTGGTCCTGTAACACCAAGGTGACCCTAAATACAATAAAGCTTTTACACAGTGAAACAGTTTTAGCCTGAAACCACAACAACTTGCTGTTTCCTAGTCCAGATCTCTATTTGTAACATATTTATTTCAGATGCTCTTATTATTACCCCACACATTTTTATTTCTTTCCCTGTATTTACACATTGCCCCATTTATCCAGCACCTTTACTATGTTATAATGCCTTGTTTAAGTGTCATTTTTATTACGCTTCGGCCCGCTTTTCTAGATCTCAAGCCTTTTTGATGTTTTGTAAATACCGTGTAACCTTCATCGCCAGATTCGCCCCTTTCTCCCCGTTCACCCCGTGGACCCTGGTGAGAAAGCAAAACATTCATAAAATATTCCAGTCAGGTGAATAAAAAGCTAGAAAGCACCAAATAAGGGTTAATTAGCAATCAGCAAGGTCATCCCATGTGCCAATAACCGTATGAGCTGGGAGATGTATCAGACCCAATTAACATCTCTTCAGATGCTAAAACAAGGTGAAACCTGCAACATCTTTTTTTGTTACTTCTGATGTCTTTGCTTTTGCAGGATCTTCAATAAAATCATGTATTTTATACCTACCCTGAATCCAAAATTGGCAATCTACAAACAAGAGCTGGTGCTCATTTTTAAAAAAACAAACAAATGCTAAACATACTTGGCTAAAACGAGTAATTAAGAAGCACGGTATGTGAGAAAGTAAGTGAACACCATAAGATAAGAATTTAATTAAATAATTAGAATTAAGTGTTAAAAAACAAATAAGTAGCTCTATGGTGTGAATTTGAGCTGCCAATAGGATCTCCACCTGTGCAAGCTTGATCATTCAGTTGTTTGGAAGCTGATCATGTCATGACCATATGTGAGGACTTCTGATAAGTCACTAGGAGGTACAGGTAACAGTGTGATCTGAGAAAAATGGCTCTGCTCCTATAGTTTAGTATGGGGTCAAACAGTGACTCAATAGGTGTTGGTGGACTACATACCCCACACCCTCTTTCCAGTCATGAGCAGCTGGAGGACTGCAATTGACCCCCTGACCTAGTTGGTTTCCCCTTTAGCTGGTATGCTTCTCTTCATTTAAATTTCAGACTCCCATATTGAGTCACATTAACCTCCAAAATCTGTGATACTGTAAATAGATATGGAATTGGTTGCAGACTGTCAGACCAGGGTAGTATGTATATATTCACACTGACTCTGGCAGCACAATTCCCGTTAATGAGTTTATAGCTCAGTACAAGTTTTGGAGAAATCCCAGTTCATAGTAAAAACCTTCTGATCGGAAGACTTGGGAATGTGTAGTGGGGACATCATTCCACAGATACACGGCACATATTATCCCTTTCCTGTTAAATGGAAATATTTTATTCTAGATACATTTGTTCAAACAAAGAATGACTTAAGCTCCTAGCACAAGAATGCTTTAGAGAAAAACCTACTGGTTCACCTGGTGGTCCCAGAGGTCCAAACACAGTGCTGTCCTCCCCGGGGTAACCCTACAATAAAAACATGCTTTCGTCATTAAATCACCTTAGTCACAACAGTATGAATTAAGTCTTTGTGGACAATATATGCCAGTAGTGAGTTTAGTCTGCGTTTTGTTCTCGAGATGTAGAAGGTTCTCACGTCAGCTGTTGTCGACCAAGTTGTAAACATGGCGCAGTTGCCATGGAAACTAATGGAATATCCCTGCTGACTGTCCCACTTTTATAACCTTACACAGAACTATTGTTAGTTAGGTTAACAAAAGCTTACATAATCCTTCAGGTTTCCCCTTTCCAAAACAGGTGTTTGTTTTTTTTAAATTCAGTGAATTGTGTATATCTGATCACTTGCAGTGAAAGACAGACTATATTCTATTGAGCCACCATTGTCCTCCACTGCAGTCAAAGTGACACTAAAAAGTCACACTTGTGCTATGGCTCCCCATCCATTTTACTAACTCAGGTCCAGCACCTTACTGGCCATCCCACATTATCAATAGGGGTCAAGGTGCCTTCTCTTACAAAGCTCCTCATCTGTGGAATTACTTTCCCCAGACCATCAAATCTTGAACTGTTCTAAAATCCCTTACGGTATGTACAATCATAATGTACCAGCTGTACCTATTAATGTATGCATATTATTTTACATTTTTACTTTTTTTTTTTTGTTACATGTTGAAATGTTTGTAACCTTGTTGTGGACATGCTCACAGGACATACATGAAAAACCGAGAGAAATATCAATATATTCTTTGCTGTTAAAACACTTTACAAATAAACACATATTTGGCTGTATGAGTCATGCATCTACTACAATATGACTTTATTGGCTTGGAGCCAATAATAGCACAAGGCAGCTTTCTTACACATTTCCTACATGTTATATATATATAGCATGAAGTATATGTGGACTTTGGGTTCCTGACTTATATCAGTGAGGTTCTCTCAGTGAGGCAGTCACATAAATCTGTGTTGTGGGGTGCAAATAGAATATGTTCATACTTGGATTCCTCTCATGATGTACAGTGGTTTATGGAAGGAAAGAGCCATTGAATTAAATGAAAATAACTCCCTCCCTTGAGGTGGAATCAGTCTTCTAATTCTGTATTGGGGGTGGTCGTCTCTTCCTTTACTGACATTCTTTCACATTTAATAGAAATGTACCTTTTCTCCCTTAGGGCCTGGTGGTCCGGGTGGTCCTGCATGACCTTGATGACCCTAAATACAAAACAAAAGCAGAAAATCAGATGGGGACCCTGCCTCCAGTAGTCTAGCAGGATATATAGCATAGTGCAACATTAACTAGCGACTGAAATATAAAAGGAAAATAAAGTACAAAATAAGATTTCATGGATAAAATTTGGACCCGAACTAAAAGTGCTGCATATGTTTTAGATGACTGTGGTAACATCTTTAGCACTATACACACATGGACTGTCTGTTAGTTTGACATAAAAGCCTGTAATAAAATGTTTGCACAGTGTAAAACATCGGCAGAATCTCAGGGACCAGAACTGGAGATCCACTTATTCTAACAGAACTGGATTTCATCATGGAAACTACAGATCAGCATGGCTGACATTCAGCCAGCATTCAGGAAAAGTTTGAAGGACAGGAGGTGTATTGCAATTAATCAAGAAATCTCCCCAGAAATATATAAAGGTGTTATAGATTTGGCATCCAATAAGATCACCTCTTTTAAATGTAACTCTTTACAAACCAAACCCTATTACTCTATTTGAGTTAAACTATCTAAACAAAATGGACTAGGATAAACTGACACATAAACTGCTAGAAGCAGGCATTAATAGTGGAATTAGTATAATTGTTCAGCTGGGGTACTTTTCAGTAATAGCTAATGCAGTCCTGACTATGAACTTGTCCATTATTAATCTAAAAATTCATCTTAAACGTAATGTATAGATACCATAAAGATTTGACCTAAAATAACGTTATAAGAGCATTGTGTGACTCATAGATCATGCTAACAATATTGCACCTTCCCAACCTCTCTCAAACACACCTCTCCCTCGGGTATGCTTTGAGTTACAGGCCTACCCTTTTCACATGATTAATTCCCAATCATCTTTCCATCAAAGCACCTGGAGAATTCACGCTGTAACCTTTAAGGGACTGGAAATTATTAACTAAATACTGACCAAAGAAACCACCAATGGAAGCACTGCATTCTTCCTGAATCGCCCACATCACATCAGCTGTCTGTGTTTATAGTTGGGGTCTCTCATTTTAATATCCACTGTCTCTTCTCTTTCATTAATTGCTTCTTCCTTCTTACATTGCATCTCTTTTTATTCTCTGTCTACTCTCTACAAACATACAGTTTTCCTTCCTCTCTTTCCAGCCTCACCTGACACTATTCAGATACCCCCTCATAAGGCGAGGACTGGCATCTTTTGGCCCAGGGACAAAACCAATTTAGTGGACCATGGTGCAACTTCATCAGCCCACTCATTATCATCAGAGATAGACGCAGATATGTTGACAGGTGTAGAAAATTGTAAATAAAAGGTTGAAATTGCTACGCTCCGGGGCATTTAAAAGTGAAAACGGATGCAGCCCCACCCCATTTAGCTATGTTAGAGGGCAGCCCAGGTGCCAATTGACCCTTTGACAACCCTCCCTGCCCCTCGTAGCTCTCTTCTCCTCCAGTCTTCAGGGGTCATCTCACCCCTTCAATGTCCCATTCTACTCTTTTTTTCGCTACTCTTCCTCTATTTCTCCGTCTGCTCAACCTGCCCCTGTCTTCTGTAACTTCCTTTTAGACTGTAGGCTTATTTGAGCTGGACTCTCCTATTTGTATGTTCTACAGTGTTGCGGAATATGATGGGATTTTATAAATAAACAAATAATATTAAAAAAGAAAACAAAGCTGAAGCACCTAATCAAAAAGGAAACTGAAAAGAAAGTGAACAGCAGCGCCTATACTGGAGGACCCAAAATTCTCCTAATAAAGTGGCACAAACAGTAAAAATATTTTATATTTATTATATTATATAATCTAATAATATATTAAGTGACACTAATATAAAAGTGAAATCCCTTAAATAGTATATAAATAATACAAGATAAAGTGAAAAGCAGTAACTATACTGCACGGCTTCTCCTAATACACTGTAATAAAACATGAATAAAGCGATTGCAGCCTGTCCTCAGACAAACGTCCATGTCGCTACTCTGTTAACCATCCTGGGAATTAAATGATATTCCTCTACATAGGTTAATGAGGAACATGCGTTATGGAGATCAGTGCCCTGAGGGCTGCAGATCTCCTGCTCTACCCAATAAGAATAGATGGATGAGGTCCCTACTCCTGTATCACTGGGAAGGACGAATTAAAAGAACAGTCGGAGGAATTGAATTTTTTTTGGTAGCTGGTAATTAAAAAATCATTTGGAAGGGAAGAGGAAGAAGCAACAATGTGCAGATACAGGAAAAAACAAGATGGAAAGAATGGTGAGTGCCAATGCAGTGCATGCGCTCTGTAAACCTGGCTCAAATGTTTAATTCCTTCAAACATGGACACAAACGAATTCTGCAAATTCTGAAAAACCTGTTAAGATTGTTATAGATACAAGACATGGTTTTTCCTGCTTGAAATAAACACACATTACAAGTATATCCCCAAGACAGACTGAAACCAGACTAATGTCACTGGAATCTTTTATGTAAAATACTCTAGAAATAAAACAGAAATACATCAAAACATGGAAGCCCTTCTAAATAAACGTGGTGCACATCTCTTACCCCATATCCTGGAACTCCTGGCTCTCCCTCGCTCCCCATTGCTCCTAAATTCCCCTTTTAAGACACAAGTAAACAGAAATGAAAGCATGAAGTAAAGAGGCCATGGAGAGGAGTGTAAATAAGACGCCATTTTGTTTATTTCTCATTGATTTCAGATGTAATAGTGAGTCTTGGTAAAATACACAGGTCAGCACAGGTTATTTATATAATGTGATAAACAAGCCATAAAATGAGTTCTCAGAGAACCAGAGAAAGACTCTGTAGCGTCCTCGTCATATTAACACCATTCGTGTGTGTTATGTGATTTATGTTCAAACCCAAACTACAAACATGCGAAAAATGGTAAAAAAAAAAAAAAGGACAAACCACATAACTCAATAACATTTATATTACATACAAACAACACATAAAATACATATATACGGATAAAATGCAGCTTCTAAGGGAAGAGCCAATATTGTATCTTTTGATTAACCCAAAAAAGGAGGCGATATTTAGGGATTTACTCATGAAATAGAGAATTGCGCAGAATTGTCAAGGGAATTTCAAATTTATGGCCAAAGTAGCCGAGTTTGAAAAATACTCACATTTAGCTGAACGGGAGAATATTTCTAATTCAGCTACTATGGCCTTCTCAATGCCACACAATTCTCTCTTGCATGAATATAGGCCTGAATTTAACCCTCCTGTGGAATATTTAACCTCTGGGAAGATTTACTCTTTTGTTGGATTTCACATTATCAGAATATTAATATGGTTCTCGGTGCTGTTTAAACAGATTTTTTTTTTTTTAACATATCAAAAAACACAAACCGGTGGTCCTCTTGTTCCTCGTGTGCCTTTCAATCCAGACTCTCCGGCTAAACCCTGGTCACCTTGATTCCCGATTTCACCAACCGGCCCTGTCTGTCCTTTTTCTCCCTGTTATTATATCATAAAGCTCATTTAAAAAAATATCCACAGAAGTCAATGCGGTTTTAACCCCTGCGTCACCGGACTGTTTTGGAAATGTTGCACTCTTTGTGACAATGAATGTCTTAACACTTCTGCGGTGTTTTTGTTTAGCTGTACTATTTCCATTTCTTGTTTAATGTATCCACAAAAATTATAGATTTTTTTTAATGGGCTTTCGTTAGATACCATTATTTTGATCATACCATATCCTTTACTATAAAAACAATAATAAAATTAGATGATTTTTTTTTTAAATGGTGTTTGCAAGAGGTTCAATATTTTTTTTTTTTTTTTTTAATTAAAATTGAATACAAATGCCTAACCCACGTGTAGTTACTGGTATTTTTCTAAGGGTGCAGAGTATATTGCATTTTCTGTGTGAGCAAGAAGATCTCAGACTATGATTGGCTACTGGCAGCCATTTTGTTTTTTCCTCTGCTATTGGCTCCATGCTGTGCAGTTGATGTTCACACACCAATGAGAGAGAGACAGACAGTGGCTCAGCAGTCTCTCTCTGCTGCGACACAGTTGCAATCTGGCAATTAAAAGGGCTATTCTTTGTGATTGCTGGGATTACTGGTGAATAACTATTGAATGGTGCACAATAAGTGTTTCAATGAGCCTGCATTAATAAATATTATTAGAGTTTAGAGCCTCTATTTATAAACTGAAACATTGCTCAGCGTAAAGGAAAAGTAAACCTACCTTTTTCCCTGGTCGGCCCCTGAGACCAGGAATACCGGCCTTGCCTTCTGGCCCCTGCATGTATAAAAAGATGACAAGACTCAAAATGTTTACAAGATATTTCGAATAATTATTCACCCCAACCAACAACATACTCTCTGTGAAAAAACACTCTCCATTCTAACACTGCACAAATATAACCAAACTGCATTCAACTTATCTCAGTGTATAAACGCTGAATAAATAGCTTAATCCACAGATTATAGTAAGACGTACCTCAGTATTAGTAACTTACATTATAGTAAGAGGCACGCGATTATTATAGTCTAGATATACACAGTACAAGTATCCCATTACCAGAGTATAAATACATAATGTATGTAACTTACAAGTATCTACTCAATAAACAGTGATTTACAGGGAATTGAGACAGGAATTTCAAGCTTTAGATCAATGGCCTTGAGCTTGAAATTCCCTTCTCAATTCCCTGCATTGCTCTCTTTATCCCTGGTATAGTGAAAATGACTGATTTTAGGATGGTTTATGTACACGGAACATGTGACTGATTGTGAAGCAGGAAGTCACGCGATTAAGTTGACCAAACTTCCGTTTTATTCAGGGATATTTGTAAAAATGCAGAGCTGCGTTAGGTAAGAGAAGGGTTCCCAACCAATTTTACTGGTTCATTCTGAACATGGCCCCACCTGGTGTTTGGATACCTAGATAGCAACCTAAAAAAAAAAACACATTAAAGCAACAATGAAACATTTTTTTAACCCTTGCTTTTCTTGAAGGTGTCCCCTAATGATTGAGGCAGAGCCGGACTGGAAGCTGGGCACTCTTGTCTGATCGAGTTTCCCTCGTCTGATCCCATGCGAAAACGAGGGAAGCATGGCAGCTGCCAGTTAGAGAATAAACTATCAAAAGTACATGCCAGTTCATCCTCCTACAAGGGAGAATACATGTTTCACTTGTGCTTCTGAACTAGAAGTATATTAGAATTAAGATCTATAGTTGTCCTTTAGTAATTCGGAGCCATGCCCTCATGCCTGAACACTAGTCCACAATACATCGATGTTATCCTCATGTTTTGGGCGTTAATTTTTCCCGCGGGTCATGCCAACTCTTCATCATACAATTGATATAAACAGCCCTTACCGGCAAACCCATTCTGCCAGGTTCTCCAATAAAACTGGAAATCCCAGAAATTCCTTCTTCTCCTTTTTCACCATTCTCCCCTTGCATGCCTCGATCTCCAGGCTCTCCCTTTGGAAACAAGTCAAATGAGTATATGATAAAGGAAGACCTAAACATCGTTTCTGGAAATGTAGAAAATGTGAAAAATGATCTATTTCTTGGTATCAAGCACCCAGTACCTGTACTGTCTCCTGTTTATCTAAGCACCTGGTGGCCGTCTATACAAATTACACATTTCCCATTGTGATGACATCAGTAGAAGACACCACAAACACACTTAAAACACATTTGTGTAGATCATTTTTCATTCTCTTCATTCACATTAGAAATTATTTTTAGGTAATGTGCCTTCAATTAGCATTACAATTGTCACAAATACGGAACTCAAACACATTCCTAACAATTTATTTGGGAATGCTAAAAATCGGTACAAATCATGATTGTAGCTAAAAGTTTTCATAGCAGAGTTAGTTCATGGTGAATAGTGCGATCAGTCACTACGGTGGATTTTATAGTGTTCACTTAGTGTACAGTACAGATATGTTTAATCCTAGTGAAATGTCTTTGCAATGTGTTTTGTAACAAACGACATGTTTTAAGGATGAAAACACACATTAGGATCTATTCACTAACTCACTAGCATTAGACCCACATTTACCTGCGGCCTCGCCATTACAAATGTACCATGAATATTATGCTGTTCCTCAGTTGCATGACTTGTATGCATGTACTCCCTATTAAATGATGTGAGCACGTGTGAGTGGAGCTATGAATTATTGTGAAATAACATTTTACTTTTTCAATCAAAAACAAAAATTAGTGAGCAGTGGAGAAGTGACCAGCAAATAGCAGATAACAGACCTTCAAAACTATAGAATGTACCCAACATATTGTCAGATTACCACAGCATCACTCCAGCGGCTGATGAACTACATCTCCCATAATGCTCTTTCAGCTGGCAGAGGAGTATGGGAAATGTAGTCCTGCGACATCTGGAGGGTCGCTGGTTTCCCCACCCCTGGTTTAGAGGATGCTTTTCTAGTATGATGGCTTATATTAACATAGAACGGAAAATAACCTCTGCACTAAAACCGCTTGCCATCAAACATGAACCTTCATTAACTAGTATGAACGCATGGCTATAATTACTAACAGATACACTATGCTCAGTTGTATGTTACCTTTGGGCCGTCTTTACCCTGAATGCCTTCTTCCCCCAGAGGTCCTGCCATCCCCTAAGGTTTTAAAAGAAATGTCAAAGATGCATTTTCATAATGATTACAGGATTGTTCATCAAGCAAGTAAATCAGTTTGAAAAGAAAATATGCATTCATTCAAAGAAATAAAATGCAGGTTTGAGCCAGATAACAGGACTGCTGGTGCGCAAACAGATGCAGTCCAAATGGGATTGGCTCTCTTTACTTGTGCCAGTAAAGAATGACTTGGCTCACCCTGTAAACTCTTTATTTACAGACTCAGTAATGAATGACACTTGAAAATTGTGGTTTAGAGTGCTCCGTCTGCTGGACAGTGGACTATTGTGGGGTTGAGCGCTTCCTCTGCTGGTCAGTTGAATAGTGTGGATTGGAGAGCTCTGTCTGCTGGACAGTTGAATATTGTGGATTGGAGAGCTCCGTCTGCTGGACAGTTGAATATTGTGGATTGGAGAGCTCCGTCTGCTGGACAGTTGAATATTGTGGATTGGAGAGCTCCGTCTGCTGGACAGTTGAATATTGTGGATTGGAGAGCTCCGTCTGCTGGAGAGTTGAATATTGTGGGTTTGAGCACTTCCTCTGCTGGTCAGTTGAATAGTGTGGGTTGGTGAGCTCCCTCTGCTGGTCAGTTGAATACTGTGGGTTGGAGGGCTTCCTCTGCTGGTCAGTTGAATATTGTGGGTTTGAGCGCTCCCTCTGCTGGTCAGTTGAATATTGTGGGTTTGAGTGCTCCTTCTGCTGGTCAGTTGAATATTGTGGGTTTGAGCACTCCCTCTGCTGGTTAGTTGAATATTGTGGGTTTGAGCACTACCTCTGCTGGTCAGTTGAATAGTGTGGGTTGGTGAGCTCCCTCTACTGGTACACTCCCTCTATTTGGTACAGTCCTAACCTCAACATCTGAGGAAAGGGATTTAGGAGTAATCATTTCAGAGGACTTGAAGGTAGGTAGGCAATGCAATAGAGCAGCAGGAAATGCTAGCAGAATGCTTGGTTGCATAGGGAGAGGTATTAGCAGTAGGAAGAGGGAAGTGCTCATGCCATTGTACAGAGCACTGGTGAGACCTCACTTGGAGTATTGTACGCAGTACTGGAGACCGTATCTCCAGAAGGATATTGATACTTTGGAGAGAGTTCAGAGAAGGGCTACTAAACTGGTACATGGGTTGAAGGATAAAACTTACCAGGAAAGGTTAAATCATCTTAACATGTATAGCTTGGAGGAAAGACGTAACAGGGGGGATATGATAGAAACATTTAAATACATAAAGGGAATCAACACAGTCAAGGAAGAGAGTATATTTAAAAGAAGAAAAACTACCACAACTAGAGGACATAGTCTTAAATTAGAGGGGCAACGATTTAAAAGTAATATCGGGAAGTATTACTTTACTGAGAGGGTAGTGGATGTATGGAATAGCCTGCCAGCAGAAGTGGTAGAGGTAAACACAGTCAAGGATTTTAAGCATGCGTGGGATAGACACAAGGCTATCCTAGCTATAAGACCGGGAACGGGGGACTAATAAAAGTACTCAAAAAAAATAAAAATTGGGCAGACTAGATGGACCGAATGGTTCTTATCTGCCGACACATTCTATGTTTCTATGTTTCTATGTTACTGGTCAGTTATAGCAACACACAAAGGGAAATACATACACTGGCCAGATAAATACGTAATGTGGATTCATACATGGATCCAATACATTAATTAATCGGATGCACACATGGAGAGGATACATACAGTGATCTGATACACACATGAAGGGGATACATACACTGACCCGATACCCATGAAGGGGGATACATACAGTGAATTGATACGTACATGAAGAGAATACATTCAATAACATGATACACACGTGAAGGGGATACATACAGTAACGTGATACAAGCATGAAGGGGATACATACAGTAACTTGATACAAGCATGAAGAGGATACATACCCTGACCTGAATAAAAAGGATTCATGATAGACACATGAAGGGGATACACACAGTGTCATGATACACACATGAAGGGGATACACAGTGTCATGATACACACATGAAGGGGATACACAGTGTCATGATACACACATGAAGGGGATACACACATGAGGGGGATACACACAGTGTCATGATACACACATGAAGGGATACACACAGTGTCGTAATACACACATGAATGGGATACACACAGTGTCATGATACACACATAATGTGAATTCATACATGAATCTGATACATACATAAAGAGGATACATACACATGATCTACACATGAAGTTGATTCATACACAGCCCACATAAATTAAGTGGATTTATATAAAAACATGATACATAAAAGACACACATGAAACAGATACATACAGGAAGTGGGGAGGTAGTTGGGTGATTTGTTGTCTTTCATACTGATTAATCCTAGTTTTGTAACATACAAATTCTGATCACTATAAAGTGTAACATTTCCTCATGTCTCCAATGTGTTGATCAGGAAACTGGACGCTTTGGAGTAATCTTGAGAGAAGTCGGATTTCACATTTTTAGCATCAAATCCAAAGAGACAGGTAAGAATGCTAGCTGAAATGTCTGCAGAAGTTGTGTGTCATTTGGGATTGGAGATAATCCCTCGAAGAGTTTAGTAGCCTGGAGCTCAATTTGTAAATAGCAGGGCTACAGCAGGTGTCTTTATGCCCCTTCTCAGGGCAGGAAGCAGAGTTTATTCAATCAGACTACTGTCTGTTTTTAACCCCCAGTTTTACTGATTCTACAGTTGGTGAATTAGACTGCTGAGCTATCTACCTAACCTGTCCCTCTCTGTCTGACTGTCACAGAACAAATAGTATTAGAGGCATTATTAAACACAAATCTACACACACCAGACAAGTCCAAAGAATTGTTTTTCAAAAAACAAAAACACTAAGTCCATAGTGGTACCGCAGTTGCTAGGGATTCTGGGTAGGAATATACATTTTAGGTTAACGATGATCCCAGAACAAGTAATTAATTCACCCAGAAATGTTATTCTCTCACCCGTAAGCCAGGTTCTCCTGAATCTCCGGCATTCCCCGGTGGGCCGATGTCTCCCTGCAAAAAAAAACACTTGGTAAGATTGGAAAACAATCTTCATTTGTTATTTCTACAGATCACATATATTGCCTCTAAGGCTGTACTAAATCATACGCTGCAAGCAGAGGTACAGATTCAAACATGTTTGTTTCTTTTATAAAAGATAAACTTTGAATAAGCGGAACTAAGTTTAGCAGATCAGAGATATTTACCTTTAAATGTTTAAATGTATGTCATCAGGCGTGCAAGACATTGTGTGTTAGTAAGAATCCCTAGGAGGCATGTCATTACCTGGGCTCTCATGTCAGATTTAGGGAGATGAGTAATAATGCCCATTTCGTCTTCAAATTCCATGTGGGAGCCACACCCCCCCTGCATTCAGCAAGTCTAGTACTTTACCTGCTATCACACTGCATTCACCTTGCTTAAAGGACAACTGTAGGCAAATACATTGATTACATCAAGTGCTGACATTTTCATTACAAATGGTTTAATGAAACAATAGAAATAAAGCACCTTATTAAATTCTCATTGCTCAGTATAGCTCTATCAGGGGGGCACATGTTGTTTAGAATCTTGTCTCAGTATAGCTCTATCAGGGGAGGACATGTTGTTTAATATCTTTGCTCAGTATAGCTCTATCAGGGGCAGACATGTTGTTTAGAATCTTTGCACAGTATAGCTCTATCAGGGGCAGACATGTTGTTTAGAATCTTTGCTCTGTGTATCTCTATCAGGGGCAGACATGTTGTTTAGAATCTTTGCACAGTATAGCTCTATCAGGGGCAGACATGTTGTTTAGAATCTTTGCTCTGTATAGCTCTATCAGGGGCAGACAAGTTGTTTAGAATCCTTGCTTTGTATAGCTCTATCAGGGGCAGACATGTTGTTTAGAATCTTTGCTCTGTATAGCTCTATCAGGGGCAGACATGTTGTTTAGAATCTTTGCTCAGTATAGCGCTATCAGAGGCGGACATGTTGTTTAGAATCTTTGCTCTGTATAGCTCTATCAGGGGCAGACATGTTGTTTAGAATCTTTGCTCAGTATAGCGCTATCAGAGGCGGACATGTTGTCTGGTTCTCCTTCGTCTTGGGCTGGAAAAAGGAATATTTGACCCAAGGTTCTGAACAACATATCCACCTGCTGATATTACTATAATGAATACCAAGGGCAAAAATGGGACTTATATTTGTATTCTTCCCTTAAAGCACGTTTAAACATATACACCTGATGCCATCTTTCCATGAAAAGAAACAATTTGTTTGCCGACAGTTGTCCTTTAAATGTTCTACCATCATTAGCAGGATTACCTTGTGAATTCCCTTTATCTACTTTCAGTCTGTCTCTCCCACCTTCTTTTTACGTGATTCATTTTTTAGCATCCGTTCATGTATTCCCAATTTATCCTTTGTACTCACCTTTCCCCCTGGCTCGCCCTGAAGACCAACTTCCCCTTCAGTTCCTGAAAGCCCCTGCTCCACGAAAAAACATTAAACGTTAAATTAAGTTCACCGCTTATCAATAGAAATTTCAGCAGGTTATTTTACTTTGCATGGTATTATTTATTAGCAGGGCAGTAATGAGAAATCTCTCATCCAAATAAAATGCTTGTGCTGATTTCATGATTGCTGCATAGAGAGATTCATATCTATACTACGTTTGATTCATATCCATACTACGTTTGATGTCAGAATGTACGAAAATATAAAATTAATGTGTATTTTCATAAAAATGTTTTTAAAAAAAACACATGCAATCGTGGGATGTGCACAGACCAGTGCAGGAGGTTATCAGCCAATATAGTGAGCTAGTGGGGATGGGACACTTCATCGCGGCTGCTTCCGCGCAGCCGCTTTACCGCCGACTCTACAGCACAAGACAGATCGTCGCTGGAGATTTCATCGCGGGACATTTCATCGCTAAAGGTAAGTATTTTACCGATTTTAGTTTGTTTAGAATTAGGGTTTAGGGGGTTAGAATTAGGTTTAGTGTTAGGGGTTAATTTTACTATTAGGGGTCGGGGGTTAATATTAGGGTTAGTAGTAGGGTTTAGGGGGTTAATATTAGTATTAGGGGTCGGGGGTTAGTATTAGGGCAAGTATTAGGGTTTAGGGGGTTAACTTTAGTATTAGGGGTCGGGGGTTAGTATTGGGGTTTAGGGGGTTAACTTTAGTATTAGGGGTCGGGGGTTAGTATTAGGGTTTAGGGGGTTAACTTTAGTATTAGGGGTCGTGGGTTAGTATTAGGGTTAGTATTGGGGTTTAGGGGGTTAACTTTAGTATTAGGGGTCAGGGGTTAGTATTAGGGTTAGTATTGGGGTTTAGGGGGTTAACTTTAGTATTAGGGGTCGGGGGTTAGTATTAGGGTTTAGGGGGTTATTTTAGTATTGGGGTTAATTTTAGTGTTAGTATTGTGGTTTAGTGTTACTATTAGGGGGGGGAAATAATTTATTAGGGGGGTTATTTTAGTTTTACTTTTAGATTTGTAAAAGCTGACAGTTCAGCGCTGAACTGTCAGCTCTTACATAGCTGCATCCGCGGTGAAACGGCCGCGCTATACTTCATTGCTGACAGTTCAGCGTTCTAACTGCCGCGCTGAACTGTCAGCGATGAAGATGCGGCAAAGAAGTGTCCTAGAAAAGTGCTGGAAAGTGCTTGGCATATAATGGACTAGCTACAGCGGATAATAGAATGCTCACAGGACTATGCTGGAAAGCTCTAGACCGGTATAGGGGGTAGTATCTGCTAAGCACAGAGAGCCCTCAGGGAGGATGCACTAGGCTACTGGAAGTACTAACCAAACTGTGAGGGAGGAAGCCAGGAACACTGACTTATTAACAGGCTAGGATACAGGTAAATGGAATACAAACAGTGGAAATACTTTTAATATTCAGAGACAGAATTGGGGTCTGTGGATGGACTGTTACGGTTAGTGGATGACATTTTGGGTAAGATGGGTTTTTAGCCTTTCAACATGAAACACTGTGCAATATGTTATGGGTGTATGCGAGTGAGTAATGCTAGCTATACAGTATAGTGCGTGAGCTTAAAGAAAAAAATAACTAAAAGACCTCATGTGCTACCTCCGTCAGCAGGACTAGGAGTGCTGACATTTGACTGGCAGTCAGGGGTTATATCCTGTCAGAAAGAAGAGTAGACATACGAATTCTTCTTTGGTCCTGTCTCCAGTGGGGATATAACCCACGCAATTTGCACTGTCTAGGGTAGGCTGAGAATAGGTCATTTTGCAACCTCATGATAAATAACGCAGAATCAGTTCATATTCATCTAAAACGATGTGTCACAAAATGTAACACATTTCTCACTTATTAAACACTTTGCTCATTATTTGCATAAAAAAATGTAATCAAAACCAATGGTAATGCCAATCCATTTAACTCACCTCAGTCCCAATTTCTCCAGGTGGTCCCGATTCTCCTTGTGGACCCCTCTGTCCCTAACATTTAAAGTACAATATACATCCCATTAGTCGCTTAGCAAAATAACAAGACTGCACTGATTAATGTCTTATTATTCCAGCAGCTGGGTTTTTAAGTGCAATGTCCCTTTAAGGTGATGGTGGTTTTGCCTTTTACTTGCACTGAGATTTATTGGACTATTTAGAAACCCGCATGGGGGGTCTCATCATGTTCAGACCAGCAGTTTTGGATAGTAACCGAACAAATGATAAACAGCTGGGAAAAATGTTGGCAAATTTAATCTCACTGACTGAAGTTAATGTGCTGTGTTGTTCCTCAATAGTGTTTGTCTATTCCTAAAAAAAAGGACCCATTGTAGTTGAAACTATTATATAACCAAAGAAATGCAAAGGAGAATAGGAGATCTCTGTGCACAGAATGAAAGCTGGGTATTAAGACAATTCTGTGCAATACTGAAAAACATAGGGTGTGATTGGCTCTGTACAATCACACAGCTACACTTCACGTGCAATAAATAGGAACAGATTAAATGATCCAATATTGAGAAGACTAGTGATGAACACACATCTTTCTTAAGTTATATGATGACTTTGCATGAACATGTACTTAAATAAACTCTATCACCTAAATATGGCTTTTACTGTGACTGTAAAGAATATAAAATGATTGAAAATGTATCTATACATTGTGTTAGCAAAATTGCAAGCAAATGCCTAAATTAGGAGAATTATTTTGAAATGGGTCTGTTGAGTCTCCAGCTTATGACATCACCTAAGACATATATTTCACATTTACCATTGGAAAGTAGTTAATTTGCATATCAAGCCACAGGTGATGTCATAAGCAGGTGACTCCACAGACACATTTACAACACATTTTTCTCCTAATTTAGGCATGTGCTTGCAATCTTGCTAACACAATGTATAGATCATTATCAATATTTAGGTGATAACTTCCCTTGAAGCACCTTGTAAGTTCATTCAAATGTACAGCACTGTATAAAAAAATTATATAATAATATATCCGTAGGGAAGATTATTTACTAAAAGGTCCCACCTTCGTATGTGTATGTGACAAACCACCAGCTGCTGGCATGTATTATTTTAATTAGTCAGGTATAATCATTCAATGACGAGCCACAAGGTCTTATTTTTGGTGAAGCGTGTTATTTGTATGGCACCCATGTTCCACTTGAACTGTGGCATGATATTAGTGAGGCTTTTACACAGCTCGGTGGTCTTTCATCTAGACATCATGCATAAGTGAAATCCACAGAAGAGTGGTGTTGTCTGATTATAAGGACAATTCAAATGTGTTTGCCCCCTGGTAATTATATGAAATGTCATAGAATGTAGTAGAACATAGTGAACAAGATTAAAACCCTCAATAGTACTTATTGTTATACATGTTATCATTATGGGTATATATTTCAATATAAAGCTATGGAATATAATGTCTGCTAATATAGGATTGTTGATACAGGTAGGAATGAATGTGAGTGTACAAGGATGGCACTAGGAGGCGCATTATGCTAGTTGTACAATGTGTAGTTGTATTAGTAAGTATTTTAATGGATATTTGAGAACAGTGGGAATATCCAGCCAATGACAGAACACATTGCTTAAGTTTCAAAGGAAGGCCATGTCGCCAGTAATCTGCGGTGTGTAGAGGGATCTGGCAATGTTTGAATAGACAGAGTGTATTTCCAGAAGTCTAACCAGAGACGTGAACATGTAACAATGTCTGACTAACATCTAGAATCCCATGAATCATGTGCTAAAATATGAAAATGGCAGGTGAATTGTCATTTGTGGATTCACAGAATGTACACACACATTCACATACCATTGTGTCTGCTGTAGCTACAGTAGTGAGAATCAACCTACATTTTGCTGTCTGAGAATCATAGGAATAGGAGTTCCCATTGCACCAGGTGACACCCCATCACCCACACTGTGGTGGAGATGAGAACCCCAAAGTCCACAAATGTTAATAGTATTAGCCACCGCCTATCCACATTTTATAATATATTGAATTAGGATTCCTTGTTTTGAGTAATTTCTAAAAGCAAGTATGTGGTAAACTTACTGGCTCTCCACTGGGTCCTTTGTCTCCTGTACTCCCTGGAGTCCCAGAGGATCCCTAAACAAACACAAATGAAAATGATTGGGTTAGTGACTACTTGTCACTAATATATTGGGGTGAGGGTTGTCCTTGGTGGTTCAGTGGAGAGATAGAAGTATATGCATTCCCTTGGCAGCAGAAACCCACCTAGCTGCCACTATGTACTTCCCCCACACCTACAAGGATCAAAGGGCTATTACATTATGTCACAGTACAGAGTGTGCTCTGATTCAATAGAAAGTGCAGGACTATTAGAATGGACAGAGGTATGTCCTGAAGTGAGAACGCACATACTGCCCTCTCCATTTCCGCTCACATGGAGGAGCTGTGACATCATGACTGAGCTGCGGCAGGAGAATGGACGGTCCCATGAGAGAAGCCCAGTCCATATGGCAGCCTTGACCATAAGAGTCCAATGTTTTGGACCGTACAGACTTTACCAGTCTTGTAGGTGGATCACAATATGAAGGAGTCGGACATTCTCAGTAAAAGAAAACTGTGTTACAGAACCCATGGGAAAGACCTGGGTTACTTACAACTGTTCCTAATTCGCCTCTTTCTCCAGGATTTCCTGCTTTTCCCTTTATAAATAGAAAATAATTAGCTATTACAGAAACAGCTATATCAGAGCGAAACCTTCTAATATTCACAAGTTTAAATACATATAACCATCACATGCAACAGGCAAGCCCGAGCCATGCTCAGAGAGACTCAGGAACCAATCCTCCCCCTCAAATGCTGCCTTGTAGTGGAATGCATACTGTGGTTATATATGTGTAGTGGAAATTTGTGGGAACTGCTGATGTGCCTGTGTGTGGGTGGGAAGTATAATTATACTTGGATCCATACAATCTATAACTTGTTTTATCTTTATTTAGCACTGTTTCTCCTTTATGTACCCCTCTCTTTAAACTCATTCTTGAACTTTGCACAATATGTCTGTTCTCATATTGTATTCCATTACCTCTTTTCACAGTTTTTATTCTCTCCTTACTCTCTCCCCATGCATGCTGCATTCCTCCACTTCCCTTTCCCATCTTATCCATTCTATATCTCCTTCTATATTTCTAGGGCTGAGGATGAAATACATAGGGTAGTGTTTTTATCCCCACTTCACAAGTTGCATAATCTGATCAGCTAAACATTTGTTACTTTTTGGCTGTTCCATTTGGATCTCTGGGATAGGACAGCCTGACGACAGTGTTTGCAAGGAGAATATGACCCTCTGCTGTTATATATTTCTCAGTTCTTCTACAGCTTTTCTCTATCTATTAACTATCTTTCCCTGTGCTCTGTTTCTCACCATGCTCTTCTTTCTTACTCCTTAGGTCTCCCTTTTTGGCCTTAATATCCAGTTCCTTTACTCTGCACTGTCCTTATACATTCCACCTTGACCGTATCATTACTCTTAACCTTCTCTCTTCCTCCTTGCTCTTCTCTCTGCCTAGTTAACCTGAATCCTATCCTTCTCTCCATTCATTGTTTCTCCTGCTTGATAATGATATGCATAAAGATTGAAAAAAGCTAAATTCATGCTGCTATGGGCATAGAGATGCCATGTTAAATCTATGAAGGCAATAGCACAGCCTGGTATTTCTTTTACAAGAAGAGTTGCCATAGATGGGGAACATAGGAATGCTATTGATAAGAGTTGTTTTATACACAAAAGCTTTCAGAAATTACAGATTAATCTCATTGACCAGTGTTTAAAAAATCCTGTGACCATTTCCCTGGTTCCTAAAAAATAACCAGGCTGGCTCCTAAAATCTACAAATATTTGTTGCAAGTGCCAATTACTTACAATACGCCCAGGGTTGCCTTTTTTGCCGGGTTCACCACTTTCACCCTACAGGAAATAAAGCAAAAATGAAATCTTTCTTTAAAACCCAGTATAGATGTGTATATAAACACTGATAAATCAGCTGTGGTTACCTTTGACCCTTGCACGCCTTGCTCTCCTAGTGGACCATCAGGACCTCGAGGACCCTACAACAAAAACAATAAGCCATGTAACAGAGAAACCTGGAAAATCATTGTGGCATTAACTCCTATAATGTCAGGAGAATTCCATGCCTTCCCTTCTAACTGCAACAGAAACATTACGATGTATCTGGAATGATCATTAGTGGGTATTGCATGTTTCCTCTTCCATCAGCTGTAGGTTCCCACAAGAGCACGAGACCTTCATATGGTTCAGAACTAGGCTTTGTTATGTCAATAAAAACCAGCACTTAGGTGGGATATTCACATGGCCATCACTAACATTCTCACCAGTGAATGCAGACCTGACATGCAAGACTATGCAGTAGTAAATAATTACCCCCCTGATATACTCCTATTGTACATCTCCTTGCACACGTTCATCTACCACTATTACATTTTGAAGCAGCTCTATAACATTGCTTCTAGCCTGCTTTCCCAATCCAACCAGTTACTCCAGGGCTGGAGAAATATTTGTAAAGAACTGAGATGTTTTAGTGGAGGATACATGCACAGAGAGCAGAATACAATAGCAAGTTAGGAGCCAGGAGTAAAAATATAGGAGCCATGTCTCAATGGTGATATCATGAATTCCAAATAAAAAGCATATAACGGATAAGACGTGCATGCTGTAGACACAGATATTTTTGCTGTCGTGACTCCATACATGAACAGTTTTCTGGGCTTATTACATTCCCCCTGAAAGAAGGGAGCAGTGAAAGCATGGCTTACTATATTACAGATTAATCTGGCTCCTAAAAGCCACGTTCTTAAGGTTGGTAAGAAAACCCCTCACCCCCTAAACTGATACTAAACGTGAAATTCTTCCCAAATAACTGAAAGATTAAAGATTTATTTCCCAAAAACTGCAGACAGATATGTAAAATGTAAGACGCCTGTGTCCCATCTGTATCTCCCTGTAGCACGGGAAGCAAGTTTGTGACTTAGATGCCAAGTTAAATTCTAGAGATATATTCATGGGAATTCGGCAACAGGACATGTCGTTTGTGGCGGCCCTGTTCTTACAAAGCTGTGTGATCATTGCCTGCTCATTACTATTTTACACACCATTCTGATTTCACTAAAATATGTTAATTTTACCAGATGCTAAAGAAACATGACATAATATTTTCATTCTTTAAGGCGAGTCATAGAGAGCTCTATATCCTGCAGGGATGAAAACCTTTTGTGCCCCATAGAGCTCTATATCCTGCAGGGATGGGAACCTTTTGTGTCCCATAGAGCTCTATATCCTGCAGGGATGGAAACCTTTTGTGTCCCATAGAGCTCTATATCCTGCAGGGATGGAAACCTTTTGTGTCCCATAGAGCTCTATATCCTGCAGGGATGGAAGCTTTTTGTGCCCCATAGAGCTCTATATCCTGCAGGGATGGAAGCTTTTTGTGCCCCATAGAGCTCTATATCCTGCAGGGATGGGAACCTTTTGTGTCCCATAGAGCTCTATATCCTGCAGGGATGGAAACCTTTTGTGTCCCATAGAGCTCTATATCCTGCAGGGATGGAAACCTTTTGTGTCCCATAGAGCTCTATATCCTGCAGGGATGGAAACCTTTTGTGTCCCATAGAGCTCTATATCCTGCAGGGATGGAAACCTTTTGTGTCCCATAGAGCTCTATATCCTGCAGGGATGGAAGCTTTTTGTGCCCCATAGAGCTCTATATCCTGCAGGGATATCATAAATAAATGACCAAACTGTGGCAGAGAATCTACAATTTACACTAACTGATTATATCTCGTATGATTCCAATATTATATTTATTTTAATTCAACATGTTCTAAACATGTATCTTGTGTTCATCCCAGTTTCTGATGTGTCCGTCTGTACATCTGCGCTGCACAGCCAGTACAGACAGAAGATGCATGGCGTGATGTGTCCACATGTTGCCATTTTATGACATGTAATTATTTAATGAGCTTCAGAAAACAGAAGGTCATCTAATTAGCATATGGCCTGTGTTTAATTAGCTTTTATTTTCTAAAAACATTTTTTTTATAAACAAATACATTCCAATTCCTTATGGAAAACAGACATGTTTGTGAGGTACAAACAGTTTACATCTGGACATTAATCGCACTTCCTGGTAAAATCAAAGGGTGAGTTACTTATGGAACATAGCGCATTACTTCACTGCAACTGTTGAGGAGAAGCCAGTGAAACGGAACTATTTTTAAATAAACCATTGTGTTGATTTTTGTGAGATCTAAAGATTTGCTAGAGAGACCATCCTCCTCCCAGAGACACCCAGGGGTCTATTCAATAAAGAGTGAGTTGACAAAAGAATCACAGAAATCATCTATTTATAGCTGAGTTGGAAGGAAAAGCAAGTAGGAGAATTATCTTCATTCGTTACTCTCTGCTGGTGTGCTCTAGGAGTTGGTCCTAGGCCCTCTGCTCCCTTTACACCTCATGTATTCAGAACAGACCGACCTCCATCCACTGAGCTCTTTCTCACTCATGTCCTGCTTCATTTGGTACTAAGTACTTTATTCATAAGAGAGAGCTGAAGGGAACTGAGAAGGGAATTTTAAACTTAAGGACAAGTTAGCTGAGTTGGGAAAGTTCTCCTATTCTGATGAATTGGATATTTTTTCCAACTCTGGACTTAAATTTTAAATTTCTTTCTCAATTCCCTGCAATTGTTCATGAATTCATCACTCATTTATTAATCTGCTACTCTCTTCACCATTTTCTCTGTATAACTATATTAGGGGACAGACCGCTTGGGTCAGATGGGTCATTTTAAATAGAAATGCTTTAATGGAAGAATCCAAATAAAGTACATTACTGAACCTTCTTTCCTCTTCATAGCTCTATCAGGGGGCGGACATCTTAAGTCACATTTATACGGGCGAAATTAGGTACTTTATTTGAATTCTTCCATTAAAGCATTTTTTAATTTAAAGTGTCTACACTTGTTGTAATCTTTCTATTAAATATAACTACTGTATAATCTGATTCCCCGAAAAAAACGGAATAACTATATATAAGGTAGTAAAATAATTCAGTGACATTTGTGAACATATTTTAGGACATCTGTAATATACAGTTATTCATTCATTAAAGGGATGCATTTTTGGGAATGTCATACTGTATGTTTCACTTACTCTTTGGCCTTTAACTCCTTGTATTCCGGGGGGCCCTCTTGGCCCAGAAGGACCCTATTAAAAAAGAGAATAAGGCATACAAAGCATTGCGTTACTTTGGTGCAGTGAGTAAATTTCCCAACTGACATAAATATTACCACCAATACTCCCAAATAATGTTAGGATTGGCACTCTCTAAGACAAATCACCAGAGCACATCAGTATTTGAGTTATAAAATTGGCATCACATTCTGCAGCACTGAACATGTAGATCAGCAAAAAATACAAGTAATAGGGTAAGTATATTACTGACTATCATAAAGAAAGGTGACAAGCTAGTTGTACAAACAGTATACAGCTTTCAGCACTATTTAATATAGCATTGCTTCATGTGAATAAATTAAGACTTGGGATTGATATATATATATATATATATATATATATTTATATTATGGCATATTTTAATTAAAGATTTCTGTATGCAAAGATGGGATAAAGGAACATAGCAATTCGTGATAACTGTATAATTAGGATTAAGAAAGTATTCCTGTAAAGATAGGGTAACATTGGAATTAGCAATTTCTCCCTATAGTTAGGGTTAGGGAACTTTATCCTGCCTTGCAGGATTAGGGTACGGTAACATCAGATGTGTGGGAGAGTGCCTATAGTGTGAGGTTTAGGATATATTGTCTTTAGATTAGAGGTGAGGGATTAAGAATAGGGTGATTAATGGTATTGATCCTGTAGGATTAGGGTTTTTGCCTGTGGGATTTGGCCACTTAAAGATACAATTTGTGGCTGGGATCCTTGATGTATAACAATATTCCTGCGATAAATACAATATGATAGATAATGGAATGGTCTTCCAGTTACTCACAGGTAATCCTGGGGGTCCAATCAAACCTGGTAACCCGGGAATTCCTGGGTAACCCTAGAGAACAAAAAACATGGAATTTCAGAACTGATATTAAAATTGGGGATTACGTTACATAATCACAGGTCCAAACTATCCAACTTTCTATATTCATAAAAACTATAACCCTTAATATAAATAGTAAATCAAAATACCCAGAAGATTAACATTTGCTTGGAATAATTTTGGTAAACGTGTTTTATACCATAAAGATAGAAAAACCCAAAAATGACCACATTGTTGAAGTGAGTATGAAATGTATTCTGGCAGTTGATGGAACCTACAGACCTAGGGAATGAGAAACTTTGCTTGCTAGAATTATGCAGTCGGTAGTGGAGAGGCAGAGAGAATACCTGGGTCCAAACTACAAAAGGTCAGATACAGGTCAGGTCAGATACAGAAACTGAAAAACTATGGTGAGTGTGAATGGTATTCTGGGAGTTGATGGAAGATACAGACTGGAAGTTGAGAGGCAATGGTGAGTGTGAATGGTATTCTGGGAGTTGATGGAAGATACAGACTGGAAGTTGAGAGGCAATGGTGAGTGTGAATGGTATTCTGGGAGTTGATGGAAGATACAGACTGGAAGTTGAGAGGCAATGGTGAGTGTGAATGGTATTCTTTCAGTTGATGGAAGATACAGACTGGAAGTTGAGAGGCAATGGTTAGTATGAATGGTATTCTGGCAGTTGATGGAAGATACAGACTGGAAGTTGAGAGGCAATGGTGAGTGTGAATGGTATTCTGGGAGTTGATGGAAGATACAGACTGGAAGTTGAGAGGCAATGGTGAGTATGAATGGTATTCTGGGAGTTGATGGAAGATACAGACTGGAAGTTGAGAGGCAATGGTGAGTGTGAATGGTATTCTGGGAGTTGATGGAAGATACAGACTGGAAGTTGAGAGGCAATGGTGAGTGTGAATGGTATTCTGGGAGTTGATGGAAGATACAGACTGGAAGTTGAGAGGCAATGGTGAGTGTGAATGGTATTCTGGGAGTTGATGGAAGATACAGACTGGAAGTTGAGAGGCAATGGTGAGTGTGAATGGTATTCTGGCAGTTGATGGAAGATACAGACTGGAAGTTGAGAGGCAATGGTGAGTGTGAATGGTATTCTTTCAGTTGATGGAAGATACAGACTGGAAGTTGAGAGGCAATGGTGAGTGTGAATGGTATTCTTTCAGTTGATGGAAGATACAGACTGGAAGTTGAGAGGCAATGGTGAGTGTGAATGGTATTCTTTCAGTTGATGGAAGATACAGACTGGAAGTTGAGAGGCAATGGTGAGTGTGAATGGTATTCTGGGAGTTGATGGAAGATACAGACTAGAAGTTGAGAGGCAATGGTGAGTGTGAATGGTATTCTTTCAGTTGATGGAAGATACAGACTAGAAGTTGAGAGGCAATGGTGAGTGTGAATGGTATTCTGGCAGTTGATGGAAGACACAGTCTGGTAGTTGAGAGACTATGGTGAGTATGTATGGTATTCTGGGAGTTGATGAAAGATACAGACTGGAGGCTAATAGCTGCTTTGGGGAGTATACACACTATGGACTAACACTCATTCAAAAGAGCAGTGAATTAGTGTGAATGTACTGAATGGATCAATGAGATATAGACTTGTAATTTTTCACAGAAGCACAGTCACATCTCTGTTCTCCAAAAATCAGGAATTTCTCATTCCTTCGTGTCTGCTATCGCAGAGTATGAGAATTCATGTGACTATTTTATGATTTACCAGTCCTGGGCATATGTCAGCACATTTGTATCTGGTCACTGATATTTGATACTCTTTGTTAGATACAGTGTGTAATCTCCAAACACTTTACAAATCCAGCCTGACAGTCTCTGTTTACCTTAACATTTGTAATAATATTCTATAGTTTGTTTATATTTTTCACACACGTGTATATTTTTGTATACATTCTATGTAGAGTATGTTACATATGGAAACAAAAAGGTAATTCATCTTTTGGAGACACAGGCTTTATTTTAATCATTTCAACAACAACAAAAAATACTGTTAAAACAACTTTGGTGGTCAAAGTTTTAAGTGGAATAATGGAAATTTTCACATTTTATTTGAGAAACTATGCAGTAAATCCGAGGATCTTGGCACAGAATCAATTGCAAGATCCCAATAAGCCACAAAAACAGAAGTTTCAGCATTTTCTCTGAATTTTTGCTGTTTGTAACCGCTAACACTAAAGACTGAGACATGCTCAGAAAAAGAGTCTGATTAAACTAGTTAAAACTTGGAAACTGGTGATCAAAATGTATAGGTTCTTACACGTCAAAACAATCAGCCACAAAATGCATACTTTGTATGGAAGACTGTGTGACATCTCAACTATTCACATATGTGCACATTAACTAAATAATGGAATACCTAATGGTATAAAACCAGCCTCGCTGTGTGAGAATGACAGACACAGAAATATCAATAAAAATAAGGTGTTTTTTTTTTATATAGGCAAGCTAAACAGGTTAAAGATCCATTTGTTTCTGATCACATGCTCTACTTCTCACTAGTTTTCTGTGGGGAATTACAAAAAGTTAAGTAAATATTACCGAATGAATGGAGGTTGTCCATTTGGAGTACAATAAATCTCACATTATAGTAAATTTTCTATGCGCAGAAACAACTTTATTGATTCTAATAAAATGGGTTATTGTGCCCGAGCTGCTAATCCATTTCAGATCATATTTATAAATTGTGAGGTTATACTCAAGGCCAAAGTAGTCAAGTTGGAAAAATTCTCTCATTCAGCTGCACTGGAGAATTTTTCCAAATTGACTACTTTGGCCTAAAGTTTGAAATTACCTTCTTAATGCTTTCTTTATTGCAATGAAAAATGTTCCAATTGGTTGCTGGGTTTTATTTTAGCTGAATAAATATTTTAAATAGGTTATTATTTATTTTCACAAAGTAACTGCAAATTCCATGACATGGGCCTTAAAACTTTTCCACATCAGGTCTGGGGGTAGCCAGTAGGACATCTGTCAGGATCCATCCCGCTCTCAGGTTCCATCCCTTATGCAGGATCATCTTGTATCCAGTTTGTATTCAGGTTCTCTGGTTTCTTCTCTGCGTTTGCTATTCTGTTCTGCTTCTTTGTAATTCTTGTTCCTGGATTTGTTGTTATTCTGTTATCCTTGTGTGTTCTACATTTGTTATTTCTATTCCCAGCCACATGGTGGCATATCTCAGTCCCAGCCACATGGTGCCATATCTCAGTCCTGGCCACATGGTGGCATATCTCAGTCCTGGCCACATGGTGGCATATCTCAGTCCAGCCACATGGTGGCATATCTCGGTCCCGGCCACATGGGGGCATATCTCGGTCCCGGCCACATGGTGGCATATCTCGGTCCCAGCCACATGGTGGCATATCTAGGTCCGGGCCACATGGTGGCATATCCTAGCTAGAGGCCACAGTGGTGGCATTTCCCAAATCCCTGTCCTTAGGGGCACCTGCCTAGCCTGGCCCCAGAGAGGCTATAGCCAAGCAGCGTCTGCCTAGATTGGCCCCCCCAGGTTGGCTCCTGCGCAGTTGTGTGATGTCCTGTCCTACAGTCCCTTAACGGGATGTCTTGTTCCTTTAAATGTAATCCTTTCCAGTTTCCAGCCCTGTTCAGTCTCAGTTTCTGGCCTTGTTCTGATCCATTTCTGGTTTTCCTTTGTCTGTGATTATGTTTCCTGGATTTTTTCTGCCTCGTTACTCTGTTCCTCTATATAAGTGTACTCCACCTGTTGCTTTAGTTTCCTTTCAGTCCTCAGTCCTGTGCAGCTGTCTACATGTACTCTCTGTTTGTATGTAAAAATAATTATGCTACTTCCAGTGGTGTATCTTGATTTTGTGCTGCCCTAGGCAGACAAAATCCGGGCACCCCCCTACCCAAGCTGCACACCCACGTTACACACCTAAGACATGCCCCATCATTCAGACTCACATCAAGCTCACACTCCCATCACACTCAGTCACACACTCCTACTCCCATCACACTCAGTCACACACTCCTACTCCCATCACGCACACTCTGACTCCCATCACACTCAGTCACACACTCCTACTCCCATCACGCACACTCTGACTCCCATCACACTCAGTCACACACACTGTCTCCCATCACACACACTCTGACTCCCATCACACTCAGTCACACACACTGTCTCCCATCACACACACTCTGACTCCCATCACACTCAGTCACACACAGTCTCCCATCACACACACTCTGATTCCCATCACACTCAGTCACACACACACACACACACACTGTCTCCCATCACACACACTCTGACTCCCATCACACTCAGTCACACACACTGTCTCCCATCACACACACTCTGACTCCCATCACACTCAGTCACACACACACACACACACACACACACACACACACACAGTCTCCCATCAGCACTTACCTTTCCCTGGCAGGCAGGCAGCATGGTCCCTCCATGCTGCCTGTTCGGCTTCCCGGCGATTGTGCCGACAGGTCACGTGACCGGGCGCGCGTATGAAGTCAGCGCGCCCGTCACGTGACTGTCGGCACTTCCGTGTCGGCACACTGCATGGGGAGCTGAACAGGCAGCATGGAGGTTTCTCTGTGCTGCCTGTTCGGCTCCCCGTGCAGCCTGGCAGGCAGAGCGATGGTGAGGGGGGATCTTCCGATCCCCTCTCACCTCCGTCTCTGCCTGCAAGCGCGGTGGGGTTTTTTTTTTTTTTTTAAAGGGCCGGATTTTTTTTTTTTTACATTTTTTTTTCCAGTGCTGGGGGGCGCTGCCGCCCCCCCAAAATTTGCCGCCATAGGCATCCGCCTAGGATGCCTCGCGGTAAATACAGCACTGGCTACTTCCCAATAACGACTTTCTGTGAGTTCCCAATAATTAAGCTAGATCATGTTTTCACTGCTTCCCTGCTTAGTCCAGATAACATTCACTTTATCACCCTACCTTCTAAGTTAACACTTACTAATGTGCCTTTTTCACCAGATGGGCCTACCGGTCCGGGGCTGCCACGTTCTCCCTGTCAAATGAAGGAAATACAGACCAATCAAAATCGGTAAATTAGAAGGTAAAGATTTTGAACCATATATTCGATTTACAGCAAAATGTCTGGACGCATTGTGCAGATATGGATAACCACTTTAGGCACAGATATCTGATATTAATGATACTTAGTATAAAGATTTGTTGCACTTGTACCCTGATCTGATCAGATGACATCACATGTAGATTTTAATGGTTTGTCTTTAGTATACATGGTATTCTAGAAACATTTGATATATTTATTTCTCAAAGAATGCGTGTATGGCAGGTTCTAAAATAGATTTTTATAGTTTTAAACAGAATAGAAACTACCAATAATCAGCAGTGAGTCATGCTTTCCAGATAGGCAGAAAGGCAGTTTCAGAGAATTTGAACCCCTCTAGTGCTAAATAGGCATTTCAGAGTAATTAACCCATATATTGTAAGGCAGTTTCGGAGAACTTAATCCCTCTGTTGCTACATAGGCAGTTTCAGATAACTTAACCACTTTGTTGCTAGATAGACAGTATCAGAGAACGTAACCCCTCTGTTTCTAAATATGCATTTCATAGAATGTGACCCATGTATTGCTAGAGGTAGTGTCAAAGAATTTAACCCCTCTGTTACCATATAGGCAGTTTCAGAGAACTTAACCACTCTACTGCTAGATAGGCAGTTTCAGAGAGCTTAACCTCTGCACACAGTCTGTCACTTACACATACACGCACTGTCAGAAGGAGAGAGTGAGTTTATTTTATTACATGGTGCAAGCAGACTGTTATGCCGAGCTCCGCGTGAAGGAGAGACTAAACCAATCAGGAGAGGTATCTGAACTCTCAGCCAATCAGGAGAGTTGAGAGGTTTCACCATTGGCTGAGACCTCTTTCTCTCAGACCTCGCCATCCGGTACTATGCATTGTCCCAGACTGTGGGACCAGAACCAGGACCCAGGACATAAAGCCCCATTGCGGGACTGTCATTGGTTATCCGGAATATGTGGTCTCCCTCCTATAAATATTATTACGTTTTGCCTATTCTGTTTGAAGGATTAAGATGTTTATGACAACATGTTTTAACCTTCAGTGCTCACTGGTCATAATATTAATTATTATTTATCTTTAACATGTTATTTTATTTAGATATATTTTGGTAGAGGTACAATATATATATATATATATATATATATATATATATATATATATATACTTCTTACATTTGCTAAAAATACATTTTGTTTAACTACTTATGTCTGGCATTTTTATGTTCCTGGCCTCATCACAGAGTGATCAGATCTGGACGTTCAGGCCCAATGCGTTTCACCTACACTTTGTGCATCGGTTCCATTTTGCCTGTGAGACTGAGGCCACTCAAAATGGCTCCCACTGCAGTTACCACTACTCATGCGGGTAGCTATTGCTACTAATAAATCATATTAGTGATTAGCACAAATTACCGAATTTTATGCTAAAACCAATTCCCTTTGCATTTTAAATTGTCAGACACAGTTTAGATAGAAATCATGATGCATATATAGATAGACAGACAGATAGATAGACAGACAGTACCTTTTCTCCAGGGACTCCTGGTGGCCCACTCTCGCCTGGCATCCCAACAGCCCCCTGTAGGACAATTGTTGACTTATTAGGGAAATTGCTTGTTTAGCAGAGTGAGATGGGTACAATCAGTTATTTTAGTTGTAGCTTAACATATATGCTACAAACAACTTTACTGTTAAATGCACCCCCCCCCCCCCCATTTTCATATCTGATCTTATTGTGCACAAAGGACATTATGCAAAGTTGGACTTGATTTTCTCCTTATTTTTCCTTGATGCACAGACAATCATCTGAAGCAGACTGCCTATGTGAAGAGCTATGATAAAAGTAAAAAAAATATAAACCAAGACCAAATGAATCTACAACCTACTAACCAAGACCAAATGAACCCACAACCTATAAACCAAGACCAAATGAACCCACAACCTATAAATCAAGACCAAATGAACCCACAACCTATAAACCAAGACCAAATGAACCTATAAACCAAGACCAAATGAACCTACAACCTATAAACCAAGACCAAATGAACCTACAGCCTACAAATCAATATCAAATGACCCTGCGACCTACAAACCAAGACCAAATGAACCTAAAATCTACAAACCAAGAACAAATGAACCAACAACCTATAAACCAAGACCAATTGAACCTAACATCTAAAAACCAAGACCAAATGAACCAACAACTTTACGGCAGGAAATACTTTTTATAATGAGAAATCATCATGAAGACTGTGCTTTGTACAGTTACAAATCTTGCTTAGCTCCTCCTGTGACAAAGCACTAATATAAGTTAGTAGATGTGGTTTAAGCATCCGCACCAAAGACCCATCTGAGTAAACAAGGCAATCTTTTTAATTCAATTTGTCTTCCAATGTAATTACACTACCCATCACTGTGTTACAATATGTTTCCTGCTTGACAGACACAATGTGTGCAGGGGGTTTTAACATGAAAAAACAAATTGTGTGGGGTCCCAGGTTTGTATTGCACTTAAGTAGTAATGATTGCAGTCCCAATGATACTCAGCCAACTCCCAAGTAGCTGAATGATTACTGCAATTAATAATACTGCAATGGCAAGACATTGGATGGGTTATTAGTGGACACTGCGGGGTGACACACAACTAGCAATTTGGTTCCTATGCTATTCGCATATTTATCCGTAATTCTGATTTTTCAGTCACTGGTAATTGAATTAACATTGCTGTGGTTTGATGATGTTAGCATGCTCCATTGAAGGTAAGCACTTGGATTGCAAGAAATGTTTCATTATGACAGGCAGAAGAGCATAGGTTATATGTGCACTCTGTGATCTGACGCAAAAAAACTACCAAAAGCTCATTTTAAATCAATATTTTTTGAAGATTTATTTCACTGCACTTTAAAATGAATTACTGTCTACAAAATATATGTGGATTAGAGCGCCCAATATCCTTTGGAAGAGGCATACCGCTACCCACCTGTGTCCCTTGTTTTAATCCCTCAAATCTCACAAACAGATAGGATGGGAAAGAGAGAACCATGCACAGGCTGCCACTGAATATTGGGTTTATACTTTTAGAAACAAACCTTGAGAGGGGTGCTACTTGATATATAAGAGTCACTTTGACCTGCCGAAGACCTTAAGAAGGGTCTACACACACATCTGTCAGTCCTACTATAGGGTATTATCAATTTAATATTGTCTTAAAATCATATTGATTTTAGCTCTGCCGGTACTAGAAGGATGTACAATACTAGTGTAAATAGCTATACGAGAGATGATAGTGGTGCGGTCATGCCACGTGCCAATACTGCATGCACTATTTATGTATGATTACCATAAATATATAATAATCCAATGAATGCAACACTGTGCTTTACAAGCAATTGCAATATTAAATGAATCACCATATGGACAGCTGTGTTCTCGCACTAAGCTGTTATCCAGAGATCAGCTCCATCACGTGGCTTCTCCCCAAATAACAATAAGCATATTGTCAGTGTTTGCTACATCTTCATCAGCCAGACCCGCTCAGATCCGGCTGTGAGTAAGGGGTTTTGGCACGGCTTATATTTTGTAAACTTCCAGTATTACTCAGTTTCTGCTTCTAGTGAAACGCAGGTTATTTGTTATCCGTCCATTACATGCTCCAAGTGCTGTGTACATTTTTGGTGCTATATAAATAAATGTTAATATAATGGCTCCTGTGATGTTTTCCCAGAACCTGGACCTCATGTTATCTCCTGTTTCTTTGATCTTGTATCTGGTTTTATGTTTAGTTCATCTCTTTGTTTCTCACTATTTTGTCTTTTGACTCCATCTGCTTAGTCTGCTGGCCTGTCTGACCATATGGTATAAACCCATAGTGCTTTCCATCAAGAGGTCCTGAGAAGAACCTTGTGTTCCTACACCAGGGAGCCATTAGAATTTCTCAGTTTATTACCCAGATAGAGAACAAATGACAAGACACCAAAAGTATGGTAGATGGTGCATTTTTACCAGTGGTGGATTATACCACACACACTGGCAGGTGGGGAGGGCCTGTTCTTTTATTTCTTATATAAAAAATTACCTTATTTTTAAAATAAAAGACATTAAACTTGTATATTAAGTACCTTGCAGGTATTGAACTAGGGAATGCTGAGTGTGATGCGTGTATTTTAGCCTAATCTGATGGGCTTCTCCATGCACCTGTAGTTTGTTAAAAAGGTTAATTGGAAGAACCCATGTGAATGTTAGTTCTCACTGCAACTACGGCAGAAACAAAATGATGTGTGCGCACATTTGTTAATGATCAGACAAGTCTTTGTGTATCATGCCCTATGCATTATACTGAACCCTGCAAACACTACTCACACTATATAAATATTTGATACTAATAAAAATAAGTAAACACAAGCTACTTACCGCTTCACCAATCTTTCCAATTATTCCTATATCTCCAATCTCTCCCTATTTAAAGATAAAAAGGGGGTAATTAACTCAATATATAAAACAGATTGTGGTTAGGATAGACACTGAGATATACAAAGTGTACGATGATGAATCTATAAGACTCTGTCATACATTAGGAGGCAGGCTTGGGAATAGGGTTAGGTCAGAACAAGCTTAAAAGAATACACTGTGATATGTTTTACATTCTTAATTGCCAGCGATACTAATCGGTTTGTTTGTTTTCTTGCCAAAAATGGAAGCCCTTGGAAGATCCGAAGATTCTCAAAGATTTACTGTAGACTCCATTGGCGTTGGGGATATTGATAAAACATGTGCTGGAATAACTACATTGACATACATTTACTTTAAAGTCTGTAGTTTATGAGTTACATGTACATAGTCTAGGCCTAATGCTCAGTCATTTAAAAGTATATTAAATGTTAATTGAAAACAAAGGATGTGGATTTGTCCCATACTGTGGGAAATGCTGCAGCTATACTGACGCCCAAGCCAAGAGGGACCTTGAATGCCAGATGGTGAACTGGGACGAGAAACACACGTTCTTACATATTTCTGTCTAAACAGAGAACCCTTTCTCACCCCACATGAAGCTCTATAAATGAAGCAATCTTTCTTGTAATTCTGAAATTCATCAATATTACCTTTAATCCTTCAGGGCCTGGCTCACCCGCGTATCCCTTCCGTCCAGGTCTTCCCTACCACCACAGACACAAAACATACCATACATTGAACCTTTCTTGTTTTATAAGAAAACAAACAAATATATAATAAGTAACAGCTTTACGGGTTATGGAACCTGTGCTTTTTAGGTAAAGGAAAACTGTACTTTAAACAGAACCTAAACATTATCAGTAATGGGATTATACATTTCATTGCAACGTTGATGAAAATTACAAATATATTGTATTCTATACATTATAAGAAAGATGATCTTTACAGCATGGCCACATCTGGCCCACTTTTAAACTAATGAGATCTGTCTTCAATGAATAATGTTGTTTTTTAGCTGTTTTTAGATGGCTTTTGTATTACTGATAAAAAAAAAAAAAAAACCCCTTCCATGGATAACAAGTTTTTTTCACCTTTATTGTAAATAAAAAAATGTAATGCATCCCGACATACGTCAGCATTACTGAACAAGCCCACTTCAGTAAAAATTTCAAAGCCCTTGCCGTATACTTTACAAGTAACGTAATGAAACCTATACATTATAAGTATTGAAAACTATACATTTTTAGTGATGGAACCTATACTTTAACAGTAACAGGACATATACTTTATAGGTGATATGCTTTGTAAATAACAAAACATATATATTGTACCTGATGAAACCTATATCGTATAAGTAAAAGGATCTGTGCTTTATAAAGAGGCACAAACAAGTGAATGAACCTTTACTTTACATGTAACAAAACTCATTCTTCATATATACAGTATACATTATAAGTGACGGCACCAATACATTATACAGAATTATCTATTATACGTGGCAAAACCAATATATTATAACTGACTGAATCTATACATTGTAAGTAATGGAATCTATACATTATATGTGACAGACCCTATACATTGCAAGTGACGCAACCATTACATTTTAAGTGACGGAACCAATATATTATAAGTGACAGAACTAATGTATATCATTATATCAATATATTATAAGTGGCAGAACATATACACTGTAAGTGACAGAACCCATACTTTATAAGCTACCATAACCTGTAGTTTATAACTGACACAACCTATGCTTTGTAAGTAATGAAACATATAAATAAGTATGATCTAATCCATCAGATGTGTATTTTGCAACTTGTCTTTTGAAGGTATTGTGAGCAGGGCTCTCTACCTCATGTAGCAGTATTTGTTTGTTTGTCTAACTTAGTATGTATTTCCCCTCTACGCACTGTACCTAGCGCTATGTAAATTGTTGGAGCTGTATAAATAAATGTTAAAGTATTGTATGTGATTAATTTAGGCCAATATTACATGCCCCTGGCTTTTTATCATCCTGTTTATACACTATCCATAATAAAGCATTGCAGACACTGACGATATCCATAAATGGGAAAGTGTGGGAAAATCACAGTACTTTGGCGGCATACCCTTGGTCCAACTGCACCTCGAGCTCCGTCAGGTCCTTCTTCACCCTGCAAAATAGTATTATATATGTTTTACATCATTGAGGGAATAATAATGCCCATGTATCATCACTGATGCGCCTGCTATTCATTGGTAATAGAATTAACTCCACCCTATTGTTGTTCTCACTTAAATGACTTTGGCACCTAAGTACCAGCTGTAAAAAAAGGCTGGGATTGGTTGGAGAGAATCCAGTACACTCATTAAATGACAGTTGGCTCTTCTCTGGCGTAATGACATCACAAGAAGTTCAGCCTGCTTTTTGTTGTAGGGAAAGGGAATTGTGCTTTTTTTTTATTTTTTATTGCGGACGGTATTTTACATTGTTTGTGGGTTTGTTATTTTAGTGCTGGAGCAGTGGAGTGTACTTTATTAACACCCAAGCACTGTAATGCTGCTGCAGTAGTGATGTAATATCCTCTTACACTGATGGACTGGGAAAGTAAGCCACTGATGGACTGGGAAAGTAAGCCACTGATGGACTGGGAAAGTAAGCCACTGATGGACTGGGAAAGTAAGCCAGTTTCAAAATAAGAATACACAGCGCTAAACTACCAGCAGGTGCATTTTATAAAACCAGTATCTTTAGAAATCAAAAAAGCTACAACAATGAAATATGCATTTTAATTCTCTTATTACAGTAATACCTCTGGGCTTTGTCTTGGGCCCATGTCCATTTCATTTGTTTACTAATGATCTTGCATTGAAAGGAGGAGGCACTGAAAGCCATGTGTCTGTATTTGCAACCATACAATAGTATAGTACTAGGGGAAAAGTAGTAAAGGAGTAGGGAAAACAAACACACAATTTCCCTGCAGGGGATTTGGACAAATTAGGAATCTGGCCAGGCAAATGAAAAAACACATTTGACACCAATGCATATAAAGTTATGCATTTTGGTAATAAAATAAGATTGAAATGTATACTTTAAATGGAGTTGAGCTAAATAATTGTTCGTCATAAACTTAGCCACAATATGCAATGTTAAGAAATTGCTACAAAGGCTAGTAATATTTAGTCATAAATAAAAAAGGGGGATTGACTCATAGGAGTAAAACATATTTTGCCTATTTCTAACTCAGTGGTAATATGCTGTTTATTTGTAGGCACTAGCTCTTACATACATTAGGGAATTGGAAAACATACAAAGACAATAAAAGAGGGTAGATATTAGCTTACATTATACCACTACATAAATATACACAGTATCAATAGAAATAGCTCTCATTCACAGGATCCGATGAAGGACACAGATAGCACCAATAGCAGAAGAAAGAGTTTGGAACTCATTGCCCACAGGGGTCGCTAGCATACACAATTGATACCTTTAAAGAAGATCTGGATACTTTGTATCACGTTCATACTTATAAAGCTACATTAATTAAGGATTTGCAGAATGAATAGATTGTTAATCTAGAAATAAATCCGACTGCCATTTTAGAGTAATAATTTGACACTATTCAATGAGGGATATTTGCCTTCTTTTGGATCACAGGGATGGGTGGAAAGTTAAACTTCTTGGACACAAATCTTTTTTTTAACCTAAGCTACTATGTTATTTGAATCTGTGCTAATATACATTGTTTATTTCACAGGACAGTTTATCATACAGAAAGGTGTGTTCATACCTCTACTCCCTGAGGCCCCTGGGGACCTGGTGGCCCCCTGTCTCCAAGAGCACCCTAAAAAAAAGAGGCATTATTAGATCAGTGATCATCCCCCCATCACCCCATCCCGCCCTTGCACCTGCCAAATTCCTTGTGAGAGGAGTTCTCATCCTTTCTAGATATTATTCGGGATTCTTCAGGTTATTCTAGTTATGTTATGAGCTACTCTATCCGAGGATAGAGTAAATCATACATCAGAATTACCAGGACACACTGTTTCTTTAGTGTTCTTTCTACAACCTTCCCTAGAATGAGTCTGATAATACAATTTACTATCAGCCCCAGAGTCAGGCTCAGTATGTGGGCTGCATCTACCAAAATAGAAGCTCCCCTCATTTCCCAATTCTCACTCGTATCAACAGCCTGCAGCTCAACTGATAAAACACAATAAAAAGACACAGTCAGGCTCAATATCCTTAGTGTTACCCATGGCACATGACTGATATCAATAGTCTGGAGGAGCAGTGTAGGTTTGAGATTTACAACCACATAGAAAGCTAGTTTTAATGAGATTAACATTACATATTCAAGTATTTACTGAAAAAGCATCTGATTTGTAGCTACAAATAACCTACGTACATGGTTAATTATATAATTAAAATATAATCCAGTGGAGACAAAAAAAAAAAAGGACTTGGGATCGCTGTCAGCGAGAATGGGAAAAAGCTCAAATAGCCAGCCCTATAGGATGTAACCTAGAGGAATCACCGTTTTTTTGCTTGCTTGCACTATTACAGAGGAAACCTCCCGATTAGCATGTCAGACTGGTCCCACCCATAAGGGCAGCCCAGATCCAAATTGCTTTGCAGGTCTCCTCTGCAAGAGGAATACAGCAACCACAGACGCGTGTTTCGGTCTTCATTTGGCCTCTTCAGTGTGGTATGACTGGTATCCCTTTAGGTACAGCGAGCCATGGACCCATGTTTGGGCATACCCCAATAACTTTCAGCAACAAAAAAATGATGTGGTATCCCTCTCAGCGAGAATGGACAAGAGCTGAAATAGTCAACACTATAGGATGTAACCTACTCAGGTGAGGAATCACCGTTTTTGAGAGTGATCCATTATCCTTTGTTTGTCTCCTAAAATATAATCTAAAAACAAAAAATGTTGAGCATATTTCAGGCATCAGCCAAGACAACGCCAGGTGTCATCACCAGTTACTTAAAGGTTCTAAAAGGGAGACAATGTGGTAATGAACACAGGAGCTGGCTGTGACATCATCATCATGTTACATTTAGTCATTGCACCACAGAGCTGTACCAATGAGCCAGGTATGAAATTCCCAGTGATTGTCTGAAATGTACACATGGGTACACTGGACATTTATTTCAAACAGCATGTCTTACATCAGCCTCCTGCTGCAAGGATCACACCCTGGTGTGTAGTGAAATAGTGTCAAACCCCTTTAATTATGTTATTATATGTACAGCTTTAGTGCTACACTATATCTATTCTCTGTCACGGTTTCACAGATTGAATATTTCTCACCTTTGGTCCTTCAAGTCCATTAACTCCAGGTAAACCGATGTCACCCGGAAACCCCTAAGAAAATGGATTAATACTAATTAGAAAGCTAACAGGAAATAAATTCCTTTGAAATGTTAATGAATCTAAACATTTTTATTATTCCTTAACTGAAATGTGAAAGGAAAAGGGTAGGTCATTTTCAAATCGCAGTCGTACTTTATAGGGACTGTATCACCTAAAAATTGCTTATATTGTGAATGGAAAGTATAAAAAAATATTGAAAATAATCTATACATTGTGCTAGCAGAATTGCAAGTAAATGGATAAATTAGGAGAAAAGTGTGTTTTAAACGTGTCTGTGGAGTCTCCTGTTTATAACATTCCCTGTGGCTTAATATGCAAACTACACATTTCCCATTGAAGACCAGTTCATTTGCATACCGGGCCACAGGTGATGTCATAAGCTGGAGACGCGACAGACACATTTTTCCTCTAGTTTTGCTAACACAATGATCATGTCAATCTTTTTTTCTCTCTAAATGCACAGTACAAACAAATGTTTAGGTTATACAGTCCCTTTGAGGTGCCTTTATGTTATAGCCCAGCTACGTTTTTCATTGTTATTGATTAAAATGCTAATATTACAATACACAGCAACAATTACCTCCGGGCCTGGGGGTCCGGGCAGTCCCTGGGGTCCTCGTTCTCCAGTTTTCCCCTATAACAGACAGAAAGATATCTACATGAATTACATGACAGATTGTCATCAGAGTACCACAAAATGATACAACAATGTATTCAATAACACAGTATCGGATTACTACCGACATCAAAAACTGAAGACATTTGTCAGAACATCCAAATCCTGCTTAAAATCCATGTTCTGCCATGTTTCAAATAAATTATACAGATTTTAGGTATCTTTAAACTTTCAATACCACATGCCTTCAAACGAATACTTAAACTGCTCTGGATTCAGACATTCTGACTCTTTTTGACATGTAGATAATCATGAAAGATTTTCTTTCTTTTTCACAAAATTCTCAATCTTCAACATTATTTTTTTACAGGTACAAATGTATCATAAAAATTGGCCTGCCAAGTTTGACATACCAGTTGTCCTGGCTTCCCTTTCGGTCCAGGAGGGCCTGGTAAACCAGCTGCACCCTATTTAAAAGAATGAAACATTTTAACATTTTGGTGATTGTTATAACAATTTACAATTCTCCTGTAGTTTTACACTGAAAATCATTTCCTAGGCAAATTCAGTGACATCAGTGAGAGGGGTTTCATGTTTCCTTCTGAGAAAATATTAGCCATTACTGTGGAATCAGCCTCTCTCTGCTGGACTTTTCACATACTTGGAATGGAGTGGGCATGGTGTCAGTGAGGTTTGTGTGTTGTGATGTAACACAAGAAGGAGGGCTTGAAGAGATAGTCATGATTGCTGCTATTGCTATATAACTGCCCCGTTAGAGGGTAACATCTGGACCATAGACATGCTGACTACAGTCATAAAACTTCAGAAAATATGTGATTTCACTGTGCCTGAGGGCCATGTTTACTGTTAGTCTGCTCCTGTGTTCAACTAACTGTACTCTACACAATATATACCATTTACTAAAGGACTAAGGAGAGTGCACTGACAGGGAAATACACAGTAACCCAGACTGAGAACAGAAGAAACCCAAATGATTGAGCAAATTAGCAGCTCTAGATTTAGCAATCACATACCTTATCTCCTGGGTAACCCATCTCTCCGGGCTCTCCTGAAAATCCGGGTTCACCCTAAATAATATATTGTTACATGCAGAGAGACACACACACACACACACGAAGTAACTGACAATCAAAGGAAGAACTCAAATCCTATGTCTGTGGGAAATTAGATAAATTTAGGTAAAATAAAGATATTTTATATAACAATATAACATTATAAATGAATTGCGCTGCCAAGTCAGGTTTAAAGGATACTACAAATAATGTATTATTTACTGATTACCATCAACAGTATTATGTTGGGAGCAAAACAGGCCAATTTAGGAGCCAGTTTGGGTATATTTAGGTACCAGGTAAATGGTACTACCAAGGAATTATATGAAAAATAATCAAAAAAGGTTAGGAGTCAGCAGACTTTAGAAGTCATGATTCTGATATTTACGTAATAACAGCTGGATAACAAGTAATGACAGCCAGATAACCGTGAGACAACTACTGAAAAGACTGCCCGATAAGTACTTTATAATATACAGATAACTATCAAAAACTCTCAGATAACTGCCAGAAAACACAAAATAACTACTCGATAACCGCCTATCGACTAGCAAGTACTCAGGACCACCAAAGCTGCCTGCTATATTGTCCATGTTCAGTGAGGACTCCTCAAGGAAGAAGGTCCTTGTTTTGTCACAACCCCTAAAACAAACATTACCCTATTTTTGATCCAAATCCATTAAAATGCCTCTTAGCATGCTAAAGTAGAGTACATTTCAATACACAGTGTCATTTACAGAGGGGCTAAACCCAAAATTTATTTTTAATGAGTCTGAAGGCCACAACATGGTGTCCTGGATGTCTCTATCTGACTTTCAGTAGGAAAGTCCTTTTCTAAAGGTGCTAAAAGTAGCCTTCCGTCTCATTAAAATATTCCCTGGGAGTTTAATTCCTCTTTAAATCTCATGAAATACTTCCTGTACATAAATGCCTACTGAGTCATCTGATAACCATCAGAAACCATCTGATAAAGAATTTGCTAACTAAAGGGTCAACTCAATATAAACTGATTACTCCAGAATTGGATTCAGGTCGGCAACGTCACAAATCTCTGATATACGGCCACTCAATATCCCTGAATTCGGGTCTGAATCGGCCGCTCAGAAACCGAAGTATTGGAGGCATTCTGATCGGGACATTTTTGCATTGAAATATATAGGTTTTCGGCTACCCAAGCTTAAACACGATCCAAATTCTGGTAACATAGCCGAAAATTGCACAGAGCCAAAATTCACACATTTCAGATCTCCAGATTTTAGTTGAATAGAAAAGTGTAGCAGAATTTAATGATACATATTTTAAACACAAAAATATTTATATACAGTTATAGTATATTAATGTTATATATTATAAAAGTATAGTTACTTTCATATAAGCATTTTTACATTTTTATATTATTTTATGTTTATTTATTTTAATGTGCTTATGTGTGTAATTTTTTTTATTTTAATTTTTTTTACAGATTTGTATTACTTTTCGCACCATTTCGGGAGAATTTTGGCTCTAGCTGAAGTCCACCCATTGACTACTATGGGAGGACTACGTCTAGATTGGTAAGAGCCAAGGTCCTCTCTAAATAAGATTTCTATGTGGAAGATCGAGGCTGACACTTTCTTTGGGTGTGTGTGTTGGAAGATATTGTTGTGGAATAGCCTATGAGACATTCAGGTCCCAATGTGCCCCGAAACCCTCTGCAATTTGGAGGCATCGCATACTGAGTCGACCCTTGCATAAACACTTTTTAACGAAGAGTTTAACGATTTGTAACATTTCTCCACGATAATGGAAATATTTAGATCACCTTATCACCTTTCAATCCGGGCTGTCCCATATTTCCTGAAGGCCCCTGGAAGAAGGAAAATGTTGTTAATAATAGCGATGACTGTTCACACAATATCATTTAATATTTTCATAATAGTGTATGATACCTGGGGGCCGCGAATCCCTGGAAATCCAGCCGGTCCCACCTGTCCAACGTCACCCTACAGTCAAGCAGAAAGTGGTGATCTATTTACTATCTCACAGTAACCAAGTGTAGAAAATAAGATACATATTAACCAAAGCAAAGGAAATTAGTAAAAAATAATAATAGGTTGTAGGTGGTAAACCAGTGGACAACTTTATTTTCCCATTGGCGGTGACATTTGGAAAGGGTTTTTCATAATATAGTCACAATGTCTCAAGTGGTGCTTGAGTCCATAGATAAAAAACCCCAAAGGAGGTGGCATACATTACAAGTCCCCCTAAGCACAACACTGTGAAACTCAAAATAATATATATATATATATATATATATATATATATATATATATATATATATATATTGAGAGGCGCACTGATTGAATAAAAAGTATTTGTAAACCATATTAAATCAAGATGCCTATATTTATTACATCAATAAAAGAAGTTATATTAAAATCATTTACCAGAAAGAATCATCAAAGAATAAAAAATACACACCACATAGATATACAAATAAATATATAATAACAAAGTAATAAAATAAACCAATTAAACTGTGCAAAAAAAACCCACTAAATAAATATACACAAAAAAAGGCTGAAAAAAAGAAATAATTAAAATATAGATGAAAAAAAATAATGAATAATTGAAAATGAAAAATAAAACAAAGTAATAAATAATGGCAAATAAACGATGAAGCCGATGGATAAAAGCAGGGAAGCTGATGAAATAGCATCAGAAGGAGAAACTCTGCACTAGTACGTATGTCCCACTGAGGTAAATTTGAATGGGAGCTAAGATGAATCTTAATGAGAATTGAGAAGCATTTGAATAGGGACCCTGGAAATCTGAATGGGAACTGTGATGAATTTGAATAACAAATGAGGTGAATCTCAATGGGAACTGAAGTGAACCTGAACGGGAATTGAGGTTAATCTGAATGGGAATTGAGTACAAGTCAACGCCTGTGTATGTATTGTAATGAAAAAAGAGGAACATACATAATGAGTACAGCTGCAATTATACTACTGGATGGTGCTCCCTATCACCCTAAGGAGGAAAACAACTTAATATGATTTGGTATATGTGCGTGAAAAAAATAAAATTGTAAAATAAAAGGTCTAGGGTTACGTATAAAATCAATAAATATTCACTTTAATATGTATAACAAGAAAAACACCACAGAAGTATACAATCTGCATAATGCGCACAGTGCTGTATTATGCCAGTGCGTGTTTTGTCCATTAGCGCTTCCTCAGAGGTTTATAACTGGCACCTGATACATTATTCTGTTGCTGCACAGCGCGAGGAGCAATATTGCGACTGCCAGGCCATCTCATAAGCAGAACAGCGGGCTAAATCCCCCACTGGCAACATCTCATCACAACAGAATTAGCAAACAAAGAATTCCAAGAATTAAAGTGAAATCAACATTTCTAAACACATTTTTTTCTGGAAGAGCAACATAGTCTTTACAGATGAAGTGTTAGAAAAAAGAGTCACAGGTTACATTTATTCTACTGCATCTGAATCAGGTGCCAGTTCTAATGCTCCGAGGTAGGTTACTGGCAATATACAGCACTGTGCTGTTTATTAAAATTGTAAACTTGATATTTTTATTATTATACATATTGAAGTGAATATTTATTGGTTTTATTTGTATCAGAATCACATTACATTGTGAATCTGAATAGGAACGAAGGTGAATCTGAATGAGAACCAAGACATCACTGAATGAGATGAGAGGTGAATGTTAATGGTAACGGTGAAGTGAATCTGAATGCAAATGATGTGAACAGATATGGAGGTTCACAGTGAGATAATGGGTGGGTAACCAGAAGAGTTGTGGAGCCAGAGCCTCAGAGGAGTTACACAAGATGATGGTGCTGAAGTAGAAGAGGGAGCACAGAACTTGCTCACAATTCCCTCTTTGATTTAGCTCTGCTCTATCAGTGAAGTTACATATATTTAATGGTTAATGTAAATTCTCTTGGTAATTCTGATCTTTAGCTTTGTAGATTTGTAGCTAGATACATACAATTGCTACACTAATTGACATCCAGTAAGTGACAGTCTAGGAGTTATCTTTAATCTTCCACTTCCTTTTATCTGGCAGATGTGGAGCAATTAAACAAAATGGGAAACGATCCCAGACTAGCAATTATACACTGTCAGCTTGACATCAATAAAAAGAGGCAGTCTACATGGCTACTACGGGCCTCGTATGCAGCACAGTGGTGTGGCAACAAGAAACATAAAAATGATTCAATAAATATGTAAGAAGTAAGTAGAAAGATAGGAGCTTTGCATGGGCAAGATGACTGTGAGATTACAGTTGAAAGTACGGGGAGAGTTGCGTTATAGGCTAAAAAATGAGATGAAAGCACAACGGACGCCATTAGAAACCTTTTAAACTCTTACACTCTGCAACATTTCTGCCCTGTTACACTGTAAGACTGATATTAAAATGAGGTTTTATTTGTTTAAAAGCATTATTCTGCGAGAGAATAATACACTGCAAATCGAAAACCCTCTCATGCAATCTAATGAACCCAACAACTAAAAACAAAATAGAAAATGTAAAAAACTCAAAATGTTCCCAATCACACTCATGCACAGCAAAAACAAACATGTGCGTACACATACATGCACACACATGTTCTAAACAACATGTCCTCCCCATGACAAAGATATTTGGAGCAAAGAGGCCTGAAGAAGGTACATTATTTGTATTCTTTCCTTGAAGAAGTTCTGCATAAAACATCTACACTTAATGGATTCTTTCAATTAAACATAGGTTAATTGTATTATACATTTTCTCACAAATTCATAGAGCAGTGCAAGGCATCTGAGCTCTAGTCACTAAACACTGAGCTGTGGGGAACTGATGGGGGAACTGCACAGATCAGCCACTAATAGAAGAGTTGGCAATATTCTACATTGTCTATTGCTCCAACTCAGCTATTATGATCCCCTCCAGAATGGCTTAATAATGAATCCTTCGTACATGTAGGATCTGTACCTTACATGTTTACCTCCTCACGTGATAATTTGATCTGTGCCTTCTCACTTGTATAATTATACCTTCATTATATGTATCATCTTTCCCATTCTCTTCCTATGATATATGTGGGATCTATACTTTATTTACATGTATGATTTGAATTTTCCTTACATGTATGATATTGTGAAATATAAAAAGGAAATTTACACTTACTGCCAAGCCAGGAAATCCCTGAGGTCCAAGACCACCCACACTTCCCTGGAAGAAAAACAAATGTATTGAATTTCTGATTTGCCCCATCTTGAATAATGTAAACAATGAGCTGCATTTGAAAACCCTATGTCCTGTAATGTTTAATATCCCATATACATTGTACAGGAAGGGTTCTAACCCTCTGCTGAGACAAGATTCTTTAATTCACCAAATAATGGCGACTAAAAAAAGTGTCACCTACGACTTCCACAAGCAATAGGAACGTTTTGAACGGATAGAGCGTGAGTGCATCCACTCCAGCACATTGCAGATCATTTCAATGTTAATTAGGCAGTTACTTACTGGACTTCCATCTGGGCCGTGTGCACCTCTTTCACCAATGTCCCCAGGAATACCCTGTCACAGACATAAGCAAAGAATAAAATCTAACAGCACATTGTCTGCACAGAAATACTGTAAACCATGTTCAGGTTTCTGAGATTGCCCTGTATTAGAAGGCTGTGATTGCCCTGTATTTGAAGGCTGTGATTGCCCTGTTTTAGAAGGCTGAGATTGCCCTGTATTAGAAGGCTGAGATTGCCCTGTATTAGAAGGCTGAGATTGCCCTGTATTAGAAGGCTGTGATTGCCCTGTATTAGATGCTGAGATTGCCCTGTATTAGAAGTCTGTGATTGCCCTGTTTTAGAAGGCTGAGATTGCCCTGTATTGCAAGGCTGTGATTGCCCTGTATTAGAAGGCTGAGATTGCCCTGTATTAGAAGGCTGAGATTGCCATGTATTAGAAGGCTGTGGTTGCCCTGTTTTAGAAGGCTGAGATTGCCCTGTATTAGAAGGCTGTGATTGCCCTGTTTTAGAAGGCTGAGATTGCCCTGTATTACAAGGCTGTGATTGCCCTGTATTACAAGGCTGTGATTGCCCTGTATTACAAGGCTGTGATTGCACATGACAGCAGATTACTGATCTGAGAGCGGTTTATTCAAGGAGAACTGAAAACGGGGTACATATCATTCATGTCACATTCACATCTGTTCTCCTTGCGGTTGGCTGGAATGGCTAGATTTAATGGGAGATACAGGATTGTGACTGGCTTGTTTGCCTTTCAAACCTCTAACATAAACATGAAAGGGTTGTGGTGTCTTCAAGTCATGATCCCCCCCCCCCCCCCCTCATAGTCTACCTGTATTGCAATTGGCTGTTTAAAGAACGGAATTCAAACTAGCTCCTTACATTGCAGCATTGAGACCCAATTCGCTTTGACAATGGGAACACGACACTAGCATATAACACAATTTTGACTTTAAACCAGGTGCTACATAGATTGATGCCAGCTTAACAAATGTACTTGAATTTTAGTGTTGGTGATGAAACCAATGGGATATGATTTAATAATTTCCGTGCTTTTAACTTTTGCTTGATCAGATCATAATAGCCGTCTTTGTAAGAGACCTAGAGAACAGATGATTGCTTTGGGGTATTTTGCTAATGTACTTCAGATAATTGGGATTTCAGACTGATGTTTATTATAAATTGTCATGTGTTTGCATTCAAGGGCTAGGTGTATGGGGAGGGGGAGTCTGAAGAGCAGGAATTAGGGAAACTTTCCCAATTTTTTCACCTCAAAGAACAGCACTCTCATCAAATGCTGCACATCCTCCTCTTCCTCCTCACATGGTGTTCACAAAATGGACAATTTTTATACATGCCTAAACATTTAAACATTGTATTCCTAATTCGGATGAATGGTCCAAGGAATCCAGAGGGTAACAAATCCAAATGTGCAAAATTGTTAAAAAAAAATTAATCAAAACATGTATTACAGTTAAATATCAAAAGGCATACAGGGGAAGCAGAGGCACAACAATAATAAATGGCTTACGCATTTCATGCTGCTCATAGCCAGACGCTTACCTGTGCACCCATGCTATTTCTGTGTGTGGACACACATTTTGAACTTTAAGCTTAATACAGTTTTTTTTTATATTTTAATCGTTATTGCACCTTTTGGGCAGTCACATCAATCGTATGGTTCAACAATATGTTGGTTAAACTTTTTCCAAGGAAACCATTTTATAATTAATAATTATTTATTAATTATAAACTTTTTCCAAGGTAACCATTTTATAATTAATCATTATTTATTAATTATAAGAAATGTTTTTGCACTACAATGAGTTTGGACATTTGGAAAATGATGCCTTATATATAACGCCAGATACACAGAAAAAAACCCGGAGCGTTGGTGTATTTGACGGCGGTTTATTATAAAATGGTTTAATGATCCTGCAGAATTCATACATTCACCATCCAAGAATTAAGCTAATTACATACACTCTTCATTTACAACATCAAACATAAAATCCCTCATTCATTAAAAGGTTTGTTGGCATTGTTCTGCATTAGAAAAGTCTGGAAACTTTGTTTTGAGATCTTTGCATGTATAAGTCTTGGGTTTATTGAAGTAACAAGGAATACATGGTATTGGGCTGTTCCTCCCTGGAACATTAGAAAAATGGGTGCTGGGTGGCACCTCCCAGCAGATCTGAACACAGACTATGCCTGGCATAAGTATCTCGAGTGAGGGATTAAATAAAGAGTAGAGGCTTAGTGTTTTACAAATCCCACTAGAGAGGCGTGTTGTTCTTCTGACATGTCTTCTTTTTCAAACAATATGCCTTTATGTCTTACCTGGCCTCCAGCGACTCCCTTCTTCCCAGCAGGTCCTGGTATACCCTGGAAGCAAGGAAATATATCAATCCATTTATTGTATTCAGATTGGTCATGTGGCCCTTTAGGAATGCATAGTATGAACTTACCCTTTCCCCTTCAGGCCCAGGAGGTCCGGGGACACCAGCAATTCCGATAAAACCCTACAATAAATGCGCATTTTACTGCCACTTTAACTACACAGATATCACTCGCACTCAGCTGACCATCATATCAACATAAAGGATACTTACTTCAGGCATTGGAACATACAAATACAGATAAAGAGTTAAAAGTACTAAAAGCAGTCCCTCTTTGCCTAGAGGGATACCAGTTATACACCCTGAGGTCTATGAAAGGGCAAAACTTATGTCTAATGTTGCTGGGTCCTTCGTGCAGAGTAGGGTTACCACCTTTTCTTCAAAAAAATACCGGCCTTGGTACTGTCTCCATAGACTTAACATTGGCCTGATGCCAATTTTTTACCGGCCTGCCAGTAAAATACCGGCCAGGTGGCAACCCTATGTGTGAGAGAGTGAATGCCTGACATTTCATGTGTAATCTGCCATTTGTCTGCCTCTGTTCTAAGCATTGTCGGTGCTTGTTATATGATGATGTGCAGACCTGTTAGAAGATCGGGGTATCGGGTGCCTGTCTACTATAAGATGGGTCTGATGACCTATTATAGGATAGGCGTGTCCAGTCCACCAGATGGGTGAGTGTTACAGGATAAGTATACATAGTACACTTCTTACTGAAGTACAGGAAGGGTGTGTACCCACTAGTTATAGAGTGAGTATGCTGGCCTGTTATAGGATGGGCATGTGCTATTTTTCAGGCATAGAATCTTCATTTTTTTCAGCCATGGTTATAATTGTGATATATCTGGATTATATTTTCTCCAACACATTGTAAAACTTCTCCAGTGACAAATCCAATTCTTAATTTTACTCTCTTTGTTCTAAGGTTGTTTTTACCTTTGCCTAACTTTAATTAAAAGTTCTACTTTATCCATTTTTATCACTCACTTCCTTTTGGTACCAGTTTAGATGAGGGGCTACCCCCAGAAAAAAAATGAATTCCCTGATTTGTTTTGTATCAGTATATGTCATTCAAACAGTTTATGTCTATTTACCTCTTCAATAAATACTTACTCTGACACCTATAGACCCTGGAAGTCCTTCTGGTCCCGCTGAACCCTAACATGAAGAGACAGATTTAGTTTTAAACCATTATTTTTATTATTATTATTATTAGTTATTTAGGCAATGGCAATATTAACAGAGTGCTGTGATGTGGTCACATTTAACAGAGTGAGAGGTGAATAGGGATGTGCTCTGAGACCATCGTTACATTTGAATGCAATTTGATCTGTTTATAGGCAAGTTTCTCAGGTAATTTAGTCTAAATAATCTAAAGGCTGTAAATCCCATCATTTTATAAAAGGAAATTATAAGTAAAAGTGCATTCCCCTTTATAGTAAAGGAGGGGGATTCGATTACTGTTTGTGATGCTATTTGTTTTTTTTAACAATTTTGAAAAAGAAAAACCACCAAATATCAATTGGCTACAAAATGGAAAAACTGTCCTCATCTTGAGCCCGGGGGAAACTCTCTCTCGCTTTTTGAACTGATATATTTACTGTGATGTTCTCCCAGGCAGTTGTTTATTTGAGTAAAGTTTAAATTATATACAGTGAAGGTTAAATGAGACTTTTTCTTGACACCTGTCTAGGACTTCCTACACCTTGCCCTCTTTTTTTTTTTAAAGGAAGGGTTTTCCCCCAATGTTTAGTACATGTCATTTGGGACATAATAGTAAAGCATTTCTATTTCAAGGAGCAACAAAGAACTAAACTTAAAGGCACTGTTTCACCTAAACAGTGGTTTTACTGTGAATGTAGAGAACAGAAAACGATTGAGAATGATCTATACATTGTGTTAGCAAAACTGCCAGCAAATGCCTAAATTAGGAGAAACATGTTTTAAATGTGTCTGTGGAGTCTCCAGCTTATGACATCACCCGTGCCTTGATATGCAAATGAATTGCTTTTTAATGGAAATGTGTAATTAGCATATTAAGTCACAGGTGATGTCATACACTGGCAACTCCACAGACACATTTTTTTCCTAATTTGGCATTTGCTTGCAATTCTGCTAACACAGTATATAGCTTATTTTCAATAATTCTCTATTCTCTACATGTACAAACAATGATTAGGTGATACAGTGCCTTTAAATCATTAATGAAAACGTGTAAACTGAAGCACAACTTTAAGCTGATTTTGTTGACTTTAAATGGTACTGAGATCAATGTCATCAACATCTATTTCAACAAGTGACTTGACAGCTTCTACTTTAGGAACACTCAATCTCTGAACACACAACTTCAGATTCTAAAATTCCTCTTCTTCATCATCCTCTTCTTCAGCGCCATTCTGCCATTTAATGAAGGGTTCTGCCTTTGCGCATATAACTTTGGCAAGCTCTTTCAGCCCAGTTAATTTCTACACCCTCTTTCAGGGGTTCTGCATCATACATTTCCTTCAGGATATGAGGATGTTTGGAAAGGAGTGTGACTGGTACATATCTACACCACATTCCCAACCATGGAGCAGGTACATCTGTGCCTTTTCACTGTTCTGGCAAAAAATAAAATAAAAAAGAGTAAATGACGACTGTACTTCTTAATCTGATCTCTGCTCTGGTCATTAAATAGAACTTCAGGAACCAATGGCTCCATGGCCTGCACATCAAACCTTTCCGATTCAACCAACATTTGTTTGCCAGATGAGTCAATAACGCCTTCTTTCTTCTTGACAAAGTAAAATAACATAATCATTGTCTTTAACAGGTTTCTCTAGGTCTTCACTAAGGGTAAGGTTTTTCACTTATTGATTCCATTCTGCACATTTGTGCCTCTGCAGTTGTGTCTTCTCCCGATTTTTCGCCGTCCTCCTCAACAGCATCCACATCGGTGGGGTTGAGCTCAGTTGGATCTGGTGCCATGGTTAGTGTCCAGCACAATATGTCTTTCGTCTTATTTGCCTAATGGGATCCATTGACAACCAAGCTGTGCTCCCTGCTCACAACCAAAAAAAAAAAAGAGTGGGATCCATTGGAGGCTGATGAAGAGCCTTTGCAAAGTCAACCATGTTGACTATTACAATCTTTATTCCATTTCCTTTGCCCTCCACCTTGGCAATCAGACATGGCATTTTGAACTGACTGGAAACACTGCAGTTGATGTTGACAGATATTTTGGTTTTTCCTCAATAAGAGGAAAATATCTTTGAAGGCAGCTGTTTGGTAACTTCTGTCTGGGGAAGACTGGCTGACTGCAAGAGTTCTTGGTCTCTGACACAAAATAGATTTCTCCACCGAAGTTGTGAGCATCTTTGTTGTATGCTGTTTTCTCAGTACAAGTACCAATGGCTGCACAACAGCTCGTTTTTGTTCAATGAAGACATAAATCTAACAGCTGCTCACTCACTGGTGTGATGAACAGAGGCAGGGAGAAGTGGAATGGATAGACGGCACAGATCTAACCAGGTGACTGGGTACAGGCCGAGCAAACTGGGGATTTAAACACCCTTTCAGCCAGGCAGGGGACATCATCCAATCAGTGAGCCTCAGGAACCTTCTAGCTGTTTGAAAAATTGCTTATTCTACTAGGGGTTGACCAAAATAGTCCATAAAAGGTTATATCCACATTTTTTTGTCACAATTTAAAGTGGAAAAGAATCAAGGACAAATGTACTGGGAGAAAAAGTGATCTGACAAGTGAACTGCGCAATAGGCTAAGTTGGAGAATTCTTCCACCCCAGTTATTAATGCCTGTTTTTTTTTTCTGGTCACTTTTATTGAATGCCCCGAAAAACCAAGAACCAACCACAGCCTAAATCATATTAGTAATGCATTGACAACAAAAAATGTAAATGCTGTAACTCAAGCTAGAGTGGTGGATGAAAAATAAGGCTGGTAAAAGTCTGATTGTTTTACTATACTAATTAAATGGACTCTGTCACTTAAAAGCTGCTTCTGTGATGTTTATGACGACCTCACCTGTGGCTTAAAGGACAACTATAATCACGAAAAAACATGTTTATTTAAATACCTTAAACAGTGACAACAACAGTGCAGAAAACATTTAAGGATGGGATCTAGGAAATACCTTTTTCTTTTTTAGCTCCCACTCTCCCCACATAGATAGTTGGGATAAAGTCTGCTGCCTTTGTGCAAAATTTCCACCAGACATAAGTGAACTGTCATATATGAGGAGGAATATTTTTTGCAATATGTGTCCAGCTATTTGTTTGGGAGTGGGAGCTAAAAAAACAAAACTGTATTTCCTGTATCTCCTCATTAAACTTTATCTGTACTTTTGTTGTTATTGTAAGTTATTTCAGGAATCATTTTTTGTCCACTGACTACAATTGTCTTTTAATATAAACACAAGTGTCTTGTAATGAAAATGACTTTCATAAAGTTCCCATTTTTACCAAATTTGATATCTATATTGCTCCAGAAATTAATTCACTATAATTTAGACTGTGCTTAAATAAGATAGACTGTGCTTGGAATAAGATAATAATTTAAAAAATCATCGTAGTGTTCCTTTAAAACTCCTACAAGTGGCATTTTCAGAATTCAGTTTCATGTATAATTGTCTTAATAGCTCAGTCTGCAAACAACTTATTATTAAAAATATCCCCATTCATTAGGGAAAATATTAATGAGAACAATATAGTAATAAAAAAGAAAAAGGTATTTCCTGGATCCCATCCTTAAACGTTTTCTGCACTGTTGTTGTCACTGTTTAAGGTATTTAAAGAAACATGTTTTTTCGTGATTATAGTTGTCCTTTAAGCCACAGGTGAGGTCGTCATAAACATCACAGACACAGAAGCAGCTTTTAAGTGACAGAGTCCATTTAATTAGTATAGTAAAACAATCAGACTTTTACCAGCCTTATTTTTCATCCACCACACTAGCTTGAGTGGTAAATGAAACGGCCTAGCTATAATATCTAATGGGGTGATGGGGTGTCACATTGAGCCTGATTAATGGGCCTACCATAAAAGGGAACATGATAAAAAAAAAATGGGGTGGATGGATTGGTACGAAAGTTGGCACTTGTGGATAAAATTGCTGTATTGTAGTATTACACATTTACAGCACAGTCACTGCACCTGCCTGCCAGGGTAACCAGAGGCCCCTGCGTGTCCTGCCATTCCAGACATCCCCTGAAAAGACAAAAGATAATCATTAAAACATTAAGTGAAGATCACGTAGGCAGCATCTCACGGGATACTATTGGCAGTGAAAGATACATTGCACTTGAATAGGAGACCTTATCGGCAAAACAAACATTTATATAATATTGTTTTATTCAACAAAAAGTGACCTGTGACAAACTGACAAGTGAGATGCAAACGTCAGGCATCACTAGTGGAGCTGAAAAATAGGCAAGTTCAATACATTTTCCAATACATAGTAACATAGTAATTTAGGTTGAAAAAAGACACAAGTCCATCAAGTTCAACCCTTCTACCTATCATTACAGCTTTTGATCCAAAAGAAGGCAAAAAACCCCTAAGGAAGCTATTTCGAATTTTGCCTCCTGGGGGAAAAAATTCCTTCTTGACTCCAAGAGGCAATCAGATTTCTCCTTGGATCAATAAGCTCTTTTATTAATGCTTATTCTATTATTAATAGTCCTGTATGTTCTGCTTTCCTAAAAAAGCATCCAAACCATTTTTAAATGCATCTATTGTGGTTGCTAGCACTACCTCTCTTGGCAGTGAGTTCCATAACTTTATTGTCCTTACCGTAAAGAATCCCTTCCTTTACTGTCTATGAAATCTTTGCTCTTCCAGTCTCAGGGGGTGACCTCTTGTTCTTTGTACCTTTCTGTTAATGAACAGGTCACTGGAGAGCTCTTTATATTGGTCCTGCACATATTTATATAATGTTATCATATCCCCTCTGAGACGCCTTTTTTCTAACGTATATAAATTCAATATTAATGCCCGAGTTAATAGTGTTCTTCCCACTAGTCTGACTATGGACAGAACAATACTGTTATAATAACATTATATACAAGAGTATGCAACTAGAACCTAGAGATCTCTTCATTCCTCCTCTATCTTACAGCAGCGTCCTGCTCAGGAAGCATTCATTGACAGTGACCCTCTATCCTCCTCATTACTTTTAACATCGTAGCCTGTTCAGAATTCGTTCAGAATTTTTTCTGTGTGTGTTTTACCTTTGAAACACTTCACATTGGGGGTCATGTAAACACAGCGCACACACCGATTACGTCAAATACTGACGCAATCGGCGTGTGCGCCAATGTATAAAGCAACACATTTCGTCAGTCTGCGTTATATTTACGGTGTGTCAGCGATAATTGCGCCAGCGAAGCCGTTGTATAAATAATCAGGCGATGTAAAGCACCTGATTTGTGACGGGGAACCTCCGCCCGTGCTGCAAAGTGTCGGGAGTTATAAAAAAAAAAAAAAAAGCGCAGTCGCAGTTATACATAATAAACAGCGACTGCAACTTTTTATAAAACTCACAACACTTTGCAATGCAGGAGTTTTTATACATTGTCTGGACCAAATACTGGTCTCTTCATTCCTGGCTGAGAGTAACATACACACAGTTAACACCGTTTCTCCTGCAGAGATAATCTCTGTGATTTGGACAGATTTTGTCATTTCAATGCAGACTATTTCCTTTGAACTCTTTGTTAACCGTTAACAGATATATATCTCCCAGAGGAAAAGAAAGGTTATTCTAATTGGATATATTAAACAAGATACAGCTGGTAAGGATGTCGGATTAATGCTAAAGCATAATATGGATTACAAGATCTGTAAAATGGCTAGTTGAAGTCTGTTTTTAGAGAGTGACACAATGTCAGTGCTTTGTCTTTCAACCACTTGAACTGACACATTATTATATCGGATGTAAGATAAGCCAATAGAAATAACAAATAACTCAAATCTGCAAGGGAACTGATGTTTCCTATTACAGGCTGGTCTTACACACTAAGTCTTAGCTGAATATGCAGACTGCAAGTGTAAGAGTGTAAGTGTGCATATGACTGAGTGGCAGAGTGTAAGTGTACATACAGTATGAGTGAGTGGCAGAGTGTAAGTGTACAAATGAGTGAGTGGCAGAGTTTAAGTGTGCACACGAGTGAGTGGCAGAGTGTAAGGGTACATACAGTATGAGTGAGTGGCAGAGTGTAAGTGTACATATTAGTGAGTGGCAGAGTGTAAGTGTACATACAGTATGAGCGAGTGGCAGAGTGGAAGTGTACATACATTATCAGTGAGTGGCATAGTGTGATTGTGCATACAGTATTAATGAATGGCAGAGTGTAAGTGTGCATATGAGTGAGTGACAGAGTGTAAGTGTACATACAGTATGAGTGAGTGGCAGAGTGTAAGTGTGCATACAGTATGAGGGAGTGGCAAAGTGTAAGTGTGCATATGAGTGAGCAGCAGAGTGTAAGTGTACATACAGTATGAGTGAGTGGCAGAGTGTAAGTGTGCATATGAGTGAGTGACAGAGTGTAAGTGTACATACAGTATGAGTGAGTGGCAGAGTGCAAGTGTACATACAGTTTGAGTGAGTGGCAGAGTGGTAGTGTGCATACAGTATGAGGGAGTGGCAGAGTGTAAGTGTGCATATGAGTGAGCAGCAGAGTGTAAGTGTACATACAGTATGAGTGAGTGGCAGAGTGTAAGTGTGTATATGAGTGAGTGGCAGAGTGTAAGTATACATACAGTATGAGTGAGTGGCAGAGTTGAAGTGTGCATACAGTATGAGTGAGTGGCAGAGTTTAAGTGTGCATATGAGTGAGTGGCAGAGTGTAAGTATACACACAGTATGAGTCTGTGGCAGATTGTAAGTGTACATATTAGTGAATGGCAGAGTGTAAGTGTACATACAGTATGAGTCCGTGGCAGATTGTAAGTGTGCATATTAGTGAGTGGCAGAGTGTAAGTGTCCATACAGCATGACTGTAAGTGTGCATATTAGTGAGCGGCAGAGTGTAAGTGTACATACAGTATGAATGCAAGTGTCCATATTAGTGAGTGGCGGAGTGTACGTGTACATACAGTATGACTGAAAGTGTACATATTAGTGAATGGCAGAGTGTAAGTGTACACACAGTATGACTGAAAGTGTACATATTAGTGAATGGCAGAGTGTATGTGTACAAAAACAGTGATTTATATTTTTTCCCACTAGAATCGACTTTAGATTTAAGCCTTTTCTATTTTTGTTTTATTAGGATCCAAAGTTTGGGAGGTCGTCTTATAATTAAGGTCATCTTATAATCTATGTTTATAACAGGCTGTTATATATTTGGGTTAAGTATTTCTAGTTTCATTTACCTATCAGTCACAGCAAGTTGTTATGTTAGAGACCCACTTACTTTGTAAGTGTTTAGGGTGTTCCTTGTTTTTGTGGTATTTGGCATGAACATTCCTGTCTGTTACCCTTAATGTTATTCCCAAGAGTGTGGATGAAAGTAGTTGGTGTTTGGCTACAGTAGAAAGCTGTAGTAAATAATCTTGTAACATAATTTCCTAAAATTATCTACCCAAAATAAAATAAAAATGACTGCTTCAGGCCAAGGAATATCAGCTACTTTAGTGTTTATCTGATATAAACTTACACACCCTAGGATCTACTTGTTTTAACACATACTGAAGTGGCTTGGAGCAATTTACCAGCAGAGTTGAAACTCTAAGGAAAGTAACCTTTCATCACAATAATGATGTCACATTGTGAAGTTCACTAAGGCGAATTCTGCTGTTCATATAGTTTATCTCTTCACGGAAAGAACTTTAGAAACCTCAGGAAAGAGGAGGCAAAATGGGTATGAAAGCTGGCAACTCACCGTATAACTTAATAATTACATAGCAACGATCACGTGCAAGGAAATTACAACTGTCCCATTTGTTTGCTGAAGTTCATGCTTTTGAGTTTTATTTTGCTCTATTCCTCTTTCTAACAAAACAACACGTATGTAAGAAAATACGATTTTTTTTTATCCTTTTTTTTTACTTCTTAATGTACAGTAAACATCTACTACCCACCTTTTCTCCTGGAGGACCGAGAGGCCCTGGGTAACCTTTAGCGCCCTGCATATGAAAAAAAAAATGATTGTCAATTGTAATAAAAATAATAATTAATTTACAAAGATTTCAGTATATTGCACAATAGATTTGTATAGCTGTATTACAAAGCATATTCAATATAGTTGTCACATTATTCTATCGGGTGCCATATTATTTATTAATCAGAAATACGAGAACATGATTAACTAACAGAATCTGGTAATTTCTAATAGTGAGAATATATAATCAAGTTATTGTTTTCCTTCAAAGCATGTTTTATAATTTTTGGAATGAGAATACAAATGATAACCTTTTTTTTATTACTTTATAGGCACTGTTATTTCAACATCTTCAAGCTTCCAGTACTAACAGCAAGGAAAGGGCTTGTGCCAACAGTAGCCAAATCACTTTCAATCTTCTTGTGCTAACAGACAGCACTGACCACAGTCAAATTTCCAGCACTGACAGCAATGAAATGGCTTACTCTCCCCATAAAACAAACTTATAGTACTAAAAACAAAACAAAACAGTTCATGCAGACAGCAGCCAAATCTTCTACAACGTCTGCACAAAGATCACACACTGGCAACAGGCAAATCTCCCGCACTCAAAAAAGCCAAGCTTCTAGAAGCATAATTTGGATTTACTTCTGAGATGTCAGTTCTGGGTACCTATAGACTAATACATCACCATACCTCCAACTGTCCCGATTTGGGAGCCATGTCCCGATGTCCTGCCGCGCTCTATCTCTGTCCCACTTTTCAGGACATAGGTAGAGCTCAGTGGGACATCGAGACCCAGGACCGCAATCCTGCTGTCCTGATCGCATTCTCCAGTGTCCCAGACTCCAGAGAATGCTTACTGGCCGTGAGCAGCATTGTGCGCATGCGCAGTAGCGATCCTGGCTTCAGAAGCCAATATCAAAAATGGGTGACAGTGTTACTGCACATGAGTGGCAGCACTGACACCCCCCTCCCCAGACTCTGTCCCCGGTGTCCCGATTCGTTGGGTGGCAAAGTTGGGAGGTATGCATGACATCTTTGTAAATGATGCCTGAGAGAATGTGAACATTAGATAACAACTTTAGCACAGACACTAAAACACACTCATTCATCAACATTTATTTATATGGCGCCAACTATTTACGTAACACTTGGTACAGAGCATTTCAGAAAACAACATATTACATGAGACAGTGACAGACTGATCCATGGGGTAGAGATCATGTAAAATAGGAAACACGTCCTGACTTTGTAACCTTATGCAATACTAAGTGTGGATAGAGATTTCATGTCTACTGACTGGGTTTTGTTGTGGTAATCCTTCTATAGGCTATCTTGGTTAAAATCTATTATACTGAATGTGCCAGAGAGACTCCAGGATGACATCCAGTGGAAGAATAACAAGCAGTGTAAGAGTGGGACTCAGCATGGTTTGTGTGGATCAAGGACATTCAGTACACAAGTTCTGGCACTTTCAGAACTGTGTTTTGGCATTGCTGAATACATTATACTGGATAAGAGGAAACATCTAATTGTGAGACATTTTGAACCCTGACATCCAGAATGATCTGAAATAAAACATATATATATACTGTATATATATATATATATATATATATATATATATATATATATATACACACACACAAAGCGGTGCATCTGCATCCAATGCAAATTAATAATATAGGTTGTGAAGTTTGAAAGTTAAACTAAGCTTTTCTTTTCTAAAATAGACAAATTTAGTGTCCCTTCTAAGAGGATAAAATGGCATGTACTTTTGCTAGAAGATTGATAGCTTATCCTGACCGGCAGCTTTCATGCTTCCCTAAAAAGCAGGCACCCCAGTCTGGTCGGCAACTGCAGTGCCGGACTGAGGATAAAAACCTGCCCTTGAAATAACTGTATACCAGCCCCATTGCATTGCGTCATTATACCAGCCCCATTGCACTGCGTCATTATACCAGCCCCATTGCATCACATTATTTTCTTGTTAATTAAAGGGAAAACCATGCATTTTAAATGTAACATTCATCCCCAGTATGTACACAAGGTTATAGCTTGCACACTGCCCTGATATATACCACATGCACAGGGCAATGCATAGGCCCCAGTTTGCATTGCACTCTACACCATTTTTCCCAGCATCCAGATTGCACTTACAGGACTTGCCCCAGCACCTTAGAGTTTCAACCCTGCTGGGAAATTGCTCCCTTCATTTGCAGGGAGGAGGACGGCCAGACACCATTCAAGTTCTTAAGAGCCCCGGATGTCATCTAACATCAGGCGCACCGGTAGTCTCGGGGGGGCAGAGCATCCATTTGGCTGCAGTATGTAAAGTGGCTGCAGCATCCAAAATCTTAAATGCGCCATCCAGGGGCACCAGGGAAGGCAGCCTACCAGGATTATTCCCGGTATCCCGGTAGGCCAGTCGGGCCCTGGCAATTGTATTTATTTTCAAAGGGAATCAACAGAGAGGACTGTAACTAGTTTTCGGTTGATCACCTTTTAAATCGAGGATCTTTCTCTGTACTAGCAGAGAGAGACCCCTGCTTCATGCAGACCGTGAACAGATGAGAAGGGACGAGCCTCCATTCTGATTGGCTGTCTGACCGGCTCTGCCTCAGCTCTGAGGAAGAGCTGAGAGTAAACCTGCATGTATCTCTAAAGATACACATCGGGTTTAGTTCAGAGAAAGGGACACTGTTTTTTTCCCCACCTTCTCTGAATTAAACCAGATGTGTATCTTTAAAGATACATGCAGGTTCCTATAATCCGCGCAGTTTCCTATAAGGAAGCAAGGATTAAAAAAGAACTTTAGTTGTTGGAAAAAATACTTTTACCCTCTGTGATCTACATATAGATTTTCTGCTAGCCAAAGACCTCTTTGCTGTTCCACATTTATTCTGCAAACAAAGCTATAGTCCCATATGCCCTCATTTATAGAATATGTTAATGCACTGAAAGCATGTGATTTACTTGAATCAGAAGAAAGTGATACAAGACTGAAACAGGAGCATTGGCTTTTACACCAAACAATTATTAGACAGTATTAAGCTAGTTTAACATTTAATGAAATGTTACTAAACCAAATGGGGTGAACAGTTATTTAAAGCAGAGTAATTACGGGAAGGACATAACAAAAACTGGTGAGGTAAGTATCTACATTTTCTTACCTTCTGACCATGTGGACCTCGATCACCCACCAAGCCCACCGAGCCTCGATCCCCCTATGTGAAGAAAACGTTAAGTAGTTAATTTTGTCATATGTGTAAGCCATGGTTATAACGAAAAGGTGCCATTTACGTAAAATGTTATTTAAAAAAAAATACAGTTTGGGCTATAATTAGTAGTTATGAAGTATGGGGATAGTGGTTCTATTTTTGGAAAGTTCTTAATAAGCTTTATAGAATGGCTGGGTTTCAGCTCTGGCTCAGTATTATAAGATTATTTATATAGTTTGTTTTAGGACTTTTTGGGGAAGTATTTGATAAATGCTGAACACAAAAAACAACAACAAAAAGAGGTATTGAGCCTCTAATAGGATATATATACTGACTCAAAAACCACTCAATACCATAAAACTCTGGAAACATTTACCAGAGACAAAAAGTCTCTGCTGGATAGTCTGTAATTTTACTTCCTCACTAGCTGCAGCCAATCACTCCCCAAAGACGAAACAATAACAAAGTGAACCCAAGCTACTGCCCCCGCTAAACATTTTCCATTACCAAAAACAGAAAAAGACATCTGGAAGAAACTGAACACAAATTATTAGACGACTCACCTGAAAAATGCTGTAACTAACATCGAGAGACATTTTAAGATTGTGGTTACTGTGATCAAATACAGCAATTCTAGGAATGGTTCAGAACCACCAAATTAGCTGAGTGAGCAGTTTAAAGAGGAAGTCATGTCAAGATCTGAAAACTTTAAATCAGTAGAACAGGGCCAATTGATTAGTTACGCTTTAAAGAATCTTTCTATCATGTTTCATTTGGAAGATATCGCTGGTTAGGAGATTTGTTTTGTGGATTCTGCAAAAGGACCTTATTGGTCTATCAAACTGTCAGTCTGACAGATAAGCCTTTGCTATTGTCTGTACTGGTCTGGTTGAGTATCAATCTGACTGCCATAATCTGACACTGTCAAAACGTAACTGAAAGAGAAATCTGCGCTATTAAACATTTAATGGAGTCGTGAAACAGATGCTGGCCAGCTTCCTTCCAAGGTCGGGAAGGCAGGAGAAGGACTGCATGGTCAAGGGACAGGTGAGCAGCGCAGATAACAGAAATCATATATCAAAAAATGATGAGCTTCCTTGCATACATTTATGGGCTCTCTTCATCGAACTACATTTAGATGACATTAACTTCCATTAAAATTAAATAATAAATATAAAGTAATGCTCCTCCGGTAAACGGCATTCCCCAATGCAGAGTGTACTCATAGAAACATAGAAACATAGAATGTGTCGGCAGATAAGAACCATTCGGTCCATCTAGTCTGCCCAATTTATTTTTTTGAGTACTTTTATTAGTCCCCCGTTCCCGGTCTTATAGCTAGGATAGCCTTGTGTCTATCCCACGCATGCTTAAACTCCTTGACTGTGTTTACCTCTACCACTTCTGCTGGCAGGCTATTCCATACATCCACTACCCTCTCAGTAAAGTAATACTTCCTGATATTACTTTTAAATCGTTGCCCCTCTAATTTAAGACTATGTCCTCTAGTTGTGGTGTACTCTATGCAGAAAAGATTTGCCAATGGTAAGTTAACGGGACATCTAGATACATCTAGATACATCTGTACAAGTAGAAGCCAGCGACTGAAGACTGGACTTGCGGCAGGTAGTTACAGCTGAATTATTCTGGTGACATTTTGACAGACATTATGTAGTGGTCCATTGGGACCAATATGTGCAAAGACGGCTGTAAAAGGATTTGACCTGTGTCACTGTTTTAGTTAAAATAATACTGTCCCATTCAGTTCTTCACTTTTGTGCTTTTTAGAATTTTACCAATTCATCTTTGGGGATTTTGTGACTGCAGCATTGCATTCACTATATACTTATATATATTTGTACATTCAGCACTATCATTATTGGATATTCCATCCCCCCACCCCCTTAGTTATTTAGCCCAAGTCTGTCAACTCAACTATTAAAGCCTGATCACGCCAATTCCCTTGCCAATTCATTTTTTTATCACAGTTCGCTGTGTAGTGCGTAGGATCCATATATTTCTCTCTCCATTCCGTCACTGTATTTTTATATTATTGTAATCAAATATTTTCCTCAATTTTTCCAGAGATGTTTTAGAAGGATTGTGTGAAGATCGTGAAGATGGTAATCGTCTAGGGATAAAAAGTAACAAGGGGAAGACGGACGGACAACAACCTGGATCCTCAGGCCCAATGAGATCATGGACCCTTTCTTGTGAAAATACAGCTGCCGTCAGTATGGCTGTGACTAGGCCTTGTAGGTTATTGTAATGTGACCAGATGTAAAAGCGGGAGTGCTTTTTTTTTTCTTCAAGAAAATGATCGTCACTTTTGTGATCAAGGTGGTGGCAACAACTGACAAAATAGTTTGAATGTATTCCATATCAATGTGGAGCATTACTGCGATTTATTTTGCACATTTATAGCTTAAATGGAACTTTGTCATCTAAATATTATTTATACTGTCAATGTTAAAAATGATCTATACACTGGGTTTGCACATTTACAATAAACATGCATACATAAGAGAAAATGGGCTCTATTCAATAACCTGACTAAATTTATGACGGGTTAATGAATAAGACTGAAATGAAAAATGTTGCATAAAAAAAACTGCCTGTGGGGTGCGGTGTTTATGAGATCTCCTTGTGGATTGATATGGAAAGTGTATATTTCCCATTGAAACACAGACACATCTAAAATACATTTTTGTAATTACTGTATTTGCTTGAACTTCTGCTAACACAGTGTATAGTTTTTTATTGCACAATATAAACAATGTTTAGGTACTTGTTTAAATATCATTCATTTCAAGAGTTTAAATAACATTTGTTTCAGCTTAAGTTTGGGTGATGTAACTGGAAGAGGCAAGCTGACCAGCACGTTAAACAGGCCCCTTCTATTCTCACCTTTTGCCGTGGGGCGCAGAGTATTACAGAGCTGTGGGAACTCAGGAACTGGAAATATTCAATTACAGAGTCCTGGTCAGATTTCCTCTGCTCAATGAGCATTTGTTTAGATTGTGTAGGAAAGCACTGGTAATTACATTTCTAAAATGTTTATTTGCAAGATTGCATCACGTGTAGATAGTTTGCATAGAAATGCTTTAATCAAAGAATATACATAATATACTTTATTGAGCCATCTTTGCTCTGTTTAACTCAAACAGGGGGCAGACATGTTGTTTAGAATCTTGGGTCAGATCGGTCAGATCTTCCTTCATCTGAACCAAGGTATATGAAGATCTGTCCCAAGATTCTAAACAACACGTCTGCCCCTTACTAGAGATACACAGAGCACAGAGGGCTCAATAAGATACATTATTTAAATTCTTTCATTAAAACATTCTAATTAGAATTTCTACACTCAATACAATCTTTCAATTCAACAGTATTTATGTTTTTGCTACAGTTGTCCTTTAAGATATTTCATAAAAAAAGAACTTTTGGGGTAAATTTCATGCACCTCTGTTTCCATGCACAGTACACCAAGCATTGATCGGTAAATACATTGGGAACCGTGCCAGTCTCCTGGATTCTATGTGGGCAAGAAGGCTGAAAGGGCCAAGTTCAGCAGGGAGAGTTGTTTTTATCCATCAGAGTTGGGAAGGAAAGTCGCCGGTTACGGTTCCCTGATTCCAAGCCATATTTGGGGTCCAACCAATCCCCAATAACCAGCAGCTCATTTTTATAATTTTTGTGTGCCAATTCCACTAAGATGGTGTCTATTTGTTTTGTGAAAAGGTTAACTATTGGGCCATCAATTAATTAAAAATGCCATGGGAAACGGAACCATTTAATGACTCCTCTACATATATAAAAATGTCGTTGTCTTTCCTATTTCAGCTACTTCTAGAGTAAACATATCCCTAAGTATCTAAGCAAGAGTACAAATGCAACATATTGATGGATGACTGTGACATTTCCTCGAAAAATGTGAGTGGTAGCAAGTTAGTGCAACACTTCCTGAAATGCAGGAGCACGGGGCTGAACAATGCAACCACATTTTTTAAATTATTTTAGTGGTCTCTATTTTAAACACAGAAGCAAACACATTATAGCAGCTGTTCATGTCAAATACATTATATGCAAATACACTTCTTTTCAGTTGGAAATGTGTCATTTGGAGACCCTACAGACAAATACAAAACACAATTTCCTTTTAATTTATTAATTTGCTTGCAATTCTACTAACACAGCATATAGCTAATTTCATTTAATATTGTCTTCTTTACATTCACAGCATAAGCAATGTGGAGGTAGACAGAGTCCCTTTAAATAATGTACTAGGTTTTACCTTTTCACCAGGTGCAGCTTGTCCAGGGGAGGACCCTGGATCACCTTTTGGACCCTGGAAGTGAAATAAGAAATAGTTTGTAAAAACACACATAGGAACATGCTACTCCTTAGCATTAGAAGGAAATAAAACCACATTTTGTAATTAAAGAAAGTGAAGTTGCAGAAGAAGTAAAGTACATTTCCAGTATTCTCCTTCACCTCGGGTGCATATAGCATATTAGACCATCACCATTAAAATGTGTTTTTTTTTTTACTTAAAGCCCCTTTAAATTCAATTAAAAATCTGTTCATTATTTTATTCACTGCTTCATGCAATCCATAAAATTGTTTTAACAGAAATTATTGTTGTTTAAAGGGCTTTACTATTATGTCTACATATGTCTCTAAGAGGTATGTCCAGGAACATATAGAATGAACTATAATTGCTGAAATGTATGTATAAAAATATTTAATGGTAATATAGACACATTAAGCTATGTTAAATGATTACCACGACTGTTTTCTGAATTTCCCTAATGTGACTAATGTTTAATTGCATCACCATCAAGTTGAGCCTTATGTAGGCCCTGACTACCATTACTGTGGCCATCTTTACCTCTAGGCCAGGGGTAGCCAGCCTGCAGCCCTCCAGTTGCTGATGAACTACATCTCCCATAATGCTCTTTCAGCTAAGAGGTTGGTAGAGGAGTATGGGAAATGCAGACCTGCAACATCTGGAGGGCCACAACTCACTTAGCCCTGCTCTAGACCTTAATAGGATGTAAATCTGTCCTTCATGTACTACAGCTAGTGCAGTGGCAGTAAAACAAAAAGCTGCATCAGTGGCCAGCTGCTGTGGTCATTACAACCATTAGTTACCTGGAGCTGCATTTTTGTCTGGGTCCATGTTATTTTACATATTGTGCATTTAATATATTGACCAATTGCACAACATCTTGCTCTTTAAAATTGCTTCAAAAAAAAATGTTACCTCTTTTACACCCTCAAAATGTATGACAAAAAAAGAGAGGAAGATGTCTTAGAAAAGCAGTCAGAAAAGGGCAGGATGAATTACCATCCGTTTCATGTGTGTCTGACATAAATCCATACTGTAAAATGCATACACTCGAACAGAATTATATCTGGACAAGATCCAAATTTATCATGCAGGGTCTATTCAAAGGCATGTCATTTGGATTAAAGAAGGGTTTCCAATTCAATCCAGACCTTCTTCCTGTTGTCTGTTCCAGACTCTACAATCACAGCCTCCACCACAAACCCAGGCTATTTCACTGATCCAATCATAGCACAATCTAGACCAGGTTGGGGCTATAATCATCAAAAATTGCATGTTGCTATTTGTTTCAGATATAAAGTAAAACTACACACGACATCATATATAATGAGAATGTATATAAATAGTAAGATACGTTGCTCATCGTGGCAATCTAAAGTAATAGTAACAGAAAAGGCAACACGCATTTATAAGTATGACTCTTTTCTATCAATGCCTTGGAAATATTCATTTCTAAATGTATTAAATATTGGTTATATATATATATATATACAGATCCAAACAGTAAGGTCCACAGTGTGGACTGAAACGTCGATCATTTGGATACTATGTTACTGTCAGTAATTAAAGAATCAACTTTTTTTCATTGCAAAGTCCTGTGAGTGTGTGCTTTCGTTTGGATCTGTATGAGTTTTAACTGCACGGCACCCGGGCCATGTAACCCATGTCTACCTGTAGCTGAGTGCATCGCACCTTGGATTTTTATATATATACACACACAAAATGACTCTTTAGGGAGTCAGCACATTTAGTAAATTTGTTTGCTGATGTTTTTTTCCATGCTGCATTGCCCAGACTTTACTGATATACAGAATACTGGAATGTCTCACAGTGGATTTGTTTTATATATATATACATTTTCAGACATTTGAATCACAATTCTCCATAATTACACTATTTACTTTTATCTGGCACATTGAGAGCCAGTATCAGATAACGCATGCTAAAATGTCTCAGATCCATCAGACATGCGAGGGCCATAGTAAATTTCAAGCCATGAGGATACTGCCTTTGTTAAATGAACACACACGTTGGGTCTATTCCTTAAAATTCACGATTGGAGATCGACTTTCAATTTGGCGACTAAGTCAAACTGGGCACCCGAGCTTGACTTAGATAAAAGAAACCAGTTTCGAATCTTCCCCGTTGAAAGTAATGGGAGGTGAAATGATCAAAGTTATTTTTCAGACTAAGTCACACTAGGCACATGAGTTTACCGTAGTCTCAAAAATAGCTCAATCATTTCATTACTTTCAACGGGGAAGATTCAAACCTGGAGGGTTTTTTCCAAGTCAAACTCGGGTGTCGAATTTGACTTGGTCTCAAATTGAAAGTCAAGTTTTTAAGGAATAGACCCATTTGTATTTAGATTAACAGTTAGTACCCTCAAGGTGTGGCCCTTTTCATGAATTTCACGTTCAATGTGATGGAGAACTTTAGAACATAAAAATGTGGGTGCTAGAGCTGGTGGGCTCCTTGTTTCCGTACTTGGGAAGTATTATAAGTGTAGGGGGGTCACTTGGTAAATTAATCAAGTGGAAATATTTAATCTTACTGTACAGTTAATGATGGAAACAGGACCAGATGTTTCCATTTATGGAGAATATAACTTGAGTTACATGTTCTTGTTCTCATCTCCGTGTACTTAAAAACCCTCTTGCAGAGGGAACCTTTTTGCTGAAACTCTTGTTACGGATGTTTAACACATGCCTGGGATATGATTATAAGCACATGATGGAGCTTTTCTTCCAATATTCAAACAACACAATTATTTATCTTCAAAGCATTGCCCTGTGACTGGCTGTGTATCAGTAAAAACAATAAAGACATGTGTCAGAGAGATGCACCAGTAACTGGCAGCAAAAGCACATTAGGAGGAGTCTCGCCTTACAACTAAGTGACAATTCCCGAAATGCTTGTGAGATATTTCCACATATGTGATGCTACTTAACTCCAAGCAAAGGACAAGGTATGCTTGGGTTTACCAATGGAAAAAACAAAGCAATGGAAATCTAATAATTATTAAGATTAATAATTGATCTAATTAATCTAATGGAAGATTAATAATTTATTTCGCTAACATATCTTTTTAACACCGAACATTTCTAACGTTATAGCCATTTGGGAAAAATGACCAATTACCATTTTTTTGCAACTAGCTGTAACAAAATACTGTAAGGCTTAATAAATAAAAAGGCTAAATATAAAAAAAAGAACAGAAAGAGATCTAAGGAGCTTGCGTAATAGATTTGATTTTCAGAAAACCAGTCCGATGAGAGACCGTTAGTGACCTGAAAAACAGGTGCCTATTTACTAAAAGTTGAACTGAGATGAACATTTCATAACACTCAATTATACATTGTGCTAGAAGAGTTCAGCTGGTCATAGATAGTGAATAGTTACAGCTTTAAAAGCTTTCACTTTTTAAAAAAAAGGCTTATTCAGGGTCACCTCACCAGAGTGACCTGCATCTTCATCTCACCTGCAGAACTCACCTTTTTGAGAATAGACCCCAACATGAAGCAACATTTGGTGGTTTTATGCCAAATTTGAAAAGCTGAAGGGTCTTTTATTGGTATTCTAGCATCATTACTCCTCCACTTGGCAGAATTTTCCAGAAACCACTGACATATTTTTGGAACCTTTACAATTTTCATTAATATTCTCCCTGCATAAAACTTCCCTGCAGCAGTTAATCAGCATGTCTTCATTCATCATTTTTCCATGTGTTTTAATTAACTGCTGTCGTTATAGTAGACTCACCTTGGGACCAGGCAGACCAGGTAAACCAGGGTTTCCGTGTGGCCCAACCATTCCCTATAAAAAACAAACAAAAAAAAAATAAATGACACACTTTGTGATTGTTTAATATTTAAAGTTCAAACTGTTAATTTTTTTGTAGGTCAACAAAATCTAGCACCTAGGAGTCATTAGTAGCAGCTTAAAGGGACATTCACTCCAAAAATGAAAAGGTTTTATTTTTTTTATTTTGCATTGTTGATTTCAGATAGGTTTTTTGTTTTTGTTATGTGACTCTATTTAATAAAATATTTAACTAAACAAGTGTGACTGGGGATCGCCATTTTGTCAAATATAGTGTTTTTGGGTGCCACCCCTAGTGACTGTACAGCACACATTTCTCACTTTGGGGCTTAGGAAACAGAATACAGGGAATAAGTCAGAATTCTGACCATAGACTTGCATTGAATGGGAGGGTAATGTAACTATTACATCACAAGGGGGCGGAGTTATGATCCTGTTTGATCAGGTCAATCTCCTCTCTTTGTGTTGGAAGGCAGGTAAAAAAAAGTTGTACACAACACAGTAGCCGGTAAGAGAGCTGGTGTGTGTCTTATGACATCATCATGCAGGCTTTGGCCACAGTTGTAAAGTGAGACTACCTGGAAGATTTAAGACGATGTTGCATCATAGGAAATACCATATTTGCTCGATTATAAGACAATAGTGCAGACATCCTCCATGCTGCCTGACACTTCCGTCTATTATGACAGAGGATGTCTGCACCTTAAAGGGGTGAAATGTAAGGGACTTTTTGAAGTTTGAGTAAGAGGAAGAGAGCTGAATGCTCTATGGAAAGGGAGTTCCAGAGATAGAGGGGGCAGCCCAGGCAAAAAATAAGATGACACATAAAACAATAAGAAAAAGGATGCTATAAAGCAAGCCCCTTGTCACACTAAATTATATAATGTATTATATCATCATAATATCCATTACATTAATATTTATTTATATAGCGGCCACAATTTATATAGCGCTAGGTACAGAGGGGGACTACACACTAAGGTTAAATATCCTAATTTTTACATCAGCATATTGAATTAAATGCCAAGAAAGCTGTGCTTCAAGGAAATTACAGAATAAATAAAACAAACTATTTCTTATCCATAAAGGTTATGCATAAACATGAAAGTTAAGAAATTCATTTATAGACACTATGAAGCCAATTACTCTGTACTTGCAGCAAGCTCATACCTGTTCAGTATCCATCATACTATACATACATATGTCATATTCAAGCCTGTGACAAGCTTAGCAAACAACATACTGATTTTTGCACCTAATGAACCCTACTGAATTATCCATCCTTAGGAAGCTCTATCGTCACAGCCTGACCCTGCACTATCAGTGGAGACACATCCTGATCCTGCACTATCACTTGAAACACATCCTGACTCTGTATTATCACTGGAGACACATCCTGACCCTGCACTATCACTGGAGACACATCCTGACCCTGCACTATCACTGGAGACACATCCTGACTCTGCATTATCACTGGAGACACATCCTGACTCTGCATTATCACTGGAGACACATCCTGACTCTGTATTATCACTGAAGACACATCCTGACCATTCATTCTCACTGGAGACACATCCTGACCATTCATTCTCACTGAAGACACATCCTGGCCCTGCAATCTCACTGGAGACACATCCTGACCATTCATTCTCACTGGAGACACATCCTAACCATTCATTCTCACTGGAGACACATCCTAACCATTCATTCTCACTGGAGACACATCCTAACCATGCACTCTCACTGGAGACACATCCTAACCATGCACTCTCACTGGAGACACATCCTAACCATGCACTCTCACTGGAGACACATCCTAACCATGCACTCTCACTGGAGACACTTCCTAACCATGCACTCTCACTGGAGACACATCCTAACCATGCACTCTCACTGGAGACACATCCTAACCATGCACTCTCACTGGAGACACATCCTAACCATGCACTCTCACTGGAGACACATCCTAACCATGCACTCTCACTGGAGACACATCCTAACCATGCACTCTCACTGGAGACACATCCTAACCATGCACTCTCACTGGAGACACATCCTAACCATGCACTCTCACTGGAGACACATCCTAACCATGCACTCTCACTGGAGACACATCCTAACCATGCACTCTCACTGGAGACACATCCTAACCATGCACTCTCACTGGCGACACATCCTAACCATGCACTCTCACTGGAGACACATCCTAACCATGCACTCTCACTGGAGACACATCCTAACCATGCACTCTCACTGGAGACACATCCTGACCCTGGGCTCTAATTTAGAAGCACAAGTGACAAATGCAGTGCCCCAGTTTAAGGATAATATGGCATGTACTTTTAATATGCTCCAATATATAAATAGTTCTTTAAGATTTTTGAAAGTAAGGGGACTGGGAATGTGCATATATTAGTTGTTATGATTTTAGGTATTTACCCCTTTGTGCCTTGCTCGGAAATTTCAGTTTCCCAGATGATGCAATTGTTTGGAAAGGTAAAATACACTGCGTGAGGGAGCTATGCACTACTAATTAGACTGATTCATATGATGTGTTCTTGGATAACCATGAACATTGTAAATAATTTAGAGATGAAAGGTGCTCAGTGTGTGTTGGCAGAATGGTGCAATAATAATCAATCTTATTAGGAAAACTACATTGCCACTTACTCATAGCTAGCTACAAATGTGGATTTCTGGATTCTCTTGGCCTTCATTTACCACCAGCAGGGCTGAACAGCCACCTTTAGCTTCCATTCCCTTTTCCCTACAGCAGTCTCAAACAGTCCCAGTTTAAAAAGACCCAGTAGATGGATAATGTACACTAGCCAATCTTTGGCAACACAACTTTAGCAATCTCACACAGATCCCTGGCAACTGAATGGTACAAAGTCTCCTTAAATAACCCACAACAAGTAACATTGAATAAGCGGCCTCAATTTGTTTTTCTATTTATAATATGGCCTGATGTCAAAACTTGTTCTATTCTGAAACTTGGGATTCACAAATGAAAACGCACATAGTAGCACACACATATGCGCTATATGGACAAAGGTACTTGGACACACCACTTCATTATTAAATTCAGGTGTTTCAATCAGACTCATTGCCACAGAGGTATAAGGTCAAGCACCTAGCCACGCATTTACCAACATTAGTGAACAAAATTGAGTCGTTCTGACGTGCTCCGTGAATTCAAGCTCAGGATGTTGCCACCTTTGCACTAAGTCAGTTTGTGAAATGTCATCCCTGCTAGATATTCCCCCGATTAACTGTGGTATTGTTGGAAAGTTTATGACAAGCCGAAACTTAACCACAGAGTGGAAAACTGCAAAAAGTCACAGAGGCGCATGGTTTGTAAAAGTCGCCAATGTTCTGCTGATTCAAAAGCTGAAGATTCCAAACTTCATGGAATGGATTTCCATGGCTGAGCAGTTGCATGCAAGCCTCACATCACCAAGGACAATGCCAAGCATCGGATCAAGTGGTGTCGCTGAACTCTGGAGCAGTGGAAACATGTTCTGTGGAATGTTCACTGCTTGTCGGTCTAATGGGCAAGTATGGGTTTCACAAATGCCAGGAGAACATTACCTGCCTGACTCCACTGTGCCAACTGTATAGTTTGGTGGAGGAGGAACAATGGGTCGGGGCTTTTTTTCAGGATTTACTTCCAGTGAAGGGAAATCTTAATGATTCAGCATACTAAAATAGTTTGGATAACGCTATGCTTCCAACTTTGTGCGAACAGTTTGGGGAAGGTCATATTCTATTCCAGCAGTGAACAAAGCCAAGTCCATAAAGACATGGCTGCATGAGCTTGGTGTGGAAGAACTTGACTGGCCCACACACAACCCATCTCTCAACCCAATCAAACACATTTGGGATGAAATGGAACAGAGATTGCGAGTGAGGCCTTCTCATCCAACATCAGTGCCTGACCTCACAAATGCTCTACTGGATGAATGGGCAACAATCCCCACAGAAACACTGCAAAACCTTGTGGGAAGAGTGGAAGCTGTTATAGCTGCAAAGGGACCAACTACATATTAGCATCTATGTATTTAGAATGTGATGTCATAAATGTCCCTGGTGTATATTTATGGTCAGGTGTCCCAATCCTTTTGTCCATATAGTGTATATACATAGGATATATTCCAATGATATATTCCTACTTCATTTCTGGTCAAAAATGACCTCAGACACAAATTGGCTTATCTACTAGAAGAAAATTGGCACACACTTAAGGATAAGTAATTTCTTCTGTTTTAAATATTTACTCACCTGCCCTAAATATTTAAACAATCAAATTTGTATATGAAACGTTTAGTGATATACTCAATTTCAGTATGAGATTTAAAAAAAAATGTAAACAGAGCGACATTCCACTTACTCACCCTTGGACCGCGTTTCCCTGGGGGGCCTGGTAGTCCTGGAGGTCCTTCTGGGCCCTTATGGGAGGGAAGCAAAGAAGGATTTCACAGTTAAGACTTTTTTTTTTTTTTTTTTTTTTTTATAAAACATCATGAAACTTCTGCTGTCAAATAGCCTAATATGTTTAGAATATTGTACTAAACACATTCAAAAGATACATACACAGCACTCAGATTTAATTCAGAGGAAACTAGCATGTGTGGAAATATACAAATTCCTTTCAACTGCAAACCAATTTGGACTGCTTTGAATCAACTTATGATGGCACTTTATCGATATTGGTAATATTAAATCAGGGCTAGGCTGATGTTCATCATTGGTGACTTTGCAAAGTATTTTGCAGATGTGATTTAGATCCGAGGCCTGACACAAGAAACTGAATACATTATTCACAACCTATAAAATATATAGTTCATTTTTGTTTGAAAATAACACCTTGCGGAGCCCAAAGAGTATGAAAAATAGGTGTCATGTCAGACTGATAAATCTTGGGAGATAATGAGTTCCATGAAGCAGTTGCATATAGTTTGGCATTAACTAAGATTTTTAGAACGGTCCAAAAGTATTTATTAACCTGTGATTATATTTTAAAATCTTATGGCACAACTGAACTTTTGCAAAAACACTACAGAGTGGATATTTGTAGTTTCACAAAATTACTAGTTATAAACTAGAGTAGTACATTCACATATATATACTAGTATATTTTAAAAAAAAAATATCTTAAAGGAAGACACTAGGAACTGCACAAACCCTGGTGCATCTGGTAGCTTATTACCTGTATTTTGTATAGTTCTTGTTTTCAATATATGCAGAAATGTTTTTTCTTTCAGTGTTTCCTGCTCTAGCCCCCTGCTTTTGTTTACACCACAAGAGGATCAGTGCAGATGCACGCCACTGAGCATGTGCAGCATTCAGTAGCTATTAACGGTCTACTTGTTTTTACAGCAATGATTAGAGGACCTTGATAATTCTGCGATATCATTGGTGGCATCCCAACATCTTGCACATGTAGAGTGGGCATTCCCATGCATCTCTATAGGATTTCCCCGATTGCACCCCAGGAGATGCAAGATGTGACTATTTTTTTAGACCATAAAATCTTTTTAAAATTTCAAAACAAGGCCTAACAAAGGGTACATTTTCAAATTAACTATTGCAAAAATTTGCAAAGAAGAACAACTCTAAGAAACAAATGCTGATTTAATTGTAAAGTGTCAGTTTTAATGTGACTTTATTAGTCCAGTACTCTCCCCCCAGACTAGAGTAATTCTTTAAAACTCCCTCCTCTAGTAGGCTTTATAACAAACTGCCAGTATTCCACAGCTGAATTTGTGTCAAATGTTTATAAAAATAGGTTATACTATTACCGGTATATAAGAAATAAATACTGTAATACAAATTAAATGTTTACATTTTTGAATTTCATTTATCATAAAACACTTCAAAAAAGCTTACCAGAATTGAAAATTAACCTTAACAAACTCAACCACTGCAGTCTCCAGTACATGCATGTTAACACAGGATTACAGCAAACGCTCTCTCAGAATGAATCATCTGACATGGAGTTTAATGTTTAAAACATAATGGTGTTAAAGGCCACAGATATTGTGATTTAGTATTTTCTGTTAATAAACACAGACATATCTCCTGCACAACCAGACATGCCTGAAGCCATGGCTTTTGTTAAAAATGAATCATACTAAAACATGTATGTAACAGACAAATTTCCATTCAAGCAGCTGAAGAAAAATACAATACCTGCAAAATCCTTTTACGCTATGTTACTTGATCCAAAAACTGAGAGATGAACAACTATGGTTCAAATATTTCTAAGCCTGCTAAACCTACTGAAGTTTATGTGGCCTCTCTATTCTAATATATGTATACCTTTAATGCACTTCTCTATCCTAAAGTCTGTATATCTACTGTGCCTCTCAATTCGAACCACTGAACACCTACTATACACACTGTAATCCTTGTAGTCTATTGCCTACTGTACCTCTTCTATCCCTATATCTGAATCGTTTTTGCAGTACTTCACTGTAGAATTACCTTTTGCGAGCTTTCTCCATGGGTCTACACCCCCATGACATCCAGTTCAAGCAATAAACCAGTGTACAAGCCAATCAGCTGTGTCAGTATCAGTGATGTCAGCAGAACAAGGGGGCCACACAAGAGATCTGTGCCAACAGAGGCCTAGATTCACAGTTCCCATAGTCTAATGGCACCATGAACACGGTGCCTTCATCCACCTTAGTAGCAATGTTTGACAAATGTGTTCTGGTTTTCAATTTTAAATCCTGCTTCTGGCCAATTAAGTACAATTGATCCTTAAATTCCATTTAATTTGTTTTCATTAAGCATATTCCAACGGAGTCACACCTAATTACACGAAACCTAGAACCAATTTAAATGGATAAAAAACAAGTGCCTATTTTTACATTTCCTAAAATTTGACATCAGTGGTCTCTAATTTCATATTCAAATTCAGTCTCTGTGTATTAGCATTAGAAAATTCACTAACACAGAACATGACATAGCCCCTACTAATACAACATGGCTACAAGAACTAATGTCCTTTGTAAGGGATGCATGGGAACAGGATCTGTCAAATAACACAATGGAATAACACCCTATAAACATAATGTAAACTTTAGAGTAATATTCAGTGTAACACTCAAAACAGTTAGGAGACAGCCGAATGTCCCCTGGGATTTGTCAAGCCCTGCTATAAACTGTCATTAAATAGCAATGTGTGGACTGATTTCTCCTGTATGGCCAAGTGCAGAAACTTTATAAACTATAATTATTTATCAATTGCATACATATTAATATTATTATTTCGAATGGTTCATTTTCAGCAATAAATATATGTTAGCCTTTCAGCACTCATGAAATACAGTACTTTCAATGCAAATACTGTATAGAGCAAATAAATCACTTTTACTGTGATGTAGCTGTGATGTGAGGCATGGTTGGGAACCTGACGTGTCATTGTATTACCCTTTGTGAGCATGCTTGTGTGGGAGGATCTGTGCATGCATGGAAAAGCTATATCACAGCTGAATAGGGCTGAATACTGAATAAACTGTTGTGCGCTTGCATTCTGACAGGTGTGTGGGATATGCAATTTGTGGCAAAATCCGGAAAAAAAAGGACTGAATTTTGGATAAGGGACACTCACCCTGCACTGTACCATAATAGGACTTGACAAATCCCCAGAACCTGCTCCTGCTTATGACATCACTTTGTGGCTTGATATGCAAATGAACAACTTCCAACAGGAAATATGCAATTTGCATATCAAGCCACATGTGATGTCATCAACAAGAAAGACTCCACAGACACATTTAAAACACATTTTTTCCCCCTAATTTAGGCATTTTCCTGCAGTTTTGTTAACACGATGCATAGATCATTTTCAATCATTTTTTTTATTCTGCTTAGAAGATTCAGTCCTATTAATCAAGGGCAAATTTCTGTATCCTTCAGGAGCCAGACAGACCAATTCAGGAGACAGTCTGTTTATTTTTAGGAACCACGGCTCCCTGTAAAGTCCGTAGAGCTCTATGTAAAACAATAAAAACGTTAGGAGCCTGCAGAGGAGAAGCTCAGTTTCCCCGGCTTCCAGGATTTTACAAGCCTGACTTAATCAGTATTTCAAGCTTTCATATTTGTTTCACTAAAACAAAAAACAACTGAAGTTGGAGCCACAATAATAGTATTCAATGTTACAATTTTATGTTATTCATGTGTGTCTGAGCATGGTACAGCACTGCAGTACATAAGTTATAACTAAACCATATTCATTGTAATTACAATGAATAAAGCCAAGTGCGTTGATAACCTTTTTTTTAACCAACCAGGCTTTTCACACCTTTACAGGGCAGATATGGAAACTCCCATCAATTAACACATTTATTGGTTAGATTATGTGATCACGGAACTTACTGGTGGTCCAGGATCCCCTTTGTCACCTATCAGCTCCTCCATCTCAAGCATAGCATTAATCTGATCATAGTCGTAATCATAACTTTCATAACTGTTTTCGAATTCATAGTTATCGTCTTCATGTAAGACCTCCTCATCCCACGGATCCAGCTGGTTGTATATGGGAGCATCGCTAGTAGACCTATAGAGGGTCCGATTGAAAACCCTGTGAATTTCTGGTTTGTCTCTGATGAGGTTCTTCTGTTGGCTGCTCTTGATAATGAACGTTTCCTGTGAATCGCTGGTTGATAAATTACTAGATTTTCTTGCCACGTCTGTAATATTGCCTGTGATGTGCTGCTGATGCCCTGATGTCATGTCATCCTGGGGAGTGCTAGTACCCCGAATCAGGTGAAAATATTCATGTAATGTAAAATTTCCAAGAAACGTTGTCTCCGGAGTTGGCCTACTGCTGGTAGGTAATCTAAATTGCATTTCCGTATTTACATTTCTATTTGTCCCAAAAGAGGCTGCTTGGGCTTGATCTGTCGATCGGTAAGTGTCTGCCTGACGACATTGTTTTTTGACATATTGACAGTAATTTTTAGAAGCTTCTGCCGATGGAATAATTTCTAACTGACATATTACGCCCTCAAACTGAGGAGAATTAAGGTTCATCCTTCCCAAGGTAAACACACCACCGGGACCAAGTGTTTCTGGCCCAAAAACAACATTTTTAGCAAAGTAATTCTTCCCGCAGTCAGTGAACAAGGAGACCGACTCATGTCCAAAGCCAAATGCAAAATGGTGCCACTTTCCATCGTGGACACTGTAATCAAAAGACACGGACTGCTTTCCTCCTGTGTACACAACAACTTTTCTTGGAAGTAACTGCACGCCAAAATGCAGTCTGCTTCTGTTTCTAATACTGAAAAGGAAAGCATTGTTCACACTGTCTGAACGCAGACTTATTAATACTGAAAATGGGTTCCCCAAGCTTGTGAGAAACAGATTTCCTACTGGATATTCAATGTTTGTGTCTTTTGTCAAAATGAGTCCGGGTTCTGTGAGGTCCGGCCCCTGAGCAGGTGATGGAGAAGACAAGGGCTGGACGGGAACAGCTGATGCGGTTGTCGACTTGTGGTTTTCTGCTCTTAATAACTGAAGGATATCGATGCCTACAATTAAAGAAAAATCAGCAATTAATAGAGAAGTAGAAATTATTTTTATATCCATTGAGGGCTCTATTAATTGTGACAAACTGATCTTTAGACCCAGGAAATAGATGGGATCTGTGACTTCTAAATGCAATTGATTGCTATTGATGATAAGAAATGTCACATCTGAATTGCAATTATTAATTATTTTGTTTAGCTCAGTGACAAAAATTCTCAATCACATATTTATCAAACACATACCGCTGTATTTATCGAACTTTGTAGAACCAAATATGCCAGTGAGTAATGAATTAATTAACCAACCTCTAAAAACAGGCATGTCAAGCATCATTCCGGAGCTCCCACAGAGATGCATAACAATGCCCTAAGTGCATATGCGCAAGGGCTGCATTTCTGTCATTACCAACGCAAAAACACGACATCACTTTCATACATGCCTATTAATTACATGCCAACCTCTAATGCAGGTTCCGCAGTGCATGCCGAGTTCTCACTATTTATATATATATATATATATATATATATATATATATATATATATATATATATATATATATATAGTAAGGTGAGACTCAGCAAACTAAAGATGGAGCATGTCTGTACTTATACATGCTCAAATTTGCTACAACTGTGCACACTTAAGCATCTGGACATGCATTATGCAGCATGCACAACTTAATTCCTTTGAAATAAATAGGTGAAAGTTAACTTTAAATTTCATATTTACTCTCGATAAGTATATCACTGCACTCACGAATTAGTTTTACAATGTCAGCTGACATATTATTCAGAGAATACTCAATTCCTTCATCATTCAATCACTGATATGTGATCCCGGTTTAACCAATTTCAGTTCATCCACTAACCTGGCTTAGGAAAAAGCAGGCTCATGTTTTACTATGTGAATGTTAACCAGCCTAGTCAAGTATTTTATTAGGTGGTATTGGACAGCTGATCTTGGAGAAGAGAAGTTTATTCCACATATTTTCAGACCTGACCCTCTGTGAATCAAGTGGTAAACCATGTATACGCAGCAGACATATAAAAGTTCAAAGTATATATTGCAATGAAGGTGGCAATCAATCGAAACTTGTACAAAGCAAAATCTGCAACTATCCTGTCTGTGCCTGCTTAATATTCCATTAATATGTATTTATATAGAACTAACAATTTACATAGCGCTAGTTGCACAGGATTGAAGGGGTCTACATACTAAGTTATACAAACAATAATAGACTGATACGTGAGGTAGACAGCCCTGCCCATAATTTTATAAGCTTTGTTTCCATGTTTGCCACTGTGATATGTAATAAAGAACCTACTTAATGAAGGGCTGTATTTCTAAAGGGTACCATGTGATTTGCTGCCAATAGATGTTTTGGATGCCCATTTAACAAAAAAACCGTCTGGAGTTAAAAATCTATCACTTGGAGAAATCAAGCAAAAGCTCAAGTTTTTAAAAACGGAACTAACAAATGTATCCTTATTTTTCCTGTATCCGGTTAAATATGCATTTATTCAACCCATTTTTTCCCAGGCTGGAATGGTACTTTAATAATAATCCAACTGTAATTTAAATGAAGATAACCTCCTGCAGCCCTCAGAGCCACCCACGTGCAGTAAAGCTACAATCATGGCCTTTCTGCAGCAAAACACATCCCAGAAATGAATAAAATGTCAAAAGTTGAAGATGTAAGTTGTTCTAAAAGGTCATGTTTTATAATGTGATTACTAATTTTTAAGTGTTTCATTTGACATTCGCTGGAAACAACTTTAAAACGTAGTGAAATAGAAGGTTTTTGAACGGCATTTTGTCCCTAATACGAGAGACAACTCCTAATTCAGATTATAATTGTTACTTTTCTTACTGGTTAATTGCTGTTTAATGATTAATTGATATATTTATTTTAGGGTTGAACAAATCGCAAGAGTCAAGAAGCTATGCCTTACTTAGAACTCTAGGGAAGTACCATTTTCCTGGCTCCTAAAAATAACTGGGTTGCTTCCTTACTTGGTCTGGCCGCTAAAGTCCTGGATTTATTTATAAACTGTTTCATGGGTAGGGTTGCCACCTGGCTGGCAGGCCGGTAAAAAAATCTGCCTCAGCCCAATGTTAAGTCTATGGAGACAGTACCAAGGCCGGTATTTTTTTGAAGAAAAGGTGGCAATGCTATTCATGGAATAAACAATATTTGGATATAGTGTTAGACATACACTGTTTGTCTAATCTGATTACATGGATTAATTAACTTAATGGTTCTTGTGAACTATTCTATTAATACATTATTCTACAGTGTCAGTGTAGCATCACATTGTAGTATATTGGGGGATGGAATATTAATACATTATTCTACAAGTCAGTATATTATTACTACAGTACTGTGCACTGCGCAAATGTGAGTTTGATTCATTATTCTATAGGTCAGTTTATCACATTACTGTACACTGCGGGGATGTACTGTTAATACATTATTCTATAGGTCAGTATTTTATTACATTACTGTATACTGCGGGAATGTACTGTTAATACATTATTCTACAGGTCAGTATTTTATTACATTACTGTACACTGCGGGAATGTACTGTTAATACATTATTCTACAGGTCACTATATTATCACATTACTGTATACTGCGGGAATGTACTATTAAAACATTATTGTACAGGTCAGTATAGTATTACAGTACTGTATACTGGAGAAATGTACTGTTAATACATTATTGTACAGGTCAGTACACCTGTATTATTAATACATTATTCTACAGGTCAGTATATTATCACATTACTGTACACTGCGGGAATGTACTATTAATGCATTATTCTACAGGTCAGTATATTATTACAGTACTGTATACTGGAGAAATGTACTGTTAATACATTATTGTACAGGTCAGTACACCTGTACTATTAATACATTATTCTACAGGTCAGTATATTATCACATTACTGTACACTGCGGGAATGTACTATTAATACATTATTCTACAGGTCAGTATAATATTACAGTACTGTATACTGGAGAAATGTACTGTTAATACATTATTGTACAGGTCAGTACACCTGTACTATTAATACATTATTCTACAGGTCAGTATATTATCACATTACTGTACACTGCGGGAATGTACTATTAATACATTATTCTACAGGTCAGTATAATATTACAGTACTGTATACTGGAGAAATGTACTGTTAATACATTATTTTACTCGTCAGTATTTTATCACATTACTGTACACTGCGGGAATGTACTATTAATACATTATTCTACAGGTCAGTATAGTATTACAGTACTGTACACTGCGGGAATGTACTATTAATACATTATTGTACAGGTCAGTATAGTATTACAGTACTGTATACTGGAGAAATGTACTGTTAATACATTATTGTACAGGTCAGTACACCTGTACTATTAATACATTATTGTACAGGTCAGTATTTTATCACATTACTGTACACTGCGGGAATGTACTATTAATGCATTATTCTACAGGTCAGTATATTATCACATTACTGTACACTGCGGGAATGTACTATTAATACATTATTCTACAGGTCAGTATAGTATTACAGTACTGTATACTGGAGAAATGTACTGTTAATACATTATTCTACAGGTCAGTATATTATCACATTTCTCTACATTACGGGAACGTACTACTAATACATTATTCTACAGGTCAGTATAATATTACAGTACTGTATACTGGAGAAATGTACTGTTAATACATTATTCTACAGGTCAGTATATTATCACATTTCTCTACATTACGGGAACGTACTATTAATACATTATTCTACAGGTCAGTATAGTATTACAGTACTGTATACTGGAGAAATGTACTGTTAATACATTATTGTACAGGTCAGTACACCTGTACTATTAATACATTATTCTACAGGTCAGTATATTATCACATTTCTCTACATTACGGGAACGTACTATTAATACATTATTCTACAGGTCAGTATAATATTACAGTACTGTATACTGGAGAAATGTACTGTTAATACATTATTCTACAGGTCAGTATAATATTACAGTACTGTATACTGGAGAAATGTACTGTTAATACATTATTTTACTGGTCAGTATAATATTACAGTACTGTATACTGGAGAAATGTACTGTTAATACATTATTCTACAGGTCAGTATAATATTACAGTACTGTATACTGGAGAAATGTACTGTTAAAACATTATTCTACAGGTCAGTATAATATTACAGTACTGTATACTGGAGAAATGTACTGTTAATACATTATTTTACTGGTCAGTATTTTATCACATTTCTCTTCATTACGGGAATGTACTATTAATACATTATTCTACAGGTCAGTATAGTATTACAGTACTGTATACTGGAGAAATGTACTGTTAATACATTATTCTACAGGTCAGTATATTATCACTTCTCTTCATTACGGGAATGTACTATTAACCCCTTTGTGACGTTTGGACATACTATACCGTCCTGACTTTAAGTGCCTTAAAGTCGTTAGGACGGCTTAGTACGTCCTGTACTAAACAGCTCATCGTGGCTCCCGGCACTTACAGCGGGATCCCACCTGGTAGATGAGGCCACTTTGAGTGGCCTCAGTCTGACAGGGAAAATGTAGCCGGTACTCAAAGCGAGCACCGGCTACATTTTGCTAAATCGCGCTGTGCCCGAACTTCCGGGTTCGGGCACGCCTCCGTGACGTCACACGTGACGTCCGGAGGTCTCGCGATTTTTTGGCAGGGACCCACAGGGTCTATTAAGACCCTGATCGGGTCTCTGCCAGAGTGTTCCTGGGAACAAATCGTGACGTTTTGGTGCTTGCGTCGTTTGGGACGCAAGCACCATGCGTCACGAAGGGGTTAATACATTATTCTACAGGTCAGTATAGTATTACAGTACTGTATACTGGAGAAATGTACTGTTAATAGATTATTCTACAGGTCACTATAATATCACATTACTGTACACTGCGGGAATTTACTGTTAATATATTATTCTACAAATCAGTATATTATTAAATCAATGTACAGTGGAGAAATAAATATACTGTTAATACATTATTCTCTACATTCAATATGCTATCACATTACTGGACACTGGGAGAATGTTCCATTAATGCAAGAACAAGGCTTAGTAACACCAGCTTCAAAAAGAAAAAGAACTAACTATGTGCAAGTATTCCTCATGTTCCTGCTAGAAGTACCATTCAAAAATGCTATGAAATTACCTTTCACATATTAATAATACATATTGCAGTGTAGTACCTCTTTAAAGGGAAACCCTTTTTTTTTAAACCCTAAGAAGAAACAAAGTTTCAAAAATAGCGTCTCCTTCTTCACGCAGGGTTTCCATTTGGCTCAGAGCTGAGGCAGAGCCAGTCGGATGACACGATCAGCACATGCACAGCCCATGAGAGCGGGGGCTCGCCCTGAGTGTCTGTCCAGCTCAGGGGGTCTCTCTCTGCTGCATTGGATCAGCAGTGAGGACCACCGGCAAAGAGAGCCAGTTGTGACCGTGCTGCCTGCTTCCCAGGGAAGCTGGCATGTACTATTAAAACACATGTCAGTTTATCTTCATACTAGGGGTACGACATATTTTACAAGTGAAAAAATAGTTTAGTGTAATTTAAACCAAAATACAACCAATAATTTGGAATTTTACTTTTTCTTTGATGCTCATATAGAAATGCCTAATGTGCGTTTATGTATCATAAGTGATGTGGTTGAACGCACATAGTCCTTAGAGCATTTGTTGTGTATCTTCCTCCTATTCATTTCGGTTGGGGAAGTGCTGGACACAAGTAATTCCATGTGTACAGCTGTCCACTTACAAATGTTAAAAATAGGTCTAATGGGTGGAACACGCTATTTAATCACATGCTCAAAGATGCATATTTCAGCATGCAAAAACACTGCGCATGCTGAACGCCGCACGCGTGACCAATTAAAGAGAATAAAAATAGCTTGGAATCACTTTTTGAAAGATCTTGGTTACACCGCTGCATAATGTAGCAAACTACGTAAAGTTATCGACTATCAACACCCGCGGATAAAAAGATTTAGGAATATGGTCTTACCTTGTTCCTCTGCAACACCAACGGCTGTGCATATTGCAACGAATAGGATAAATCTTATCCTGAAACAGAGAAAATGATATTAGTTTGGTTTTAGACCCCTTCCTACTTTTATCCAAGTCTCACCCCCTCCCCCCCCCCCCCCCCCTCCATATGTCTAGTCACAGTGTTGGTCAGCAATGATTTAGGAGCTAAATAAATATACTCTCTCAACCTTTAGGCCTCTCTGCAACATTGTAACAAGTGCATTACAAAGTAACATGGGTGAACTCATATAGGATAGCCCCTATATAGGGCCTTCTCTCCCTAGATTTTGGTAGAGGAGACCTGATGCCTCAAGGTCTAAGTGAGATGAACATTTCATCTCATCATTTTATCTATACATTGTGCAGGTACAAATAGGGTTGCCACCTGGCCGGTATTTTACCGGCAGGCCGGTAAAAAATTGGCATCAGGCCAATGTTAAGTCTATGGAGACAGTACCAAAGCCGGTATTTTTTGGAAGAAAAGGTGGCAACCCTAGGTACAAACATGGTGAGTTCCCCCAACTAGGGCTGACACCTCGCCATTATTAATTGGCCCCATATAACTTTTACAGGCATATGTGACCAGAAGGAAATCAGTTATCCTAATCAAGTAATGGATCCCACAGGACCACGTAGATTAGTTCATTTCCTTTTGGTGACATAGGACTTCTACATACTGCAAAGCAGCCTGCAAAAGTTATATGTGGCCAGTGAAACATGGCTGAGGTGGCCACCCCACTTATCAAACTCACCATGTTTGTCCCTGCACAATGTATAGCCAAATTGGTGTGATTTTCTTTATGTCACCTCAACTCACCTTTTCGTGAATAGACCGCTAAGTCTATAGTCAGGGTGCATCATGGCCGTTGGTCACGGTGAGTCACGTGACACGAGAAAGCGCGGGAAGCTCAGAGAGGAAGAAGAAACATGTCTTCCTCCCACGCTGGTGGTCAACCCTTTGACCAGTGCTTTGAGCTGAGGGGGTGTTACCTTTAGCAGGGCTCCGTTTGTTAGGGGCTGCCAGGTGCGGCGATTCGGTATCCGCTGTCAAGCTAGCCCTGCAATGCAGTATTGGGCGAGAACATCCTACTGCAGCTGCTTTCCCGCCTCTCTCCTCACAGAGCCGTTAGGAACGGCCAAAAGACGGACTTGGACTGACTAATCTGGATTCTGGAATGGGGGTGCATGTGTTTACTGAGCATAGAATACCATACTGGGAGATCCCAAGGTATATGGTCTGAGTCTGTTCTACGTTTATATATTATAGTTTGTCTTTACTAGCTGTATTTCCTTAGTATAACCCTCTTCCCATTTCGTTGAACTCCTTCATGTGTCGGTCCTCTCAACCCACATTCGCTGTGGTCTCTCCCGCTCCGCGTGGCGCTTACTTGCTAAGGTGGGGAGATGACAGGGAGATGCCATTCCCGTCTGAGGGGAGGTAAGCGTGGGAGTGGTTTCAAGGGGAAGATGAGTGTATGTGAGGGAGAGAGAGATGGCCAAGGTAAATGTAATCCGCTGTTTCAACACTTCGAGTACCAAAGAGATGAAAAGTGCAAACCCTTCTGGCAATGGCAAGGTTAATGTGTTTTAGTGAGCCAGACCTCAGAATCAATGTCAAAAATGAGATACTTGTATTTGGATAACTTTTAATAATATTATGTACTCTGCATACTTTGTTATTAATATGCATTTTTCTGTATAAATTATGATTAATCCGTACTCTGTATCAATATTCCATCCTGGGAATACTTTATCAATATTCCACCCTGGGAATACCTTATCAATACTCCACCCTAGCAATACCTTATCAATACTCCACCCTAGCAATACCTTATCAATACTCCACCCTGGAAATACCTTATCAATACTCCACCCTAGCAATACCTTATCAATACTCCACCCTGGCAATACCTTATCAATACTCCACCCTGGAAATACCTTATCAATACTCCACCCTAGCAATACCTTATCAATACTCCACCCTGGAAATACCTTATCAATACTCCACCCTAGCAATACCTTATCAATACTCCACCCTGGCAATACCTTATCAATATTCCACCCTGGGAATACCTTATCAATACTCCACCCTATCAGTACCTTATCAGTACTCCACCCTGGCAATACCTTATCAATATTCCACCCTGGGAATACCTTATCAATACTCCACCCTAGCAGTACCTTATCAATACTCCACCCTGGCAATACCTTATCAGTACTCCACCCTGGCAATACCTTATCAATACTCCACCCTGGGAATACCTTATCAATACTCCACCCTGGGAATAATTTATCAGTGCTCCGTCCTGGCAATACCTTATCAATATTCCATTCTGGCAATACTTTATCAATACTCCATCCTGGGTTTACCTTAACAATATTCCATCCTGAGAATACTTTATCAATATTCCATCCTGGCAATACCTAATCAGTACTCCATCCTGGGATTAATTTAACAATATTCCATCCTGGCAATACCTTATCAATACTCCATCCTGGCAATATCTTAACAATATTCCATCCTGAGAATACTTTATCAAAATAACATCCTGGGAATATGTTATCAGTACTTTCTGGCAATACCTTATCAATGCTTGATTCTGGGAATATTTTATCAATATTCAATTTTGGAAATACCTTATCAATACTCCATCCTGGGATTACCTTATCAATATTCCATCCTGGGAATACTTTATCAATACTCCATCCTGGCAATACCTTATCAATACTCCATCCTGGGATTACCTTATCAATACTCCATCCTGGCAATACCTTATCAATACTCCATCCTGGGATTACCTTATCAATATTCCATCCTGGGAATACTTTATCAATACTCCATCCTGGCAATACCTTATCAATATTCCATCCTGGGAATACATTAAATACTCCATCCTGGAAATACTTTATCAATACTCCATCCTGGCAATACCTTATCAATATTCCATCCTGGGAATACATTAAATACTCCATCCTGGGAATACTTTATCAATACTCCATCCTGGCAATACCTTATCAATACTCCATCCTGGGATTACCTTATCAATATTCCATCCTGGGAATACTTTATCAATACTCCATCCTGGCAATACCTTATCAATATTCCATCCTGGGAATACATTAAATACTCCATCCTGGAAATACTTTAACAAGTGTAGAGCATTTAGAGTTTTCCTATTTATCCAAGTATAAGTTATTTGTAAAGATATTCAATTACAGAGCAATACATAGGATATTACGTTAATTCACATATAGGGTATTAATGTATTTATAAAATAAGTACATTTTGTTCATATAGTTATTAAAGTAGATAATGTTAATAAGGTTATTCAAATATAAGGTATAAATGAACTTGTCCAAGTATAAAATATTTATAAATGTGTCCAAGTGTAAGGTAATAATAAAAGTATTGATTATGTATATTGCAAAGGGTATAGAATACTACCAAAATATATTGGATATAAAGATTTCACAAGGAATGACAGAATAATAAAGGTAATTGGTTGGAAAAAAGTGACCATAAGGTTGAATAATAAACTACCAATGTATGTACATTGGTGAATACACATCACTATAATGCATTAAAAGTATCACAGATAAACATAAAGAGGAGAAATTGATGATGCTTGACCTTTAACCTTACAATTCAACCATACCCCTGGCCCCCTTGGATAATCTCTCTCCAAATACTTGACATTCCTCGGTGCTCTCATTTCAGATGGTAAACCTTTTCTCTGGAACTGCCTTTAAACTGGCCAAGATCCATTTTACTACATGTGAAAGGTACTGGTTGGCGCTATCGGTCTACCCATAGTGTAGTACTCAATTACTCCTTACCAACAATATTAAAGACATTCTCATCAGACTTTCATCACAAAGTCAATAGATTAATTTATTTGAAGCAAGACCTACTGGTTCTTCATCAAAGGGCCACAATAACTGCAGCAAACCTCAGAGTTATTGCGGGTTACGTTCCAGACCACTGCAATAAGCCGAATACTGTAAGAAAGCAAGTCACATAATCTTTTGTGTTATTCCCATTCCCTATATGCATATTCCCATTGCATATAGTATAAAAGTGATGCCTCCTGTCTCACTCAAAGGCCATTGAAGGGTGGTCACTTGGCTTAATTTTAATACAATACTTTTGTATCTCTGGGAATAGGGACAGCCGATCCGTGGAGCAGACAGAGACACAAAGAAAATGACACTGACACACACTTGCTCAAAGGACGATTGGAACTTCCTGCCACAATTATTACCTGCAAAGCACAATAAAAGGAGGTATGCCTGTACTTAAGAGTCAGAAGCTAGGACAGAATTAAAATATAGATTATTTGTCTTGATCCGATTTTGAGAGAACAAAACCCATAGCAGGTTCTGAAATAATAGTAAATGTCTTCAGAATATCCTGCCCAGTAACGTGGATGTTTTCTAAAAAAAGAAATTGCAAGTAATAAAAGGTAAACATACTGCGATATAGTTACAAAATGGTGACCTGCCAAGGGAATCAGGTATTGATGGCTGAATTCGAAAAATCCTCCAACTAATCTATCTTTTGGTGGGGGGGGGGGGGGGGGGGGGGATTTTTCCCAGTTCAGTTATCGATGTCTGATTATTTTTTCCATTTCTTCTACACTGTTCACTGAATAGACCTCATTGTTTCTGAAATGTTCAGCGAAAATATGTTTCACCTAAACACGTTTAATAACCATCATGTAAGGTCAGTCGCTTTTTACACTTTTTCCATTGATTCCATCCCAGAGACGCACAGGGAAAAAAAAACCTTCCTGTATTTTATGGACAGCAGTAAAATGAATGACTATACTTCACAAGCATCTGGTAAAACAGGTGGGTTTGTAGACAATGGATGAACACCGTGTATTACTAACCACACTGGAATATATGAAATAGAATGTAAATATCGCTAAAATACATTCTATCCATGAATCTATATGTAGGAGCAGTTTAATTCACATTGCTCCTTAGGAAAGACTTACATGGTCAATGATGGTACATTTACCTGGATACAACATTCCTTCTATCCTAGCCATAAGACCGGGAACGGGGGACTAATAAAAGTACTCAAAAAAAAAAAATTGGGCAGACTAGATGGACCGAATGGTTCTTATCTGCCGACACATTCTATGTTTCTATGTTCTATGGTGCTGCTTGTTGATGTGATGCTGAATAATCCTGTATATAAACCACTGCTGGCACACCAGGTGAGAAGGGGATAGTGAGGAGATTTGCCAATAAGGGTAGAGGCAATGTTGGCGCACCAGGTGAGATAGAGAGGAGGTTCAAACAAACAGGCACTGCTGGTGTATTGGGGGAAATTGAGAGATTGTGTCCTCTAAGTTACAAGAGAAGTCAGAGGGTTCAGCTAAGACCTATTTGGCTTTTTTCCTTTCCATTAGTTTTTCCTGCCTTCTTTTGAAAACTGATTTTTAATAATTTTTTTGTAGTCATTTGCTAAAACTATTGTTCTTTGACTATGTGCTCTGTTTTTACTCTCACCATGTCCTCTCCTTCTATTCTCACTTTGTCCTCTTTCTCTGTTCCTCCTGCCTTGTCATGTGCTTTCCTTTTATTCTCACTATGTCCTCTCTCTGTTCCTCTAGTCTTGCCATGTACTCTCCTTCTATTCTCACTATGTCCTCTGTCTCTGTTCCTCTAGTCTTGCCATGTACTCTCCTTCTATTCTCACTTTGTCCTCTGCCTCTGTTCCTCTAGTCTTGCCATGTCCTCTCCTTCTATTCTCACTATGTCCTCTCTCTGTTCCTCTAGTCTTGCCATGTACTCTCCTTCAATTCTCACTATGTCCTCTGTCTCTGTTCCTCTAGTCTTGCCATGTACTCTCCTTCAATTCTCACTATGTCCTCTGCCTCTGTTCCTCTAGTCTTGCCATGTACTCTCCTTCTATTCTCACTATGTCCTCTGCCTCTGTTCCTCTAGTCTTGCCATGTCCTCTCCTTCTATTCTCACTATGTCCTCTCTCTGTTCCTCTAGTCTTGCCATGTACTCTCCTTCTATTCTCACTTTGTCCTCTGCCTCTGTTCCTCTAGTCTTGCCATGTCCTCTCCTTCTATTCTCACTATGTCCTCTGTCTCTGTTCCTCTAGTCTTGCCATGTACTCTCCTTCTATTCTCACTATGTCCTCTGTCTCTGTTCCTCTAGTCTTGCCATGTACTCTCCTTCAATTCTCACTATGTCCTCTGCCTCTGTTCCTCTAGTCTTGCCATGTACTCTCCTTCTATTCTCACTATGTCCTCTGCCTCTGTTCCTCTAGTCTTGCCATGTCCTCTCCTTCTATTCTCACTATGTCCTCTCTCTGTTCCTCTAGTCTTGCCATGTACTCTCCTTCTATTCTCACTATGTCCTCTGTCTCTGTTCCTCTAGTCTTGCCATGTCCTCTCCTTCTATTCTCACTATGTCCTCTGTCTCTGTTCCTCTAGTCTTGCCATGTACTCTCCTTCTATTCTCACTATGTCCTCTGTCTCTGTTCCTCTAGTCTTGCCATGTACTCTCCTTCTATTCTCACTATGTCCTCTGCCTCTGTTCCTCTAGTCTTGCCATGTACTCTCCTTCTATTCTCACTATGTCCTCTGCCTCTGTTCCTCTAGTCTTGCCATGTCCTCTCCTTCTATTCTCACTATGTCCTCTGTCTCTGTTCCTCTAGTCTTGCCATGTACTCTCCTTCAATTCTCACTATGTCCTCTGTCTCTGTTCCTCTAGTCTTGCCATGTACTCTCCTTCTATTCTCACTATGTCCTCTGCCTCTTTTCCTCTAGTCTTACTATGTCCTCTTCTTCTATTCTCACTATGTCATCTGCATCTGTTCCTCTAGTCTTGCCATGTCCTCTCCTTCTATTCTCACTATGTCATCTGTCTCTTTTCTTCCAGCCTTGCCATGTACTCTGCTTCTGTACCTCTAGTCTCTCCATATCCTCTGACTGTTATGATTTGGTACATTCAATTCAGTCTCTGCCAACGTCTCAGTCTGAGTGATTTGTAGACACATGGAAGGGATCCCAGTTTAATCTCTGATCTTGAAATCTAATAAAACACACGCATAATGATTTAATAATCATCTTCTGCTGCTACTTTCAGAGACGTTTCTAGATAGCCTTTATGTATAGAGTTTCTTCCTCTGATGTTATTTTTAATGAAACCCACTCATCCAGGAACACGTACAGCCTTGCCAGAAACGAACGCCATGTTGAGGCCACAAATGTGGTGTAACTCCGAGGCCTAAGCCCACATCACAAAAGTCTTCAGACTTCCCGCGTGGTTGGGATATTAATTTGTATGGAGTTAAATACGCTTAAAATTCCCAAAGATGACATGTGAGCCGCACTATAAAAAAAAAAAAAAAAAAAATCACACCCTCATGACTGATAAGCCACCTATATAATAAGTAAGGACGTGACCATACTACTAGACTCAATAACCTTAATTTATAATGCCTTGAGTTGCAACAAAAATGTATTATAACGCTGTATATATTCTTAAAGGGACTGAATCACTCAAACATTTTTTTTACTGTGCATGTAGACAATAAACATATATTGCAGTGTTGGGAAAACTGCAATCAAATGCCTAAATTAGGAGACAAATGTGTTTTAAATATGTCTGGAGTGACCTGCTTGACATCACCCGTGACTTTATATGCAAACAAATTGGTTTTCAATGTGTTATTTGCATATCAAGCCTCAGGTGATGTCATAAGCCAGAGACTCCACAGACACATTTAAAACATATTTTTCTCCAATAAACTATTTGACTGTTTGGCTGTGTAGCTGATGTGTATTGCACAGGAATGACCTGATCGTGAGAGAAACACAGCTCCTTACTGAAAATATACTTCTATATTTAGCAGATGAAATAACAGTATGTATCAACACTAGCAGGAAGATTCTCCAAGTAATGTGTTATCACAAAGTATTGTTCACATCATCTTCACCAGTTCTGCATAACATACAGGGGTTGTTGCCATGATCACATGGAACTAATGCTTGAACTAAATCAACACATAAAACAAGTTATTGAAAAGGTTGAATAGAATACCAACATTTTTTTTATGTCTATATATATTCTTTCGTCTTGCTTCTGACCTCTGATTTAGTTCGCCAGGTTATAATATGAGCATGCATATGTGGACTGACTCATTAACAGACAGCGGAGAAGGGTAGACCCTTTTTTGGTTCCATGAAGTTAATGGTCCAAAAAGAAAACTTCAATAACAATGTTTTTGGGTTCCCTAAGGATATTGCCAAACAGTGGTGTTTATATGGCACTACCACATAATAAAATAAGTTAGGGATTTTTGAATAGGGCCTGATAGTTGTAGCACATGTCACTAAACTTGAGTATTCAGGATGTATTGGACATATTGCTCCATATCAATGATATTACGCTGCTGTTTCAGATTTTTGGCCATTGCATTGAAGCCAGCTTTTCTGTATACCCAGATGGAGCCTGGAATACATTGTTGAAAAGATGACATCACCTAAGCATCATGGGATGCTGATATATTATAGGGCCAAGCATAAGGTCAACATCAAATACAGTATTAGCATTTTACAGCAGGTAGAAATATGGGCAGATTAGATGGGCCCAGTGGTTCTTATCTGCCAGCATTTGGGGAATGCACTATTAATAAATTGTTATTCTACATTCTCAGTGTATTATCACATTACTCTACATTAGTCTCATATTTTGCATGTTCAGTATATTATCCCAATACAGTACATCCAGAGGAATTTACTACACATTATCCCGCATGGTGAGTCCATTCCGATGGATTGTTGCAGGACTGTACTGGTGTCTGAGTGTCATTCATGCTCATTTGATCCTGTGTGCACCTCTTTGCCACTCAGCATGGAAGTTTTGTGGTGTTCTAGGTGGGGTATCTGCTAGAATAAAGGTCAGTCCCTGAACAATCCTGCCATCTATTTCAAAGAGAGCATCACTGGTCTAGCAAGGGAGGGATTGGAGTTAGCAACAATCTGAAGACTGGTTCAATTTACAAATCAGAAGAAAATAAAACAACCAAGATTATTCTGCCTGATTTTAACACTATAAATTGACAAAAACAATCATTACAAATCATAGGTGCTCGAATATTAGTTACATACTAATATAATGAGATACAGGGTTCAAATAGTACTTTATTCTGTGAGAGAAGTGCCTGTTATCAATGGAGAAAGAGACAGCCCCATGTAACCGGGGATAATGTCTGCTTCATTTGAACAGATTGTGAAATCTGACTCCAGGAGAGACTTGGAAGAACATTCAGTTGGATCTGCTGACACAATCCCCCCAATACTCTGCTAACAACATGTTCATACAAACATGTCAGAGCTCCCAGAAAATAGCTCAATCCTGGATCTGCCCCTTAAATATCCCACCACAGAGCTATGGCACCAAATGACAGATGTCCTCCTCGGGTTTAGCATGTAACAGAAGCTGAGACACATTCCCCTCCTCTATTAATAGCCTCGGGCTTACATGAGGGGGGTGTTCCTCTCGTGCTGGTCCTTCTGGCTCCCATTTTTTTGCCACACAACATATAATCCCCTGCTATTTTCAAAGGCATACTTTAAAGACATGTCCAGCCCTTAGGGGTAATGAGCTGTATTTACACTGTCATGTCTCTGGAGGTCTGCTACCCCCTCACTATATTTACAGATTTAACACTGCACAAACAAATGAATCTGCTGTCATACACTTCCAAAATTTGTCTTCTTTTTAAAAGCCAGCCTCCTTCTGTATTGGGATGATAGTCTGACATCTATAGAAGAGGAGGAGTATTTATATTTAACCCACTCAGAGCCCCAAAGCTAAAGATTCAATATCAACAAGAAGCTGTAATCTCAGAAGCATGCAATCTATTCTGCAAATGGGAAGAGCCTTTGTCACTAGTCAAAGAGCATTCAATCTCTTGCTCTGATTATAGCACTGCTAATCATTGTACCCATTCAGTCTATACTGTTGATGTTAATCATGATAATCACTGTATCCTAACAGCTGTGAATGATGGCATTGCTAATCACCATGTACCTAGAGCATGTCATCTATCCTGCAGATTATAACACTGGGAATCAGTGGAACTCAAGAGCTTGCAATCTATGCTGCAGCTGATAACCATGCTGGTCGCTTGACCCAGGAAGCATGAAGTTTATTAATGCTGAATATAACCATGCTGACCACTGTACCTTCAGAGCATGCAATCTATTCTGCAGATAATATCTATGCTGATTACTGTAACCCAAGAGCATACAATCTATTCTGCTAGGTCCAGTGACAAGCCAGAGTGGAAATTCAGCCAGTCATTATTTCAGGTTTCTATTTGACCCTAAACTTGAGTTGGTTTCCTCTGTAATTGTTCTGGTTCTATGTGCCAGGAGCATGAGAGTTGTGGAACAACTGTCTGTCTGAGTATTGTAATTCACACTGATAGCCCAGCTTCTACCTGCATGGTTTGGCTTTGACTTACCTTTTTGCTGTGGGAGAGATCTTTCCACTCCTTGTCCTTTGGGCTCCTAAATGCATTTGTCTGCATTTGTCCACACAGGGAAGCTCTGTCTGAAATCAGAGGTAGGGGTGCATTCCATGTAACCCCAGGATGAAAGATCCCCAGACACTGCTCATTCCCAGCTGGATCTCAGTCAGTGCCATCCACTACACTGCAGGGAACTGCTTTGCATCTCTGCCACTGAGTGAGGACTCACCGAGGGGCTTAGGGAGTGTGAGATGAGTACAGAAACTACAGACAAGCTTCAAGGCTGAGTACAGATTCAGACTGGAAGAAAAGCCTGCCTTCTGGTGTAAGATTTCACTCTGTACTGATGACATCAGCAGCTGTGTGCAAGTGTGTGAATATTGTAGTGTGAGTGTGTTATAGAGTGTATATTGTTGTGCATGTACTATTGTATTTGTTTGTACAATGATGTGTTTAGTGAATGTGTGTATATATTATTCCTGGTATGTTTAGTAGTGTGTATATTATAGTATGTGTATTCTAGAGCGTTACAGTGTTTTATTATAATGTGTGTGTGTTACAATGCAGAACTCCCACTTTTTTTACTTGTTTTTTTAAGGAAACTCTTTAGGTTGTGCCCATTATAGGTAAGTGTTGGACTTTACGTGGTCTTCCGATTTGTGGATTTGAGTTGCTGCTGTTCCTAAATGCTTCCACTTTACTATTATATCACTTACAGTTGACCATGAAATATCTAGCAGGGATAAAAAACTGCAAAGTGGCAGCATCCTATCACAGTACCACGTGTGAATTCACAGAGCTCTTCAGAATGACTCATTTTTTTCACTAATGTTTGTAAATGCGTGGCTAGGTGCTTGATCTTATACGCCCCGTGGCAATGAGTCTGACTAAAACACCTGAATTCAATAATTAATCGGTGTGTCCCAATACTTTTGTCCATATAGTGTTTATATGAAAATGTTCCATCCTGAGCGAGTTTCTCTTCTGTTGATGCTTCAACACATCTTATAAAGGAAAATATGTCCACTAGTGGACCAACACTGATGTACCAAAAATTAGCAATTATTCTGTGAAAATAAAGTTTAAAATGAAATTGATATATATATGTAGATGACTACATAAAAGTATGTGATGGATACAATCTAATAAATCAAGAAAAGTATCCTTAAATAATATCAATATTATTAAAATTATAGAACAATCTATACATATAGGGATATACAGTCAAATTTTCAGGGGGGGCAAACTTCTTTTGGCTGTCACTATTCTGACAACGTGTACAAAGTACCATAGTGGTCTCTTACAATTTTATTGTTGTGCAAATTTTAAATATCCCCATTTCTCCTGGACTCCATTTAAACATTTTCAGTCCGATAATGAGTCATTACAAATAATCTCATTTTCCCAAAGTCAGTCTTTATAAAATCTCAACGATTTTTTGTTATAGTGTGGAGCTTCTCGGTCTCCTTCCTTTTAACAAACCATACCAACTCGTCATCGCTGGAGACTAAACTCTTAATTTGTAAACACTATATTTATCATAGCTTCCATCTGATAAGCACTGCAGGGAGTTTCGAATATCTCTACTTCTGGCAGAATGAGATACTTTCGTTTTCCAGTTCACATCAGGCAGACTAATGTCCCCCATGATGATTATGGTGCGTCTTATTGTGATTTTAGCTTTTTTTTCTCCACCAGCAAATTGAGAATAAACAACAAATAGTTACTCCTACGCTAGTAGAGGGAGCATTAGTAATTGGCTAAAAATATACACTTAATGTGCTTTATAGACAAATAATAAAATAGAATAAACCAGTGGTTCCCAAACGTTTCGGTTTATGGCTCCCTTAATGTACCGGATTTTCCCCCAAAGTCAGAACATATGTCTAACTAACTGTGCAGTGCACAGCTGGTGCAGTTAGATTTGTTCAGGGAGAGGGGTGATACTAGGGAGCTGATCTGAAACAAGGGTGACACTGGGGAGCAGAGCAGGGACAGGGGTGACAATGGGGAGTAGAGTAAGGGCAGGGGTGACACTGGGGAGCAGAAAGGGGACAAAGGTGACACTGTTGAAAAAATACATTTATTGTTTTTATTTTACTTTTATTTACCAAACCTCTCCCACATTTGCAAATGCATCCCCCACACTTGTCAATCTACCCCCACACTTGTCAATACAACCCTACACTTGTCAATCTGCTCCCAGACCTATCAAACTGCCTCCCCTGACTCTGCCCCCTAGACGTAACAATTACTTCCACCACACTTCCTTGTGTCTAGCAACCGGGGAGAAGGATCCAGTCCCCTGCTGCCCTTGTAAGTCTGCATCGTTGGACCCTGGTGCCACAGATCACTGTTTGGGAATAAACGTGTGATATAATTAAATTGCATGAGATAAAATATGTATAATGTCTGTAATCATAGTTTTTCTTCACTGACGGTGCAACCCACTCCATGGAAGATCGAGAACATCTTCACTATACTCTCTTAGGTGTAAAAAGATTTCAGTTACTAACGAACAGTGATAATGCAGCAAATTCCCCAGCCAGCAAAAATATTGATGTACAATAATACAAAAGATGGAAATTTATATGCAACAGATAAGACCAGACACAGATCATATGTGTTTCATCAAGAAGGGTCATTTGTTAAATCATTCCTGCATGACTTTGAAATCTATGTACTCCCCAGAGAGTTTTGTGAGTAGTATTTTGTACTTTATTGTATTTTACACCATCATTTCAGGGACCCGATTCCCTTAAAGGTGAACATTTGGACACATCAGCTAATTATTTTAACATGCATGGTAAAGGTGCGTCAGTTTTCTCTGGGGAAGTGGGTTGAAGTTTTATCACCCTCATCAGTGTATGAATGAGTGCCTCAAACTAAGCACAAGAGATGGCACACCCCATCAGCAAGCTCCTGCCGACAAAGAGAATACCCCCCAAAATTCTGTGTATTTCAAACTTTCTAACCTGGCTTCCGGTCCCATTAGCTTTATACCCCTTTGGGGTAAATGTTGGATTTGCCCAAATTCCCCTCTTTCTTAGGCATAAGCCCAATAGGTGAGATGCAGTGGCCTCCCCGGGGAGGATCCTAGAATAGGCCTGCTATCTGAAACAGCTGGATCTCTTTTTGAATTTTTTCTCTCACCATATGAGTGTTCAAACATGCAAACTTTTAAATCCTGCTCCCAACTGGAGTAACAAAACCAGCTGAAAAACGTTTAATAACAATTTCTCCCTATCTGGGCATAATGCAAGTAATTCAACCAGCTTATTAACTCTGACTGGCAACCTTTTCCAGCCCTGTCCCGAAAGGAATTATTCTTATGACCTTTGCACATTTCTTTTCTGTGTTTGCCCATCAAACAGGTTTGAAGCTGGTACTGGTACCGGTCTGGTGTCTTTCAGCTACCACTGCGTATCCCTTTCCGTGGCTATCTAGACTGTTCCCGTAAGTCAATGTGCCGTAAGTCAATTAAAAAACCAGACACTTTCTTCACAAAGGCGCTATGGTACACTTAGCATATGCTTGACCCATATTCATAATGAGATCCATAGATTGTAGCAATCAGGTTGGAGACGCATGAGAATAGTCCTCAGAGGGGAGACCCTGGGGGAGAGAGAGAGAGGTGCGAGAATAAGGATTTGGATTATGTGCTTTCCTCTTGTCCACTTAAAGCCTGGACCAAAACCAGCAAAACCAAATGTTCTTTATCTTTCCTTAAAGACTATTAATATAATACCTTGTGTCCTTCTTTACTTAAGTAATTCTACATATAATAGAAAGAGTGTTGTAGAGGATGGAATGAAAAGAGAGACATGATTTGGTGTTGGGGAGCTTGCTTGGGATTTCAGTAGGGGTTAATAAAATGATATATGGGTTAGGGGATGACCAATCCTCTGATCAAAGTTATTGTTTTACATGAAGACTTGCATTCAAGTTTTGTGTACTCCTACAGAGGAAACCTTTTCGTTATTCATTCGACTGGTCCCAGCTATAAAGACGATCCACTCCAAATATACCAGGCAAAATCCCCTTTGCATGAGGGTACTCAAAAACCAGTATGTTTTGGTCACCATTGACTTTGAGCCAGATACTCAGACATGAGTGGAGCATCCAATCTATCTTCAGCATTAGAAACCAGTTAATCATTAAAAAACACACACTCAATAAATAAAATAATGGGAGAAACTGCGGAGTATTGTCCCTTTCTATTGTGGAGCCAGCTGTTTTTTGGATCCGGCTAAATATTTGTTAGAAAATTTAATATTTGGAATAGAGAAAATGTAAATGTTAAAGAGACTATATCACCTAAACATTGATTATACATTGAAAATAATCTACACATTGTGTTAGAAAAATTGAAAGCAAATGCCTAAATTAGGAGAAAAAAAACATGTAATTGAAAATCATTTCATTTGCATATTAGGCCACAGAGGTGTCAAAAACAGGTTAATGAACAATTAAAACACATTCTGCTAATTGAGACATTTGCTTGCAGTGGCGCTAACACAATGTATAGATCATTTTCAATCATGTATCATTTTCTACATTCACATTGTAAGCAATGTTTAAGTAATACAGCCCCTTTAATGAATACATCTATTTTTATAACTAACCCCTTCATGACGTTCAGACCATGTAGGGAGCAAGAAGCAGCATGGTAGAATGTCTGGGTAGCGCACAGACACCATGTTGCCTGCCACTAGACACTAGGTAGCTGGGTGATGGGGCATTTCATGGGATGCTAGTGTAAATCTTGGGTCTGCAGTGTGGGTGATTGTGCATGCACTGGGTTAAGTTTTGGGTATGCAATGTGGGTGATGGGGCATCGCCTGGGTGTGCAATTTGTGTGATGGGACATGAGCTTGGGTAAGTCTTGGGTCAGCAATGTGGATGCTTGGGCATGTACTCCAGTAAGTCTTGGGTTACCAATGTGGGTGCTGTTGTTAGTCCTGGGTGTACAATTAGGGTGATAGGGCATTTCCTGTGGGTGATGGGGTATGTCCTGGGTGTGCAATGTGGGTGATAGGGCATGTCCTGTGGGTGATGGGGAATGTCCTGGTGTTCTGTGGTAAGTCCTGGGTGTGCCATGTGGTTAATGGGGCATTGTCCTGGGTGTGCAATGCAGGTGGAGGAGGGGTGCCCGAATTTAGTTGTGCCTAGGGCAGCACAAAACCAACATACACCACTGGCTGCACCCATCCCTCTGCACATAAGGTGACCTCTTAGTGGTGGCGGTGTAGTGTCATGGGCCGTTCACATTTTGTTTTTTTATGATTTATATCATTTCTTATACAAATATCCATCAATACAATATTTGCAAAAAAAAGCTGGTATTTGGACATATATGAAACTATGGCCATGTCAAAAAAACACATCAATAAAATGTTAATAAGTAAAATACATGTGAAGCACAGACACCAATGTGTTAACACAATAAAAGGGAAGGTGCACTGAATTATAGTCATTCTGAAGAACTGCTTATATTGAGACTGTTTCAAGGCTAGTTTGACCATACCTTTTAATTTCCATTCACAATTCCTTGCTATTCCCTCTATCAGGAATGAAGCCCCATCTGTTGCACATGCATGTACTGCAGGTGATGTGCACATACATGTACATGTATTTGTATGTTTTACTTACCATAGACCGGTGCAGGCCATGGGGCCTCGTCATCAGATGTTGCAGGGGATTGAGGGGACCCAGTGCCAGATGCTGATCTGATGTATAGACACACCACAGATGTCCAATTCTACAACTACACAGATATTAATATGCATTGCAACTCTCATGACCCTCAGCTACAATTGCTGCAAAGTGCTGCTTGCCCATTCCCTTTCCTGCTAACATGTCATAACAGCTACAATTCTCTACACACACCCTTGCAGCCTCTCCATGTGTGGCAACCATTATGACGTGCAGTCATGTGCAACATTCTCTAAGTGTTCATTCCTAGCTATCCTTGACACAGCTAATACATCTGTTACATGAACTACAGGTGTGAGTTCAATTTGATATAACATACTGTCTATGGTGTATTTTAACTGCACTTACGTTTTCTTCACCACCTCCTCAGACCTGTTATTTCCACCAACCACATTAACAGTGTCCACAATCTGCAGCCAGAGTTCATTTTCCTCTTACTAACTTGTCCTCCTTGCTGCTGCTCTTATCACATGGTTGTAATGTTGCACAGCTCATGGACCAATGTTATGTTGAAACTCTGTTGGTAGCTCTTAGGTCTCGACTTCCCCGCTTTCCTTGTCTCTCCCTGCCATGAGCCCTTTTCATAATTTTTGTCTTAATTTTAGTTGTATTTTGGCTTGTAATCCTGCTCTCAAATGGTGGTCTGGGCATGTGCTCGTTATTTATGCAAATATTCCTTGACAGTGATTGGGTTTCAGTTGATTTCATTATGCTGGGCTGTTTTCCTTTTGCTTTTTTCTGTTTGGTTTTCAGATGCTTTTCGTTATTTCTGGGCTATTTTATTCCGTCTGAAATCTCCCACAGGTTATAATGGGACGTTTGAGGCTACCACGTAGGTTCACTCAGTTTCAGACATGCTTCAGCTGCATTCGGTTCCAGCAGATATTGTTGTGGAATCGGCTATGGTTTCAAAATTGCAAACTTATTCAGAGGCACATCGGAGCTACCTGGGTAACTCAATGTTCAGAAATCACAGGTCTAGTGCAACCATTTCTCCCCCCCCTGCAGTCACAGAAGAATCAGCAGAAAAATGGACAGGGAACAGGTGCTGACAATACATTTCACTAGCTGAATCTGACCTTTAACAGCTAATAAACAAATGTAATGAGCTGAGTTGGTATCTGGTTGAGACTGGGTGTTGGCCCTCTGGTGGCTAAATAGCAGACTGCATAATAAAAAGCAAAAAGACAAACTTGAGTAGAATACTGAACACTGTAAGTTAATTCGCAAAATAGGAAAACTCTTTGGAAGAAAGTCTGGAAATATTAATTTTACCCTGCACCAAATAGATCCAAACCTCTGTTGTGGGTAACTATCCTGATAGGGATAGCATTTAAATTCCCAATCTGTGAAAATGGCTGGCAGTCTGGAAGAAACATTTTTTTCGCTATATGGATGAGATACCATTTTCCCCATGTTTTGTAGAATTTTGGAAAAGTACAACTAAGGAGTATGACATTAGTAGGAGGGAGCAGACTGACAGAGACACAGACTCAATATGTTGGCACTGTAGTATGAGAAGGAGCAAGTTGCTCACATTGGATTTAGGTAATGTAGAACATTTATATGTAGAAACATAGAATGTGTCGGCAGATAATAACCATTCGGTGTATTTAGTCTGCCCAATTTTCTAAATAGTTTTATTTGTCCCCAGTTCCCTATCTTATAGCTATGATAGCCTTGTGCCTATCCCACGCATGCTTAAAATCCTTGACTGTGTTTACCTATACCACATCCGCTGGAATTCTATTCCATACATCCACTACCCTCTCAGTAAAGTAATACTTCCTGATATTACTTTTACATTTTTACCCCTCTAATTTAAGACTGCCCACTAGTTATGGTAGTTTCTCTTCTTTTAAATATACTCTCTTCCTTTACTGTGTTGATTCCCTTTATGTATGTAAATGTTTCTATCATATCCCCCCTGTTGCATCTTTCCTCCAAGCTATACATGTTAAGATGCTTTAACCTTTCCTGGTAAGTTTTATCCTTCAACCCATGAACCAGTTTAGTAGCCCTTCTCTGAACTCTCTCCAAAGTATTACATAGAAACATAGAAACATAGAATGTGTCGGCAGAGAAGAACCATTCGGTCCATCTAGTCTGCCCAATTTTTTTTGAGTACTTTTATTAGTCCCCCGTTCCCGGTCTTATAGCTAGGATAGCCGTGTGTCTATCCCGATTAATATCCTTCTGGAGATACGGTCTCCAGTACTGCGTACAATACTCCAAGTGAGGTCTCACCAGTGCTCTGTACAATGGCATGAGCACTTCCCTCTTCCTACTGCTAATACCTCTCCCTATGCAACCAAGCATTCTGCTAACATTTCCTGCTGCTCTATTGCATTGCCTACCTACCTTCAAGTCCTCTGAAATTATTACTCCTAAATCCCTTTCCTCAGATGTTGAGGTTAGGACTGTACCAAATAGTCTATATTCTGCTTTTGGGTCTTTACGCCCAAGGTGCATAATCTTGCACTTGTCCACATTAAATGTCAGTTGCCACATCTCGATCATTTTTCTAGTTTAGCTAAATAATTTGCCATTTGGCTTATCCCTCCATAAACATCAACCCTGCTGCTAATCTTTGTAACATCAGAAAATAGACATACTTTTCCAACAAGACCTTCTGCAATATCACTAATAAAAATATTAAAGAGAATGGGTCCAAGTACAGATCCTTGAGGTACCCCACTAGTAACAAGACCTTGCATCGAATATACCCCATTGACTACAACCCTCTGTTGCCTGTCACTCAGCCATTGTCTAAACCATTCAACAATATTGAAATCCAATTAAAGATTGCAGTTTATTGATAAGCCTTCTATGTGCGACAGTGTCAAAAGCCTTACTGAAATCTAGTTAAGCAATGTCTACTGCACCACCCTGATCTATTATTTTAGTCACCCAATCAAAAAAATCAATAAGATTAGTTTGGCATGATCTCCCTGAAGTAAACCCATGTTGTTTCTGATCTTGAAATCTATGCGATTTTAGATGTTTAACAATCCTATTCTTTAACAAGATTTCCATTATTTTCCCCACTACTGAAGTAAGACTTACTGGTCTATAGTTGCCCGACTCCTCCCTACTACCTTTTTGAATGGGCACAACATTTGCTAATTTACAATCTTCTGGAACTACTCCCGTTAACAATGATTGGTTAAATACATCTGTTAACGGTTTTGCTAATACACCACTAAGTTCTTTTAATAACTTTGAATGTATCCCATCAGGGCCCATCGACTTATTTGTCTTTACTGCTGCTGAAATGATCCGTTAACCGTAGGTTTCCAATATCAAAAATGTTGCCAGTCCCAAGCATTACGCATAAGGGATACACAACCTGTGTTATAAAATATTTTATCCATATTTGCCTGTTTTGCTTTTGTTGTCTGGCTCAATATATAGTGATGGGAGTTATGGTGTATCACTGTCTGCATCTGGATCACAATGTAATGATATGAATCGTGCTGTACCACTGTCTGTGTCTGGATCACTATATAATTATAGGAAACATGCTGCACCACGGTCTGTGTCTGGATCACTATATAATTATAGGAAACATGCTGCACCACGGTCTGTGTCTGGATCACTATATAATTATAGGAAACATGCTGCACCACGGTCTGTGTCTGGATCACTATATAATTATAGGAAACATGCTGCACCACGGTCTGTGTCTGGATCACTATATAATTATAGGAAACATGCTGCACCACGGTCTGTGTCTGGATCACTATATAATTATAGGAAACATGCTGCACCACGGTCTGTGTCTGGATCACTATATAATTATAGGAAACATGCTGCACCACGGTCTGTGTCTGGATCACTATATAATTATAGGAAACATGCTGCACCACGGTCTGTGTCTGGATCACTATATAATTATAGGAAACATGCTGCACCACGGTCTGTGTCTGGATCACTAAATAGTGATAGGAATCATGGTGTACCCCGCGGGGTCTGTGTCTGGATAACTATGTATTGATAGAAATCATGCTGTACCGCGGTCTGTATCTGGATTACTATATAATGATAGGAATCATGCTGTATCACTGTCTGTGTCTGGATAATGATAGGAATCATGCTGTACCACTGTCTGTGTCTGGATCACTGTATAATGATAGGAATTATGCTGTACCACTGTCTGTGTCGGGATCACTGTTTAATGATAGGAATCATGCTGTACCACTGTCTGTGTCTGGATCACTGTATAATGATAGGAATTATGCTGTATCACTGTCTGTGTCTGGATCACTATATAATGATATGAATTATGCTGTACCACTGTCTGTGTCTGGATCACTGTATAATGATTTGAATCATGCTGTATCACTGTCTGTGTCTGGATCACTGTATAATGTTAGGAATCATGCTGTACCACTGGATTACTGGATTACTATATAATGATATGAATCATGCTGTACCACTGGATTACTGGATTACTATATAATGATATGAATCATGCTGTACCACTGGTGTTATTGGATTACTATATAATGATATGAATCATGCTGTACCACTGGATTACTGGATCACTATATAATGATATGAATCATGCTGTACCACTGGATTACTGGATTACTATATAATGATATGAATCATGCTGTACCACTGGATTACTATATAATGATATGAATCATGCTGTACCACTGGATTACTGGATTACTATATAATGATATGAATCATGCTGTACCACTGGATTACTGGATTACTATATAATGATATGAATCATGCTGTACCACTGGATTACTGGATTACTATATAATGATATGAATCATGCTGTACCACTGTCTGTGTCTGGATCACTATATAATGATATGAATTATGCTGTACCACTGTCTGTGTCTGGATCACTATATAATGATAGGAATCATGCTGTACCACTGGATTACTGGATTACTATATAATGATATGAATCATGCTGTACCACTGGATTACTATATAATGATATGAATCATGCTGTACCACTGGATTACTATATAATGATAGGAATCATGCTGTACCACTGGATTACTGGATTACTATATAATGATATGAATCATGCTGTACCACTGGATTACTGGATTACTATATAATGATATGAATCATGCTGTACCACTGGATTACTGGATTACTATATAATGATATGAATCATGCTGTACCACTGGATTACTGGATTACTATATAATGATATGAATCATGCTGTACCACTGGATTACTGGATTACTATATAATGATATGAATCATGCTGTACCACTGGATTACTGGATTACTATATAATGATATGAATCATGCTGTACCACTGGATTACTGGATTACTATATAATGATATGAATCATGCTGTACCACTGTCTGTGTCTGGATCACTATATAATGATGTGAATTATGCTGTACCACTGTCTGTGTCTGGATCACTATATAATGATAGGAATCATGCTGTACCACTGGATTACTGGATTACTATATAATGAAATGAATCATGCTGTACCACTGGATTACTGGATTACTATATAATGATATGAATCATGCTGTACCACTGGATTACTATATAATGATAGGAATCATGCTGTACCACTGGATTACTATATAATGATATGAATCATGCTGTACCACTGGATTACTGGATTACTATATAATGATATGAATCATGCTGTACCACTGGATTACTGGATTACTATATAATGATATGAATCATGCTGTACCACTGGATTACTGGATTACTATATAATGATATGAATCATGCTGTACCACTGTCTGTGTCTGGATCACTGTATAATGATAGGAATCATGCTGTACCACTGGATTACTGGATTACTATATAATGATATGAATCATGCTGTACCACTGTCTGTGTCTGGATCACTGTATAATGATAGGAATCATGCTGTACCACTGGATTACTGGATTACTATATAATGATATGAATCATGCTGTACCACTGTCTGTGTCTGGATCACTGTATAATGATAGGAATCATGCTGTACCACTGGATTACTGGATTACTATATAATGATATGAATCATGCTGTACCACTGGATTACTGGATTACTATATAATGATATGAATCATGCTGTACCACTGGATTACTGGATTACTATATAATGATATGAATCATGCTGTACCACTGGATTACTGTACTATGGAAGGATTCATTCTGCACAGGGAGTGTGGAGTTGTAATTCTACTGAATGATGTGAATATGTAGGGAAATGCTCTATTGAATCGCTCCAATATTTGATGGGGCTTTTGCCAGTGAATTCATAGTGTAAATCCCCTTACCTACCTGAAAATACCTTGTTGCAAACACATTTGGAGGAAGGATCCAGCTAAAGGCCACCAAAATGAAGTGAGCACGTTCCTGTTTGGTGACTGTACTGTAACGATTCCTGAACCTCACAACTGTGTTCACGCAGAAAACCATACAGAGGTATTTTCACTGAGCTTGAACCAAAGGGAAAAATTTGCCCCTAAAAAATCTAGAAATCTCTATTGATAAGATATTGTCAGACAAATCCACTTATTTTGAAAAATATCCGTAAAAATGACATTACTTAATCAATCCTGTCTGTGTATGTCTGCAGGCTGTGCTTTATCTCCAACTTTGGTTTTCCATTGTCCTGTACAAACTTGCAACTCATATCTAAACTGCACTTTCTGAGCACACACAGTGCTGTACAAACTACATTTTTCCATTTCATCCTGTAAAAAGTACAAGATTTCTAATAAATGAGATTTTATTAACAAAACCCAAATTGCTATAAATTGTGTATTATCTGATGGCATCATTGGTTCTGACTAGTACATTGTGCTGCATACATATACATGTGCAAACATATATAAGACATCTAATATTTATTTATATACTAAGATAAATATACAAAATGTGTTATTATATATGAGTCATATTACAAAGTACAATATTACATCAAATTCCATGTACTGCCTTATTTATTGCCTAATAAGTCTATTCTAAAAGCAATATTCTTAATGTGTATATATATATATATTGCCTGGCTTATGCCAAGGCTTGACAAACTTAACTGAGGTTTAGGAGCCAGCTAAAAATCAAACGCATTCACAGACAGACAGACACACACACAGTCACATATACACAAACACACAGTCAGTCGCATATATAAACACACAAACACATCCAGCCAGTCACATATATACACACAAACACATCCACTCAGTCACATATATATACAAACACATCTAGTCAGTCACATATATACACAGACCCATACACACAAGGCAGCAGGTTTTTTTTTTTTTTTAAAGAAAATAAAAAGTTCACTTATTAATATATCCTAACATCCCCCCCGCCCCTCCCTGCTGCTGTACCTCATTGCAGGGGAGGGGGGGGTTCGCTCCAGCCCGGTGGCACAGAGCTTCCCTTCCAGTCACACTGAGTACACACGGTGCTTGGCACTATAAAGCAGTGCGTGTGGGGGGCGGAGCTGGAAGTCTGTGCAGCCGGTGCACACACCATGCTCCCATGCACACCGCTGGATTAACAAGAAGAAAAACATCCCAGCGGCACCATGCAGGGCTCACATTAACCAGGCGCCAGGTCTGATTTTTCTGGTGCCCGGGGTTTGTCGAGCCCTGTATTATGCAATCATTTCATATCAAATACAGGGGTCGATTCACTAAAACATAAACTCAATTGAAAAACATTCTTCAACTTGCTCATCTTTCCAACTCAGCTTTTAATGCCTGGTTTTAGAATTTGACTTATCTGTTCACTTTTAGTTAATAGGCCTCACTCTACCAGAGGAGAATTATTGGTGACAAATTTCATCATTACATTACATTACTTTACCATTTATTTATATAGAGCAAAAATGTATGTAGTGCTAGGTACAGCCTGTACTTTTAGGAAGTACAGTCCCTACTTTCCATCCAAATCCCCCTGACCCTCAGGCCTTCTCTATTGTCTCTTTTCTGGTAGCTTGGAATGTTTTGTTTGTATGAGTGTATCACAGAGCTCCAGAGCAATAAAACCCATAATAAAGTGAGTTTAAGCTCAATAAATGTGTTTTTATATTAATTTGTGTAAATAATATACTTATTACTTATCAAATTACATAAATAGTTACTAACTGGCCAGTAAAATGTTTAGTTAAAGCCCCGACCACAGCCACACCTTCAGTGCTGTATTTACCGCGAGGCATCCTAGGCGGATGCCTAGGGCGGCAAATTTTTTTGGGGGGCCCCCCAGCACCGAGAAGGACATGCTGCCTGCCACTAGCCACCAGGGAAAGGTAAGTGCTGGGGAAATGGGGGGATTTGGGGAAATTAGCAGGGGCATATTAAATGGCAAATAACACTGGCATATTATTGGGCAAATTGGCAGGGGCATATTAAATGGCAAATAACACTGGCATATTATTGGGCAAATTGGCTGCGGGATATAAAATGGCAAATAATACTGGCATATTGTTGGGCAAATTGTCAGGGGCATATTAAATGGCAAATAACACTGGCATATTATTGGGCAAATTAGCTGGGGCTTATTAATGGCAAATAACACTAACATATTATTGGGCAAATTGGCAGGGGCATATTAAATGGCAAATAATACTGGCTTAATATTGGGCAAATTGGCTCGGGCATATTACCGGTAAATGGCAGAATAACACTGGCTTATTATTGGGCAAATTGGCTGGGGAATATTAATGGCAAATTATACTGGCATCATATTGGGCAAATTGGCAGGGGCTGATTAAATGGCAAATACTGGCATATTATTGGGGAAATTGGCTGTGACTTATTAATGGCAAATAATACTTGCATATTATTGGGCACATTGGCTGGGGCATATTAATGGCAAATGATACTAGAATATTATTGGGCAAATTAGCTGGGGAATATTATGGGCAAATAATATTGGCAATGTGTATGAAATGGGGTGATAGAGGCATGTAAATGGGGTGATGGGGCATGTCGTGGGTGTGCATCATGGGTAGGGGGGGTGCCCAAAATTTGTCTGCCTAGGGCAGCACAAAACCAAGATACACCACTGCACACCTTCAGCCATTCCCACAAAATAATAGTGTCCCTATTATGCACATGTGAAATGTTGGTAGGTATGCATTGTGGTCTTTTGAGGGACATGTTTAAAGTCACAGATTAGATCTAATCATGTTGATATCCTTTCAAATGGGGCAAAAGTTTACCTTATTACATCTCTGCTTAAACCCATGATAACAGGGCCATCATCAGAATTTGTGGGGCTCCTTACAGAACAAATGGTCTGGGCCCAAACCTCAGGACCCTCCTACTTCAGGACCACTGGGCCCGTGACAGGTGTATCACATGGTGCCCCTGCTTGATAATAAGGGGAGTATAAAATGTGTCTTATTTCAAGTAGAAAATATAAAAATGTTCACCTATGAGGCTTGTGGGATTCTTCCCAATGAATATTGTTTGACAGCTTTTGTTCGAATACAGGTTTTAGTGTGGGACATTTTTTCACAATGTGGTAATGTTTCTGAAGATCAGGACTTCTTTGACTAACTGGAGTGGTAAAGAGCCCTGGGATGGCTGTCAAATCCCTACAGACCTAAGTGTGTAAAAGTCACGACATGAAGAGCGGTGATTGTCTATTGGAAAAAAAAATATGAGTAAGAAGATTTATTGGGATGAAAAAAAAAATGAGCTTACTTGGAAACTTAAAAAGGCTCTAGGCCATTAAAACGTGTGAAATAGTTTCAGCTTGTTTCACAAACACCTCACAGTTTTAAAATTTACATTTGTAAAATTAAATTAATCATAAAAAAAGCCCCTTTATGTTGTAATAATAAAAATGGGGAAAAAAAGCCAATTATTATATTAACACAACATTTAGCAACAATGGGGACAAGTATAACAGCAAACTATGAATGCTTTTAACTAATCCTCAGGATGTGCAGCTAGTGGAGTTATTTGAGTATTAATACAACTCAGTTCTGGTTGGGCAAACCCACGACCCAAGACCACCCACTTTTATAACTGATGAGTTATGTTATTAAGTAGCACATTATTATTATAGCAAAAATACATGCTCAGTAAAGATATAATACAAATGATTAGGTCCAACCATTGTTCCTAATATGATAAAATGTTGGATCAGATTTTCCTTTACATGACTAATCCACAAAGCATGTCAGTCGAGGGAGCTCAATAGTTAGGAATGTACATATAGGGAATGTTGCATGTGGCTGCACATGTAACATGGCTGTCACACATGGAGAAGCTGTAAGGGTGTGTGTAGAGAACTGTAACTGTGCAGAGAATGCTAGCTGGAGAGAGGGTGGGCAAGCAGCACACTGCAGCAATTAACATGTACAAACAAATGCTGCAAGTAAGGGCAATGGGTGCCGCAGTCCACAGTTGCAGTACATATAAATGTCTGTGCATTTGTAGATCTGTGGTGGCACATGCGCATAGGTGTGTATATATGTAGATATAAATATGTATATAAATGTATAGATGTGTATAGGTAGATGTATATGTGTAAATAGGATAAAATGTACAGAGGATCATTGTGATAGTGTACCAATTGCAATGCGGGCAGGATATGTTGAAGTGCTAAGAGGACAACATGAAAAATGTATCCAGGTTGAAGAAATGTATTAATTATATTCTACAAACAAATTTGATAAAAATGTATGATATATACAACAGTATATAAATGAGAAGGACAACAACTTAAGATAACAAGGAATTTCCAAGGTAGGATGGACCTGACGCATTTTGCCACAAATTATGCTTCATCAGACGTCAGGATGTTAAAGAGAGTTATCCATGGTAAGTGGTTCTCCGGAATTGTGATAAATTAAGTATTGGAGAGACTGAGGAAGAATGATGGCTGTTACAGTCGGCTGGGGTACTAGTGAAACAAGGTAGGGATGACTATAAGATGAATATAATATGTCCAAATGTGTAGGCGGTACATATTGGGGGAGGGGAGAAAGAAGGGATGATGTATACTTAATTGGGTAAGGTAGACTACACTAAAAATACTTGGTCCTAAGTATTGAACATCCATTGATGTGTTAAGTATGTTCATTTTACTTTACTCCTTCAGCTGTATCCCTTCAACCCTCAGCAACGTCAGAGAATGGGGCTCAATGCCCTGTAAGGCCACACAACAACTGGCAGTTCCTTCTTGGACTATACCAGATTAGCAGCTCTGCGGGCCTTGGTGTCAGCCTCCTCTTCACCTGCTGCCGGCAAGTATCTCACAAAAGTGAGTACACCCCTCTATAAGGCTATAAGAAGATTGCCAAGACCCTGAAACTGAGCTGCAGCACGGTGGGCAAGACCATACAGCGGTTTCACAGGACAGGTTCCACTCAAAACAGGCCTGTTGAGTGCACGTGCTCAGCGTCATATCCAGAGGTTGTCTGTGTGAAATAGACGGTTTGAATGCTGCTAGCATTGCTGCAGAGGTTGAAGGAGTGGGGGGTCAAGCAGACTAAGGACATGAATTACTGGAACCATGTTCTGTCGTCCGATGAGACCAAGATAAATTTATTTGGTTCAGACGGTGTCGCGTGTGTGGCGGCAACCAGGTGAGATGTACAAAGACAAGTGTGTCATGGCCTGGGCCTGCGTGAGTGCTGCCAGCACTGGGGAGCTACAGTTCATTGAGGGAACCATGAATGCCAACATGCACTGTGACATACAGAAAGCAGAGCATGATCCCCTCCCTGCGGAGACTTGGCCGCAGGGCAGTATTCCCAGATGATGACGACCCCAAACACACCTCCAAGACCACCACTGCCTTGCTAAAGAAGCTGATGGTAAAGGTGATGGACTGGCCAAGCATGTCTCCAGACCTAAACCCCATTGACCATCAGTGGGGCATCCTCACACAGAAGGTGGGGGAGCGCAAGGTCTCTAACATCCACCAGCTCCGTGATGTCGTCATGGAGGAGTGGAAGAGGACTCCAGTGGCAACCCATGGAGCTCTGGTGAACTCCATGCCCATGACTGTTATGGCCGTGCTGGAAAATAATGGTGGCCACACAAGATATTGACACCTTGGGCCCTATTTGGACATTTCCACTTAGGGTTGTACTCACATTTGTTGCAAACGGTTTAGACATTAATGGCTGTATGTTAAGTTATTTTGAGGGGACAGCAAATTTACACTTTTATACCGGCTGTACACTTACTACTTTACATTGTAGCAGAGGGTCATTTCTTCAGTGTTGTCACATATAAAGATATAATAAAATATTTACAAAAATGTGAGAGGTGTACTCACTTTTGTGAGATACTGTACATGTGCATGTATGTGCATGTCACCAATATTAGAAACGGGTACAGGAGGTGCATTCATGAAAGAGGGATTCACATGGAATATCCATATCTCATGCATTTCCCTCTTTTATGAATGAATCCCAATGCAAATGTTGATGTGAAATGTTCTGCACTGTATGCACTCAACACTAACAATGCAATCTTCTTCATCTCCAACAGAGATATATTCACCTCCTGGACAAAATGATTTCCACTAACTTCAGCTTCCGGATGTATAGACCCTTGAATCCATCATCCAATGAACAGACACATATACACCACATCGTTCTTGTTAGATGTTAATGTAAATGTAGAAAATAACTTGTAAAACATGTCTATGTACACACTACTGTACTTCTATGTACACAGAAATGTACAGTTGTATGACATCTATGTGAGTGTAGCATGGTAGCAGGTACTTTTTTTACAACTGGTAACTGACTCAGGTAAATAGATATAATAAATGCAAAGACAGATTTGAAAATATTTTTATTGGAATGTCAGTGTTCAGTCGTTCAGGAAGCAGATTACCCTGCATGTTAAGTGTACTAAAAAGTGAAGAATACAATCTATATTGCAATGTTCTGTACAGCTTCCTTCTTCCTGCCGGTAGGAAAGCATCCTCCTCATGGTGGTGATCCCAATATGGAAGATCAAGATCAGGCACATCAAGAGACCATCCACAACCTCCATCCCCTCCTTTGATGACGGCATTCAAGGCTGCTATCCATGGTTCAGTTACTGGCATCCAACAGGACATCTCAAGGATGAACCAGGAACTGACCATGATAGTACGTTATCAGGATCAGTTAATTGCCCAGATGATGGAGAGGCAGGATCACTTCCTTAGCTGCTTGAATGTTGGAGTTGGGAATCTGGAGCAGATGAGATTGATGTACCAGCAAGAGTGTCAGTCTAGAGCTGAACACTGCAAATATATCTCTTTGTGTTTCTCTTATTTTTCAGGTAGATCCACACTGTAAACACTTTAACAGTTAATGGTACCCTTTTATTTTCACAATGTGATACGTTTTATAATGGTAGGGGGTACACATATCATAGCATTTGTTGCTGATGATGAATATCTAGTGACATGATGCCAGCATAGAGATAACATGACTAGAAATATTAATCAACAGCTGTTATGTCATTACAATCACATATGCAATGGTCCATGGCTGGAGGAGTATAGTTGTAGCTTTAGTTACATCTGTAGGAGGCATGGGAATGGTCCAGTTAGGGGTTATTAAACAATTAGCAATGGAAAAAGAAGAGTGACGACATGACCAGGAGAAGAGTAAAGACGTGAAAAAATGGGAGACACTCACCTGGCAGGCAACCAGTTAATCTGGCTTTCCCAAAATCATCTGCAGGAGGTGAATTGTGTACAAGGAAGAACATTGATTTTTAGATAGGCAGCAGTCTACACGTCATGGTTAGTTATGGAGTTATGTACTTACATTGATGTGCTTCGCCACAAACAGTGTCCTGATCTCAGGATCCCTCTGATCATCCACATCAGGACACATATCAAATATATATGTTCCTTGTTATTCCACAGGGGATTCAGTGCCTAGACTTACCTGGCTTAAATACCTGGTTATTATGATCTTATCATAATAATTATAACTTTTATACTATTAATAATTAGAATTAGTTTGATTTTACCCTTATTTTCGTTTAGCTCTTCCCGAGGTTAGTACTCTCAACACTTTTCTGAAGGTGGGTAGTGGACAGGTCACATATCTAACCCTCTGGACCATTTTTTCAGCCCCCCTCTTGATTTGGCCCTTTTTCTTTCAATGTCTTTCCCTACATACCTTCTGTCACCCTTTTCTTTCTATTATTTCACCCCTTCAGTTTATTTTTTTTGAAGTATTTTGATTTATACAATAATATCTATAGTTTTGAATATTAGTGGGTACTGTTTAACCAGATATGGCTTCTACATTACTTTGCGAGACCAGCTTCACCAGTTTCATTTGATAATATAAGTATGAGATTGATATATGTTTATTGTACTCGGACAATTATGTTTCCTATCTCACACGCACAATACAGGAAGCAGTGCACTGCCGTATGAGCTGGCACATAGAGCAAAGCAGTAGAAAAGAGATCTGTACTGTGCTACTGGTCTGCAACAACGCAGACTTCACATTGCTTTCGTACTTCTTTTTGTTCTGTTTATTGGAACTCTTTGCTAGTTGTCGTCACTCTGTAATCATTTCACGCCAGCCCCTGAGGAAGTTGGTATATCCGTCAAAACAAGTAGGACATGGTAACTAGATTGATTACTTCATTATTATACTAACGCAGAGCTCTGGTACTGAAGCCCATATAGCTAAGTGGTTCCATCTTGATCCCCTGACGTCTGCCATTATCGGATTTCCATCTTCCATCAGTGTGGATGTCCAGGCTGCAGTGGAGGGTCTCAGCCTATTGGGATGCTGTTCCAGTAATCTGAATTAATAAGTTTGTTTTGCACGTGAGCTGGCCCCATTTTACTTATGAGTGGATTAGTATATTTTAATTTCCTACAGTGTTGAGCTCTACACCCTCATCTCTGAGGGGACAACAAGTCCTACTATCCAGTGCCCAAATGGATGTTGGTATTATCAGTTTCTTATATACATTTGAAGCATCCTTGCGAAGCCCACTGAATAAGGAGAGTATAGTTCTGTTTGTAGTCTGTTTTTTTTTCTTGCATTTTAGTATATACTGCCCTGGATGAACTGTACTCAAATTAACCATTAACGTCCAAAGATACTTAAATACCAAAAGAATGATTGGGATCCAGGAACACAGAGACCCAAACAGTGTATTTACTGACCCTGTAGGTCCCCACCAATATATCGCGAGACCTTGCAATGTCACCCGTAACATAACGAAGGCTTGCCTGAATTACGTGTGGCGTGATTTTGTTAAATGTAACAAGTGTATATAGAAGCAAAAATACTGGGACGAAGTTAAAAATGAGGAACAATCAGCAATTGGTTTGAATGGGAATCACCCAAAATATAAGTTTTCTTAATAACACAAAACCCAATGCATAGCTGGTCTTTTGGACCTAGGAGGCACTTTGAAAGGGCTCCATAGCCCTCCAAAGCTAATTGCCTCCATAGCCACCATCCGGTTCAAACTGAGAAGCAGCTTGTGCTCTAAATTCTGTGCATTAGCACAAACTTCCTGCTTCGTCCCCTCACACTCAGTGCTTGAAAGAAAGCTGGAGTGTCACATGTAACCAAGTGCTCATAATTCAGGACAACAGGTTTGGGGCACAGAGGTAATGCAACTGGGAAGGGAGGTCAATTAGTGTTGCCTTTATAAAAAGGCTTTGTGTATGTGACTGTGTGTGTATTTATATATATAAATATGCGTGTGTATGTATGCGCGTGTGTGATTGAGTGTGTATTTATGTGTATGAGTATGTTGACTGCGTGTATATGTTTTCACTAGTCATATTAATATGTGGCTATGAATTTCAAGGTATTAGCTAGAACCAAAGGGAGTACAAAACAATGACACAAATGCCTACAATTCTTTTTCGCACTTATGATATAACTGTAACGTTTCCCAGTAAATGTTGTGCTTTGTTTTTAAACATAACTGTGCATACATGATATCCTATTAAAAGACAAGCTATTTTTTTGGAAATTACAAAACAGTTCTTCCTAAAATTAAATTTTCTCACCTCAGGGCCGGTGGAAGGATTTTTTGATACACAGGCGAAAGTGCTTTTTGGAAATCCGATGCCCTGCATTATCACTCCACGCGGGGAGCGCGAGCAGCACTTACTGAGCTCTGTCACACAGAGCTCATGCTGCTCGGCTTCCCATGAAGCAGACACCGGTCTGCTTCAAGGGGAGGGGGCGGACCTCGCACCCGGGGAGATCCGCCCCCTCGCAAGCTGCGCTACAGCGGCCGTGAAGAGGGCTGGTGAGGGGAGATTATCTCCCCAGCCAGTGCCTCTACCAGCATTTTTTTTCCTTTTTACTCCAGGGCTGGTGCCCCTGTCGCTGCGGCACCCTAAAGGGGGCTCCCTGAGAAACCTTACGGTGGCGCCAGCCCTGACTCACCTGCTAGCAAACAGTGGAGTAGATTCTTATTCAAAGCTCTCAATGGTCTTAATATACTGTATTCTGCTTCCTCACCATATGAGGGCACTGTTGCTTAACATACAGTAGATTGTAATGGAATTACACATCCTGCATTTATCCTGCCTGATTAATTTAGTGTCATGTTTCAGTCGTGCAGTGGCTTGTTGCAAAATTACTTTCAAAGCCTGATCTGGCATCTTCAGGAAACTGTACTTGTCTTCATCTGGCTGCATAGATCATATATCTCTATCCATTTTAGGAACACAGTCAGCCTGCATCCTTTATTAATGTACATTGAACCTGTTTTTGCCCAGCCAGTGGGTAAGGAACATTGCAGACACCCCCCAGAAACTAGTATAATCCATACATCGCCAATGCATCATATTACATCGTGCACACCCCTGGCACTGCACAGGTTACATTACATGTCCTTGCAATATTTTTGAAGGGAATGTAAACAAGTGGGCAATTAAAAAGGACGCTCCTAAAGTTCCCTGCGGTGTATAGAATGATTACATTCTGTAATTCAATTGTTCCGCTTCTGTGATACTAGTTTGTGTTCAGAAAAAATAAATACATGTACCTGATACATTAAACTTCATGTGTTAAATCACAGCAAGATAATATCTCGGTTTTTATGGTGTGGGTAAAAGACACTTGTTACAGGTGCAATACGCACTGATACACACATACAGTCTAATCCATGGCTGGAGACCAGATCTTCTTGAGAAAGTCATAGCTACTATATTTTATTGTTCTTAACCCTTTAAGAACCAATGCAGGCCTAATCTGCTCCAAATTCAACCCTATGACTTCCCATGAAGTCATTTTTTGCAAAACGCCCTATTGTTTGTTTGTTTGTTTGTCTTGGGTTATTGTGCTTTGTTGTCATTGCCCTAGCCATCTTAGTACACTCAATAGTATATGTCATACTGATGGTATTCTGGTGCTGTGGTAGGTTGTGACAGCTGTGGTAGGTTGTAAAGTCATCTCTACTCTTTTTCAATTCCTACATACAAGAAGTATAAATTTAACAAGGGAAGATGACTGTCATTCATAATACAGGGATTAAGGATACTATCATTTTGTCTAGAAGTAAGAAGCAGAATCATACATGATATAAAAAATGTTATACAATGTGTAGATTATTTAGGAAATAATGACACTCGCAAGCATTAAAGTAGATGAGTTGAGAGAAGTGGGGCTATTTCTAAGTAAAACTCGACCTCCAAACTCAGGTGGATCTCCTTGACATACCACATCGCGACCTCACAAAAATGTTAGTGAATACCATTTTGCGAGGTTGAGGTGAGGCATTTGAAAGGTGGGTGAGTCAGTTCGAGTTTGGACCTCCAATCTCGAATTTTAGTGAATAGACCTCTAAGTAAACCACATCAAAAGGTACCTCACACACCTCGACAACAGCATGCTATACTTGTGCAGGACCAGGGCATGAAGCACAAAGTTGCCGTTTTAAAGACACTATATGCTATGGATATGGAAAAAAAACAGGATAAAAAAGGGCAGGCGGAAGGAAGACTGTGAAACAAACTTTTTAAGGTGAACACAGACTGTTCAAGTATAGAAGATGAAGAGGAACTTAATAATTTATCAGTTTATGCCATTAGCTCAAAGTCACTAGCTTTGGCTCTTCTAAAATCGAGGCCCGGCCTGTGACAATGGATTTAGACACAGGAGCTGCAGTATCTAATATGATCATTAAAACATAAGAAGAAATTAAGGCCACATATTAAACTAAAACCAACTAAAATACAACTACAGACTTATGCATTACAGTTATTAGAAGCCGTAAGATATGCTACATGTTACACATCAGTTATTAGAAGCCGTAAGATATGCTACATGTTACACATCAGTTATTAGAAGCCGTAAGATATGCTTCATGTTACACATCAGTTATTAGAAGCCGTAAGATATGCTTCATGTTACACATCAGTTATTAGAAGCCGTAAGATATGCTACATGTTACACATCAGTTATTAGAAGCCGTAAGATATGCTACATGTTACACATCAAGATACATCTGATTTTGCAGAAGTTGAATTGCTGCAATGGGAAAGCCTGAAGTTTGTCTAAAGTGTTGTTATTCACTGCCTACAATAAATACTAAGCGTGCCACGTTGTTAAAATCTTTAGAAAGCAAATTTTGTATTGTTTTTGATGGTACTTTAGGCAAAATTAAGAATGATTATTCATTTAAAAGAAGGAACAATTCCTACATTTAGTAAGACATGCCCTGCACCATTTACATTAAGACAAAGTGTGGAAAAAGAATTCATTAAATGGCAAGTTAATCATAGTGATTGGGCATCTCCTACTGTGCCAGTAAATGTAACAAGTGTATATAGAAGCAAAAATACTGGGACGAAGTTAAAAATGAGGAACAATCAGCAATTGGTTTGTTTGGGGTATGGTGGAGAACTACCCTTTGCCAAGGACGGACAAAATATTTGCCTCTCCAGCTGGAGGAAAATTATTTGCAGAAATCAATCTCAAACAAGCATATCTGCAGCTTTAGATTCATCCAGACTCAGGAATCACCACACATCGGGGCAGCAAAGCACAGTATTTTGGCAGGTATTCTGATGACGCAGTGCCTGCTAGATGATAAGCTGATAACGAGAAGAGCCATGGAAGAACACAAACAGAATGAAGAACTTCTACTAAGTCGTCTTCAACAGCACATTCTAAAAGCAAATTTAGAAAAATGCATCTTTTTGGCAGCCAAATTAGAAATATTTGAACATATTGTAGAAGAAAGAGTAATAAGAGAACAGCAGAAGACGTTGGGGGTTATGTATAAAAACTCCTGCACTGTAAAGTGTTGTTAAGTATAACGGCGGTTGCACCTTTTTATGTTCTGTGTTTTTCCCCAACACAGATCAGGCACTTTTCAGCGCTGGACTTTTCAAATGCTCTGGAAAAAGTCGAGGTTGAGGTCATTTTATAATCTGACCTCAAAACAAGGTCAGATTATAAGACTGGGATCCAGGTCCCCCGCAGAGCTGCAGGGGACCTGGATCCCCCTCTCAAGCAGCCAGGGAATGTCTGCGCGATGCAGGGGTCATCTTATAATCAGGGTCGTCTTATAATAAAGCAAATACGGTATTTCTTTTTTTTTTTTATTGTGAATGTACAAATACCAATAAATACATATTGCTCGTTTCTGAGCCAGACAGACACAAACTTACTTACATCTAACAATATTCATTGTATGCTATAGAGCATTTTGGGTTGTCACTCCTCAACCTAGATGCTGTACAATTTCCCAACAATAAAAATGGCAGTAAAAGTGATGCAGGGGTATAAGGTATTTGGGGTTGTCCTCCTTTGTCTTTTCTCTTTGTCTTTTCCTTTTCCCCCCATTTCTTTTGGATCTATATTGTTTCTAGCCAGTTCTGCCAAAGGTCTATCTTTATACTAGAATAGCATGCATGTCTAAGAATTCCTATTCAAATCATAAGACTTGATTTTTTTATTTGTTGCCAAGAGGGAATATTAGGGGATTTCTACCTGTGTGCTATAGAGAGTTTAGTGCCAGTCAAGATATATATGATTAAGTCTGACTCATCTGTTCGCATTTGAGGCCAGTCCAGATGTAGAAGAAATACTTTGGGGGTTTGGACCAATTTATGGCTTGTCTTTCATTCAATATGCCCCTCTATGTCCGACCACAATGCCCTCACCGGGCTACACGACCATGTGTATATAGTCTGCTTGGGGATTGCCACACCTCCAGCAGAAAGATAGGGAGCCTGGGTAAATTGTCTCTAATCTGCTCGGAACATAGTGTCATCTGTGCATTACTTTATAGTGGGTCTCAGACCGGTTAAGGCACTGTACCGCAGAGTTAACTATTAAGAATGATTTTTTCAGGGTTTTTTTTATATTTAGGTTTTTCTTCCCATTTTCTGTGGGAAGTGCCGGGGGTTCTGTCATTTTATCTGTCTCTCTTAACATTTGTAAGTATTCTAAGAATCATTTCTTATCTTTCATGATTTCTAGGGTTTGGCCAAACAGATCTATTACTCTGGATTTTTCAGCAATGTTATCTTTCATCATGAAGTTCCTTATTCTCAAATTGGAATACCCATCGTTGTTTAACAGTCCGAATCTTTCTTGCAAATTTTCACATCAGTTTACATTATTATCTGCCATAGTATCTTTTATTTTATTTATTCCTTTTTTTCCCATTCGTTAAGACTGAGGTTTTCTATATGATTAGAGATTGTTTCTAAGGGTAAGTTCTCCAATAGTTTATTATGGATATTCATTTTATTCAGTTTAACAGTCCGAATCTTTCTTGCAAATTTTCAAATGAGTTTACATTATTTTCTGCCATAGTATCTTTTATTTTATTACTTTTTATTTCCATTCGTTAAGACTGAGGTTTTCTATATGATTAGAGATTGTTTCTAAGGGTAAGTTCTCCAATAGTTTATTATGGATATTCATTTTATCAGTACCAACTATTTCACTATCCACATTTGGATGTCCTTATGAAGTGGTTTTGGACAACGGTCTCAATTTACATTAAAATAATTTGACAATTGTCTGAGACAAATGGTCATTAAGCACAAAACATCAGCCCCTTAATACCCTGCAACAAATGAACGATGCTTGTATCAAAACAGAATCCACTGGACAAAATCATCAATAGAGCAGCATCCAACAACAGCAGAACTGATGTTAAGCAGACATCCCCGTACACACCTAGATGCTTTGAGACCAACCACAGTTGCTGATATCACACAAAGTGTGTATAAAGAAAGGGAAGAAGTTTGGGCAGGGTAATATGGTCAAACAAAGCTACGGATTCCGGCAACATTGACAAAAGTCTTAGGATCCCAGGTGATAATCCAATGGGGGCTGGTTACTAAACGCAAACTTAAAGAAATAGGCATTAGGAAGTGATGAGAAGATGGGCAAATTGGAGAATTTTTTTTCTATTCCACTATTAATGCCTGATATTTGCAGTTCACATGTCAGTTCAATTTTAGTTACCAAGCCTCTAATCTGTGTGTTTACATTTTTAGTGCAGACCCTGTCTTAAATAATCTTTTGGAAACAGCTTGTTAATCAAATCCTTTTCTCCATTATCAACATTCCGTTTTTGCACAAATATTAGATGACCCTGATAATAAGACAACTCTCCAAACGTTGGAAAAGCCTGAATATAAGACTACCCTATAGGAAAAAAGTTTTAATAGTAAATACTAATTCACATGTAAACAGTTTTTTCATATTTTAAAAAAAATATGGTTGAAAAAAGTCTTGTTTTTTCCCCCATTTATTTGGCAATGCAATCATGCACTTGCAAATCTACCCCCCAGACTTGCCATTTTGCCCCCCAGACTTGCCAATCTTCCCCCCAGACTTTCCAATATGCTCTCCAGACTTGCCAATCTGCCCCCCCAGACTTGTCAACATGCTGCCAATCTGCCCCCACTTGCCAATCTGCTGCCTCTCTACCCTCCACACATGCCAATCTGCCCCTCACACATTTGCCTCCAGACTTGCCAATGCTCCTCCAGACTCCCTGGAATTTAGTGGGGGCAGTCGGTGGATGTCTGCGCAATAAGTAGAAGTATGTTTAATAATGCCTCTGCTACCCCCTGATTTTTACCGCCATCATAATTTTGTTGTGTGCGATTATTCACAAATCTTTCATGTGGGACAAATTCTAAAGAATGACCAGCTTTCACTGCATCTTTCTAGTGTATTGCACGCCTCATTTCACACTGTAGAAAAAAAACGGTGTTCTGCTTGTTGGATGTGACCTGCGGTTTTGTACCTTTATAATTGTATTGAACATTCAGTCCTTCCAGAATACATTGTTTGAGCAACAGTCTGCCATTCAGCAATTAATCTCACGTACACACATAGGTAGAGTGGAATAACAAGTGGAAAAGCACTTTCCGCATAGTTTACTGAAATATGTCAGTCCCCGGGACGTTGTGTGCTATACCTGTCCTCTTTCTCCAGTACGGGTCTGTACGTACACGATGAAAGGAGCAGAGAATGCTTGATCCAATCCATAATGTAACATGAACAGGACATCCTATACATCGAGTCATGCAGCAGGTATCGCGCATGGGCCAGTTATTTTTTTTGGCAGGTACTAAAACTTTTTATATCTTTTTTTTTTAAAATGTACTTTAATTTCGTGTCAACTTTATTAGCAGTACAATAAAAAATACTGCAGTTATATTTTTGTTCTTTAAGCCCATAACGTGTATTCTAAAGTTTACTCATAATCCTTTCGGTGGACCATTGTATGTTTGTCGGTCTTTGTTGTTGTCATCAGAAACTTGGTAAAGGTAAATGGTTAATCTAGGTGATGTGTTTTGAGCGGCAAAGTGATTTCTATATGCTCCCCCGCGATAACTTCCCACAAACCCGTCCCATTTTCCATTCGGTAAGGAATCTTTATCGTTAAACAGATTAATATGACAATAAACATTGCTTTGTGTTTTGACAGTAAACTTCCTCTTGGGAATTTATTTTTTTCACACGCCGGAAACTGGCTCTACTGAACTATTGTATTTACCATCAACAAAGTCGTGACTGTACAAAATTAGAGGAGGACTTCAGTGAAGTCAGTAGGACTCTACCTGCCACTGATGTATTTAAATTTGCAGACATTGCAAGATTTAGCTTTGCTAAAAAAACATTTTATGTCAGGTGCAGGGCAGAGTCTTCATCCCAAAAGGGAAATGGTTCTTTCATTTGCTGCAAGAAATGTATTTCTAGACTTGCCTGCATGAGCAGAAAGGATCTTTCAGATTTTTGGCCTATTTTTCCAATGTGAACATTGGACAGAGGAGGCTCACACCATCTTTACTCCCCCTCCCTCACCATGTTCAATGATAAGTCTTCATACTACAGTTGAAATCACAGTTCTCCATAAATGATGTGTGAAAACTCATCTCCTCATAACATAACAGTAGGGTTCCAGGGCCCTACTAGTTCCTACTCCACCTCTGCTTCTACTCCTGAGGAACCTGATGTGACTTAGTTTTGAGTTCATAAGAGTTCCACTGCACATCTAAACCTTACAGCAACATCAGTGTGACCTATTCACTAGAGAGGAAGCTCGCAAAGGAATCGCAAAAATCATACATAGAAAGTTAGAAAGGTATGATTCCTTGTCCCTGCAGCAGGAACAAAGAATATCCTGGTAGTAACTCTTTGCCCTCCAGTTTTCATTACAATGAACATCTGAGTATTGCATTGATTCTACTTCTACAACAACTGCTGACCTATCTGTTGTGCTAGTTAGCCAGAAGTTCGAAATAGGCTTTGCCCTCGTGGTTGACTGATTTCCCAAGCTCTGTGTAAGTATATAGTGGCGGAATGGTGCTGGTACACTAATATGAGATTAATTTGTAAACTATATAAACCAAAAGGTGTCAACTTGGTTCATTGTGGCTTCATTGAGCATCTTTTTCAAGAGCGCAAAATGGATCCTATAGATTTTCCAGAACAAATGTGAAACTCACTAGCCAATGCCCATCCGGATTCACTCACTCTACTACCAGATGTTTCAAGAGCAGCCTTGAGGCCCAAACTCAGCCCCCAGAAGTAGCAACACAGCAGAAAGTGGCAGGAGTCTAGGGAACGATTGTGGTATTTGCAAGCTCTGTGCTTCAGCCACAGACAGCTGCCGGTGTAGGCTGGGCTGGGTGCAGGAGTTTCTCGTCTGCTAGTTTGTAACTTTAGAAGACGTAATTGGAGAATTGTTTTGACTTCAAACCCCGTCACATTTCTTTTCATAGTAATTTCTGCTTTTTATTAATAACCTGATTTGTAACTCAATTTGCAGTGAAGGGAATCTGTGGTCTTTCCTCGAGGTGGGAGTCGGATATAAAGTTCAAATTTGTAATTATTCTGGGTCACTGGTGTCTTTTTATACAACCTAAATAAAAGGTACACGGCTGCCATTGCTTTGGCATGGGAGGGCGAGGGTTACCATAAGGAAAAAGAAGTCACATGATTTAGAAGACCACTGTAACAATTTTAAAGTAACAGTATAACTTGGGAAGCGAAGCACACACCTTACTCAGTTCTATTTTTACATTATTCCTTAATGCGGGGGGGGGGGGGGGGGGGTTGTCTCCTGATGTCTTGAGTGACTTTTGGTTCCTACAGCAAGTCTGAATGTTTCAAGGGCCAATGATTATACAAAGAAGCTAATTGCTGGGTCCTCTAGGGCAGTCCCTTTTTGACCCGTCAGGGCAACTATTGTGTCTGCCCACATCATTCTCATAGATTGCTAGGTTGATGCGGTTTGATTGGTTGTGCGGATTCTGCTCATTAAAAAGGGAGCTGTAACCGCTCTACCCCAACATTCAGCCACTGTTGATTTTTTCCGAGGTCACTATATTCAAAAGATAATTAAAGTGGATTTTACCAAGTGCGATTGTAGCTTTGGGTACCTGAGAGTAGGCTCCTCAATGCAGAGTTGACACCAGACACTCTCCAACCACAGATACACAAAAATGAGGGAATTCACCCCAATGGTTGGAATTCACCACCCTCAGTTGAGCTGTAGATGGTATACCACCCAGTGGTGTATCTTGATTTTGTGCTGCCCTAGGCAGACAAAATCCGGGCACCCCCCTACCCAAGCTGCACACCCACGTTACACACCTAAGACATGCCCCATCACCTCCATTTCATGACCCCACATCACACATAACATTCAGACTCACATCAAGCTCATACTCCCATCACACACACACTCCTACTCCCATCACACTCAGTCACACACTCCTACTCCCATCACACTCAGTCACACACTCCTACTCCCATCACACTCAGTCACACACACTGACTCCCATCACACACACTGTCTCCCATCACACACACTCTGACTCCCATCACACTCAGTCACACACACTGTCTCCCATCACACACTCTGACTCCCATCACACTCAGTCACACACACTGTCTCCCATCATACACACTCTGACTCCCATCAGCACTTACCTTTCCCTGGTCGCTAGTGGCAGGCAACATGGTCTCTCCATGCTGCCTGTTCGGCTTCCCGGCGATTGTGCCGACAGGTCACGTGACAGGGCGCGCGTATGACGTCAGCGCGCCCGTCACGTGACTGTCGGCACTTCCGTGTCACACTGCACGGGGAGCCAAACAGGCAGCACGGAGGTTTCTCTGTGCTGCCTGTTCGGCTCCCCGTGCAGCCTGGCAGGCGGAGCGATGGTGAGGGGGGATCTTCCGATCCCCTCTCACCTCCGTCTCTGCCTGCAAGTGCGGTCTTTTTTTTTTTTAAAGGCCGGGTTTTTTTTTTTTACATTTTTTTTTTTCAGTGCTGGGGGGCGCTGCCGCCCCCCAAAATTTGCCGCCCTAGGCATCCGCCTAGGATGCCTCGCGGTAAATACAGCACTGATACCACCAAGGACTTAGCTGCCCCAGAACTATATAGTTATTGAAGAGGAGGTCTGGCGGGCAGGAATGGAGTACCGGAGGGCTAATGAAAGGAAGGAGGGTAAGCGCTACTGGTCAGGACTACAAGAATGGTCAACAGCAGGAGAATGATCAAGGCTGGCATGCACGGACACACCCATGATGTCATCATTCTCCAGCTGCTGGAGCGGGCGTGGCCGGTCAGAAATTGAGCCAAGGCGGCTGTAGGAGCCACCGAGCAGCTGAAGAGGACCTCTGATGGAAGCATTCAGCGGGTTAGTGAGATCTGTTCCGCCATCATCACCACACTGCAGGTAACAACAATGACTCCTCCAAACAGTTCTTGTGTAGCTGTCCAACACAAACATCTGCTATATCCACCTATCAGCCATAACATTATGACCACTGACAGGTGGCAAGCCAGCGGAGGCAGTGTGATGCTTTGGGTAATGTGCTGCTGTGAGACCTTGAGTCCTGCCATTCATGTGGATGTTACTTTGACACGTACCACCTACCTAAGCATTGCTGCAGATCATGTATACACTTGGTGTTTGATACCACAGCACACTTTCATGGTCCAGTGGAATCCATGCCTATACAATATTAGGCAGGTGGTAATAATGTTATGACTGGTCGGTGTATGAATGACCATGGAAAATAATGAATACAAAGATTGAGAAAAGACATGCACTGCTCACTATATCCCCAACCCATGTGCAGTGGGATAGAGGTTCAAACTGATCTGGTGGATGTCACCTGAACCCTGCCCAGCTGCAGGTGTGGGGAATAATTCCCATCTCAATAAACTGCACTGATGTTGCTGGTGGTATTAGACATTCTAGCACAATGTGAAGTGCTGTTCCCATCATGCTCAGGCAGCAAAGATGATCAAGGTTTAGAGGGCACCAACACCCTGCTGTCCTTACTATAGGCTGAATATAAAAATCTTAACCCTTCATCCCACATCTACCCCTGAAAATGGACAGAGGGGCCTATACCCAAACATTTTGGCCTATAAAAAAATAGTCCTCTGGGTGCTGATCGGCTGGGTAATGAGTTATATTGCACAGCTCCTATCCTTATGTGTGTTTAATATGTTCCATGCAGGCCCACAATTTCTCATCTTCTGCCCTCTAATGGCCATAAACAAAATTACATTTTTAAAATAATTAAATAATCCATGCAGCATTATGGCTGTTAAAACAAACTAGGTTTTCCTGAATGCATAGATGCCTTTTTTTAAGTTGCTGACATCATCAGTGACTCTCACATTGTGACTAGTTGGATGTTGGCAACCAAACTACATTGCAGCTCAGAATCTAGCAATTACACCTTATGGGGTTTAATTAATTTAAAAATGAATATTTAGCTTGTTCCTGACAGATATCAAGGATTGATTTATAATACCTTGTAAAGTTGTTTTATAAAGACCCTTTGCGTTTTAAAAAAGAGATTTGCCAGCTCCTTCTTGAACATACAACATTAAAAGTTCAATAATTATTTTTAAGACCCATCAAAATGTGCAGTTCACCATAATGTGGCAGGGGAAAGCCGTGGGACAAATTGGAGTTGTTGCTTGGAAAGGATCTAATATACACAAAGTGTAAGCTGACCGTTCCAATAAGCCTTATCACATATTCACGTTATCAGCTAGACAAGGCCTCTCTAAACATAGAACCGTTTTTATTTTGTGCCCATGTCTCGTTTCATTTCTGGTTTCTGTGGTTCATCGACATCTTTTATGGCAATGCAAATATTTTATGTAGGAATGAAGGGAGCATGCGAGGCAGGTATTTTATTTCCCTCTGCCCTCCGTAAGGATGTTTAAACAGTTGAAATTAGGATTGGGAAAGAAAGCAAAACTCGGCACTAACTAACACTGCAGTAAAAACTCAGTTTCCTTTCATTTTTGGTGCAGTTCTTTAAAGAGCATCCAACAGGCACATTCGGGCAAGTAAAACTGCAAAAAAAAAAAAAAAAAAAACCTGAAATCATTCTTTTTATGTTTATCAAAGGTTTTTTTTTTCTTACCAGAGTTGGTTTTGAAAGATTGCCACTGTTATGTCAGTGCTCGGGCCAGCCACTTTTTAAAGTTTTATTTAACTTGAATAATTCCCTAATCCACTCATAACTGCTGTAATAATACATTCCAGCTATTTCCAATTAATTCCTCTGCCGAACTAGTAGGGAGCAGTTTTTGGAACATTTAGAATATACAGACTATTTTTGACATCACCCAAGTTACCGAACTACACATGGGATCTTGCTTTACCTGCGTAATCATCGTTTGTCATTCCCGTGGGGTTACTCAGACAATCCCCAGCTTTAGGTGCCACATTCCGCTCAGAGACACTGGAACTTATGTCACAAGATAAAAAGTTGCCAAATTAAATGTGAGCTCCGAATGACTGAAGCCAAAGCCAATCCAAACTCCATAGCTGCAATTAACTACAGTCAGTAACTGTATAAAGCAATAAGCCATCCATATAATACTGAACATGACAGTGCCCATGTGCCAACTGATAATGCCAGGTTCAAATGACATATACACCCACGTTATGGGTATGGGACTCTTCATCGCGGCTGCTTCCGCGCAGCCGCTTCACCGCCGACTCTACACAGCAAGACAGCTCGCGGGACATTTCATCGCTAAAGGTAAGTATTTTAGCTATTTTACTTTGGTTAGAATTAGGGTTTAGGTGGTTAATTTTAGTATTAGGGCTCGGGGGTTAGTATTAGGATTTAGGCTGTTAATTTTAGTATTAGGGCTCGGGCGTTAGTATTAGGGTTAGTATTAAGGTTAGACATTATACATAATAAAACCAAATTGTTGGTGCTCTCCACACTTAAGGCTCTACCCTATAAAGACCTATCTGGACCAAAATGGATTTGGATCGGGCAAGTTAGTTGAATTTCCGGAATCTCTGAAATCTGGCTATTCAATATCGTTGCATTTGAGTCCAACACAAACATCTGCTAAAACTGCCCGAATCATCTGTTCGGGCAGTATGGCAACCAAAGCACAGGAAGTAGATATTCGGCTAGCCTTTATGAGCCTGTCACCCCCAAACATGCTCTGAATTCGGGAAACATACACGAAATTCCCACATATCCACTCATTCGTTGGAAAACTGAAAAGAAAAGTGTAGAACAATTCAAGTAAACATTGTAAACACAAAATATGTATATACAATTATGATATAGTAATGTTATGTCTTCAGGCAGTGGATTCTATACCTTTAGTCGGAGACTAAATTTCCTTTCTTCAATTCTTAGTGGGTGACCTCTTGTCCTTTGTAATGAAATGGTCTTTAGAAAGCCCTTTGTATGGGCCCTGTACATATTTATATAACATTATCATATCCCCTCTAAGCCGCTGTTTCTCTAGCGTGTAAAATTTAAACTTTTCCAGCCTAGTAGCTCAAGAGAGAGAGATATAGATCACAAGTATTTAATGTTGATAAAACATTTTTTAATAAAATGTAATAAGATTTTGAGGCTTTTAGAGTTAGCCTCGTAGCTCAAATTTTGGGGGCTTTCGGACCATCGATGTGATCCGAATACAGCCAGACTTCGGAGGCACCATTTCAGAGCTGAAAACGAACACATATTGAGTCGACCCTTACCAATATATTACAGTGAGACTCCATCCCGGCCTGTGCCTGTACACTGAGTCTCCAATGTGGATTAAAAAATAAACTCTTCATAACGCACATGGACTTCCTCAGGCCATTTTTTAAAAATGTTTTGTGAATCATCTATGATTATATTTGGGGTAAAAGTGCCCATTATTTCGTTTTTTACACGTCTATGCCGAGACTTTATTGATCATCGTCCTGTAGCACTTCGTGTACCTGACCAAAAGAGATTAGCCTAAAAATGGTGATGCAACAAATTATTAGGTCTATTCACTAATCAATGGTTGCAAAAAAACAGACAATACTTGCTGGGTTGGAGAAATTCTGCATCTTGTCTTTGATTTCAGCTCATCTATTGTCGGCTATTGTTTGTCTCTATTTGTTTGTCAACAGACCGCAGTTTAGTTAATAGACCTCCGTGGTTTACGGTCATGAATGTGTCACCTATTGTCAAGCAGGGATGCTCTTAAAGCCAACCATGTTAGTGATAGTTAAGGAGGACAGTGGTGAGTATTCCTTTCTAAAACATCTCATTCCTGTAGCCATTTCCCAATATTTTTCTTTTCAGCCTGCAATTCTCAGAGGTAACATAAGATTAGGCAAAACTTGAAAAACTATCCATGTGGTCACAGAAGGTCAATTCATTCAGTGCTTGGATTCCATGTAACTCTCTGAAAAATACACACAGTCTTTTCAGGAACAGGCTTAACAGAAGTGGCCAAAAAGCCCCAAAACTGATAAATGGTGCAAAACGGCAAATTGCTAGCTTATTCATTTCAAATTCCACTGGACACCTGGATAGGGTGGGTCAAATGGTATGGTATGTATTACATTTCATGGGGAAATCTCAATGTAGACTTCATTGTAAATCCTTCACAACAAAGATCCCTCCACTTAAAAATCAGGGGGCAGCAGAGGAATTATTATTATTAAACACAAATCCACACACACCAGACACGCCAAAATACCGTATTTGCTCGAATATAAGTTTTTTTTCAGAGCAAATGCTTACATTTTACATTACATGTCTTACATTTGAGGTCAAATCGAGGTCTGACTATAAGCCTGGGTCCCCGGCAGAGCTGCAGGAGACGTGGATCCCCCCCTCAAACAGACGGTGGATGTCTGCACGTATCACGCAGGCATCCACCGGCTGCCCCCACTAGCCACCAGGGATATTCGGAGCAAGACCAGGAGGGAGGACATCAGTAAGTCTGAGGGCAGTATTGGCTAAGTCTGGGGGCAGATGGCTGTGTGGGGGGCACGATTGCCTAAGTCTGGGGGCAGATTGGCAAATAAAATGCATATATTTTTTTCTATCACAATTTTTATTAAATATGAAAAAACTATTTACATGTGAATATATTTTCTTATAGGGTAGTCTTATATTCAGACTTATTTTCCTAAAAGAATATCCAAAGTCAGGTCGTCTTATAATCAGGGTCGTCATATATTCGAGCAAATACGGTACTTGCATTTCTCACAGAAATGCAAAGCTTGCGTTGCTCCTACCACTACAAGGGATTCTGGGGAGGCCTATGCATATAAGGTCAACAAAAATTCTACTTTATACATGGACTTCTTGGAACAAATTGCCTCTTTACTAGAGAGTCTGTGAAAAAGTAAGTTTCCTTGCTTCTTTGCTGCACACAGATGTGTGTTCCTAGTGCACTTGGTGCCCCGTACAAAATCTTTGTTATCTAAAAATAATAGCATTGACTCCAAATTTGCAGTGCTTTGTAAAAGACAACACTACTTTTTGTTATTATATATTTTTTTACAATACTATCCTGACACCTTTTAATATATATATTTGTATGTTTTAAAATAGTACCTTAAACCGTTTACGTTTTTAGTTCTTTCCCTTGTATATTTTTGTGGCTTGGGAGAAAACCTGTCGGCCAGGCTGAATTTTGGGCCAGGCATTTGGAGAAATAAAATATGGCTGGTAGCCATTTTGTTCCTCTTGAGTCTATCAATCAGCAGTACCTAGCCAAGATGAATGTTTTCCCTCTTTGCTAATTGGTTTTTGGGACTGGCAATCCCTCATCCCCTTTTTTTTCTTTCCTTCATTGGTGGTTTTTGCTTCTAGGCACCCTGCAGCTCAGTTTAAACAGACCCAGGAGTAGCTCAGGTTTAATCACTGGCAATGTGAGTCGGCCTGGGTTGGCTAACCTTGGAGGCACCTAGGAGTTGAAAACGCTTGCTCATCTGGCAGGGCATAGTGGTGAAGGAGCTCAGAGCTCTTTGAAGCAGTATGAATTTGTCAGCTGGACCAGTTCCTGCAATTCATTCTGCACAGCCAGTTTGATCCTTCACCTTCCACTCCTCTGACTATTCCTTCTACAATCTGAACGTACCTCTCCAGTCTGGCTTATCAAACAGCTAAATCAGCACATTCCATTCTGAGCTGCCAGGGAAAGAAACCTCTCACCCACTGCTCTTTAACTTCATAACTATTTTTTTTTCTCCAATTATTCGGGGTGCAATGAGTGTTGACGGTTGAAGTTAGTTTGCTGATTTTCAACACAATTCCCTGCTTTCATGGCATTTGTTTTTATATTGTTCAAATGATATTTGTGTGTCACTTGCCTCTGGTGTAAATGCATGTTTTTTTTAGAATTTAATCCCCTCACAGGAGTTCCAGACTCTGGTTTTCTAGATGTTAATCCACTCGCGGGAGTTCCAGACTCTGGTTTTCTAGATGTTAATCCCCTCGCGGGAGTTCCAGACTCTGGTTTTCTATCCGTTAATCCACTCGCGGGAGTTCCAGACTCTTGTTTTCTAGACGTTATTACACTCACGGGAGTTCCAGACTCTGGTTTTCTAGACGTTAATCCACTCACGGGAGTTCCAGACTCTGGTTTTCTAGACGGTAATCCACTCACGGGAGTTCCAGACTCTGGTTTTCTAGACGTTAATCCACTCGCGGGAGATCCATACTCTGGTTTTCTAGACGTTAATCCACTCACGGGAGTTCCAGACTCTGGTTTTCTAGACGTTAATCCACTCACGGGAGTTACACACTCTGGTTTTCTAGATGTTAATCCACTCACGGGAGTTCCATACTCTGGTTTTCTAGACGTTAATCCACTCGCGGGAGTTCCAGACTCTGGTTTTCTAGATGTTAATCCACTCGCGGGAGTTCCAGACTCTGGTTTTGTAGCAGTTAATCCACTCACGGGAGTTCCAGACTCTGGTTTTCTAGACGTTAATCCACTCACAGGAGTTCCAGACTCTGGTTTTCTGGACGTTAGTACACTCACGGTAGTTCTAGACTCTGGTTTTCTAGATGTTAATCCACTCGCGGGAGTTCCAGACTCTGGTTTTCTATCCGTTAATCCACTCGCGGGAGTTCCAGACTCTGGTTTTCTATCCGTTAATCCACTCGCGGGAGTTCCACACTCTTGTTTTCTAGACGTTAATACTGTCACTGGAGTTCCAGACTCTGGTTTTCTAGACGTTAATCCACTCACGGGAGTTCCACACTCTTGTTTTCTAGACGTTATTATACTCACGGGAGTTCCACACTCTTGTTTTCTAGACGTTATTATACTCACGGGAGTTCCAGACTCTGGTTTTCTAGATGTTAATCCACTCACGGTAGTTCTAGACTCTGGTTTTCTAGATGTTAATCCACTCATGGGAGTTCCAGACGCTGGGTTTCTAGACGTTAATCCAGAATCTTGGAAAACATTAGGAATTATTGCTAAAAGTAGCAAAGTTATTTAAATTGCAGGGACATTCCATTGGTTTCCATGGCTCCACTTTTAAAATCTTGCCCCATAATTGACTTTTATAAATAGTCCCATATCTTCCTTCAGAATATGATAGTATTATATGTGACCAGAAGGAATAGTTCCCATTCTGGATTAATTCACTGATTTCCTTATGGCTTCATATGATGTCTACAAGGCAGAATGTAATATTTATATGTCTGGGTGATCTTGTAACCCTGTTATAATACCAGTGGCAGAAAGGGCTACTGTTCCTTACACCACATAGTGCGTAAAAGTATAAAGCTGACAATTTTTTAGCAAGACTTATTTGTGCACCTTCCAATATTCCATTGCTGAATCGAGTAGACCCGCCTGCAAACAAAAGTAGGTGGAGCTAAATGCCACTACCTCCCACCCAAAATATCAAACTTCAAAGTCCTTTTATAACAAGTGGAAAGCAGCCTTTTCCAGAGAAGAGTTGGTTCAAAGTGTGCTGCACTAATGTTGAATTGCATGGCATGTGTTAAAATGTAAATGTTCACAGACGAAAAGGGGGATAGACGATAATCCACTTGGAGAGAAAATAACGAAGACAAGGCTGCAGGAACGTGCTGTATCAAACGTTTTAATATCATAGACATTTACAGCTATTTGCTAGTGCATGTTCTCCAGTGAGTCAGAAGCCTACGAGTTTCGCGCCTGCATGCTGTCGCTTCGTGAAGGCGAAACGCGTAGGCTTTTGACTCGCCGGGAACCCAGTTTCACATGCACTAGCAAATATCTGTAAACGTCTAGGATATTAAAACGTTTGATACAGCACGTTCCTGCAGCCTTGTCTTCGTTATTTTCTCTCCAAGTGGATTATCCTCTATCACCCTTCGTCTGTGAACATTTACTATTTGCGGTGAGAGTACCGAGAGGAGGGGTCCGCGGAGGAATACAGAGCAAATCCGGCCGTTTCTATTTTTTACTTTTGATGTACTAATACAAACTGTAGAACCAGTAACAAACTGCCAGTTCTAGTCTAGCTCTCGTACGTTATGTATAATGTAACAATGTTTTTCCGTGTCTGGTCTTCTTTAAATGATCGATTATGGTGTATTTAAAACTCAAAATAACATAATATTTTTCTATTGCCCTCTTCCTACTCTTACACACACCCTTCCCTCCTCACACCTATTTCTGATTTTTGCCTTTTTTCTAGCTTTCGCTGCACTCCACCCTTCCTCTCATTATTTCCTTACTCTTTTTCATCTCTTATACTATATATCCCTTCTTCTCTCTCTCGAAATCAATCCCAGATGTTAATTCTCCTTCGTTCTTTTCCATGGGTTATTTTCCCTTAATCACTACATCTCTTCTAGCACTAGCCCACTCCCTCCTCTCCCCCCTTTCATTCCTTTTAGTAACAGCTCCAAGGTAAACACAGCCAAGACTAACTCCCTCCAACCCCCCCAAACTCCCCACCATTGCATTTTTCAACTTGGATCATCTATACGTTCCTTTGAAATGTTCATCTGTTTACTTATGTTTGCTGGTCCGATTTCACCCTAGTCGTTTCCTACATAAAGGGAGGAGGGTGCGGAGAGGACTGTGGTCAGAAATAGGCAGGTTTTGGATAGGGTTCTCTGTAACACAGCCTGTGGAGGAATCACAGCCCCTCTTTCATAAGAGAGAGATTCTTTATGTATACAGGTGCAAGCCGGCTTACTAAGCAGCTTAAACCCTGATGCCCGGCTCAAAGGAAGCATTGTACCAATGAAATGCTTTGGTTTCACCTAAGCTCGTCTTGAGGAGGGATGACCACGACCTGAACAGAACCTCATTCCTCTCTAGCACCTGTAACAACTACAATGTATCGTGAACCAAGACCAAGTGTGACCGTACGGGGACAAATGCCCTTTTATTGGACAAGGTGGATTCTGCAGCACTCAATCCAGCCCTCTGAATCCTCTATTGTGCCAATCAGTATGCATGGTATTTATCTAATTATTTCTCTCGTCAGAGAAGCGATTAAATGTGACTTCTTCCTGGTTCATTTACGATACGAGAGGCGTATTTGTACATTTTTGATCACCTCCCCTTAGTCTGGCTCTTGGATTTATGATACCCGCAGTAATCATGGCACTTTGATAGCCACTGTCCTGCAGTGAGTCATGGGTCTTCTACTGGCAGGGGCAGAAAATGTCTTATAATCTTATAATGCACCATGAAGAATAATTATTATTGTGTTAAAATAATCAAGCATCGGCCTAAGGTACACAACATATTTTAAAGCTTATGTTGGTCTTGGTTTGTAACTCAACGAGATCTCATTAACCAAGGTCAGTTTATTATTCAAAATCAGACAATGGACCAAAGGTCAGCATGCCAAACAGGATAACAGAACCTATGATAAGTCACCCTTCTGACATTCCTCTGTGGCCTAGATCTCCCAAATATTTTAGTGCCTGAGTTGTCTACACCAACTTCCTACCCAACATCGCTCCGCATCAACTAGGAAAGCTGTCACACTGCTCAATAGAAACGTGAAAATGTTCCTGATCTAAAATCACGTCTGTCCATTAAACTGCTGAAAGTACAAATGGGACGTTTAAAACGTACTATATGCGTTTGATAAGGATATAAAGCTGACGCCTATCGCAAAATGGAAGACAATGCGACAATCAGTTTACCTATGAAAACATTATAACGCATTGACATTGTTCTCTTGTGCATGATACTCGGTCAGGACTCATATGACATTCCCTATCTTGAAGCACTAAGGACTTTTGCCTAGGACTTTGACTCCACAGGAATCCTTGCTGAGACGTGGTGCCAGTGGTGTATTTTGGTTTTATGCTGCCCTAGGCATACAAAATTCGGACACATAACACCGACCCACCCAGGTTGCACACCCATGACATGCCCCATTAAATGCCCCATCACCCACATTGCACAACATTAAATGCCCAATCCACCCCATTACATGCCCCCACCACCCATATTGCATACACACTAAATGCTCCATCACCCCCATTACATGCCACCATCACCCTCATTTCATACCCTCACCATGTCCATTACATGCCCCCATCACCCTGATTAATTGGAGTTAAAGCTTGCTGAAGAATGGGGGAGGGAGCAAAAATGTTTGAATCAACAGAAGTGTGCTTTAACACCCTCTGGCAAAGTGCCGCCCTAGGCGAGTGCCTTGTGGAAGATACACTACTGCGTGGTGCTATAGGTCAGTTGTGCGGTAGAGAATCAGGGAACAGGGCAGTATGAAAGAAGGTATACATAGGTTAGAATTCCCAGTCATATTATAAGATTACGTTTGTTAAGGGCTTTGCCTGTTATATCAGGATATCCTCTATATTAAGAGTCCTTAAGATGTTGTCTCGTGAAGTTTAGTGTTCAACATCACCTGCTGGAGACTTTCTTGATCAGCTCGTACCTGGTATCTGATATATTTTATTAATCTCTATCAAGTCTTATGAAGGGGGCCTTATGGAGGATATCGGTTGCCAGCTCTGGGACCCCAGGTGCCTTTGTTATTCTTATGGTTATTATTGTCTGGGTCTTCTACTTGTTGCTGAAGAGTATTAATCTGATGTCCTCGCACCTGCATGTGATAATTCGAGGCATCTACTGTTTCCTGGATCTGCAGGGACTTCTGCTCTAGAACCTGCACTCTTTCGGCCATGGCCCTGAGGTTGCGTCTCATTGCCAGGTCTTTCTTTGTAGGTAAGAGGTGCAATGTCTGCATATCTTTGACTCCGACTTTATTAAATAATGTAAAATTGAAGGTTCTTAGAGAGGGGCATGACTGCATAGTGGATATTATTGGAAGCTGCTAGTTATCCACTCCACTGTGCACTTCTTCTGATCCTTACAACTCCGTACATATATCTGTTTTAGGGAGATTTTGTATTCCTTTCGCCCTTTTTCTATGCTGTTGATACATCTGAACCTCCATATATACATCAGATTGTTTGCAATTACTTAAATGTGAAAAGCAAAAAAAAAAATCGAAAAATAAAGCGGGAGGTGACTGATTGTGCACTAATTACCTCCTTTAAAGTGGAGAGTCTCCTCCCATTCAAAACCTGATGCTGGAGAACCCTTCACAATATTAACGGTTTAATGCAATAGCGCTCCTGACTGCATGGGGCCATACAAAACCAACTGAGGTCGGTATTTGACCTGAAGAGTTCTACTTGGCAGCGATATAGCACATTATGGTGTCCAACTAAAGCCCTATTTGATGGGTTTGTTATTTGTTCTATTGTATTTAATGTTCATTTAAAATATTTTGGTTTCAGTTGCCATATTAAAATGATGGAGAGGAGAACCCCCTGGCTTAATACTTCCTGTGAGTTTTGAAGTCCACTCATTTTTAAAGTGCCCATGTATGAATTTTCAGCAGTTTAGTGGCCCAGCTTTTTCCCCCCCTTCAAATAACGAGCATTTCTTTTTTCCATCAACAAATCAACCCATTGCTTTAGCGGCTTTCGCCACACCTGCTTCCTAGCGTGAAATGTTAAGTGATTTTCAAAGCAACTCTTCAAAAGATGCTGTAAAAAGTGAATGTGAGGAGGGAAACCGAGAGAGAGCGGGATGGGGTGGAATAAAAAATAAATAAAACTTCGAGTTCCACATGTGGTGGGGGATGAAACAAACCTGCAGTCTGGAACAACTTGGAACGGATATGGGAAGGTTTGTTTGGATAACGGATGAATGTACTCTTGTGCTGGTCATAGGCAGGTCTTGCGGCTGTGAGTACAAAGAGGGAGCCCTGCTCTCATCAACAGTATTCCTGCGGCTGTGATATTAGCACGTGTTTTAAAATGGGTTTCACACACAGATATATATTTATATACAACAACACTCGTGCTCTACAAGGATTTCTATGTAGCTAGCATTATGGGTCACACCCTAGATCGAAGGACACTTTTCACCCATGGACATGGTCATGAAAGTTTTGAGAGACCAGTATCATTGATAGGCCTTGACCGTGTGCCACAGAGAGGGTGATATGAATTCTTGTTGTTGGTCCATTCACAAACTTCTTCAATAAAGGTTAATCAACAATATTTATAGCTCACTTGACACGCACATAGTTGTGAGTTTTGCCAGCGAAGCCCAAGTATGAAAAATAAAAGTGCAGAAATACACATAAAAAGTGTCGGAAAAATCTCCATATTGGCAGAGGCGCTACCGCAGCTCCCACAGAGGTCCTGTGCACTTAAAAAGTGAGTTGCAGGTGAAATAAGGTGAACATTTCATCTCACCAATTCAGCTATACATTGTGCAGGGACGAAACTGGTAAGAGTTCACTCGTGGGGAAACTAACCAGGTTTGTCCCTGCACAATGTCTAGCTAAATCAGTGAGATTAAATGTTCATCTCAACTCACCTTTTACTGAATAGACTCCATAGTGTCACATAAATTATAGCTCTATAATAATAATAATGAATTGTTTAAACAGAAAAGGTCCATTAAAATATTTGTTTTCATGTCCTGGGGATGTTACTTTTGCCCAATTTAATGGTACTTAGGTTATCTGACTTGATCTATCCTTGGCATCCTGCATGTAACTGATATTTACAATGCAAGGATTTTTTTTTTAAATGCCAATAAGATAAACATTTATACTAACAATTGGTAGAACAAAACCCAATGTGTTTCTGGTAAAACTTTTTCACACCACGGGAGAAATGTCATCCGGTCGCATAGTAAACCTCGCGCCTCTAGAGATAGTGGGGGTTATGTATAAAGGTGATTCCATCAGAAATGTAGCGTAATTGCATCATAATTCTCGTCTACTCCTATGTTTAAAATGATTTTTGCCAGAAAAAAAAGCCACTGTAAATAAAAAAAGTGAGTATTGAGAATTCTGTATGAATATAGTCACAGAACGGCCCCCATTTTAGATCACTCTGTTGCACTACGATTCTTCTCCTCTCCTAATCTGAGTTATCTGCACTGAACAAAAAGTCCCAAAATGAGACAAAAAAAGTTATGTACAAAATTGCCGTTGTGCCCCCTTTTTTAATGTCTAAAACCCATCCTGACCGCTTTATACAGACCATACAGGTTCAAGAGCAAAAAACTGACAAAAGAATTCAGGATCAAACCTAAAACAGTGCCACTATTTATACATTACCCCCATGCCACACCACGAATGGGTCAATGGAGGCTTTGACAATCTGAGGCCTGCTAGTTGGACTCCTATTATTCTCAGTCAGCTGAAGATCTGGTGAAGTGATTCTCGGAATTTGCCTCACGCCTGTGCTAACACCAGATAGCTGTGTGCTTATTGCACAGCCCTACTGATAAGGCCATTGTTATCGGATACAGATCTCAGGCTGCCAAGCTAGCAGAAGGCATAGCCCTGCTGAAGAGCTCCACATTGCAGTGGGTGGCATTTTCAGAATTTTGCAGCAGTGGCAAGAGCCTTCCGTGCTGAGTTACTGCTTGGCACTGAAGGGGTTAAAGGACAAATAAGCCAGGAAGAGCCTGATAACCAGCCAAGCGGATCAGCTGCTTCCCTGGGAATGTCCTGAGACACAGCTGACTCATGCTTCTATTTCCACCCTGTTGCACCATGCGTGTGGGTGAATACACACACATCCATTTAACACACTCCAATGAAGAGCTATCCTCCCTGAAACTGCACACATCCTGACTCCTGCCATCACTGAGCAGCCAACAAACAGGAGTAGTCACCTTACAAGGATCCGCAGCACTAGGTGTCATTGATCTAGTCCCCCGGTAACGACACTGTGATCCTGACCCTGCCCGTTCTGTGATTCTGGTGCCGATCCATGCTCTCTACGTCCATTTCAGTTATTGGACAATAGTTATGATTAATAGTAATTAGAGTTTAAAAAATAAAAATACCGGCCATGTTATTGGATCCATGGATTTAACATCAGCCGGGAGCAAATTTTACCGGCCTGCAGTTTTTTTTTTGTTTTTTTTTACCAGCCTGCCAATACAATGGTCATTGTAAATGATTAATTTCTCGTAATTAGCTCAAAAATGTTGCAGTGGGGTCAGGGGTAACCTGGGTGTAGTTTAGTATATTTGTTACAAGTTGTTTGACTGATTTTTGCTGCAGTTGAGTGCTCACTGCCAGCATAGTCTTACACCAGCTTTATAGGGGGCTGGGAGTATCTACATCCACTTTGAGCTCCTTGCACTGCCGAGCAGAGACCCTAGCTTCACACACTTGGCTTAATGCAAGGCTCTAGTACTTGGGGGGCCAACTGTGGCCCTAAAGTTGCGTCTGAACTACAACTACCATGATTCTCTGTAATTCTTAAACACTGTAAAGAGACTATGGTATTTGTAGTTCATCCGCAGAGGGTGGGCCGCAGTTGGACACTTATGCTCTAGTCACACACCTAGCTTCACATAATGCTTCATGTTGCATGCTCACACTTACACAAACCTCAGAGGTTCTGCATTATTGCTGAGGCTCCTTGCAAAAGGGGTCCTGTGACTCCATGCCCTATTTTTAAATGATTACAGTTTTTATTATATCACTTGTGGTATCTGTAGGACCTACTACCATCTCAGGGGCCAGATCTAGCTGCTACACTAGGCTCCCAGCACTTGTGCTTTAATAAAGATGACTTTTGTTCTATTTCCCCAGTTGTTCCTGGGTATTGTATTGCCATTAATGTATGCATATCTCTGCTTATATGTCTGTCTGTCTGGCGTGTATCAGCAGTGCAGCATTTGTCTTTTGGCTGTGTCTGTCTCACTGCATGTTGTGTGTGTCTTCATTTTCCTGCAGTCATTATTCACCTTCCAGTTTTACCAATTACCTCTCAGCTTAGGGCAAAATACAGGCCTTTTAAATCCTGACTTAATGGACTTTCCCTCTACTAATTTAGACATTGGCCTTGCCATGGCTGACAATGTTATGCCCCGTAACATCCAAGTGACCCCAGCAAGGAGGAAATTATAAAATTCTGCCACATTTCGTCCCGTGTACATCACCTGCACTGCGTGTCTAAGGACGTGTAAACCCAGAGTTCACATGACAGGTCACTTTTGGTAAATATCCTTCACCATGTATATGTTCTGAACTATACTGTATATGTTCCTGTCTACGGAATGTATCTCTCTTGGCGTCAACATACTTCAAAATCCAGCAGGGAATCAAAGCAACAAAGTCTCTATTTGATTTATTTTAATTATCACAAGCAAATTGATCTACCTGACTAAATATTCCACGGCTTTATTGACATCCGTCTAAAATATACAGTGTATGAAAGAAAGGTATTACTATGCCACAAGTGTGTGCTGACATTGGCAACCTCTAACAATCCAGCTCCCACTCTCTCATCCAGCCCCCTTGTCTGCTGGCTGAGCATCATCTCAGTCATAATCCATAGCAGGTGGGTTTATACTGAACGTGTCCCCTCTACTGTGCTGCATGTTTAATGCATGAATCATGAAGTCGCGGACACTTTCTAGGAATCCTGTTACTAGTATGGGATTAATTTGCTGGTGAGGGGAATACCCAGGGCGAGCTATCAGCCAAACACACTGAGATCTATATATATATATATGTTTATATATACTGTATATATATGGTCAAGAGAAAGTTTTACTGGCTAAAATGGAGCATGTGCCAGACTAGGTTTTTAATCCCTGTAGAGAGATTCGGGTAGAACTAGCCAGCTGCATCCTGCCAAACACAGCTCATAGGGACTTCTCTCTGCAGTTAATTCAAGAGCAATAAAATGCCAGAGAATTATGGATGAGGGAAAGGTATTCAGTGACCGTTGGGTTTATTGACAGAGCAGTTCAAAGGTTACGTGCTATATTATGATACCATTAAATCTATATTATTTTGACAACACAGAGATCTCTGTGTCCGTGCCAGATCCAGCCAGGCTGCTCTGTATACTCCGTATCCAGAATATCCGGAACCCAGTGCATTTATCAAGAAATCATCTGGATAATAATGCTCCTGTGGGCTAATTAAGAGATAAATTTTATTAGCTTCAAAAAAGTTACTGAAAGGTTCAGAGAGTGAACTCTACCCCATGTTATGTTTCATTAATAATTCCAATATAGTGGGGAATATGTTTCCAACTCTATTTTCACCTATTGTCTGATTTACATTCAGTTGATTTATTTGTTCACTATTAAATATTTTACTCAACAGAATGTTTCCTTAGTCTTGATTAACAGTAGATTGATTAAATAGTCAGATTTTTTTTGTGTGTGGTTGTTTGGTTTTTGGTCATTTATTCCATCCAGTTCACTTGTCTGTCTAGATCAGTACTAAAATATGAAATCAGTTGCCTGTAAATGGCTGTTAAACCTGCATAGATCTAGCTTTACTCATCTCCATCTTTCATATCCAAATAATGAGAATATTTTCCCGGGTGCAGATCATGCCAGAAGACTATTCCAGCTTGATAACCAAATAACTACATTTCTGTGCACAAATGATACATTCTTTATAAATGTATTGCCTCCTCCTATCAACCAGAAGTATTGTGTATCAATGTAACGCAAAGTAAGAAATGGGGCAATTATAGCGGATGTAGTGTCTGGCATCTTGCACCAACGCAGTATCCTCTGTAAAATACAAAACACACTTTCAGTCTGTAAATGGACCATGCAAAACTGTTTTATGTTAAATCTGGTCCCCTTAATTGCCCAAGGGTATGTGAATATATGGGCTGCCAATAACACTTAGACTGAAATAACTGCCGTTCCAGCATTTGGGATTTTGTAACTGATACCAAGCAGACATAATGCAGAAAACTATTTCAGGAGCTAAAACATGATCCTCTTGTCTGAAACTTGCCGTTGTGCTTGATACTACATATAAACAAAAAACTAGGCGTGCGTGTAACATTTATTCTTAAATTGGGATTTTTTTTAAAAAAATTTTTTTACATAGACATTTTTTTTTTCATTTAAAATCACAATAGACTGTCCTGGAAAGTAAAATAATATTAATATATATTTATATAGCACCAACAAGTTACTCAGTAAAGCTTTACATTACTGAATGTAACAAAGGCTAGAGGCATCATCATTACTCTGTATGATAGGAGTTTGAGTTCAACCATTGGTTTAGCAGCAGGTGGCCGACCTCTGCCATAGAGGGTGATATGTTTTTTTGCATGAGATCCGTGTACAGCAAGAGGGGAAGGGTTTGGAGATCCAGCTCGCTAAGAGATTGTAGTTAATGTCCAAACTATTCTAAATGTTATAGATCATTTTTGGAATAACAAACATGCCACTGTACAGCTATAGGAAATTCTTGAAATGCTAAACACCCACCAAGCACCTTTCCTCCTGATCCCTGTTTCTCTCCCGCACTCCTTCGTATGTATTCCACACCCTCATCCACTCCCAATCTGATTCAAAGTGCACCTGTCAGCAAAAAATGTCTCTGTGTACACTTGAGAGTGGGTCCAGTGTCATTTCATCTTTAGCTGATGATACAGTGATACTTGATCGAGATATTTTAAGACGATGTTAGAAAATACATTGTTTAAAGGGGGCTACAGTCATTAATTATTTCTCATTTAATTATTCCTGAACAGGACTGTGCCTTGATTGAGTGATGTTAAAATATTGATGTATTTTTGTTCCAAGGATAAGATTTCTTACCAGATGATTCTATTATTATTATCTTTTTTGCCTTGTGTGGTGGAGTGCCATGGTAGCCTCTACTTATTATATTTGTATGTGTATATACGATCAGCCATGACATTATGGCCACTGACAGGTGGCAAGCCGGCGGAGGCAGTGTGATGCTTTGGACTAAAAGGTGGCAAGCCGGCGGAGGCAGTGTGATGCTTTGGACTGAAAGGTGGCAAGCCGGCGGAGGCAGTGTGATGCTTTGGGTGATTTTCTACTGGGAAACCTTGGGTTCTGCCATTCCTGTGGATGTTACTTTGACATGTACCACCTACCTAAGCATTATTACAGACCATGTACACCCTCTCATGGAAATGGTATTCCCTGATGGCATTGGCCTCTTTCAGCAGGATAATGCTTCCTGCCACAAAGCAAAAATGGTTCAAGAATGGTTTGAGGAACACAACAACGAGTTCAAGGTGTTGACTTGGCCTACAAATTCCCCATATCTCAATCCCATAGAGCATCTGTGGGATGTGCTGGACAAACAAGTCCGATCCATGGAGGCCCCACCTCACAACTTACAGGACTTAAAGGATCTGCTGCTAACGTCTTGGTGCCAGTTACCCCAGCACACCCTCAGAGGTCAAGTGGAGTCCATGACTCAAAGGGTCAGGGCTTTTTTGGTGTCAAAGGGGACCTACATAATATAAGGTAGGTAGTCATAATGTTATGGCTGATGAGTATATATATATATATTTTAAAGGTAAGCTCATATTTGGGGGGTGGGGTTACTTTTATATGTACCTTTACTGCCCCTTAAAGGCCCATATAAGCTGTGAGTAATCTGCTTGTTAACATAAGTAATTTCCCCTTTATTACAGTGTAACAACCTGGAGAGTGCTGTGTGTTTCTTTGAAGATGGCTGTCATGGAAATCTATTTAGGAGAAGGATATTCAGTTGTATTTCAGCTTAATGTCCTTTGTCATTATGTATTCTTAGTTGAGAGAAGCAGTTTCTATGGCAGAACATCTGCTGCATCAATACACTTCGCAGATTGAAGTCCACTATATGTTTACTCTTTAACATACATCTGATGAAGTGTCTTTGTATCTGGTAAATTGCCTGAGAAATGTCTTCTTGCAAAGCAGTTAGTCAGACACCACAACGAAAAATATTCTTCGACAGCCAGATGCCGGCAGGATGTATCACCCAGCACCGCCCCCCCCCCCCCCCCTCTGGCACTGCGACCGTTACACAGACACACGTAGAATAGGTTCAGAGGAACAGATTCACAGCTAGTACCTTTGCAAATTAATTCTATCAGTCATTAGCGAATTAATAACCTGACACGGCATTTAGCTGACACTGCAATCAGTAAGGTTAATGGCATCATTTTGCAAAATGCATTGGGGCAGATGTGTGCACAGTCCAGCACTTAAACAACAAAATCAGTGGCTCTTTGTTCTCAGATAAAGCTGAAAGATTCTTAACCCAATTAGTGCCAAAGGGGTGCAAAAAAAAAAAAAAAGGATCTTTTTATTTAGGAGTGAAGTGCGTTATACATTCCAATATCTCAGCAGCTTGAATTGACCCTTTACAAGGAAAGCAACGAAGACAGGGGCTTGCTATAAAGTGAAGATTTTATTTAAATCCAGATGGCCCCCTTTAATGAGTGCTAGAGATCAGTGTTTGTAGAGATTAGTGGGACTATGTTGGCGTAATCTACGTCTCTAGAGTATTTTAAAGTAAATGTTCCTTCCAGTTCTGTAGACACTATGTTAAAGGGTGCCATGTTGACTCGTTCTCCTCATTACCAGTTTAACTTGGTGACTAGAGCTTGACAAATATTGGTAGATTTTACTAACCAGACAGACTCATTCAGGAGCCAGCCTAGTTATTTTTGGAGCCAGGGAAATGGATCATCCATAGAGGTCTATATAAAACAATCAGAAAAAGTTAACGGCCAGCAGTGGGTTTTTAGGAGCCATGATTCTTGGACTCCTGGTATTTGCAAAGCCCTGGCCTAACCATTGGGAAAAAACTGTAATCTATACCTTATAGGACATCACCTTGCAGGTTAGCTTATCATCTGCACATTTCTCTTTGCTGTAAATCATTTGCATCCCAAGCCACTATGGGATGTAGGTTGGTCCCCTGAGTTAAGGTCTCTCGGCACTAGATGCAGAACACTCACCTGGCTGGGCTGTTTGGTTCCCAAGGAATATCAGTCAACACATAATCTGACATGTACTATTTAAAGTTTATCCTCCTACTAGGTACAATGAATATTTAAAACAAAAGTTTAATTGTCTTTTAAATACAGTAAGTTCCTTTAGAGTTTGAAAAGTTTTACAAACATCAATGGGCATTATTCCTGACAGAGAGAATTGCATTGAGAATGTAAGCCCATAGTAAGCCGAGCTGGAAACATTCTCCCAATCAGCTCAGTTCCCTCATTCAGGGATAAATGTCCATGTTTCTTTTCATAATACAGATTAACGGTGACATTATGCACCCAGGTGATTTCTAGACAAGCAGGCAGGAGTATGGTATAGTATAGATATGCACATCATCTCGTGAAAGAAAAGAATATAAAAAGAAGTGATATTTGTTCAATCTATTAGTGGTTTTTAGATAACCCTATCATTACCTCTTCTATTTTGAAGGGACTGACTAAATTTGGTTTTTGGAGCAACCACAGCAGTTTAACTTCAATTCTATAATGAGCAGTTACACTAATATCATCCTGTAATTTAGCAGACGGGAGCAGCCAGAGCTCTGGGAGGTGCGAGGTCTGTGGGTCCCGGCGGCTGAGCGAAGATACAAATTCTAACACAGAAGCCAAAGTAAAAACATAATGTGGAATCTGGTGACTGAGAGGCTGTATAATCCCCTCGGCCCCATCTGTGACCCATCCTCTCACCTTTACCGCACATCGCTGAATGTAGCAGAGTAAGCGGAAGAAGAACTGGTGTTGTGGATACCAAAGGCCAAGTGGTTCAGTAAAAAAACCATATGATTTACTGGGTTAAAGTGATATAAAACTGAAAAAAAAAAATTGTCTTCGAGTTTTAGAAGCAAAATATTATCTTTGAGTAAATCCACATGTACTTTAGAGTATTGAGGTGAAATTGGGAGCCCAGGAGAACAGATGTGACCTCGGAGGGTCTGTGTGCAACTCCTATGGTTGTTAAATAGTCCATAGGTTCAATTGTGCTACCTCATGAAATAAATAAAGTCTGGGGCCCCAAAACCAATCGTGTGGTCCTCCACATGCGATACAGGACTAAAAGCAGAGCCTGTACCCCTCAGTCAGGCATCCAGTTACTGTCAGAGGTTCATAGTTCCTTTAATGGACAGCCATTCAAATTTAGATCAAAATAATAAGAGGTAGCTAACCTCCTCTACTGGAATTCACTTCAAATGAGGTGCTCTGACTGCATGGGTGCTCATGTAATAATTCCCTGGGACAGATACCAGTTTGGAAGACCGGACCTCAGAGAGAACATTCACAATACGGTCCAGAAAATAGTATGTAGCAAAGTGACACTGCATAGCACCCATTGTAACATGTCCACTCAGGGCTACTGACTACTCTCCACACTCACTACTCTCCACTCTTACTACTCTCCACACTCACTTCTCACTACTCTCCACACTCACTACTCTCCACACTCACTACTCTCTACTCTTACTAATCTCCTCACTCACTACTCTCCACTCTTACTACTCTCCACACTCACTACCCTCCACTCTTACTACTCTCCACACTCACTTCTCACCACACTCACTACTCTCCACACTCACTACTCTCTACTCTTACTAATCTCCACACTCACTACTCTCCACTATTACTACTCTCCACACTCACTACCCTCCACTCTTACTACTCTCCACACTCACTACTCCCCACACTCACTACTCTCCACACTCACTACTCCCCACACTCACCACTCTCCACACTCACCACTCTCCACACTCACTACTCTCCACTCTTACTACTCTCCACTCTCACTACTCTCCACACTCACTACTCTCCACTCTTACTACTCCCTACACTCACTACTCTCCACACTCACTACTCCCCACACTCACTACTCTCCACACTCACTACTCCCCACACTCACTACTCCCCACACTCACTACTCCCCACACTCACTACTCTCCACACTCACCACTCTCCACACTCACTACTCTCCACTCTCACTACTCTCCACACTCACTACTCTCCACACTCACTACTCTCCACTCTCAGGATGCAGAATACCGTACATTTTCCAAAATCTCCTCATTAAATACGCCGACTGTCACTGAATTAAATGTCCCATAAACCTGTGACAGCCATAAAGAAACACGATGGTTCACAAATATATATACATACATCGTTTTTAAAACTTACTGCGGCTCAGCATAGAAAAAATATGTTTAACTTGAATTAGCACACCTACTGCAGCAGAGAGGGATCTGGGACTGATCAATTAGACAAGTGATCAATACATAAATTATAACAAGGAATTTTACAAAGTAAAACAAACAAAGGCAGATGTTTAAGGGACAGAGGAAGCCGTATATTACCAATGTTGGCAATAAACTGCACTGCACTTTACTCAAGGATCATTTTCCTTTGTGTTTCGAGCACTAACGGGAAATACCTGCAAGGGGGTCATTCTCTAATGGTGGGCGTTGTGATTCTGAGAGCAGGGTACATGGAAATGGGTGCGAGAGTGAACACATCGCTGTTTTATTCAGGGGCACTTATTAAAAATGCCTAGTCCTGGACTGCATCATGTGGAATAGATATGAGTAGTGGTCCATGAAAAAAATATGGTTACATAGAAACATAGAATGTGTCGGCAGATAAGAACCATTCGGTCCATCTAGTCTGCCCAATTTTTTTTGAGTACTTTTATTAGTCCCCCGTTCCTGGTTTTACATCTAGGATAGCCTTGTGTCTATCCCACGCATGCTTAAACTCCTTCACTGTGTTTACCTCTACCACTTCCGCTGGCAGGCTATTCCATACATCCACTACCCTCTCAGTAAAGTAATAATGTTATTAAGTAGACATTCAATTGGTTTCCATGGCGATTGCCCCATGTTTAAAGGGACACTACCACTTACATAAGATGTAACTAGATCACCTGGGCATTTAAAACGAACACATATATAAGACATACGCCACTGTTTTGTTTTCTTTATGTTTGAATTAATTGCATATAAACGTAAAAATAAAATGAGGTGTCTGTCTCCAGCACCCATTTTGAGAATTTTACCCGTGATGCAACAGTCTCCAAAATCTTCCAGCAAGTCTCACTTTACAACTGTGGCCAGAGCCTGCAGGATGATGTCATAAGATACAGCCCTGCTCTCTTACTGGCTCCTGTGTATCATAGTGGGCAGGACTAGGCTGTGTACAACCCTTTTTACCTGCCTTTCAACACAGAGAGAGGAGATTAACAGGATCATAACTCCGCCCCCTTGTGATGTAATAGTTACAATACCCTCCCATTCAATGCAAGTCTGTGGTCAGAATTCTGACTTATAGACTGCATTCTGTGGCCCCAGCCCCAAAGTGAGATACTAGTGCTGTAAAGTCACTAGGGGGTGGCACCCAAAAACACTATTGCACAAAATGGTGGCATCTAGTCACACTTGTTTAGTAAAATATTTCATAAAATAAACCCACATATAACCCCTCTGTCCTGACTGTCAGGATCGCTGCGTGGCAATTAGGGGCTTTATTCATGAAAAATGAAATTGCAAGTAATTGACAAGGGAATTTCAAACTTAAGGCCAAAGTAACCAAGTTGAATGGAAGAATTTTTCAACTTTGTCCTTAAGTTTCAAATTTCATCAGTAAAGCCCTGGATCTTCTTTTAATGGTGCTGATAAATGTTATTTGGTTGTTCCATCAGGCTAAGAGAGTAATCCACAGCTGATCCACCATGGGAAGGCCTTTTATTTTGAAATAAAATCTAGCTGCTCTCAGAATGTCTGCAGGACAAGGGGGGAGCTTGGCACATTACGGGAGTCTAACTGAAAATCCGTTTGGTCTTTGTTTAGCTTTGCACGCCATTGTAAGTCAGTCTGTCCAGGTGTTGTCCCCCCAACCCTCCCCCCCCGCTTGCAGTTGGCCGCCCTCCAAAGTGCACTGTGGATACAATGGGAGCTGCAACAAAAGCAGAGAGCGGACCCCGAGGAAAAGAAAACCCTGACACAGCACAACTGCCTGTTACTGGAAGCAGTATGAGTCGGTCCTTGTTATTATTTGCTGGATCACGGTTCCCAGCCCAGCACTCTCTGTAATTTAATCAGCCATTTCAGCTGTCTAATCAAGCTGAATCTCAATCTCTCGGTCTCTGCATGTCAAGCAGTCTCACCAATAATCTCCTCCTCGACAGCATCTCTAAGGGGGGGGGGGGGGGCAGATTGTACTAAGATCTTTTAAGGGCCGAAATCGGCAAAAAATAGAAGATTCTTATTACTATTTATAAAGGGTTGTGTTGCCAAGTGTCCCCAGAGAGGTTCAGCACTGTGAAGGAGTAATGGGGGTACCGTGCATACATAATTATGTAGCTGTGCTGCTCCGGACCATTCTGTATAACAATTCATATCAAGGCTCTGGTATTAGTACATATCAAAAATTAAAATCTGGAATAAATAAAGCCTCAGACCCTTTCGTTTTAGACCTGTACTCCCTTTTCCAGACTAGCCATTCAATAAAGAGAATTGTTTTTTGGCCTTGAAGTTACTGAGCAGCTTTAATGGAGCAGGAACTGAAAGTACCAGGCCCCTCATTTGGGCTACAGTCCCTGAAATATATTTAACATGCCTTAATTAAAGGAACAAAACACAAACATTTTGTTTGATGAAAGATGCCCTTTAAGACTCCAAGATTCCAACTCGTACATTAATATTCAGAGGAAAATAATTGCATAAACCATAATTGTGAATCTCAACTATGAAGTCTTTGTAACAAGTGCTTCCATTTCTAGCCAGCATGTGATGAACGCTCCACTGGAAAAAATGATTTGCATATGTTCAATGGATCACAAGTATGTATTGTTTGTGTCCGTCACGAACTGTAATAATGAATTCGTGAGTTGCCATTTAGATACATGAATTTAAAAAGCCTATCACACAAAACAAGCCAAACTATTTCTGTCTCTTCTTGTAGAATTATGATCTAATAACAAGAGAAAGTAGGATTTGTATATAATCATGTAGGAAGATAGAACATCAGAATGGGCAAGGTGTGTGAGAATAATTAGATTATCTATCACAGACTTCAGTGAATGTCCACCATGAACAAGGCTGGTGCCAACCTCCGTCCATCAAGGTAAACAAAAAAAAAAACTATAAAAAAAACCCCATCTTGTTGCAGAGAGATGATGTGAGTGTGTCCAGTAGGAGGAGGTGGGAAAAAGGTCATAAAACTCGACACTCCAACAGTCCAGAATTTAGAGATTACCCAGTTGTATTTAAATAAGAATATGTATAACACACAGTGTGGTTCTCGAACACGGAGGACAGGTAAATGAAGCACACTGCTCTAGAACAGGAGTAAGCAACCGGCAGTGCTCCAGATATTGCAGGACTTCATTTCCCATACTCTTTTGCCAAACCTCTTAGCTGAAAGAGCATTATGGGAAATGTAGTTCATCAGCAGCTAGAAGGCCGCAGGTTGCCTACCTCTGCTCTAGAACATTGATTATCAATTAGCACCCAACCGACTGGCATGTTATTGCCCACATTTGCATTTATGTGGCCCCTACCCTGGGTACAATTACCCAATTAATTGAATAAAGTCTCTGAGCTGTTGCATGGTCTGAAGCTCAGCACATTACAGAATTCTGTTTTTTGTTAGAAGGAATAATAGATAACCTATGCCCCTGTTCCCACAGAGTGGATCATTACATGGGAACAAATTTGATTAGGTTTAGAAAAAGTCATGTCAATTATATCCAACTTGTCCAAATACCATGCCAAGTGTTAAGCAGACTGATCTCCACCTTAGAATAGATATTGGTAGCAGTATAGACAGCTTTGTCTGCACCCTAGATGTAGGGGAGGTTAGGGTCTCACTGTACTGAGAATACACCTGGCTGTGTTAGGGGATTTTAATTATGCTTGGGTGAATTGATATAGCCAAACAATCATTCTATCATGTCCATATATTTGTTAGTAGTAATTTTTTTTATAGAGCTTGCATTTGATTACTTATTTTCTTGATCTGTACAAGAACTTGCAATACGTCTGGTAAAATGTATGTACCATTTATTTTTCTGCGTACATTATAAACTGTTCAGATCACATTAAACCGCCTAAAAGATTTGTTATATATTGCTTTTGATACACTGTAACTCAAGTTCATTTGACTTGTAGCTAATTTGGGATATCCTCTTGCATACTTTGTTAATTATAACTAGGTCACTATTCTTAGTTGCTGGTTACACAGTGTTCGGTTTACCTAGGCCAGCAATGAGACAGCATGTTTAAATGTGCAAATGGACATTATGTATTTGGGATAAATGATGGGGAACAGTACGTGTAGCACATTAACATTTAGAGAGGTGAGAGGTCAGATCTCTCAAACCGCATAAGATCCAACTCTTTATCTAAACAGATTTTTAGTACAGCATTTCAACCATTGTGGATTCAAGGTTTTAAAATGCCTTTTTGGTGTATATTCATCTTTATTGGCCTCCTTCTAAATTAAAACTTAAGCAACAACCCCCCACCCCCCCCTATATGACAAGACAAAAAGAAGAACCCAAAGAAGACACTGCAGCCATATAAAAATCAAGAAAATATTGGTTTTGTTTGCTTTTTTTAATTCTGCAAGACAGATAAGTATCATGGAGTCATGTAAATGCTGTACACAGATCTGTCCCCTATGATGAGGGGTTAAAACACAGCCGATACAGATTATTGAACAATTAGATGCAACTGTACTTGTAACAAGAGAGCACCATGGTACCAAACCAAAAGCAAATACAGAGAGAAAAAGCTCAAGAAGAATTGAGATACTTGTCATCAGGTGAGTAACATCCAGCTGGGTAGACCCTTCCATTCCATGTTTAGTTGAAGACAAGAACAGAAGCCAAAAAGTGATTCATATATTTGGGATTATGTCTGATCACTTGGAAATTCAGCATGATCTGGTTTAATGGGATGAGGGGCCTTGATAGGTTGTGATCAATGTCATTCTGCCCAGGAAGCATTAGATGGGTTGTGTAGTTGGTTACAGCAGCTATTGGTTGGCATCAGGGTGGATGGGTCAGAGATTCGCCAGCCTTGCAAAGAGCAGGGTTTTGAGAATCTGGGTGAATTGGTTTTGATTTCAATCTTGTTTCAAGTCTGCAGATTCTCATAGCTGCAGTGGTCTATTGTATAGATCAGCTATTAGAGTCCCCAGTTTATTGACCCGAAGCAAATACAAATTTGGTCAGATTTGCACAATTCCAAAATGCCAAGATATCAACTGTAAGGGGGGGGGGGGGGGGGGGGATTGGGAAGAGTACATGAATAAATTAATTAAAATCTAAAGTGTTTAAATATGTTCTTTCCATTAATATTCTAATAAAATATTTAACCCATCTTTGTAAAGTCTCATAAATTCCCCAGGTCAGTTTGTATTTGGAGGATAATGTTTTCGGATGGAGCAAGCACCTCTGTCTGAGTGGCGGGGTGAAGGTGCGTTATTGCTTTGTCGAATTTATTGCACCGTGCTGATCAACAGCCCGGCCAAATGTTCCCACACATCTGGTGACAAGTACCTGCCATGTGATAAATCAGTCTAAAGTCTACAGTATGATTTATTGGAAAAACACTAAACATACAGTTTTTTGTTTCATTATGAAACTATTTTAAATCTAGCTACATGAATTCCTCATGACACCATAAAAGACACAACGTGTTTTACACTAACAACAGTCAGAGTACCAAAGTTACATGCCGAAATTCAGTAAAACACGGAAGGGAAAAGAAAGTTAGATCACTGCAGCAATATTCCAGAATAAACAGAACTTAGCACTTAAAAGGAAAAAAAAAAAGAGTGACTAAGAATTTGTTCTTTTAAAATGTAGCTTAAAGTCACTTTAAAAACATATAGAACATAAAAGCATGTGAGCATATATTGGATCAGAGTAGTACCAGCCCCATACGGTAGATGGTAGATAATGTGCATTCTGTTACTGTATCCTAATGAGTCACTGAACTGGTTTATTGGTTTACATTTGTTGTAAATATATTGCAAATCGTATTATCCCTGCTTGTAACAAAGCATGTAATATTAGCCACGTACCAACTAAAATGCTTTCTGTCCAGCAGAGTCCAAAACATTTATTCAAAATAAAAATAAAAATGCTACTCATGGCAAACAAATATCGCATTGTCTTAATACATTAATAAGTGCAAGCTGAAATTCAACAAATCTTCTCTTTAGAGTGGGCACAAGCCCCTCTTCAAACACGTGCCCTAGAAAATAAAAAAAGGCCCTTCAGGTTTTAAAAAGGTTCAAAATATCAGGTTTTTGCCATTCTAGGGAAAAAAAAAAAAAAAAAAAATTAAAACTGAACTAGACAATGTGTGTGTTGACCAAGGACTGCACCTCCATGGAACTGAACCATTTTCTATTAAAGTCTGACCAAACCTGCAGCACTGGAGAGGAATTAGTACTTGCAGAGATCTGTAGCTTGTGTTGCTGGTTGATTTCTCAAAATGTAAAAAACTGCACAGAATATGGTTTTAATTCAATATTTGACACATCCTTTGTAGATTTTAAAAACCTTTAAAAAGTTTTATAAAATTAAAAACCAAATTCCAAAACAGAGTTAGCACATGTGTAATTAAGCAGCTTTGAGCTGTGCAACAGGACTGTAAGCCTTTGAAAACATTGGAACAAACCTTTGATCCATACAAACAAGGGGCCTGGAAGTGACAAATATCATGAGATCTAAGCTTTAAATTCGACATTGCTCAGCATTTAGTACAGTGATTGAGTGGTACATTAGCACCAAACAAGTAACCTGCTTAAAATAAAGACTGTGTTTGTACTGAAAAGTGCACAAATATTCAGCACTATATAGATTACTGTGGCACAGTGGATTTTAGAAGTACAATAAAAAGGTCATCAACCCCATAACCAGACGTATCTTCAGAGCAGGTTATTTGTTAAATCGCATTATGCATGGGTACTTACAGGTTTTGGTCAGACTTTTAGATGGCGTTTTGAATTTAAAAGTTCACCATAAAGAAATCTAGCAGTCTTTCAAGAAGGGACCACACACACAGAAATGCTAGTCTAGAATGGAGCAAGATAATAATCTCCTTGACAGAGACTTCCACAAATTCAAAAGTGAAAGGTCTTTGCCATAATGACCTTGTGCCACCTAAATAGAGCAGTGAGGCACGTAGGGCAAGGATTCAAGAGAAAACATGCCAAATATACATCAAATCGAAGAAGCCGATGAAATGTAATAAAATAATATGCATCTTCTAAAACAGTTAAACTGTTCAATAAAAAGCTAAATCCCTAAACCTAGTATTCCCCTGAAAGGATTCTGCCTAGAATGGCAGAAATACAGCAAAAAACGTACAAAAAGCCGTTTAAATTGCATCTCCCAATATCCTATAAAAACAGATCTTCACACAAAGGTTGTTCAAGTACCAAGAGTCATTTTCATTTATTCGGATTTCCAAGGAAATGGAGAGAAACTAAAGAAAAGAAAAAAAACACGAAAATCTTGCGCCGTAAGATGTTCTAACATTAGACAAGTTGTCATGAGTTCACCTATAGCAGTAGGTCTATTACTTTATTAGTGGCAGAGGGGAGGGGGGTGAAGAAGTACAGTATTACACCACACTGGCACACACAAACTGAACCAATGCATTGCAGGATATAGAGGTCATGTGTCAAATGTATTTAAACAGGACACTGGTCAGACCAATATTGATTACAATCTGTGCACAGCACATTTCAGAATATAACAGAAGACTGAAGTGGAGATCTTTCCACAGTACCCAGATTTTCCAAAGATTCTCAAAAAAAAAAAAAAAAAAAAAAAAAAAGTCACGTCCTTAACATTATATAGTTTTATATTAAAAAAAAAAAATTAAAAGTCAGGATTTGCAAACAAAGATTTGCATTCTTTCCCTCAGTTTAAAAAAAAAAAATTTGTAATCCATCTTCCCAAAACAGTAGATTAAAAAGAGCCACATTCTGTGGGTCGCAGTTCTGCAATAAGAGATGGTATATTAACCAGCCATACATTTAACATGGAAGATTAGCACTTTGTTTGTGAGGATATTTAACCTGTTCGTCAAAAGGGGGTAGTAACTGAAAAAGCTATTTAAAAAGACCTTTCAAGAAAAAAAAAAAAAAAAAAAAAAAAAGCCAGTGGAGTGTAATATCTGGTCACCAAAATGAATTAAAAGAAATGATAGATTTAAATATTAAATAATACTGACTTCCAACCTCCCCTGCCTACACGCTATTGGAAGATATAGGTATACACAAGCCATTTACCTGATTTCATACAGACTAATAACCAGCCAAAATGTGCAAGCTGAAAATCGGTTTAACAGGAAGCGATTAAATAGCAGATATTGCACATTTCCTTCCAACATTTCAAGCTACCGTGATATATTTTATACATAAAACAATAGTCTCATGATACAATGTGGCAAATCATCTGCATCAGAGATCTATGGAATGAGACTCTCAGTAAAACATTGCTATCCAGCCACGCGCCTTGCATGGAATAAGATCTGGAGTTATTTTATATTCTGATATTTCTTACCACAGGAGACCATTTTTCAAAAGCAATATATATGTTTAAAATGGCGGCCAGCTGACAAATTCACCGATCAGCTGTAGTCAGAATAACGCAAGGATATAAGTTTACCTTTGAAAATAAAATGGTGCTCATAATACGAAGCTCATATTTATTTCTCTACTTTTCATCTTACAAAAAGGTCCGTTTCCCCCACCCCAATCAGGTTATCTTGTGGATCCTGCAGTTACTGCTGGTTTTATCACTGCTGGTCACACCTGTAGTGCATTTAAGCTTGGTTTCAATATTATGGTCAGTCTTATACCCATTTTGTACCAAGTGCCGAATGAGTGCAAACAAACAATGATAAGTAGATGTGCAACGGCCAGCATGAGTAGAAAATGGGTACTGAATGGACTGCTGGAAGCTTTAGAAGCCTGAAGCAAGTGCAACAGAAAACAAATTATATACACAATATATAAAATGCACAAATGGGAGCCGTTTGGAAAATTTAGCCTAATTTACACATGAGCTTTAAATCAATTTACATACAACACTGTAACAAAAGATGATTAATGCTTCTAGATGGCTTTTTTGTTTTTACATTGTTGGGTCATCGAAATTAAGAGGTCTCACTTTTTTGTAATGTATGCCAAAACCGTCCCCTACAAAAAAAAGGGGAGGGGGGGGGGGGGGGAAGAGTGGTTTTGAGTTAAAACCCAATTAATTTCACACAAAGATAATAAATATTTATATCCAGACATTGGCAACAACCTGGGGGGGGGGGGGGGGGGATTACTCGGGAAGGAAAGGGGAAAAAAAAAGTTTTTGCCAGTGGGCAAAATACATAAGAAAGTGACAAAGGTATTAACTTAGCTGCCTCTGATAAACATGTTCTGCTTGAAGGTTTTTTTTTTCTTCTTTTCTTTCCAAGATCAAGTAAACATCTCACTTGAACAATAAATGAAAACACATAGCCAAGCACAAAAATTCTCAAAATAAATAAAAACGTAGTATCTTCAGGTTCCCTGCTAGAATCAAGCTGTGTCTCTCCTGACTGACATTGAGGACACAATCCTTGTATATAAAAAGTGGGACCGTCAGGGAGATTAAACAATCTTTAGTACAAAAAGTGAAATACACTAGATTTCTAACAGTCTTGGCCACTTCAAGACCAGTGGCACACAATTAAAATATTCAAATAGAATTGCCATATTGCATGGCATTTGTTACAACGTTTTAAAGAGGAAAATTAAAAAAAAAAAAAAAAAAAAAAAACCACAGTCCAAAAATGGAAGGTACAAAAAGACTACACAATTGCCTTAAAAAACGGCAGAGGTTATTTCAAATCATGTGCTCGACTTTCACAGAGCGATGCATTAACAAATGCAAGATCTTTAATTCAGTAGGATTCTAGGATTTAAATAAGAGTTTTGACTCTAGATTTTAGACACCCAGAGATCTGAATAATAATAATTTGCTTGCCAGGTGCACATTTAGAGTTTCAAATTCAACCACTGAATTTTTATTATTTGCATTGAGATTTTCAGATGTAACGTTTGACACCTGGCACTATGGAGATTGTATTGCTGTGAAATTGAGAGAAGATTGTTCATAAATAGTGGAATATGATGCACTTATTTTTGGTATAACAAGCCATCTAGAAGCACTGCTTTGCACCTTATTTGACAAAGTATAGAAAAAAAAAAAAAAAACACAAAACAAAACAAAAACAAGTTTCCTTGTGGAAAGAAATTCAAACAAATGGAGCACCAGCTCGTATTCAGGGTACATTCCAAAGCAGAGTGTCCATTTCAATTAAACTTTGGAGGAGGGGGGTAAAACGAAAAGATAAGGACAACAAAAAAAATTACGGCAATTTTGACAGATTAGTGTTTTCAAACCATCCAAGATTTCAGTTTTTTTCCTCCTCTTTCAAGTTTTGGTGTAGAAATATGTGCAGATGCCAATGCAGTTTCCCACATAAGTGCTTAATCCAGCAACGAACAAAGTTTTGGTGGGTTGAATTTGGTTAAAAACGAAGGTTTCCCCATGTGAACAGACAGTTCGTGCTATGGAAGCCAAAACTTTGTTTACTGTTGGAAAAATAAAGCAACTTTGTTAGTAGTTTTTTTTTTTTTTTTTTTCCCTCTTCCAGGAAATAAGTGAATCTTTTCCCCAAGAATCCTTTGGTCTTCTTTTTTTTCACCAAACCTCATGCTACCTTTCAACATATAGCAAGCCACTGGATTGGAAGTTCAGCTGACAATCATTGAAGATGCTAAATGGAGAGAAAACTGCAGTGGTATATAGTTTCTCTAGCCACCTACTCCTTGGGTGTTTAAGAGACTTTACAGAAGCCTCAAAGCAAGAGGCTTCAACATCTAGAAAGAATGCGAGGCATCACGACAGATTTCAAGTTCCTTGGGAGGAGTCTGGTGAAATTCTCTTCCAATTGTCCGTATTCCTTCCCTGCACCACAATGAACAGTGCAAGTGCACAGCTGAACTGTAGGTAGCACCAGGACACCTATGTTTAAGTTGCCGTCTTTCTGCTTCTAGGCCTCTTTGATTCACATTCACTTCTTGTGCAAAACAAGCAGTCTAAGTAGAAAGAATGCCCTCTTAGTTCTAATAAAAACCTGTAGAAAATAGCCACATTTGCAAACGCTCTTCCAAAGATTTATCTGCAGAACGAGGGCATCTGTGCGTAGACTGGATAAGCAAGCCTGACGTTCAGGGCATCATTGTGTTGTACTAGGGATGTATGCTGGTAATGGAGGACTAATTCCTTTAGTGTGCTGTACAGATTATATGGCTCTGCAAACCCATAGCCTCGTGAAGTACTGTAAATGACACAGTGCTTAACACCCCCGTCAGCCCTAAAAACAGGGGGGAAAAAAAACAAAAAAACAACCATAAATAGAAGGCAAGAGAATAGAACATAAAAACCCAACATCATAGTAATTGATTAAATCTTTGCAATAAATACAGGCATTACTAATTTTCTGGTTGATGTTGGAATTGTTTGGAGTAATTTTGCTAAAATTTGAGGCCTTGAGCAGAGGTGCCACTACTTTATTTTGTTGATATACTTATACATCCAAGAGATATGCGAGTGCAAGCTATGGCACCAATATAAGTACCATATTTAAAAAAAATAAAAAAATACAAATTAAGGTGGTAAAATCTACCTTTTAAACTAGAGGGAATAAAAAAAAAAAAAAAAAAACAAAACACACTATAACCCTTCTACAATATATGTCAGAAGGGGGGGGGGGGGGGCAGGTTTACAGGACACCTAAGCACTCAAGTAGCCAATAAAAAAGATGGCACAAAATGTAATCCAAAAAACAAACTTACACAACAGAACATGCATAGCACCCCTTCTTGCTGCTCTCACGGATTAGAAACGCTCCGTCTGGCTTTCCACCCAGTAATTCTTCTGCCTGTGGACGGTTAAGGTCGCCAACAAACCAGGTCTTTTCATCATAGTGTGGAAGGCTGTCCTCATCCTCACTCACAAAATAGGTACTGGAATAAACAAAGCCAAGAGTCAAACAGTATTCATAAAGAAGATATATAAAATCACTAGAAGGGGATTAAAGTTACTTGCACTGGTTTGTGCTGCACAGGTGAGGAATATTGACATGTGGAGCACAAGGGACTTGGGTACTACTTGTCCACAGTACAGGAATCATGTAAAGGTGATTTAATAGATGTCACTTACTCATCAATATTTTCATTTGTGATCCCAAGCCAGTCATTCATTCGCTTCTGCCTCACTCCTTTGTGATTAAGCCAACTGTGTAGAAAAGATAAACCATAAGTTTCACTGAGAACAGAACACCTTCGATTCACAAAAAGAAATCCACACAGTACTTAGTGCATAGAGAATGCATGATTTGGAGTTTGTACCCATTAATCACATGTATTAAAGACCCATCTCTGTGATACTCTGGTATACACAGCAATGTTTATTACAGAGAATATGGTTTTGATCAGCATGGGAATCAATGAACCCAAAGAAGCCTGTGCAGTACACTGATCAAGGCTTGTACAGTGAGACTATTCAGGGCTATTACAGTTCAGTACATATGAATAGTATGACCATAACATTTAGACCAGTAGAAACATATCTATATGGCACAATGGAGAAAGATCTCTAGTCTGTCAAATGCAGGTGAGGAGATGTATAAAGACATGAGAACATTCTGACATATACAATCCAAGGTACTCACACAATGTACTGATCCCTAATTTTTCGTAGCTGAATAAGGTCAGGCTTTATACTGTTCATCTTCTTGTCGATTTCTCGGTTGTCTAAAGCTTGTTTCTTCAAGTCTTGTTCCAGGCGCAATTTGCTGTCATGAATTTCTCCCAAACGAGATTTTAATTTTTCAAAGTTTATCATTATCCTGAAATTTAAAAAAAAAAAAATATATATATATATATATATATATATATATATATAATATTATATAAAAATGTAATACAATTTGAACCAAAAGCATCATCTATAACTTATTCCTTAAATAGACAAGCAGGCCAGGATTAACAACCACTTAAGGGAAGCCTTGTCTTCGGTTTCCATGCAGAATATAAGATGTGGACAGAGTCTCTTGGCCTGCTTAGTGAAGGAAGCTGGAGCTTTGCATACAGTCTATGCACAGTAGAATTTTAATTCTGCCAAGAAAACTGGGGAATGCCATAGAGACCTCCACAGCCCCTCCAGGGAAAAGCATTAGGGAAATATACATCTAGGGACCCAATCCATATAGAGATCATCTCTACGGAGGGATTTGTTTGTCCCTTTAAATAAACCAACTGTGAGAACAAGGAAATATTTTGCACTAAGAAGGCAGCAGAATAAGTAGGAGATTTTGCAGTCATTACCTTTCAATTTCTTTCTCATTGCCCTCCCTGCGAAATCGCTCCATGTATTCTTTACTATAACGTTCTTGTGTATGGCACTGCTCCTCAAATATTTTAATTGTTTCATTAAATGCTTCAATCGCAGTCCTCTTCATCTGAATTTCCTACAAAAATAAAAATACATAGCACCAGGTTAAAAGGATGCTCAATATTAAAAACAAAACTACTTCAACCAGCGGTTTGCCATGACTGCTCAAGTCCTCTTGGATGCCAGACATTCCTGCTGCAGGGTAATGAAGGCGTAATTGCCGCATGCGCTGCCTCTAACATGGCAAAATGGCCCTGATCAGTTTTAACTTCTAAAAACCCCAGAGCACAGCATGTTCCATCTTTTCATCAATCCCTTTTACTTATCAGTAAACATTTATTTCCATCAGTCCATTGTTGATAATGGGTGGGCTGATGACGTAAAAAGGATCCCAAAGTTGCCAGCCCTCCCCAGATATGGCAAATACTGGAACTGCACTCACACAAAGCATACATTATACAGATTGTACACCAGCAGAGGGTGAGGTTATGTTTAAAGCTTTTCTGCCATGTTACCTGGGATGTTTTTGTATACTTGTCATATAGTTCATCATATTCTTTGCTTTTATCCTGGTATTGGCCATGATATTCTTGAAGTTTCTTCCCCACGGCATCAATATTATCCTCTTTAACCAGCTGATCCTATGCAAAGTTACAAAGTAAACGGTTACTTCAAAACAATACAATGTAGTCTGTATTTAAAGTGAATAAGATTCACATAATATATAGTCAACTTCACTCACTGCTAAACAAAAGCTTGATGTCAGGGCAGGATATCCTCCCAGCTGTTACACAACCAAATATGCAACACCTCCCCCATGACGTACCCCACACACGTATGTGCACTGTGAGCATCTTGCACTATTTTACCGGTGGCAAGCAAGAGTTCTTGGCCTCAATCGACCTAGTGTGAAATCAAACCCATTCACTAAAAAGTTCAGGGCCAAACGGGATGGTCAGTAAGTCCTGCTATTCAATTATGTCTCCAGTACAGAACATGTAACCCCCCCCCCCCCCCCCAACACACACACACACACACACACACACACACACACACATCTTATTTCCTCACCTGCTGATACCTCGACACGGGATACAATAGCTTTACATCAAGTTTGGGATTATACTGGGCCAGAGATTCGTGTCTGTAATGGTTTATCAGCTCAACAACCGAGCTAAACGTCAGTGGATCAGAAAAGCCATATTTGCCATCTTGATGGTAAATCTTTATGAGTTTGTTATTGCCGCACTTCCTAAAATAAAAAACACACCAAGAGTAATGTGAGACGTTAGAACCGGGACACAAGGACCACCAAATCACACGTCAAGATAGATACAGAACATGAGAGGGCCCGATTATCTCTGTATGAGAAGGAGAGAGGCCTATAATGACCTTATATACTGACTGGCACTCACCTTAATGTCAGAGTATAATCTCCTTGCATTTTCGTGGATGCATCGCGGACCAGAAAAGTTCCATCGGGCATATCCCGTAGCTTATCATTTACCTCTTCCCTGTTAAAAAAAAAAAAAAAAAAAAATGAACTTTTAATGCAGGATAAGATCATTATATAATCACAAAGTCACATAAACAGTCCTCTTATTCCTGGAGCATTATCACAGATATCTGAACACTACACATATATGTCAGGACAACACTGTCAGGCCACCTTTTAACAGCACCCACTGAATACATTAAGGGTCTGTTTTAATTTGATACAAATCACGCAAGTGGTATACTTTGGTCCTAAGATAAATGCATTTTCACTTTATTGCGTGAGTACCGTGTTTTTTTTCTGCATTTCTGTTTTAATTTGATAGTATAAAAATAAATAAATAAATAAATGTATGACTATCCAATGGACACCAGCAATGAAACACTTCACCTGGACAGGACTTAGGGCCCAAAACGTACTGTTACTGAATGCCCTCTCCCTCAATGCAACTCTAGATTTGAATGAAGTGATTATTAAATCACCAGTAGACAATGTCAGCTCAGCAGTTTATGGCTCACAGGAAACATTTATAGAACATAAGTTATAGAAATGAAACAAACACATTAGCCAATATTCATTAGTACCTCGAGATGTCTCCCCAGTACCACTCTGCATCCTGGAGAGAAGCGCTCTCCTTGCTTCCGCTAGTAGACAACGGTGTCATTGATTTTGGTGATTTAGGAGGAAGTGCTGCAAAAGAAGGAGAGATTGCCATTTTCAGGAGTCTGTTTTTGTTAATGGTTTCTATAAAGAGGACTTAAAGCTGAGGGAAAAAACCCAACTGGGATAAAATGGCAATGTGAAAAGCAGACGTGTAACTTGTGCCCAATCCTTGGCATCTGAGCAGCTTTGAATTCCTATTGGCCACGTTATCTCATAGATATTCACAAGGTAGAGCTCACTGGGAGCCACGTCCAGTCCCCTCAGTAAATACTCTGCAGGTCTAAAGCAAGAACAGTTTATTTCTGCATCTTTCCAAATATAGATGATCGTGCAAAAGGAGATCGCACACACAAAAAAATATATTAGTTTATGCTTTTTTCCTAGTGCCTTCTTGGTACCTTCTTGGTGCAGCTTAAAAAAATACAAATAAACATACAATTCTGGAAATGGTGCAGTTTATCACAAGCAAGCTCCATTTTTTTTTTTTTTTACAACGAGCAGGAGATTTGGTTCTAATTTTATAATTCTAATATATAAAACCATTATATAAAAAAAAAAAAAAAAAACTAACAGAGGAAAGGTCTGTTCCGTAACGTCTCCGTCTCAGCCTTGCAACCTATCCCCATAATCACTTGCCAAACCCCTTGCACCATTACTTCCACAACAAATGTATATTGCAGATTCCTTGCTTTGCATCTTTGTCAACTAATGTGCAACTATTAGAAAACAAGTATAAATACTTATCAAGTCATAAAACAAAAAAAGTGTATACCAGGAATTCCTTCACAAGTGAACATTGTTTGAGAGACTTCCAATACAGATACACAAAAACATCCACACAACAAGTTACACTTTTATACAGTATAACTTCGGGTTATATAAATGCTTGGAAAGCATCTAGGCCACATACCCCACTGAAAGTAACGGATGAAGCCATCATACACACAAGTCCTTTCCTAGGAAAAAAGTCTATGGCAATATAAGAAGACTGAGCAATAATATAAATCATACTTACAAAAAAAAAAAAAATATATATATATATATATATATATATATATATATATATATATATAAAAAGTTAATGAAAAGCAGACATGATCTTAAAGTGATTTTTTGCAGTTGGAATTCCTTTTTGCAGGCTGCTTGGCACACAATCCACACATCTTGCTCGGCTATGTATGGTCAAGCAATAGATTTGCACTGAAGTGGATATCCTATAGCCTGCTCGTTAGTAACCCTAATCCTCCACCCCCCTTTCTCCTCCACAGCACTCTCCATCCAACCTGATTTCTGTTCTAAATCCCAAATCAGACGCTGTTGGCAAAAACTAATCTCTGAATGGAGACAGAGCGTTGGCCAATCAGAGCGCAGCAAAGGAATCGTATGTTACTGACGCGGAACTGCAGAAAGTAGCTGTGCGGGGAGGAGCAGCAGGTAGTTTTAGCAAAGCTTCTGTGCTCTGCAAAAATGGATTTCAGCTCGGTCGCTAGGCAATTGAGAAAATGCATGATATTCTAATATATTTACAGAAAGACACCCAGCCCCTCGCTCCCTAAACTTGCAGGCTCCAGAAACTCATTAGTACATTACAGTCGGGTGAATGGAAACCTTTACAGAAAAAATAATGACATGACGGAGGTAAAGGGGCAGGTGCTGCTTAAAGAATAAGAAAGGAATAACGGACGGATCGTCCTTCTTGGGAAAAGTTACGTGGTTATTAAAGAAAAAAAAAAAAATCTACCCTGTAACTAAAGTATTAACGTCCCAAGAGGGAATACAATTTCCATATGCAAATTAACAGAGACAAGTCAGGTAACAAGCTTAACAGTTTGCTGTACCAATTGTGTCCTGCACTGAAGCGGTTAAAAAAGTAGGGGGGGGGGGGGGGATTTGAGTTTTAATGAAATAGTCGCACTCTGCACACCTGGAAGTAAGAGAGGTGAAAGCCAGCCTTGTTAGTTCAGGTTACTGGCTAGAGATCCACAGAGCATTCAGTGGAAGCTGGATGTTTGTAAGAAGTATGGTAAACCACATGAAAAATAAAAAGCACAGGATCAAAAAGAAAAGACCTGCCAGGCATACTGCACCAAATGAAAGCATTGCCAATTGCCAAGTACAGCCTTGGAAGAACTTATGGAACTCACTGACCCGGGTTCAAACCAATACTGTGCAATCTGCCGCCACCCCAAAAAATGAAGGAAAAAAATATAACAAATTTGAACAAACTTGAAAAGCTGAGCATGAAATATATGCAAGGGAAACAATATACCCCTAATGCCCCTTCTGGGAAGAATGTAGAAGAAAATCTGCTAATGCACATTTGGCAACGATGAAGACAGCTTAAGTTTACTTTAAAATGAATACTGCTTGGAAGAGGTTACTGAAACCCCCAAAAATGGCACTCATTCTGACTGTAGAGCTTCAGATTGGAGGAAGTTTAGCATAAGAGGAACAGAGTTTTTTATGCAAGATCAGGATTAGCACCTTAAATCTGATGCATTCTAGCTGCTCATCTGACATGAGATGTACATGGGAGTTATTCACGGGAATAATCGCACATAGATCACTTGGTACAATTTACTGGAAGCGCCAGTGGCACGCGCCACAGTTAACTCCATAAGTGCCAGCAGCGCCACATTGCAAAGCTTTGTTCACCTATTTGTACAGCATACAGGTGCGATATGGAAATAGGGGGTCACCAAATGTGACCCTTCTACCACCACCACTGCCTCTAGCCATTTCAGGGAAAAGGTCCTGCAAAAACCCAATGGAGGCTGCTCAATGATTCACTGGGAAGCTACATATCTATAGGAGAAGTCTCCACACAGAACACAATAAGGTAACATAACTACAATAGTGTAAGGAGGGGGTGGATCTCATTATTCCTCAAAGTCATAAAGGCTTTTAACAGGACTACCATAAAAACCCATTCTATCCCAGCAGCCACAGCTCTACATAGACCTGCAGCATGAAGTCATCGGGAAATACAGCTCAGGCAGCGACAGGGTTAAAGCGCCGCTTTCATGACGTAACTAGAACAATGAACAAAAGCGGCAAAAAAAACATAAGCATTTAATACCTTCAGCTGCAAATAGAGATGTTTAAAACACATACAACCAGCTGGGCACATTACTGCGCAATAAGGGGGGTACATTTATTTAAAAAAAAAAGGCTTGCACGCTTTTTGCTGGGGAAACAACACAAACTGCTATGGGGCATGCACTGAATATCTAAATGATTCGCAAAATCCCAAAATATACAATAAATTCCCACTACAGTTTGTGGACATTAACTACAAGCAGCTGTGCCCCCCCCCCTGTATTAAATAATATTCTGGCAACAAACAGAAGTCATATCCAATGCAAGTTTAAAACAAAAGAAGGAAAGGACATTCAGCATTGCTAACCTTACTTTGTCTACAGATCTGATACTCTTCTTGCCAAATACAACAAGGCCTGTGCACGTCTGACCCTCGATTCCTACAGTGAGCCGTCCAGAGACAGTGCTGCCAAGTGACAGTCTGCACATATTGGCATGTAGCGGGTTAATCTAGAAGTCTGTAATGCTCTGCTCACATATTAACCCAATCATGCACAACACACTGCTGAACTCTCACAGTCAATTAAAAAAAAAAAAATGAGTGACTTAGAATTTAAATTAAACATGTATAAAAGGGGAGAAAGAATAAAATATATATTCAAATGCAGACTACATAGTACATTAGCAGGCAGAAACAATGTAAAGTAGACATAATATAAAGCGCACTTTACTGCCATCTTTGCATGGGTACAAAGGAGCTGACATAAGAAGGGTATTGAGTCTGAATCTGCGTACAATAAACCTAATGCTGTGCAGCCTACAGATCTTACTAACCATCACTGTCTGAAATAAGACTATATATAAAATCAGCCTGTATAGGACTATATAGCCCAAACAAAGGAATCCAACAATAGAATGGATCAAAGTTAATTATTAAAGTAGTGTTAGGGGGCAGTCCTAAGTATACAAAGCATAAGGAGAGCTAATTTATAAAAATCACAGACTATAAAATAGTGATTAAAAAGGTTAGGAAAATAAAGTGTATATATATATATTCTGCATTAACCACTATGCAATGCAGGACCTTTCAGCACCGAACAGGTTTCATGATCATTGCCAACTACAGAAGTCAGATCTATATGTCTAAATGAGCAGGGGATAAAAAGGGCACAAAAAAGATTTCCTCCCAAACAGTGTCAAGAAAATAAATAAAAGAAAAGCATAGGAATTAGAAATATGCAACATAAAGACAGTGCAGTGAGGATGAAACCTAATCCCCAGTGCTGGGGGATCTGACTGACAAGTGCACACCCCCTTTGGAAAAGGAGAAAATGAGTGAGAAGAAAAAAAAAAAAAAAAGGGGATAACAGTCCTTGTAATATGAAATAATTAGAAATAAGCATCAGATCTGGAATAGAACAGACTGATGGTATTTGGGTTATGGACCATCTCTTATGGTTACTTGAACCAGTAAAGTCCAAAGGAAAAAAATACTGCTACAGAAACCCCATGGGGTCTCACACTGGGGTCAGCATCAGATGCAGGAAAGTGACAAGTCACATCCACCAAGAGCAGCTGCAAGTGCAAGAAAAACCTGCATATTACCCTGTGCATGGGAGAAGTGGGTTTGACAGGCCTGTCAATCATAGAGTGTAATAAGGCAAAAAAAAAAGCTGCCATCAGCCAGGCATGGGGAAGTGGTGTCTACCCAAGGTACAATGGGGGGAGCACAGTCAAGAGGCAGAAAGTGACAATGGAAGGACAAATCAAAAATCCCACAGAATGCAACAAACCAACACTCACTCAGCAACCCACCAGACCCCCCCCCCCCCCTAACATCACTCAGCCCCCCCAACATCACTTAGCAAACCCACCAGCACCCCAACATCACTTAGCAACCAGCAACTGCCCCCAGCATCAGTCAGTAACCCCACAACTACCCCCTCAAAACACAGAAATACCCCAAGAATCACCCAATAACCCCGCCCCCCCACTGAAAAAAAAAAGTAAAAGCAGCAGAGGATTCATTACCTGGAGGATCCATTTCAATATAAAAGATGAGCTCGGTGGAATAAGGCATCATAACTTCCCTCCAGTCTGCGTCATCCTGCTCCATATTCCACACAGTGTTATACATGATCCGATCCCTGGCCGCCACCTGACTGACTTCATACACCCCCTGCCCCCTGTGCAACTTCAGTCCTAGTGCTGAGTGGGCTTATATATAAGTATATATAGGCTGCGACTAATATAATGCACAGAGTGTATAATGGTGGCAGCTCTAGAGGGAAGCACTTGTGAAGTAACAGCAGCTGTGAGGGTAGATGCCAGCTCTACTCTCTGCTCCCCTCTACGACTTGCAGCCGATTACATTTCATTTTAACAGCAGCGTGCGCCAACCGGCAAACTGCCGGAATCTACCACCTCCGGATATCAAGGGGGGACTAGTGAAACAGCTGAGGTAATAGGCAGTTATTAAGTGAGCTATAAAAAAAAATATCGTGTTTTCTTTCTAAGGTTACATGCAGTAATGAGATGTCAGGCATAGTCCAGCTTGACTTTTCCTTCGGTTTTATGGGCTCTCGGCTTATTGGCTTCATCTGGTAACCCCCTCCAACAGTCAGGTAGAAGTGCCGAGATGGTACATTCCAAAAGCTGGCAGTAAGCCAAAGCCGTTAGACAGAGGAGATAGGCGAGAGGCGGGGGAAGGAGGAGACTGTGTGCAAACGACGGTGCCAAAGGGGGATTGGCTGGAGGGGTGGCGCGTGAAGAGAACGGGGTATCATACAGGGGGAGGGAACTGAGTGGGAAAGGGGTTGGTGGGCGGAGCTAGGGTGTCTTTGTCTGCCTGGAGAGCGCGAGAGCTTCGCAGGCATCCGCGCTGCCCTTATACCTTTTTTTTCGCTGGCAGCCAATCGGTGGAAAGGGAAGCCGGCTGGCCCTTCGCCGATTGGCTGTTGCAGTTACTAAGAGGGACAAAGGGAACGAGAAAGAGCTATTGGGAAGAGAGCGAGTAACAGAGAAAAGGCTTTAAAGTGACAGAACCGGTATATATTTTGAGGGGGGAAAACCGCCTGAAACAGAAAGTATTGCTAACACGAAAGGGATTTTCTTCTTCTTATCAGTGGTATTTCACTTACGAAACATCTGCACCACCAGCTGACACCTCTGTCAGAAAAACCCCTAGTGTAAGATCCCCTTCAGGGGCTAATTCAGAGGGCATCACGGACTGCTGACCATACACAATGCCATATTTATTTCTGATATATATTTACATACCATACATCAATATATATATATATATATATATATATATATATATATATATATATATAAATATATTTTTAATAGAAATATATATATTTCTAACACTGTTATATAACCCATCAGTAGGTAAAATACCTAACCAAGAATGTCTATGGCACAATAGCCTGTGATTGTAGAGGGTGACAGCATTTATAACAGGAGGAAGCATATAAAACATAACATACACCCATAGGACATGTCAGCCCCATCCATTCTGCCTATACATCTTCCTGATATAAAATCCTCAGAAGTCATTTTCTCCCTGGTCCTTAATTTAGGTCCAGGATAGCCTTATGTGTACCCTGTGCCTGCTTTAACTCCTTCATGTAACCTCTACCACTCATTCCACGCATCCACCATCCTCTCTCACTGAAGTAATGCTTTCTGAGCACCAATTAACCCCTTGAGGGCATGGAGGCTCTCATTGAGAAAGTTAATCAGGGATCAGATTGAGACCATCGCTTTGTACATTGCCCATCAAGTAAAACGCCTGTAGGGGAATGATGGGAATTGTAACCCAAGAACCAGGGTTGTGTTTTTCCTGGGCACGCTGGCATGTTTTTTTTTTTTTTACAACCTTTTGGAAAAATAGTTGCTTATAGGTTACCCTCGCTGGGAGGCTGCACCTTGCCACTTTGAGGGTCGTGTCTGATCTACTTTTAGCAATACGTTTTAATGTTGAAATACCTTGTCAACAAAAATCCAAGATATTGTGAGTTTCTGCAGATTGCTAACACTTGAACCTGCAGATCTGCTCCCATTTCTTAAGCTCAGTTTAGCTTCACTATGATGGTGGGTGATTTGTCCCTTGCAAAAAAACGGATAATAAATCCGGTCACGTTTGCAGTTTGAACAAACCTACACTCTGAATGCCTGCAACAAGTGCACATGACCTTAGAGGTCCAGGATTTTACAGGCAGATATTACATAAGCAGTGGTGGATGCATGGACTAACCAACCGGTAGAGGTTGTCTTGGACAAGAGACTAGAATGTTGTAACTGCAGTGGGTTCTTCAGTAGTGTGTCTTCCACAAGGCAAACAAGGCACTCGCCTAGGGCGGCACTTTGCCAGAGGGCGGCACTTTGCCAGAGGGTGTTAAAGCACACTTCTGGTGCGTCAAGCATTTTCACTCCCTCCCCCACCTTTCAGCATGTTTTAGCTCCTTCCAATTAACCGGGGGGATGGGGGCATGTAAGGGACGTGGTGGGGGTATGAAATGAGGGTGATGGTCGCATGCAATGGGGGTGATGGAGCATTTAGTGGGTGATGGGGGCATGTAATTGGCTAATTGGGAATTTAATATGTGTGCAATGTGGGTGATGGGGCATGTAATGGGGTGATGGGGCATGTCATGGGTGTGCAACGTGGGTGATGGGGCATGTCGTCGGTGTGCAACGTCGGTGGGGGGGCGTCCGAATTTTGTCTGCCTAGGGCAGCACAAAACCAAGATACACCACTGGGGTTCTTACCAGTCAAGATATTTTGGACACAAATGGGCTGGCTTTGTATGTGCTCTGGTGTGACATGTTTCATTTATATAATTGACCTCATCATTGCAAGATGTTTACATTGGACTTCCCGCTACGCTCACAGAAATCATTACTGCGCATGTTTTCCACTGCGATATTTACTGTACTGCGCCACCTCTCTGAAAATCCCCGCAGATAGTGTCAGAGAATATCGGAATCTCTAATTCCCCAAATAAAATCCCATTTATTTCCTCAAAAAGCAATCTGCAATTTTGTGAATAATTGTTTTTTTTTTTTGTTCAGTCAGATTTGTCGCTGGGAAATATGACACAGAGGAGGCAGGTCCTGAAGAACACTCCTAAAAATACAAGCTTATGGTGCCAGAGGTGAGTTCTGATATTGTCTGTGCCCTCAAGGTTATGGGAGTCACAAAAATGCCAGTACTGGGACACGTACAATGGATGGAGTGTTTCACCTTCGCCAACTTCACCCTATGGTTGAGGGGAAAAGATGTGCAGCGGGACAGTTGGCTGGTATGTTATTTCCATGTTTCCCACAGGTACTAACAATACTGCATATGGATATACAACAGATCACAAGTACTGTTCCTGATACCCTGTCACCTTAGAAAAATAAGTTGGCATTCCTTCTAAGTGGGCCTCGGAGCATTAGCTCCAATCAGGAGTTATTTAAAGGACAACTGTAGGCAGAAATTAATTTATGTTTAATTAAAAGATGGCAACAATTGTAGGCATTTTAAAAAGAATACAGTAAAGTAACTTACCGAGCTTTTTTCCTCCTTAATGATTTATCAGGGAGAAGACATTTTGTTTAGAATCTTGGGTCAGATGTAGGAAGATCTGACTCCAGATTCTAAACATGTCAGCCTCCTGCTACAACAGTCAATGTAACCTTTCAATTAAACATAAGTTAATGTTTGGCTCCAGTTGTTCTTTAAAATACACAAACAACAAAATGGATACATTCAACACTCTTTTGAGTAGTTCCGCATAGACAAACGCAAATGAGAAAGAGCATTGCGGCGCAATCTGCCGATAATAAAGTCGGAGTATCATGAAATGGTTGGATCATCAGTAACTCACATTACCGAAGGCCAGAAAACCTCCTTGGAGTAGATTATTTGTTCTCTAATCATAATGAAAGGATGTGGTCATGCTACAATAATCTACAAAAGATGATGTTCTTACAAAATATATATCTTAGAAAAAGAAAAAAAATCCCTCCTGAAACAAATAGATAAACAAATAAACTTTATAGCAAAAAACTGTATTAATGAATATAAATTTAAAATGTGAAAATTTTTAATCAACAGAAATGAAAAAAAAAAAGTATTACATTTTTACAGAGTTTGCATGTTTGGTAATGTTTTCTGTAAGAGAATATCTTTTTTTTAAGTTGGCAAAAATGTTTTGTTTAAGTGAAAGACTGGATCAAGTGTAGCCATTTTACATCGAATGCTTTAATAAAAGAATACAAATAGGTATTGTTATGGAGTTCTGTTTCCTTATGTAGCACTACCAGGGGGCTGACATCTTGTGTCCAGTGTGGAGACCGACCCACAGACCAAGATTCTAAACAATATGTCCTTCCCCTGATAGAGCCATACGGACCGAAGAGGGCTCAATAAGATGCTTTATTTGTATTCTTTCATTAAAGCATTTACATTTTAAATGCCTACACTTGATACAATCATTCAGTTAAACATAACTCAGTTGTTTTTTTAGTTTTTTTTTTTTAAAAAAAGGGTCATTTGTCTTACAATCTATTCAAGTAAAAGACTGCTCATTTAGTTACCATCGTCAGGATCAAGCACCATTAAGTCTCTGTATGGCCTGCACTAATGTCTGCCAATAATAAGTTAATACTTGTTACAGCATGCAGACGTCCTTTAAAAGCCAGAGAAACAATTAGAGACTCCCTTTGGAATCATCCCATTTGAAAGTCAAGATTATAGGTCTTCATGTCAGCATGTGTGCTCAATAGGCTGTGAATCTTTCCAGGTAGGGCGGGCTTTGCACACCGACATTTACTGATCTGGGCATTTAAAGGGACAGTTACACCTACAATGTTCCACAAAAAAGAAAGATCAATGTTATAACAGGTATCACTTTGTTCCTCAACACTTCCTATGTCCCAAAAACTTTAAATAAGATGTAGTTATTGCTACAGAAACATGTCTTGTCTATCTGTCCAAGCTCCGCCTAATTGGATGGCACTGAATTTCAGTTTTAAAACTACAGGATAAGCGTATTTTTATTTAAAATATATGTACTTATTTTAACGAAAAACAGGTGCATGTGACACCTGTCCAACATACAGAAAATAAACCAGAGGCCAAACCTATTGGAACAGTATTTACTGTAACTATTTCAAGTATCCGATTATCAAATCAACACAAATGGATGTGTAATAGTTACAACTGTTGAATTTCTTTCTTCAAATCATCATATTTCACGATCAATAATAACCTCGATTAATATTCATTTCTTACACCATCTCTTCTTGAGTTCTCCAGGTCTACATGGATCCTGACGTGTAGCTTACTGTGTGCCCTTGTACAAAGAGCCCAGCAGACCCGTGTGTTATTCAATACACCACAAAGACATCTCTTTTTGCTTTACATGGAAGATTTCAGCTTCATTGATCCTACAGACCTGAGCCAAAACTGAACGATGACCTCATCATAGCGGTCTGGACGACAAATGCACGCCCTCTCCTGTGTCATGGGTTTGAATTTGCCACACATTTGTGTCTAGTGTTAGGAACAGAAGAACTGCACAAAAACCCAAGTTGATTAGGCAGCATCAAAGAGAGAGCGTTCTTAAATGTCATGATTCATCAATTACTTTTACTTTCACCAAATATTCCTTTTTTTTGGTGAAATTATAAATACAGGGGTGAAATTATAAATACAGGGGTGAAATTATAAATACAGGAGGGAAATTATAAATACATGGGTGACATTATAAATATGGGGTGAAATTATAAATACAGGGGTGAAATTATAAATATGGGGTGAAATTATAAATACAGGGGTAAAATAAATACAGGAGGGAAATTATAAATACAGGGATGACATTATAAATACAGGGGTGAAATTATAAATACAGGGGTGAAATTATAAATACAAGGGTGACGTTATAAATACAGGAGTGAAATTATTATATGCGGGTGCTTTGCTTGTGAAACCCCCCCCCCACCCCAACTTTTTAAATAAAATTGTCCAAAGAAAGATAGACATGTGTCTAAATAATCACTTGTACCATAACGCTATATTATACTCTTTCCTGCCTGGTAAATCTGAAGGCTTAAAGTCTAGTGAACATTTAAATCTGGGCAATGAGGCTTGATTTTCATATATATATATTTATATGTGTGTATTGCTACGTGACTGAAAATAGGTGATGATGCAATTGGTATCGCCAGTGAAGAAGGCAAAAGTCAGATATCCGATGAATTAACCATTTGACTGAAAGGAAGGAATGTGATGGGTTAAAAAAAAAAAACATTAGCACAGAGACAATGCACAATAGCGAATAACTGTATAGAAGAAGCAAGTCCTAAAAAATCCCCAGAGAGCAGTCTATTAAAGCACAGAGTTTATAAATGATAAAAAGAAGAGTATAGTTATCATTTCCAGGTTACTTGTCATTTGAATTGACATTAAACACAAGGTGACGTATGTGAAATGAAACTAGAGATTGTAACATTCCTCCCAAAACAAACACAATGGACACATCAAGCACCATAGCGATGGCCAGTGATACACAGGTTATTAGACAATCTTCCCAATGTATAATCGAGCCGCATGCATTTTTACCCTGTGGAACGACTGCTAGGTAACATTTCCCCCGATGGTATTTCTCTGATCGCATTCCATAAATAGGGATGATGTCATTGCTGAAAAGATGCTGATGCCTCCCCTCTATGTCTGCTTAGCAGCACAGTCACAGAGCAAATGCCAGGATGTGATACTTACTTTGTGATATCATTTTGCACATAGAACAAGCTTTCTTTTTTCCCCTTTTTTCTTCTCCTTCTAGATTTAACCCTTTGAGTGTCAGTGCGCTGATAAGGCCGCCCCTCCCCCCCCCCCCCCTTCCCCCTGAAAATTAAAGGTTCAAAGGACAGCTGCCGGCAAAAAAAATAAGTTATGTTTAATTGAGAAATTTATCAAGCGTAGGCATTTTAAATAGAAATGCTTTATTGGAAGAATACAAATACATATTAAGTCATCTTTTCTCTGTAGATCTCTGTCAGGGGGCAGACATGTTGTTTAGAATCTTGGTTTAAATCTACCTTCGTCTGACCCATGATGTCACCTCCCAGATACAAACAAAGAGGGCACAATGAGTTTTGCTTGTATTGTTTCATTAAAAAAACAATTCTATTTAAAATTATTTTTTTTTGCTATCCTTATAAGACTATTTCAAGAAATATAACCAGTTATCTCTTGATTTCATATGTTAACAGTGTACATACATTAACACTATGTTTGTGCACAGTGTATCAATTTAACATAAGAATTCTCTTTCAATGTCATTGTCATGGGCCAGATGCCTGTATGATTGTCTGTTACGACTCAAGCTGGATCATCCAATAGGCAATTGCCCAGGGGCCCCAGTGATGTTGGAGGGCCTGTCAAGGCGATCAATGTATGGACAAGCTTAATCTCAACAGCTTCAAGTTGAATTCATACATCTAGAGCCCCGGTGTCCATCTGCGGCCCTCTAGCTGATCTTGGACTACAACTACCATAATTATCTGTCATTCTAGAAAGTTAATGGGGAATTATGGGATTTGTAGTTCAGCGTCATCTGGAGTCCAATCAAACTATAAGAGGTTCGTTTTCTTTTTAAATTTTGTCTGCTGCTGTTTCCGCAGTCTGCTACCTGTGGACACAGCAGCAATAATAACTTAGAATTAAAGGTTCCTTGTGGCCATGTTTGGGCCTACGCACCTAGCTTACAGGAAAAAGCTTGTAAACATCACTATAGACCTACATTACCACGGCCTAGCTAGATACCCAAACGGACTAGCCGTTTCTTGCTGCTTCTGAACCATTAACATGTGTTTCTTTTAATTACACCCATCCTTTAATGAAGGTGTGATACTTAAACAGAGCTTAACCTGCACAATTTCCAGCGTGCCAGTTCTTCCTGGTGGAACAGGCCAGGTACCCTGATTATAGATACAAACATATGTTAGTAGTAAATAATATTTATTTGTTACACAGGCAGGAGCTTAACCCTGTGCCCGGGGCACTCAGCTATGACCTTTCCGTGTAATAATATGTAATATGTATGGATTGGGGAGAAGACGGGGAGGCGAGAAGACATTTTACTTGTATAGAACGACTGATTTACAAATAATTCAAAGACAAGTTCTAGAAGGAATGGCTTCTTGCAGAAGAGAGGGCTGAATGGCAGTTATTTCGGTGTATGTGTATATATTTATATATGCACACATACTTGGTGCAGGGGTGGTGTGCGAAAATTCATCCTGCGTCACCTATTTATCTGTACTCCTCCTGTTAGGGTCTGCAGGGACCCTGAAACAAGTACTTTTTATAGTGCTCTATGTTAAATAATCCCAAAAGTCAGGAGCTAGCAGAGTTTTCTGGAGCTGCGTCACCTTGATTTATGGAATTTATCAGGTTTGTTTCTGGGATTTGTGCTACAATCAGGTTTGTTGACGGGTTAATTCAAGTCTTGCCAAGTTTAAACTATACATTGCCCCTTTGGCCCATGTTGCAGCTGCAATATTTTTAATGTATGTACATGTGATTTATGTATAGACAGCCCTGTCTGCTGTCAGTAAACTGATTATTATCTGCTGTCCCATTATATATATCGCTCATCTCTTTTCAGGTATCACAAGTCTCTACCCGTCAAACAGTCTGTATGAAATGGACTTTATTTTTTTTTATTTTTTTTTTACTAGTTCATCCTACAAGATCTATGAAGGACATTCACAATGGCTTTTCAAAGAGGATCAGGACTTGAGGTTAACTGTTATTGTTTCTGGAACCAGCACTTACAGGCAAATTAATCCTGCGAGCAGCCTTCCTTCTGCCTTCACAACATCAATAGAGGAATCTATGATGCACATTATAAATTTATCTGTGCAGAGATTTCAACAATGATCTTCAGATATCTTCATTACCTTGCAAAAAAAAAAAAAAGCACCCACTCTGCCCAGGTAAGACAGGTCTGCATCAGATGATTTATGGTCCATGGGTCTTAAAGGGACTGTATCACCTAAATATTGTTTTTACTGTGAATGTAAAGACTAAACAAGGATTGAAAATAATCTATACATTGTTAGCAGACTTGCAAGCAAATGTCTGCATTAGGAGAGAAATGTGTGTTAAAAGTCCTTGGTGTCTACTGCTTATGACATCACCTTGTGGCTTGATCTGCAAATGAACTGCATTTCAATGGGAAATATGTAATATGCATATCTAGCCACAGGTGATGTCATAAACAAGAGACACCATAGATATATTTTAAAATAGATTTTTTTTCTGCTATTTTAGGCATTTTCTTGCAGTCTGGTTAACACAATGTATAGATCATTGTCATTCTTTATTCGCTACACTCGCAGTGATACAATCCCATTAATTACAAAGTTTTGTCGGTAATCGTCCCAGAAGGAGAATAGTTATCCTATTAATTTTTAAGCACTTTTATTTTTAATCACCTTCACCTAAGCATGGAGGAAACATATACTGGTGACGTCATAAAAAGGGGACATCGCAGACCCATTTAAACACATTCTCGTAATGTATTCATATGTTTGCAAGTCTGCTAACCAGGGGTTGCCACCTAGCCAGTACTGTACCTGGTCTGTGAAAATTGGACTTGTAGTCAAGGCTAAGCTGTATACATTGTACATATTACTATATCACCTTTTAGTCTCTGCGTTCATAGTATAAGCAGTTATTAGGTGACTGAATCCCTTTAATAATTTGCTCCGGACACCGGATAGGTAAGTGATAAGGGTTTATAAAGACTTGGCGCTTGATGCGAGAAAATAAAGCATTAAATCGCTTTTGTTTAAGTTGTAAAACTTTAGCTTTGTCTGGTTGTTAGCTTGTGTGTTTGTAAAATGCATTTCTATTAATGCATGCAGAATTAACTGCCATTTAAAAACCCATCCGGATGGCGGTGTGATGCACACAAGGGAATTTAAACAATCATGTTTTAAATTGCACTGCTCGATTGGCATGCATCCTGGCTGCTCCAATTATTTTTTATTAGACTTTCTCACACACAGGAAAATGGAGTATTAAATGAAGGAAGTACCTATAGCAGTTATTTACATTTAGTTATCTAATTCTGTGTGTTGCAGATCCTACATGATGCTAAATTAAATTCTAAAGGTTTTCACCTACAGTCATGCTGATTCTCTATCAACATTTTAACTGGGGCTTGGTGGATTCTGCAAATATTATGTTGCAATCCAGTCTGATATGAGACTCAGTAGGAGCTATTCAGTACAACAGAATGGAGAAGCCAGGCATTAATGGCAGAGTTGGAAAGACAGTCATATTGGAGACTTTTTCCAACACAAATACCCCAGCCACCCTTAAATAATACAAGTGCCACCCTATGAATAAACAGCCTGAATGCCCCTGGCCCTCTTATTTGAATAAACGAGACCAAGAGCTGCCCAACTGCTGCCTTACAATGGCTAGGGAGCCATCTGAGGCCTCCCCCTTCCAGGCCAGTCATTGGCTGCCCTATGCCCACATTTATTAATTTTGGGGACCTGTTTAATATTTGACTGAAGCCCACCCCAATGATTACTCTGCATGTTTATATACTGATTATATAGACACTGAGGATATAAAGTTTTGTTTCATTTAGTCACTTCCTGTGCACCTGGAATAAAATACATTGTGTGGACTGTAATAGACTTGCCCCTTGTACACAGTAGGATCTCCTAAGAGTGCAACACATTATCTGATGGCATCACCAGAGAGACAGGGAATTCCATTAATTTGAATGAAATTATTCTTATTGTTTCCTGCAGCAAAAAAGGAAATAACTTTTACTCAGCTCGAGTGGGCAGTCCTGGTTTCTCGCAAACTGCTGTAATTTCACAATTTCATCTAGCAGTAAGTATTTTATATTTTAAGAAATGCAAAATGTAAAAGATACATTTTAAAGGGAGCTCAGCCCCAGTTACATTTTGGGGACCAGGGGTTATTGTGCATAATACAGCTGTGTCGTTAGTTAAGTTAATGGGCAAAAATGTATCATGGTTACCAGTCATCACTGAATCACTGTTTGTGCGGTAATTACCACACAGTTCAATAATCTGAACAAGATTGGGCCTCACTGGGGGGTATTTGTGGTATAGGTAAACACCTCCCCTGACATAATATCAGCCTCAGGCCAATCAAATACCCGCTGGGTGGGAATCCTTGGTTGCTTCCTATGTTCCTATGTCTACTCCTCAGATACAGGTCATTCAGTTGTGATGCACTGTTTCCACTCAGATATTACCTTGATTTGGATTATATTGTCACTTTGTAATTGTGAGCTGCTACAAACAGTGGCCACTTTATTAGGTACATCAATATGGTACTCTAGTGAAAATGACTAGCAAATGTATGGATCTAACATCAGTGCGACACACTTAATAGACAAAATGGAGGACTTTTTAAAATGCAGCTCCGTCATTTCCGCATCACAGCTGCTCTTTATGCTACGGAGAGAACCAAGGACCAATTCTGGGGACAAATTGTATCTAATGACAGAAAACTCTATTGGTCCCTGAAAGCAGGTCCGTCTGCTCACTCTGTCTGTGTATTAATAATAATTATCTAACCTCGCAATGCCTTGTCACGTGGCGCAGATGACTGTTTGTGTTCCTTACAGCCACAATACAGCTAGAAGAAACAGGAGTTCGAAACGATATAGGGGATAAAAATAAAATAAAAAGATCTTATTATTCTGTCTGAATCAGCTATTTCCAGCAGTTCTCTCTCTCTCTCTCTCTCTCTCTCTCTCTCTCTCTCTCTCTTTCTCTCTCTCTCTCTCTCTCTCTCTCTCTCTCTCTCTCTCTCTCTCTTTCTCTCTCTCTCTCCCTCTTTCTCTCTCTCTCTCTCTCTCCCTCTTTCTCTCTCTCTCTCTCTCTCTCTCTCTCTCTCTCTCTCTCTCTCTCTCTCCCTCCCTCTCTACCTCTCTCTCTCGCTCTTTCTCTCTCTCTCTCTCTCTCAGAACTTTTTAAAGTGCTGGCTTTTTAATCTTTTAGTGGGGGCATTGCCTCCCCCACGGACACTAAAAGGGTTAACGGGACCTTCCCCCCCCCCCCCCCCATTTCATATAGAATATTTAACTTCTCTAATTATATTTCAAGTAATTGGGGATGAGAGGATCATTTAACAAGTAAAATGTCCCTCTGGATAGCCGAATCGCACTGGAGAAATTAGCAATAATAATCATTCAAATAAACAAACCTTTCATGGACACATACAAATGGTCGACAGATAAAAAACATTCACCCCATCGTGCTACCTGCTGCAAAATCCTCATACTTTATGTGAACCATGGCCTTATCTTCTATTCAGGATAGCCTTATGTATATCCCATGCATACCTCTTTCACTGTGTTAACCTCTACCACTTCTTCTGGATGATTACACCATGCATCCACCACCCTCTGAATTTACATCATGTTTTCTCGTCTTGGTAGTTTTCCTCCTTTTTTTAATACATACCCCCATTGCCATGTTCCTTCCCTTTATGTATTTAAATATTCATATTACATCCCCTCTCTCTCATGTCTTCTTCTATCTATACACATGCTTAGATCCTTTAATCTTTCCTGATCCTAAAACCATGACCCATTTTAGTCGCCTTTTCTGTAAAATATGGTAGAATTGCTCTTGCATTTTTTAATGTGCAGTTACTGGGCAGTCTGTGTACTCAGGATACAAGATAAATACCGAGCACAGCATGCTTCTGCCTGTGTCTGTATCCGACAGACGGGGAAGCAAACTCTGCTGTTACGGTGACGGGGCAGAATTGGGTGCAGCCAATAGGAGAAAATATGTCTGTCCTGCTGCTCTCCTATTGGCTGCCCACAATGTTCTAATTCCAAGCCTTCCCGTTTTATATATCGTGTATATATGTTGATACATGTGTAGACTGGAGCATTTTTCACATCTTGTTTCCAGGCAATTTTACTTATCTCACAAATATTTCGATTCTGAAGCTCTCCTGATCTTTTTTTTCCGATGCTATTTTATTTTAATTTGGGTTGCTATGCCGAAGGATAGCCCAGTGACTCATAAGGGAATGTTAACTTTATAACTGACAGTATCTTCATGTTCTCGCAAATTAGTCCATTTAACTGATAGTCCGGTAGAAGTAGTGCGTGCACGGTAAGGTAGGGGAGATGTGCCCTTTGTAACGGATGTTTAAAGTGAAACCAATGTTATTTTTTCCTTTAGTAGAATTAAAAGTTAAAAATTTAGCAACCCATCTGCAGTATAGACCCTCATGTAGTTTAAATACATGGAGGTCTGCGCTCTTGGACACCGTTTTTCGGCCGCGCACGCAGCCTTCTATATATTCCAATGCCGCTGTTGTTCCTCTGGAGTGTTTGCTGAAGGTCCAGTGTGTCCTCACCTTGGTGGGACTCTTCCTCTGTTCTGGCATATTTGATATTATAGGTGCCTCTCTTGTTTTCACCCGGCTCTGTCTACCCTGTACTCAACTTCCTGACCCGGGCCTGTTTGTGGCTTGGCTCACACTAGCGCCATCCTGTTACCGACCTAGCGTGTGCTACATACCTGACCCATCTTGATCTGTCGTCCACATCTACCCACCTTATGATATCGGAATTACTCTGCTCTTCATCCTGGGATCCCTGTATCTGCTTCATTCAGTTTTACCTTATGGCCCAGCCTTGGAGGACAGGTAAGGACAATCTCTACTAATACTTTAGGTGTTCCCTGCTGTTGGCAATCATTTGTATAATATTACACTTGCTAACTTTCTGTAGTTGGTTCCTGGGGACGAAAAGGGGTAGGATCTAACAAAGTGGCGTAGTCATGTGATGCTGAGTGACGTCAGACGCTGTCCAGGTCCCCAATAGGTTGAGCTTCAGCTTCCCCGGTAAAGATAGTGGGTGGCTCAATTCTCCTCTTTGAGACTATATATGTCTCTTAACCCCTTAATCACACTAGGACGTTCTATGCCATCCTATTTTTTGGTCCCAATAGACGCTAGGACTGCATAGAACGTCCAGCGTTTAACAGCTCATCGCGGCTCCCCAAGGGACCTGTAGCAGGATCTCGCTGTCAAATGAGGCCACTTTGAGTGGCCTGAGACTGACTGGAAAAGTGAAGCTGACTCTCAAAGCGAGCAACGGCTACATTTTACTAAATCACTCCGTGCCAGAACTTCCAGGTTCGGGCACGCCTTTGTGACATCACAAGTGACGTCGGGAGGTCTCTCCAATTGTGTCCCTGGCTACCGATCGGTGATTTTAGTCTTGCAGCCAATGGGCGGTATTTTTTTGTAGGAAAGGTGGCAACTCTACTTGTAATACTCATAGGCAATGTGCGAACACAATGTATAGATTATTTTCCATATTTTTTTTTTTTTCATTTTCTACGTTCACAGTATAATCAATGTTTAGGTTATGCAGTCCCTTTAAGGCCAAGGTAGCTGCATTGGAAAAGTCGAATTCAGTCATACTTCAAACTCTGCTACTCTGGCTTTAATTTGGCATTTCCCTTGCCACTTCCCTGCAGTTCTCTCTTTCAGGAATAAAGCCCTATATTTTGTAAACTGAAGCGCTATTGTATGTCCTTCTGATCTGTACACGTATATCCCTGTGTTTGAGAATGTATATTTACAGATGGACCCAGGTGTAATATTATACACAGTAATATTTGTCTGTATTAAGGAATCCCAGGGGAATCCTTTGCCATTAGCTGACAGTATCACCTGCTGACTGACATTGCACATCTGGATTAGTTTAACTTCGGTCAACAATACTCCTTGCTGTTTTATCAAGTGCCCTGTACAGGCAATTAGCCAAATTAGTTTTGCTTGCAAAAACCAAATGATTATTGTTTTTAGTCTGGGCACAGGCTAGCAGAGCAACATCAGCTAAATATTTTAAATCAAAATGGGAACCATTTCTAAAAAGAAAACAAACCTTCCAGGTGCAAGTAGAGAATAAAAAATGATTGAAAATGATCGATATATTGTGTTAGCAAATTTGCAAGTAAATGCTTAAATTAAGAGAAACCTGTTATAAATGTGTCTCCTGTTTATGACATCACCTGTGACTTGATATGCAAATATAGTGGCTCTTTAATGGGAAATGTGTCATTTGCATATCAAGTCACAGGTGATGTCATAAACAGGAGATACATTTATAACAGGTTTCTCTTAATTTAAGCATTTACTTGCAATTTTGCTAACACAATGTATAGATCATTTTCAATCATTTGTAATTGTCTACATTCCCAGTGAACACAATGTTTCGGTGATACTGTCCCTTTAAGTCTATGGAGGCAATAGCATGGATGGAATTTTTTTTTTTTAAACAAAACATACCATAAGTGCTAGTCAAGTTGCCACACTTGCTTCAAAAAATAAATACCGGCCGTACTATTGATCTCATAGACTTAACATTAGCCTGAAGCTATTTTTTGTTTTACCAGCTTGCCGGAAAAATACTGTCATGGTGGCAGCACTAGGTGCAAGGCGGCAAATGGTAAAGCTTAGTCTATCCCCAGAATCAAGAAAACAAGGCTGCTTCATACCTGTGACTTTTAACTTTGAATTAAAGGGACACGAAACTTTTTTTTTCTCTTGTGCTTCTAATATAGAAGCACAAGTGAAAAGTTAGCACGCGACAATCGGGACCTGCTGTGTCTCACATGTGAGACACAGCAGAAAGTAAACCCGCGCATATCTATTAAGACACACGTCAGGTTTACTTCATTCTACCAGCAAATGTACTGTTTAACCCTGGCTTCCTTTAAACAACGTTTAGTTTCCCGTTAAATGGCATCAGGCCAGTGTTACGTCAGGGGAGCCCATAAGATGGCCGGTATTTATTTATTTTTAAGAAAAGCTGGCAGTCTTAATTCGACACCAACAAAGAAATATTAAAGGGAATCTTAATTGCATTACAAATGAGGGGTGGCACCGATGATGCTCATCTAACTTGTCTGGCTCAGCACCATGGGACTTAGAGTTAAAAAATATAACTTGAATTCCTGATGTTGGAGAAGCAATAGAAAAAGCCTTATTCTTTGTTGTGGATTTTTTTTCTTCCTCTGTTAAATGACTAAAGTAGGTACATTCGTTTATGACGATCTCCCCATTTGGTTTTCCTCGCGGAGATGCTGCTAGCAGTGGAGACTGCATGATGCAGCACAAAGCTTGCCCGGGAATGGACTGAGTCAGCAATTTCTTTATTATTTTCCAGCATCAGTCACAATTCTCGGTACCTACTCCAGTCCTTGTTTTGCTCTCCAACCAACACATTAACAGCCTCGCAGAAAGCTCATGTGGAATTTAAAAAAAAAGGTCAGTAATGGCCGTGTTTGCCAACATATGAACAAACATATAATATATAAACAAAATCCATAAGGGGGGCTCTCACCTAAACAAGCGTTGGCTAGCTCCTTTACAAAATCTGCAAACGCAAATACAAAAATGTGTCTTTAAATTTCAACTTGCGGCTTGATATGCAAATTGTACATTTCTTATTAAAGTAATTCATTTGCATACCAGGAATCAGGGTGATGTCATAAATGGAAGACAGGGCAGCCATGTTTAAAATCATGTTTTTTCTGTGTCTTTATAATTCTACTTACACTATGTATAATTAGATTTATAATTCTCTACAAACACAGTACAATGTTTATGGAGGTTTGCCACCTTTTCTACAAAAAATACCGGCCATGCTAGTGCCTCAAAAACATTAACATTGGCCAAATAAATTTTTTTACCAGCCTGCCGGCAACCCTATATTTAGGTGATGGAGTCCCTTTAACCACTTAAGAACGTATGGTGCGAAGAAAAGGTGGCAACCCTAGGTCCAACAGCCCACTGTGTGGGTGACACAGGCCAACCATTGCATAAAAGATTTAACTCACACAGATCGGGCTTCTATAACAATAAGACAGAATTTAAGTCTGCTCTATAAAAAATATACTGTGTAACATGCCTGAGGATGAGACCTAAGAGGTCTGGAAAGCTGGCACTCTGAATCTGCTCACTTCAAAGCCAATACGATTATCAACTCGACTCTACTAGTTTGGAAAAGTCTCTGTAGACACCTACAACACACTCGGTACTAAGAATATTCATGCTGCACAGTATACCATTAGTAAAAAATAAAGTAAGACGTGATAAGAAATATATGTATTTTATTTTAAAAATAATGTACAAACAGAGTAATAAATAGAGTTTTTAATTAAGTTAAAGTATTTTTGGGGATTGACGTAAGAGAACTTACATGAGTCACAGATAATTAACATCCATCTTGGAAAGTATGACTATTCTTATTTGCGATATTTTGCACTGGAATATATGCCTAGGTTAATAATACAGGTCTATTATTACAACGGGCAAACGAAACAGACCCAGTTTGGGTTATTTTCATGGCCATATAAATAATTTTTAATTTTTTTTTTTTTGATAATTAAAGGGACACTGTCCCATTTTAATATACCCCTAACATCATCTATATATGTTGCCTTGCACCTTGAGCTGTGTAACAGGAACCGCTGCCTGCATTCAAAAAATGGATTGCTAATAAACAAAGCTATCTTGAGGTTGTTTGGCAAATCTACTCTTTAGTTTGATAGTGTTTAATAGAGTGGCTGGATTAGATTGGAGAGGGGCTTATTCTGATATTGGTTTAAATTTCAAGACACTCTGGTGACCTTCCAAATGAGCTCTACCTCGAGATCCAAGACATTAAGCTTTGAAAATGAGGCAAATCATTAATTTAAAGGTAATATTACAGACGTAATTGGTTGGGGCTGAACGTGTATTGCCAAAGTTGATGGGATATGGTTGGAAAATGGAGGGAGTCTATTTATCATACCCCCAACTCCCCCCGCTCTCTTACCCAACCCCTGTAATACATCCCTTATGAAAAATAAGTGTTGAATGGCATCTGATCAGCACAGGAGTCCACAACACACAGGAAGCATGTTGGTCTACAAGGACTGGGTTGGGAACCGCTGTTTTAGATTAAATGTACCAGGGAGGTGTTAACAGCTATACTTAATGGATTTTAGTCTGTTTTTCAGTCTAAATCAGTGGTTCCCATACCAGTCTTCAAGCACGAACACCCCTCCCCACCCAGATTTTATACATATTCTAATTTTAACACAAGTGGATAATCCCTACATCCTGAACTGTTCGGTGTAGGGGTGCAGAGAGGGGCCATGAGGATTGTTTTAAGAACTACTGCACTAGGTAAGTATATTGCCAATGTTCACGGTGTATATGTACTAGACTTTGTGATGTTCTAAGGAGCCTTCACAGACCTGGACATTGTCTCTGGTGTCCTTTTATGGATAATTTGCCTATCCCTGTTTATGGACTCTGAGCCAAACTACTAAAAGTGGAGCAGTCACCATGGGAACCAATGGAATGTGTGTCTCAAAGGGTTGTTCAGATTAGAAGGTTATTCTTTCTATTATTACAGAAAGTAAATTGCAACACACTAACACAAACACACTGAGCTAGCCAACAAGGCCTTCCAGCGGCTTCCAGTAAACCATAGCTGTGACATCTCTCTTCCTGCGATTAACATACAAATCCTTGTCCATTCTCAGCAGCACCGGTTGCTGGATACATATTGGCACCTTGCCTGCAGCTTGTGTACGGTTATGAGACTAAGTACAGAAATGGCAGAAGCTGCTGCTATCCCCCCCCCCCCCCCCCCCCGCGCATTCGCTGCCGCCTCCTCCTCCAACCCCTGGAGGCACCAGCTAAAGAACAAAGTATTTTACATTTTCTCATTAATTGGGATTTGGTAAATTGCTTCTTTTATAAATACTGGCAAGAAATCAGAGAGCTCTTAGCTGGTTTTCAAAGAATGGAAAAGAGATTGTGAAAGAGATGAAGGCGTTTTTTTTGTTGGTGGTGGTGGTGGTGGGGGCTGTAGGATGGAACAAAATGACATTACTGTTAACGCTCTTACGAGACCGGAGTGCGCTGAAGGTGCCTCACGCAGGTCTGTAATGAGGTATCACAACCTACAAGTCAAACAAGGTCAAACCTTAACATTTCAGAGCTGGCTCTGGCTATAATAGGATGGCAGCAGGACCCTTGAAGGCCTGGGTCTCCATCTGTAAATTGCAGATCTCAGAGGTCACACCGTGAAGAAACGGTCCAGCTCTCAGTAATGATGCCATTTCCCTTCAAAAAGAGATGTCACCTCATGGCCACAATCATCCTCGGCTTATCTACAGATTAGTGGTGGTGGGAATATAGCGTTGTCCAACAAAATGAGTTGAACAGAAGGTTAAACTGGGCCTGGATTATTGTCCACATGTATAAAAACAAAGAATTATATATCACTGACAAGCAATGTTCCTTTGAGAGGTTGACCTGGTTCACAGAGACTTCGTTGGAGAATACTGTGTGCAGAAAATGTCCAAATACTTTACGGACTGGATGTTGACATAGTGAGCTGCACAGTCTTTCTACTGACCCACCAATAAGGTTAAATGATAAACATAAGGCCCCTTTATGTCTATCTCATTCTGCACCTCTTGCTCATAATATAATTGCAGTTCTGGGAGTCTATATGGGATAATTACTCATTAGATTGAAATAGAGCATTGCTGTGCTCCCTTCAGTGTGAGTACTTGCCCTCATTGCTGCTTATTTTTCAAAACCATATATGTATCATGAAGAATTCCATCCACTATGCCCTGGCCTTGAGCTATAGATTTAATCAGCTGCAATTTAAAGGCAAGCCCACTGAACTCAGGCAGAACTTGGTATTTATAATTTACTACTCACTGTGAGATCTATGGAGCAATTCATCCACTGAATTCAATGGAGGACACATCTTTCTCGGGAGCTCCTTATCTGGGGGGATCATGCTAAGGTCAACAGTTGGGACCAGAAGACGTTTACATAGGGTCCCTTCATGTCTGTCTCATTCTGCACCTCTTGCTCATAACATAATTGCAGTTCTAGGAGTCTTTGTGGGATAATTACTTATTAGATTGACACAGAGCATCGCTTTGCTCCCTTTCATGTGAGTACTTGCCCACATTGCCATATATGTATCATGAAGAAGTCCATCCACTATATCACGACCTTGAGCTATAGATTTAACCAGCTGCAATTTAAAGGCAAGCCCACTGAACTCAGGCAGAACTTGGTATTTATAATTTACTACTCACTGTGAGATCTATAGAGCAATTCATCCACTGAATTCAATGGAGGACACATCTTTCTCAGGAGCTCCTTATCTGGGGGGATCATGCTAAGGTCAACAGTTAGGATCAGAAGAGGTCACACTCACTCTAGTTAATATTGAGGATGAGGAGGATCATTGAATGTGTTGCCTGTAATTATAAACTAGATAGTGAACTTTGAATAGACACCAAAGTATTTTAATCCTGGATACGCCTTCCTAGAGGAACCTGCCGTCTTTGAGACCATGATACCTTTTTATTTATTTTTTGTTGCTATGGCATTTTAAATTCACTTATTAGAAACAATATATTTCAAAATGAAGAATAGAAAGGTCCATCGCTGCTCACATCACAGAAAAAGAAATGTCACCTTTCATTACGTCCCACCTAATTGCTTATTAATCCTCAATAGCCTTGACAATTGCCCCTCACATGACCTTCCTAAATGTGTATAGTTATTCACGATGGGACAAAAGGATTTATCTGAACAGGACTTTTTCAGAGCCATCCTTGTTTTTTTATACAATGTATATTAAAGCTATTTTTTCCTCCCTGATACATATGGGTGGGCAAATGAATGTGTCTTTTAGGAGCCAGGCAGGAAATGACGGAGCTAGCTTATTTTTTTTAGAAGCCAGGATGTGGTACATCTGTACAGATTGCTGTAAAATGATAAATACATTTGCATAATTTTAGAAATCATGCGCACCCGACCTCTGGGATTTGTCAGATTCCTGAGCCGAGATATATATTTGTATCACAATATGCGCTGAATTTATCACAGAGGCTAAACTGTATACCTTCTAGGACAGGGTATAAGATTTGGGACAAGCAACACAGCACCCAGTGGAGTGTTTCAGCTGATTGCTACAAACCTATGGGTTTCTAACAAAGAGGTCTAAACAGCAGGGAATGTTCTGTTGGTTTCCATGGTGATTGCTCTACTATTAGATCATAGCCCCAGAATTAGCACTTTATCCCAGACTTGCTGCACTTGTGCTTTTGCTAGATTTGGCCCTTAATTGTACAGAACATGTGTAAATAAGATCATGATGGCTAACTTTGGCACTGCAGATGTCTTGCAACTTCAAATCACACGATGCTACCAAACATCTGCAAACAGCGCTGTATTTAATGACATCATGGTACTCTCCTATACTGTCTATTAGGAACTTATAAACAAAAATACTTTGTAACGACAGGAGAGCACCCAACTAATTAGTCCATCTACTCTACCCATAAAGAAAGCAGGGATAGTCATGCCAGGCATTCATGATTTCCTTTACAGTATTATACAAAATATATAGTCCAGAGTTATCATACTATCGGGGTCAGTTGGATTTCCATGGAGTGGTCTTGCCAACAGAACAAAACACGAACAATTCTCTAGCTATTAGAGCCTCATTTGAGTTCAACGCCATATGTAAAAATCTTCTAACCACCGATATTTCTATTTATCTGATCCAAGTCACCAGAAAATCTTTCGCCTCCCCCCCCCCCCCCACCCTGGACCATGACAGCTGTGTAACTAGGCAGAACAAGTATACAAACAGTATTGCTTGTTCTATTGATTTGTAAGTTGACAATAAAAAAAACACCAGTTTGATATCCTGGCCTAGGGCAACAGGGCTAAACCAGAGCGAGCAAGAAAAGAGTGTATTTATTTACATTATAACAAGGAACAGCGTTGTTTCAGGAGAGACACAGATAAATCTTTAACGTTATACGTTACACTAACTGTCTATTGATTCCTTGAGATAGCTGCTCGCAACACAGTTGTAATTCTCCCGATTGGCGCTATCCAACTACAGAGAGGCCCACAGATCTTTTCGAAGCATAGGATTCTGCGAAGATGAGGAAAGGCTCCATGACTAGGCCCAAATCAGGGGATTTCCCACTAGATAGTTACAATGGAGAATGTGTGTTAGACATTAACCTAAGTCATAACTCCTCCCTGAGTGACATACAGGATATCCATTAAGGTATCCCCTATAGGGGTGGAGAGAAAATTGTTATACAAGCTAGAGTCTTCCCATAATCAGCTCATTACAACAATTTTACCCAAGCAGATTTCCCTCCCTCCCTCCCCTGTTTTTGGGTTAGGCATCCCAGTGGCATATCAGGGGGTCCTAAGAGAATTTGTTTCAGAGCTGGAGGTGGCCCCTCACAGGGAGGGCTACGCTGGGTGCACCGTCCAATGGGCGGCAGTGCACAATCTCCTCAAGGGCTGGGCCCCGAGGAGTTATTTGGGCAAATGTACCACCAGCTAGGAGGAGGTGACTGGTGGTTTCCCTTATCATTGGAATACACTGGTACTATTGCGCCTGGGGCCAATTCTCACGGATCTCGCCAAGGAATAGGCTTATATTATGCTAATATTTGCCTTATGTTACATCATTATTCATGATATTGGTTTTAAGTGTGAGAAATGTTTACATATATCTTATTATATGTGTTATACATTTTGTTAAAGTATAATAAGTCGTTACAGTGTGTTTGGAAATAAACGCTGTGGCCTTCGAACTCCAACTTGTGTTGAGTCATTTATTGGAGGCATAGGTTCCCCGTGGGTGAGATGGTGCCTAGGTGATCTGTAATTATGAAGTGATGGTGCTCTGAAATTTTATTGCAGGAGAGACACAGACGATCTGATGAAGATGGATAGGGTGAGGCATTATGGAACAAATCCACTCCATTGTTGAGTCCTCTATGATAGTTCTGAGAGATGCTTATTTGTGGAATCCTTGAGACTCCATTAAGCTGTATAGGATCAGTGGACTGAAGAAGAAAAAAAAGCCCTTTCTCCTTCAAGTGATATAGGCTCTGTTGAATGTTATATGACTCACAATGAGAGAAGTCATTGGGTTGCCACTGAAGCGTATGGGGCCAATTATTCCTACAATAAGAGAGATCACCCTCCGTGCTATTGAAGACCTATTAGAGTGATTAGAACGTGACAATGGTAATGAATGAGACAGGTTTCACATGATGGACGGCAGGCTTGAAAGCCCTGTTTATAGCCGTGTTCCAGCACATTATAGTGAACTCTAATACACAGAGTGAACTCTAATACAGAGGACATGATGACCCTCATTTACTACTAATTCCTTGGATCATAAACCCATCAAGCAATTAACGCCTTAGAATCATGAGATGTATAGGGACATGGCATTCAAATATGTCTGCAGTGGGTTTACTAGACCAAGGTACAGCTCTCGAGTTTAGGGGACCAAATGACCAGTCCCTAAGACATGTAATGGATTTATTTACTAAAGAGCCGTCCCACTCATACATTCCCTGGTGGACACATCATCAGTAAGCGTCCTAAATACGTACCTGGATGGTAACATAACTTGTTACTGACACCTGCCCAAACCTTGTTCAGAGAGGCAGCGTGGTCCTGGGCCAACACTACACAGTGATATCACCTTGGTCTCTTGGATATATTTGGGTGCTGGGTGTTGCACCCCTGATGAATGCCAAGCAGGGTGCTATTTTGACCAACCATGCTTTTAAATTAGAGACTGCATTAACTCTATGTACATGTCGGACAAAAAATATGATACTCATCCTGTCATAGGAAGAATTATAACTTGGGTAGTTAAGCAGTATATGTTATTCATTGTCCAAACCTATGTGGGATTAAAGAATTCAGAAGCTGTTTTACATATAGATGCTTTAAAATACTTGTACATAAGCACCCTATTTTATACCTCATTTTGTACATTGATGGCTTTTGTCTCCATTTATAATGCTTTTCAGTATCTTAGCAACTAAACCTTACATTTGGAGGGGAGTTAGGTAATTTCTTTATCATTAGATTATAAGTTCTAAATCTATTTATACTTCCCACGCTCCAAAGACCCCCTGATTCAGAGTTCCTTGGTGATACTGGAATTTCAGGATGGTCTAAGATTTCCATTGGGGCAAATGGTACAACTATGGAGGTAATAATATGACCAGTGTTTTTTTCTTTTTTTAAAGAAAAGATGGAAGCCCTCACTGGAGGGAATTCAAAATGGCTGCAAATTCTTGAATTAAAAAAAATAAAATAAATGTCATTCTTTCCTAAACAGCCAAAAAAGCAATGTAACTCCTGCCTGTTTAGAAAAAATAATATAATCTGGCAACCACTGATTGAGAGCGGGTCAAAAACATCACTGCAGAATCAGAACGTCTAAAAAAAGACAAAAAATAAATCACCCAACAGAAGCCTTTGGCTCCTATTGATCAATGAGGTTTTTAGAGGGAAAAATATTGGAAACATATTGTTTAGTGATAAATCCAACAGTTACTACATTGATTGATTAAGTTAATTGACTGATTACCAGTTAATCGCATAGATCCTAGCAGACTAGGAGACGGGCAGCTCCTCGGGATGTCCCACAGTATTACACTGTGCAGTATAGTTTTTTTCCTTACTGCTTTGCTACAAGGGGTAATGCAACTTGAAACATCTGATCAGAAATCAATACGCTGTCAAATACCATCGCCGTTAATAGAGTTGTGTAAACTTCTTAAAGAGGGAACAAGATTGATCCCCCCCCAACATTTTTTTTTTTTTCTTTCAACCTTCACATTTACTGTTGTATAGTCTATTTCACTTGACATAAAATATATATTTATGTAGACTGGGCTTGAATTATTTACATTTCATGCTCTCTTCTTATATACTCTGCTAAATAAATCTAACAAAAGACTGATGGAAAACAATAAAACATTTGGGTGTTTAGCTTCAACAAATGAGAGTATATGGGGAAAGGACTGAACAAGTCATGCCGGAAAGAAAATCATGTTAAATTGAAAGGGACACTATCACTTACATAAGATGTAACTAGATAACCTGGTCATTGAAAACAAACACACAAATCACATGCCACTTTGTTTTTGTTTTTTTTAATGTGATTGAATTAGTTGCATATAAAAGGAAAAATAAAATTAGGTGTTTATTTCCTGGCTCCATTTTGTAATTATATCCCATTGTGCAACATCGTCCAAAATCTTCCAGGCAGTCTCACTTTACAACTGTGGCCAGAGCCTGCATGATGATGTCATAAGATACACCCCTGCTCTCTTACTGGCTCCTGTGTATCATAGTGGGCAGGACTAGGTGGCTGTGTACAACCTTTTTTACTGCCTTCCAACACAAAGAGAGGAGATTAACCTGAGCAAACAGGATCATAACTCCGCCCCCTTGTGATGTAATAGTTACATTACCCTCCCATTCAATGCAGGTCTATGATCAGAATTCTGACTTATATACAACATTCGGTGTCCCCAGCCCCAAAGTGAGATACTAGTGCTGTAACGTAACTAGGGGGTGGAACCCAAAAACACTATGTTTCACAAAATGGCGGCCCCCGTCATTCTTGTTTAGTTACATATTTTATTAGATACAGTCACATAACAAAAGCAAAAGACATATCTGAAATCAACAATACAAAATGTAAAAAAATAAAAGCTTTTCATTTTTTGGTGGGAGTTTCCCTTTAAAGAGCAAATTTATATTAAAACCCCCCCCCCAAAACAATTAAAATTCAATTCACTACATCACTTATTTAACGTTAGATGTCTTGTGTCGGAAATTGTATAGGTAGGAAATGTATATATACTCAGAGAAAATAACCTTTCCGTTCCCTCATTTTATATTGTATGGATCTTGCTCTGCAATCTTTGGTATGTCCAAGACCATTAATCAGAAGGATTTGAAATATTAAAGAGGAGTCTTTCATCTTATGCACAAACTACTGAACTCAGCGCACCATAAAATTATAATTATATACCAAACCAATTCCCAGATGTGACACTGAAGCTCACCTATCTTTCAGATGCATTGTTTGTCTGGAATCAATCACTGGAAGCTGATTTTTCCACCATTGTTCCAGTCCCTGCACACGATGAGGACCGCTGTCGCATTAAAAACTTACAGAGACGGACCGCAGAAAGATAAAAAAAAAGCTAAGAAAGTAAAAAAATAAATAAAATGCATACAAAGAAATAAAGTGATGTGTCTATACAGAACATTTTGTCGAGAACGTAGATTTATCATTTAGTTACATTGTGGTATAACGTAAATTAGCATATGGGTAAAGTGTAATTCTGGGGTATACTTGCAAAAGTGAAGAAATATAGAATGTGTCGGGGGGGGGGGGGGGGGGCGCAGTCAGCATTGGACGGGATTAGATGTGTTCATTAGGAGCTCCACAACTATATGTCTATTCCTGGGTTTTATAGATGTCGATACACCCCAAACTGGACACCATTCTTAAACTACGATCTACAACGCAGAATATGCGTCTATCGCTGGCTCGCAAACATCAGAAACTACATTTTGAGATTACACTGAGAGGTAGTGGACTTTTCGGCCACTCTCCTGGCCTTTAGCCCTTCTTTTTTGGCAGTACTCTCTTGATACAGCCAGTACTCCTTCTCTTGGGGTACACTTTCCACCTGCTGTTCTCGTACTCACCAGTACTCTTCTCCTCTCTTCTGTTCCCCCTTTCCTTGTACTTTTCTCCTCATTCCTCCTCTTAAGCATACCACAGTGCCTAGCACTAATGTTTATGTTGTTGCTTGTTGAGTCTACTACTGGTTTCTTTTTACTGACTGCCGTCAAATATTGACGATGAACCTACACTCATCAAACTTATGCTAGCTATAACATATGGTCAAGATACCTTTACTAATATGAGGTCATGGCTGGGCCTACTAATCGCCCTATTATCAATTGTAGTTTCAATCGTTTTACTTACTACTTTCTTGGTGCACTTAGCGGTTGGTAAACACTGTGGAAACATTTATTTGTACTAATGGCTCTATCATATGCATAGACACTGTTAATTTGCTGATGATATTGTTTGGGATTTATCTCTATGTGTGTGATAGTTTTCCAGATTTATAGTCCACAATACTTATAATCAGTGGTGTATCTTGGTTTTGTGCTGCCCTAGGCAGACAAAATTCTGGCACCCCCCTTTCCCACGTTGCACACCCACGACATGCCCCATAACCCATGTTGCACACCTATTACATGCCTCCATTACCCCATTACGTGCCTCCATCACCCCATTACATGCCTCCATTACCCCATTACATGTTTTCATCACACCATTACCCAATTACATGCCTCCATCACCGCATCGCATGCCTCCATAACCCCCATTACATGCCTCCATCACCCCAATTACCCGATTACATGCCTCCAACACCCCCATTACATGCCTCCCTTACCCCATTACATGCCTCCCTTACCCCATTACATGCCTCCATTACCCCATTACATGCCTCCATCACCCCCATTACATGCCTACATCCCTCCATCACACCAATTACATCCCTCCATTATGCCAATTACATCCCTTCATCCCACCAATTACATCCCTCCATCCCCCCAGGACTTACCCTGGTCCCTGGTGGCTAGAGGCCGGCAGAATGCTGCCTGTTCGGCTCCCCGCGGTGAATGTAGATAGGTCACGTGACCCGGCGCGTCTGACGTCAGAGTGCCGGGTGATGTGACATGTCATAAGCAATTCCCCGCCCCTAAGAAAAAAAGGGACTGGCTGATATTGCGGGAGTGGGTTTTGGGGCGCTGGTGCAGCATTTAGGGGGCGCTTTTTTCGCCGCCCCTAGTGAATTTGCCGCCCTAGGCATCTGCCTACGATGCCTCGCGGTAAATACGGTACTGCTTATGATTCCGTACGCTCTTCTAACTTCATTTATTACGTTAAAAAAGGAATAATTGTAACACCGATTATTATGTCTATTCTAATAATGAATGTTATTTACGTGATGCAATAAAAAACTTTAATATAAAAAAAAAAAATGTGTCAGCAGATAAGAGCCATACGTCCCAACTAGTCTGCCCAATTTACAAAATACTTTAGTCCCTGGCCCTATCTTATATCTAGGATAGCCTTGTGCCTATCCCACGCATACTTAAACGCCTTCTGTATTAACCTCTACCACTTCCCCTGGAAGGCTATTCCATGCATCCACTGCCCTCTCAGTAAAGTAATACTTACTGATATTACTTGGTCGATATTACTGTTGGTTGACAGCTGCTTGAAAGCTATTTTATCTTGTTCCAGTTTCTTTATGTGTTGTATATCATTTTTGGTCTTCTCAGCAGCCAACTCATCTTATCAAGGTGTTGAATCAATGTACAAACATGCACAGCTTAACTCTATACTGAGCTGCCAGTCCAACCACAATCTGCAGGCTTGGGTAACTTTCGTTTTCAGAGATATCCCCTACGATGCTTCCCCAAGGAACAAATGAGTTGACATTGGACTATGTTTTTAGAGAAGTTTGAAGTTAATTTCCCAGTCTTTTGTGACATCATCATGCCATAAATATACACGCCTAACATACCATAATAGCAGGTTTTTATACAGATGTAGTGGTATAGCAATACAGCATGGGTGCCATGTTAAACATTAGCGTGGGTGGGGCCTCTAAACACGAGGTCATTGCACACTGTTGCTGGTGTCTAGTTAGGTCAGAGCTGAAATGTATTATATGCATATGTCTCAGATATAACGTGCAAAATGGTTTCAATAGACCTGGCCTGTAAATGGATTTATTTATTTGGATTTTGACCTTGAAAAAGATGCAAGACCTGAAAGTATAAAAAAAAGGAACCAATCCCATATTTTATTTTTTTCAAAATAGTTTTATTTATTTTTTTACATCGGTCTGGGAGACAGAAAGGACAGAGTCAAGACTAGCTGTAGAATCATGGGTTAAATTGTATCAAGTATTTTTTGATCTAAGCCTAATACTGGGGAGCAAAGAGCAGACGCGTTTGATGGCCACTGCGTCACTTTGAAAACTTTGGCCTACGACTGATCATTATAAACAGTCTCTGAAGTCGGCTTATGAGTAATGCAGGTTGCAAGCTGTACATATATATATATATATATATATATATATATATATATATATATATATATATAAGGGGTGATGGATCAGCAGAATTGCACCCCAGCTGATTAACACTGGCTGCTAATAGGACAATGCACACCTAAACACTCAGCTTAGTAATATAGATAACAGAGTTAATTGGTTAATTACCTTTTAATGAGAAAATCTCACTGCCAGCGGCCCCTGAGATCTAAGCCATACACTAGTGACAGAGGCTAATAAAGCAACATAATTCAGAAATTGGGATAGACAGAACGCCATCATGCATATTAAACAGGTCCAGGGATAAAATGGGGGTGTTTGCGTATTAAATACGTGAGAACATTGAGGGGGATTGCTTGTGGGGTTTTTATATTTTTTTTCTTTCTAGCGCCTACATGGCAGCAAGTTCAACATGCAGGATAATCACAAGCGAGGCACAGCTTTGCTAGAATGCAATTCCTATTATTCTCAACCAATCAGAGTCAACCTGCGAGCCTTATGGTTCCAGGGCAATGATGGGAGTTGACATCAAGAGGTATTTGCCTTAAAGGGACTGTATCACCCAAACTTTGTTTTTACTGTCAATGTAGAGCATAAAAAACTGACTGAACATGATCTTAGCTTACAATCTGTGTCTGTGGAGTCTCCTGTTTATGACATCACCAGTGGCACAGTGTGCAAATTACACATTACCCAATAAAAAGCAGGTTATTTGCAAACCATGCCACAAGGTGATGTCATAAGAAGGCGACTCCACAGACACATTTAAAACACATGTTTCTCCTAATTTAGCATTTTCTTTCAGTTTTGCTAATACAATGTATAGATAATTTTCAATCATTTTTTATGCTCTACATGTGCAGTAAAAACACAGTTCGGGTGATACAGACCCTTTAAAGAGCCATTTCAAGGAAGGTTTTTTTTTCTTCAAATCAGACACTTACCCCTGCTTGAATTTCTCCATTTCTGAGTGTACAGTTCAGAATTACGATGATATCATCTGGTTAAAAAATGTTCGGAAACTTAAGAGCACTTAGCGACTCTAGAGATTTGGTTAGTTTGTCCCTCCCCGCTAAATGAAACAATAAATTGGAAGAAAGTAACAGGAACAACTAGAAACTGGTTTAATGTTGGAAAAGTCCAGCGAGGAGGGGGGGAGGCTTGGGGCTGGTATGTCATCAGAAAACTTGCAGAGCTGCATGTATTATTAATCCTGTGTAAGAAAGTGCCTTGCCATCCAATCTATAGGGAGCTGGAGTCTGGCGGTATCTTAAAACATATGTTTTGGAATCCTTGGCCAGACTCCTTCAGTGTATAGAATTGCTTTTGATAAGGGCCACACCACCTTTAGCTGCATACTGGTGACATCCCTGGCTCAACTGAACCTACATGCACATGTAATTGGGAGGAAGACTATATTGTGCCTATATTAGACTCCAGCGACAAAACCTCCCAACGTTTTCAAGACCTGGCATAGAGCCATCTTTAGCTCCGCAGCTGACGTAGGACTACAGTTCCCACAATGCTTGCCAATAACTGGCTGAGTGTCATGAGTTATCAGTGGGCTCCATCTGTTAAACACAAATTAACAAGCACTGGGGAGATAAGAGTTGGAAACCTGGCCATATAATAATCAGAAATGGGCACACTATATTTGACAGTACTTTATTCTAGGCCCAGTTACCATTCACCTGAGGCTATATAACTTCTATTTGGGAATTTACACCAATGATTGTTACTGTATTTCCATCCCTGTCATTATATTAAGCAGCTCGTCTATATTTACTTAACACAGGAAGTTAACAATAACAGAAGATAACCCCAGACAGGTAAATGCAGCTACATCTGTATTTGCCACCTTGTCACTGCTTCATCTTATTCCATTATGTCTAGAAAATTAAACTTTCTTGATTCTAGACTGACAGCATATGATTCTATAGTCTGATCCAGAGCCATGATGTAATATGTAGAATTCCGTACAATCAGTTGTAGAAATACAGAACCTCGAAGGTTTTGGTAACGGTATACACTAATTTCTTAATTCTGTGGAGGTAGCAGCAAGGTGGCAACCCTAGTTATGGGTAAGGTCTCACCCTATCGAGAGTGCACCTTGACCTGGTGGGTAAGCTTCGTAATGCTTTGGCCAATTCATACACCCAAAATCTCTTATTTAGAATGTTTATACACCTGTTGACAAATGTATTAATAAATGTGGGCAGGGCTTATAAAGCAAGTGGGAGGGACATTCCTAAAAAGGGCAGAGTGCAAGAAAAATGGGTGGAGCTTAATCAAAATGGCCAGAGCTATGCAGCTTGTTTTGATAAAAGGTAAACTTTGGCTCTGTAGGGATGTATTTAGCCTGCCCACGGGGAGTATGGATGGCCACATCAGCGTCTGCAATGCAGCTCAGTTTCGGAGAACCAGGACAGGTATCATACTGTATATCTACACAATTATTGCCTCTTGATATGGTCTTATAAAAGGAGATATAAATGTAGCTCAGTTTTAGTTGCCATTAAAAACTCTGCAATTCACTTTTAATGCTAGTTGGGAATTAAAAAGGTTAAAATATAAGACTGTTCCTGAATTTTTTTTCCCCCCTCCAGAATTGAAGCTCTAGTAACACAGACCTCTGACGAAGTCGATAATCAGTGGTAAAGGTTACGGCTTGTAATATATTCTCTGTTAGTCTTCCCCATAGGCTTGTACCACTTCTGCTTAGCTGCTACCTCTCTGAGGCTAAATCTCATGCATCCTTGTGCTTCCACCTCTGTTTAACCTTGATTAGATTTCCAAAGCTCTCCCCACTCCTCCTCTCCTAACCAAACCCGAAGCCTGAATAAACTTCTTCCAAAAAAACACAGGAATGGAGCAGGTGGGGGTGCCGGAGGAAAACATCACTAGAATTTGTCTCCTCACTTGTTCTGCTTTTCTTTCCATTTTGTGGGTGAGGATTATAGAGAGCAATCTTCGGAGGAGTAGGTTACACAGTAATGTGCTTGCTCCATTAGCTCTGGTACACTGTAGGGAATATCAGCAACCCAGCATCAATGTGATGCCAGAGAGAGCTATTTCAATCCTCTGGCAGCCAGATGATGTCATCCCTAGCTGCAATGCGACCTCCCCTCCTGGCCTGTGCTAAAATCCCTTAATGAGCCATTTCCAATCCTTGGCAATGATGCTCAAGCAAAGCAAACTGCATGCTGTGTAAATGCATCTTTTAAGCCATTTGTGTCTTGATTCTTTGCATGCAAAAGCCTTTGCCCGGGGGGGGGGGGATCTGCAGTGCACAATTTGCACTCATGTAATCACACGCTTGCCTCCCCCCCCCCTCTCCAGCAATATAGTTAGGAAAATGCAGAGAATTATCACAGGGCTGGCAAGATTTCGATTTTATTTCTCTTTTATTATTATTATTATTTTATGATCAGCCCTGAAATGTTTGATTTTCTCCTTTTGCCGAGATCCCTCATCCAACTCTTTCAACTTTGATCAGTTAATCTGTTTACAGGGTGATGTCATCATCATGTGTTTGGTTTTTTTTTTAAAGCCCACCAGATACCTGGCAGCGCAATCCTGCTCGATGCTCTGCCTCCACCTGGCATTGCTGAGAGTTTAAATCCTGTAATGTCACATGACCGTGTATCATGGCCACTTAACTAGAGTGACACTAATTCACATATTAGAAAACATCTTTATTTATTATCTACTCCTGTAATTATAGGAGTGTTGTTTTCCCCTCGACTGGCTTCCAACAGGTGCTCCTTCTGTAAATGACAGGGTATTTTTAAAGCACCATTACCTGCCCCCTTCTCTAACATTTGTTGCGCTACCTTACTTCTAATATTCATATTATCTATTCCCATAGTCGTGAAATAATTGTCTCTTTCAGTCACCACAATATTATGATTATTCCCTACTCCTACTGTCTGATTACCTCCTTTCCCTAATCTTTGAATAGTTACATTATACTTACATATAATAATCTGGCCTCGTTGCTGTAAACTATAGAAAATCTTAGTCTTATCAGCAATATCTGTATTCTCTGAGCCATCCTCCTGACTCACTGAGCGCTATACTGAGGCAAACCTGTAAGATTAGATCAAGCCGTAGTTTTTACCAGAGAGTAAGTAGACTTATGTCTCACAACTGTCTAGCAGCCAAGTGCGAGAGAGGAGCATTATAGAAACGTTCTCCACAGTATAATCAGTAAGAGTCAGTTGAATATTGTTGCCCATATCTACCTATCCCAGATGGGTCTTTTCTCACAGATACTGCAGTGCAAGGGATTCTGGGTAAATATTTACATATAAGGTCAACTATAGATGCCTTGGCCTCTAATATCCACTACATACATGGCATAGTTTCCAATAGTGCGGAATTTGTCAGAAAGTTCCTTTTTTAGGGTTCTGTTCCATTAAATTTGGGTCGGTTCTGGCATAAATACTGCCTATGCACACTGCTTGGCACTGTGACAAGATGGGGCTCACACAATGCCATGTGAAATCACTTTGTATAACTCCGCCCCCATTTAGGCCCCACCCATTTCCCCAGGCATGTTCAATGAGTGCAAATATGACATGGCGCCTTGAAGCATATACACACTGTTCAAGGAGTGTATATGCCAGAAACCAACCTTATGCGTTCCATAAAGAGTCCTATCCCGGTGAGATCCATATGCTCTGTGTGGTTACTAAAGCCAAAACGCAAAAGTTTCTATTTGCATATACTTACCCAGAATCCCTTGCAGTGGTAATAGTACTCTCCATGTGGAAGATCAAGGGCCAGACGAGTTCCATAAAGGACCTTTGATTTATTGTGACCAAAAAATCCATCAATGTCATTTCACTGTCATTATTTTCTACTTAAAGAAAAACAAACAAATGAAGATAACAACTGAAAATGCCATTTCTGCCCCCACAAGTGAAATCTTACAATAAAGAAAGGGTTAAAGGTCGCAGGTTAGAACTATAGCTATTGGCAGGCAGTATATCTCTGTGATTACTCCTTGTTGTCCAGATCCACAGCTGGTCCTAGTTAGATTTGGTGTGACCAGAGGTCGGCTTGGTGTCAAGTCCTTTGGAAAAGGTTAATATTGGGGAATGTTACAACTTGCTGGGGGCCCCTGGTGGTGAAGGCAGATGGGAGGGTCAGTGTGATGGTGAGACTGGGATGTATCCTGTGCAAGACAGAGAGTTACTGTATTCCTCCCAATAAGCATTCTCCAAATCAGCCAACAATTCTGTAAACTACAACTTCCATGATCCTTAGAAACCCTTTACCTTGTCATGCGTTACTGGAGAATTGTGGGAACTGTAGTTCAAGAGATGTTAAAGAGGCTACTGCTCTTTTACATCTCATGCTCGCTGACTGTAAGAAGGCCCGCCTCTTTGCTAGCACATGGCAACTACAAATAAACGGCTAAGCGCTGGTTTTCAAGACGCCTTTGAGGAACAAACTTGCTCAGATCAGTTTCATACCTTGTTTGTTGCAGCCTGTCTGGCTTACGAGAGTAAACAGCCGATAGTCCGGCCCACTTTCCTGGGAATGTGGCTTGAGGCCAATGTTAAGTCTATGGAGTCACGGCCAGTGGCGTAGCGTGGGGGGTGCAGGGGGGGCCGGCCGCACCGGGCGCAATATCTGGGGGGGCGCACTAGCCCTATGCGGCCGCCAGGGCCGTCTTTAACGCGGGGCAAACGGGGCAGCTGCCCTGGGCCCATTTACTCCTGGGGGGCCCCAAGGCAGCTGTCCCCTGGGCCCCCAGCCCCTGCTGCCGCGTTCACTGCGCATTGCGCTTGTGAACGCTTTTTTCCGGCAAGCCGCATCCGATGGATGCGACGGCCGGAAAAAAAAACCAAAAAAAACTGCCGCCGGATGTGACGTCGCGTCACATCCGGTTTCTGTTTCCCTCCTCCGTGCAAGAGGGAAGACTGCACGGAGGAGACATCCGGCGGGGGACACGGAGCAGCTTCATGTAAGTACGGGGGGGGGGGGGGGCTGACTGGCACAATATTCCTGGTATCTGACTGGCACTATATTACTGGGTATCTGAATGGCACAATATTACTGGGCATCTGATTGGCACTATATTACTGGGTATCTGAATGGCACAATATTACTGGGTATCTGATTGGCACTATATTACTTGGTATCTGATTGGCACTATATTACTGGGCATCTGATTGGCACTATATTACTGGGTATCTGATTGGCACTATATTACTGGGTATCTGATTGGCACTATATTACTTGGCATCTGATTGGCACTATATTACTGGGCATCTGATTGGCACTATATTACTGGGCATCTGATTGGCACTATATTACTGGGTATCTTACTGGCACTATATTACTTGGCATCTGACTGGCACTATATTACTGGGCATCTGATTGGCACTATATTACTGGGTATCTGATTGGCACTATATTACTTGGCATCTGATTGGCACTATATTACTGGGCATCTGATTGGCACTATATTACTGGGTATCTGGCACTATATTACTTGGCATCTGATTGGCACTATATTACTGGGCATCTGACTGGCACTATATTACTGGGCATCTGGCTGGCACAATAATACTGGGCATCTGACTGGCACAATAATACTGGGCATCTGACTGGCACTATATTACTGGGCATCTGGCTGGCACAATAATACTGGGCATCTGACTGGCACAATAATACTGGGCATCTGACTGGCACTATATTACTGGGCATCTGGCTGGCACAATAATACTGGGCATCTGGCTGGCATAATATTACAGGCATCTGGCTGGCACTATATTACTGGGCTCTGACTGGCACAATATTACAGGCATCTGACTGGCATAATATTACAGGCATCTGACTGGCACAATATTACGGGCATCTGACTGGCACAATATTACAGGCCTCTGACTGGCACAATATTCCTGGCCTCTGACTGGCACACTATTACAAGCATCTGACTGGCATAATATTACAGGCATCTGACTGGCACAATATTACAGGCATCTGACTGGCACAATATTCCTGGCCTCTGACTGCACACTATTACAGGCATCTGACTGGCATAATATTACAGGCATCTGACAGGCACCATATTCCTGGGCTCTGACAGGCACAATATTCCTGGGCTCTGACAGGCACAATATTCCTGGTATCTGATTGGCACAATATTATTGGTATCTGACTGGCACAATATTACTGGTATCTGACTGGCACATTATTACTGGGCTCTGACTGGCACAATATTGCAGGCATCTGACTGGCACAATATTGCAGGCATCTGACTGGCACAATATTACTAGGCTCTGACTGGCACAATATTACTGGGCTCTGACTGGCACAATATTACTGGCATCCGAAAGTTACAATATTACTGGCATCTGAATGGCACAACAATTATGGCATATGTGTGTGTGTGTGTGTGTGTGTGGGGGGGGGGGGGGGGGGTAACATTAGAGGTACAGGATTGAGGAAGTTGGCTCCATCTAGCCCAGTCTTGGATCATCTCCAGGGTATGGTTCCATTTTGATGTTTAGTTTTTGTTCTTGATATTTTTTGTCGTTTACGATGGTTGTGAGACGACATATAATAGCATGGCCCATGCTAGGTTACTACATGTGTATATTTGTATTCATAGACCTGCTGAAAATGTGGAGAATGTGTGTAATGCATGTTCGCACTCAATAAAGTGTTGGAAAATAAACTTGTATTTAGATGCATTTTACTTTAATTACATAAGTATTTTCATAACAAACAATACATGTGCTTGGGGGGTAAGGGTTTCTTTAACTAATCTAGTAGAAGAGACTCGAGTGCTAAAATCCACGGGTTAGGGGGCGCAAATTACTTGCCTTGCCCCGGGTGCTGACAACCCACGCTACGCCACTGGTCACGGCTACTATATGTTTGGAGGAAAGGTAGTCTATAGTTATCAAACAAACTACTGATTAAAAAAACCTTCTTAGTTGTATCACATATTTGTTATTTACGCTTTAATACCGAGCTCCAAACAGGCTGTATTTGAAAAGCATTCAATTTATACTATTAGTTGTTTTATAACAAATTAAAAATACAGATCAGCAGGAGAGAATGAGACAAAAGGGGGAAGAGCAAAAACTCTGTGCTAAATACACTTTTACTTTGTAATCATCTCAGTTCTGCACTTTTATCTCACATTGTTTCAGTAGCAGAATTACTGTTACATATACGCCTCATGGATAATACATATTAGAGGCTGTGGAAACATAGAATGTGTCGGCAGATAAGAACCATTCGGCCCATCTAGTCTGCCCAATTTTTCTAAATACTTTTATTAGTCCCCAGTTCCCTATCTTATATATAGGATAACCTTGTGTCTATCCCACGCATGCTTAAACTCCTTCAGTGTGTTTACCTCTACCACTTCTACTGGAAGGCTATTCCATACATCCACTACCCTCTCAGTAAAGTAATACTTCCTGATATTACTTTTAAACCTTTGTCCCTCTAATTTAAGACTATGTCCTCTAGTTGTGGTCGTTTTTCTTCTTTAAATTATACTCTCCTCCTTTACTGTGTTGATTCCAGATGTTTGAGAACTACATATCCCATGATGCTCGTTCAGCCTAAGCATGTTGGGATATGTAGGTTCCAAATAACTGCAATGCCAAGGTCATAGTTGGAAACCTACCCAGTGACTTATGACAACAACATGCAAGACCTCAGGGTCACATCTCTCTCCTCGCGGCTTTGGAAGTAATGAAGGTTTACATTATATGCAGCTATGCATTATAAATCTTACCACCCAGGAGCTCTTAGCCAATATGTGCACCACCAAGCCAGTGTCTGCTTCCCATACATGCTCCATTCCCACTCCTTGCCTGTTTCTGTAATATAACATCCTTGGTCAGCATTCTCATACCTGAGAAGTATTTCATGATCTGGCCATCACACCCCTCCAAATATTACAAAGATTATCAGTCCATCAAGAAGGTTCTGTTGAGCGACTGGCTGCTGGTGTAATAAATGGTGTGAATGTTGATCCTCATGGAATTTTTGACTTGCCAGGACTTAACTATGTTTGTAAACCTAAATTCAAACGGGGATACAAAGTAGCAAAAAATAAAAAAAAACAGTTGTTTGATTCAATGACAGTCGTCAGCCCTGTATTAGAATAAATAACTTTACAGAAAACGATTTAAAGAGTGACTAAACACATATTTCTTTTCTTTTAATGAGTCAGGATGACTCGAATGTGCGCCATTCAACAGCGTTATTGTGCCTGCGTCAACCCTGCAGGGGCTGAGGAGACCGCTGTGTCTTCCTCCGCTGGCGGCTACTTTGGAGCCACAGATGCCACTCCCTTCTCAGCGCTGCCAGGACAAAGTTGCCATTTTAATCACACAGAAGTCTGAAGTTACCAGGAGAATCGCAGGGACGGGATTGATTTGAGACGGGAATTTCAAACTTTTGGCCAGTGTAACCGAGTTGGTAAACGTCTCCAACGCAGCTGAATTTAAGCCGTAAGTTTGTAAATTGTCTGTCTCAACTCCCTGCAGTTCTCTCTTTATTGAGTAGATGTGACTCCCAGTAGTGACGAGTGTCTCCCTTCCACGTGGATGATCTTCCTGTGGGTGGGAAGTGACGTCACGAACGGTTTCCTGTGTTTGAGTCTTGGACTAGTGACTTCATATGAGTCTGATAGATTTGCCGATCTCGACAACAATAAACAATGTTCAATGGAAAGAGATGAAAGACTCACAGCTGCACGGTATTTCGACCATTGTTTCCTCACTCATCGATCTAGCACATACTAAGCACATATCCAGAACATATTAACACCAGATACTCTTTTACTTCGGGATTTCATCTATGAATATGTTGACCAGAAAATCAGGCAATGCAGGTGAGCGGCTAACCTCTTACCAGAAGGAATGCATGGAGACCAGTATTATTTTAAAACATTGATAACTTATTCAATTATCCTTCAGATAACATGTAACAATGGGTAAAAGCTATGTGCAGACATCCACCAGGAGAATACAAAAACAAGACCTGCAGAGTAGGTGGGAGTGAAATGGCATGGCATCCCAGCGCTCAGTGAAATAAATTGGCACAAGTCTGGCAGCTGGGGCAAGTACGGAGTGCAAGTCTGGCAGCTGGGGCAAGTACTGATTGCAAGTCTGGCAGCTGGGGAAAATTCTGAGTGCAAGTTTGGAAGCTGGGGCAAGTACTGATTGCAAGTCTGGCAGCTGGGGCAAGTACGGAGTGCAAGTCTGGCAGCTGGGGCAAGTACTGATTGCAAGTCTGGCAGCTGGGGCAAGTACTGATTGCAAGTCTGGCAGCTGGGGGAAATTCTGAGTGCAAGTTTGGAAGCTGGGGCAAGTACTGATTGCAAGTCTGGCAGCTGGGGCAAGTACGGAGTGCAAGTCTGGCAGCTGGGGCAAGTACTGATTGCAAGTTTGGCAGCTGGGGCAAATTCTGAGTGCAAGTTTGGAAGCTGGGGCAATTTCCGAGTGCAAAGTGTGTGCTGGGACAAGACCTGTGAGTGCAAAGTATGTGCTGGGACAAGACCTGTGAGTGCAAAGTGTGTGCTGGGACAAGACCTGTGAGTGCAAAGTATGTGCTGAGACAAGACCTGTGAGTGCAAAATTGGTGCTAGGTTAAGTCCTGTGAGTGCAAATCTAAGTGCTAGGGCAAGTCCTGAGTACAAATATTCTATATTGATATAGTGAGGCTTACAGTGGATCCTATAACGTTTGTTTTAAAGAAGTGGCACTTTGAGGTCTGCAGCTTAGTTTCATTCAGAAAACTGGTCCCTCAGGCCCAAAAACGTTCACCACCACTGCCCTATTTTATATAATATTAGGATATATGTGCTATTTATTGCAGCATACCCAAAGCTATTGTGTCAGCTATGCCTGTGTAATATTATCTGTCTTAATGGTGGATAGAGATAGCTCGTGACCCTCAGACTGGGCTGTTACTTGGGCAGGCAAACAGTTTGCACACTACAAAGGCCAGCCAGGGAACTGCTTTGTTTAAATACAATCTGTCACCCCAGGTGTGTTTACACATTTGTACAAAGCACTATAAACTGTCCATACATTGTGGCAGCTGAAATTCACCCAATATGACATAGAATGAAACAAAAAGTAATCCTTAACCCCTTCCTGACCAGACATTTTGAAAATGTTTGGAAGCTCTGGACACTGGCTGTTTTAACACTGCTGCGATGTTTGTGTTTAGCTGTAATTTTCCACTTTCTCATCAACTGTACCCACAGTATTCTTATATGATATATTGCATTTCCAGATAAGAAAAGCTGACTTTATATACCATTATTTTGATCATATCATATAAGTATGCTTTTACTTTTTTTAACACATTTATAAACGCCAATGAAAAAACCTGCCCCATGTCTTTAACTATTTTTTACAAGTTGCAAAGCAATCAGTAAAAGAGCATTGTTTTTTGCTAACCATTAACCCCCCCCCCCCCCCCCCAGAATTTTCAACTAAACAAATTTAAATCCATATCAATGAACAGACTAATGATTACATGATAGTACAAACCGCAATGATAAGCTGTAGAAATCAAACACTTCCCAGGAAGAAACAAGGGCAAAAAGTGTCTAGGACGATACCTTGACCTTTCGGCTAATCAGCCTTCTTCTGGAGGCCTCCTTGTCTTTAAAAGGGACATTTCAGAGCGATCTCCTTTTTAAAACTCTAGAATTCTGTCTGACGAGTAACAACTATTCATTCTTTTTATCATAACTATTTAATTCACAACATTGTTTGCTATATAATTAAATAGCTAATAAAAAAATGTATTAAAGCATAAAATAGCAAACGGAGATCTTTTTTTCTGCTTCTCTAAAACAAAAATGTATTATCTTTATACTGCTTTCAGTAACTAGAGACCAGCAGACACTGTCAGCTTAGGGGCTGTGGACTGAAACTACCATCATGCTCTTCTTGGTCTTGTATGACCAATTTTGGATGTTAGTCCATCATACATTATAATTATGCAAGTATTATAGGAGTTTTGGGCAGGTGGAGTGACAAAAGCTGATTATGCCTATCTGCCTCTGCTTTCAACATTCCTTATAATTAGTAACTGAGAATTGTAGGAGTTGTGGTCCGTGGCTGTTGGGGTGCTACATGGTGCTTATTTATTGACATTCTCTATCACTACTGACTTAGAGACACAAAATGACCAAACTTGCATATTTTATCCTTTATTGTACCAGGTATTCTGATATCTATAGCAAACAGTGGGCAGCCATGACAGTACTTCCCTCTATAATACACTGCTGGTCAGTGACCAGGGTTTGAATTGAAGACCACAAACCCACCCCACAAACCCAGTTAGAACACAGGTTTAGTTTCGATTGGTGCAGGGGTGACGCTACTATATTCACTTAGAGCCAGCACTTACTGAGGGGGCCCCAGCAGTGCCCAACTGAAAGAGGGGCATTATGGAGACAGAGGGCAAATTGCTGACCTGTTTTCTCTGAAATGCCGGATTTTAACAGCAATAGATATCCAAAATACCCAAGTCCCTTAACATATTTGAATTTCTCATTGCTACAGAGCAATTTAAATCAAGGCATTACTGATCCTTTCATCCGACTTTATTGCTGAGCATGATTGGAGTTGGAGTACATTCTGTACGTTTGCATTTGAGCATGCTTTTATTGTACTGTTGGAATTCTCCCTGGAATTCTGCAAGCCCCCGCAGCCATAGCCCATCCACAGATGTCTCATGACGTTCGAGACTGTCTTGCCATGTGATAGAAATAGTAACTGTGTCACCGATGTCCTCAGAAACTCCCTGGATGACTCACTGGTGCCCATATACCATGCACAATCTTCCCATATCATTTCCCATAGCTGAGATCTGCTGCATGCAGCAAGAGTCTGTACCAACGGTGGGGACCACACGCAGGGCCACATACATAGAGTCTCTGTGTCACATCACGAGAGGAACAGTTCATGAGATTGTGGCAGATGACATCTTGGGGCTGGTAATATTACACTTCATACGATGAGCAAATATGGGGCTCTTCAGAAAGTCTTAGAAATGTCTAAATTGCTTGAAATGTAATAATTGAAGGCAGATGGGCAAATAAGGTAGGTGGGGGCTCAGTGCACAAGATAGTTTTTAGGGTCCCCAGTATTTTTCAGGTGAGGGTAAAGGGCTGGGGGATCAGTCACTCATGTATGAAACTGGACCCAGCAGATGTAATGTACTGTAATGTCGGAAAATAACCTATGGCTTAGACTCAGGCATTCAACCATCTAGGCCTTGACGGGACCACCCGAAACCACACACCGAAGTGGAATAATACCAAACTGGAACTGGAGAACAGTCAGACAGCACAGGTCAAACACAGAACGGATCAGGAATACAGAGAAGTGAGATAATGGCAAAGTCAAAAACAAGCAGAGAGGTTCAGAGCAGGCAGCTATTAGGCAAGGTCAACCGCAGGCAGGGTCAAAAATCCCCCCCAAAATCGCTTCAAACTGGGCAAAGAGATCTCCTCTTACACAATAATCACTGGTGAATGGTGGGTCAACCATTCGGTCCCCTGGGTCCTGCAACAGGTATAGCTATCGCCAGTGCAATTCAGCACCTGCAGCTCCAAGACTTGACCAACTTGGAAGTACTTTAGATAATACCATAAGGAGCCAGATTGAGGAGGAAACTCCCACCAGCTTGCTATCAAGACATCTCTTACAGGGCTCCCCAAAGGTGACCTTTTCCCCTCTCTCTGCCGGTTGACACGCAAGCTTTGATCTTAGAAAATCCAAAATGAATGGTGTTTCTTTTACCAAGCCTTCGTTTAACTTGTTTAAACTACATTGTAAAAAACCCATGACTAAGCAGCACTTAGATGAGTAGACTGTATTTAAAGCGCTTATTGTTAATAGGCAGAGTATCTTCTGACGAAAGTCCAAGGGACTCAGTCAACCTAACCACTGCTTATACTGTGAATGGAGAGAATCAAAAAATCTATACATTGTGTTAGCAGAAATGCAGCAAATGCATAACATAAGAAAAATATGTGTTTTAAATGTGTCTGCGGTGTCGCCTACTGATGTCATCACGTATGGCTTGATATGCAAATTACACATTCCCCAGTGAAAAAAACAGTCATTTGCATATAAATCCGCAAGTGATCTCATACGCAGGAGATTCACATTTTTTCTCTTCTTTTATGCATTTACTTGCAATGCCGCTAACACAATGTATAGATCATTTTTAATATTTTTTTTATCCTCTTTGTTCACAGTTTAAGCTATGTTTAGATTGATAGAGTCACTTTAAATGCATCATAACTTCCTGAGCCATGGTAGAAAGCATTTGTAGAATCACATCAAATATGAATTTCGGATATCCTTTTTTTTTTTTTTTAAAGGATATTATAGTTTTAAATTGGTTAATGTGCCAGAACTGATAGAGGAATTAGGTAGAAAAAAAGCTTTTTCATTTTTACAGAGAAACCTTTACCCTCTACATGTTACAGTTATGTATATTTAATAAAACTGAATAAAGACTAGTCAGCCACTAGCCCCCTCTCTGTAACCGTCTCTGTCATTTAGGCACTGGGATGGCCGGGATTAATTTGCTTATATGGTAGCACAGCCACTGTATGTAAAGTAGACCACGGATCCACATTATTACATATGTAATGGGTTTTCACCAGACCATGGTGCCTGCCACCTCTCCCAACATCAGGGGGGTCTTCCAACACGGTTACAGTGGCTTAAAGTTTGAAATTCCCATCTCAGTTCCCTGCAATACTCTCTTTATTGAGTAGACCCCATAGCTAAGTATTCATACTTGAATACAGGTGAACCAAGTACTGTGACGTATCTGTGAGAATAACACAGTTGCCAAGCTCCTGAGTTTTGATGTAGCATATTGGATTAATATTTTGATTGAGCTCTGGTAGCGTACAAGCTTTGCAGGTATTCATCTACTCTGTCATTGGTCAATCCTGCACATGTGAGTTCATCCCGTACAAAGCAGCGAGAGGCAGCCGTGGTATGTTTATTTATTACCAGACTCAGAAATGGGAGAGTCTATCCTGAAAAATGGTTTTAAAGGTGAAACATTTGTGATCTGTACATACAAACTGGGAAATGTGTTTATAGCCGGTTTCCTCTTCTCTGTGATTGGCTGCTAAGGTTGGACAGTTAATGAAATGATTATCAGACAGCGACACCCAGTCACTGCTGTGAGAGGTAGCTGGTTGGGCAAGCTGCCTGTGTGCTCCAAGGACACCCATATCACATGCCATGAAATACCTTGAAATCATTTGAATTAGAATTCACTTTAGACTTTCTCTGTGTAGTGAGGAGGCCAGGCAGATGAAAGGTTCAGTTATGTGCCCTACAGGCAGATTCAACTTAATAAGTCCAGGTGTCTGACAGCCGAACCTCTCTGAGGCCATGGAGATTTATAGCCTGCTATCTGCATACAGCTGTATTTAGACAGGGGAGATGGGGGGGGGGGATAGAGACACAGCAGGCATTACACAGCACAGTAACCCCCAGAGCTCACGCACACTCCAGCTATTGAGGATCTGGGGGGATAATTCATAAAGAAGGGGAGCACTGGTGATATCCCCGCCTATATAAAACATCCCTGTGTGCGCCGCTTACCCCGGAGAGCTGAAGCAAGTGTCAGAGAATCCTGCCCAAACACTGAAGTGGCGGACTGCGTAAATAATGGCGCAATCGCAGTTATACTATTTCTATATAACCCCCCCCGGGTTATCCCATGATACTTAGAGAGTGACACATGCTACAATTAGAAACATGATCTACTTCTGTGGCATCCATTCTCCCATCATGCTCGGCCATTCAAAAGCATCATGGGAGTTGTAGTTCACTGTTCCGTTGAATCCACTGTGCCTTTGCCCATTGGCTTGGAATAGAAAAACCGCTTAAAGGAGAGAGTCAGCCGGGGAAGTCACGTAGGGTTAAAATGATATGTTTATTGGCTCGTTTGTGTGCGGTGCATTGCTTTATCTTCTAATAAAAGGTGGCATTTTAACCCTACGCCTACCCTGCAGTGTAAGGTAAGGGTTAACCAGACATGAAGAATGATGCCCAAGAGCCAAACCTGTGTAAATCTAGGCCAAAGTAGCTAAGTTGGAAAAAACTTCCCAATGCAGCTGAATAGAAGAATTCTTCCAACTCGGCTACTTTGGCCTTAAGTTTGCAATTCCCTTGTCAATTCTCTCGCAAGTCCCTCTTTAATGCATAAAATCCTTCGTGTCTTCTCCTACGGCGTGAGATTTTGTGAAAATTCATTTAATACCTTTATTAATTTGTTCGTGGGATCGGTGATGATAGCAAGCTTTGAGCTTTCAGACTCTTCTAACATCTTTGTTAATGAAATCTGCTCAGACTGATTCTCTGCTATCAAGATCTTTTCCTTTCCTGGTATTTCATTCAGCGGCAACATCTCAAAGTTATCGGACAAGATGTTGGAAAGATTTTTTATTGAAATAGCTCAATAACCCTTTCCCCTAGCAGAGATCTGAGGAGAGCCATGCTTTGTAATGCTTCGCCTATCTCTCTGGCATGCTCACAGTTAAATGTTGTGTCTAACAGAGATGGGGGGGGGGAGTAGAGGGAAAGTGTGAGGCTGGTTGACAGTAGGGGATTGTTATTATGCCACTTCAAAGGATAATGGGAGTTGTAGTTTAACAACCTTCAGTTGCCTTTTTGGCCTGTATTTATATGACCCTCTCATGTAAAACTTTAATTTTCAGGTTTATTTAAAGGACAACTGTAGCAAAAAATGAAGTGTAGGCATTTTATATAGAAATGATTTCATGAACGTATATAAATAAAGTTCCTGATTGAGCCATCTTTACTCCATATAGCGCTACCAGGAGGCAGACATTTTGTGGGTCAGACCAAGGTGAGTGAAGATCTGACCCAAGATTCTAAACAAAACACAATGTCTGCCCCCTGAGAGGACAATATGGAGTAAGGAAGGCTTAACAAGGAACTTCATTTGTGTTCTTTTATTAAATAATTTATTTATAAATCCTCTGCACTTGATACAATCTTTCAACTAAACATAAGATATTTTTTTTCTACAGTTGTCCTTTAAGTATTTTGCTAGAGCACTAAAAAAAATAAAGATATTAAAGTATCCACTGCTACATGAGAAAGCACCACATATTTGCTCCAGGTTAGAGCCTCTCAGTGACAATCTACTGGCTACAGTATGTGTATCCTATGATTCATGAAGTCTGTACAGTGAAACATTGGGAACTAATGTTCCCTGTGCCAAAAATACAAAAGAAGAACCGGACACTCTGTGCAGCAAACGCACATAAGGGGAAAGGATTTTTTCGGTTGAGTAAAGAAGGTGTAATATGTTCTGTGTTCTTTTTTAGGTGTTGAATGTCCGATAATATTTCTAAGAAGCTAGAACCTGTTAAGTGAATCTACCAGGGAGAGCCGGAGACATCTTGCTCTTATCTCATTCGTAACATAAAACATCACAGAGATGAACTGCCAAGTGTGGTGAACCTCTGTGATGCAATACCCCTCGTTCTCCCATTATATTTTCTGTCCTGGACAATTGGATCTTCAGTTCTCCAAAATATTAAAAATAAAAACACAGATTTTATTCACTAAACTATAGCAAGCTTGTTTCAGTAGAACTCACCTCAACTCCTGTATCTCTCAGCAAACTCCGAGACCCTAAACCTACAACTCATCTTCTTCATTTCCGTGCATGAGATTGTGGGGTCTTTAGTGATGTGTATGTCGGCTCACATAGTATTTCTGCTACGTGCCAGGATACTGACCCTAGTGTTGAACTTTAATGTCAACCTCAACCTGCCAAAGCTTTAAGGATAAGATCACATCAGGGATAAGTATGTCTGTACAGGGACATCAGTGTCCAGGGCAGGGTCTGTGGCATTACATAGAACATCATTACCGTATTTCCTTGATTCTAAGACACCATCTATTCTAAGATGCACCCCATTTTTTGAAGGGGTGTTAAAATGTAAAAGCCTTTGAATCGAGGACATACCTAAAACAGTTGTACTTACCTTGCTGCATGACCTCGGAATTCGGCTGTTCCATGCAACAGCATCACACATCATCCAGCGCCAAAACTACCCCCTCCTTACATCAGTCGATACGAAAATTGTGTTTTGCATTCGGCAGCCGGAATTTAGCTGCCGTATGTAAAACGCCATCGATTCTAAGACGCACCCTTTTCCAAGAGCTGTAAAAAAACGGGGGGGGGGGGGGGGTTTGTCTTAGAATTGGGAAAATACGGTATATTATTTGCCCCTCATCAGTAATCCGCAGCCCATCCCTGAAACATGCATACCATGGCTCCAGATGGCTCCAGATATATTGCATCATATAATATAACAATACACACACAGCCTTTAATATCATAGGACATGCAATCTCCAGGACCCCTAAACTACGAAAGGTTGGCCATCTCTGCGAAAAGATAATGATACAATTCAGGACATCAGAGTTTTCCCTTACCTATCTATCTAGGAGGCAGACATCTCTATCATTTAACCCCGCAAGAATCTCTTCTAACCAAAAGCCCAGTACCACTAAAGGTCTTGCTTATGAAAACTCAGGTTTGAGCGAGAATCCTACGCATGAAAACTAGTGTTATAACCTTATCCAGAGTACAAATGCCTGTCCACTAAGCAGCCTATTACACAGCTGGCTGCGGGCAGTGCATCCTTTCTGTAAGTGCCGACTTTGATGCACGCGATATTAGTTCGGAAAAAGCAGTATTGTTCTGTTTCACTGAGCTTTCAGGAATCATTTCATGTGAGCGTTGGCTTAATTTAACCCACGATATTACCAATTTGCTGACGGGTTACATAACATACCGGGATAAAAGATGTTTTTATTTTTTAATCTTTTCAAGCCGCTACGTGTTCTGCCTGATATGTAAATGGCTCTGCGCTGATACGTGATCGATGCTTCGTATGCCTTCACTCTGTAGGGCAGGTAATGGTCCAGTCCCTGGGGGATATACATTAAGTGGTATAGCGAGCAATCATGCTGCTTAATGTACCAAATTAACTCCTTTGATGCCAGGAAGGCTAATAGGGCTACAGGAAGTATTAACTCTATAACTGACAGCGGTTACTGCAATATATTAATTTGCAAAAAGTAATCCACCCATCCAGAAACCAACACCAGAGAGCCATTCAGAATCAGTGCTATCCCTGAGAACTTGACAAAGGAGCTAACGTTAAGACACTTCCAAATATAAAAGGGCCCCATCACCTAAACTTTATACTGTAAAATAAAAGATGATCAAAATTATCTGTACGTTGTGTTATTCTTAATGGTCAGGTGCTGGTGTAAAGGTCAGGTGTCGGTGTAATGGTCAGGTGTTGGTGTAATGGTCAGGTGTTGGTGGTGTAATGGTCAGGTGCTGGTGTAATGGTCAGGTGCTGGTGTAATGGTCAGGTGCTGGTGTAATGGTCAGGTGTCGGTGTAATGGTCAGGTGTTGGTGGTGTAATGGTCAGGTGTTGGTGGTGTAATGGTCAGGTGTTGGTGGTGTAATGGTCAGGTGTTGGTGGTGTAATGGTCAGGTGCTGGTGTAATGGTCAGGTGCTGGTGTAATGGTCAGGTGCTGGTGTAATGGTCAGATGTCGGTGTAATGGTCAGGTGTTGGTGTGATGGTCAGTTGTTGTTGGTGTAATGGTCAGGTGCTGGTGTAATGGTCAGGTGTCGGTGTAATGGTAAGGTGCTGGTGTAATGGTCAGGTGCTGGTGTAATGGTCAGGTGCTGGTGTAATGGTCAGGTGTTGTTGGTGTAATGGTCAGGTGTTGGTGGTGTAATGGTCAGGTGTTGGTGGTGTAATGGTCAGGTGATGGTGGTGTAATGGTCAGGTGGTGGTGGTGTAATGGTCAGGTGTCGGTGTAATGGTCAGGTGCTGGTGTAATGGTCAGGTGCCGGTGTAATGGTCAGATGTCGGTGTAATGGTCAGGTGTTGGTGTAATGGTCAGTTGTTGTTGGTGTAATGGTCAGTTGTTGTTGGTGTAATGGTCAGGTGCTGGTGTAATGGTCAGGTGCTGGTGTAATGGTCAGGTGTCGGTGTAATGGTCAGGTGCTGGTGTAATGGTCAGGTGCTGGTGTAATGGTCAGGTGCTGGTGTAATGGTCAGGTGTTGGTGTAATGGTCAGATGTCTCAATACTTGGTCCATATAGTGTATTTTGGATTTTAGTTCACCTCTATTTACATTTCTACACATCCTTGCATTTTTCTAAAAATAAAACCTTGTAAAACTCAAGCCAGAGGCTACAGCATGCCCCCCCCCCCCCCCCAAAGAATGAACCTTTTATTAGAATATCCAGTTATTGCTTTCCAGTCATCTGGTAGTTACACATGGCAGCTACAAACCATATCTGTTATTGTATCATGTGTTAGGTTACTGTGCATTTTTCTGCCATAATAATAATAATAAATAGGAATATAACCCTATGTTGTGGGCCTTAAAGTGACGGTATGATAACACCATCGGGTCTACTCAGTTATACAGAGTGGCATGGAATTGAGATTTTAGGCCAAAGTAATCGAGTAATGCAGCTAAATGGGAGAATTTATCCAACTCGGCTACTTTGGCCTTACATTTGAAATCCTTATCCGTTCCCTGCAGTTCTCTCTTTATTGAGTAGACCCTCATGTCATAGCTTAGCTATATCTGCTTATAAAATGAACTAGACATATATTAAAAAATAACATATCTGTAAACCCAATAATTGGCTGGTTTCTGCATGTTACAGAAGGTCTAATCCTGTTCCCAAGTGGAAGTGAAACATAAGAGAGGGAGGACATTCCACAGGAACGTGCTCCCATTATATACTGGCTCCACTTGGGCCGCGCAGAGGTAGTAAATCCCAGTAGGCAGCACGGAATCCAACTATTGGCCTGGTCCTTCCTCTCCCCCTCGCTTACTTGCTGGATCTGTATTATGGGAGTAGAACTCGTTCCAAACTGGTACAAAAGAAAAAGGAACAAACTCCACACATTCCTCTGACCACAAACATCATTAAAAACACATTTGTTAGAATTTACCATTGTGATTTCTCTGTGCTAATCGCGAAAACCCTCCCTGGGGTTTTTGGTGGAGGGAGAGGGTGGGCGCTGCCGGATTGGGTTTATTTTGCAGTATATTGTAAGAGCCAGTTGAAGGTCAGTTTTGTACAGTGTTACTGGCTTACACAATACACTGAAAATACTAAATAAAATACAGGGACAGCGGCCAATTCTGCCAGGAGCATACTGCCGCCCTGGCAATAGTGGATGGGTGACATCACTGCGCTAAGGATAGTAAGTAGCCTGTGAATCTCTGTGATACACGGCACAGCTCTTTAAATGGTTTGACAACAACACGTAACAACTGAGATGGAATAAAAGTGTAACCTTATAGATACCGTGTACCGCAGCAGGTTCACTAATAAAATAATAATAATAAGAATGGGATCTGAAAGGTTTTGTGATATAGGATCTGCTCTTTGCTTCCTGTCTGTAACCGGTATCTATAAGTACTGGGGGACCAGGCTGGCTAAGCATGGATTATTGAAGGTTACATATTGATGACAATCTGTATAAACACAGGCCATGCTGCAGCCGCAGGGGTGCAGGAAGGAAGGGGATGGCTGTTTTTGGCAGGCGGATCATTACTCGGAGACCTGTGGTGAGACTTCTTTTGTTCTTGGTTGAGGTTTATCAGTTAATAGCCTCTGCTCAAACCCACCCTATATTTACCAACAAGAGAGCGTTCAGAGATGGACAGGTTTTACTAGGAGGATCTCTCTGACTCTTTAAACCCCAGGGGTAATTGGATAAAAACTCCCATAGTCTAGTTGGCTGAGAACTATGGGAGTTCACAGCAGGCTAGCGGCAAGTATTCAAAGCTAATACAAACAACGGTTAAACAATGAGCATCTAACTCCACCACAGTGGGAGAGATCAAGCTTTGCTCTGCATTCGTCAGTCCCATAAAATCATTGGCTGGTTGAGCATGATGGGAGTTGACTCCACAGTGCGAGTAACCAACGTAAAAAAAAAAAATACTAATTAAATTAATGTCTACCTGCAACTGGTACAATGATAGGTACAGTGATAGGGGTGAACAATCTCTGCTTCAGACATTGGGAAAATCAAAGTTTCTAAAAGAACCTGATGGTTCGAGCTAGTGACTGGCTAGTGGCTTTTTTATGACTAGAAAGCAAACAAAGGAAAGTGTGTGTAAAGTTATCTTACAGAGGAGCTTCTTGGGAAGCAGTTATGCCTGCTTATGGTTATTAGATCTTATACAAACCCAGATTTAAATCTTTTTTCTTTCATGATTAAAGGGACAGTATCACCTGAATATTGTTTTTACAACAATGATTTTGAATGATCTACACATTGTGTTAGCAAAATTGCAAACAAAATGCCTTCATTAGGAGAAAAATGTGTTTTAAATGGGTCTGTGGAGTCCCCTGCTTATGACATCACCTGTGGCACGGTATGCAAATTACACATTTCCCACTGAAAAGCAGTTCATTTGCATATCAAGCCACAGGTGATGTCATAAGCTGCAGACTCCACAGACACATTTAAATAAAAATTTTCTCCTAATTTAGGCATTTACTTGCAGTTTTACTAACACAATGTATAGAACATTTTTGTATGCTCTACATTCACAGTAAACACGTTGTTCAGGTCATCCAGTCCCTTTATTCCACATGGTAAAGAGATGCCCAAAGGGGGGCTAAACAGGTTTATGGAGGGGGAAATAAAAGCATAATGGCCGTCAGCAATGATAACACCTAATCGAGGATAAGGAACGTAAGACAAAAATGAATTGCACACATCCGTAGTGTAACCATACAAGACATTGTATATCTTTGATGCGTAGACTGTGTTGGATTCATATCTAACGCAAGTATCGTTAAAATCAGGCCTTTGCTGGCTAAGACTTTGAGTGCACCCTTTCCAGACAACTTAAACTCCTTCATCGCTTCATAAGTATTCTTAAAGGTTGCACTTAAGATCTCAGTTAGTCAGTAAAGATCTCATATTAACTGGACATGTTTATACAGCTAAGACGGCTCTATCCTTCTACCTATCTTTAGCGCAGTAAGTTGGCCTGTTTTACCTTCTCCGGATTCACTCCGCACTCCTAGAGAGGGTCCTAGAGACCATCTTTATTAGCAGGCCCGAAGTGGGTGTGAGCAAATTAGAGTGTCACGTGGTATTAGCAGGTAATGCAGTGTCAGAAGGTCGGGAGTTTAAGACCCGGCACTCTATATGACCTCCTCTAATCTCTTTATGGTAAGATCTTTAGGGGGCTGAGATTTAATATTCTTTCCAGTAACAGGTTACATAACCTATACGAAACCCGTGCAGAGCTGGGGCGTCTCTTGTCTGACTGAGCTCTGATATCATGAGCGAAGGATATGTCCCTGCAGCTTCCCAGTGTCATTTCTACATCTTGATTTAAACTTTAATTCCTTTTAATACCACCGGAGCCCTTGGCGTACAGGCTACAGTATTGATCTGAAGATCAACTGGTCGAGACGAGGAAGGATCGGTTTGCATTGCCAACATGAGGTCATCGGCGCTGTCCAAATTAACCCTGCTTGTGCCTGATTCGTAGAGCCAGGGTGCAGGGAGGAACAGGTTTGAATTAACCCATTGAGTGTCAGTGCTTGAATAGTCATTTATAAAAAGCACCAAAAACGCCACATAATATTAATATATTGGAATATAAAACCTGCCTACCACAAGTAAATACTTCCCCCCACTTGGAGTTGCCCCCTCTTTTAAAAAATACCAGCCAAGCTATTGTATTATAGATTTAAGGGGTCTACTCAACAAAGATAAAATTGAGATGGGAATTTCAAACTTTAGGCCAAAGTAGCCGAGCTGGAGAAATTGTCGCATTCAACTGCATTGGAGAATTTTTCCAACTCGGCTACTTTGGCCTAAAGTTTATCATTCCCGTGTGAATTTCCCTGCAATTCTCTCTTTATTGAGTAGACCCTTAAATGTTCTTACCAGGCATGTCCGCTAACCCTTCAGCCCCCTGCTATGCTAAAGCAGGCTGGTGGATTTCTGGCTGGGGGGCAAATTAATCTTATTAACCCAGCTGTCTGGCTTATCAATAACCCTCTGTCTGGCAATGTATAAAGTACAGTAAGTCCGCTGCTCCTCTAAGCCGGGCTAAGAATTGGGTCCACTGCAGACTGATTTGCAGAAAAGAACTGTCCGTCTGCCTTATGGTGTAGAACTCTTAAAGACGCAGTGACACCACTTTGATGGAAATTAGACTTAGATTTTTTAAATGTGATTTTTCAAGGCAATATGTGGGGTTTGTAGAACCACGGCATTCTGGGGCTCTTACCATTTACTGACCCAGAGATGACATGAACGTATTGGTAGAAATACAATAAAATCTTACTGCCCCCAACAGCTGTGAAATCACAGACCTCTATAATAGAGCAGTGATCCCCAAATCAAACCCTCGTGGATTTGCAGGTTTTGGACCAGGATTGTCAAACAGCAGACCTCCAGCTGCTAAATACTTACATCAAGGGCCCCCATCTGGGGGGTACAGCCAGTATTCCAATAAAGGGTCCGGTTGTCCTAAGGAGCGACATCATTAAGTATGAAAATACATTATATATACTAAATAAACGTGTGTTTATTTTTTATATAGGATCGCCTTATATTTAGCCCTTTTGTTTCTGTATGAATGAAAATAAGAGTCATCTTATAATCAGGGTTTTCTTATTTTACACCAAATATGATTTTTTTCCCCTTCCCATTAGGCATGCCTCTCAGCTGCTCTGCTATGCATGGGGCAGTCCCAGATTTGAGACTCCATCCCACTTATAATAATTATTCTGCTGGTGGTTAGCCTGCACATTGCACAGGTTCTTCGCCCCCTCCCCCTCATACAAAGACAAGCAGGGAACTCCCAAAGATGTCTTTCAAAACTTCTTGCTCCAGCTGGCTTATGCTTACTTGCAAATGTTTTTCTTTTCATTATGCATGCCTCTCAACTGTCCTGCTCTGCATGGGACAGCCCCAGATTTGAGGCTCAGTCCTGCCGAGTTCTCCCTCCCCTTTTTTCTTTGACGTTCAGCCTCCCAAACTTGCCCCCACCCCCCCGGCTTCCTGAATGGCATGGGGAAGAAGTTGGAAAGAATGTATTTATGTGGTGCAGGTCAGGAGGCCCGGCGCCTGGCTGCATGTGAAGCTGGGCACAGCAAAGTCTCCTTGTAGGTACGGCAAGCCTGCGGGGGTAAAGGCCGCAACCCTGCTCAGTGTGCATCCGGTGCGATGTGAGAAACGAGGACAAGGAAGCGAATGTGTGATATCATTCCACACAGCGCACCAGTTGAAAGCTCGAGAACCCTGGCAAAAGGGTTAAAATTGAGGCAGACAGGTAGGCAGCATTGCTGTGATCCAGGCCGCCCGCTCCTGTGATTGTGGCAGCTGAGCGTTAAGCAGGAAGCGGCCTGGTTTTGTGGGATTTAAGAGCCGGGTCTTCCTGGCTCAGACAGGCCTGATTTGAAAACAGAGCTGTTGTGATATCATAGTGCATGATAAGCCATTATGTAACGCGGAAACTCTGCCAAGCACCTTTTGCAAGAGCACTGTAATGATATTACACAACCACTTGGTAATTACTTGGATCCCGTTTAATTGTTCCTGAGGGATGCACTTACTTACCATTCTCTTCAAGGACCCAATAAAATCCCACCGTGGGGACTGGAACAAGGACAGCTGGGAGAGCACCGCTAAAGTGCTACAGGATCTGCAAAGGCAACTGAATGCTCTTGTCATTCTTCACACTAGTGCTGTGCGTCCGAAATGCCTTGATTTGACAGCAACTCCTACTATTCTCAGCCAGCCTTTGAGTTACAGGGCCTGCACATGCAGAGAACGGATGCTGTCATTCAATGTGTTTTTGTTTGTTTTAGTATTTTAGTTTTTGCAATCTTTAGAAAAAAGTTCTAAAATATCTGCAATAATTATTCTGGTGGTGGTTAACTTGCACATTGCACAGGTTATGGGCAAGCAGGGAAGCCTCAGAAATGTCTTTCAAAGCTTCTTGCTCAAGCTGGCTTATGCTTACTTGCCAAAGGTTCGGGGGGTGAACTGAGTTCTCTTGCATGGTGACATTCTGCAAAAACAAAAGCTGTACAAGTTTGTCCCTCGCAGGCATCCTGAAATTCTCCAGATAGTTAGGGTTTGGCCAATGTTTTGCTTTGAACGTGGCTTAGGTCACTATCAGTGTGCCACCACTACCTCTAAATGCTGACATTTTCTCTCATGGATGAGTCACCCTGATTCATTTATATCGATCTGCAGTGCTAACATCTTCAGTGAGCCCATAATCATGTTCCAAAGTGATGTTTATTCAGATTCCCATAAGGCTTTTCTCATAATCGAGAGCCGACAATAAATCTGAAGCAGGTCTTGTGGGCGCCAATCATTATACTCCAGGGAGCACAGCACATTGCCACGGTGACTTCCCACCTAGCTTATTTCCTGTCTATTTTATATATAGGTTTAATATATGCCAAAAATCACTTATTTTTCACCGGGGTCTCTAAATTCAGATCAAGAAGTGGTAGAGGTAAACACAGTGAAGGAGTTTAAGCTTGCGTGGGATAGACACAAGGCTATCCTAGATATAAGATAGGGAACTGGGGACTAATACAAGTATTTAGAAAATTGGGCAGACTAGATTGACCGGATGTTTCTTATCTGCGGACACATTCTATGTTTCTAGCATCATGAAAAGCCACTTTTAGAGCACAAGTGTCGACAAAAAAGAAGTTCTGTTTGATTCAGAGATTGCATCAATTATAGGCATGTTATATAGAAAAACTTTAAAGAAAGAATAAAAATAAAGTAACTTATTGAGCCCTCCCCCCCTTCTATAGCACTATCAGTGAGTGGACATATTGGCTCAGATCTTCCTTCATTTGACCCAAGATTCTAAACTACTGTACCCTGTACCAAGTCTCCCCACAAGTAGTGCATGTCTCACCCCCGCCTCTGCCATGTGTGTCCTCAGTTATTTGCAACGCAACATCTCATGGTCTACTTTTCTCACCACAACTTGTGGTTAGATTTTGGGGGGCTAGTCACTAATTGTGAGATGAACATTTCATCACACCGATGTAACTATACATTGTGCAGAGAGAAGCCAGGTGAATTTGATTAGGTCTGCCTGGTAAATAGCTCCCTCTAATAGACACAGGTGAGCCAGGTATAGACCAAAAAATCCCTGGACTTTGTACAGCCACTCTCCCTGAAAAAGAACCGGCCCACCCTGCTCTTCCGGATACTCTGGGGGCCCAAAATACACATTTTACCGTTAAAAGTTACAGGAACCTTAAATATCTTTCCCTGGGGCTGTGTTTTCCTACTCTGTAGGGTACAAATAATGGTGCTAAACACACTTTTTTCGTACCAGGCGTTGCACGCTGTCACAGTACAGAAAGTGCGCTGTGCAGGATATTACACTGAGATTTGTCTTTTTTCTGCACACACTGTATAAAGAGAGGCAGAAAGAGACAGCAAATGGAAATATTACCCGTTGTTTGTTTTCATTTTCGGTTTTCGATACAAAGAAACATTACACTGGGGGAAGATTGGGTTTTCTGTGTGTAGAGAGGTTCCATGTTTGTGGAGCTGCTAGCGTGTGACTGCTGAGTCAGAGAAGCCATATCAGGGATGGAGCATCACGATGTGGCCAATTAAAAGCCAGCGAACTAACGTGGCGTAAGAAATATGGAAGAAGCAAGGATGCTCTGAGAATACCTCTAATCGTCCATTCTGGTCCATGCAGTGTACTGAGATGTATTTGTACAGTGCCACCATGGTCCTCAGTGATGGACAATGGGTTACACATGTACATAGTGGGTAATCAAGAGGAAGATGGACCTGAACCTCATACAACCTGAGATCCTATAGCAGGGGTGGCTAACCTGGGCACTGCTTGGCATTGTTTGGTATAAACAGCAGGGACATTCCATTGGTTTCCAGGCCGACTGCTCCACTTCTAGAACTTTGCCCCAGTTGTAGCTCTTGGCATGTCAACTGGATGAAATAAAATCCTCTGTCCCAAAATCTTAGAATAACATCTCCACCTCGAGGGATAAGGGTTGTGTAAAATATATAATAAAGAACTGAATTAAATTCATTAACATACATTACACGTTGCAATTTATTATTATTTTATACAAGAGCAGCCTTGTTTACTTTACTTGTAACTACTTTTAAGTTTGGGTGATGTCCCTTTAAGAAATGTCTCCTCTTCAGGAGGGTCAGGTGGCTCTCATTAGGACTGTTTCTACTGTGACTATAGATAATAAATGATCTCTATATTGTGTTTGCAGAATTACCAGGAAATGTATTGAGAATCGTTTGTTTTAAATGTGTCTGTGGTGTCTGCAGTTTATGATGTCACCTGTGGTTTGATATGCAAATTACACATCTCCCTTTGAAAAGTAGTTTATTTGCATATCAAGCCTCAGGTGATGTTGTAGGCCGGAGACTCCACAGACCCTTTTAAAACACATTCTTCTCGTAATATATATATGTTTTACGAGTAATTTTATATAAGCTTCTGAAAAAACGCCAGATCAGGATTTGAAATGCGTGGAGCTTGTGCTTTTTTTTCCCCACCCACATTTATAGTTCAAGCATTTCTCCTGTTTTTGGTAATATGGTGGATGAATAAGCACCCCCCCGCTTCGTCTGTCGGACTATATTGGCAAGTTTTCTGGAGGGCCACAGCCTCCTCGCAAGTCCTATGGGTAAACATAAAGAAAATGTACTGCTAATCTTCCAGCCGACGATTTTACTATCTAGATGTTAAAACCCCTTTACAGGAAAATGGAATCCATTCCCCCACAAGTCGCAGCATTTATAAAAAGTGTGCGGACCCTGCACTAGCTTTGCGTGCATTCAAATATGCAACACGGAAAGCAGACCCTAGTATGCAGCAGCCGCGGCCGGGGATTGTTTCATGCCTCTAAGGGAATTATTGCTGTTGAGATTTTTTAAATAATTTCTTCACATGTGGATTAAAATATCCAAGATGCTTCTAAAGAGTTGTCATGAGGAGGAAACATGTGGGTGTAGACTGATTCGGGGACAAGGAAGGAAGGAAGGCAGAACAGATCCAAACTGAGAAAAAGATTTAACTCTTAATTACCCTGTGAAACCTAATTAATGGTTGACAAATGACAATTTAAAGGGAATCCGTTCCCTGAATTATTGTTTATCCTGTGAATAAAAAGAACAAATGATCTCCAAACGCTGCTGGGTTCTATTGCCCATTGTACCCAAAAAGCACATATGTATAGAAGTGTGTTTCATGCAACAGTTACATAGTTGTCAACAGTCTTGAATTTGTCGGGACACTCACGATTTTTATGGTTTTGTGCCAGCAAATTTGGTCTGTCCAGGCATTTGTGCGGCCTCTGTACAGCTTGCTTGGCTGTGTGTTTCAACTGTGTATTTCTGTGTATTTCTTACATGTCTAAACTGAATTGTGTTCCAGGCACCAGGTGTCTGTACTGGAGACGCTGGAGCTCAATCTTCTGGGGACAAGGAATTTAACAGCCACACAATGTATACTATTCCAGCACCACTGAAAGTGACTAAATGAAACAAAAGTAAAAAAAAAATAAAAAAAAATAAAAAGGCAGCACCTGCAGTAAACATGCAGAGTAATCACTGGGGTAGAGCTTGAGTCAAAATGTGATTTATGCAGAATGCCTGCATCAAATCACACTGGAAAATAAGCCTGTGCATTATACAAGCAGTAATCTTCATCTTGCACCAAAGTGAGTTTGGGGACTAGACTGTCCCTTTAATAAATGACTTTTCCCTGCTAATTTATCCTATTTTGTACAAGGTTTTGTAATATTTTGTTCTCTGCTTTTGAGTAACTCATAAGTTATTATTTTGTAATTGTTTACATGCTCTGTCTATTGACATTTTATCCAAGCTTTGTGTAGTATCTTGTTTAGATGACTTATTCAGCCCATAGCAGTGCAAGGTCTGGTTCTAGCCAAATATCTTGTACAGTCCGAGTGCTGCAGCCTTGAGACTGACTCAAACCATCATATTCAGGAGACTCCTTCATGTCTGGCCTGCGTAATGTCAACACGGGACTTTCCATATGTCTTCATTTATTTTTATTTAAATACTATATCAAGCGGTTATTTAAATAAACTCTCAAAGAGAAATACAAATAAAACAAATGGCACTGGTCAGAATCAAACTTACAGGGGGAGGGGGGGGGAGAGGGGCAGGAGGGATGGGCTGCCCTGGGTACCAGCCAGTTTGGGGTGACAATCAGGTGAACCTACACCCCCTTCCAATAGGTGCAATCTTAACACATTAAGCGTGGTGGTGGGTGGAATGTCGTGTGTGGTTCCCGATACCACATCCCTAACCAAGAGCTGACCACTGGGAACAGGGGAAGGCACGACCGTCGATGGGGTATGGGGACGTGCTGCCCCGGGTGCCTCACAGTGCTGCAATAAGTGGTACTTCTTTGAGCCGTGAGGGCGAACCTCTGGCGCAGGAGGCACTTGGAGACCTCTGAGATGGCACTCGGCATGCGGCTACAATATCACCACCCGTTATGGAGGACCCAGTAAATATTAGGATCTGAGACTGACATTCGTGGATAAATATTTGTGGAGTTCTTTTTTTCAGCTACTCTGTAACAATCTTAGAGAAAGCACATGAGCGGTGGATCTCGTTACATAGCTAACCAGGCTGCCACTTGAATATTCCGCACACAAATAACAAATAATAGTTCCCAATCTTTTTTGTTTCTTTCTTTTTTAAGTACGTGCAGGCAGAATAATTCCCCTTTTCAGATCATTTGTATTTTGTCCCGGGGCCATTGTTACCGGAGGAATGTGGTCTTATTCCAGTGGATTTGGCATAACTCACTGGGCGCTGTGCAAGTTAACTTTCAAACCAGACAAGTGCGTTGTTATTGCTGATCAGCACCAGGGTCCCAATGTTAGGAGCTGAAAGGGGGAGAAGTAAGCCTCTGGCCGCAGATCTGGAAGTGGGAACCCGTCTATTGTACAGTAAGCTGACTGCAGCCAGATCCGCTCGGATTTCTGGGAATTTTTCATGCAAGGAGTCAGACATTATTCTCTGGCTAGCTGTCTCTTTGGTTAAACTGGTTTCGGGTGGTCCTGGTCAGATTTCAAGTACAAAACAACTTGTTTCTAACGAGCAGCTAAATAAATGTCAATATCTTGGTCAGGGGTAGCACAGCTCCTGTTACCATCAGGGGTTTGCTTACTTTTGTAGGGGTTTAGGAGCCAGACAAACATATTTAGGAGCCAGAGAAGAGAAGTTAGGAGCCAGGATTAATGATACTAGGAGCCAAAACTCCCTGGCTCCTGGGAAACAAGCCATGCTTCCATATATACGTTGTTACATAATAATATATGTTTAATATATGTATATATGTATTTATTTTTAATCTACTGTTAAATGTGTAACTGTGTAATTCATTCTGGACTGGGTCCCCAGGACATACTTGAAAACGAGAGAAATCTCAATGTATTCTTCCTGGTAAAACACTTTCTAAATAAATAAATAAATAAATAAAAAATAAATAAATAAATATACCCCAATTAAAGAGAGACCAGGCCCTCTGTATCCTTGTTGTATTCCCCTGTGCTGCTTAGAAAAGACATCCTGGATCAGAGTTTTTACAGTCACCTTTTATGACAAAATGAACGGAGCATCCTACAATCTCCAAAACAGCACCAACCCCTTACTAGCTGCCCCTCACTTAAAAAACAGGTCAAGGTGCGTTCTCTTTCACAGCTCTTCATATGTGGAATTAGCCTCCCTAAAATCCCTGAAAAGGAGTGTCTCCCAAATCCTCAAAACAGATCGTACCTGTCATTAGATTACTGTATCTATAATTGTTCACCATGTCTGTTCTCTGGCCAACTTTGCTGTACAAATAAATCTGCTGTTAAATGTGAAACTCTGTGTAATACCGTTCTGGACTTGGTCCCCGGGACATATTTGAAAATGAGAGAAATCTCTGTATTCTTCCTGGTAAAACAATTTCGAAATAAATATTAAAATATGCTTATTTTATGGACTCTTCCTCCAGATGCCTTGATAAAATAGTATTTTATTGATTGCTTCTAATAGAACGGAGTCCATCTACAGTGCCAGACAGTGGCTACAGACATGTTCAGACACACGTATAAACCATAAAAAAACGAGTAACGAGAAGGTCCATGACCTCATGCAGCATCTGAAGAATCTGTCCAACCCTCAGGGTTGCAGGTTCTATTCCTGACAGGATTGAAACAGCACTTCATCCTTCCGAGGTAAATAAAAATGAGTACTATTCAATCGGGTGAGAGAAACATTCCCGGGATATTGGGAAACTGTATCATCCCCAGGACATAAGGCAAAACCAGACATTATCTGAATGTACCTTTACTGGTTATCCGTGTTATTTGGAAAACACCAAACAAGACACTAGCCGATTAAGCACACTGCTGTGCGAAATGCGTCAGCCATTAGCCTCTGTTTATGTGTCATGGTTGCCTTAATGATTTGTCCAAGGACTTTAATAAACATGTTCCATTGTGTCGGCTGTCATCTTGTCTGGGGTTCCTAGGTAATGGGGTGGTAAAGCAGATACATAGCTCTGCAAGGTGATTACATTTGTAATCTACACTGGAGATTAGACCCTGCATCTTTAAATATATTCATGATATATACTCATATTCTCTGCAGTAGTTGAGATACAGAATCTCCTGTCCCTTCCTATTACACCACATGTTAAAGGGGTGCAGAGACAGGCAGTGCTGCACTGTGGATCCTGTTTGTCATCCCCTTTGGCCTCTATTGTTCGTCAGCTGGCTCCCAGCACAGTGCAAGGTATTGGGAGGTAGGGATGATCACAGTGACTTGGTGCACGCACTGCTCTGTGCTCTGAATGATGATGAGGATGACTGCATGTGATCTGCCTGTGATGCTGTCACATTGGACACAGAGGTTTGTCTCCTTTGTCAGAGCCCATGGATACAGCTCTGGGTTTACCGATCAGTACACTGTCTGAATGGGTTCCTTCTTATGAGAGAACAGGTCTGGCAGATCACAAGTCAGTGTGATCACCCTCTGGGATGTCTCTCCCCCTCACCCTCTCTGCCATGACTCCCTCAGCTTAGCTCCGAGCGGGCCAGCTTGGAAGGGAAGAAATGCTTGAAATCTTTGTTTATCACACACAGTGGGGCATGTAACAAGAGAGGGTATTACGTAACCCTTTAGCCATAACTCCCATGATGCTCAGCCTGCTTATAGTGGGCTTCTCATCATAACAGCTGTAATTCAAAATAATTTCTTAAGTATATATACATAGACAGATACCTGGATCCCATTTCTCTGTAAAGGGACTACCTAAAATGTTTGAACCTATACATTATACTGTGAAAGATAATAAAAAATGATTGCAGGAAAATGTATCAAATAAGAGAGAAACAGGTGTTTTAAATGTGTCTCGTGCTTATGACATCACCTGGCTTGATATGCAAATTTGTTTTGGTGACATGCATTTTGATCCACATAAACCCTGAACACTTGTAATGTGCCCTTAGGTTATTAGAGAGTCAGCTCTTATTGCGTCATGTTTCTGGGGACTATTTATCTATACATTGTACAGGGACTGACCTGGAGAGTTTCCCCCCTGCTAAGCAAGCTCAACTGGTTTGTCCCTGCACAATGTATTGCTAAAATGGTGAGATGAAATGTCCATCTCTCCTCAACTCACCTTTTAGTGAATAGCCCCAATGCCTGTTGCTTCTGGTTTTGTTTTTGCTTCTGCTCTAGTCTCTGTCCACTATTCCTGTTTGTAACCGTGTCCTGCTGTGTCCACCTCTGTTGTCTTCTCTGCTTTCATGACCTCTGGCTTCTCTTATCATTATGAATCTCTGCCTCCGGCCCTGAACTTAGACAATTATCTGATCTTGCTCTTCTCTTCATCCTATTGGTCAGCCCAAACACTTACCCCTGCCCTGTGGAACCTGCCCTAATTCCAGGTATTGTATTGGGTGGTGAGGTTCCTGCTGCCCGTCCACCGGGCACATGAATGTAAAGGGTTATATCTTTATTGTGAGAAAGGACACAATAGATCACAATGTAACACACATGTTACATGTATGATACAGGCCATTTCCACAAATTTTGAGACAAAGCCTCTTTTTAATGGAGCCCTGGGGAATCTTCGGTTGTATGTCTTGTTATAGAATGGATTGCAAGCTCTTCAGAGCAGCAATCAACGGGTTAATAAAAACGTATGAAGTGCTCGGCAAACTACATAAATATTCAAGATTTTTCAAATCTCTGTAATCAATGCATTATTCACTCTGCTGAAAGGAGGTCATTTCTTAAGACGTTCCTTAAATATCCTTAACGCCAGGATGGAGACTGCTTGCTGAGAGCTATAAGGCTCCACAATGTCAAGGTCGTGAGGAGACAAGAGAGAATTTGATTGCAAGCTTTCAGGCTAGACGCCCATGATTTGTAGTTCCTCAGCAACCTGATGCCGTCCGGCGGGTTTCCAACTACAACTCCTATCATGCTTAGTTAGTGTTTTTTGTATAATACAAGGGGGTGACACAGAGGATGGGAATGGCAGACTACGTGTAGAGTTACGCACATACGAAGAGTTCAGTGTCTGGTGCCCCCGACATCAGAGCATGAGGTTGCGCCGGTGGGGGTTAAATAATAATAATTTATATTGTTCATATTCTAACTGACTTAACACTAATAACTATCCCATTATTGGAACTGCCCCACATCTAGGTTGCCACCTTTTGTACAAAACAATTCTCTGGCTGGGCGTAGTGTGAGTTATCGCCCAGAAACAGCTACGGCCGGCTGTAGGTTCTCATTCCTGTTTTCCCTATACAGTATAAATGCACAGGATGACACTGTGATAAGATAACTGGAGGTGCCAACCTTGAAGGAGTTAATAAGAGATGGCAGGGCAGCCTGGCCATCTGGTTTCAGAAAGTGGCCCACACTGCCATAATCCGACCTCTGTCACTCTGTGTGGCAGTGTTTAGGGCCCTTCTTTAGGCCATGCAGGGGGGGCACACACACAATACAAGTGTCCCACGCACTGCATATAAATGAGTTCCATTTGTGATGGTTCCATTTACATGGATATGAGGTTGGCTGGTGTATGGTGCGTCTAGAATGATCACATAGCCCAAGGATAGGCAAGAGAGGATTCACGGTAGAGAGAAGCCAATGGCTTGAAACAGGCCAATAACACACCTCGTAGGGTCTGATAATATCAATAAGGCACAGGATGTAATATCCAACAGACCGAGGCTTACTTAGTATAAGGGGGATATGAAGAAAGCCTCTGTCAGTCCTGGGTGCCGGGTGCCTGTGCACAAGCAGACACAAAATGTCAGCAAATATGGAAGATAAATTAGTGTGAGGATCTCATAGCCTCCAAACATACCCTACTGGTGACGCAATGGTAATGGCAGACAAAGGTGCATGCACGTAGTACCGGCCATGTGGTGAGCTCATTGTCTGGTGGGGGTTTATATAATTGATAATGTTCATATTGTAACTGACTAACACTAATGTTAATTATTGCTCCACACCAAGGCCAATTGCGTCCACAAACATAACAGCGACTTGGGTTGCCACCCAGCCGGTATTTTACCGGCAGACCAGTAAAAAAAATGGCTTAGGGCCAATGTTAAGTCTATGGAAGCCATAGCAAGGCCAGTATTTTTTTTTGAGGGAAAGGTGGCAACCCTAACAGTGACCCAAAGCCATTAGTTTTTTACTGGCAACCGTACCCGCACCTGGTCACCATGTTTGCCTGTTTGAAATGTTGGGAGGTATGGGCAGGTGTGAAACGTTACTGTGGTTACAGTTTGTAGCATTTAATGTATAAATTGTTGGGTGACCCTCTCCCTTTATCCCTCCATGTTAGAATCAATCCCTTTTAACTGATCTGTCAGTGAAATAAGGACTTGTGGAGCACATCTCTTAATACTCCTCCTCCCCCCTGACATCTGCACCGGACACATGCTATAAATAAAAAAGAAAAGAAAATGATAAAGTTGGAAAACAATACAAAATGAACAGCCAATCAGGAAAAGGTCAGATGCATGCTGGGAAATATGCTCTATGCACGAGAAACAGGTGGTCTAACAGGAAATGTGTAATTAAAGATATATTAACACTGCTCCCTCCAGGAGGTTTGTACACTGTGCTGCGGGGATTGTTACCTATTGGGACTGCAGCTAGGGTTGCCATCTGGCCGGTACTTTATCAGCAGGCCGGTAAAAGAAATGGCTTGCTGCCAATGTTAAGTCTATGGAGACAATAGCCAGGCTGGTAACTGCAGCTGTTCTGTACAGGGGTGACCCACTGTATAATTAAGGGGCTGCTGTATTTTGGGTGTCAACTTGCCTAGGGATCCCCCACAGTGCTTAACTGAAAGGTGACAGTTAAAAAGAGACAATATGGGAATATAAGGGCCCCAATATGATTTTTCACCTACACACACACAAAAAACATCCTGGTTATGGACTGCTTCTCCCAGCGAGCCATGGGCAACCTGCGCTTTATGGGAAATGTTAGCCCATTCATCTGGAGCCCTTCTACATGTCACAGACACTTTAGATACCACTGAATACCACTGATATTTAAAGTACTCGTGTCCATGATCACCAAGTAATTTAATGGAGACCGGAGGCGAAAAGGTTGTGGACAGTGAAGGGTTCGACCTGGTAAAGTTAATTTTCCAGTGACCAGCCCAGCTGAGGATGAAAGTCTTTAAAATGCAGAGCGGGGTTGAACATTCCTGGAAGCTGTGACAGTCTGGAGGATGGGTTGGCAGGAGATCCTAAATAAAAGAAACAGACACCCACCCCATAAAAATATCTCGCATACCAAACAATTTAATAATAATCTAATAGGCAGAATTTCCCCGCGGAGCTCAATGCATAGCTGTAAACAACAGAGAGCAGATACGGGGGCTGTACATGAGAGAAAGCACAATAGTCTAATGCAATAAAACAACAGACTAACAGATCTCTGGGAATCTCTCCAGATGGGTAATGCTTTGCACAGATGCAGCAAAAGATCTCTAAGGAATCACTTGGTACATGTGACTATTATTATTATTATTCAATACACTGTCTGTATTGTCAGAAATCTGGGGGGGGGGGGGGGGGGATAGGCAAAGAGTCCCTACAAGTATATCAGTAAGGTCTGCAAAAGTTCCATAGGTACCAGTAAATACCCACTATGCACACTTGGGGTGCACACCTCTGATTTCTGGGGGGGGGGGGGGGGGGGGATAGGCAAAGAGTCCCTACAAGTATATCAGTAAGGTCTGCAAAAGTTCCATAGGTACCAGTAAATACCCACTATGCACACTTGGGGTGCACACCTCTGATTTCTGGGGGGGGGGGGGGGGGGGATAGGCAAAGAGTCCCTACAAGTATATCAGAAAGGTCTGCAAAAGTTCCATATGTACCAGTAAATACCCACTATGCACACTTGGGGTGCACACCTCTGATTTCTTTTTCTTTTCAGACTGATATTATTAAAAATTATGAGAGATGGGGGAGAAGGGGGGATACAGAAAGGAAAGGGTAGGAAGTGGGCGAGGGGACAAGTCAAAGGCCAACATTACATAAGTACAACGATTCCATTTGGGGATACATGTTTCAATAGGGAAGCATAGTTTGATTAGTTTATAGGATGAGTTGAGGACAATATCACATGGTATAATACAAGTAACATTATGGTACAGGGTCTGTCTTGCCTCCTTGCCTTGTGGTTCCGGCCTAAAAGTGATATGTCCTATGTCATATGGGTGGATGGCGTTGTGGGAAGTAGTGTGATGTTAGGTCAGTTAGGGGTTGGCATTGTTGAGATTGAGTTATGTGCCCCAGTCGCAGAAAGGCTACATCCGGGGGAGGGGGGGGGGGGTGTTAGTTGGACAAATGGACTGCGCGTGAGGCTTGGGTAGAGGTCACAGTTAGGGGACATGGGTTAGAGGAGGCTTGGATATTTTTAGTCTTCCTTTCCATATGGTTTTGTTCCAGATGTGCATGGTGGGGGGAATAGTGGGGTGTGTTGAAGATTTGCAAAAGGTGGTAGGGGAGCCAGGGTATAATAGGTATAGGAGCTGGAAGAACTCTTTGTTCTAGAGAAACCCATGATTTTTTTGCAGGACCACTCTACAATTCTAGTCAGCATAGCTGCAGTGTAGTACGTAAAACAGGTCAGGTACTCCCATCCCTCCATCTTTTCGGAGTCTGGTTAGATGTGTATAGGATAAGCGGGGGTCTTATTATTCCATATGTATTTAATAACCATAGAGTGGAAAGCTTTAAAGAAGGTGTTTGGGATCTGAATGGGTAGCGTTTGGATGAGGTACAAAATACGGTGGATAATGTTCATTTTAATGACTCCAATCCTCCCAAACCAGGTTAAATGTGGTAATGTCCATTTACATATATCTCGTTGTAGAACGAGTAACAACGGTGTAAAGTAAAAAAGAAGACATAATAAAAATGTGCTCAAAAGTCTTTGTCCCTTTTGAAACCCACATCAATCCTAAACTAAGTAGAACACTATGCAAATAGGCCCAGCCAACCCTAACATAGGTTTTTTTTAAAATAATTTTGGTTTTAGTAAAGTTTCCTACAGTCTCACGATCCTTGTTAGCCGCTGGGTATCTAATGTTTTCTTTTAGTACAACTGTGCTCTGTGTTAAAGCGTCCCATTTCATATTGGAATTTAATAAGTTAAGATTTTGTATCACTATATGGTATAGGCACATATGTCAAGACACTGCCAAAAGGAGCATCATTCTGGACATTGGCCAAACAAAAAAAACATGTCTAAAGTTAACATATTTATATCCGACAAAGGCTAAGATAGATTGTGGCACATCCAATGCGTTCTCAGTGTGAGTTTACGGCCACTGGCTTGCAATTAATTAACTAGGAACAGCACACATGCAAATTATTAACAGTTTGGATGCCAGAGGGGAGAAATCTGCATTGCAAGTTACTCTTGGTGCCAAGTAAAAGGTTTAAATCTCTTTTAATACAAGAGAGTGAAATGTGCCCTCCAAGAAGCCTGCTTTATTGATGAGCTGGTTGGAGTAATTACAAATTATTCTATCCAAAAAAAGTGTGTTTTTTTTCCCATTTGCTATGATATTCCCTTAGCTACTGGCTCAATGCAGGCTGGATAAAGTGAGTGACAGACAGACCTAATTAGTTCTAATGATGCCCCTAAAACTTACAAAAGGCAGGCTGTTATTTATTTTTTTATTTTTTGCTGGGGGCATTTATAATTTAACTAGAAGGTAAAATGTTCTGAATCTTTCAACATGGGAAAAACATGGACAGAACATTAAACTTTATAAGAATGCAGCAAGAAAAAGTTCCTGATCGCATGATAAAAAGGTTTACATTGGGAGATTACAGTTAAGGCTCAGTTGGTGGAATATAGGAAATACCTATGCGTTTCGCAACTGGATAGAACCTATGATGAACATAACATTAAGCATTATGTGTCTGCAGTGTCTACTGCTTATGTCATGCAAATTACATATTTCTCATTAAGTAATTTATTTGCATATGAGGCCACAAGGTGATGTCATAAACAGACACATTTTTCACAATGTATAGCTTCTTTATTTTCAGAGAGCAAACAATGTTTAGGTGACTGAGCCCCTTTTAATATTCCCAGGGACATCTTATTTGCATTATCCCCTGTATAATAGGTATGTGTAGTTCAACAATGTATCTGCTTTAAAGGACAACTGTAGCAAAACATTACCTTATTTATAATCAAAAGATTATATAAAGTGTAGATGATTTATAAATAAATTTGTTAATGAAAGAATATAAATTAAGTGCCTTATTAAGCCTTCTTTACTCCATATAGTTCTCTCAGGGGGGCAGACATCTTGTTTAGAATCTTGGGTCAGATCTTCACTCACCTTGGTTCAGATGAACAAAGATCTGACCCATCTGACCAAAGATTCTAAACAAAATGTCTGCCTCCTGGTAAAGCTATATGGGGTAAAGATGGCTCAATAAGGTACTTTATTTGTATTCTTTCATTAAAGCATTTATGTATAAAATGCCTACACTTGATGCCATCTTTCAATTAAACAGAACTTCATTTTTTTTGCTACAGTTGTCCTTTATTGACCACAGTACTAATGGAAGACCTCTAGGTCATTTCTCAAGGCACACGCGTTGTTAGAATTTGCTTTCTAGGTTCATCTGTTTTTCTGTCTTACACAAGTTAACTTTTCATCTTAAACGTAGCGGGTTATAGAATATTTGTGTTTTTTACCGTTTTTATGGAAAGATAATGGCACCTTGTTCTTGGTTGAATACATCTCTCACCTTTATAGCCCATAGAACGAAACAAAACAAATCATCAGCCCTATAATAAAATGTAGCATTTTCTAGAGGAGAAAAAACGCAATTTGCCCATTTACTTCCTTCAACCCAGACATGTTCCAGGAAATTATTCCAGATTTCATCTAGATAAAATCTGGACAGACGTCTGAGATTGGTGGCCGCAATGTGAAGTTGAAAGGATTTTTGACTATGCGATATGGGATGCTCGTATGGGGATTTACATACTCGGAGCTTGTTTGAATCATTTTTTGATTGCCATGTCTACATATCTTACAGCCAACCCGTAGATCCATGTTATCTGTTGCACTCGGACTATAGATAAGTACACACAACGAAAACCAGCAGGGCCCATAACTAATGTATTGTATTGGGTTTTGCTAGGAGACCAGTTATGTGATTAGGTGTAACCCTGATTCTGATAAACCATACATTGTACCGACCCCTGTTTAACTTATGATCCGCATCGTGTGGAGGTGTCTGTAAAACACGACCTCCGTTCGCCAGAACACACTCGAGAAAGGTGATGTCATAACGATTATCAGAGCTTGCAAACGGCTGTCTTGCTTGGTCGGGTGCACTACCAATCCCATTTGGAAGCAGGGTCCGTCTGCTAATTTAGATATGCTTACGCTCCACATGGCTGCAGTTACGAACAGTTTGAAACTTGGCGTTGGATACAGTTTGAATTTCAGCTGCCAGAGCCTCGGCTCTGCGTGAGTTCGGTGAATTCACGTGGCGCAAAAGAAAGATTCCTGCGCACGATTTAACCATGTGCGTTCCAGTTGCCACCATTCTGGAAGCTTACTTTCAATGACTGTATGCCAGCGGGATCCTTAAAATCACTGCTGAAAGAGAAGCCTTGGGGCTGGGCCTCGGATTGAACCATATATTTATATTCTTTGCACCATAAGCTCTATCTGTTTGGAAATTGGAGCTACCTTACCAGACCCTTATGTCTGTTTGGAAATGGTTGCACCAAACGCAATGGATTTTATTCATGAGCAGACTGACCAGGGAATTTCAAACTTAAGAAAAAATCTTCAATTCATGAATAAAGCTCTATATACTTGGAGTCTTCGCACCATACACTGTGAATGACAGATGATACAGGTCTGTAGAGCAGCTGTACAGGTTTCTCCGACATGCAGAGCTCCTCTCACAAAGCTCCCATCTGCTCTGTCCTCTCCTCCGAGCCTCGGCAATCTCTGTTGTTCTGTCCCAGCCCCTCGGTCCGGGTGCAATCAGCTTTCTAATTGCATGGAAAGCGTCTCAGTGCAGAATTAACAGGTATAGCAGGAAGAAGGTTCTTTACTCGGTCACAGGCCTGGGCTAAATTACCTCATTAGCTTCCATTTAATGCCAGTATAACCGTGCGTAGAGATGAATAAACACGGCCATAAATCATGGATACATTTGGAAGCCAATATGGAAAATCTCAGACAAGTGAATAAGATTTGTAGACATCACCATCCATTATCCAGAGATTAGACAACACAATAGACAAATGATGGAGTGTATGTTACAATGTATATATGACTATATATACATATACCATGAATACGTGATAGTTGGGGGAAATGGTTCATAAAAAGAATGAATCTATAAAGCTTAAAGAGCCAGAACACAGTATCTGTTTATTTAGCTAAAGATGATCCGTTTAGGTCTCTGCTGTGTGACTATTTCGTGGACTGATGATGCCGTCGGTGGGAGGTAAATCCCGCTGAAATGTATAGCGTATAACTGTCATACATGTTATATATGGTACATACTAAGGAACAGAATCGGAGGGTCAGCCAGAGACCTCTCACATAGCCCTATGCCAGCCAGGGGAGCTAACCTGGGCAATACGCAGTAGGGTCAGACCAAAAAAAAAAAATGGGCAGGGCTGAGCCACAAAATGGGTGGGTTTTTAAAAGTTGGTCCCACTGAGGAAATGTGCAGAGGCAATGCAGGGAGTGGGTTTGAGACAGAAGCATCACCAGGGCTTATATGAAGTGGGAGATTGAGACTCCCGTCTCCACATTTGTAACAATTAGGTTGTTGGTGGGATGGGAAGAAGGAGTGAGGTGCAACTATCTTTTCAGAATCGCACTATTAAGCATTGTCTGAATCTCAACCAACCAAATGTCCTACCTTGTAATGAATTAGTCTCATATTAAAAAGGTGATTTAATGATTTATATCTTCGCCTCCGATGGCATTAGTAGGCAGAGGTGACCTTAAAGTAGATACACGGCTGTAACATGCAGACAGATGTTTAGCTGTGTCAATAAATCTCAGCTCAGAATATTATCTACAGTAACCTTTTGGTCGTGTAGCCTTCCGTCTCAGCGTCACTCTTAGGTCAGCCATATTGTTCCCAGTGGAATCAGCCCCGGCTGCAGAGAATTCCGATTTAGAATGGAGACGGATGAAGAATGATGAGTCATGGAGAGGTGTTGAATCTGACCAAATGTATCAATGGCAGATAACCGGTAATTTAATTCCGTGGTTCGTATTTAAAGGGTAGTGCTTTAAAAGGGAAAAACGATCCACCAGGAGTATTACATGACCCGGACTTAAGAAAAGCCTCTGAGAAGGACTCCCCTCCTGCAATCAATAAGCCAGAACTGGTAATTGTCTGGTTTAGAGCTACATTGAATAATACAAATTGTCTAGCTGGGGTTCTTTTAGTAGACAAGTAATGTGAGAGTTCGAAGCCCTATTTAGCTGTTTAGGTTTTAATGTAAGGTCTTTTAAAATGTCCTTTATAAGGCTTTATTTTACATACACAGTACATCATCCACTTCACATCGGTTACAGTCTTCCTTACCATTTTCATAGACTTATGTCCATTGCACTTGTGTTGGAATTGTCAGTCATTATAGTCTGGAGCAGTCTCCTGCTTTAGCACTGGTTGGTGGGGCACTTGTACTTGTAGTATTGTGTTCAGGGGGATAGGAAGGAGGTAATTGTCTCTCTTATGTTTAGAGGCACCTATTTTGCGATACACCGAGCTCAGTCTAGTAGCAAATATTCCAAAAAGTGTTATTTTATGCATTTCACTGTCATTATGACTCATTTTTAAGCCAAATACTCCATTAATGTCTATAGTCTTTTTCCCTGTTTGCCAAGGATTAAGAGAGTCGACTCACTAAAAAGAGAATCGTGGGGAATTTCAAACTTAGGACCAAAGAAGCCGAGTTTGAAAAACTGTTCACTGCAGCTTAATGCAGCTACTTTGGTCTCAAGTCTGAAGTTCCAGTCTCAATTGCCTGCGATTCACTCTTTATTGAATAGACACTTTAGTGTTTAAATCAAAGCAATATTTGTAGACTTCAGGGACCAAGCAGACAAATGTAGGAGGCAACCGAGCTGCCAGTACTGAGGATTCTAGAAGCCATGGCACTTAACCTTTATAATGTATACTTACATACATCAACAATGTACACGCAGTTACTTATATATCAAGTACACATGAACACATGCACATAGTACACATCAACACATCCAAAACATATTGGTTGCCCATGTATGCTCTAGACCAGGGGGGTCCCAAACCAGTGCTCACTCCCCCCCCCCCCCCCTCCCTAACAGTCCAGGATTTAGGGATGACCCAATTGTGTTTTTTTTATTTTAAACCCTCAAGTTTTAAACCCTCCAAATCCTGGACTGTTAGGGTGGGAGTGAAGACTGGTTTTGAAACCACTGGTTTAGCTATATACTAGTAATATATAGATATATGGACACGCTGCCAACCAGTGTTTTTTTTAGAAACATATTGGATTGTGACATATTGAGGTCTTCATAAATGAATAAAATAATTATACCCAAAAAGTATCAGTGGCCCAGTAAACCAGCTTGTTTATTTGGCTGCAGACGATGTACAAAAAAAAAAGCAAAATCATTTTTTTTTTTTTTTTACTATTCAATTGTAGTTGGTATTCTGATGTAATGTGTACTATACAGGAACGCAGGCTACAAAGTAGAAATCAGAAATGTCCACATATATTCTTAGCTTTAATACAGTCCACAGAGAACACAAAACACTAAAGGGACTGTGCTTTTCGAAATAGTACATATATTTATGCACAGCCCCCCCCCCCATAGGGTACAAAGTATACACAAAGGAAAGATATCCACACACAGGAATAAAAGATGAAAAATAAACCATAAGTCTTCCAAATCCTGTCTGACATGCCCCATTTTATTCCACTCCACTGACCCCCGACGCAGAAATCCTATTTGGCACAAGGAATCTAGAAGTGCAACAGAGCGGAAAGACGTCGGCAAAATCTGTGCGCAGCCAATGAGGCCGCGGATTAGTCCTTCTGTAAGTGCATCAGGATGATATCATTGGGCCGCCTGGCAGGTTACTCGCTCATTACCTCCAGTGTTGGGCAGGCCCCACATGATTGGATTATTAATCGTGTATCTTTTTAATCTTTCCCCTGGCTTTAATGGGCTGTCTGGCAGGTCTTCACAGCTGTCAGTCCTCATGTCTCTGAACCATCTCAGATGTTAAGATGCAGCTTCCAGAAGAATGCCATCCCCTCATGTGCTCTGATCCTTAGGGCCAGTGGTGAATGTGCCGTGATAGGCTAGGTGTTACTGTGCCCGGCTGAAAGGAGCTCGTTCTGCTGCAAATTGGGCTCAATTGCTTGTGTAACGAATGGTTACAAAGTCTGCACAACAAGTAGGAATACAGGAATGTGTGCTGTATAGCTGCCCCTGATGAGAAAGGGGTTAAACGTCACCACTTTGAGCTGTGTGCAATGCATATTAATCAAGCATTGTAATAGACCAGCAAGGAATAGAGTATACACACTGACATACACTAACAGTACATATACACACTAACATACACTAACAGTACATATATACACTGACATACACTAACAGTACATATACACACTAACATACACTAACAGTACAAATACACACTGACATACACTAACAGTACATATACACACTGACATACACTAACAGTACATATATACACTGACATACTCTAACAGTACATATACACACTGACATACACTAACAGTACATATACACACTGACATACTCTAACAGTACATATATACACTGACATACACTAACAGTACATATACACACTGACATACACTAACTGTACATATACACACTGACATACACTAACAGTACATATACACACTGACATACACTAACAGTACATATACACACTGACATACACTAACAGTACATATACACACTGACATACTCTAACAGTACATATATACACTGACATACACTAACAGTACATATACACACTGACATACACTAACTGTACATATACACACTGACATACACTAACAGTACATATACACACTGACATACACTAACAGTACATATATACACTGACATACTCTAACAGTACATATACACACTGAAATACTCTAACAGTACATATACACACTGACATACACTAACAGTACATATACACACTGACATACTCTAACAGTACATATACACACTGACATACACTAACAGTACATATACACACTGACATACACTAACAGTACATATACACACTGACATACACTAACAGTACATATATACACTGACATACACTAACAGTACATATACACACTGACATACACTAACAGTACATATATACACTGACATACACTAACAGTACATATACACACTGACATACACTAACAGTACATATACACACTGACATACACTAACAGTACATATACACACTGACATACACTAACAGTACATATATACACTGACATACTCTAACAGTACATATACACACTGAAATACTCTAACAGTACATATACACACTGACATACACTAACAGTACATATACACACTGACATACTCTAACAGTACATATACACACTGACATACACTAACAGTACATATACACACTGACATACTCTAACAGTACATATACACACTGACATACACTAACAGTACATATACACACTGACATACACTAACTGTACATATATACACTGACATACTCTAACAGTACATATACACACTGACATACTCTAACAGTACATATACACACTGACATACTCTAACAGTACATATACACACTGACATACACTAACAGTACATATACACACTGACATACACTAACAGTACATATACACACTGACATACTCTAACAGTACATATACACACTGACATACACTAACAGTACATATACACACTGACATACACTAACAGTACATATACACACTGACATACACTAACTGTACATATACACACTGACATACTCTAACAGTACATATACACACTGACATACACTAACAGTACATATACACACTGACGTACTCTAACAGTACAAATACACACTGACATACACTAACAGTACAAATACACACTGACATACTCTAACAGTACATATACACACTGACATACTCTAACAGTGCATATACACACTGTACACATTTACTGATATCCTGGCAATAAACACGTTGATACACTGAGATGTACACACACACTGATACACTGGCAGTAAACAGACACTAAGTGATACACTGACAATACACACACTAAATGATACACCAACAGTACTCACACTTACTGATACACTTACAATAAACACAAACTCAACATGTGTTGTTGACAGTTTCTGAAACTACTAATTCTCTCAAGATCTGACATTTTATAAAGACTTCAACGTGACATTTTCTGATGCTAAAGGGTTATCAATGCCACGGGAAAGCAATGAACATTGCATCGGTCGCCAGTATACTTTCTGAAAGCAATGAACATTCCATCGGTCGCCAGTATACTTGCTGAAAGCAAGGAACATTCCATCGGTCGCCAGTATACTTGCTGAAAGCAAGGAACATTCCATCGGTCGCCAGTATACTTGCTGAAAGCAAGGAACATTCCATCGGTCGCCAGTATACTTGCTGAAAGCAAGGAACATTACATCGGGCGCCAGTATACTTGCTGAAAGCAAGGAACATTCCATCGGTCGCCAGTATACTTGCTGAAAGCAATGAACATTCCATCGGTCGCCAGTATACTTGCTGAAAGCAATGAACATTCCATCGGGCGCCAGTATACTTGCTGAAAGCAAGGAACATTCCATCGGTCGCCAGTATACTTGCTGAAAGCAATGAACATTCCATCGGGCGCCAGTATACTTGCTGAAAGCAATGAACATTCCATCGGGCGCCAGTATACTTGCTGAAAGCAAGGAACATTCCATCGGTCGCCAGTATACTTGCTGAAAGCAAGGAACATTCCATCGGTCACCAGTATACTTTCTGAAAGCAAGGAACATTCCATCGGTCAGTAGACATGTGCAAAACTAAAATTTTCGTTTCGTTTTCGTCCATTCGGAAAATGTTATTTATTTCGTCTAAAACGAATTTCGTTCATTACTGCATTCGTTTCAGACGAAATTCGTTCATTAATTTTGTTTCGTTAATTTTTATTCGTTCGTTTTATAGAATACAATGTAATACTATTGGCTTTCTATAAACCGAACGAGAGCCCCATTCATAAGAAATTCTTATGAATGGGGCTCTCGTTCGGTTCATAGAAAGGCAATAGTACTACATGTTTTCTATAAGCCGAAAGTCTATAAACCGAACGTTCGGTTTATAGAATTTCGGCTTATGGAATACATGTAATCCTATTGCTATTCTATAAACCGAACGTTCGGTTTATAGAATAGCCATAGGATTACATGTATTACATAAGCCAAAAGTCTATAAACCGAACGTTCGGTTAATAGGCTGTCGGCATTTAACTATACAGAGACAAAGTCTCCATACATAAAATTATGAATGGAGACTTTGTCTCCGTGTAGTAAAATGCCGACAGCCTATAAACCGAACGTTCGGTTTATAGGCTGTGGGCATTTAACTATACGGAGACAGAGTCTCCATTCATTATGAATGGAGACTTTGTCTCCGTATAGTTAAATGCCGACAGCCTATAAACCGAACGTTCGGTTTATAGGCTGTCGGCTTATGGAATACATGTATTCCTATTGCTATTCTATAAACTGAACGTTCGGTTTATAGAATAGCAATAGGAATACATGTATTCCATAAGCCGACAGCCTATAAACCGAACGTTCGGTTTATAGGCTGTCGGCATTTAACTATACAGAGACATAGTCTCCATTCATAATTTTATGAATGGAGACTCTGTCTCCGTATAGTTAAATGCTATTGTATTCTATAAACCGACTCTATTTCGGCTTATAGAATGCAATAGTACTACGAATGGACGAATGAACGAATGATTTTCGTTTATTAACCATTCGTTCATTCGGCTTTCGTTAGCTTAGCATTTTCGTTTTTCGGACGAATGGACGAAAATGCTATTTTCGGCCGAAAATGCATTCGTCCGAAAACGAATGCACATGTCTAGTCACCAGTATACTTTCTGAAAGCAAGGAACATTCCATCGGACGCCAGTATACTTGCTATACTTTTAGAACCTGCTCTTTACACATGTGTCACTGAGCTGAAGGTGTGAACATTGAATAACAAGCAAATGTTTTAAAATTGAGCTTCCAATTAGAAATATTTGCTTCAATAAAAAGGTCATATCTCTGGCATCATACATCAGATAAACTGTATTCACAAAGTATTTTATTTACCTCTATGTTGACATTTATTGTGAAAACCACTCAAACATATTTTTTTTTACGTTACCTTTTGTAATGCATATTAAAGCTTTAGCAATTTCCTTCAAACCATATGGGGTGCCCTATGTCCATGTAGACACACTGCCAGCATCACACGTGCCTAATGTCACATTATACATGGCTATTGATTTTGCCTTGTGCAATATACTCCACATACACATGGCAAAAATAATATCAGGTCGGAGCGAGCGTTTAAATATTTTACAACAGACTAATGCTCCCGGCCTCTGGGAAGACTGATCTCTATAATCTATTCACTGAGAAATGGAGACTATGCATTCCTGTAGTAATCAAATTATCAGCCATCTATTTTAGTGACGGTATCTCGGCGATGTACAAGGCCACTGGATTTTCTACTATAAATAGTTGATTGCAGGACAACAATGTTTTAAAGATGCAGTATAGCTGTGTTCGCAAAGCCGTCTTTGTGCTTATATATTAGAGTCACTGCTTAAAGGAACAGACAATGCGAAATAGATCCATGATGAAGATTCCTGCTCTAGAGAATGTTTAAGGAGAGGGCAGAACCAAGTCTCGATCCCTAGGCCCATGAAAAAAAAGCAGCAGTAAAGTCATTTTTTCAATCAGAAAGGCTAAGCAACAAGACAGATCATGATCCCACCCCCTCTCCCAACAATCCCACCTTAAGTGGCACAGTCCTGATTTGGGACTGCCGTCCCATCGTCTTGACTTAATTCTCTGGTGTTGGGGACACCACTTGCAGGGCCGGTGCAAGGATTTTCGTCTACACAGGCGAAGGTGCATTTTGGTGCCCCCCTGCTCTGATCCGCCACGCCTCCCACACCATTAAGCCTCCTTACATTATATATATATATATATATATATATATATATATATATATATATATATATATATAGATATATATATATATATATGAATAATGTATAGTGTAGAAAATAAATACATCTAAATATTCAACTCGCATGCTCTAAATGTGTCACACACTGAAACCCTTAAACACAAAGACACCCTTGCAGTCACACACACAGACACCCTTACGACTTACACACACACACAGTTACACCAATTCACACATAACCGGAGACACACTATTTTGCCACTCAATATGCCAGTATTTAGCCCAGGGGTCCTTAAACTTTTTAAACAGGGGGCCAGTTCACTGTCCCTCAGACCGTTGGAGGGCCGGACTATAGTAAAAACAAAAACTATGAACAAATTCCTATGCACACTGAATATATCTTATTTTGAAGTGAAGAAACAAAATGGGAACAAATACAATATTTAAAATGAAGTAAAGTTAAATCAACAAACTTACCAGTATTTCAATGGGAATATTATGCCAGTCAGAGCCCAGTAATATTATGCCAGTCAGATGCCCAGGAACATTATGCCAGTCAGAGCCCAGTAATATTATGCCAGTCAGATGCCCAGGAATATTATGCCATTCAGATGCCCATGAACATTATGCCAGTCAGAGCCCAGTAATATTATGCCAGTCAGAGCCCAGGAATAGTGTGCCAGTCAGATGCCCAGTAATATTATGCCATTCAGATGCCCAGGAATATTATGCCAGTCAGATGCCCAGGAATATTATGCCATTCAGATGCCCAGGAATATGCCATTCAGATGCCCAGGAATATTATGCCATTCAGATGCCCAGGAATATTATGCCATTCAGATGCCCAGGAACATTATGCCAGTCAGAGCCCAGTAATATTATGCCAGTCAGAGCCCAGGAATAGTGTGCCAGTCAGATGCCCAGTAATATTATGCCATTCAGATGCCCAGGAATATTATGCCAGTCAGATGCCCAGGAATATTATGCCATTCAGATGCCCAGGAATATGCCATTCAGATGCCCAGGAATATTATGCCATTCAGATGCCCAGGAATATTATGCCATTCAGATGCCCAGGAATATTATGCCATTCAGATGCCCAGGAACATTATGCCAGTCAGAGCCCAGTAATATTATGCAAGTCAAGAGCCCAGGAATAGTGTGCCAGTCAGATGCCCAGGAATATTATGCCAGTCAGATTCCCTGGAATATTATGCCAGTTAGATGCCCAGGAATATTATGCCAGTGAGATTCCCAGGAATATTATGCCAGTTAGATGCCCAGGAATATTATGCCAGTCAGATTCCCAGGAATATTATGCCATTCAGATGCCCAGGAATATTATGCCAGTTAGATGCCCAGGAATACTATGCCAGTTAGATGCCCAGGAATATTATGCCAGTCAGATTCCCAGGAATATTATGCCATTCAGATGCCCAGGAATATTATGCCAGTTAGATGCCCAGGAATATTATGCCAGTTAGATGCCCAGGAATATTATGCCAGTTAGATGCCCAGGAATATTGTGCCAGTCAGAGCCCAAGAATATTATGCCATTCAGATTCCCAGGAATATTATGCCAGTCAGATGCCCAGGAATATTATGCCAGTCAGATTCCCAGGAATATTATGCCAGTTAGATGCCCAGGAATATTATGCCAGTCAGATTCCCAGGAATATTATGCCAGTTAGATGCCCAGGAATATTATGCCAGTCAGATTCCCAGGAATATTATGCCAGTTAGATGCCCAGGAATATTATGCCAGTTAGATGCCCAGGAATATTATGCCAGTCAGATTCCCAGGAATATTATGCCATTCAGATGCCCAGGAATATTATGCCAGTTAGATGCCCAGGAATATTATGCCAGTCAGATTCCCAGGAATATTATGCCAGTTAGATGCCCAGGAATATTATGCCAGTCAGATTCCCAGGAATATTATGCCATTCAGATGCCCAGGAATATTGTGCCAGTCAGAGCCCAAGAATATTATGCCAGTCAGATGCCCAGGAATTGCTCATTAAACCTCCCTCCTCCCCCCTTTCCCAGACCCCAGTACTTACCTCCATGCCGCTGTTCAGGTCCGTGGCTGAGAGGGAAGCGCTGTGCGCTCCCCTCAGGCCGTGCGCATTCAATAAAGTGTGTTGAAAAAAAAAGTTTCAACACACTTTATTGAATGCGCACGGCATGAGGGGAGCGCACAGCGCTTCCCTCTCAGTCACGGACATGAACAGCAGCATGGAGGTAAGTACTGGGGTCTGGGGGAGCGGGCGATTTTCCCGCCCCCCCATTGGTGCGCCCTAAGGCAGCCGCCTGTGCTGCCTTACGGTAGCGCCGGCCCTGACCACTTGATGCGGCACGGTCCTGATTTAAATTTTCTGGCATTCAGGGCACCAGGAAATAGATACTGCGCAGTAGCGCTGTCACTTTAAGTGGCATACCTAGGATTGCTACCTTCTTTTAAAAAAAATACCCACCATCATCGCCTCTTTTGACTTAATGGTGGCCTCAAGCCAATTTGTTACCACCCTGGGGGTCTGGGTGCCCACTCTACACACTCCCCATTGACCGCCGGAGCATGTTGGGAGGTAGGTCACCTGCTCTAGTGATCCCAGCAATAACATTAATGGGCCCATACTATTCCTATAAAGACATAGTTAGCATATGGAATTACTATGTGATTATTTCCAAACTGAAAGAAAGCCCCCCCCCCCCCCCCCTCTCACTCCATGAAACTCATTGTGTTAATAACCCAGACCTATATTTTCTACATGACCTGACTTCCCCCGACACAGATACAGTATCTCGGTGATGCATATGGAAGATGAATCACTCAGCCGGCTGTTTTTTTTTTATTTTTAGATAAAAATGATGGCAGACTGGTTTCTGCCTGTTTAATAATATATGGCACTTCTCACCTTGTTAATTGCATCTTTTTTTCTGAATCTGATTCTTTCTATTTATAAAGCAGAATGGATATAATCATTATACTCCAGGCAAAAGCTGACTGTAGAAAGTTACATCACTTGGCTGAATTCAGGAGCAAGGGAAAAAAATAGGACAAAGAACCCCCAAAAAAAAGTTGTATGACCCGGGCGCAGAATGAAAGTACGGCTGAGGGGTGATGGGAGTGTGACAAGGCTAAAATAAAAATGGGATTCAAATGAAAAGGGGGAAAGGAAGTATAAATAGCAATGAAAGGATTCAGAAGAAAGGGATTCATGGAGGAAGCTGGATGGGTCCATTCCTGAGCTTTTTACTTCTGTCTCCGCAGAGCAAGTAGTAGGTATCTGGAATACCCTTCCAGCGGAAGCAGGAGAAGAAACTACAGCTAATGAAGATGAGGTTACTTGGAGTGTGCACAAGGCTGATCTGAAGGACAAATACATCTGAGTTTCCAAAATAGACAGGCTACATCCTTTCGGCTGTCGCCTTGCGGAGTGACAGTAACTTGGCCAGGGATGTCCAAAATTTGGACTGTTTTTGTATTGCTGTTAGTTACATTTTTGTAAGCCTAACAAGATATTCTTCATTACAAGTGTAAATAATAATGTTTTAAAACTGATCATACACATTGCAGAGCATTCAGCCCAAATCTTGGACAAGTGGGTGAGTTTTACGATTCTCCCCAGTTCACCACAATGTACTGTAAGCTGAATATCCCTCATAGGTGTTTCTATTGAATGAAAGCTATGTGACCTGACATTCAGAGCTTAGATTCTCCTATTGGGCGAGTGCGAGTTAGCTGTGTGATGGGATCTAGTCTGCTCAGGCTCGTCCTGACTAGGAAGTTACACTTGGTGAGATGTCCTCCTGATATTTAATTAGGATTCTACTAAGGAGTGTTTTTAGGGAGTTGCGACTAGTAAACCCAACAGGTGCTCACAACCAAATGCAGTCTGGATATCCCACTCAACAAGTGAAAATAGCAGAGGTTTTAAGTAAACTGTGGCCTTAATTCATGAAACAGGTAATTGCAGGCACTTGACAAGGGAATTTCAAACTAAAGGGCAATGCAGCTGAGTTGGAAACATTCTCCAATTCAGCTATACTTCAACCTCTGCTACACTGGCCTTCATTTTGCTATTCCCTTGTCAATCCCCTGCATTTCCTTTTGTCATGAATAAAGTTCTAACTACTGTATTTGCACCAATTCAATTTATTCCTGAATTCCATATTGCCTTGCGCTGCTCAAGGCCACTAGGAATGTCCCACGACCCATCCGATGGTGGCAACATCCACCATGAGCAGTGGCTAAACTACATGACCCAGACTGGCCTCTAGGAGTACCAGACACTATGCCTGTCCTGGATTATCCAGAGCTCCCCCAGGAGTGGGGAACCTTCAGCCCTCCAGATGTTGCAGGACTACATTTCTCATACTCCTCTGCCAGTCTCTTAGCTATAAGAACATTATGGGAGATGTAGTTCATCAGCAGCTGAAGGCCCCCAGGTTCCCCGGACCCCTGTTATAAATCAAATCAAGAGCTCTAAGGTCAGAAGGCTGCTCTGTGTAGGGGGTAGGTGTGCAGCAGGTATGTTCAATGCTGCTATTGCCTGCTGCATACCATGGATATGTGCCATAATCTTGGCTGGAAAGGTAACACAGTCCGTAGCGTCTGCAGTGCATGCTGAGAATCCAGCTGTAACGGGAGATGGCAGATGGCTGGCCCATCACCTTGTTGGCGGCATTACACTGCTTGGTGTTACAATGTAGCTATTTTGCTACATATCCAATCCAATGCTATTTTACAGCTGCTATGCCTTCCATTTAACATATGGAATACAATGTCTCTGTATCAGTGGGTGAGGCAATTAATGACACAGTCCTCATGCTTGTAGAAAGGAGGACATGTGCAAATGATGGAATATGTTTCGCTCTGGCTTTTCATGTGCGAGGAAGTCTCTTCATGGGGGGGGGGGGGGGGGTTGTTTGTTTATGATTTACTATCGGAAATGGAAACTCTGTTCTGATTGATACTCATTGTTTCTGGTTTATTATACAGCTTTTTTCTTAGAGAAATGATTCATGGTTTTGCCTCATGCTTCCCAGCCATCTTGGATCCGGTGGGACAATTCCGATTTGGGACCCGAGTCCGGCCATCCAGTTTTCCTGGGATAGCGGAGAAAAGGAAGTGACATGTAGACTTGCATCCCTGAGTCGTCAGTAGAACGCATTGAGATGTACCGAGATCTTTTTGAGGATCTGGCCATGCCCACATTTGCTGGTCATACTCACCATGTCTCCTGTTTATGGGGAAATAACCCCAGGTGCCATATCAAGTCCCTCCCAAAGTTGGGAAGTAGGTCACACTAAGACTGCCACCTTTCCTTCAAAAAAGTAGCAACTGTGCTGTTGCCTGCATAGACTGGACATGGGTCTCAAGCCAATCCCCCCCCCCCCCCCCCCCAGTCGACAGCTAACACCCCAGTGAAAGTCTTCCACCCTGGAAAGTTATTTTAAGGAGGACATGTCCCTCTTCCTGATGGAGCCGCTCTCTTTTCCATGCCACACCAATTTTTAGGTCCAGTCCCACCTCCAACCATCTGAGATCTCCATTTCCAGATCCCAGAAATAGAAGAAAGGAAGAGATATTTGGGTCACATATTTGTCCCCTTAATCTCCAGATTTTTAAATGCAAAGTAACCTCTGGCTCCTCCCGATATATATCAGCACCTTGGATTGAACGGACGTCAACGCAGTTCACTTGGCTAGGATGCGGCAAAAGGTTCTGTGTTGGTCTCAGCCACCATAACCAATGCATTGCAAGTGTGCAAACAACATTCCCCAACTCTCCCTGAGCAGGAACGCGCTTTGCTGCATGTGCACACACACTCTCTCTTGTAAGGGCGCGCACATCGACTTCTGCATGCAGGAATCCCGACTGAGTCTATATCATAGAGTGCACAGATCTGAAAATCTCTGGGCAGTGAAGTAAGTCATGCCAGACTAATCCTAGCAATAAATACTGTCCCTTTAACAGATTAAACAAACCTCGCAGTCCAAAAAACCAAGCTCTCCAGTTTCTGTCCGGCTTAGTCAGGCAGTCTCCTGTGCACATGAAATACTGCTTTTAATTCTCATTAAATATGTTTTTAAGCTGCTTCCCAGCCCTGGAAATAGATCTGACCCCACATTCGGTGTCACCGAGGTGCCGTATGGAGGCTGACATTTGTATTTTTAATAGGTGGCATAACCTACCCCGTAAGATACACAGAATAGACTGTTTATTATTCCTGCTGTTTTATTTATAGCAGATATTTTAGCAGATTTTATGATGCCTTTAAAAAAAAAGAAGACATTTCCAATAAGTCAGCAGTTATAAGTAAGAGGTCAGTGAGTAACTGGAGAGCAAACCCAGAATGGTGTATATTTCCACTAGTAATGTCATGCTATGTGTACCTAGACAGCAGCAGACAAACTGTACCCTCTTACCATATTGGTATTATGACCACATGACTCACTTAAAGGGCCAGTTTCACCTAGAGTGTGCAAAATTTTATTATTTTAAAATTTTATTACATTTTATTATTTTCTATCAGGTTAAAAAACAAACAGACCGGTCTCATCAATTTTTTTTATCTTGTTTCTTGTCATCTCCTAAAAACTGCAAATAAAGTATGGCTGATTTATCTAGCAACAGTCCTGCCTCTCTCCCACGGACCCTCCTCATTGGATGTCGCGGAGTTCCGAGGCGCTGGTGAGATTTTTTTTGATTTTTTTTAAAGTAAAACTACAAGAGAACTGTAAGTTGTTTCAAAGTAACGATAACTGCATTTCACATGTACGGTATTAGAAACATGTGAAACATATAGAAAATGAGCGGGGCGTTTAGCTAGGGATGTTTATGGAAAATACATATGGCATGGCTACATTAGCATTATTGCTGTCCCAGAGGATGCTTGTTATGTGACCCTAATTGAAGTGGGCATGGATGGCACATTTCCAAATCACACTCAGTTTGCAGGTTTAACCACTACTAGGTTTGCCACCTTTTCTTTTAAAAAAAAGTACCGGCCCTGCTACTGCCTCCATAGACTTAACACTGGCCTTAAGAACCCAACCCAATTTGGTGGGGGTCTGTCCTGCTTTTCGGGGGCAGAGGTAGAGCAGTGGGATTCCGGACTGCAATGCCTACTGCGCTTGTGCATCGCGGAGTAGCGCCGCTATCTTCAGTGACAGTGCTACTGTACATGCGCGGTAATGCTGACACTCTGACCTCCGCGCTCCTTCATCGGAGAACCCAGCTCAACTTGAGATTTTGTTTTATTATTTTTACCAGGTCGAATACATAGGTAGATACATTCTGTTTTAAGAAGACTTGTGGATGAGGAGTTGGAGAGAGTTGTACAGTATTGGCAGGGAAATAATACACAATAATAAAGTGTTTAACCAGGAAGGGTTCAGTCAAATGGTTTTCAAGTACGTTATGGGGATATTACTCTGCCACACATCCAGGGGATATTACTATTGCCCAATGTACCGTATTTGCTCGAATATAAGACAAGGTTTTTTTCAGAGCAAATGCTCTGAAAAATCCTCCTCGTCTTACATCCGAGGTCTTCTTATAATCTGACCTCAAATTGAGGTCAGACTATAAGACAGGGATCCCCTGACCTGGATCCCCCTCTCTAACAGCAGGGGATGTCTGCGCGATGAGACAAGGGGGGAGGGGGGAGACACAGACAAGGGGAGGGAGGGAGACAGAGAGAAAAGGGGAGGGGGGGATAGATAGAGACAAGAGAGAAGTTTTGGGGGGAGAGAGAGACAACGCTGGGGGGGGGGAAAGAGACAGCTGGGGGAGCGGGAGGGAGGCCGCATTGGCACATAAGAGAAAATAAAAACAAGAAATGCATTTGTATAATATAAACTTTTTATTAAATATTAAAAATACAATTTACATATATACAAGTTAAACTTTTTTCCTATAGGGTAGTCTTATAATCAGGCTTTTAGTTTTTTTCCTAAAGGAATGTACAAATTTGGGGGGGTCGTCTTATAATCGAGCAAATACGGTAATTCATTTTATCTACCTTGGAAGAATGAAGGGTTGGATCAATCCTGTCAGGAATTAATCGCGAGAGTTGAACAATACTATTCAGGTGGTGCATTAGCCTGCTGCTCCATCTCACTGACTCACATTAATACAAGATAAAGAATTAGCAATATGCAGTACCAATAGATTATATTACTGCCTCACTACACTCACCAACATTCTCCAACTACTTTCCTTCTAAGTGGCTGGAGACTTATAATAAATCCACCTAAATCACCTGTTTAGTAAATTCTGGTGTAACTCACACAGCTGTCACAGTCCCCAATGCCTCCATTATCACAATCAAAAAAGGGACTGAGAAAATTAAATTTAATATATATTTTTTTTAAAAGTTGATTTTTCGTTTCTATTCTTTTCCTTCCCCACCATTGCTCCTACCTCCTCTTCACTCACCTTATGTTTCTCATGTTCCCCATTCCCTGTAGATTCTAAGTTTGCGAGCAGTGGCCTCCATCTCATGTTTTAGTCTGTTTGTCTATATTTCCCTTTTATTCTCTGCACTAAAGCACTGTGTAAATTGTTGGCGCTATATAAATGGTCATGTAATCCAAAATTGTCTGGCTTTGAAAGGGTCATTGTACTGCGCTAGTGACCAGGTCAGCACTATTTAAAATACAACTTCACCAGCCCAGTGATCATACCGGGTGTTATACAAATACGTTCAAAGTTGTTACTAAAAATAATATATCCAAAGAAAGAAAAAAAAAAAAAATAGTTCCAAAAATAGATGATGAAAACCTCTCCAGGGCCTACTTTCTAAATTTAGGCCGGGGAATGGATTGACTAAGCTGCCTTTTTGTGGTTAAAATGAGTGGAAGATTGTGTGGTTGAGGTCCTTTTTAACGCTTCAGTGGTATTTAAAACACGCTGAGCTGGTGACTAGGTTGAACGATCTCACACTAGACATACTTAGTAAAGAATCAAGGAGAAGAGTGACTCACATGGACTCTAATACACACCCAAAATCCCGAGCAGGGATGTGGAAGCAGTAACGTGCTCCTAGATCAGGGGGTCATAGGCTCAGAAGCAGAAATGGAAGTGAAGTATATTAATTTAATATTAAAGAAAATGCTCAGTACAGTCTCCTGTACACCACCCACACGACTCCACCCTCATTTGGCTTCACACTTGCCAGTGGTACGGGCAGGTATGACGTTACCTTAAATGTAGGTTCCTGACGGAGTGGCAGGGTAATATTACCCTGAGCAGATTACTGCTTTCAGAGAGTAGTGCCACCCATCTCCGAAATAGCCATATGCAAGCCCTAGGGCATGCTAGAAATAAATAGGTGGGGCTAAAGGTGCGGTCGTTCCATTAGACAAAGGCAAACATCCCTTTATTTACGCCACAGTGAAAGAAATTCCAGGTTCTTAGTCTCTATCCTCTTCCGTTACGTAAATTATACTTCCATTCATTATCTTCTTTTCATAGAAAATCCCCGCCCTCGAATCCCACACTGCCTATTGCTCTTCTCTGGTGTGCAGCGGAGGGCTGGCAAGGGGGGCAGTGTGGACAATGATCTCCCTGCTGCTCTCTAAGCTGGCTCAATGAGCTGCACCACTTTTCACCAAATGGTTTCTCCCTCCTCCCCCTTCCAGGCCACATGTTAGTAGCCCTCTATTGCTAGCCTGCCTCTTCACCTTCAAGAAGTAAGGTGTCTTGGCCATTGACCTTTCTATGTTGTAAGATAGACTAACTCATATCTCCCAAGTGTCCCTCAGGAGCTCAGAATGTGTTGTGTGAGTGTATGACAGAGCTCCACAGCAGTAAGACTCCCAGTAATGTGCAGTGTGTGAGTGTATCACAGAGCTCCGCAGCAATAAAACTCACAGTAATGTGCAGTGTGTGAGTGTATCACAGAGCTCCACAGCAATAAAACTCACAGTAATGTGCAGTGTGTGTGTATATCACAGACTCCACAGCAATAAGACTCACAGTAATGTGCAGTGTGTGAGTGTATCACAGACTACACAGCAATAAAACTCACAGTAATGTGCAGTGTGTGAATGTATCACAGACTCCACAGCAATAAAACTCACAGTAATGTGCAGTGTGTTAGTGTATCACAGAGCTCCACAGCAATAAAACTCACAGTAATGTGCAGTGTGTGAGTGTATCACAGGCTCCACAGCAATACAACTCACAGTAATGTGCAGTGTGTTAGTGTATCACAGGCTCCATAGCAATAAGACTCACAGTAATGTGCAGTGTATGAGTGTATGACAGAGCTCCACAGCAATAAAACTCACAGTAATGTGCAGTGTGTGAGTGTATCACAGAGCTCCACAGCAATAAGACTCACAGTAATGTGCAGTGTGTTAGTGTATCACAGAGCTCCACAGCAATAAGACTCACAGTAATGTGCAGTGTGTGAGTGTATCACAGAGCTCCACAGCAATAAAACTCACAGTAATGTGCAGTGTGTGAGTGTATCACAGAGCTCCCCAGCAATAAAGCTCACAGTAATGTGCAGTGTGTGAGTGTATCACAGGCTCCACAGCAATAAAACTCACAGTAATGTGCAGTGTGTGAGTGTATCACAGAGCTCCACAGCAATAAAACTCACAGTAATGTGCAGTGTGTGAGTGTATCACAGAGCTCCACAGCAATAAAACTCACAGTAATGTGCAGTGTGTGTGTATCACAGGCTCCACAGCAATAAAACTCACAGTAATGTGCAGTGTGTGTGTATCACAGGCTCCACAGCAATAAAACTCACAGTAATGTGCAGTGTGTGAGTGTATCACAGGCTCCACAGCAATAAAACTCACAGTAATGTGCAGTGTGTGAGTGTATCACAGCACTCCACAGCGATAACACACAAGATAAATGGTGTTTAAACTGCAGGAAATGTGTTGATATAATTGCTGTTTAAAAAATAAAATAAAATACTTTGTTCCCCATGTTCACACCGCTAAGGAGTTATGATAATGAAACATACAGAGTTAATATGGAAGGCATTGCCACTCACGCTACATATGACTCATAGATTACTACCAGAATTGGCACCTGTTCATTTTGGGAGTCATATACAGAACTGTAACATGCCAATTAAGCCTCTCACATTGCATCACAAATTGCAATAATGGAAGATGTCTGGGCACATAAAGAGATAATGAATGTCGGTCCCAAAACAGGTGATAGCTAACAGAAAAGCCAAACATCTGCCACTTACAGTGACCCCATTAGACTTTATGGAGCATCTCTTATGATACATGCTTGCTCCAGGACTGTCATTATTAGAATATGAGTTTGCAGTCTTCATTTTAGCCAATGCAGCCCTGGAGCTTGCACTATTTATAAGTATCTCTGTGTGAACTACAGCCAGTAGTTAATATATACCACCTAACACCTGACATCCTATGGGGCTAGCTATTTGAACTTTGTCTGTTCTAGGTGGAGTTCCCATTTATTTGTTTTTTGTCTCCATGAGTTCGAGGGGTATGCCCAGACATGTGTCCCTGCTTGAGGCACCTAGAGGGACACCAGCTGTGCCACACTGATGAGACCTATGACAGGATGAAACCTGCACCTGTGGTTGCAGTGTTCCTCATGTAGAGGTTTGCCAAACATTTCGGGGGCTGGACTGCCCTTATGGGTACGACCAGTCTGATATGCTAATGAAGAGGTCTTCTCTGTAATGGGGCTAGTGAGCATAAAACAGTGATGCGCCTCCAGATGAGGTTATGTCCTATAGGGCTGGATATTTTTAGCAAAATAATTAAATTTCTGTAGTTATTCATGTCTTATTTTGAACATTGCTCATATACCTGGATGTTTGATACAAATCCCCCTAGACATTTGATCACTTTTTGTGTTTATTTTTTTTTTTAAATGTTTTTTTTTTTATATATATTACGCTCCTTATGTTGTTCTGTCTATCTATTTCAACTTTGGGCTAGAGTTTAAGTGAGCTGCATTTTATGTTTGATTGTATTTATTTTTATATTTATTTTCATTGATTATTATTATTTGTTTTTTGTTTAGAATTCTTTATTTATTTTTTATTTATATTTTTTACATGTTTTATGGCTTTTGATTTATTTATTCTTTTTCAATTTTTTAATTATAGTTATAGTTTTTCTTTATAGATATATTTCAATATAAATATATATTCTTTTTTTTATGGCACTGAAGGTTTATTCGTGCATTGTTATTCCTAATCCTTTTTCTTCTTGCTCTGTCTGTTATCATCATACTCTCGATTATTTTCCCGTGGTGTACTTTCCGATGTTTAAGTTCAGTTGTGGTTTTGGAAAATAACTGTTGAATATTGTCAGCCTGGCACCAGTGACACACAGACAGACCCATCAAGATTTCATGGATTGCATAATATGTAAGGTAATAATTAATGTGTTTCTGCAAATTGTGAAAATCATAGACTACATGCATCATTATAATTCATCATAAACCAAATAATCTACTGCAACAATAGATTTGCACCTAAATACATAATTAACAAACTTATTTAATCCTTGGACCCGAGCTCTGCACACCATGCTAACCTGCTTTGGAAATCTTTATTCCACTGTGCTCTGCATCCATTAATAGAAAATAGAAAATAACTTTTCTACCTGATTTGTTGCCCAATTTGTATTTTTAAATCTTTCTCCACTGGTTTATAACTGGGGTGGATTCCACTTTCCAGTCAGAAGCATTTGGTATTAAAGTAGGAGTAAAATCGTTTTTGTTTCCTTAAGAAAAGGGCCACTTAAGACCCAGTAAAATATTAGAAATCTGTTCCTATGATCTATTATTGCTGAGATATTAGATTGTTACTGCAGAATTGTTTTCTACTTGGAGGGCTTCATTTGAAAGCTGTGCGGTGTGGATAGTGTATGTCAGTCATCAGTGTTGCGTTCAACAGACCCTACGATGAGCTGCACTGTAGATACCACAGCAGCGGACTGCCTGTCAAACAAGGCCACTTTGACTGGCCTCAGACTACAGGCAAAAAATGTAACCAATGCTCAAATTGAGTGGCGGTTGCATTTATCCAGATTGCGCCATGCCCGAGCTTCCTGGTTCAGGCATGTCTCCGTGACGTCACGAGGGACGTTGTGAGCTCTTGCAATATTTCGGTTGGGACCCACAAGTTTTTGATTGAGTTTCTGCCCTTGTGCCCTGGCAATTTCTGCACTGGGACCCAGTGATTTCCAGTTACGCCCCTGTTGGGGTGTGTTGAGGGATATAATGATCGTTTTCTAATGATAGATAATACTACTGGTCTATGTGGCTCCAGTGATACCAGTTTAGTGGACAGTTTTAATTCTGGGGGGCGCACATGCTTTGCTGTTTGAAATCGGTGTAATACGGATATTGGAGGTGTGTAACAGAGCTGAATAGGGAATATAACATGTCCCAATATCATCTCTATCTTCACATCTCTAACCTCTCAATCTTTAAAGACCGAGCTCTGAGCCCAGTGAGGATTATCCAGGGGAATCTAGTTAAAGGGTTAGTTACTAATTAACATGAAGATTTAGCTGAATGATGGCAGAATCCCAAAAAACATGTCTGACTGACCCCAAATCACACCGAGCTGGAAACGGCAGAGCTTCATACAGCAAGATCTCTGCTACAATACTGACCTGGAGACAATGAAATGGAACATGGCTAATGGGCTTATCCATAAACGTCCAATCATGGGCAAAGGCGAAAGAATCAGAAGGAACCATTGCTGTCCACAATTATTATTCCACTTTTAGAATTCACAGATCTTTATTCTCCCCCCACCCCCCCCCCCCCCCCCATACTCTATTATATCATTGCAACACATGATACACTTGCAAGTTAGTTTGTAACCTAACAGAAGGCCGACTCGCAGAGCCGAATACATAACTGGAAGGATTGTGATAGGTGGCAGAGTGAGTGGAGAAAAATAATTATATTGTAATAGGATTTGACAAAAGGTTTGAAGGGGGAGGGCTAATGGCAATTGTAATTATGTATAGAGGTTTATAACTGGGGTATGTAGAGATGGGGTATGTAGAGGTGGAATATCTAGAGATGGGGTATGTAGAGATGGTGTATGTAGAGATGGTGTATGTAGAGATGGGGTATGTAGAGATGGGGTATGTAGAGATGGTGTATGTAGAGATGGGGTATGCAGAGATGAGGTATGTAGAGATGGGGTATGTAGAGATGGGGTATGTAGAGATGGGGTATGCAGAGATGAGGTATGTAGAGATGGGGTATGTAGAGATGGGGTATGCAGAGATGAGGTATGCAGAGATGGGGTATGTAGAGATGGAGTATGCAGAGATGGGGAATGCAGAGATGGGGTATGTAGAGATGGTGTATGTAGAGATGGGGTATGCAGAGATGAGGTATGTAGAGATGGGGTATGCAGAGATGGGGTATGCAGAGATGGGGTATGTAGAGATGGTGTATGTAGAGATGGGGTATGCAGAGATGAGGTATGTAGAGATGGGGTATGTAGAGATGAGGTATGCAGAGATGGGGTATGTAGAGATGGGGTATGCAGAGATAAGGTATGCAGAGATGGGGAATGTAGAGATGAGGTATGCAGAGATGGGGTATGTAGAGATGAGGTATGCAGAGATGGGGTATGTAGAGATGGTGTATGTAGAGATGGGGTATGTATAGATGGGGTATGTAGAGATGAGGTATGCAGAGATGGGGTATGTAGAGATGGTGTATGTAGAGATGGTGTATGTAGAGATGGGGTATGTAGAGATGGGGTATGTAGAGATGGGGTATGCAGAGATGAGGTATGTAGAGATGAGGTATGTAGAGATGGGGTATGCGGAGATGGGGTATGTAGAGATGGGGTATGTAGAGATGAGGTATGCAGAGATGAGGTATGTAGAGATGAGGTATGTAGAAATGGGGTATGTGGAGATGGGGTATGTAGAGATGGGGTATGTAGAGATGGAGTATGCAGAGATGGGGTATGTAGAGATGGGGTATGTAGAGATGAGGTATGCAGAGATGAGGTATGTAGAGATGAGGTATGCAGAGATGAGGTATGTAGAGATGAGGTATGTAGAGATGGGGTATGCGGAGATGGGGTATGCAGAGATGGGGTATGCGGAGATGGGGTATGTAGAGCTGGGGTATGCAGAGATGGGGTATGTAGAGATGGGGTATGTAGAGATGGGGTAGGTAGAGATGAGGTATGCAGAGATGAGGTATGTAGAGATGAGGTATGTAGAGATGGGGTATGCGGAGATGGGGTATGTAGAGATGGGGTATGTAGAGATGGGGTATGCAGAGATGAGGTATGTAGAGATGAGGTATGCAGAGATGAGGTATGTAGAGATGAGGTATGTAGAGATGGGGTATGCAGAGATGGGGTATGCGGAGATGGGGTATGTAGAGCTGGGGTATGCAGAGATGGGGTATGTAGAGATGGGGTAGGTAGAGATGAGGTATGCAGAGATGAGGTATGTAGAGATGGGGTATGTAGAGATGGGGTATGCGGAGATGGGGTATGTAGAGATGGGGTATGCGGAGATGGGGTATGTAGAGATGGGGTATGCAGAGATGGGGTATGTAGAGATGGGGTAGGTAGAGATGGGTTATGTAGAGATGGGTTATGTAGAGGTGGGATATTGCTTGTGACTTAACTATGACACAAAAAATAAATAAGAAAAACATAATGATCACCGGAAAGGAATGATGGGAGGATCATGACATGGGGGAAAAACAGGCGTGAAGGATAAAGGGGGCCGAGGATAGATAATCATAAGGAAAAAAATCTACTTGAATGAGACATGAATTTATTTGTTCTTGAATAATTGAATATATGCTGACACGGTGCCTTTTGTGTCAAATCCCAATATGTCACCAATACCTCCAAGCAGCTGATTTGCCTTTAAACTAATCCCTTTACTAAGCTTGTCAGTGGTCCAATGTATGAAGCGGTTTCTGTAACAGAATGATTTTATGAATAATGCAAGCTGTTACAGGCCATGATCATCATTGTTACAGAGGTGACACAATATCTGGTGCGACTGTACCTCAGAGACATTAAATGGTGCATGTTGGCGCGTTTCGCAAATAGGGGGCTAATATTCAAGTGACACTAAAAAAACCCTGGTGATACCATGTTTATTACGATATCACTGTCAAATAAGTCATCATAATTATACAGCCATGGAGGTGGAGAAAGACGGGGCACAGATTGCTCAGAACCCACACTGGACCACCAGGGAACCATCCCATTGCCGAGCCCCTTTGGGTTAAGCAATTGGTCAGGGGGACAATATCACATTTGGGGTTATTTTGATGGACAGGGGGATATGCTGGATGTATAAAAAAATCACACCCCCTCCTGTGGAAAAAAACTCTGCGCAAGTGTTTGAAAGAATATTAGCTATGTACAAACACTTGCGCAGGTTCAAAGCTTCCAGATAAATATAAAGATTATTCTATTGGTCTACATTGATTTCAGATGCCCCTGGAACACATCAGATCTAGTTCTAAGCCTTGCTGCACTTTTCATAGTTTATTAGTTTTTTTTTACTCTAAAGCTGTGGTTTAAAAACCAGAACATGGTGATAAGTTTCTGGGACTGTTTGTAATTAATACGACTTATAAATACTGAATCTTGTCACCCCAGCATAGCTTGACTTGTTCAGCCACTTTCATTTTTATCAGAATGATACACAAACACTACACAAATCTTGCTTTATCTTAAAAAAAAATAAATAAAAATATAGTACTGTGAGGAGCCATCTTGCTTTTTTAGTGATTTCTTGGAAACGTGCCAGATTCGGCCCAGCAGTTTCCAGGATTTAATAGCTTCTTTTTTTGCAGTATACAATTTCTATATGTATTGCTTGCACCTTAATTGTGGGAAATCTCTACAGCTGAGTTCCAATATCCCAGCAATATAACCCCTACCTACCTTTAAATTAGTATTAGGCCTGGTTAAAGTTACATACCAGAAAAGAACTGCTGCTTCTGCACAAATGAGTATTCACCATTTTAAAAGGAGACTGATCTGTGTGTACCATATTTTCCTGGAGTTTAGGCCCCTCCCATTTTCTGTATTAGACCCTCCCACCATCCTATCCACACTATAAGAGCCTTTGTCCCCAATCAAGGTGCGCAGAGATGATTTATCTGGTGTTTGGCCGGGAATCCAAGTGGAATATACAAATAAACATACAAAATCTCACTGCTGTTCAGGGACTGAGCTATGAAATCTAATACATAGGTCAAGTTAGTATGAGCTAGCATGCGAAAGAGCTTATCAAGGAGTTTTGGCAGGATAATTAGGGAGATCTTTGACTTGAGATTTATTCCTCCTTTAAAACTCAGATATCTTTTTCGGCTAGCTCAGGTTCACTTACTCAATTATTATGAGTTTCAAAAAATAAGGGGCCAACCATTAACTTTATACTGAAATATTGATAATAAAATCATATATATGATGTTAGACTGTGATGAACTAATTTGCAACACAATATACACCATTAAACTGATGGTGTGAGGCATACACAACAAATTAAATTGTATGCCCTCTGGGTGTAACTGCTAAAACCCCCTCTAATCTGTAGTTTATGAGTTCCAGCTTTGGCATTTGCCCTGTCTAATCTGTCTATTTAAAAAGCTTAATACTTTTTTTTATTGATTTATCACTATATTTCTTCACCTACTTTGTTGCCCTTTACTTCTTCCAGTGGAAGGCTCCTCCAATACTAGCAGTGCTGCTGCCACCAAGTACTGATCATTGGTCAAACCAGTTTTTTACGGGCCTGCCAGCTGCTGGGCGACCCTAGAGATAAGAAGGTGGTAGTGGAAAGTCCACTGGGAGACTGTGTCTGCTAGTTTTTTCCCCAAGTCCCATTAAAGATGGAACCTACATCCAACATGGGTACTATTGATGTATCTCTCCCATGTTGATTAAAAACAGATCACGGGAGTGTTGGTCTATGGCAGCCACATTGCCGATGGCTGCGTGTTCCTTGCTTATCCTTTTTATAGACCGCTTTCCTTTTCCCTGAAATCCAGAAGCACTTTCACCAAAGGCCTGCGTGTTCTGCCTGTATATTCACCGACTCTGGGGACCACGGGGGAAAGAGACCTCAGGGGCGTCGGTGGCAGCCGTTATTTTGATTTAATGTCCATTAATGCACAATACAAAATGCCAAGCAGGTATTAGCAACGTATTTATTGTTCTGCACTGACGTGATGTGCTCTGCAAGCCTCTGACACATCCACAAAGGGCACTCACAGCATCCACAACAAACAAGCCCTTGCTAATTAACATACACCCCTCCTCCCCGCTGCACCATCCTTCTCTTTGGGACAGTATGAAAGCTAAATAACAATTAACCATTAGGAGCCAACTATGACACATTTATAACGATGGAAAGCAGTAAAGGGATGGTGCGTATTAGGAGAAGCCATGTGAAGTATAGGCAGAGGAAACGACTCTCAAAGGATTATGGGAGCCATTCGCTAACCTGTGTTAGAGGCTGAGATTATTATCCAATCAGGATAAGGTATTGAGTACAATGCAGAAGTTGTAAGACGAGTTCTCAAGGGAAACCAAGTCCATAATATGGATGGATAAGAATTGCTTGCGTACAAACAAAACTTACATTTCCATTTGTTCTAGTGTCTACTTTGAGACCCCCTTAGAGGGTCCTCAGGGGCTGCCATCACAGGGATACCAAATACAGGGTTCCAGACACGCTTATCACAGGCTCCATATTGAGGGCAGTTGGGTGGGTGGATTCAATAAATAGAGCACACAGTGGCACCTGATGCCCATTGTGACATTAGTACGTGGCTGGACCCCTAATGTCTTACATGCACTGCTTATCTGTTGCCTTCTGTTGCCCTCTCATCAGCATCCATATCAGAGGTAAGAAGGAAAGCCTCACCTAGGATGCTCATTTCTAGGGAAGAGCGAACTGAAGTGGAGTAAATGAAAAAGAGTATGAGGGGAACTGTTAGGGAGAAATGGAGATACTATAGATGAGGGGGAGGAACACTCCTGGAGGGGAAGAGAGGTAGAATCAGTGAGGGACGTCTGGAGGGGGGATTCATTTGCTGACATTTAGGGGACAACAAAATCTGCGCAGAGGGGAAAGAAAGAGTGAAGGGGGTAACTAACAGTACATTAATAATTAAAAAGAAAAGCAGGGTATCCAAAATGGAATGGGGAACAACCATACAAGGGCATTGGGAGGAGGCACTAGGGAGTGAATGGGGGTAGATGCAGCCAGGGTCTTAGGACAGTTTATGGTGAGTCTGGTGTGTATTATTTATGTAGAAGGTCCTTTCCAGTTTAGAACATGGTGCTTGTTTCAGTCAGTGGGCCCAATGTAACATGATGTAACATGCTTATGTGCATGAATACACAAACAGCTGGGCTGAGGATAATAGGAGTGTTGCAGTTCAAACAGAACCTGAGTGTTGCAGGTTGTCTACCTTTTCTCCAGGACTACCGGTTAACCCCTTTCACATCGGAGGGGTGCGTGACCACTGCAATCCCCCCCTCCACCACCCCTATGATCTCTGTGTTCAGCATCATTGTTTGCAGCGGGGGAAGAATAATCTTCTCCTTAACAAAGCCGACACTCTGTAGGATTTTCTTGGCTCGACGCCAGTTCCCACAGCTGGCCTGACTCAACTCAATATTTTGCTGACTAATGGTTAGCATTGTACAGTGTGTGTGAATTCATCCACATAGCTACATGTTAATGTGTGTGAATTCATCCACATAGCTACATGTTAATGTGTGTGAATTCATCCACATAGCTACATGTTAATGTGTGTGAATTCATCCACATAGCTACATGTTAATGTGTGTGAATTCATCCACATAGCTACATGTTAATGTGTGTGAATTCATCCACATACCTGCATGTTAATGTGTGTGAATTCATCCACATAGCTACATGTTAATGTGTGTGAATTCGTCCACATATCTGCATGTTAATGTGTGTGAATTCATCCACATAGCTACATGTTAATGTGTGTGAATTCATCCACATAGCTACATGTTAATGTTTGTGAATTCGTCCACATATCTGCATGTTAATGTGTGTGAATTCATCCACATATCTGCATGTTAATGTGTGTGAATTCATCCACATATCTGCATGTTAATGTGTGTGAATTCATCCACATATCTGCATGTTAATGTGTGTGAATTCATCCACTTGCAGCACACTTTAGTTTTTAGGGATCTGTCTCTAAAAGTGGAAGTAAAAAAAATATAAACACGTCACAGCCTTTTTCTGAGAAAACCTCAGTTTTTCCAACCCAATCTGCCTTCAGATAGTGTTCTCCCAAAATACGGCTCATAAACGCATACCTGCCAGTGTCTACAGAACAGGTAGCGGTGGAGCCACAAATCTATATATTTTAAATCTATTAGACCAATAAATCATTTAAATTCCATTTTATTACAGCTCTTCAATATTGGTATATACACACGATCAGCCATAACATTATGACCACATGCCTAATACTGTGTAGGTCCTCTTTTGACACCAAAACAGCCCTGACCATCTGATGGTGTGCTGGGGTAACTGGCATCAAGACGTTAGCAGCAGATCCTTTAAGTCCTGTAAGTTGTGAGGTCGGGCCTCCATGGATTGGACTTGTTTGTCCAGCACATCCCACAGATGCTCGATTGGATTGAGATCTGGGGAATTTGGAGGCCAAGTCAATACCTTGAACCCGTTGTTGTGTTCCTCAAACCATTCCTGAATCATTTTTGCTTTGTGGCAGGGAGCATTATCCTGCTGAAAAAGGCCAATGCCATCAGGGAATACTGTTTCCATGAAAGGGTGTACATGGTCTGTAACAATACTTAGGTAGGTGGTACGTGTCTAACTAACGTCCACATGAATGGCAGGACCCAAGGTTTCCCAGTGGAACAAGTCCATGTGTGTAAGTATATTAGAATTCTGGGTGTTGGAAGGGGTTGTGACTGGCTGTGACGGGAATAGTCATAACGGGATGTCAATGGATTTGTCCATCTTGACAAAAGTCCCTATTAAGTCAGCCACCAGGCATGCCTCTTGTGCTGACTCCCCCATGGCAGCAAAAGTAAGCTGAAATCTTATTTTGGGTATTCCTGAGTGGGCACCATCTCACAGAGCACATTGTTAACGTTTGTTCATCATCCCCTGAGGATCTCTTAAGCCCTCTTTAGAATTGTCTCTGCGTGTGTATACAGTTCTGCTTTTATTGTTGCCTTTACTCATGTACTGTGAATATAGTCAAGTTTGTACCTGTGAAAAAAAAACCCCCAGAAAGTAAACTCACATTTGCCCTTCAAACTAGCACTGGAATGATTGATTCCTTCGCCATTCTTCCAAGGCTTTCCTCATATCTTTCAGGCAGCTAGCTGCTAGAGCTAATTACACTATTGTTTTAAGGATGATTTAAGAACACTGACAACGCCCCCTCTGGCAAGTGATGAAGAACCAGAACAAATTATAATATGTAGGTGGGAGCCAGGGAGATAAATGTAATCATCTTTCCCTTTTCTGTTTTTATACTGAAATCTCCTGAAATCCAGAAAAGACATAATGGAATATTGAACAACGCAACTACCATCTTCCAATCTAACAGTCTTAGAATGACCTTCAGAAAAAAATTAAGAAAAAGTAATTTGGCGAGCCAGACGTCACTGTGATGGCGACCGGCGAGGAATGCCTAGATGTTGCTCGTGTTTAATCAAGTTTCTGTGATTCTAGCACAATTCCTACAGTTGTGCATTTGGTCGTTTAAATCAGAGCCATCTTACAATGACTATAAGATGACATAAAGGGAATCAACACAGTAAAGGAAGAGAGTATATTTAAAAGCAGAAAAACTACCACAACTAGAGGACATAGTCTTAAATTAGAGGGGCAATGATTTAAAAGTAATATCAGGAAGCATTACTTTACTGAGAGGGTAGTGGATGTATGGAATAGCCTTCCAGTGGAAGTGGTAGAGGTAAACAGAGCGAAGGAGTTTAAGCATGCATGGGATAGGCACAAGGCTATCCTAGCTATAAGACCGGGAACGGGGGACTAATAAAAGTATTATCAGGAAGCATTACTTTACTGAGAGGGTAGTGGATGTATGGAATAGCCTTCCAGTGGAAGTGGTAGAGGTAAACACAGTGAAGGAGTTTAAGCATGCGTGGGATAGGCACAAGGCTATCCTAGATATAAGATAGGGAACTGGGGAGTAATAACAGTATTTAGAAAAAGGGGGCAGACTAGATGGGCCGAATGGTTCTTATCTGCCGCACATTCTATGTTTCTATGTCCCCTACGCACTGTGAATACGGAGAATACCAAAATGATCTAGATAAATACACTTTGTCACTTTATTGCTACAGATAGTTCAAAACAAGACCCATAAAGTCACTTGTGCTCCATACCTGACAGTAGGTAAATACTAGGTATGTATGTAAATCCCTGAGGGATTCAGAAGAGGATTATGGTCCACTTCCCTTGATAGGCCAATATGTCTAATTAAGCGTGGTGAGCAACTCAAAAAGCAGTATTGAAGAGTTGAACTCCAAAGTTTAGGTGATACTGGATCAAACGACATATCACTAAGTTTGCAATTAGAGTTTATAATTGTTCTTGTACACCCGTCTGCAGATTCAATTAGCAAGGTGTTGGCTACCAAGGAGCCTACTTTCTGCCATTTGCAATGAAACTAGGCCTAAATAAACATCTGCAAGAGTTTACAATGAAATACAAAACTGTCCTCTCACCTCACATGTCTTGCCACATACACACTGGTAGAAACACACAAATAAATGGGGCACTTGCTGGCCTGCACACAAAACTTTAAGAGCCACTTTGCTGCACTATAGCACATGTTTTAAAGCCAGCTTAGCTTGCATTGATTCACCCCGTACAAAGAAAAGTGCTGCCCACGGCTGAAGCTATAGGTTAATCTTATCCTTCCGCTAACTAAACAGTGAGACCACAGTCCACGTCTCCGTTTGTACAATTGCTCCTTGGACGATACCTAAGCCGAACTGGGTGGCACTAGCTGGTTGTATAAACACAGGCAGGTGCTTTCCTTCTGCTGTGATGTATGAATCATGTTCCAAATTGATGGAATATATTGGTGTGCTGGCTCCATCTCTTCTGACACGGCTGCTGTTTTTCTCCCCTTTGCACAGTGCGTGTACATCACCCGGGGACTGTGTTTCCTGTTGAGAGCTTCCTTTCTCTCTGCCAACACCAGGGAGTGTCAGGAGCTTTGGTGCCAGCAGCCTGAGCCCTCTCTACGCTCTACTTGCAGGCGATGGAAAATACATATACTATGGCAGTGTCTTTAGAGGACTGATGTACCCAGCAGAAGTTTAACGGAAAAATATGACTGAGGTCAGGGTTTAAACAACTCCTGGCACCAAACAGCTGGTGGGCTATGATTCCCGCTAAGCTCAGCCAGCTTTTAAAAGCTCCATTTTCTTACTCTGCAGCGGCTGAGCATCATCACAGTGAAAAAACACCCAACGTCACGGTATCCGTTGCTGATGTCTTTAACACTCTTTGTGTTGGCATTGGTGTGTCTGCGACTGTTTTGAATGTGCAAGTAAATCTGGGTTATTCAAATGACATAAAGATTGCTGTCTATTTTGTGTTTACCCCTATATGTTTACACAATGCTTCTAGCTTCTTGCTATTGTTGTATATAGAAATTCCTGTTTATGGAAAATCTGTATTTAGTTTCTCCTGTTTCTCCTCTGACTGTATTCTCCCTGCTCTGCTTGGTTTATTCTGTCTCACCTGCAGATACCCTGCTATCCTATTAAGATTGTATCCCATGCCTGTTCCAGGATGACTGCAGGGCATCTTCAGCTTCAGTCCTCATCTACACTGGATACAGCAGCTGCTTTCACAGGGCCCTGGAATGTAGCCACCCAAACCTGGAGCCTTAAGCTTCCGGGGGAGTGTGGTTACCCTGCACCAGGCCCTGTGTCTCCAATCCTGCCAAAAGCTCCTGAACTCGGGCGCTCAGGGTCTTTTGTCAACAGGACACCGTGCATGACAAGACCTTCCTGCTGCCTAACCCATAGACCTCCCTGCTGCCTAACCCATAGACCATCCTACTGCCTAACCCATAGACCTCTCTACTGCCTAACCCATATACCTTCTTGCTGCCTAACCCATAACCATAGACCTCCCTTCTGTTTAAGCCATAGACCTCCCTGCTGTATAAGCCATAGACCTTCCTGCTGTATAAGCCACACAACTTACTGCTGTTTGGTAACATTTTGAACATGAAAATATCTTAAGTGAATAAAGAAATATAGATGGAAAGCAATACTTGCCAGGGTGTAAAATATGTATTTATCCAGCTATTACAGTTCCCGTTTGCCATAGTGAATTGAGATATGATAGCTCTTGAAGAACTATCTGAGCATTATTGATTTGGGTATTCATTAAAATTTACCATTATCCAACATGGCAGAATTAGCCAGTAGCTAAAAATTGATGAGATTCCCTTGGACCTTGAAGTCATAATGGAATTGTCAGCACATTGGATGCTGCTCTAAGCAAGTGAACTTGAGACAATTCTAAACATATTCCCCTGCTGAAGGGCTAAGTCCCCTTTTAACTTGAGCCAGTGGGGGGAATAGATGGGATAGTCCAATTTCACAGTATTTATCATGTGCTTCTTTTTACCTGAACCCTAATGCAGTATTCCTGCTCTTTCAGTTGGCCTGGGAGACATTCCAGGAGAGGAAATGCCTGATTTCTGACATACTCCTCTGTGCTGAGAAGACACAGCTGGAAGATATCCCAAGATTCCTTCTGAGACGCACAACTCTGTCTCACGCAATAGGTAGCTAGGCTCAGTTAACCCTCTGTTCACTAGATCCGTCAACAATTGTGGAACATAGAGTTGGCAATAGCAAGGGTTTCTGCATTCTCCCGCAGAAAGGGCTATTATTGGAGATTGCTTAATTTTTGCTTAAAAAAGGGGAGTGCTGCTGTCCAACCGGCGGTCCATAAGTCAGACGTGTCCTTCCTTTTGCTTGGTACCAACGTTGGACAACACTGTTCTAGAGTAATTGGAGCTGAACCAGCAGGGGAAAAATAGCATGGATCTGTTCCACCGAATACTGCAAAAGTATACCTTTCTCTTTATTAAAGTTTATTGTCCCTTTAACTATAAAGGGAGCTCCAATAAAACTGGCCCCGTTTTTCATTGGTACAGCATGTGTTTAGACAAAGCAGCTATTGTTACCATGTAATGCACAGTGAGAAATCGACAACAAAAAGACACAAGACTATCGAGGTTGCTCAATCTGACCTGGAATCCAGAACACTGCCTGGGGCCGTAGGATGATCCAGCGAACTTACGGTAAAATTCTGGATACAAATTACACCGCAGGGCAAATTAAATAAATATATGAATGTTTTAATAATGACTTCCTTCCAGTGTTTTATTGGGTAAAATCTCTTCTGGATGTATCACCTGGAAAAACGACAGCAATATATTATTTTGGCAAAGACCAGCCACTTTTAGGCAATTAACAATGACATCAGTCTCACTTGTACTCCCCACTCCAAAAAAACAAAGATCAAATGAAAGTAAACATCTGATGAGAGGAGCTGTAACGATGTGAAGAGGAACTTAGAGCCAAGAGACATAGCATGATGGAATGGATGGGCCAGCCTTAAGCCATGCTCTGTTAGACTTTCACTTAGTCATCGATAGACCTGCCTGCGGCTCAATAGAAAGTACTGAGTATAAGAGTAAATAAACCACAAGACGTTCAAGGCCAAAGTGTGGATGAAAGGGAAGTAGGTACATGGAACAGCTACACGCATGAGGAATGCATACATCCCGCTGGGACTTCATCTGTTTATCTTTTGAAAGAGTGATACATACTTGCCAACAATCCCCCTGGGCGTTCTGGGGTATTGTGGGACTGGGTCATGTGACATTCTGTAGGTCACATGAACTGCCGCTTCAGTTGAGCAAGCAGGGGCCTGGAGTAGGCTGGGGCTTAAGCGCCCATTTAAGCTACTGACGCAATGCATTGTGCAAAGGCTGGCAGTCACTGGAGACAGACGTCAAATTAACGGGACAGAATCTCAAGAAATGGGACCGTCCATGCAAATCGGGTACTATGGTGATCTTACAGGCCTTGTGTGTTGCTCTATCACTGGCTCATGACTGACATGCTAGCATGGTAGCTTATATACTGTTAATATTTTCTCTTAAAATCAGAAGAGCATCTGCAGTAGGTTTGGGTTTTTGGCATACTGGCTCCTGGTGGATATATTACATTCCAAAGTCCTTGGGTTATTTCAAACTCAGGTACTGTTATCCTTCCTGAGGGGTCTGATCACTAAAAGATGAGTTGCAACACAATACATTGTCCAGGGACACACCTGGTGAACTTCCGCTGCAAGAAGAGCTCAGTTGGTCATGGCTAGTATACTCTTTACAATCAATGCATTTTGACTTGGACCAACTATGGGCCAATCTTGGGGCCAACTATGTTCTTCTAGCAGGAGACGCTCGCCAGGTGTGTCCCTGCACATTGTTTGGTTATGGTGGCTAGGTGAGATGTTCCTTTCACCTGCAACTCATCTTTTAGTGATATTTGCTGTGTGTTTCGAGCTGATCATTGGATTTTAAGGCCTCTACTCCACTGGGTGGCCAGGCTAAGTGAGTTCAAAAAGTCCAGTGTTCCCCACTGAGCCCAGATGGGAAAGGCTTGTGGTTTTAGGTCTGTGGATTAGGAAACAAAAGGCTGTCAATTCAATTTCTGTACTCGCCAGTGGCTGGATATTGCTACCTATTATGCTGCATGTTATCTTTTTAAAACACCAGCTTTTTATCCCCCACAATGGCATACTTAGCTAGCGGCCAGCACCCACGCAGCCCTCCCCTCTTGCTAGATAGTTATGGCAGGCAACGCTTGCATGTCCCAAATTCAAGGGATTATACTTCCTACCCCAGCCTGCAGCAGCTGTACAAAACCCTGCTCGACCCCCCCATCCTTAATTTTGGCAGGGATAGTGGTCCCCCGAGTCCCAGAAAGAAAAAAAAAAAAGAGCATCATGCCAGATCGTATGGACAGCAGCGGCTATCAATTCACATGCTAACTACATTTGGACAAAGGGAGAGATAATAGTCAGAAGAAGAGTCAATGAACACAACTGTAGAAAGGCTGATGTCACTCAATTTACATAAGATGGTAATTAAGTAGATTCTTAGTTGCACTGGGGAGAAATAAGTGGGTTAGGAGCAGAAGGTCACAAATTTGCTGCTAAAAGGAGATGGTTTTTTTTTGGGGGGGGGGGGGGGGGAGTGCGGGAATAAACACTGTAAATGATAAATTGATGCTATTAACCACTAATTGACTGGAGAGACAGGAACACTTTATAACTAAGGAACCAAAGACTATAAAATGTCGAATTGGCGATTCAATTATATTTCGTACATAAGCTACAAATACCCCCTTCCTCCCTCCCGAAACGCTAGCGCTCTAATCCAGAATCTCACTTGCAGCTGCCGTATTTTAACCCCCACTCTTCAGATCAGTGTCGAATCTCAGAAAATACAGTGGTAGAACCACCAAGAGCCTTAACCGAACCTTTTACAACCAGGATGGGAGCTGGTCCTCATGCCCAACCTGACTGCTCATATTTTGAAAACTTTTGCAATTTGCAGGGGATAGTGTATGTTGCGTCAAGAGGGGCAGTACCCATCTGGTCCCGGTGACCAATATCCAGTGGTCCCGATTTCCTCTTCCGGGGCTTTGGAATTCTAAGGTAAAAAAAGTTCCGCAGTCGCCATGGAAACAAATGGAATATTCCTGCTGACCGTTCCACTTTTTGCCCAAAGATCCACTCTTGATGTGCACAATGCTACAAAATGTGACCTTCTGTCCAAGACATACAATAGTTATTCCAACTGAGGTCTGACTGTGCTGCTCCTACAGTAATGGATTTAACACTGGGGCTTTTTTTTTTTTTTTAATGCATCAGCCTGCCTCTTCTCACCAGGCACATCAATTACATTTACTGAAAATGTCTAGGAATACAGGTAGGGAAACGGGGGGGGGGGGGGGGGGGGGGGATTGAAGGACTTACAGGAACAGGTTCTGAAGTTTCCCGAAAATAAAAAAAAAGCCTTTTTAAACTTTCTCCAGGGGATCTCTCTGCTGAAACTGAAGACATCTACTGCCAACAAGAGTCAGAAGCCAATAACCGCCACATACTGGCATCGGCACTGGGAGGGTGGGGGGGTCCCATATAGTCCAAGTTTTGCCATGTCCTTTGCCCCTTCTGCGCACGTATGTAGCCTACCTCCTCTTCTATGACAAAACACCCTGCCAAACATGAAGTGGGTGTTTCTTTGAAAAGAAAATTCCCAGAAAGCACTCAGTAACTAAGCAACTTGCTCTTCAGTTAATCGGTGGGAATATGAATGCTATAGATATGTTTTATATTGCAAACAAAAGTGCATATGAACAAACACACACAGCTCAGTATATCAGTTTAAAGGGCCAACACTTCAAAACTGAAAAAAAAAAAAAAATGTTGCTAATATATTCATTTTTATGTTATTAGGGATTAAGTAGTATTAAGAAGGAGCTCCTCCTTATTTTGAAGCTCTACCAACTGCAAAGATGACTTTATCCTTTGGGACATCCGTTGGCACTTTTCTTTTGGACTCCATCATTCTAGGACTGCTAGGGGACATCTGTGTATACTTGGACTGTGTCTGCTTTTTACAATTTTTTTTTTTTAAATTAAATATTCCCCCAGTTACAACCTTAGAGCGTCTCCTGTTCTCTTTAGTCCTCAAGCACATCCAGGGAGGCCCTTTACATTTTATTATTACCATATCTTGTAACATACAAGAAATACAGCCTTTTCAGGTTTGATTTTTTTTTTCTTTCACAAATAAAATATATAACTCACAATATTGAAAAGGCGAGTGGGTTTTACTATACAGAGATAATAACGTGTCCTGAAAAATGGGGTGAATAAGACTAAAACTCACACACACACACAAAATTATTTGTGGGCCCTTTAGGCCACAGGATCAAAACCAAGAGTACTGCGAGGATGACTGTGAGCACTGGGAGTCAGGATGGGCCTATACTCTGTGCTCTATATGTACATTACACAGGCTAATGTGAAGCTATTGAGTATTTTCTTTATTGAAATGTTTTCTGTTGCAATGCTGATTAAACAAAGTTAATTAGCAGTACTTTCCACTGGTGGCTTTCGTTGTCATGCAATTATAGTATTGTTGTTTAATATTGTAACTTTGGCAGATGATGGGTATTTATGTGGAATTTTTTATTTAATCCGGGAAGTGTCACTGTTACAATAATATGCATTTGCACATACTACAAAAGGATTAAGTAGTAACTGCGTAATAAGCATGAACAGACAGACATTCACTCTCTATATAAAGTGCACATCACTGCCATGCAAAGAGGCACAGTGTATCTGTACAGAGAATACATTTCCTTTCTACATTCTGCATAGTTACCAACATTCCCAAATTTGCAGGGATGTACTGCCTATGTCCATGTGTACAGACATCACTGAGTTCAAACTTTGTATGACTTACATGTCTAAACTAGGAGAAAGAACCCATAGACTAGAGATGTAAAAGGTTTATTCAGGACTAAATTTGCTGTTTTAAATGTATTTTTTCTTATAAATGGAACAACAGGCTCTAAATATGCCATCAATACATAATAATAGGTAATCCCTCCCCTTTCCATCAAAACAATGAGTGGACGTTCCATGCCTTAGCTGTAAATCTAGGGTTACAATTTGGGTTATCATTAAGGTTACAATTAGGGTTAGAGTTAGGCTTAGCATTAGGATTACAGTTAGGGTTAGAGTTAGGTTAGGGTGATGATTAGTGTTGGGGTCAAAAGGTCATTGGAAGAGAAAACGGTTAGGAAATAGCAAAACGCCACTTTAAGTTATTGCCCTATAACTTCCAATAAACAACAGAAAACAATCTGTAAACACTTGACTATTTCTAAACTCAGGACAATTGTTAGAATCTATGTAGCAGGTTTTTGAATTAGCTTTTGTCAAAATATTTGTCAAGTACAGGTCAAAAAGCTACAGGAGCAAAATTCCCAAAACAGTCTCGTCCTTTGGGGTGAAAACCTAACTGAGAGGACAGAAACAATCAACTGCTCTATACCAAAAATCAACTCCTGTATACCAACAAGATTAAACTGACATCTTTTTCCCTGCAGCTCCCCTATAGACATGAAATGCATATTGCACTTGTTTGAAAAAAATGCATTCTTGCAATAACAATAATAATAATAAAGTGTTTAACCAGGAAAGATACTTTGAGGGCTGAGTCAACCCTGCTGGGAATTGAGCCTGTGACCCAGAGAGTTGAACAGATTCACGGAAGTCTTTCATGAAGGTCTTCGTGTTATATAGTTTGAATACATGTCATGAACATAATATTTATCATTGTACAAAAAATATTCCACACTCCATATTTTTTTACAATTTTTTAGAAAAAAAACAACAACAAAAAACGTGAAAAAGAAAGTTTTTAATCCCAAACTTTTCCAGTAATTTGTTTCCAGGCCTTCCCATGTCTACTCCAGACACCCATTATCTGTGGTGAGGTCACAGAATGTCATGTGATGTCACATTACTCCGCCCCTTTTGGTCCCGGGAGCCAAGTGCAGGAAGTTGTCAAGGATGCTTTCTGCTAGTGAATAGAATACATTGGGAGTTACATGTAAAAATCAATAATGGGGCAAAATTATAAAAGTGTAATGGGGGGAGAGGAACATCCCAATAGTTTCCATTGTGACTGGACCACTAGAACAAGCTACGACCCCCATTGTGTTATTTTAGGGGACTGGGGTTTCTATCTGTATGCCAGTGGCTGTGATTTAATAGAGATGGGGAAGTTGGAGAACTTTTAAAGCCTGGTATTTGCAGTTCACTTGCCAGTTCAGTTTTAGAGAATATTGCTTATTACAAAGTGCAGTGAACTAGTCGGCTCAGGCTTTTAAAACATTTTTTGTCATCTTTCTTACTTTTTCTGAGATCTCTGCTCACTGCTACATTAGCGTGCTTCCGCTGGGATTCGCTAGTGCTGAGATGCTGCAGGGAAAAGAGGTTCAGTGGGTCTTTCGTGCTAGATGCCAGGGGTGCTCCTCTAAAAATGGCCTCCTGTGCAGAGAGATACCATGTGATTTCAGGTGGCAGGAGCTGATGGTCACTTCTATCTCATGCAAACTTGCAGCGTGTGTCTCTGGATTCTTGAAATATTTTGGCTGCATTGGAAACTTTGCAGGGTTTGGTTTATTGACAGTAAACATGTTCTGTTCTCTTTGGAGATGTGTAAATCCTCATGATTGGATTTTTTTTGCTTCCTGTACTGTGCGCAGTGGAAGGCATGTGTCCCATTTCTGCCCACTGTAGGCTTAAAGTATTTGTAGCAACACGCCAAGAGATTCACTCATGTGAAAAGGTCAAACTCCTGATCTTTACTGAGTGTTAAGCACACCAAGATTTATTTCTGTTATTTTGTCTGGTTCATATTGCTCAGTTCTATATTCATGTGCTGGGCCCATGGCAGCCAAAAGTGGGCATCCCCAACCCACAGGCACACCCACGACATGCCCCATCACCCACATTGCACACACATTAATGCCAAATCACCCTCATTACATACACATTACATGCCCCCATCACCCCCACTAAATGCCCCCATCACCCCCACTAAATGCCCTTATCACACCCATTTTAATTCCCCCATCACCCCCATTACATGCCCCCATCACTCCCACTAAATGCCCCCATCCCCCACCACCCCCATTTTAATGCACCCATCACATGTCCCCATCACTCCCATTACATGCCACCATTACATGCCACCATCACCCCCACTAAATGCCACCATCCCCCACATTTCATGCCCCCCTCACCCCCCACTAAATGTCCCCATCACCCACATTTTAATGCCCCCATCACCTCAGGATTTACCCTGGGCAGTGCTGTTCCCTGGTGTCTAGTGGCAGGCAGCATGTTGCCCTACCATGCTGCCTGTTCGGCTCCCTGCATGGTGAGTGCTGACAGGTCATGTGTCCAGGTGCGTGTCTGACATCAGAGGGGCGGGCAGTGTGACCTGTGACCCTTCATACACACGTGGACCTGAACAGGTATCTCCCCAGCTGTCGTCTCTGCCGCCAGGCAAGTATTTTTTTTTTTAAAGGGGTGGCTTTTTTTTGTCGTGCCTGAGGCAGGCAAGGTTCGTGCTGCCTTAGGCACTTGTCTTGTTTACCTCGCGCTAAATACAGCGCTGGATACCAGCAGGGAGCAGGCACTGAGAGATGGACCTTTCATTTGTTATCCTGCTGGTATCTCTGTGCTTTTGTTGTTGATGTCAGACACCAGTAGGAGAACATTTTGGCCAAAATGGACCCAGCATCAGCGACCTCAGACTGACTGTATTAATGGGACTGTTCCAGACGGAGAGAAAGATATAGGAAGTTAATTAAATGCTCCAGTTTAATACCATAAACGATCAAAGAATTGAGGTCTAGGATCTTATCTGTTTTCCATTTTAATCAATGGAATATGTACTTAAAGTGTCCTACTGCATGTTACATCATGTTATATCATACTGCATATTTGCATATTGTACCTGACGAAGCTATAGGAGATTTTTAGAACTTCTTCTTCTGAATTCTCTGGGAGGAGTTACATTTCATACCTCAGGACACATCAGGCATCAAACTAACTTCATCTGCTAGTGTTAAACCTGTCCATGAGTGGTGCAAGGGTCATATGACAAACAATACAATACATAAATAACACAGACTACAGTATGGAAGAGAGGGCTGTGTCTCTTTAATGAGGTTTTAATAATATGACCAACAAAAATGCATTAAGCATTGACCAAACCAACTTTTTTTAGCAATACCAATAAACTTAAATATCAGAATCCAACATATTATACCAAGGCCCAAGTCAGCCCCCCAGTAGCCTGACTGGCTTACACTCTATTGTAGCCCAGATGACCCTTACATGTCGTCTATGAAAATAGACCACGTCAAGTATAAGGTGAAACAAATTGGGCATGGTGGGTGGTAAGCTCCGCAGTCCACGCAGCTCCTCCCAGCAATGCACCATCTGAAAATCTTAACTATATACCGTGGATTTCCAACCATCGCCGTGTAGCCAATCCCCAGCCAAATGTTATCATTGAACAGGTTGCTGTACACACGTGCATGCGGCCCTTGCAATAGTTCCTGCTCTGCCCTGCAGGATTCCAAAGGTTTCCCGTATAGATATAATGCATTGTGCATGCAAGAAGCAGACTGTATGTTAACCCGGATTATATAAAAGATGTCAAGATCCTGCAAGGCCTGTTTACAGAGTTACAGAGGAGAGTTACTTCCTGGCTCTGAGAAGAAGCAATGTGTCTGCAATCCCAGACAACATGACTGAGCAAATGGCATGCCACGTCTGAACCACCAGAGGCCACGGCAGGTCAGGAGTGAGCACTATAAAGATAGATATGGGAAGGGTTTAAGATTACACTCTCAGAGATAAAGCCAGGATAAGCAAGGGAGGTCATGCAAGGAAAAAAAAAAAAGCAGTTTGAATATGGGTCAGACCTACCTAACGTGTTACAGGCATGAGGCAATTTTACAGACTAACGTCCGTTGGGGGGAAAAATTGCATTTTAACATGTAATAAAATGAATAGGAAAATGATTAAAAAAACATTTTCATTACTTTAAAAGTTACTTTGTGAGGAACTTTAATGTAATAGAAACCATGAGTTTGGGAGCACTCCCCTGAACTAGCGTATTTACAATACATAGAAATAGCTGGACAGAGCTATGCAATCTATTATGCTGTCTTCTTAAAGGATAACTGTACCAAAAACACAAGTTCTGTTTATTTGAAAGATTGCATCAAGTGTAGAAATTTTAAATAGAATGTTTTCATGAAAGAATATAAATAATGTACCTTACTGAGCCCTCTGTGCTCTGTGTAGCTCTAATAGGGAGCGGACATGTTGTTTAGAATTCTAGGGCAGTTCTTCATTCACCTTGGTTCAAATGAAGGAAGATCTGACCGATCTGAGACAAGATTCTAAACAACATGTCTGCCCCCTGTTAGAGCTAAACAGAGCAAAGAGCGCTCAATAAGGTACATTATTTATATTCTTTCATTATACAAATTATCTACACTTGATGCAATCTTTCAAACACTAGATATTTGTTTGCTACAGTTGTCCTTTAAATGGTGTCACCAAACTCTTACTCATCCTGCTGTGATTGTAGAGAATAAGGAAAATACGCTGTGTAAACAGTTGCATGAATTAAGGCCTTCATATATTAGTGAACTTTGAATGGGAATATAAATTGGATATCAATCCACACATTTGCTTGCAGGGTCAACATGCGCTCAGCTAATCAGCCCGGGGATTGACCTTGGGGATTGTCAGGGGCTCACAGTCCCTCTCTGTTGGCACAAAGAGAGACCTTCATATTTGAATACCACCAACAGAAGTGATCTAATCAAGGTCCCCTCTGTTGGTGGCATTCATAAATGAATATTGCTCTCCACACAAGACAAGACTTCCAGTGAACGCTGTAGCGAATCAGCATCTACAAGGCAGATTGGGATGTTGGAGAATCCTTCCCAAACCATTGATTTTTGCTATTTGGGGTATCCGATCAAAGTCTAGTGAATAAATGCTTTTTTTCCCCACAATACAGTTTTGATTTAAGTAAATCCAGAGCCGCTGTAGAACTCAGCTAAGTTTCTATTCCCTGATACACGGTATCCACAAGCTGGTTTTAGCTCCGAGTGCCATTCCTCCGCAGTGATCTATACTCAGACCACAGGCTTTACACCTGCCAAGCAGGGAAAATCCCACTCCTCTTTTTAAACAGGCTGAGCGCTTGGGAACATGCTGCGTGCAGGCAAATTATAATGCCAGGTTTCTGGGAAAGAGGGTAAAGAAACATCTGGTTACACTGAAACGTATGTGAATGGGGAAGTCCTGATGGTGAAGGGGGACAGGAGTGAAGGGGTTTTCTTTTAATAATAAATAATGTTGGCATCAGAAAAGTTATGTTTTTTCCCTGTTGTGACACAGTATATACACCATAACGATAGAGAGAAGAGGTGCATGGGGTGCGTTTTGGAAATGACCAACCCAATTGCCATGGAAAAGTATTCTTTTATTTGGGGTATCCAACACAAAACAGTCTGAAAATACTTTTGCCACAACCAAAATAGTTTGGACCCTAAATCTGGAAAGCCTTTGAACCCAGTGCTTGACAGACATTTGTAGACTAATTCAAGAGTCAGACTCATTATTTTTAGGAGTCAAGGCAAGTCTGCATCTGTAGAACTCTAGGTAAAACAATCACAAAAGTTAGGAGCCAGGGGCAGAGATTTCAGGAGCCGTGGCACCCTGGCTCCTGGGATTTGTCAAGATAAGTACATCACAGCCACTCGAGCCCATAGTCAGGAATACTTTTGCCACAACCAAAATAGTTTGGACCCTAAATCTGGAAAGCCTTTGAACCCAGTGCTTGACAGACATTTGTAGACTAATTCAAGAGTCAGACTCATTATTTTTAGGAGTCAAGGCAAGTCTGCATCTGTAGAACTCTAGGTAAAACAATCACAAAAGTTAGGAGCCAGGGGCAGAGATTTCAGGAGCCGTGGCACCCTGGCTCCTGGGATTTGTCAAGATAAGTACATCACAGCCACTCGAGCCCATAGTCAGGAATCGCGTTGGGGAACAAATGGGGAACACAGAATAAAAGAAACCTCCGATCAATAAAATAAATGAAATTCTTGTCAGGCATTGGAGGGGAAGGTTTGCAACTTTTTCCGCAGCAATAACAGACTTCATGTCCAATTGATACATTACTTACAGATTCCCTTCTCCATTCCCAAGATGCACTTTGATGTGGATCACAGCTAACTGAAATGCCTCTAATAATATTTGGTTACGAATAAATGGACCAATGATGTGGGGTAACTACCTCTGACTGGGTTTATTAAAAATACCCCGTTTTTTTCACCTACCAAAACCTTAATACAAAGGCTTAGAAAATTACACCTGTACGTATTTTCTCTAACTCTTTTGTTGTCGGCTTGGTCGAGCCAGTCAGGTTCCTCATCTTCTGAGCATCAGTAATATTTGTAATTTGTATCTTTCGTTGTCCAGCTTGTATGGCTTGGCTGTAAACGTTATAAACTTTAATATTCCAATACCCGGCTAGCTCCTGTTACAGTAGACGGTGCCTGATGATGGTCAAGTCATAAGATGAAGCCAAGGTCAGTTTATTTTGACAGTATACAAGGTAGCAAAATAAAAAAAAAGGTAGAAAGTCTATAGTGGCTAATAAAATTTGCAGATGTTTTTTTCTATTTTTAAGCTATCTGGCTCCAGGGTTAGAGCAGGAAACCTACAACACGCTATTTACAATAATGTTTAAGTAAGCTTTCAACTGTGTCTCACTTACTGCTCATAAACCTAAACTACATTACCAGGAACTGCACAGATATCTCGTATAAACCAGGGATCATTATGCATTAACCAGCACGCAACAGGCACAGCTCAAAAACTGGAGACAAGTTAGCTCACCCCAAATCCAAATCCTGGAGAACTCCCAAAGTAAACTCGAACCTTCTCTTCCAGTAATATGGAGCCTTCTTTTTGAGAAAAGTAATTAGAAGAATAAATAAGGCAAACAAATAGAGACAGACGAAGCAGAACCAATTTTCTAATGAAACTCTAATTAACATGCGCTACAGAGAAAGAATAATTTGTTATTGTGTCATCCCTGCCTTAATTACCTTCTTTTTGGAGAAGGGACAACTTAAACCCCATAAGTGTTACCCTCCGTGCTGCCAACGTGACAAGAAAGGCAGACGAGGGGAAAGGTTTAAATTTCCTTAAATTAAGAAACCTAATGTCAGAGTGACTTCTACGACAAACTGACACATTGTATGTTACTGGTTCGTTACTATGTTTTCCAGGTGTACCTTGGCGCCCGCAAACATTCTAATTAATGTTGGATGGCAACGCGTTTCGTGATGTAATAATATTTGAGTCTAAGTAAATAGTAACGACGATGCCTGTCCAAAAATCTATGCCTATTGGCTCCCATTAGTTTCAAACTGATTACATTTTCTATTTAATTCTTTTCAATATCTACGGACCCAGGTTCCGGTGATCACTTTGAGGTGTCACAGTGAGAAGCTTTGATAGCTCCAACAGTAGCCAAAATACAGGCAGTGATGCTAACACTCTCAAGAATGGCCAGAGAGTATTTTTTTACACCACCAAAGACAGCTAAGTTTCAGTCTAGAAGGAGCCTGAGAAAGGTCTTTTGGACTGACATGTAATTGTCAGAAATGGTGGTAATGAATTGGCAACATCTTCGGAGAACTGCTTGAGAAAATCTTGATTCCTTTCAGACCCAGGTTACAGATAGGGCCTGCATTGAGCTGATTTTGGTGGGAGCTGTGGCCACTGGACATGGTATTATTATTATTCAAAGTATACAGTGCCACCCACTATTAAAGGATAACTGTAGCAAAAATTAAAGTTATAGAAATGCTTTAATGAAAGAATACAAACAAAGTATCGTATTGAGCAATCTTTACCCCATATAGCTCCACCAGGAGGCAGACATTTTATTTAGAATCTTTGGTCAGATGGGTCAGATCTTTGTTTATCTGAACCAAGGTGAGTGACGATCTGACCCAAGATTCTAAACAACATGTCTGCCCCCTGAAAGAACTATATGGAGTAAAGAAGGCTTAATAAGGCACTTAATTTAAATTCTTTCATTAAATAATTTCTTTATAAACAATCTACACTTGATACAATCTTTCAATTAAACAGAAGGTATTTTTTTTGCTACAGTTGTCCTTTAAGTGCTGTCAACCTAATGATGGAATCCCCACAAAATACTTCCACATCTACTGACCAATGGCTGCTATAGACAGTTTGTGAATGTGTATATTACTGTACAAGCAGGTGCTTTCATGCCATTTCAACATCGGCCTTTTAATTCAGTGGTCAGACAGGTCAAACCGTGAAGGATGTGCCATAGCTGTTTTTATTTCTATCTCGAGTCAGACATCCCACCATCCTTGCGCTGCGATTAAAGCAGGGTTATTCCTTGTTCCTGTTGTCTAGAGCTTGCTTCTCACAAGGGTTTGGATAGATGAGGCCTTGTGTTTTTCCACTAAGACTTTGTTCGGAGAAGGCTAGGATTGGCAATTGAGATGCTCTCTTTGGTATAGAGCGCCTTCACACCAATGCTGGATATGGCTTATCCTTTCTCATATTCTTATGTGAGAGAGCCCAGCAAATTCCACATGCGCATGTATGATGCTTGTGTTTCCACAAGAGGCTTGCCCTTCATTAGGGATACAAAGAGTTTGGATCTACCTGGATACACTAGCGCTGCCTGTTGAGCTGCTCTTCTGTGATTTTTAAGGGCCCTTAACTGTCGCTGGTCCTCGTCATCCGCTAACGCATGGTTTAAAATGTGCATTCACAAGTAGGAACTGCTGTGTACAACAGGGCTAGCCCAATGTCCACACTCATTACTCATCCACCGAGTAAAAAGGGTTTTTGTTCTGAAGAACATATCAGGAAACAATGTATGAAATGAAATTACTGCTGTACAAGATTCTCAAAGAATCCGACTAGGGTTCACCTAATGGTCAAGAATGATCAACTGGTTCCTGGACAACTCCTACTATTGGGTCTACGTCCCAGTTATTGGGGGGGCACCCGAACCAGACAAATAGGCCGTAAAACCTGAGACTGTTGGGTGTAGATACGCAGGGTGTAGGTACACAGAATCTGGGACTGAGACCTCTAAAGAGCAATGCTATAGTGTTTATAGTGGGAAAGAAGTTGCTCAACTGTACCCATTTATTAAAAGTGAGTCAACAAGTATGGGAATTGGTGCCAGCTACCAGGAAATCCTGGCTCGTTAAGACAAATATTTACAGCAGGAGAGAATATTGGTGACAGTCTCCTGGGACTGTTTCGGAGCAGGAAACATGAACTTGTGGTCGAATGCAAAAAACTTTATTGTTCAACTGGCCAGCTGTGACGTCAGGTGTATCACACACGGGCGTATAATGATATCCAGTAAGAATAATAAATGCTCTACCAGGAATGGTACATGCAGATATTCTCCTCTTTTCAAGCGTGTCCTGGGGATGTTACTTTTCCCCAACATCCAGTGGATGTTACTAATACCCAATATAATCTAACTTGGAAGGATGGAGTCAACCCTGCCAGGAACTGAACCTGTGACCCCATGGGTTAAACAGATTCTACAGATGATGTATTAACACACTGGGCTATCTCACCAGCTACATAATCACAATTATGTGCAATTCTCACAGCATCTTGTATCCCCCCTGGTTATTTGGTCCATAAAGTGAAACGTCTCACATGCAAGTTGGAATCTGAACAGCAAATCACAAATCTCAAAGCTAAGGGTACCTTTAAATGAACGTAATCTGGACCTATAGACACATTCATACCCAGCATTGATTGCAAAGCTGTAAGCAGGTGTTGAGGACCATCTTAGGAGGCATCTAAGAGCCCTAGGTTTACAATCAGTGCCCTAAGACCAGAGACGAGGAATGTAAGTGCAAACGTGATCTTAATAACATTCCTAGCACATGATGCACCATTAGAAAAGGTTCACACGCCATATACACAATTCCTTACGCTCTATTGATTAAGGTAAAATCTGTTTCAGATGTTCCCCTGGACAAATCATCGCTTTTGTATTTAAAGGTCAGAAACAATGGAAACTATGAATGTTTAACAAAATACTACATACCCCCGAAACATCCTAATCAAACAAGTGAGGAACAGCATCATTTATTAACCCTTTATGTCACATGTAAATACAATGCTGTTTCAGGTGAATGCCTTTTCATGGCGTATCTGATGACAACACGCTACCCGCCAAGTGATCGGGTACAAATGTAAGGACTGGCCTGGGAAATCCATGAATGTTGGTACATATATACTTCCTACCTGGTGCAGATTGGATCTCCAAGATACCTCCAGCCACGATAAGAGCTTCTATAATCCTAACGTGATGTTCTGGATTCACCTTGGTGCTGTGGAAAAAAAGACCAGGATTTGTGAATAAACCTTCTAAAACCAATATGTGCTTTGGAAGTTCTTTATGGAAGGCTTTATTGGGTAAACCATATTTATTTTTTTAAATCCTATTTAATTGCTGGTTTGTTTAGGCTTTGTCTGCCTGAGTTGGGCAGTACCCCGTCGATCTGGCTTTAGCAATTTGTTAAATCGTGTGAGGATAACACGGCATGGTAACACAGTATAAGGTCTATTAACAGAGCCAAAATCAGGGGGGAGACCAGTGCAGGCCTATGTAGCAGTGGATCCTGATTAGATCGTACGTCAGCATCCACTGGATAGAGGGAGTAAAGGTGGCAGGTCAGGAAATAGACACATGCTTAGCAATGACACCAATATGAACATGGTCCGGTGAGGCTTGGTAACACTACTGTGATGTCAGAGGGAATCAAAGTCTTAGTGTCCCATTGGGTCCATCCATGAGAGATAACCATGGAGGCAACGAAACAGGAAGGGCAAGAGGGGAAATATAAACAGCACAGGTACAGACAGAGGGAACAGGCAGAGGAATCTTTAATGGGTTACAGGCAACGAGGGAGAAGGGAAACTAAAATGTAGGGTGGATGAAAAGAATGGAGGGGAAAGAGCTGAAAAAGATGGTGCGGAGGCAGAGGGGTAAGTAAAAAAAAGAGAGAAGGCGAGGTAACTGGGAAGAAAGTAAGAAAATGGTACAAAATCCCCAGCACCTGATAATTGTAACCCTGAAAATAAAATTTTAACTTGTAACACAACAGCGTCTCCGACCAGCAAGTGTGTTAACTGGAATAACGCATAGATGTGTAGCGCAGTTACCTGGATACGGAGCTGTGAAACAGAACCTCCCCGAAAACTTCTCCCAGAATTCTTGGTGTCAGTCCGTTCCTGCTTGTTTTTGGGCCAAGTTTGCAGAAGTGCCTGGTCAGGTGGTGGAATAGGATGCTGTGCTGATGGGGGATGATGGGAAAACCCGAAGCTCTTTTAACTTGCAGCCCACAATGTTTTACGTTTTGGGGGTCTAGAAGGGAGAGAGAGAAAAAGACATTGGCTGCAATTCATAGAAACAGGTACAATACATATCAAACAGGTTGATGATTCCAGCAGTTGAAGTTATGTCTTATTTTTCACTGCTTTGGTTTGGGTTGTGGGGATGAGTCCAGCTGCCAGTCGGTACATATTTGGGCTGGATGACACAAGTTTCTATTAAATCCATAAAGGGAATCAACACAGTAATGGAGGAGAGCGTATTTAAAAGTAGAAAAGCTACCACAACACAAGGACATAGTCTTAAATTAGATTAATACAGATTTAAAAGTAATATCAGGAAGAATTACTTTACTGAGAGGGCAGTGGATGTATGGAAAAGTCTTCCAGCGGAAGTGGTAGAGGTAAACACAGTGAAGGATTTGAAGCATGCGTGGGACAGGCACAAGGCTATCCTAGATTTAAGATAGGGAACTGGGCATTCTATGGGAAAAGCAAGTCTATTGACTTGTCCGGTGTGTATATATTTGTATTTAATAATGCCTCTGCTACACATTAAATCTGAATTACAAATTTAAATGGGAATAGAACATTATGCTGTGGTTTTTGCACAGTATTTATACCTTCAAGCTCAGGCTTTCAAAAAAAGTATTTTTATTATCTATCCAGACTAGAAAGGGGGACGCGAAATTAAAAAAAAAAATAAAAGTTGTACCTTTAAAAAGAAAAATCAGCCAGGGGTTCAGATTACCATAGACTGGCTGAGATTTGTGGGAATCATGGTACAGCGCCACCAGTGCAATATCTATTGGCGATGTCATACAAAATGCGCGTAGCTGATCAGTTTGGATAACTAGAGATCTATTTAAGTAGGGGGGGGGGGAGAGAGAAGCAGGCGGTAGATATGTTTTATTTGGAAAAGGTTTAACAATAAAAAAAAAAAAACTCAGCCCCTGTGTATCTGCTTTCATTGTTCATCTCGGACTGGCAGGATTGAACTGCTCTCATTCTTCTGAATTAGGGATCCATCATCTACCTGGGAGAAAGGGAGAGATAAGGGGACATACTGGGCTGTGTTTGGCAGGAGGAATTCGGAATAAGGCATTCAGTCTGGCTGAGATCTCTGGAGCTGACATTGTGCTGCATTTCAGATGCTGGCCGGATAGTAACGATTACTCTGCTCTTCACGATTAATTGGTGAAACAGCCAGGAACAATCCTACACAAGCACCATGCCAAGAAGTTGTCTCTGTTGGTTGAACAGACTCCTGGGGTTATCTTCCCCTGGAGAGATTTAAGAGCTTGGCTGTATTATTTATTAAGGGGGGGGGAGTCAAATAGCAAAAGAGAAAAACTAGTATTTTGCTTATAAAGTGGGGTTATTAATATATAAAGGTGGGTTTGGTGGAGCAACAAATGAAGTTGCAGGAGGCATCTGATCCACAACATGTTTTTTGGATGGGGGAAAGGGAGGTGGTAGGGGAGTAGGAGTCTGCGACCAATTTTCCTGGTTAACTAGTTTGAAGGAGTAATGGGATCTTTCTCCTCTAACTTCCTCTCTGGCCCACTGTCCATTACTTGGGCAAGTAATTCAGACATTTAGAATCTCGGACAGCCCTGCCTGGTGTGGATTCTTGCACTGGTTTTATCTGAATGCATGGTTGCCAACAGTTTGGAATTTGAAGGGACAGGGCTGGTTTTGGGTGACAAATTTGGGTATGTGACCTGGCAATACTAGAAACGTGGCACAAGCAAGCACCAGACACCTGGTACAGTACTGGATGTGACCCAGCCTCCTGCTGTTGAGGATGGGTCAGACAGCATGGATAGTTCCTCCATGTTGCTTTCTGCACCCTGTGTGAAATATGGCCTTGCAATGCGATATATTTAGAAAGAATTCATAGTGCAAGCCTGTGTGCCAGAGATTAATACTATTTCTCTAAACACTATGCTTTAATAAAAAAAGATGATTCAGTTCTTAGGCAAGGCTGAGCTTCAGGCTGGGCCAATCCCTTTCAGTTCTTCATCCAGGCTCTTCTACACAGATAAATAGCTCTCATTGTATCACTTAGACAGACTTAGATTTGAACCACTTTACCAACAAAGAGCTGAAAAGTGCATTTCTGTCTAATTAATGAACATGCATCTGGTTAGTGTCCTGCAAGTGTGGGATCCAGGAAGTAATACACTTCCTCGATGGCCAACCCATGGGCCCTCGTTGGAAACCCCCCAGATATAGGGTCCTGTTCTATTTCTATTGCTTGGCCAAGTACATTAAACTTATCTTACAGAACTAATGTGTTATTACAGGCAACTACACTCTAAAAAAGAAGCACAAGTGAAAGGTTAGTTGTCCCTAGTATGAGGATAGCGTGGGAGGTACTTTTGATAGTACATACCAATTTGTCATCTGACCGGCAGCTGCCAGGCTTCCATGGGAAACAGGGAGCCCGGTCAGGTCGGCGACTGGCTATCACTTCTAGCACAGAGAGAGACCCTCATTTTTACATAGGATCAGCAGAGCGGACCTTAAGTAGGCCGATACATTCGGACCCCGATGAGAACTGGACGAGCCCCCGTTCTAATTGGCTGTGCACGTGTTGACACTGTCATCGCAACCCAGCTTCCGAGCCTGGTGTGTCTCAGCTGAGAGTGAACTCGAGTGTATTTATTAAGATTCACGTCGGATTTACTTGGGAGAAGAGGATATTGGTTCTTGATACTTGCTTCCTTCACGGCCAGTGAAGTGACCAGAATAAAAACACTCACACACTTGTTTTTACACAATCAGTTAAATTATTCTGCAGTACCGAATCTAGTCACTAAAAGGGGAGTTGCAGGTGCTGTACATTGTGCCGGCGTTCTGACATTTCCTCCTGGAATTCAGATCTTACCATCAAAGTGAATGGCTCACTAAGGATTAGGGTTGACCCTAATCGTTTTTAAACCAAGGTACATGCATTACATCCGGAGGGCTGGGGTACAGGTAACTCCCCTGGTATAATCGTCTCACATTTCCCACCACTAAAGGTGGGAGGCATCATGGGAAGAGTAGCTGTTGTGCATGCATGGTGGATGGTAGTCTGCACTTCCACCACGCTGCTTAGTTTAATAAGTGAATGCGTGTTTCACTCGATGGTAAGATCTGAATTCTCGGAGGAAATGGCAGAACACGAGAACAATCCTGGTGAGTTTCTCCTGCTAGAAGGGCAGACTTTACATAATGCAACACAGTAACTGCCAAATGTAAGCTGACTCCAGAAGGGTAAACAAGCTAAGTCCAATGTAAAAAGATACAAAAAATCCTTTATTAGAATGTCCGTGGACATAAAAGCATTGGAGCAAAAATAGGACGGTAACAAGAGGAGGGCTAGACACTTTGACGCATTTCGCACCATCTGGTGCTTATTCATAACCAAAGCCCCCCAAAGTTACGTTTACTAGACTCTTCGAGCAAATGTAGTAGAACTTCCGGGTTCGTTCAACTCTCTGCGAAATTCACGAATAGCGCTACAATCTTTCGGCAGGAACCCAAAGGGTCATAGAAGCCCTAATTGTGTCCCTGGTTCCCGATCTCTGTGATCACACATTTAAAGCACATATTTCTCTTATTATATGCATGTGCTTGAATTTCTGATAACACACACACAATCTATAGACCTGTGAATTCTGTTTAGGTGGCAGAATCCCTAGAGAACATTTGTGGGTTGAACGTTCTAAAGACGGAACACTCACTATGGAAACCAATGGAAGGTTCCTCCTGATTGTTCCACGTTTAAAAAAAAAAAAAAATAAGTTTAGGACGCCCCTGATAAGTTTGTATGGAAAGAGGGGTTAACTGTCATCCAACACACCCAGAGCTATGCACACAGTCAGCTCTGCATGGTGACAATAACTCCAAACAAATGACCTTTATAATTACAGTCTCACATGCACACTACCATTCAGTTCCTTCCTTTCCCTTAGGCCTTGCTACCTCCCCTCTTTCGTCTCCTTCAGCCCTCCTGCTGCACTGCTCCTTGGGTTCATGTTACACACTGAGACCACAGAGCCCAATCTCCATGTTTCCACAGACTTACAGTAACCAAGGCGACCTCCTCCACTGGAGCTTTGCTAAAATAAGGCTCTCCACCTGGGGAGCTCAGAGCCTTGGTTCAGAGGAACACCTCGCGGTCCTACGGGGATCTGGAAGAGGTTCCTTCATGCGACTGGGAACTGCGAGTTGATGGAGGGAGTTAATTTCTAGTCTCTGCTTTGGAAGCATATTACTGCAGACAATATAATGACTAGCTAGCTCACACAATATATAATAAACTTACCCTTAAAGGAACAGGGTGATCAGTTAACCAATTAGTGACATGACAGCAGATGGCTAATTAAATGGTTATGGGAGCCTTTAGTGATAGAGGCCGTTTTTTTTTTTTTAACTTCTGCAGTTTTAATATTTACCTGTGATTTACATTTATCTCATTTAACACGTTATATACTATTTTTATTGCCATACGAAGGGCGGTCTTAAGATACCATTAATTTTTTTTATCATATTTAATATAATAAAAATCATAAAATATGATGAACATTTTTTTTTAAGAAACACGCCTTTTCTAACTTTTACCTGTTTTTACTCTTTGTTTCTTGCACATTATAAGGCAATAGCTTAAAGTATCCTTTTTTTTACCCTTACAATCTTGCCCCATACAGTGAACTTTTGATCCCAACCCCAATGATCAACCTAACCCTAATCCTAATACTAACCCAAACTTTACTGTAGTAAACAAAAAAAAAAAAAATATGTTGGTGTTCCTTTAAGCCTCTACCAGTTCGTCAACTCCACAAGTGAACGATGCTGCTTTTAGCAACGATGGAGGTGAAAGTGTTAACAAAATAAACTACCGCCCTCTGCAAAACGAAAACAAAAAAAGTCCTGCTCTCTCTTTGACTCCATGTTTGTCAAAGTGTTTGTCCTGTGTGTGTTTCTGCTTTTCTCTCCACCCTGCCCTTTTTATGGTTTTGGCGGTGATCCCCCCCCTCACTCCCCCCCCAGTGATCCCCCCCCCTCACTCCCCCCCCCCCCCCCCAAAAAAAAATAAAAAAATCTGAGTAATGAATTTTCAGGTCACAGAGTGCAGGCCTGAAGAAGGCAGCCAGATTTCGCTGGCTTCACTCAGGAAGGAAGGAAATAATGACAGGCTCCAGTATGGAAGCAGGACAAGGCCAGGGTCTCGTGTGCAGAGATACCTGTGTGTGCTTTCAGTATGTCCACCTCCAGGAAAATAACCCATTAAATGCACAGCTGTTATTAAAGAGACAGACCGTTTGCACAGAGCATATTTTCCAGAATAACACGTTGTAACTTTAAAACAGATATGAATAATGATAAGGTGATGTCATATTACATTACATTACATCATGTAATGAGCAAACACACACTTTGTGATGCTGTACAACCCCACCATAAAACGAGTATCTGTTTTTTTGGGGGGATGGATGGCTACAATAGAGAGGTGTACAAACCTCAAGCACTGTTAAAGACTGTACATTGTGCCTAAAATCTCTTTACGTGGTTTTTTTTGCTTTCCGTTCGCCCATAAACTCCGAGTTTGGCATGCGAGTGCTTAGCGAACAGCTCACGTAAACATACATTGGCAGAAGCTTGGCGGCCATCTTGGAGGAGGGGCTGGTTCCCTGCAAACACGTATATCTCTTGATCTACACATTTGCTGGACATTTTGATGCTCGCAGGTTTACATAGGAGAATGGAAACATGATTTTCAACTTATACTCCTATTGAATAAAAAAAATATTGCCACTTTAACATCCCATTACATTGTTTTTTTTGTTTTGTTTTTATATATATATATATAGTTGTCTCTTATTTTCTCATTTCTTGTCTGAGCAGGGGGGTACTTCTCACTTTTTGTTGCGCACATTGCATTCTGGGATTATGTCAGGTGCATTATGGGTAGTGCCGCTACAGCCCACTCACTACAAAGGAAGTTCAACTTTAGGCAAGAGCATGCTATAAACATTCACCCGTATGTAAACATACAGCCAGACGTATTTAAACAAAAACCCCACTGTGCCTTATTGTATCTGTCATAACTTAACCATAGGCCATAAAGATAAACTAAGCAAGAGAATAAGGCTATCAAACAATGTCTATTCCCTAAACAGTGCACTGGGGTAATGGGACAGCCTCACATCGATATGTGAACTATAATTAAAGGGACTGCATCACCTAAACACTGTACCATGTATGTAGAGAATAAAAAATGTCTGAGAACGATCTGTAGCCTAAATTAGGAGATAAACGTGTTTTAAATGTGTCTGTGGAGGCTCTTGATTATGACATCACCTGTGGGTTTATATTAGACATGTGCATTCGTTTTCGGACGAATGTATTTTCGTCCGAAAATAGCATTTTCGTCCATTCATCCGAAAAACGAATAACGAAAATGCTAAACTAACGAAAGGCGAATGAACGAATGGTTAATAAACAAAAATCATTCGTCCATTTGTGCTATTGGCATTCTATAAACCAAAATAGAGTCGGTTTATAGAATACCAAGAGCATTACAATGCTATTCTATAAACCGAAATAGAGTCCCCATTCATACGAATAGGACAATTGACCCATTCGTATGAATGGGGACTCCAGTTCGGTTTATAGAAAGCCAATAGTATTACATGTATTCTATAAGCCGAAAGTCTATAAACGTAAGGTCGTTCGGTTTATAGACTTTCGGTTTATAGAATACATGTAATTCTATGCTATTCTAAAAACCGAAAGTCTATCAACCGAACGACCTTTGGTTGAAAGACTTTCGGCTTATAGAATACGTGTAATACTATTGCCTTTCTATAAACCGAACGAGAGCGCCATTCATAAGAAATTCTTATGAATGGGACTCTAGTTCGGTTTATAGAAAGCCAATAGCATTACATGTATTCCATAAGCCGAAAGTCTATAAAATGAACGAAGTTTGGTTTATAGACTTTCGGTTTATGGAATGTGTAGGTCAACTGATTCGTACGAACAAATAAAACGAAACGAAAATAATGAACAAATTTTGTCTGAAACGAATGCAGTAATGAACGAAATTCGTTTTAGACAAAATAAATACATTTTTCGTCCGAATGGACGAAAACGAAACGAAAATTTTAGTTTTGCACATGTCTAGTTTATATGCAAATGAACCAGTTTCCAATGGGAGATGTGTCATTTGCATATCAAGCCACAGGTGATGTCATAAACAGGAGACTCCACAGATCCATTTAAAACACATTTTTCTGCAAATGTTGGCATCTGATTGACAAACTCCTATGTATACATATAGTTTGTAAGCGAATAACAGGTACATTCTGTTTTTAGGAGTTGGGAGATCCTCATTATTAGGGATTTTAAACTAGAGGATGATTATATATATTGTACATGTTTGTTGTTGTTTTCTTTTGTTTCTTTATCAATAATTCTTTACCCTGTACATATGCTCCCCAACTTTCCTGTATAAATATATGTAATATGTAAGTATTTTTTTTATCCTCCTGTTAATTGTGCAACACTCTGTAATACCAATCTCAATACATGCTTCTTGGTAAAACACTTTAGAAATAAATAAATACAATATTAAATTTACCTGGATGATCGCTTGCACCAATTAGAGCCAGGCTTTCTACCCGATTGGTGTTTTATCGGCAGATCGGTCAAAAAATTGGCTTCAGGCCAAGGCAAAGTCAGTGAAGACGGTAGAATGACAGCTATTTTTTTGAGAAAAAAAAAAGTGCCAACCCTACAAGAAACAGTGCTTCCCTCCCCCCCCCCAAAAAAAACAATAAAATCAAGACATAGTGCTATATTCATGAAAGAAGGGGAAAGCAGGGAATTAAGAAGGGAACTGCAAAATCAAGGCCAAAATAGCAGAATTTGAAGTATAGCTGAATTGAAGATTTTTTCCAACTACTTGGATCTTACGTTTGCAATTCCCTGCAAATTAATAAAGCCTATCTCTTCCACTAAAAAATAGTCCCGTGGGGTACGAAGAAGGGTTTACTATAAACAAACACATACATTTATAATAAATTCAATCACCATTACAAAGGGTCAGGCAGAGTTACATAACACCAGTGCACACATTAGCCAGTCATCCAGCAGCATGGGGTTCCTGAATGTGCCATCGGAGACCAGATTAATTCCTGCATTTCCTGAGCTTGCAGTTGGCTGTCTGTATGTTTTTACTTTTCAGTAAGTTACGGACGCTGAGTACAAGCTGTACACCTGAATTTCCCGGCTTCCTAAATATATCGGCACTTAATGCAAGTAGAATAGAGAAGATCCCGAAGAGTATTAAAGGTGAGACGGTCATTTTCTCTTTAGTACAAGCTTCTGATTTTCATTAAAAAAAAAATGAAACACTTAATTTTGTGCATGTTACAGCAGTGGCCAATTAATAGGGAACTTCTAATATCATCAGGCTTGTATTCCTGCCTAGGTCGACTAGGCCTAAGGCGGCTGGCTGGAGTGGTGACAGCAGAGCCAGCGATACCATTGTAGGTGGAACATCCTTCCTCACTGCTTTGAATTGCCTGCACTTAGGGTTGCCTCCTTTTCCTCCAAAAAATACCGGCCTTGGTACTGTCTCCATAGACTTAACACTGGCCTGATGCCAATTTTTTACCGGCCTGCCGGTAAAATACCGGCCAGGGGGCAACCCTACCTGCACTAGGGTTGCCATCTGACTGCTATTTTACCGGCAGGCTGGCAAATTAATTGGCTTGACGTCAATGTTAAGTCTATGGAAGCAATAGCATGGCCGATATTTTTGTTTGAAGAAAAAAAAACCACTAGCTTACCAAGGAGGAATAGGGTGCAGTGCAAAGTGACATGGTGGTAATATGGCTCTGTGGAGAGGGATGTGGGTGCAATCAGGCACTGCTTTAAGGTATGTTGGTTCAATATGATATAGTGGAAAGGTTATGCAAGTAATGAGTGCAGAGGAAGAAGTGCGACACATGAGCTTAGTCAGGCCATACCCCTAACCAGTCACGCGTCATGTGGCTACATACTAAATAAACCTGTGCAAGATTATAATCCAAAACATCAAAGGCAAAGATTCTAATACTGTACATGTTTATGACGGAACAAGATTAACCACATTGTCTTTACCAATAGATAATTTAATATTAGCATCATGAAGAGTCTTCATTTAATTAGACATTGCGTGGGATACAAACATGCAGGAAACGGCTCTATCTGATTGGACATTATCTCAGCCGTGATTCCTGCATTCAGTCCCTAGCCAAGCCGAAATGGAAGAGTTTTATCCTCGGTCAGAACCCAACATACTATCAAGAGATGAAAACAGGATAACTATATAGAAAGTCCCCAAAATAATATAAACAAACCTCTGAAATGATCACTGCTAAAAATGTGAGGAATGATCTCAATAGGAGAGCTGACCAGATGGTTCCAGACAGGGGATTTCCATGGTTTTATATACGTATAATTACTAAGGACCCCTAGCCTGCAATCCAAGCCTTACCAGGGGAAATTGTGTCCGAATTTAACTATTCAGTCATCCAGTGCCGAGTTCGTAGCAGAACGAGAGGGGGATTTTTATTGAGGTTACGTCCCATTCCTGTATGATGATATATAATGATTAACTTTATATTATAGCACTAAGGATATACTCGCCGATGTACTGGAATGTAAGAATGAGCAACAAAAATGGACCTTAGTTAGAGAGAATTATTCAGGACTTGTTTTGGCATTGATCAGTGTTCCTAGTTGAGGAGATGAGACTACACATTGAATATCTCTTTAATTAGGCCAAGGAATCCTTAATTTATCCAGGTATCCAGTGATGCAATGTGAAAAAGAAAGGTGTGCATGTAAGAAAAATCCATTCAAAAGGTGCATGGAGCTCGGCTGTGCACATTTTTAATGATAGAAATAACCCCCCCCCCCCTTCCTTACATGCACCAAGAGCAAGGGATTAGTAGTCACTAAACACAAAAATTCAGTTTTTTATCAGACAAATGGGAACCTAGGCCTGATGAAATCACTTTTGAAATGATGCTACCATTCCCTATATTAGTGCATTCTTAAATCCATTTTTCACGCCCTCCGGAACACTAGGATTCATGCTTAGGGCGTGACCACATGTCCCGGATTGTCCGTGACAGTCCCACAATGGAACTTTATGTCCTAGGCAGCCTCATTCCAGGACAATGCAGAGTTCTGAGCGAAGGAGATCTCAGCCAATCCGCAGAGGCTTCTCAACCTTCCCGACTGACTGAGAGTTCAGAAGCCTATCCTGATTTTACAAGGATTTTGGTTGCCAGGATTTTGGAGTATAGTTGCAGGAAGATAACCTTTATGAATACCAATGAACTTGGACACTGAATAGATTCAGGATACCAAGGCAGTGGCAAGAGCGAGTGTGCTTCAAATTGAGGACGAACCGAGTTCAGGGGTACCAGCTAGTGGGGTAAACGTAGTCCGAGCAGAGAGGTTGGGGCAGGCGGCTGGCAGAGAATGGTTAAATATACAAATCCGTGGTCGAGGGGTATCAGAGGGCAACATAAACAGAGTCTGAGCAAAAGGTCGGGGCAGGTGGCTGGCATAGAATGGTCAAATATACAATCCGTTGTCAAAAGGCCAACAGACAACCTGTTCTCTGCCAGCCGCCTGCCCCAACCTCTCTGCTCGGACTACGTTTACCCCACTATCTGGTACCTCTGAACTCGGTTCATCCTCAGTTTGAAGTACACTCGCTCTTGCCCCTGCCTTGGCATCCTGAATCTATTCAGTGTCCAAGTTCCGTGGTGTTCATATCTTCCTGCAACTATACTCCAAAATCCTGGCAACAAACAGCCAAGGGTTCAATACCGGGAGAGCAAAACACTGACTAGCAGGCAGAGTTGACTTTTATGCCTCTGGGTGTCTTTAAGTTTCTGGCTCCGGCCCCCTCCATTCCTATATAGTGCACTATTCTGAGCACGCCTTACCCTTACAGGATCTTCAGTCTCCCCATCGTGTCTCCATCTGTTATCCACACAGATTCGCCTCCTCCATGCTGGAGGGCCTACGCCTATCTTCCTGCTTCCTCTGGGTTCTCCTGCCATCTGACCTCCAACTTCCAACTGGAAGTGGGTCCAAGGGAGTGGTGACCCGCCACCAATGATGTGACCGCTGGAATCACAATGGGCCCCGGGTAAGTTACCCGGTTGATGTCTCCGTGTTGGGCCGCGGGCCTGACAGATTGGCTCTCCCTGCTTTTTGTGGGACAGAGGTCGAGCTTGGCAGGACAGAGAGATTCAGGACTGCAATCCCGATCTTTTAAACCGGTTTCTCAGACAGAGGCTAACGTATACTACGAATGAGCAGCATTGTGTAAGTATGAAATAGTGGGGAGAATACATTGTTGTCCTCTCCTCTCTCCACCTTGTGTGCAAGTTCTGGGACATACTCCGCTAAGCAAAGCCAGCGTTTGCAACGCTCTCTACGCAGTTCTCTCAATAGAAGTGAACTTTTGATCAGTGCTGGAAAAGTCATTTTGCCTGAGTAAAGATTTATTTTAGGTTCTCTATCATTGTAACTATAAAATCAATACAGACGCATGGATCATTGCTGTACCCGGCTGATAGCAGGGGACCCCCTGTGCCGAGGGGAAACTAACGTTTAGATGAAATATTACAGTCTGCCCATCCTTCTTCCTGAAGTGTTGCTGCATGCAGTATTTACACAGGTCCTGCCTGTCGAGGCCTTTCATCTCCTGCCAAGCCTACACCTGCTGACGTGTAAAATTACTATAGAGGAACTCGAGGCCTGCAAAACTACGCCTAGCTAGACACTCGCTGGAAGCTATTTTTAATTTGTCGTTTCTCCTGTCTACTTTATTTCTTTACATAGACAGGATTTATTAAATATCTGCCGCTGTATCCCACCCAACACATTAGCTCTGGAGCCAGTAGATACTGGGTTCTAAGAATCCAATGCTGGTCCAGAGAACAATCCCAGTGTCTGAAATCAAGAAGGAATCGTTTAGGCCTTTTGGAACAAATTATTTTATTTTTTTTGCCTCTGTCTGGATCACTATAAATGGCTGGAAATTTACTGAATTGAATATGTTTTTAGTACAATATTTTTTTTATATATATATATATTAATGTTTTCAACAGCAAATTCCAACTATTCACCCATTCCTGGGTAATTGGATCAAAACCAGCAATTATTAATGGGACAGTCTAGTCCCCAAACTCACTTTGGTGCAAGATGAAGATCACTGCTTGTATAGTGCACAGGCTTTTTTCCAGTGTGATTTGATGCAGGAATTCTGCATAAATCACATGTTTAATATTTGAATCAAACCCTCCCCAGTGATTACTCTGCATGTTTACTGCAGGTGCGGCAACACTGATTATATAGACACTGAGCCTATAACGTTTTGTTTCATTTAGTTACTTCCTGTGTTTATGGAATAGAATACATTGTGTGAAATCTAAGTGACCTTGTACACAGTAGGATCTCTTAACAGTGATTGTCTGATGACATCACTAGAGAGACAGGAAATTCCAATAATTTGAATGGCATGAGTCTCATTGGCTCCTGCAGCAAAATAACAAAAAAAAGGAAATTGACTTTTACTTAACTAGTGTGGGCAGTCCTGGCTTCTTGCAAACTGCTGTAATTTCACAATTTCATCTAGCTGTAAGCATTTTATATTTTAAGCAATGCAAAATGCAAAACTTGCATTTGAAAGTGCTTTGAAAGCACATTAATATGCATTAACACTTGGAATATGCACTTTGACAGTCCCTTTAACATCTGTATTTACAGAATTCAGAAGGATCTCTGACGGACGTGGCAAATGAGCGTTGGACGTTCCGACCCTCAATATTTCAAAGTGAATTCTTCAGTGGGCTTCAGAATTCAATTAACTTGGTGGTAGGGGCTTTCTGCTATCAAGATTAATGCCAGACCCCTTACTTTGTCTAGCTGATGTAATTTGTTTTAATATGTGTTTTGCCATCATTGATAGCCTGGGTAAATAAAGAGAGAAACGCGCTGGGCTTCTTAGCTGGAGACAAACCAATTGATCAGTTTTGAAAATTATTTCAGTGGGGCATAAAAATCCCCTTTGTGTTTAAACTTTCAGCACCGTGCATACATATGAGTTACCCATAAAATAAAAAATCAGGCATTTATTGTCAAGTTACATAAATTATCTGATTTTCCAAGTATTAATGCGTGTTTTCTGCAGTTCCCCACAGTTATGGTTTTGGACCATAATTACATCTTTGAACTTTTCCTTTTATATTACATTATCAAGATTTATAATCTGACCATTGTAAGCGGTGACCTAATCTCTCTACTTGGCACAGAGGAAGAGCTATATTTATTTCTTATTTGATAAGACTTCTAACTGGCTTCATTCAAGTTAAAGACCAAAGACCAATATCCCTGGAAGCAGGATGGTCACTTGGGGAATGACTGAATCTCGGTTGAATGAGATTGTGGAGTTCTGTCTATCCTCTCCCTAATACAACCGGGATTTTTCCAAAGAAGAAGCCAAACCAAGAAGGAATATTCTCTTGGGTGAAATGTGGACACCATGTTAGATACCTCTCTGCAACAAGCTTGCTTCACCTCCTGCTGCTCAGACCAATACAATCCTGTTTTTCCCATGTGGCCATCCTTTGTCGGCTTTGTAATTTTCCACGCATATGAAATGTGTTTTTGGGATATTTAAACAGTAGAAGCATTGAGCTCTGGCGCAATCAATGTATAAAGAAATCAGGTGCTGTCATCGATATATCCTAAATACCTGAACTGTTGGGGAGGGTTGCGAGCACTGGGGGAAGATGGGGGAAGCCCGTGTTTACCCATAAACCCTAACTGTGAAATATTTGGGGTTTATCTTTCAATACGTATGCGTTAGTGAGGCGCACCGCTGTACGAAAAGTGTCATCGTCAGAAGAGAGGGTATCCCTTTGGTTGAACTCTGCAGCCCTTGTGGCATCAATCACTAGGGACTGATGAATAAGGCTGGTCTTGGCTCAATTCGCTCCAGGACATTGTTGCTAATTTGCCCCTGTAATGCTGGTATTAATGCTTTTAGTGCCGGGGCAGTACATTTACAGGGGAAGAAATTACAGTGTTACAGCCATCACGAGACAAAGAAAGATGTGACTGCTCTGCTGAGATAACATAGGACGGTGGTGGGTGATGTAAAAGCATTAATTACATACCGAGATGCCTTCTCTGCAAACTCCACAGACATGTTACCATGGCAGGGATAGGCTCATTTGTTTTAATTGCTTCTAATCTCGTTACTTCTAATTGACTAAACATCCAGAAAGTCACATAAGTCGAGAATTAACCCTTTCAGCCAAGGATGTGGTAGGAAACACATACACTTTAGCGTTCTGGCGTTGAAAGAGTTTACTGCCCAACCTCCCCGCCCTCTCCCCAAAAAACTGCAATTTAAAAAAAAAAAAACTGCAATTTAAAAAATAAAAACTGCATTTATTATCATGTTTATTTCGTTACTTTCTTTTCTCTCCATCAATTAACCAAATCCTTATGGGAGACAGCAAGGCTTGGGTTTAGAATTTTTTTAAAATCAGTTTTGCAGATAGTTTGGCTGCAGCTCTTTTCTATTGCATCCTTTGTATATCTCTTTGTCTGACCCTTGTAAAAAAAAGCTTCCACAGTCAGACCAGAGGCTAGCAGTACAGATCCAAATCATATCGTTCTATTGCACTAACCAGTTGCTCAGAAAGGGTAGTTACAGTAAATACCAGATGTTATTGAGATTTTAGTCCACAGTGAGGTCACTTGTTAACCTTATTACCCACTTCTCGAGTCAATTAATTCAGATTGAGTATCTTGAAAATGAACACCTCGTCTGGGAAAAAAGAATGATAATAAGGTAGATTTGCAGCACTATAAATTATATCCATCACGTTTTATTCTCTTGATTCTCTTTGCTATGATGTGTACACACTTTCACATCTCACAAAAGCGCCTGGCATTCTGAGAATGAACTGAGCAAATGTATCACCCACAGAGAATATAGAATCATAGAATGTGTCACCGGCAGATAAGAACCATTCGGCCCATCTAGTCTGCCCAATTTTCTAAATACTTTTCTTAGTCCCCAGTTCCCTATCTTATATCTAGGATAGCCTTGTGCCTATCCCACGCATGCTTAAACTCCTTGACTGTGTTTACCTCTACCACTTCTGCTGGAAGGCTTTTCCATACATCCACTACTCTCTCAGTAAAGTACAGTAATACTGCCTGATTACTCTTCGATCTTTGACCCTCTACAAAGGTATTTGCAGTGCTTATCCAGCATTTGAACCCGAGACCTCTCGCACCCTAAGCGAGAATCATACCCCGCCTAGACCAATGCCCCAGTTTGCTTGGCAATGAGCCAATATCTCAATGTAACCTAACTGATGAAGAAGCAAGTGTTAAATAATGAGTGTCCCTTCTCTAGCATCAACTTAGAGATACATTTTTAGAGATGCCACGCAGGTTTACCCTCAGCTGTGCCTCACTGCTGAGGCAGAGCTGAACCGGAGGTTGCCGTACGCTGAATGAGCGTGGGCTTATCTAGTCGAGGGCTCTTTTATTGATGCTATGTGAAAGTAAGGATTCTTAAATGAGTCAGGTAGATTATGGTAGGTCAGGGAATCTCAGTAAGCAGACTAGACATTATTTCTGGGCATCTAGACCCAACAGGCACAATGGTGGAAAAGAAGAACTGATACTTGGGGCTGCAACTCATTGAGGTGCTGCCTCTCAAATGGCCCAAGAATACTGCCATATGGCATGGAGAAGAGAGGGAAAACCTTCTAGCAAATGACGATGAACTCATAGAAATCAGCACTGGGATATTACAGCCTAAGTACAACTCTCACAATATCATTACCAGCAATATTAGTACTAGCGTTCTTTATGTTTGATTATGTTCCTTTAAAGCACAACATGCGCTTAATAAAATACTAAGAAGATACAATTAATTAAAAGAGGCCTTTCCTTCAAATTACATTACAAACAGAATGATTTCCCTTTCCAATGACTACATCCTTTTTCAATTAAGGGTCAAATGACACGACTGAACCTATCACTGGCTCAAACAGGGAATGTGTAATTTATATCGGTCGTAAATATTTCCCTTTCCAGCAGATTACTTAAATATGGCATAAATCCTTCTACATGCATTACCTTGACATCATATGATGTGATTCCCTAGGATTAGTTTAACGTGAGTATATTACATCAAACGTGGTCTGTTTGATACATAGCCAGATGTACAGTGCATTCGCTCTGATGGCAATATATAGCGCTTCAAACAGGCAGCGTAGCGTAGATCCCAATTAATTAGGTATTGTATCGGAGATAGTCATATAAAGATAACTCAGTAAGCCTCTGATGTAACTCTATCATAGAATGGGAAGGTAATAGTAAATTCATAGTCATAGTAAAGTCATTTAATGCAAGCCCTACATTAAAGGCACAATCAGTCCCAAAAATTGCGCTCACGTCTTGTAATGATAAGCTCACAATTTTAACTAACTAAACAGCCATTTACAAGAGGTAAAAAACCACAGTATTGATTGTTTATGCTCCAAAAGGCCAGTTCCCCTTGTTTTACATAGTTTTTGACTGGTATTTCTATGAAGTACAGTTCAAAAGATAACCCATAGTCTTTGTCCAAAAAATAAGGACTGGGGAGAAATCATATGGAGATGTTGCTGCTTCAACTTCGGAGTGAATGAGAATGTGAACAGTATAGCGAATAGTAAGAAGACGGGGGGGGGGGGGGGGGAGCTAGAGCTTCAGGATTAACTGCCGTAGAAGAGGGAGCACTGAACATAAGCTTCATAGGTAAGTTGCCTTCTTCATCCGATTGGGGCAGGTCCAATGGCAAGTATTAGGTGAACCCTTTAAATGGCATATTCTTATTTTTAAGTTTAATACCTCTTTAAATATTTACTTAGGTGAGGAGCAAGAGACAGAAGAGATAGGAATACGTTTTTTAAAGCCAAAATAAACAAACTTATACTTAAAGCTCACAGTTTAGACCCACCTGGCTATAAGACACACTCAACTTTTAGAAACAAAATTGTATGGGGGGGGGGGGGGGGGGGAGAGAAACTTCTCCAGGTATTTTGTTGCTTTTAAAATAATCCAAATGAAAATGAGCAACAAAAGGACATGCACTCCAGAGTAGGTTGAATGATAAAGGATTGTATTAAATCAAGGAAACATCAGGGATAACAAACAGATAAAACAGATGCCTTACGCGTTTCACGTGTCTCCACGCTTATTCATAGGCTTCTACACGGAGCACCCGGTGGTTTATACTCACTGAATGAAAGAAATTTATCAGCATTTCAGTGGAGACGGCTTGTTTTATTTACTTTTGTTTTTTCTTTTTTCTTTTTCTTTCCTGCTTTTAAAATACATGATTTGGACAGTTTGGGGGCATTTCTTCCCCAAAAGTTAGTAGATTAGAATGAAATGTGAAGGCTTTTATGACAGTCGCTGACTCCAACACATGGATTGTGTGTGTGTAATTTCCTGAAGTCTGTGACTATTGAAAGAAGAATTCAATGATACATTTTCACTGTATTACATTAATATTCTCTAATTGGAGATGACACACACACACACACACACACACACACACACTAATCTGCCCTAAAAGGTGTTTTATTGACACGGAGGGGAAGGAGGAGGAGAGGAGATGGGAATTCAAGATGTCCTTATCAGCTGTGGTCCAGATTGAGTAGGCATTTTACAAGTCTCTTCTATAGGATCCAACTTGGACTAGGATCCTCCCTAAATTCCCTTTTTTTATTAACAAGCTCAGTGTTACACAGAGCTCTGCTCCCATTGGACAGTTTGGACACGATAAGGCTATGTTTGCTGATCCCACCTGTCTTTCACCATCATCCATCTTTAGTGGTTTCCTGTATTTTTTTTGGGGGGGGGGGGGGAGGGAATAATTGTGCTTTAATCATGCAATTAAGGTTTTCATATGATCTGAGTCTTTTTAAAATAGACAGTAAAATAAAATAAATAAATCGAATTATTTAACACATGAAATTCTTAACATCCCCATTAATTAATGTTATTTTTGCTTCGAATAGTCTTCACAAAGAGATAAATAGTATGTCCATCCATTGCTCGTTTGCACCAATATTTAAACCTTTGGTTTTATTTTTAAGGAACATTTCTCTAACATTTAAAGCATTGTCCGTTTTTCTTACATTTTTAACTTTGGAGGCTTCTGGATTATCCATTAATGCCTCTGGTAGAATGAACTTAACCCTCGGTCGCTTTACAGAAAAAAAATATTGTTTTTGGAAGGATAGAATTAAAAAAAAATACGATATTGCGTTGGATGTTTTCCAAATGGGCCCTTACTTGAATATTGATGCGATCTCAATCTTTTTCTTTTTTATATATATATATATATATATATATATATATATATATATATATATATAATAAGGTATGATAAAGACTGATATCTGATTGGGTCCGACACTAAGGTTTGAGATGTATTTTTTTTTGCTATGCCAAAAACCTGTTTGGCTTGGCAGTACTACAAGTCCAGATGCTCCTGCTGATTTCTGGGTCGTTTAAAATCCCCCATAATTAAAACCTGACCCGACTGGGAAGATTTGTACATCTGGAGGAGTCAGAGGTTTGTAACGAAACTGTACAAAGTTTGCTTTTTTGTTTATTTATCAAACTTCCCCAAATAATGGAAAGTGCTTATGTTATCACAGCAGCCTTTGTACACATTATACATTTTCCATTACAATATGGAAAGAAAATCACTTATAGACGTGCCATCCCGCCCCCCCATATTCTATTAATACATGTTTCCTAAAAAAAAAAAGGTTGTAACCCTATAAGCAGCTCAGTCATGGGTATAATCTGAATATGTTCCAGTAATCCCGATTATGTCCTATTGTCCATTCGTGCTTACATTTTCCACTTCTATATTTTTTGCAAGAAAATTATTGAGATTTATTTTGTGACTTGGTCTTGAACGCTGCTGCTGTCTCAAGTATAGTTTGAGAATACAGTGGCTACTATTTGTCATGCTCTTTTGAAAAATGCTCTGTAAAGGGTGGCACTGATTCACATACAGCCCTGCACAGTGCACATATGATAGCTGTTGCCCATCTCTACCTGAGCAGCATGCGCTCTTCAGCTTCCCACGCATTTTACAATCTCAGGTCTTTCCACACTGCAGAGATCCTTGTATATGAGCTTCACAAAACCATGAACTACTTCTCCAGCCTAAAATCCCTGAAAAAGATTTTAGACTAACTTCTAACAACAGCTTGTGTCTGTTAATAAGCAACAACCTTATATATATATATATATATATATATATATATATATATTGTATTTATTTATTGTTATATATTTTTTTCTTTCTTCTCCTGTATGTATAAAGGTATATCCCAGTATATAGCTATATAACACTTTAAATCTATAAATATAACTCCTGTATGCAGTGGTGTACTGAGAACGGGGTGGGGAGTGCGGACCCCCTCCCCCCGGGTAAAAGGGTGCAGGGGGTTTCCGTCAGAGAGGGATGCCCCTCACCGTCGGAAACAATGCCAGAATTTTTTTAATTTTTTTTTAGTGCAAGGACCCTGAGTAACAGTTACACGCTCTGGTGTAACCGCTCCTGGTGCAAATACTCTAGGTGTGCCCCTCCCTGTATGTATATTCCATAACTTATTTATAGAAAATATAAATATGTATTGGTTTAAATAATGACATGTGTGTAATAATATTCTGGTATTAGACCCCAGATGTGTTCCTTCTTGTAAAAAACCTTATAAGTAAATTTGGGACCGTGTAATCACCCTACGTCAGAAACGGATTACTCATCAAGAGCCCAAAATGATCCTGTTTTCTGGTGTTTTCTGAAATGTGACATTCATATTGCCCTAAAAACCTATTTCATATTTTATAATATAAACTTTTCCTGGCACTGTCCCTTTAATTACATGTTTTAAATATTACACAGAACGGAAATCCATGACCCAGAAAAAAAATCCACCTCCAAAAACTCTTTACTTCTGCTCTTTGACCCAAATATATTTTCCATCACATTCCAAACTGTCTGACCCATTGCTTGTGCACCTCACCCCTTACTCAAGCACATTGTGTACATGTATGCGGGGTAATCTGTACTAAACCATTAATTTCATAGATATTTGATCTGTAGTGAACTATAGTGAACAGGGTTGCAAGTTAAATGCACACTTATTTACTGCCACGTCCATTTTATTTTGCATTACTTGCACCCTATAGATGTTTTTTCTCGTTTGCCAGCACAGGACCCTTTTGAAAGTTGTCCTCAGCACTAGCACACGTATTGCATTTGAACCCAGAGCGGGGCCGGGTGTGAAAGGTCATCTTGGAGCTCATTCAGTAAGATGACAAATGATGGATTAGGCAAAGGGCAAGTGTAGTGCAGCTGTCTTTGGTGGCAATCAATTCCGTGACCTTGATATAATACGTGAAGTCAGTGGTGAAAAGGGGAGTCTTTGCCTGGACTGTCACAGGACAGGCTTTTAAGGTGACCTCAAGCTGCTCACCAATCAGATAATGGTTCTAGATTCCTCACATTCCAGATGCACTTAGTGGTCTTAATCGGAGGTGATAGGGTTGATCTCTGCTGTGCTTCTTTAATCTGCATTGACCTGAATGTGATTCAGAGTGAGACACTCAAAGCACCCACACTATAAAGTGGTGTTACAGAAATCTGGAGCTTGCAAAATAATTACCGAGCAAGCCATGCTAGAGAATGGCATATATCAGCTGATCACATAGAGGATAGGAATTTATACACTGCCTGACCTTTCCATCTCCAGATAGTCTTCAGGAAGTGCACAGAGGAGATGCAAAGGTTTTTTTGGGGGGGGTTTTGGGGTCATAGCAATCAAATCATATGATTTTGGGGTGACTGTTAGTGGGGCAATATTTGTTTTACCTTTAATGTATAAATGGGTTACAGTTTATATCTTTCGACATGACTGTTGGTTGTCAGGCACTTTATGGTCATGATAAAAATAGACATTTTTTATACAGCACTCCCCCCCCACCCCCCAGGGGAACTTGAGCACAAGTCATTCTATCTTCAGATGCTTAAGGTGATGCTCTAACCCAGCCAGGAATCAAAGCTGCAACCTGCAGTTTGAATAGGCACTTGAGCTGGAGCATTTAGTTTTAGAGTTAGTTTATGGTTAGGGGTTACTTTTAGGGTTAGTGTTAGGATTTGTTTTAGGGTTAGGTTTGTTTTAGGGTTAGTGTTAGGTTTGTTTTAGGGTTAGTGTTAGGATTTGTTTTAGGGTTAGGTTTGTTTTAGGGTTAGTGTTAGGTTTGTTTTAGGGTTAGTGTTAGGATTTGTTTTAGGGTTAGGTTTGTTATAGGGTTAGTGTTAGGTTTGTTTTAGGGTTAGGTTTGTTTTAGGGTTAGTGTTAGGGTTAGTATTAGGGTAGGGGTTCGATTTAAGTTTAAGGATTACTTTTAGGGTTAGTGTAAGGATCTGTTTTAGGGTTAGGTTTGTTTTAGGGTTAGGTTTGTTTTAGGGTTAGTGTTAGGTTTGTTTTAGGGTTAGTATTAGGGTAGGGGTTCGATTTAGGGTTCAGGATTACTTTTAGGGTTAGTGTAAGGATCTGTTTTAGGGTTAGGTTTGTTTTAGGGTTAGTGTTAGGTTTGTTTTAGGGTTAGTATTAGGGTAGGGGTTCGATTTAGGGTTCAGGATTACTTTTAGGGTTAGTGTAAGGATCTGTTTTAGGGTTAGGTTTGTTTTAGGGTTAGTGTTAGGTTTGTTTTAGGGTTAGGTTTGTTTTAGGGTTAGTGTTAGGTTTGTTTTAGGGTTAGGTTTGTTTTAGGGTTAGTGTTAGGTTTGTTTTAGGGTTAGTATTAGGGTAGGGGTTTGATTTAGGGTTCAGGATTACTTTTAGGGTTAGTGTAAGGATCTGTTTTAGGGTTAGGTTTGTTTTAGGGTTAGTGTTAGGTTTGTTTTAGGGTTAGTGTTAGGTTTTTTTTAGGGTTAGTATTAGGGTAGGGGTTCGATTTATGGTTAAGGATTACTTTTAGGGTTAGTGTTAGGATTTGTTTTAGGGTTAGGTTTGTTATAGGGTTAGTGTAAGGTTTGTTTTAGGGTTAGTATTAGGGTAGGCGTTCGATTTAGGGTTAAGGATTACTTGTAGGGTTAGTGTTAGGATTCGTTTTAGGGTTAGTATTAGTTTTAGGGTTATGTTGGTTTTAGGGTTAGTATTATGTTTGTTTTAGGGCTAATATTAGGTTAGGGATTAGTTTAGGGGCTACTTTTAGGGTTAATATTAGAGTTAGTATTTGGGTTACAGTAACGCATCAACGCTGGCAATTCAGTGCAGAAATGCCACGTTGAACTGTCAGCGCTGTAATAGCCACGATTAAAAGATTGCGAGCAAAGTGCCGAATACTGGTCACAGACCCTGGATTCCACAATGCGTTATAACAGGGACTGCCTTATAACACATAGCGTTATACCAGGGTTTACCTATATATCTATATTATATTATATTAGCATCTGCAGCAATCTCCCATTTTGGTGCATGGTTATAGAGAGAGAGAAGCACATAGTAATTTTCCAAGAGAAGACAAGCCAGTCAGAGACACCTTTGATTAATTTGTATATCGAAAGTTTTTCACATATTTTTTTTCTTCTTACTTTCATGTCTTTTTACATCATTGAAAGGAAAGATACAGTAATTACAGGTCCAGGCTAAATCTGACAAGGCTCGGCACACACCTCTAATATAAACACAGATTGCAGCCCATTCACCGATAGATGACAGCTCCCAGACTGCCTGCTCTCCGAACTGACTAACAGTGCCACACGTGAGCAGGCCTCATTAGCAAGGCTGCAGTGGAAAAGGTATTTTTTTTGCTGAGAGGTAAAATAGAATTGTAAAATGCAGTGGGACACAGAACATTGAAGCTAATAAGTGCAGAGAGATACATTCTCCCAGCACCCTGGAGAGGTACATGTATAGGAGTAACACAAAGATACAGAACTTAAAGGGAACTAACAGTCTGACACAAAAACGGAGGATTTAACTAGTTTAGAAGTGCTTCAGAAAGTCTGATTTTTGAAGAAAAACTTTTTAACTCCATAGTGCTCTATATTGCACAATGCAGGATTCTCCGAAACACTGAATTCAAGACATAGGATCTTAAAATACGCCGCTGATCACCTCACCAGAATTTCAAAAACATGCAAAACTTATCGGCAAAAGGCTAAAAAAAAAATGAATTTGTAAGTCTGCGCCTCTATCTCTTTATCAGTTTCTGTATTACACACTTTGTGCACAGGTGTCTTTCTCCTCCTTCTGAATTTTTCTGTAATATTACAGGAGGAGGGGGCTCCCTCTCACCCTTGATCTAAATTCCAACAGGCCCACTGGGGCAGCAACAAGGGAGGTAGAAACTGTAAACTGCTTAGTGTAGGTTAACTAGACATGGAGAGCAGGAAAACACCACGCAGGCTCCCTTTCTCCCCCTCTAGCAACTACATGCCTGGGCAGAGACACAGCTTGCATGCTGCTGACACAAGGAAGTTTATTTCAAACTTGTATTGCGGCTTGGGTTAGGGCTATACTCCAGCTATTTAGACTACATTTCCCATGACTCTCAACCAGCCTGGTAAGTTAAACATCATGGAAAAGTGAGTACTCAACAACTGGAGAGCCAATTATATGATTATGGATTGGTTCTGTAGCTGCCTGTGGAATGCACAGCTCATGATACTCAGCCATCCATTTGGTGGGCTGAACATCATGAAATGCATTAACAGCATCTGGAGTGCCAAAGGTTTGTCACCACTGCTGCATAACTACCAAGGTGGGATGGATAGTTCACCTCCCTCTCCCAAGAAAAATTCCTGTGGACATCCATGGCTTTCCATTGTCCAGAGACCAGGTGAATTTGTCTAACAGGAGAAACTCCCCAGCTTGGTCGCTGCACCATATATATGGGAGATGAAACATCCTACTTTCTGTAGCGCAAAGTATTTTCTCTATCGCCCTCTTTAAAGAGACAGGCAGCTAAATGCGTTTGCTAAGCGTCTGCATGTATCAGAGTTTTCAAATGACAGGTTCTATCACATTTGCTGAAATGCCCTCAGCACACAGTGATACGGGCACAATTAATTGCCAAGCTGTGTTTTCATTCATGAGAATAACACAAACTGCTAAGATGTTCTACAATATAATATTTTTAAACACATGCTCGATATTCCGCTCAACCTGAGCACCTCCGGCCGCTGCTGGACTGCAACTCCCACAGGTGGCTGATGCCAAAGTTGAGGTTCAGTAATAGCCACAAGGACCAAAGTTGCTCAGGTCTGCTCAGCAGTGTACTACAGGTGTCATGAACTATAGCAGTGCAGATGAGGTGATTATAGACTCAGTAAATAAATTATGTGTTTGCATAATGTACATACCTTCGGTGGAGTAGATCAGCTTGCTGTACACTACAGGAGGGTTTACAGGACTAGGTAGTTCTGGGAGATAGCTCTTAAGTGCATCTGCCAGCCCAGAGACATCAAACAGATCCGTGTCAGCAGCTTCAGGGTCTGGAGAGAGAGGTAATGAGGTAAACTTAATGGCGGGGCTTTCAGCATATTTCTATTAGTCGTGCCTATGCCCTGCTAGTCCTGCACTGTAATATAACAATATAGGAAAAGGATAAAACCTTAACCGAATATATTAAAGGCTGTGTGCCTGCTGACAAAAATGTGATTCGTAAATAAATTAAATGACAAATAAATTCTAGAACCTAAATGAATCGGCGCAGGTTTAAATAATATCATTATATTGTGCTATTTTAAGACAATTCACCAGTTTATTGTAAATATGTTTTTTTTTTCCAGGTCTACATGAAATTCAATAACCTGGAGAGAGCTCCTGCCTCCCAGCTTACTGGGGGCTATTGGCTAACGTGAATTTGCAGGATTAATTCATTGATAGCCAAAAGGTAGTCTTTTATCCCCAACTCCGCTATTCATTTATACAGTTCATTTTTAATGAATAGCCGCTGCCTTTCGCGACCCCCTTCCCCCCCCCCAACCGGTGACACAGGATGCCGGGAGGGGGGCACAGCTTGGAAGGTGGAGTATCAGTGCTACTGCGTTAGGTCTGTGACTCAAACCTCTGCACATGTGCAGACTTCATTATCCTGTGCTGTTCCCGAGACTCGGTACACCAAAGTTTGCAGTGAGGACACTGGTTATGTAAAGGTGTTTCACTGATTGCTAGGCCATTCTAGATTTCTATGCTACATGTGTGCTTGTTTGCATGCAATTCCCCATTTGGCCAGAGAGTTAAAACCTGATCCAGTTTTAACCTGACTGGATCCTTATTCTGCTCCTTTTACATATTTTGGAGTGAGTCCATGGTATGGTGGTGTGCATTGAGTTTGTAGTGGATATATATATATATATTTTAGGGTTGCTATATGAACATGCCCAGTTCACAGGCTATGTATTTTTCATGGTACACTCATGGAACACGCACGCCTTTCCACTCAAGATCAAAAACCTGCAAGCAGCACATTGAATTACTGTAAGTGATACCAGGCACCCAGATGCATCTCTACGCTGTGCACACAGATGCTCTTTATATTGCACAGCTGGATATTATATGGCTTTACTGTCTTTTCTTTGGAGAATTAAAACCGACTTTATCCTGTGGATGGTTCCCAGCTCCCTCTGCTGAGACCAGCTCCTAAACAGGATACGTCTGTCAGGATTTACATACATCTCTACAGAGAGGAAGGCAAGGTGTGTGCGCCATCATGTCTCCCCTATAACCTCTAGCGTGCCAGAGAGTGTGCAGAGGTCGGACGCTAAGGAATGCAGGCAAATTCTTCGCATATTTTGAAATTAAGAGGGACTGGAATAACCGAAACGTCACAGTTCCCCAAATATGAATAAAAATCTGTCAGATGAGGCGTCTACTGGCCCATAGGTGAATTAGTCGGGAACCATAGGGAATATTGGACAGGAGCCATATTTCCTTTGCCTTGTAAATCTCTGTGTAGCAGGAGCTTTAAGCCCAGCTCTATATAGTCCTTTGGATCAGCCTTGCGATACCCATCTGGCGTACACATTCTTCGTCACAATCTATAAATAGTACAAATGTAAACATAAAAGAGAATTTGTTATGAGTGCACAAACACCACAAACACAACTTGACTGTGCGTGGTTTTCAGGCTGGGCAAGTGCTTAGTTTTGTGGACAGCACAAAGCTATGGGTTAGAAAGTGGTGCTTCGATGGCTGGTTCACACACACTCCAGGATGGCAAGTTTTTGCCCAGTCTGGATTTCTATAAGGTCATGTCTGTGTTTAACCCTTTGACTATCAGGCAGTGTTGTAACGTCCAGCTCAGACTTTGAGGGATCTCTACCTATCTACTCCTTGTGGGAGAGAACAAGAGATCTGTATGCTCAGTGACACAGAACTCTCTTCCCTGCTCCACTGGCCATTAATGCAGAAGAGCCATGGGAGGGAGAATGAATGAGAGATATGTACCATTGGGTCATAGACTCCCTGCTCCACCATGCATAGACTTTCAATACCCAGCTCTCCTTGTTAGACAGACTAGGCACTATCAAAATGGGCGTGGCTTAGCAGTAGCCCCACCCATTTCCATTGACCTATAGCTTCTTTTGACCAAAGACAATCCATTTCTTATGAATTGTATAAACATGCCCCATCCACTTTTTGTTCTGCCACACCCACAACGTCTTTCCTTCCCTTTAGCTTTAGGGTGGGTGAGAGAAAGTTAGGGGACATGCTCCTTTGGCTCAAGTTTGGAGTTCATGATCCAGGTATTTGCAAGGTGCCCCCAATTGAATCAGACGTGGGGTCTGCTGGATCCAGCTGACCGAGGGGTCAGTGGAACCTCACACATATACAGCACATACAGAGCCAATTGATGTAGTTCTTTCAGCTGATACTGGAATATATAACAAGCAATTCTTTTTCACACTCTTTCAATCTGTGGTATTTTCATATAAAACACTGAAGGAAATGGGCCTGTAACAAGGGAGCCAGGGGAAACCAGCAAAAAGGGGGGAAAAATGGAAAGTGTTTATTTTTCGGGATTTCAACCAGAGAAATGCAGAATAAGTCACCCCTGATAATATGTGTTGAGTTCCAGATGTAGCCTTATCGTTTAACATGATTATATCATTAGGGTACTATTAATATTATACTATTAGCTGTACGGAAAAGGGTCAGCATACATTTTGGAATCATTGAAATTCAAGATCTGCACATGAATATGACACAATAATTACTCACACAAGGCTTTGTAGCAGAATAATCCCAAACCACTGGGGTCTACTTACTAAACAGTGAACTGCCAAAGAAATAAATATATCAGGCCAGACAAATTCTCCAACTAAGGACAACTATTGGCAAACAAACAAAGTTATATTTAATTGGAAGATTGCATCGCGGTGTATGCATTTTAAATAATGTTTTAATGAAATAATACAAATAAAACACCTTACCCTCTTTGCACCGTATAGCTCTATTATGTTGTTTAGAATAAGTGGTTTGCATTTATTTCTACTGTAGAACAATTTACAAGTCTTCTGTAGTTTTACATCGAAAATAATATCACTGGGGGCTTGATAATCCAGTGACATCCAATTAGGAGGAGCTTGGAATGATAGGCAGGGCTGTTACTATAGCAACAAGAAGAACTCTGTTACACTTCGTTTTTTTCGTAGACAGGAAGAGTTGAGCGAATAAAAACTGATAAAACAGCTTTGTTTTTTTTTTCATTTTGCTGATTGCAGTATTTATTAAAACAAAAAAAAAAAAAATAAAAAAAAAATTCTGACACTTTGTATGTTGAGTAAAAATTCCAAAATATGCCATGGATTTAAAAAAAATAAAATAAAATACTGTTACCTTAAAAGGTCCATTGGAATGAACAAAAGCCTAATGTCTCACCCAACAGGAAAAGATGTCAATGCAGATGATACAGTTCTATATGCTATGTTATACATACAAAGTTCTATGGGAAGGGAGGGAAGGGGTTAAGGTATTGTGCAGCATGGTAATAAAACATAAACAGCTAAGATCAGCCAAATCCCAGGAGACCTCACTAAACTAGCTTCTCCTCCTCTCTGTTTCTTACTATTTATTGCCAAATACTGAGCACCCAGCTCCCACTCTCTCCCCTCTCTCAGCACACCTTCAGACTCCTGCATGAGGAATGAGTCAGCTGTGTCTGATAAGGCTGGGGGGAGTGGGGGGCACGCTGTCAGAGCTTTTAGTCTTTGGCAGAGTGAGAGGTCTATCTGGCAAAAGGACCAGAATGCAATGCACACTCCAATGTGCGAATGTTAAAGTGCTGTGGGGAGGGGGGGAAGATTATCTGCACAAGTGTTTGAGTTCAAGCTGTTATCATACAGTTCGGGGATTACTTCTGGAAGAAGCAAATGTTACATTGTAGCCCAGTGTAAAATTCATATCCATGCTAGATGTATCTTCACTTCGTTATCGGGGTTTGGTGCTTTGCTGACTTTATCTTCTCAACTGTGGTCTACTAAACTCTTCCAGAAACTTTACTAATGCTACTTTGCTGACATTTCTTTTTTTGTAAGTTTTCCAACAGAAAACCCCAGTTTATTGTGCTATCACCAGTGAATGGGATTCTGGGTAAACGTATGTAAATAAGGGCAATAAGAATGGCAATTTTGCTTCAGTATCCACTTTGTACATGGTGCCTTCGAGCAAACGCATTACTGTTAGTATTAGGGTTTGGATTTGGAGGTTACTTTTAGCGTTAGGTGTTTCTTTATTAGGTGGCGTTCGCATGCCGAAACAGCAGCGCTGAACTGTCAGGGCGCCAAGTACCACGGTAAACTATCCTAGACCCGTGTCCAGGGACACATATCATGTTCCACTTACTGCAGAAAGAGCATGCAATGTGCATCCTGGCATTATATAGTCTGTGTGTAAATGTACTGTGTCTGTGTGCTGCTGGGAGGCACTTTGCTCATTCTTTCTCTAGCATGTGGAACACATATATATGGAAAACATGGCTGACGTTGGCAGCGATGAGGTTGGTTTCTGGGGAACTGCTCACAAGGCTTGGGACAGTACTACACAACCCCAGTCAGGGTGGGAACTAGAAAATCCATATTCAGGCTGGCACAGAATGTCAAGCAAATACAGAACGTACGATCCAAATATGTTTTAACCGTGTCTGCTGTATCTCCTGCGTACAACATCATCCTATGGCTTGAACCAAACGACACATTTCCCACTGCAAAATACTTTATATACATATGGGATTACCCCCTTTCCTCCCAAATTATACCGGCTATGCCATCGCCTCCATAGACTCAACATTGTACTCAAGCCAATGTTTTTACCGGTCTGCCAACCCTTTTCACACATTGAGCGAAAGCGGCTGTTTAGGGGACAGGGTCCATTTTAAAGAAATCTAAAGATAACATATAACTACAGGCTGCTTATAGGAAAATATAGTGTGAGATTCACACATACGAGTTACAGAAGATGATATACTATCTGGAGGAGGCTCTTTGGCTCTCCATCTTCACTCCTTGCAAATAAATTAAAGGACAATTAAATGGGTTTCAACCCTTGATTCTCACAGCTGAGACACAGCAGGTCTAAAGGTTGGTATGTCGGGCTTTAAGGACCACCCTGCAGATCCCACCCAAAAATGAGGCTTACCCTCTGCGCTAGCAGAGAGGAAGTCACGACCATAACGGGATGGCTGCTGCCCGTCCGAGGATAAACTGTCATACTAAGGACAACAACTTTGTCACTTGTTCTTCTCTGTTTCAAAGCACATGTCATATCTAAAGTTTAGTTTTTAGCTTTTTACTGTGTATGTAGAGAATAAAAACTGATTGAAAAATGACCTATACATTGTGTTAGCAAAGCTGCAAGCAAATGTATACAATAGGAGCAAAATGTGCTTTAAATGTGTCTGTGGAGTCTTCTGCTTATGACATCACCTGTGGCACGGTATGCAAATGAACTGCATTTCAATGGAAACATTGTAATCAAGCCACAAGTGATGTCATAAACAGGAGACCCGTTTAAAAGACGTTTCTCCTAATTTAGGGCCGCGTTTATAAAGACAAAATAGGTGGTATTTCAGGAAAAAGTACTAAAATAGTAGTATTAACTATGAAAACCAATGGAAAGGCATGGAAGTTTGCTCCAAATTTAGCACTTTAAAAAAAAAAAAAAAAATAGCACCTATTTTGCCTTGATAAGTTTGGCCTTTAGGCATTTGCATGTAATTCTTCTAACACAATGTATAGATCATTTGTAATCATTTCCTATTCTCCACTTTCACTATAAGCAATGTTTAGGTGACACAGTCCTTTTATGTTCTACTGAGCTGGTTAGTGTGTTACACCTATATTTGCAAATATTAGGAATGGCTGATAGGAACAACTTGCTCCTCCGTCCCCGGTGCCCCAGTCTTTAGTTCTCGTAACACAGTGTTTATTTACAATGGATATACACATATCGAAGAGTCCTCGAAAAACAAGGACAGAGAACTGAAATAAATGACTGTGCGGCTGATTTGCTGCCATCCCTAAACCACAGAAATGCTATGTCTCATACAGCGATTAGATATGGCGTATATACAAACAATACGCTCTTTCTCACATGCCGTGACTCAGTCTCAATGGGGGAAAAATGCTGGGTGGAACCACACTAGGAAAATGACATTGAGGAGCACATTGCACTGGACCCTTACTCCTTCCACATAAGAGGCGATCAAGGTTGCATAGCCTTCAAGGTGAAACATATTTTAATGCAACTAATTTCCTATAATCCCCCTTTTTTGCCCCAAATACAAAATAAGCTTAGAGGGGCCGGATCCCCTAAACATTGTTTTTACTGTGAATGAATAGAATAAAAAATAAAATGACTGAAAATTAACAATATATATTGTTTTAGCGAAATTGCAAGCAAATGTCTAAGTTATGAGAAAAATGTGTTTTAAAAGGGGCTGTGGAGTCTCCTGTTTATGACATCAGCTGTGGCCTGGTATGCAAATTAGCTGCTTTTCAATGGGAAGTCCGTAATTGCATTTTAGGCCACAGGTGATGTCATAAACAGGAGACTGCACAGATACATTTAAAACACATTTTTGTCCTAACTGTTTTGCTAACGCAATCTATATATCATTTTTAATAATTTTGTATTCTCTCAATTCACAGTACATTCCCTTTAAATGGACTCTATCATGCTGAATATAAAAAAAAAAAAAAAACTCTAGACACTAAATAGTGAACTTCGGTGAGCTGGCAAGAAAATAACAAAAATGGGGCATTCATTTTGGAAAGAAAGGCAAAGCTTGGTTATTTTTCCAACAAAAACATCACAGTCCACTGATTAGGGAATAAGCCCCCAGTTCCAATAGAGCGTTCATCTAATTTCATCTATACGTTGGCTGACCACAAGATTTTGGATTACAGTGCCTAAAAGTTCATTTATCTGGCCCTATCTCCGTTGAAGTTGTGGCCTCATTGAGGGGGCCTTCCCTGGAGCCAGATTTCTTGCCTATAGGATGCCTGGGACTATTTAGTTCTGTGATGCTGGATAAAGTATCACGCAGATGCCTAGACACAATTAGTTTAAATCTCTGTATAATTGCCCTTTCATTGTCCCTTTAGACATTAAGTTTAACAACTCTTAAACTTGGTGACTTCCTTAATAAGTTCCCTCTTCAGTGCCCTTCGGCAAAGTAACAGTTAAAGTTTTATTTTTTCATCTTGTTGATCTAAGGCTCAAACTGAAAGCGTAATACATTTCAGATGTAAAGAGTAGCCAAGTGGTTAATTGGCCTTGTCTGGGCCCTGTGTGTGTGTCGCTTGTGTGCATGGCTTCCATATGCGTCCCGGATCTTTGTGACGACTGTACGGGGAACCAGTTCAGTGCATGTTTGGTTTCCACAAGACTTGCCCACGCCGACATGACTGGAAGTGAGGGTTCTGGCAACACAGACTTAAGGCTATTTATATACGTGGAAAGGATACAAGAAGAATAAACAAAAGAGAGAGAGATGGAATCTCTGTCCTCTGGCCTTCCAAACTCCAAAGACTTGGAGAAAAGCTTTCTGCGAATTAGGGACGAATTGTGCAAACTGACTTCTGCATCATGTTACGGGAAACGAGGAGATGAGTCAAGTACTCCCCGATTGTGTAAAAGTGGGGGTCCTGCGTTCAATTCCCATTACCAGATTCTTCTTACACCATGGCTAAATGAATTCCCATTCTGATTCAAGATGTGCTTAGGATATTAATGATCAGAGACAGACGCAACTTACACTAGGTCTGCTCCATTCACACAGATCTCCTGACGTTCTTCGATCAGGAGATTCGCTTGGTTGAATGACGGATTCACAAGTATGTTTCATAAAACAGCAAACAGACACAAGGAAGCACATGGCATTTAAGACAAATAGGAACAAGTAGGAATGGATGGGAAAATGGACTCTTTTTGAAACAATTTAGAAACGACGAAAATGTTGCGTTAGTAGTGGAGCCATCATTCAGTCTTCCCTGTCCAAGAAAATACTGAAATACTCCATCCCGCTGCGTGGCAAATTAAACACTGGTGGTAGTTTGATGTCTGGGATGTGCAGAGGGCCAACCTTATACAGTAGGAACTAATCAATGGCCTGCGGAGCAGCTATGCGCTATTATCATTGAGAAACAAAAAGGTGTACTAGGGATAACTTATAGGGTGATGGTTACGCAAGTTTTAGTACAAACCATAGACTAAGAATACAGGAAGGTCATCGGGTAGCTGGAAGTGTGTGGACCTTTCATGAGGAAGGGCATGAGCACAAACAAAGTCAGGCAACTCAGATAAAAAAAAATGAAAAAAAGATTTAATGATGATCGATAAAATGCAATAACAATTGTCCACAGCAATAGCAACTGTAAGCTGGTAGAGAAAGGCCATGATCACCTAACGCGTTTCGTGCCTTACTGGCACTTAGTCGGAGGTGCATGAGCATGTAAATATTAAAAGTCAACACTACATCAATACAAGTTGTGAAAAAAATACGCTAATAGAAAACTCTAGTAGACCATGCTATCAACACTACGAAAATTGAGTTCTATTAAGTCTATTTATTCTAGTCAAATAAGTGTACTAAACCAAAACAGATTGTTCAATTTAAATTCTACTTGATCCCAAGGGAAGCCACTACCCTATTTCCTATGCAGTGTCTTTCGTCTTTGGCAAAGGCTGAGGTTCCACTGACAAGTAGAGTGTTCCGTACATGGGAGAATGAGGGGAGGTACACAATCTTGTGTTGCATGGACGTACAGAAAGGAGATTTTTTGCAGTGAGCAGAGCTAGAGATCCGATGACAGCGCATTGATTATGGACGTGGAAAGTTTCGGCCTCAAACAAGCCAACTATATGTCATCCAGTCGTTTAGTCATTAGGAAACAGGAAAAAAAAAACTGGGCAGAAAGAGCATGTCAATAAAACTCGTCAAAGGGTATATGTTTCCTAAGAGGACCGCAGTGGCGTAAGTTCTGGCATTTTGTAAAGCGCCTGCTTTACAATCCTGGGTCACCATGGCTGTGTCATTGGACCACAACCAAAAAGATGCGTAAAGAACAGGTGAATATGTGTCAGCCTTGACATTTTGCAGTTCAATCCCTTGACTGGAAATAATTAATAACGTAGGAAGAAGCATTTTGTACATTCTCCTATAAATGTAGGGATAATCGGCAGTCAAGACATAAATTATTCTTACTTCATGTAAAGTAACAGAAATTATAGTTGTTTTATTTGCAACTATTAACCCGTTGATCGTTAAACTTAGTACTATAACCCGGCGGCCATTTTGAACTTTCTTCTGGCAATTAAGAATTTCTACAATGATATGATATTCTAGTAGAATGTCACTTTCTGTCAATGTTGTGAATGTAGAATGATTAAGATAATCTATGGAATCCTGAGAGAATCTAACCGGAATGCCAGTGATCTAGTCGCTTTAAGGACTTTTTGATTGTCTTTGTTCGTACAGTTAAGCACCTTGAAGAAGCTTCATTGGGTGAAGTGCGCTGTGAGTACTGACATCACCTCACCTACCCGAAAGTGGACCGTAAACTTGCAAATGCGGTTGAATGAATGTGGGGATGCTAAAATGGTCTTGCCTGTAAGCATATGTTATTAATATGTAAATAAACTGTTATTCAAATCCTTATCCTTGTGATGAGAACAAGTTGGATGTTATCCATTTGTGTCCAAAAATGGGTGCGATCCAACTGTTTTTTGGATTAACTGTTGCAGCAGTGTTAATTTCGTCGACTAAACATTTTTTGTTTTCGGTGACTATATCTAAACAATAACTAAATAAAAACATTAATAGAAAAGTTAATAGGAATAAAACTATGACTAAAATCCATTGCAAGTTTCGTCAACTGACAAAAATGTAAAGGAGGGACTTCTGCATTTCCCTATTTGGACTTCTGGCTCTGGTTCTGATCTCTGCCAAAGCCCAGTCCCCTGACTCTAGCTGGATTGGCTGAGACACAGGCTCCCTTTGCCTATCTGGCCCCTGGAACAATACCCTGCAAACTGTAGTTAAAGAGGATACTCCTCAAACTGGTTTGTCTGGTACTGTCACACGAGTGTTTCCCCTACCAATATCCCTAGGAAGTTAACTTAACACTATGTAACAGCCTTCTCAGATCCGTTCCCTCCTATCTCCCTAGCAAGTTAACTTAACACTATGTAACAGCCTTCTCATACCTGTTCCCTCCCATCTCCCTAGCAAGTTAATGTAACACTATGTAACAGCCTTCTCAGACCTGTTCCCTCCCATCTCCCTAGCAAGTTAATGTAACACTATGTAACAACCTTCTCAGACCTGTTCCCTCCCATCTCCCTAGCAAGTTAACGTAACACCGTGTAACAGGCTTCTCAGACCTGTTCCCTCCCATCTCCCTAGCAAGTTAACTTAACACCATGTAACAGCCTTTCTCAGACCTGTTCCCTCCCATCTCCCTAGCAAGTTAACTTAACACTATGTAACAGCCTTTCTCAGACCTGTTCCCTCCCATCTCCCTAGCAAGTTAACGTAACACTGTGTAACAGCCTTCTCAGACCTGTTCCCTCCCATCTCCCCAGCAAGTTAACTTAACACCATGTAACAGCCTTTCTCAGACCTGTTCCCTCACACCTCCCTAGCAAGTTAACTTAACACTATGTAACAGCCTTCTCAGACCTCTTCCCTCCCAACTCCCTAGCAAGTTAACTTCACACTATGTAACAGCCTTCTCAGACCTGTTCCCTCCCATCTCTCTAGCAAGTTAACTTAACACTTTGTAACAGCCTTCTCAGACCTGTTCCCTCCCATCTCCCTAGCAAGTTAACTTAACACTATGTAACAACCTTCTCAAACCTGTTCCCTCCCATCTCCCTATTAAGTTAACTTAACACTATGTAACTGCCTATATATTTGATTTAATATTATTATTATTTATAATAATATATAAAATTGTATTAAGTAGAATACTATAAGCACTGAGATTTTGCATGGGGCTTTTCCCCTGATTTGGGGTAGTATTACAACATCAGTTTTAGTATGCTTACATTTATTAATTTGTACACACTCCAATGTATATATTGTGTTACGCATTTAGATTTTTGTGCACATTTCTTTTATTGTATTATTAATTCAAGGGATGATTTTATCAGGTCAAAATGTTTTATCTAAAAAATTGGGAGAAAAAAAAAGTTTTTTGGGGGAAATAAATATGTTCTTGGACTGTTGGTGCTTTAAGGAGAGGCATTGGAAAAATAACATTTTAATATATTTGCAATAACTGGGTGCAATGAGGGCGTGCATGGGAAATTTCAATAATAAAATAAACAGAGCGGGATGAAAGCTTTAACAGCATAGTTACTTCCATCATTTGCATAAAGTATGTGCTGACTGAGCAGACAAGTTTTCCAAAAGGATCTTCAGTTCTAGAGTGCCGTGCCAGTAATCCTAAACCTCTGGAACAAGAGCGGCCAAGAGCCTAATGCAGCATGGACTATAAAATCTCATTCTATGTACAGATTGTCCTCCGTGCAGAAATCTATACAAAAGTTCTATAGCAGCACTTGCACAATGAGGATCATATGCGAGTTCTATGTCTTATACTATGTGCAAAGCTGTTTAATAGGCATCTGCCTAGAATCAGTATGTGCAGGTATTTTATATTTATATTTTGAAAGGTGTGTTATGCTGTATCATCTCTCTGGATATATTTGTATGCGTATTATCTTTAATCTGTTGAAATGTGTTACGTTGTTTGTTTGTTCTTTGAATCTTTCCCAGGCCATAGAAAAGTAGATTGTGTCGGCCAATAACGCCCATTTGACCCAGTTAGTCTACATACTTTAAAATCCTCAAGCTGATCCTTTCAAATGTGACCACGTCAGTGGTGGTTAACTAGCAACCCCACAAAAACACATGGGTAGTCAGGGGGCAAGTATATTGGCCCTTGTGTCATCATCCAGGCATGCTAGGTTGTATGACATACCTTATTCAGAATTTATAGCCTTATGCTTATTGCCAGGGATAGGCAACAATTGCATGATAGGATGGAACCTTCACAGCCATATAATAATAACTAGTATTTATATAGCACCTTTCTCCCAGTGGTAATGCAAGCAGGATTAACCAAATCAGAAGTGGAATAATAGATGCCACATTACCCTCTTAATGGTCTGATTTATTGACCTCATGAGAATGAAGAGATGAGTTGACGCTGCCAGAAATTGAACCTGTGACCTTGACAGTTGAACAGGCTCTGTAGTCAGACCATTTCCCAGCTGAGCTATGTCACTTCGCATATCTCTGCTCTCCACCTGAATCCTAATCCTTAGTCTTAGGAGCTGAGCTCTGTGAATGAGACAGAGAGCGGTACAATCACAGTTGTACCATTTCTGGTAATATTAATAACAAAAGTATTTAAACCAGGAAAGGTTCAAATATCCTCTGATTTTCAAGCACATCCTGGGGGTGGTACTTTTGCCAAACAGAGATGTTAGTATTACACAATTTAATAGTGCTGATTATAGCTATCGCACAAGGGGGAGTCGACAGTGCCAGGATTGAACCTGCAACATTGAGGATTGAATTCCACTCAGCTATCTCCCCAGCTAATGAATCTATAAAATGATTACTTACAATAAATTTATAAAGCTCACAGTGGGCAGAAAAGTACTAAAAACTCTCCTAGACACAGAACACAGCCAAAGTGCATGTACGTGATTATCCCAATGCAAACAAAGAATAATAAAAAAAAAAAAAAGATCCTCCACAAAAGCTAAACACAGCAGTGTCTTTTGTACAATAGTTTATACACATGTGAAAGCCCGGCCTGCACAATAATAACGCTTTGTATATACAATACGTTGGCTCCGCAGTTCTATATAAAGAGTGGAATTAAGACAGTCTAACTGTTGCTTCCCATCCCTTACACAGAACGAATGATATTTTTTTATGAGTCAGGGAATTCCGTTGAGTCAGGGCTGAGCAGGATATGGCCCGAATTTCTCACATCAGTGTCATAATCTCCTGAATTAAAGCAGACTGAATAACGCAAAGAAACAGTGGCGCTCGCCCAGCAAGTAATGCTTCTTCCACTAAATCAAAGCTGTGTTTACGAAGGCGAAAGGGTAGAACGCGGGGGCCACCGCATCTGCGTCAACATTCCGTGACGGGAACTGAAACCCGAAACGTGCCAGGTTCAGGGAGAACATGGGCTCAGCTATTGGATACAGATGTGTTTTTTCTACAGTTGATCTGGAGACTATTGGATGAGGGAATAGCTTAGCTGGTAAGAACACCAATAACAATGCTGTCAGCAAAACAGGGAAGCAGGTTGAGTGTGGTGTGTCAGCATTTTGTCATCATAACCCACATTTTAACTCTCTGTCACCAACAATTAGATTGTGAGCTCTGCGGATCCGAGACTCACCATGTCTGATTTTGTGCGCTGTTCCATAACGTTATCCTCCCCACCTCAGTAGTGAAGCCTGACCCCAGCGAAGGACACAACGTAACATCCAATTCGAAGGGAGTTGCATTTAAAAATCCAATATTTATTTTCGGAAGCTTTAAAAAGGAATAAACAAAGCGCATTGCACAATCAGCGAAAACGACAATTTGCTTGCAAAATAGCAGACACCCGACGCGTTTCGTTTCTCCGACTTAGAGGTTCCATTGAGCAGAATTGGCATGGAAAAGAAAGAAAACATTCTGAGGCAGAAATAGACATGAAAATAGAGGTACAGGGGATCTCAATGGCACTGGGGTAATATAAAACCCTGGTGTAGGAGTCACAAAGGGGCTGAATCACAAGGTCCCAGGAGCAACGGACCCTTTATTCCCATCTAAATGGGAGCATGAGCTCTGTGCATCTGGTGGTACATAACTCAATTTATTTGTTCTCTGCCTTTTAGATAGAGAGTGCTAGACTTTATTATCACATACACCCCTTTCACTCTTCCTTCTGTCTACATGCATGCTTAATCTCTTGTGTATACCCAAATGGTCCACCTTTTCCACAATGCTCCAAGGTCTCTGCACAATGTATCACTGCATGAAAACTGCATTTTTGGAGCTTCACGAAAGATTTGATAATCCTGCTATGTGAATTGCTTTCCCAAGCAGCCACCAGTGGCTTTCGATACAATGGACCTCTTTGTCTCTAGATTTCTCAACTCTTTTGTCATCTTCTCGGCCTTCACCCGAACTTTCAATCTCGTCTTCATTGTGTGCTTTCTGGTGTCTCTTCCTCCCTGCTTCCTCTTGTGTGCGGTGTACAGCCAGGTGCATTTCCTGGATCCTTGTTCTTGCTACGCACTTCCTCTCTTGGCTTCCTAAGAAATTCTTTTGAATCCCAGGCCCATGTATCTTTCACTAGTATTCAAATATCCCTTTATGAACGTACCTTCTAGACTTCCCACAAACCGCTCGCTTGACTTGTATCCTATTTCCCCCACTACTTTTTGGGTCATGGTATAATCTGTTCACTAACTCAGTTTACTGTATGTTCACAGGCAATGAATTCCAATACAAACACCTGACTCATTTAGAATGTACAGGGTACTCATTCTAAATGAGTCGGGGTATTGAATGGCAATTCATAGCAGATCCATGGAAAGTTTGGATATCCTTGATCTCCAGCCGATAGTAATGAATATGATTGCATAGGATGAGTTTGTTATCTAGCTTAGAAGACATTATTTAGTGGATGTACAAAGGAGAATGTATTCTGATGTCTATAATGATATCCAATAGATACAGTAATTATACACATACTGTTGGCTTAGTATGAACCAATACAGTTCGACACACATGCATTTAAAATACAGCTTTCTTAAAAGACAACTACACTTTATATTTCACTAATATGGAAGCATGTGTGAAAAGTTAGTTGTCCCTAGTATGAGGATAAACTGGCATGCACTTTTCACAGTAGCTGCCAATTTATGCCCTGACTGGCAGCTGCCATGTTTTCCATGGGAAGTCTGGTTTGTTCGGTGACTGGCTCTTTCTGTTACCGCAGAGAGAGACCCCAGTCAGATGAGCAGGGCCAGCCTCCACACCTGCTGTGTCTCAGCTGTGAGACATATCAGGCATATCTACTAGCATACATTTACTTAAGAGATAGAGGACCTGTTTTTAACCCTTGGTTCTTTCAAGGAAGCAATGGTTAAACAAGTGTGAATGTCCTTTAAGCCTGGACCAGTAAACCAGAAAGTTAAGTATAACTGTCGATATCTATTTACTAAACAGTGACCTGACAAGGGAATACCAAAACAACAGACTACAATAGCTTGTTTGGAAAGCCTTTCTCACTCAGATATTAATATATATATTTTTTTTTGGGGGGGGGGGGGTTTTGTTTTTGCTGTTTTCATGTCAGTCAACACAGTAAAGAAGAAAAACTACCACAACTAGAGGACATAGTCTAAAATTAGAGGGGCAAAGATTTAAAAGTAAAATCAGGAAGTATTACTTTACTGAGATGGTAGTGGATGTATGGAATAGCCTTCCAGCGGAAGTGGTAGAGGTAAAAACAGTGAAGGAGTTTAAGAATATGTTGGATAAGATAGGGAACTGGGGACTAATAAAAGGATTTAGAAAATTGGGCAGACTAGATGGGCTGAATGGTTCTAATCTGCCGACGCATCCTATGTTTCTATGTTAATAAATAAACCCCAATGCCATGGTTGCCATATATGTCTTCCAGGAGATTTAAATGAGAGCTTCAAGTACAGTGATGATTAAGGTGACATGGGATTCAATGCTCAACATTTATAGGAAAAAAATAAACGTTAATAATTCTCGACTATTGTGTTTTGTCCCGTGCAACAGACACAGCCCAGTTTCTTAAATCATTTCTGTAAGCTGAGCCAAATTATATTGACACAGTATTAATGTACCGTGTAATAATTTTACTTCCCCGTCCCAAGCTTTTGTCATGTGCTTAACTTGAGGTCATGTGATCAGGCGCAATCCTTTCTGAGATCTTGGCATCTCGTCCAGGGCTCTCCTGTCACGAGGAAAGCCTGGCCCCATTGTGTCTGAGTGCCGCCGAGTCCAACAATTTCCATTTATTTACACTTCTTTCATCATCACTAAATATATACGAGATTAGCTAATGCCTGTTCTCCATCTCCTCGCAGTGGCAGAGTTTATTTACATAGTCGGTAGAAATAACATAAGTAGACAGCAGTGGGAAGGACTTGTTGTCTGAGGTGAGGTCATCTTATTCGAGCTTTGCAGCCAAACCCAATGTGTAAACAAGGCAAGAATGGAGAAACCACAAGTCTAAGACCAGCCAAAGGTGCCGAACCGATAAACCACCTGAAGGAGGAATTAAAAATATCAGAATATGTCATTTTGTGAACCTGTGATCACTGGTTTTCACTTTATAGTAGACATACTCCCTTTTCCTTTAAAGATATACTGTTAACCCCAATGTACAAACAAACTCTTGCTTTTTTTAGGGGGTTTTTTGCCTTCGTTCGGAGTAATTTTTTTGTGGTTTTTGTGCAACTATAGCCATGACCTTCCCGCGTTGGAGACATGTACCAAAGAGCAATGCAACGTAGGGAAACAAAAAGATGTCCACATGGACCCTCGGAGGAGGCAGCAATTGGTACTCATGGTTTTCATCCACAAAGAAAAGTCAAATTTACTAGAATGTGGTCTATTTACAAGAATTCAATGGGTCAACCTCCCAAGTCAACCTCCTTACCCTATTCACTAAAGGAAACCTGTTCTCCCTCTTCCCCCTCCTCACCAAAGTTGATCTTGATCTCCCATCTCAAACCCCCTTCAGTGAAAAAGTAATAAAAGTGGCTATTCACTAAAATCTAATGGGAATTCAAATGAGGTGAGTTGGACTTTAATGTCCAACCCGCCTCAAGTAACTCGCCTTTTTTTTCAGGCAAACTACAAAAAAAGTTACTTTTTTAACATTAAATAATAAACCATCCCCATCTCCCCTGTCAAAAACAGGTACCCGGGGCTCCTCACATGGACCCTGGTACCTCTAACACACATGGGGGACTGGGCAAGTGGCCCCCCGTTATTATTAATGAGGCTGGGAGTTAGCCAAATGGCTCCCACACCCTTTGCTAAAACTGCTTGGGCTCTCAGCCCCCTTAAAATGAAAGGGCCAGAGACATGACCAGAGTCCATGGCCCATTAACAAAATACCCCCTCCCAGTGATAAGGGGGTCATAATAACCCCCCATACATTAATTATAAATATTCCGGCGGCTTGCACAAGGCCCGCAGGATATGAAAAAATAATAAAACCCTTCTAAATAATACCTGAGGGCTTGCACAAGGCCCCGGAAATAAATAATAAGTGATAAAATGATTTACATTTTTAACCCCCCCCCCCTTATCTGGGAGCCACTCCAAAACACCGGATAGCATAATTAATAAAAGAAAATGAAATGGAAACTACTTACCTCCCCTTCCTCTAACTTGGCCAGGTTGGGGACAATTCTTATATATGCCCTAAAACCTGTAAAAAAAAAAAAACACCCTTTAAGCGCCAGGAGGTTGGGCATGACCAACTCCCTGACACACAAAGGGTGGTCCGTAACTTATACCTTACCTGTATCCAAGTTCCAGGGCCAGTCCACGGCGGACATACCTTGATAATCAGGACTCTGGAGGCGTATGCCTAGCCTTTCATGGTAGATAACTGTCACAACAAAGTTATGGAGAGCCGGGAACAATATCAAGCGGAAGAACATACCTTCTCAATGTATTTCATGTGCACTTGCAGGAAGGGGTCCAACACATTCTCTGATCAGAGCTCCCGAATTGAAGACTGGATTAATAGGCTGACGGAACCTTCTGTCCCAGCACATCTGATCTTTATTAAAAAAGAATTTTTCACTGTGTAAAATATGCTTTAAAAAAAAAAAAAAGAAGAAGAAGATAGTATTGGTGTTTTGACATACGTGCTTTTATTATGAGTTATATTATTTATGGAATTACAGTCACTGGCATCTTTGATTTTTCTATTTATATTGGCCATAAAGTATACGGTTTTGGCCAAGTGTGGTTGTATTTTCCCTGTTTCCTTAAAGTCTGTGTAGTTTTGATTAATCTATTGCCCTAACACCTAGTAAAGGGCCATGTTAAAGTGTGTCAGTGACAAAGTCAAGAGGAGGGAACGTTGAAGGGAACAGTAGATGGAGGTCACAGGAAGGATATATTTAATTTTTTTTTTTTTATATGGTTTTATTGGGTTTCCATAAACTCCGTTTAATTAGTTCTGTTTGTACAACATGAAAGGGCAGCATAAAAAATACACGAACGATTCTGTGTAGGTGAAATACGTTCACAATACATTCTATTCATGAAAATGGGAGTTTATACCTGCAAAATACTGGGACCAAGTCCAGGGGGGTTAGCTTGGCCAAGAAGAGGTTGTGGTTATGTGACATTACATGACCCTGTGAGATTCAGCCTATCAGGTAAAGGTTCCGGGAGTATCAAGGTCATGTATGGTGCATTTAGGGTCTCGGTAAGAGACCCCAAATTGACAGGACAGGACCCCAACAAACGGGACTGCCCTATTAATCTGGAACCGTTGGCAATCGTGTGAGTTTATGTTGGGGATTAGGAGAGCCACAGACACATTTGATCACCTAAACATTGTTTTTTCTGTAAATGTAGAGAATAAAAATTGATTGAAATTGATCTATACATTGTGTAAGCCAAATGGCAATGGATAATTTAGGAGGAAAATGTTTTTTAAATGTGTGGAGTCTCAAGTTTACGACATCACCTACGGCCTGATATGCAAATGAACGTCTTTTAAAGGAGTATTTTATCATTTGAATATTTGGGCACAGGTGATGTCATACACTGGAGACTCCACGGACTCATTTAAAACATTTTTTTTTTTACCTAATTTAGGCATTTGCTTGCATTTTTGCAAACACAATGTATAGATAATTTTTATTCTCTACATTTACAGTAAAAACAATGTTTAGGTGATACAGTCCCTTTAAAAGACACTTTTACTGTTACTGTTTGTATAAGGTGCCTAGGTTGATGTAAAAGAACAAACGGAGATGGAAAAGTGGATTACTTCGCTCTAGTTCTTAAATGTTCCTCTCTCCTTCCTTTGGCACCCTAATGTATGTAATTTAATGTAGTGTTTATGTAACTTACTGACTGAGCGCAGTGTACGGCTCAGACAATATAAGTTTTTTTTCTCTCTGTTTTTGTGTGTGTTATTGAAGAAAAAACAAATAAAAAGAAATAAACATAAAAATAAAAGACACTTTTCTCTCTCATTTACACATTTGTTAGTACTTCTGCTGACACGTATAGATTGTTTTTCATAAACTGTTATTCTCTACATTCACAGTATAAACAATGTGTAAAGTCCCTTTAAATTTAAACTTCCCTCCAGAAAAACACACTTGACCACATAATTTTAGGTTGCATGGAAGGGATAACCTGTTTAGTGTGTATCAACTAGGAACAAACCATTAAAGGACAACTGTAGCAAAATTATTTAATTGAACTATGGCATCAAGTCTAGGCATTTTATATAGAAATGCTTTAATGAAAGAATACCGATAAAGTACCTTGTTGAGTCATCGTTGCTCCATATAGCTCCACCAGGAGGCAGACATTTTGTTTAGAATCTTTGGTCAAATGGGTCTAGGGTTGCCACCTGTCCGGTATTTTACCGGCAGGCCGGTAAAAAATTGGCATCAGGCCAATGTTAAGTCTATGGAGACAGTACCAAGGCCGGTATTTTTTTGGAAGAAAAGGTGGCAACCCTAGATGGGTCAGATCTTTGTTCATCTGAACCAAGGTGAGTGAAGATCTGACCCAAGATTCCAAACAACATGTCTGCCCCCTGAGAGAACTATACGGAGTAAAGAAGGTTTAATAATGCACTTAATTTGTATTCTTTCATTAAAGAATTTCTTTATAAATCATCTGCACTTGATACAGTCTCTCAATTAAAAATAAGTTACATTTTTTGCTACAGTTGTCCTTTAAGAAAGTAAAGTGTTTTAGAACATTTGTATTAGTTATAATATAAGTGTTTTTGTAACTAGCATGTGTTTATTATCTGTTTTACTTTCATTTGTTTTGTGTTGTACATTTCTAACTGGCAGATTTTCGTCACTACACTCTGACTTGTGGAGAATTGAGTTGTAAAATCTCTCCAGTTAAGCTGGTTTTGTCTCAAGTTTGCATTTCACCCTGATGAGCCCTATATAAGAAGTATGTGTGGATAGCACTTTAATAAAATGACTGTACAAGGCATAGGCAAATACGGGCAAGGTTGCCAGGCCGGCCATTTTTTGGAGGGACATATATAACGTTTGCATGCTGCTCTGCAGAATGTAGAATATATATACCTTATTTCTTCCAGTATAAGAAGCCATTGATTCTAAGACGCACCCCTATTTTAGTGTTAGACTCGAAGAAGAGTTATAATTACCCGGAAGATCGTTGCAAGTCCTCCAGCACCAAAACTCCTTTCGTCAGCCGAAAGGTGAATTACGGCTGACATAAACAGTTTATACTGCTACAAAAACCTGTATAATGCTCTGGACTAGGTATAATTAACCCTATTCCCAATTAACCTCTGGACAGCACACGCCAACCAAGCAAAGAGCAGTACCTTCGAGATTTGGAATGCCAGCGGACACGGTCAGGTTGTTCTATTCCTATTACAGTGTCTTTTTCCAAATGGCCATAAATCACAGTGAAGCAAAACCTTGCACTTGGCTCCTGAGTGACTATGGGCTGCCTCTTTCTTCTCTGGAATAAGGATGAGAAATTCTGACTGGATAGAAGGGTATGTGATAAAGAGGACATGCCAGCAGACAGGAGGAAAGGTCACTTTCCCATGCGTTTTACAGAGTAGGAAGTTTCCAGACGGCTGTAGCAACAAACGTGTGAGCTAAGCAGCGCACGGTTTGGTGACAAGGGTCAGCCACAAAGGCACCATCCCAAATTCTTATCCGACGGCTGCCAAGCAAGCGACCACAAGGGAAATGTGGCCAGGACAGATGCAAAGGTCCTGACATTGCATGATGACATCCTGGGAGGTCAAGAAGGGTATTTACACCCCAACTTTAGTATGGCTTAGAGGGCATATTTTTGTTTCAGTAAATATTCCTTCAAAATCCTACCATGTCTTGCGGTTTTATTTTTGTTCCCATTTAATAGCTTAGGATATTTTAGGGTTAATAGTGAGGGACTACTTTACCTTGCATGGCACCATCTTATGAATTCAGTGTCTGCTGTCTGTTCGGTGCCCACAATTGGGACTCTCGGGGAGAGTGTCGATAATGCCTCTTATGTGCAGCGTTACTGACATCGTAGCACCATCCAGATATACAGGCGTCAACCTGTGCTATAGAGGCTGAAGCTCAATAACAGAGTCATTCAACGTCACGTGACTACACCCATTTTTGCCCATGCAGTGTCCCAGGATCCTAGACCCAGTCCTGGAATGTTGGCCAAGCACGAAAGACAAATAAAAGATGACTGGGGACTATGGTTTTGTTCCTTATTCAAGGGAATGTCTAGTGCCAAAAATGCATCTTCTAATAGTTAATGCATATTAATGTGCTTTCAAAGTACTTTAAAATGCATATTTTTTATTTTGTATTGTTTAAAATATAAAATACTTACAGCTAGATGAAACTTTGCAAGAAACCAGGACTGCCCACACTAACTGAGTAAAAGTAATTTCCTTTTTTGCTGCAGGAACCAATGAGAATAATTTAATTTAACGTAATGCGGTTTCCTGTCTCTACTGATGTCATCAGACAATGTGTTGCACTGTTAAGAGATCCTACTGTGTACAAGAGCAAGGTCACTTAACGTCCACACAGTGTATTCAATTCCAGGAGCACAGAAAGTGACTAAATGAAACAAAACTTTATATCCCCAGTGTCAAAAAAATCAGTGCTACCACACGTGCAGTAAACATGCAGAGAAATCACTGGGAAGGGGGGCTTGAGTCAAATATTAAAAATGTGATTTATGCAGAATGTCTACATCAAATCACAATGGGAAAAAAAGCCTGTGCACTATACAAGCAGTGATCTCCATCTTTCAACCAAAGTGAGTTTGGGGACTAGACTGTCCCTTTGACATTTGGGGTTGTTTCTGGATTTTGGAACAAATAGAGTTTCCCTACACTTTGTATTTGCCAGTTCTATTTAGTATTTAATGGTATCATCCAGGCCCTTTGGTCATCTTTGACTGGTGTAGACGATGGGAACAATGTGACAATAAGAGGCATACAGTAACTAATGAATGAAATGAACACTGGCTGGATAAACAATTCAACACTTTTCTTGTGTGCATATAATGTGTGCATACTGCCTTGCTCCAGCCCCCGCACTACAAAACCCACACCATTTTCTTAATTGGGTTTTTATTGAGATTTAATTATAATGAGAAAATAAATATGAAAAAGAAGAACAAAGGCACAATTGTTAATTTTAGGAGTTACTATAATGGTGCACTGTGATGGCATTACACAGAGAACTACAATACACTTGAAGTGTGCTAAAGAATCCTCAATGAGATTTGCAAGGGTGGCGAACGGAGCAAATTTTGGGTGGGTTATTAGCATTGAAGGGGACCCAAAAAAAACCTTTACTGTCCTTGAAATGATGTTAAAGTGGCATAATATGAATATGTTCTATATTGCTGCTCTAGCCAGTAGTAGTATTAGTTGCTATAAATCTAGTTGTTATAAATCTTCCTTAATGCATTTGCAAATCTGCATTCTGAATACATTTAATTTACTGAAAACTACCGAGTTTCCAGCTTCTGCTGACCATATAGTTCAACAGCCCAGCGCGTAGGGCTGGGGGAGCAACAATAAAAAGTTCTCAAATGATAACTGTACTTGCAATATAAGCATGTACCACACAGCAGCCTTTACAGAACATGCACTCACAAGTTTGCTCATCATGTGTACAGCTGTACACCTAGATTCCTTCTGTTACAGACAACGGGTGGAGTTAAAGGAACATTAAACCTTGTTAAATAAAAAATGTCCCGGGACTTTTAGGTAAACCCTTATGTGTATCTTAATAGATACACGCAGGTTTACTATCTACTATCTCACATGCAAGACACAGCAGTTCCTGATGTTGTCCGCATGCGCACAGCCAATCAGAGTGGGGGGACGCCCTGCTCTGAAAGCCGAATGCGAGGGTCTCTCGCTGTGCTGCACTATATTAGAAATACAAGTGACGAATAATGTTTAGTGTTCCTTTAAGATAAGAAGAAGTATTTTGATTAATCGCAAGAAAGAGGTATGATTAAGAATGTTGGGTTGAGAAAGATGGATTCTTAGGGTACAAAACAAATAACAAAAAAAATGCTACAAGTGGTCCTTTAAAACATTTAGTCCTACACCACTGATCAAGGAGTGCTCAGGATGGAATGATGGTTAATATCTGTATGAATACTGAAGCACAAGGGAACATACAAGGGAACCATATGAGTCACTGTTTTGTTAAAGACACTATACTCCAGACTTCCAAACTTTTTAACCTGAGATGGCAGGGACCGTGACCTCAGAAAGACAGGACACCACAGACATCACCACAGACGCATCTAAAACACACTTTAATGTAATTTCTGCGTCTCCTTGCAGTTCTGCTAACACAATGTATATCCTTTATTTCTAATTCTCTACATTTCCAAGATAAATAATGTTTAGCTGAGGTAGTCCCTTTAAACCATTTAAGTAATGATGGGGTAAAGCTGATGGAAAAACCCCTCCACCCGAAAACCAGTGGCTAGCAGAGGCATTATCAAACACAAACCTACACACACCACTACACCTCACATTCACAATGCTATTATCACCGCAAGGGATTCTGGGTAGGCATATGGAAATCTGGTCAACAATGATCACCTTTTGCCTCTATATCCACGTTAAACATGGACCCCTTGGAGCATATGAATGCTGTACAAGCCTGCCTTTAAACACAGCTCGGGACAGAGGTGCAGAAGCCAGATAACCTCTCATGGACAGCTGTTCCATCCTTAATGGGACTATCACCATTGGTTTACTGGATTACTGCATGAGGCTTGGTGTAGAACGCAAAGAACACATCTTATCTCAAGTTATGGTGGGGTAAATCATGGAAACCTCCTTTTGGTAGATGAACGCCAAACTTTAAAAATGGCCTTGGGCTATCCTAGAAAGACATGGCAGCTCTCTGGTTACACTAGTCGATTAAAAGGCATCAATAACTACAATGAAGATAGCTTTATGTAAAAATGTGGCCATTAGAAAACCTGTTTCACCTAGGGTTGCCACCTGGCCGGTATTTTACCGGCAGGTCGGTAAAAAATTGGCATCAGGCCAATGTTAAGTCTATGGAGACAGTACCAAGGACGGTATTTTTTTGAAGAAAAGGTGGCAACCCTAGTTTCACCCCCCACCCCATATTAACAGTAATCTGGACATTTATGAAAAAAATTGTTCGATTTCGAGAGCAAGTGTCCAACTGGCATTTTCCAAATGTTATTGCATATTAATGTGCTTTCAAAGTACTCCCAAATTGACGTTTTACATTTTGCATTGCTTAAAATATAAAATATTGTGAAATTTCAACAGTTTGCAAAAAGCCAGGACTGCCCACACTAGCTGAGTAAAAGTCAGTTTCCTTTTCTTTCTTTTTTTTTGCTGCAGGAACCAATAAGAATAATTTCGTTCAAAATTAATGGAATTTCCTGTCTCTCTAGTGATGTCATCAGACAATGTGTTGCACTGTTAAGAGATCCTACTGTGTACAAGAGCAAGTCGATTACAGTCCACACATTGTATTCTATTCCAGCAGAACAGGAAGTTGGAACTAAATGAAACAAAACTTTATATGCTCAATGTCTAAATAATCAGTGCTGCCGCACCTGCAGTAAACATGCACAGTAATCACTGGGGGAGGGCTTGAGTCAAATAGTAAAAATGTGATTTATGCAGAATGCCTGCATCAAATCACACTGGGAAAAAAAAGCCTGTGCACTATACAAGCAGTGATCTTCATCTTGCACCAAAGTGAGTTTGGGGGCTAGACTGTCCCTTTAATTCCTGAAATATAGACAAAGATGGAAAAGGAAACACTTTATCATCCACTCAGGACATATTGAAATGTGTCAGGCAGAGACTCTTGCAGCACAAACAATTCCTGCAGTGGTTCATTCCTGAACTAGTTAGACACATTTTGCTGATTACCATCGTGTCAGTAATATCAGAAAACCCAGCCATTCTTGGCTCCCTCCTCCCAGCTAAATGAAGACCATGGATAGACGGCTGCAGGTCCTGGGGCGTTGTGTGTCCTACCTTAATTAACTGTGTGTAGAAATGCAGAAATATGTGTGAGCTGGGGCTGCCAAGCAATTTCCCCCCCATCTGTTTATTGTAATCCAGCAGGGACATGCGAGAGAGTGACTGACATGATATATATCAATACCTCAATACGCGCTGCATACAAACTAACCCAAAACACTGCTAACACAACATACGCACAAGCTGTAATAAAGTGAAAGCAATCAGTCATGTAACACTGTGTATGGCATCTCTGTTTAATTGCTTAATTGCACAGCTCAAAGCAGGTTGGAAATAAACAGTTCCATTTTCCTGTAAGTTACACCAGGTGTTGTGCAAACTACAAGGCCCCTGGAGCTTAATAACCAATGCAAATAAGTCGTTTTTATAAAATATTAATTCTGCACATCAGATTTATCACTGTATGTACCATAGGCCACAGCTTTTCCTCCATACTGAGGTTTAGCAGTGTGGTATTAGGCAACAACATTTTCCTCCCAGTGAATCTGCATGCAAAAGGAGGGGCGGAGCTTGGGAGGTCAGAGTGTCAGTGCAACCATGTCTGCGCGTCCTGCCAAACTCCACCGCTGTCCAGAAAAAAGTAAGAGTTTGGCGGGACAGTCAGGATTTATTAATAAAGTGGTGACTTGTGTATTTTTAAACCTTTCCCTACACTTTATCATGCCTAATGACATTTCGTCCCAGCGAATTTGGATGCTGGAGGGGTGGGGTGGGGGGGGGGGGGAGCTTTGGAGATTGAGTGTCAGCGCTTCTGAGCATGTTTGGTAGTGCCGTCACTCAAACTGATAGCACCGCCGTTCATGCGCAGTGGCAATGTCAGTCGTCCTGGCGGTGCTACTCGCCTTCTCCCGGTGATCGGGTCAGCGAAAAAGCAGGACAGAGTTAGAGTTCGGCGGGACATACCCCCCACTCAGGATTGTCCCATTTAAAGCAGGACCGTTGGGGGGTATATTTTACAGTGCGAGAGTTTTTATACATGACCCCCCCCCACTGAGTGTAATTTTTATTTTATTAATGAGGCCAAAACACACCCATTAATACCCAAAAGAATATAATATATATTGCATATATGCACAATAGCCCCTCTCCATAGAGATGCAATGAGGAGCATGTGTTCTCCCTTGTGGCATATCTATATGAGAGCCCTCTAACGCACACATTGAGGAGCCTGAGCAAGAGAGGATGAGACTCACTCCCTGGACACTGTAAAAGTTAATCTATAACTTCACTTTTGCAGAAAAGAATTCAGAATATATATTGGATGAGTGCAAAGTCTGCTGCTAAACACATATATTTATATTCAGAATTTGGGAGCAGTCAGATACATGTAATGAGGGTGAATGTCTTTATTGCATGTTCCTCCATCGAGCCTGGATTTACATGTCTGGATATTAGCTTATGACTAAGCACTGCTGTATCACGAACGACGTGACATGTGGCCAGTCCCTCCTTTGGTGAATCTTTTCCTGAGCTCCGGTCACTGCTCCTTCCCTCTGGAATGAAGCTTTGTTTCATGCAGGTAGCCCAGTTTGGCTCTCACTGCCTTGGGTTAGACTGATGCCTTTCTCCACAGCTTTCACTGCACATCCTATTAGCACCTTACGTGTGTCCACACTGCCACAGGGAAGGACGTAATGGAGATTTATATATGTATAGCCTGCGTCTTATTACACTGCTCTGTAATCCTGAGCACCGCAAATATTATATTCCATATTCATTGCCTCCCTGAAGCTAGGTCGGCTTCCCATAAACTCACATTACAAAGGGGATTAATATATGGAGTGTAAATAGCCCCTGAGATGCTCTAATTTAAAGAAACTGAGAGCTTTTTGTCATATTTTTTCTTGACCTGCAGTACTTTAAATGGCCACTGGGGATCTAAAATATACATTCCCAGTGGCTTTCGCTCTATTGTACAACTTCTAGAATTGAGTGATGGGGGGGTTTGTATTTATTGAGTGGGCTAATGCGCCAACTGTAGAATCTGTTCGAAAATCAGGGTTGCAGGTTTTGAATGCCAGCGGGGGTTAACTTCAAACTTCATCCATGTGAGGTAGATAAAACAAATGCCATAAAATCGGGTGAGAGTAACATCCCCAGGACAACTCGAAAACAAGAGACTATCTATCCGTATCTTTCTGTTGAAACACTTTGTTATTATTATTTTTAATGTAGCCGTACTTAGTGTCTGGCTTTGGGGTAGAGTTGCGGAACCTGAAAAGAAATTAAGGAGGGGGTTCCTAACTGCACCCCATCATGGGTTTAATGCAGAGATGGGAATAGTGTCCTTTTCGCTCCATTTCAATATCTGCCATTTTATCCTCCGCAGTTCACTAGACTAATACATCCCAGCGAGTTGCAGAGCTTGCGATTAGATTACAAAGCATTTGGACTATTAAAAACACCTGTCATGTGACTGCATTTACCAAGCAGACCAATTTAATAGGGAGCACAACTAATTCGGAAAACCGAAGATGAATTCTCCAAACCACCCAACCCCAAGAGACAGGATTCAGAGGTTCGGTATTTAACACAAATAACTGGTGTGTTACTTTTCATTTTTTTGTTTTGTAATGCGAGCTAAGCTAATGGTGAGAGAATGTGCAACCAAGTCTTTGAGTCAAATAAGTCAGGAGCCAGCAAGAAAGGCTGTATCTTTTTCCCTTTTCTCACTTTTTTTTTTCTTTCTTTCTTTCGAAGGATGATGTCATTGTTCTAAATTTAAAAGTCCACAACTTGTTTTTGTCGAAATTGTTTCATGGGCGTCCTCTAGTGGCAAAACTGTAGTGATGCAGGTCCAGTCCTCTGCAATTCTTTGCAGCAGAACTCAACAATTTACCGGTTGATTTGTCATCGACCGATCTGTCTACCCGTCTCCCTGCTTACATTTAAATATGGTAATCAATCTGTACAGACAGTGTGACTTGAGGTAAGGCAAGTAAACGCTCTCTCAGCCAACAAAGAGTCAGACTAGGAAAGCAGAACTGATGACATCATTCTAATCATGGCAGACAACATTCTGAACCAATCTAAAATGGGAGAACTGATGACATCATTCTATCATGGCAGATAACAACATTCTGAACCAATCTAAAACGGGAGAACTGATGACATCATTCTAATCATGGCAGACAACATTCTGAACCAATCTAAAACGGGAGAACTGATGACATCATTCTAATCATGGCAGACAACATGCTGAACCAATCTAAAACGGGAGAACTGATGACATCATTCTATCATGGCAGATAACAACATTCTGAACCAAGTATCGAACGGACCATGCAGAAATAAGACTTGCACAGTATGTAGCTGTATCATTAACTTATGCATATGTGAACCCACAGGGGATACAAGGCAGCAGATATTTTCATGCATATTATAAGAGGACAATGCCCATCTCCCCCCCCCCCCACCCCTTCCAAAAAAAAGTGGCATATTATTTAGTTCATTGGGTAGACGATAGAGACACTAGGTAGGATTGCTTGACATGTTGAAGAGTCGAGTATTAAGACAGTCGTGTGGCATACAGATGAATGGATACAGGAGCAAGCAGAGCGATGTACTAATACATCCAGCTAGATGATGTGCTACAGTGCTAGGTGCAGATTTCATTTATCTCACTTATGTTTTTCGTGCTGACCATCCACAGGGAGGGCAATGCAGCACTGCAGAGATGCGCTATAGCCCCACAAATGGAGCAGTACACAGAGCAAGGATATATTATTTCCACCTCGTTCTTTAATATTGATAAATTTTATTAATTAAGCCATGCAGTGGCAGCACATTCTGTGGCGCTGTACAATTTGACCACGGAAGCAGCTGACAAATAAAACACAACCCCTTTGCTGGAGGGGTTTTTATTTGCCTTCTTTTGGATCAACCGCGGTAAACACGGCGTGGGAAAAGGGTTGAACTTGATGGACGCAAGTCTTTTTTAAACCTAAGCTACTGTGTCAAGCAGAGCTGCTTTAACACCCTAGTGGGCCATTGGCAAAGTCTTTAGCAGTGGGCCCCCGTCAACCCAATTTTTCAAAAGTCGCATTGTAAAAAAACAAAAAAACAAAAACAAATCCACATTTAAAGTGAGAGTTGAGGGGCCGACCAGAATGAAGAATTTATGCATGGACTGCTTGTTTGCGAGGGGCAGAGTTTAGGAGTTTGTTGTCAGGAAGGTGGCGATGTCACAAGGCCGGGCGTGCACATCTTCTTGTGAACCAGGCGCCGGAGAAAGAGGTTGCTATTGAAGGATTGCAGTCCCGAATCCCGCTGAACCCTACTTATGTCCCAAAATGCAGGGAAAAGGTGGAGCTCAGTGGCACACAACCTCAAATCCAGGACTGTCCCTCGTAATGCTAGATAAAGCCAGGTGCAACCTGTAGATACAAAATACAACACGCTGAAGGTTTGGAATAAAACTTTATATAGAAACATATAAAATAATATTTCATAATAAGCCGAATACTACATACTGGATAACACAACCAGGTACAAACCAGATTGGAAATACAACAAAAAAATTACAATGGATGAATGTGTGCAGAACACAAATACAGACTTCTTTCTTCATTTTTGTGCTTGGTCTGGTCTGTTAAATTCTGTTTTGCTTCTTAGATTTTGCATGATTATGTGTTTTATAAGCCGTGAGTTTTCTAGCTGCATCTGTTTTTATGTGTGCTTATTTAGTCCTTTGGCTGAGGCTGCTCAGAGTCCTGGCAGAGTACTTTACATGCTACACAGCTCCCAGAAACCTGGGGTATTTTTATTCTCTCTCTATATATAAAAAAGCTTTGCTATTAGGCATTACTGTGGAATCAGCCTCTCTCGGTTGAACTTAGCTATGTCAAGTGTTTGGAATGCAGGAAGGAGTGGTTTCAGTCAGTGATGTGTGTCATGATGCAAAGAAGGAGGGCTTGTTGCTACAACAACAGAAATGACTGAAACTTTATTTATTAAGTTTTTAAGAGAAAACTGATAAGACACATTTCTTTCACACACTACTTATTAAATAAATGTCAATTGCTTGGAAGGCCTACTAGGAGCTGATGCATAAGCAGAAGATCAGAATTAGAATTTTATTCCAATATAAAATGAATAGAGAATTACCCCAAAATAAAAATACTAGATTCCAACCTACAAACCAAAGGGAATCTGCCTCAACACCTGCTGGGTAGTAGATCAGTGACGGAATCAGTGTTGGGCCTATTGATTAAACAGTGAACTGTTGTGTGATAACCAGGGAATATCACAAATTAGCCATTATTTACTAACGCAACAGACAGTGTTTTAGAATTCATATGTCGCAGAAACCATCTGCAGGCGCCGACCTTGAGACCCTCCCACATATGTATTGAACCATGGTAATAAGACCATCCTTAAAAAAGGGAATGGAAAATTAAAGGTATCCAGATGTAAAAACACCTATGTTCAAGCAGGATTTCAAGCAAAAGCTGTAATTGCTGACTTTTGATTAGGGATGGCCAACAAGTTGTTTTTCTGACGGCACTTAAATGGCAACTCCCAGGATGTTCAGCCAGCATGAACGCATAGGGAATAGGGGGAAGATGTGGTTCATCGTCAGTCGGAGAATTACTCCTTGGCTACCCCATGGAGCGAAAGCATGAAATAATCAGCCATAGACCCAGATGATCAGCCCATTTACCCTTGAATTGGTGTCAAAGCATCTCAGGGTTTCCAAACTCTACGGGGGGTGAGTCCAGGTTATCACAATTTATTACAACCTTCTGCACTGCTTGCGTATTGCATACAAATAGGATTTAAGCCGGCATTTCATGGCCAGTGCACAAATGGTACCCTCAGGCCATAATTTGGCACAAGGCGTTTGAGTCGCAAGCTTGGTCGGTGAGCCAGAGTGCTTCTTTCACGCACAATAATCTGGACGCAGGGGTCCACTGAAGATTTAACAGCAGATCTTTGTTCATTAATACGGTGCTCCAAATTTGTCAAATTAATAAGAAATAGATGGAAATTTTGGAGCGGTACGTGGTGCCAGGCAGCAGTTTTATGCTCGCTAAGTGGAAAACAGAAACACGTCCAAAAATGAGTCATTATTGAGTAATTATACATCTCATAACAACATCGACAGCATAAGCACGACCTCCGAACACAGACAAAGACTTGTAGTCACTATGACCTGAATTAACGGTTAACCTTTTATTGCACCAAACAATGTACCTGCAAGGGGCATCACAGGCTCCCAGAATTGAATACCTACAGCCCTTGACCTAGTTTTTTTTCAAAGGATATAGACTGGAAAAGAGAAAAAAAAAAATACAAAATGTAAGCACATTGGATGCCTGCGATACGCTAGCTCAGCTGCTCTCTTTACTGAGCTGGACCTTCTTTGTGTCCCTGACAAGTTATAATGTGCATTGAAGGAGGCTGGGAAGATGCTCGTTATTCTTTTTAAAACAAATGGACCCATAGAGCAGGAAGATGGACGAGGTATGTAGAATGCAGATTCAGGGGAAGGCTAGGGAAGGCTAGGGTACAAATAAATCAAAACACACCTACTGACTAGCTCTGCAACAGCCGACAGAAACGCTATAGAGGGAGCTTAGCAAGGATACAGTCCAATGGTTACTCAAATAGCAAAAAAAGAAACAAAAGAGGTAACAAAATGAATAGAGGCAACTTTCCTCCCTGTCGTTTTGCTAGAGCCTGCAGTACTGTTTTAGCTGATGTGTCTACGTGCTCTATAGGGGTTTCTGTGCTATATGTGTAGCTAAAGCTCAACTGAATCTCTCCAAGCAGAAGAAAACGCTGCATTAAAAGCATAAGGGTTCTACTTAATAAAGAGAGAACTGCAGGGAACGGAGGTGGGAATTTAACGTTTTAGACCAAAGTAGCTGAGCTGGAAGAATTTCCCAATGTAGCTGAATGGGAGAATTTTTCCAACTTGACTACTTTGGCCTTGGAAATGCCTGCCTCAGTTCCTTGCAGTTCTCTCTTTATTGAGTAGACCCGTTTGTATAGCAGAAATCATAGGAATGCAATTCAAAAGGCCTTTTAGTCAACTTAAAGATATATCATATTACCCCTACAACTTGCCCCATGCCCCCCCCCCCCCTAATCTCTCATTAAACTACATTCGTAGCGTTGTACACTGACATCTAGTTACTAGGCAGTCAGAGTATCCCAACGAAACATCTAGTTTTTTAGTATGTTCTAGTTCACACATTATATTATCATTGAATGTGGTTTGCACAGAGGTCTCCTACTTCTATAAGTCGTGGATGAGATTCCTCATGACCGGCAGGAGTTGAAGGCAATGAAACATTTCATCAGACTCAGGGGGGGCTGGCTGGCAGCTTTTTAACTTCATCTTACTGGCCTAGATATCAAGCCATCTGTAGACTTGTCACCTTCTGACTACTAACAAAACTGGAAAACAAAGGAACCGAGAGCCTCCACGTAGGACGATCTGCTATGACTCGCTTTGAGCACCGGCTGCATTTTCTCTATAGCCTGAGGTCACTCAAAGTGGCCTCATCTGATAGGCGAGATCCCGCTGCAGCAGGATCCAAGCACAGCTCATCGCAGGGAGCCACCGAGAGCTGTTTAACGCTAGGATGTTCTATGCCGCCCTGGCGTCTTTTAAGTCCACTAAAATCTGGACGGCATAGAACGTCCTAGCGTCATGAAGGGGTTGAAGCGTCCTGTTAAAGGGGAACTCATTTTTTTTTCAACCCTTGCTTCTCCTGCGGTTCCCAAGTCAACCCGATGTGTTTCTTAATACAGGATAGCGCATGCACATTGGAGACTCGCCCCCGGTTCCTCTAAATTTCCTCGGGAACTCTCTCTGCTAGTTAAAGCCCCCTCTGCTGATCCCATCGAGGGTCTATCTCTGCTAGCACAGAGAGAGAGAGAGACAGTCGCCGACCAGACTTGGCTGCCTGCTTCTCGACTGGAATGGATTTTTATTATATTAGATATAAGTATATATGTATTTACACTCAGCAGTTTTTGATCATGTTCATAGTTTAACGTATCTATCATAAAACTTATTTTTGGGATCCCCCACCAGTCTTGCCTTTACCTGTTCAAGATCACAAAAGAAAAGGTAGTTGTTCTATTTTTTTCGTTATAGGAGGTAAAGTTTGGACGTTTGGTCTGTTTACCCCCTTCATCGGGGAGTAAATGCTTCTCGATGGCCCCATGTCGCTGGGCCACAGACTAAACAATGTTGGTAATATTCGGAATTCTCTGTGTTACGAGGCCATTAAAGTCACAGAAAACAGCAATAAAGCATCTCTGTGGCCTGTAACCATGTGAAAAGTGAACCGCAGAGATGTCCCTGAGCGACAAAGCGAGTAAAATGGAATCACTTTGTTTGGCTTTAGCGTCCTCCTTGTGCATAATCCGGAATCTCTTGATTACAGTACGGTTTACAGGAAGGATAATGAAAAAATGTGTTTCTTTTTATAGCTGGAGTCTCTGAGACGACACAGTGCTTGTACTGCTCTTTAAATTGTCTCTTCCATGGACGCAGCCCAAGATGCTAACAATATCGGTTTGTCTGCCTATCTTTCCTAGCACTTTTGTACGGCTCCGGTTGCACTCAAAAGACCCACATTATCTCTATTCTTTGCAAAGCAAAGATCCTTGTTCTTTCCCGACTTACAGGAATTATAATGTTACTTCTCTGCACACTTTGTAAGGCATTGACACCGATACGCTTTTGTAAAGGGCAGACCCTGAGGACCGCTGGTTCATTGTGAGTCCAGTCTGTAACGCAGCCAAGACGGTCAAGATAATGAAAAGTGTTTTTCTGCATTCATCATGTAGACATGGACCTCCTCAGAGACATTACATAATAGCCTGGATGGAAACAACCTGTACCCTCTCTCTTTTTTGTTCATTATGATAAAAGTGGTCGGAGGAGGGGACGAGGGGCTCCCAAAAAAAAAAAAAAATGTAAGTGCCAAAGTAAGAAAGCAAAGATTTGGCTATGGTGTTGAATAGTAATTTTCAATGCATTTGTTGCACCATATTCCAAACTTGCAGGTTCCTGGAGCTCAAACCATGCTCAAAATGTGAGTACAGATAAGAACCATCTAGTCTGCCCATACTTCCACATACTTTTTCTTGTCTATGTTCCTATCTTATGTTCAGAATAGCCTTATGTTTATACCATTCATGCTTAAGTTCCTTCACTCTATTAAGCTCTACCACTTCTTCCGGAGGGCTATTCCACGCATCTACCAGGTCTAGGACTGTTCATCGTGGCAGTTTCACCGTGGCAGTTACACTGCTGACAGTTTAGTGCGGCTGTGTCGGTGCTAAACTGTCCGTGCCAACAAACACCTAACCCTAGTAACACCCCCAGTAAAGTAACCTCCCTTACCACTAATACTAAGCCCTAAACGAACCCCGAAAACTAAACCACGCCTTGACGATTCACTAATGCGTTGAACTGTCAGGCGCTGTAAGTGCCACGATTAAGTGGGCCGCGAAGAACAGTCCCATTCCGGCATCTGCCACCCTCTCAGTAAAGTAATACTTTCCCTTTCTGGTGTTACCTTTAAACCTCTTACACTAAAACGACATCCTCTTGTCCTGGTAGATTTCATCCTTTTTATATATACTCTCCTTCATTACCTTGTTAAATGTTTCTATCATATCTTCCCTCTGTCTTCTTTCCTACAAGTCCTTTGCTGCCCAATGTGTGCGCCCCATCTCTCAATCATGTCTCGTCATTAAACTTCCAGTCTTTGTTGCTTCACCTGTGGTGTACAATGCATGTGTGGAGAGGTCGGATTTACTTCCAAGGATCCCTTTGGCACCAAAATGACAGGTTACGAAAAATACCTACAAAATAATGTAAAAAATTGTTGGGTTCATGTGCGGAATACTGGAGGAGAGTGGGTGAAGTATGGTCAACAACGGGGAAAATGGGCGGCTCTAGAGATGAGCGTGGGCAGAGCTAATATTAAGCCACACCCACTGACTTCCTGTGGAGCAACAATCTAAGGGGGACAATTTACCACGCATTAGGGATGGATTACCCCGTAAGCTCTTTAAAGACAAGGCAGGTTTAATATCTAGGACAGCATTATACCGAGCATACCAATATCTGGGACAGCAGGATACAGTAAGCCAAAACTGGATATGTGGTACATCTGGCAGGAATCCAAATCCATGGCATCTATTGTGTTTAATCGCAATACTCAATAAAAAAACAACTGGTTCAGGGCAGAGAGCATATCTCTGCAGACTGGACTGAGTCGGAAAGAGACGTTGCTGATGCAGTCACTGTCATTTGCAAGACACACAAGGTAGTCTGTGCATCGGGAAGCCACTGGGAGATCTAGTCTCTTCTATAAACTCTGCCTTCTTCACAGCTCGCACTGAACAAGTGCATTAAACCTTTGACAAATGTGTGCGCCTGTTTAATGAATGGCACAGTAAATTATTGTAATAAAAATCAGCTTAACTGGCAGAGTACCGTTCCCTCCTGTAAGTCTAAGAGCTATTGCTTTAACGGCTTATTTGACGGTCATATAAAATGACATCATCGTCGGCCAATCGGTGCAGAGAACACACGGCACAAAGAGATGTGATTCTAACCGAAGCCAAGAGCCTTTGCAGCATTCAGTGATGGAATGAATGAAAGGGAGAAAGGGCTAATAGAAAATGGGATGGCAACTGGCTAAGGTTAGCCTAAGGGGGGGTCAATAAAGAACACCCAGCGGGGCAAAGCTAAATAGATCCATTTATAGGTGCCAAACTGTATCATGACGATCAGCCAGATAACACCCCTTGTATTCCACATAGGAATTGTAAATTACATTAAAAAAAAACCCTGCTCATCCTGAATGCAGGCACTAGTTATAGATGTATCATATTTATTGTGTCCTGTAATGGAAATATGACAAGGGTTTACTTTAAAAGACGGGCGAAAAGATGTCTATACCTTGTGCTTGAGAAATGACAAAGATGATCACGGATGCATGCTAGTTTACCAAAAGACGGCATCACATTCCCATACACGCTAAATATGGTGGTATGGCGACAAGTGCGTGCATCCATGTCCACCACCATCTTGGAAGATGTAGGTAGCGCCAATATACCTCTTAATGTATATTCTTGTTGGCAAAATCGCAAGGTAATATATAGATTAAGTGATTATACCTACCTGCATCTGACCTTGTCAGCCACAATGTTATATCCTTCAGTGTACAAAACACTTGTTAATTATTATGGGAATGGACAAAATAACAGAAACACCTAATAATATCAAGTTCCTACTGAGGAGGCGGGCCATACTTTAACGTCAGAACACCTTCATTCTTTCTCGGAACTCTGTCCATCTTTGGTCGGATCATCCCATTAGAGACACCATTCAAACTATGGCTCGTCATGTCTCCTGTGATCCTACCTATACAACATACACCATCTTCTTTACTGCCTTGAGCTGTGGTGAACTGATAACAGCAGGGGAAGACTGGCAATGTTTGGCCCAGGAGAGCAAATACATTATCATCAGACAGACAGGAGAGATGTGTTTACTGACACAATACACACATAGATGGACAGACAAGATAAATGGATAGGAATATAGAGCGTGCTATGCACTACGCATTTAGAAATTTAAAGTGGTGCAGCCTGGGGGGCAATTGCCCTTCTGCCACCCTCCCCTTACCAGCCCTCCCCTGGACAAAAGAATTGCGAGAACAAGGCATTAATGGGTGGGAAAGATAAGAAAGATGGGGAACTGATAAATATTAGTAATTTTGAACTGATTTTTGACACTTCCTGGTCAATGTACTAAGCTTCACTGTTTAAACAATAAACCTCCAATGGGTTTACTGTGCCCCACTTCCTATAAATTGTAAGCAGGGCCTTCTCTACCCTATGTCTCGGTTTGATTAAACCAGCTCTGTGTATACTGTTGTAACTATATGAATAATTATTAATGTATTGTATTCCCAAACTGATTGCCATAAGAAACTTGGCATAGATAACAGCAGCCTACAGCGCCATCCCTACTGCAAAGGCCATTAGCGGTACTACACCTAGAATGTGCATACTGAACACCTCCAGTTTTTAAATATACAAAAGTTTTAGTAGCAGAAATATATTCATACGCTGTTACATTGTGTTTTGTGAACGTTGGTTAGGCTGTGCATTTTTATCTGTATATTTGTCTGCATACCCACATAGCTTTCTTCTTCTACTTTTGCTAGCAAAATTGGACTTACCTGAGTATCTGATGCATCTGATCTCAGATCTTCTTCTCTAAAATGAGCTCTTAATCTCAGCCACGCTGCTCATTTGTGCCCTTTTCCCAATGGGTTCAAGTAAAAACTGTGCAGTAAAGTGGCTAATAGCCACAAGTGTCAGTCTGAGATCATAACATTTACTGGCATACACTCATGTAAGAAAAACAGCACTCTCCATGTTTCAACCCCAGCATGACAACGTTTGACCCCAGCACGGACCCGTTTCAACCCCAGCATGGCAATGTTTCGACCCCACTGAGTTCTTGTCAAGTCATGGTCTTAGTCAAGTCATGGTCTTTGTCAAGCCATGGTCTTTGTCAAGCCATAATGTCTTTAATAACTATAACATTTACTGGGTCCTCCGTTTTTGATGATGATACTATACCCACATGCTAAGTGTCATCTCAGAGGTCTCAGAGTGCCAATTCTTGCACCTGTGCCATAGGTTCTCCATCACTGATCTATAGTGTAATATAAAAAAATGGACCTTTTTATATTTCGCTGGCATATTCGTGAACTGTGTTAACTAAATCCCCGTCACTTCAGCTGATGAGGTTAGCAAATCTCATCATCCTCAGCCAGCCATCACCATGATGGACGGTGCAGTTCATCGCAAAATCCTAGCGATTACCTGTCCCTATAAATCCCGCGTGACTGTGTTGAGGAGCCTAATGGCCAACTCAATGTCTCTATGGCTGATGAATACTCTCAGTAATCTTCCCAAGCAGCAATCCTTCTCCTCAGTCTGAAAACGTAAGCCCTTTTCATAACACAGTGTCCCTGCCAGCACTTCTCTAATCACTCTGATGAGATTTTACCACCAGACCTTTTGTAGATCGGTCTTTTTCTCATCACCTTTGTTAAGTTTTGCCAGTCTTGCATTTAAGGTGCACCCTGTCCTGCAAAAAAATGAAATGGTGGCAAGCTATGGATAATTTAGCGGGTACCTAGGCAATGTTAGCTGAGGATGCCATTTACTTTATACAAGCCCAGTGCACGGGCTGAATCCTATATGATAAACTTAAACCAACTTTTAAAAGGATACTCCAAGCATCAAAGTAACGTGAATGTCTCTGGGAGTATTTGTGTTTAACGTGTACACTGCCTTTCAAAGGTTTGGGGCCACTTAGTAATGTTTTCCTTGCAAAAAAAAAAAAGTTTTTAATTAAAATATTAATTGTGTCTTTCAAGCTTTTGGCAAAGAATCCTCCATTTGCAGCAATTACAGCCTTGCATTGTAGCTGTACATTTTTGGGTATTTGCAGTGTCCTTCTTCTGAATACAAAAGAGAAGGTTTGGGGCATCAGTACAGATGTCCAACATAAAGCAGCACATTATACTATACCTAAAAGTGATCTGCTCATCCAGACAATTGCGAAAAGTCAGTTCCACTTCAAGGAAGATCATGTTAAAGTGGAACTCACACCACCTACGTCATAAAAGGTATATATCTTAGTGCCGCGCGGTTTTATATCAGGGACAAATTCCAGGAAACTATGCCTTCTCCAAATATTTCCTCTGGCTCCTTTGATCATTTTTATAGCACTCTTTGGGTGTAACGCAACGCTGTCTCCGAAATATAACCAGGGCTACAAGCGTTTGTCAGCTCCGTTTTTGGATCCGAGTAGTAGAGATATAAATGAATACACAATGAATACATTGAGAGCGAGCATAATGTAAGTAAAAGGTTAGCGGGTCTGTGCTAGGATTTGTTTGAACTATTTAATATCTGTCTTCGTTATATAACCGACAGCGTAAAATGGAAGTTACACTACTTCACGGAAACAACAAAGAGACCTTTGTACTACCGCTGTACAAATGCCAAGCCGAGGCCTGTGAACACTAATGTATGTAGGTGGTGACGGCAGGTTAACCATTCCAGGGTTGTTTTTAAGAATTCACTGTATAGCTTCCTTTCATTTAAAAGAATGACGGCCCTTTAAAAAGGTGCAAGGCTCATACATATAATATTCCACTAGGGTTGCAATTAAAGCAGTAGTAGTGTACATTTATGTCCTTTTGTGGCCATCTGATCATCCTGTTAAATTAGGGTGGGCACATCGCAGTCAGGGATGCCTCTACTGCCTCCAGCGGGAATGAGGTGACTGAACCACTAATGTTATCTGGTACATTGGATGCTCTATCACAATGACTGACTGTGCTCACTAATGTGGCACGTCTATGGAGCAATCCCCTTTCCCTTTTAAGATGCTTGGAAGACATGCTGTGGGGTGGACCCCAGGACAATCACGCTCAAACCAAGGATCTATAATGCAGCCAAATCCTGGCTTTCACCAATTAGCAAATGGAATCTATACATTAAACAGTGAACTGGGGTGAGATGAGACTACATTGCAAACATCAGGTATTAGAAAGACATGACAACTTTTAGCCTGATATCTCCAATATGATTGTCAGCTCATCATAGCCCATGGTTTAATCAAAAGACCCCCATATACCTAAGCAATTAACACTGTGCATCATTAGGTATTGTTCTAAGTATTAGCCTGAGAACTGGTTTGTTTGAAAACCTTGTTACTCTTGCACTAGACTAAGGATTGTCAGAAGCCCCCCCAAGTCAGAAAAGGTGGTACCACTATCTATATCTAGAGGAATAGCAGAGGGGGTCACTCCTGCCCTATGCCGACTGGTTACTAGTCATAACACAGCATCCCCTGATTAAGTAAAACTCTATGCATCCCTGGTCAGTGCAGGTGTTATTATGTGCTGGGGCAGAAAGGCAACCTTCAAATCTGGGACAAGAGCCATCTACCATCTAATAGCCTCAATTACAGCAGCCATTGACTTTAAAAAATAAAAAAATATAAAATCTGGCAGCATTCATTTCAAGCAGCCTTAGAAGAAGCAGTTTGCATGAGATAAGATGTTGTCACCATAGCGCTTGAATAATCTTCTCCATGGAAGCAGGAAAAGATACACATGCTACGCAAAGGGTAATGCTGGTGGAAGTTACCACAGCCAGACATGGAGGGGGTGGGAGGCACGAGGGCAAAGGGAGAAGATGCTTATTTAAATAGTTACTCTAAAGGAAACAAAACACACACAAACACATAAAACATTATACAAAGAAATGGCAGAGAATGGATTCCAGATGCATTGAAAACTAGAATAGACACAGAATCCAGTGCTGGATCCAGGCCAAATGACAACTACTTGTCATCTTAAATGTTTCGCAATCTCCTTAGCGCTACAGGCGGCGGAATTTATAGTGTTTTAAAGGGAGTTTGCAGAATACATAAGCAGTTCGGTTTTGAGGAAGACCAGATCTCAACCCCCCCCTCCCCCCGTGTCTCCTGTCTAAGTAAGCCAGACAGGGGCAGCCTAGTACAGCTCACTGACTTGGGGCAAATTAATTCCAATTGGTCCATGATCCAGACATTAGTAACCATCACGGTGTCCACACAAGTCCAGCTGGGGGGAAAAACTCCAATTGGCCAAGCCGAGACCCCCTTTTGTACCAAAAGGTCTCAGCTGCTGCCGAAGATTATGGTACAAAGAGCTGTCATTTCTAAATCCCCTCCTTGCTGCTCTGCCAACAATTCAGGATGAGAATCTAAGTTCAAGGCCAACTACGGTGGAAAATGTCCTACTGCAAACATCACAAGCACTGGATTTTGTTATGCTTTATGTCTTGACAAATACAGTAACCATTTTCCAAGTAGAAGGAACTCCTAAGTAGAATGGCACAATTGTACCCTTCTATTTCCCCACCAAGCTATGTGGGTCCATCATCAATGTACCCCATACAGACAGGAGATGGAAGTAGTTTTCTATGACATTTCATGAGTCTGGCATATATATACCCTCCCCTGTTATTCCCTCTTTGGACTGAAGAAGACGGTTCACTGAATACCACATCAACCGCAAATAAAGGAGGCCCAAATCAACAATGAATAGTGGGATTTTATTGCACAATTAGGCCATAAAACACAGGGCTATGTAAAGACAGTAATGGTGGGGCCGACAATGCAAGGAAATTTCGATGGTTTCCATGAATCGTCAGCAATAGGATTTCTGAGCATCTAATGCCCAGGTGGCCTGCTGAATGTAGGTTTGTAATGAAAATGGACAGTGGTAATGTGAGCAGCACTGTCCCCAGCTGTACACACCAATCTATTATAGAGTCTGCCAAGAAACGCTCGGATTGACCACTCTTTGTGCCGTGTCAGCTGGGGATTCCCATTCATGTAACCCTTTGAGACGTGGGCTAAGCATTTCCCTTGCTCCCTCTTTGTGCTGAAGCCAGGAGAGACATGAACTTAATCTTCCAAAATAGCAGTGCACACTGTCATCGTTCAAGAGGGTTGCCAAGTCATGCTACTCTTGACATGCTGGGCTTTATGTCCTTGTCAAGCCTACAACTGGGGAAGCTAGCATCTTGGTGGCTGGCCAACACTGAAAAGAGATGTTTCGCTTTTCTCAGTGTTCCATAATGCACTGGGTTTAAATGGCTGTGGGAAGGTATTTCAATGTGGGAAGCCATTTTTTTTTGTTCAGTATAATCTTTTCAAACCCAGCTGCAGTCATCAAGTCGCACAGCATAGAAATGTTAGGTTTTTGGGGATAGGTAAGGAAGGGTTTACGACCCCTGAGGGCGCCGGTCACTAGGGGCCACAATTTTTTTCTAATTAAATGGGGTCAGCTTATTAATATTTTTGGGGGGACACTAGGGGTCTAGCATTATATTAATGGGGAAATAGGGGAAAACTGGAATAATTGTTTTAACGATTTTTTTTTTTTTTGGCACTCCCTGTTGCCACTGAGTTACACGCTATTTCATATGAATAGCATGTAGTAGTGCAAAATGCATCGATGAGGTCATTAATGGGGCAGTTGAATCTAGCCCATTGTGTTGTTTTTTTTAAAATTAATTTGTGTAAATCAAATACATTCTTCTTATTCTATTAAATTAAATAAATAGTAACCAATTTACCATAAAGTCGCGTAAAATGTACAGGTAACGCCCCTCCTTGCAACCACACCTTCAGCCACTCCCACAAAACAAGTGACCCTCTTTGGACATTGAAAAATGTTGAGAGGTATGCTATGGTAAACACATCAATTGGAACAACAGAGCTGATTATTGGTTGATTTTTCGATCGCAAACTTGTATCTTTGAGATTTTAATGCTCTCTTCTCGTACAGAATGGAAAAAAGGGCCTTTCGCAGCTTTAAAGCTCTGAACATGGTAAGATTTACTATTAATACAAATAATAACATATTGGGCCTGATTACAGACAGGAGCAGATTATGGGTGACTGACGTCAGTCACTTCTAGAATCTCAACATGGGCATTGCAGCCATCAACACTGCAGCTTGAATGCCGCTCTCAGGAAGCCTATTGGCCTTACAGGAAAGAAGGGATAGAAAGAAAAAAGAAACATATAGTAAATGTGGCATGATGTCCTCAATGTTATATCTTTTAGTCGCTTGAATATCCAAAAAATCAATATACCAGAACACTCCACAGCACCCTTTGCAGGCATTCAACGCACTCTCCTGGGTGACTATGTATGTTTTTTTGGGTTCTTTTTAAATCAATAAATGTTTGGTTGTTTTGATTAGAGAGATGCAAGACCCATCATGTAAGGAGTTAAACTCAAGGAAGACAGGTATATTGTGTAGCTGATAAGCTTCAGGTGTTTTGACAATCAGTCACATGACGGGCGACTTAACATGCGCCGATAATTGGCCCTGAATGGTGCTTTCTGAATTGCGGCCCTATTAGAGGCACACTAGGTAGCCCCGATGTGCCACTATGCCGACTCCACACGGATATCTTCCAAAACGGAATGCAGGCGAAATATGCCTGAAAACGCACCAAACCAATGTGGTAGAATCAAAATCCCCATTATTGCCCAGAAACAATTAAAATAATCTGCACTGTCTGTATCAGAGTGCCGGAATGTCACATGACCCCCACCGCTGCCACCATTCTGGAAGGGCAGTGTTAGAGACTAAAGCAGCCACCCCGAACAGAGTCCACCAGTTGGTCACAGAGGCCACGGATTGACATTACAGTCCCTTGACTTGGTGGCCTAACTAACTTCAATGTCCGCTCTTCCGTAATCCCAAGCAGAATGTAAGTACTTGAGACAGGAAGTTCCTATCTTGCCTGGTCCTGTACCCGTATCCTTATAGTGTCTCCTATGTCAAGAGCTTGTATACACATTGGGCGCCTGTCAAATATAACAATTCGTACAGTTGTGCTGTGTTACAGTTTGGTGTTTATACAGCATAATCTTTCACCGTGAGAACCAAGACAGACAACCTTGGTATGCCGTGTAAAACAGCAACAACAAAAAACCCTTTTAATTAGCTCATCAAACCGAAGTGGGGTCTTTTATTTTTTTTTTACTTTTTTTTTTATTAATTAGTCTGTTACAGACCAGCCAGTTAGTGAATGGGTTAAACTCTTCAAACAGCCTTCCAAGTGCCCTCAGCACCTATCCCTACGATTACAAATGCATAGCTGTCAGAGATCCGTGGGAGATAGTTATGGGGAGTTTGCATGAGAGAGAGATAGAGAAAGAAAGAATATATTTTAATAGGATGAATTTAATATCAAAGAGAAAGATTCCACTGAAGTCTTTAGGCCCATATGCCCTGGATACCAGTAAGATTCCCCCATGGCTCGCCAGGAATGTGTGATAGCCACTAGCTGACAGTTCTATACCTTTAAAGAGAAAGAGAACATTAGAATGGGAGGACCACGAAGCTCTACACTACAAGCCACCAGGATGATACCACCAATGGACTGACCACAGGGTATCGCATTCACCTTCTAATACATAGCATGCCGAGCTGGGAGGCCCCCGCCAGCCGCGATCAAGACTGTCTGCAGCGGTTAAGTCTGTAGGGGAGCCATTAACTGTTAATGGGAAAGTGTACTCTGTGAATAATGCCACCGCCTTCAGGATGCAAAGGATTTATTTTGTTTGGCCGCCAGCGAGCTGGTGTAATGTAAATGAACATCACTGTAACGCAGCCATTCTATCTCATTTATTAGAGACAGAGGAAGGCTGATGTAGGATGCCAGCCACAGGTCCGGAAAGGAAAAAGACCTTTCAGTTAATATAGATGTGTTTTAATGGTTTCAGTTCTCTGCCCCGTGTACGTCTCTGACCTCTGTTTGTGTATTTAAAGGATACTGTCCGACAAAAAATAGGTTATGGGAATTATTTAATGAAAACATATAAATAACTCACCTTACTGAAAATGATTTATTTGTATAGTTCTGCCATGCGGCATCTGACCCATGATTGTGAACAACATGTCTGCCCCCCTGATGGAGCTGTACATAGGGCTCAATAAGGTGCTTTATTTGTATCCTTTCAATTTAAGATGCCTACACTGGATGCAATGTTGATTAACATTAGGGCAAAGGATGCTCCAGTTCCTCTAGGCATGAGGGGATGCCTCACCATGGTAAACCAAATGCTCACACATGCGCACCTACTTCTTAATGCAACCATAATCCATGCATTTTACCTACAGCAAGGCCTCACAAATGGATGTAGCTTTCAGGAGCCAAACAGGCCAGTTCAGGAGCCAGCCTAGTAATTTGGAGGAGCCAGGGAGGTGGTACTTTCACAGAGTTCCATGCAAAATAATAAAACATATCAGAAGCCAGCAGTAGGGCCTATGGGAGCCAGGACTCCTTGGCTCCTGGAATTTAGCAAGTCCTTATCTATGTGCAAGCAAAATATTTCAAAAGTGCTCAATTAGCATGATAGGAGTTGTGATCTCCAGAAGCAGAGTGGCCAGAAGCTGCTTATCAATGCACTACTTGCCCCAATGAGTAGAACATCATTATGGGTTCCACACTTTGCTAAGTGGACTCCATGTTTCCCCAGGGGAAGTGACTCACTCTGAGCAGGTTATCTACCCTTCCCACTAGCAATTGCATCAAGGAATCATAGATAGCTAACTCCCCTGTGCTTCTTGCTGCAACAAGGAGATGTGTTTCTATGGCTAGTTCCAGCCACACATAATACATGCACACAGGCCACGCAGCCTCGCTTCTCACTGCAGATTATCGTAGGAGGGACTTTGTAAGAAGTCTCCAGCTGGGATCCTATCCACACTGAAAAAATGCCTAGTAACTCTGTCACCGGGGAAATGTTCAGCAAATGATGTCACAAGACAAAGGAGGAGGGGGAAATACCAACCTTCAAAAGGGAAGCTGACATGTAAAATGCTAAGGATTACATAATGCGCAGTAACATCATCTGCGCCACGTACAGTCTGCGAAAAAAAAAAGAAGCAAAGGAGGCAGACATGCGGCAACCAGGGATGAGCAAGGGGTTCTGGGTAGTTGTGCCACAGAGATCAGCCCTTTTCACATGTAAGACATTAAACAATGTTTATACTGGTCATACAGAGCAAATAAAATCCCAGAATAGCACTATGTTTAAAACACATTTTGCTGTTTATCTATGTTCATATTTACCATGACAATGTATAGGTCATTTTTTATTCGCTACATTCACAGCTCTAACAATTTTTAGGATACAAAGCCCTTTAACAGTCAGATCTTGTTCCAGTCCTGCTCTGATATTATGTTATACAGTGTTATCATATACATTATATATATGATAACAGCCATATACAGCCATAACATTATGACCACTGACATGTAGCAAGCCGGCGGAGGCAGTGTGATGCTTTGGATTGACAGGTGGCAAGCCGGCGGAGGCAGTGTGATGCTTTGGACTGACAGGTGGCAAGCCAGCGGAGGCAGTGTGATGCTTTGGACTGACATGTAGCAAGCCGGCGGAGGCAGTGTGATGCTTTGGGTAATGTTCTGCTGGGAAACCTTGGGTCCTGCCATTCATGTGGATGTTACTTTGACACGTACCACCTACCTAAGCATTGTTAGAGACCATGTACACCCTTTCATGGAAACAGTATTCCCTGATGGCATTGGCATCTTTCAGCAGGATAATGCTCCCTGCCACAAAGCAAAAATGGTCCAGGAATGGTTTGAGGAGCACAACAACGAGTTCAAGGTGTTGACTTGGCCTCCATATTCCCCAGATCTCAATCCAATCGAGCATCTGTGGGATGTTCTGGACAAACAAGTCCGATCCATGGAGGCCCCACCTCACAACTTACAGGACTTAAAGGATCTGCTGCTAACATCTTGGTGCCAGATACCACAGCACACCTTCAGAGGTCTAGAGGAGTCCATGACTCAACGGGCCAGGGTTGTTTTGGTCTCAAAAGGGGAGCTACAGAATATTAGGCATGTGGTCATAATGTTATGGCTGATAGATGTACATATATTTATTCCATGAACATCTCTAATTAGATGTAAGGTACCTTACCAATACTGCTCAGCTATGTCTCCAGCTGTTCCCCATCACTGTTTGTCTTTTGAGAATTGGTACACACTGCGCTCTGTTGATTACACAGTGGGGAAATTAAAGGTATCTGAAATGCAATTATTTTGTAATCTCAGTATAGTTCTTTTTTTATCCATCTTATTTATACAGGTAAACAACTATTATTTAAAATAAGCAATACTATACAATGAGGTGTATGTTTATGATTCACCAGGAAGATAAGCGTTATAATAAACAGAAGCAAGAAAACAATGTTGGCGAAATGTATTTGTGGTCAATGGAACAATTGTAACTTTATAATTTTGGCTTAGGTGTTTGATTCCTGGGTAGACTCCGGCTTTCATCCTTCCTAGGTCAAGAAAATGAGTTCCATTAAGCTAGGTGATAGTAAAACCCTCAAAGATCCTCAGTGTTTGGTCTGTGGTTAAATACTTTATAATTATAATTACGTTTATCTCTTAAAAACACATGTAAAAGCATGAATATGGATACAAGCAAATCACACATTGGTACGTGCTCCTTAAGGGCATATACCCAGACACAGATGGACTTTGCTATCGAGGCAGTGGTTGTCTGGGTACATACCTGCACAGCCGATGAGAGTGCCTGAGCATACTTCACCTATGGGAAAACATGTTCAATAACACCTCTCGAGCCCTGGTGGAACAAAAAGCGTCAACACCAGAGATCGAGCTACTTCAATTGAATGTTGAAACACCAGCCCTAATACAAAAATCTAAATAAACTGATAGTATACACAGAGTATGGCCACACAAAGCCAGAGCTAGGGCACTGGAAAAGGTCTTCCCCTTCCAAGACACTAACGAGTGGAATACATTTTGTTCCGAAAAGATCACAGCAAAGGCTACAGGATGGAACCAACACATCCCACAAAGTCTGTGGTCCTCTGCATTCTCAAACTCCACATCTGGCCCACAAATAGTGGACCTATAATTTTCCCTACCTCTAAGGGACATGTCTTCATTTCTGAGTAACGGATAAGCTCCCTGTCCTCTAACCCACTCTTCTTTCTCTGACTATTCTATCTCATTTTAGTTAAATGTCCTTTATTATTTATGCACACAAACTAGAAGGGATAAATTACATTTATTTATATAGCACCAACAATGGATGTAACGCTAGGTGCGAACATAGAGAACATCCTAACTTAGACGAACAAGAACAGACTGATACATGAGATATCAGTGAAGGGGTCAAAGGGGAAGGTGGTGATAGTAACAGTATTAGGGATGGTTGCAGCTAGGTGCGTTCGACCAGAAAGTATGTGTGTTTTAGTTGGATGAGTCGTAAACTTCCTTTTCCTAACAGTGTTTGAGGACAGGGAGAGCTAAGTGGAATCGGCTGGAGGTCTATTAAAGGGTATCCTAATGGGATATGTACTAAGATTCCTTAAAGAGGTGAGTTTTAAGGGATTCTTTGAAGTTTGAGAAAGAGGGAGATAGCTGAATGTTCTGCGGAAGGGAGCTCCAGAAAGAGGGGGCAGCTTGGTCCAAAGAATTAAGTAGAAACATAAAACAATAAGCAAAAGGATGCCATAAAGCATGCCCCTTGCCACACTAAACAATATAATTTATTATATCATCTGCATTGTTCAAGTTTTTATCTTACAATCTGGACAGTTTATGACCTTTGCCGCAATGTATTAAGTTCAGTAGTATGTAAGATGCACAGCGTGTAAGTTATAATGATGCATAAACATTGTATTGCAATAATGTTTATTTTTTTTTAAAACTCTTAAAAAAACACATGTAGGATATAGGAACTTTAACTCACGAAGTGTTTATTCAGTAAACTAATTACAAGTTTGGAGAATTTTTCCAGTTCTTTTGGTCAGATTTATGGCATCAAGTTCTACTAATTTGATATAAATAAACCCCAGACTCTTCCAAGCTACATATATATTTTATCGGCCTAAATCCAAATTGGCGTGAATATTATAAACAGATCAGGAGTGTTACAGATCTATGGCAGGAGACGGTTTTTCCTTACAGAAATTTATGTAGGAAAGTGATTAATACTTTCCTGTTTGGTGACATTTCTGATGCTCCAAGATGCATCACCCCTTTAGAAACATGACTAATAATCCAAAAATAGCACGGAGAGGTACAAAACATGGTGATACAGCGCAGCTAGCGGATCCTATACATCAATGAGTATGGAAAATGGCAAGGATTAAAGCATGGCTACGAGATCAAATACGTACAATATAATATGTATGTTATTTAATAATTAATCTAAACCATATTGTTTAACTAGCAAAGTTCTAATGGGTCTAGTCACAGTTTTAAACTGACAAGAGAACTGCAAAGATCAGACAATAATAGCAGCGGTGGAAAAATGGGAATATGGGAGAATTTTTCACATTTTTGCAAAGGCCTGATTTTTGCAGTCACTTTGTCAATTAACCTGTAATCACAGTCTATTGAATAGAACACTCTGTCTACCACTTATATTTTGGCCAACAGAGATATATGTAGGACTTCCTAGCCACTGTTTCTTCCATTTAACTACCCAACATGTAGGCCTTTGCTATCTTTATTCCAAACATGGTGCTGACTGTATAATGACTGTTGGTAAAGAGCCACCATACTCTTTTTTTTTTTTACTTGAAGTTGTAAAAAATGGTTTGTGGTTGAAGCATAGGTGAACAGAGAGCAGAATCTATAAACTGGATGACAATAGGTGGGGTTTGGGCAAACGTTGTTCGCTGCCATCGCTACTCTCCTCCCATTTAGCTTTTTGCAGTTCAGTACGAAAATAGGCACAATCAAGGCAGTGTCTAGTCTGCCTAATAGAAAACCCGGACCCTGTAAAAAAAAATAAAAAAAAATCACATTTGTACAAAAAAAAACAACAAAATGCTATAAAATCTTAGTTAATGAAAATGTTGTAGAGAAACACTCTCCTGAAATGCCCTGTATAAAAGGAAACTTTAATCCCATAAATTGATAGATTGTTGAAACGGCTACTAAGAGTTCAATAAGTGTAGCCATCCAAATCATTTGCCCCAATGTCAGAAGCCTCAGTGTGTCCCCGTGTCACCCAGCTGAGAGAATACATGTTTTAGGTTTGCTGGTATATGTTCCTTATTCACTGGTATTGTTGTGTCATGCAGTGTATTCACCCAGTGCTGATACATAAGTTGCATGCCCTGACAATGAGAATTTAGCTCCAATGCTCCTAATGAAACCTTTATTGAATCCCAGCACAGAGCTCCCTGTCTGCTTTCTCTCTCTATGCCAGCCAGCTTGAAGCAGTTACAGCTCTCTTTGTTTCTATCTCTTCAGATTCCACTTGTTTCCCAAAACTGGGGAAAGGGAGGGGAGAGGAGAGTAGCTTTAGAGACTTGGAGGGGACTTATTTCTGCTGGGAGTATTTGGCTTCTGCCAGGGAAAGAAACAGTTTCTCAATTACTGTCATCGAGACAAAGCTCTGTCGGTAACAGATTTGGAGGTTCAGACGTCTCTCGCTAATGGCTCTGCCACCCCTTATTACCCATTGTTCTGGGTTTGCGGAGCCCCGGCGCACTTGAATCTCACTCCGACGTTTATTTTGATCTCACAAGGATTGCAACTTGGCTTCTCTTCTCTAAAGCTGTCATCTGGCCCCAGATTAAAGGAACACCTTCAGCTGGAGTTTTCTTATTCCTTTTAACCCTGAGAGAGAAAATCACTTACTATATTCTTTTTACTCCATTATCTCTGGCATAGTACAGTTGCTGTGGTAAGGAGCTCGGTTATGAGATGTGCAGATGTATAAAGCATTTTTTTTTTCTTTTTAGGAGACAGGTTCTACAAATACTTGGAAGTACTAGTTACGTAAATTCTGACAGTTTCTAAGTTTAATGCCAAACCTTTAATATAACTTTTCCCCTTTTCTAAAAAAAATGTTTAGTAAACTTTTTTTTAAAAAAATATTGTTTTTTTTTGCAAAAGTAATTTTTGTAATGCCCCCATTCCAAGGGAGAAGCGCCATGTACCCACCACTTCTCCCCAGCACCTTTCATAGCTGGTCAGCTACAGGCATGTGCTAATGTTTTAAGCTACAGCTGATTTTCTGTCATTATTACTGCAAGTTAAAATCCTCTAAGGCAGGGGTGGGCAACCTGTGGCCCACCAGCTGCTGATAAACTACATCTCCCATAATACTCTTTCAGCTAAGAGGCTGGCAGAGGAGTATGGGAAATGTAGTCCTGCAACCTCTGGAGTGCCGCACATTGCCTACCCATGCTCTATTGCATCTAAAACCAAGGGTGTGCTCTCAATGGATCTTTAAATGGGAGAAAGGTTATGCAACATGTATACTGTGGGGGCTGCAATAAAATCAGTGGTACAATTTAGGATGCCCATTATCTCCCATTTTTTTCAGAAAATATTAGTGGGGTAGCCATTTAAGAGGGTATGTTAGTGCTGTGGTTAGTTTGTCTGTGTAGGCACTCAAGTTTTGTTACACATAATCTATTCCCCCTCAGAGGGGCCTAAAATAGGTATTGGGTCATCTTACTATTTAGTCCAGTAACAGTCCAACAGTCAGATATAACAAGACTTACCAGAAAATCAGTATTAAACTGATGATATCTTCCTTCAAATGCCCCCCCCCCCCCCCAACGTAGTCACATTAAAGCCCAAAAAGGGCAATGCAAGTTGTTAAGCTGATAAATCACATTATGTCATTGGCAGCTACATAATGATACAGTCATATGGGGCAAGGTTCTAAACATGGTTCTAAACGTGACTGTATCGTAGTATTTTTGTATTTTTGTATTTTTGTTGGACCCTATCTTCTACCTTCACTTTGGACGTTTTTTTGACCGTCAATTTTTTTCATTTTGCCTTTTTTAATTTTTTTATACCAATATATTTTCAGACTATTTTCCTTTTATTTTTTACGATACTATTCTTGCATTACTAAAAATGTAAACTTTTTTTGGGGGGAGCGTTAATTGTGGTATATGAAATCAGGCCCCGTTGTTTCTAATTCTTTTGGTGCTCAAAGTGTTTATTCAAGCTGAGTTTGGCAATGATAATGCTATAAATTTGTCTAAACTCCACTCTTTTAGCGCACGCACGAGTATATCTCGGCTACCTCCTCTTTGACGAATAACCCCGTATTGCTCATCTCTACGTCAGGCAGCTGGTTTTCCCCAACCTGTGGAAGGGAGTGTTAAAGATGTATATACCGATTTTTCCAAATGGCAGCCTGACAATTGAAACTCTTGCCCTGTAAACAGAAATAGAAAGATATGACGCACGGTAAGAGCCTAATTATATACGTGTTCGGAAGATGTGGCAGAGGCAACATGATAACTAAATTCTTTCGACGTGGAGACTCTTAAAATACATTTAAGAAATAAAACAGAGCAACAAGGCTGGCAGGAAAAGACGGCAGCAATAAGACAGGAAGTGGGAGGCGGTGACCAGGTGATACTGACTCATCGGCCTTCTTGATTACCAATTATCCAATAACTTGGTTACATCTGTCTTCAGCTGGGGTTAGAAGATAAATATTTGGCTTAAATAAGAAGCATATTTTACCATATAATTCATTAAGCATTCCCGGCTGTAGGACATGCGTTGGAGGCCAGTGATGAAGTGGGTGCACTTGCAATGAGATTATGCCCTTTCCTTTCGGCTACAGAAACACAAGTAACTTGCAAGCCTACGAATATTTTTTCTATCATTTCATGAAACTTAATAACTCTCTAAAAACCTACTTTTTTTTCCCCTTAATTTTCAATGTTGCTTAAAGTGAAAGGGGATTTCGCCCCCAGCTTATTTGCAGTATGTTGTACAAGTTTTAAAACATGTGACATTTATTGTTTCGTACTGTAAAACTACCAAAATAAATGTATTTAGCTTCAGCAATCAACCGCTCTTTGTTGAACGCGGCTGTTTCAAGTGCTTTGGAATGCAGGGGGTTGTGGCTTCCGCCAGCTCTGTTGTGCTGCGACGTAACAAACGAAGGCGGGCTTGTGATGATGGGCAAGACTGTTGCTATAGAAACAGTAATAACTCTGCCCTTTAGGAGATAGCAAGTCATAAGGAAAATATGCTAAGACAGATCTGTGTATTTTTCTTTACCTCACATGACACAGCACTCGCTTTGGGGCTAGTGTCCCTGTAGCAGAGTTAGCTAGGTCTGCATTGCCACGGGACCTAGATTCATCAAAATTTAGACAACAGATTCCAACCCTTGTAATTACAAAGTGGCTAAAAAGCTGAAAAACAGGTGTGGATTTTTTCTTTACAAATTGTAAAACAGAAACTCTAAATAGCAAGCTTCTTACTAGGATGACCAGATGTCCCCCTTTTTCGTGGTAGCACTTATCATACCCTTATCTTCCAATATGGACTCATAATGGACCCATCAATAAACAAGTTACAAAGATTTTTTTTTTAACAATAACAATTAGCCAATCAGGAAGGTGGGAAGAGATGCATTCTGGGAAATGCGTTTTTCTCTGCACAAGAGACAGGTAGTGTAAGATATATTGACAATTTTGTTAAATTGTTTTACAATACTAGCCCGTATATAAAGCATATTGTTTTAGTCTGCATTGGCCAACGTTTGCAAATTGAACTGCTCCTTCTACTATAACTTCTTGAACAAAGCAACATTATTGAGTTATTAAGCAGTAAATTAGAGCCCAGTCGTCATTTTTGCTGGCTGGAAACCTTTATACTCACAACCGCTCTCACGGAATGCAGACGTGGGTGTAAATGTATTCACAGATGAGTAGTCCTTTTAATCTGTTGTACTCTCTACGGCTAGGCCATACATTTCGGTAAAGGTAAGTGCGCGGTATTTATTTTTAAAATCTTTATTACTCTGGAATGCTTCCTTTGACAGACTCTTGCCTATTCCTTGTAGACCGGTGAGATACAAGCATTTGTTCATGATTTATTTTTCAAACTCCAAAAATGTGAACAATCTAAAATAATCGTCTTTAACGTAATTTGCCAGAGAATCCAGAGGAACAGACCAGTGGCACTCCAATGTATAATCCATGAAATCTCTTTCTGGACCCAAGATGTCTCTTCCTGTACTTTCCTACGCAGTTCAGTTGAAACGAAAGAGAGTTTTTATTGAGAGATTAATAGCAGTAAAATGTAAGCGCATGAGAAACTCGATTCCAGAAATCCGATAATCGGATATATTGTAAGTTTGTGAGCAGGGCTCTCTGCCTCATGTATCAGTCTGTTCCTCTAGATTGTAAGCTCTGCGAGCAGGGCTCTCTGCCTCATGTATCAGTCTGTTCCTCTAGATTGTAAGCTCTGCGAGCAGGGCTCTCTGCCTCATGTATCAGTCTGTTCCTCTAGATTGTAAGCTTGCGAGCAGGGCTCTCTGCCTCATGTATCAGTCTGTTCCTCTAGATTGTAAGCTCTGTGAGCAGGGCTCTCTGCCTCATGTATCGGTCTGTTCCTCTAGATTGTAAGCTCTGTGAGCAGGGCTCTCTGCCTCATGTATCAGTCTGTTCCTCCAGATTGTAAGCTCTGTGAGCAGGGCTCTCTGCCTCATGTATCAGTCTGTTTCTCTAGATTGTAAGCTCTGTGAGCAGGGCTCTCTGTCTCGTGTATCAGTCTTAGCGTTGTCACCTTTTCTTCAGTAAAATACGGCCTTGGTACTGTCTCCATAGACTTAACATTGGCCTGATGCTACATTTTTACCGGCCTGCCGGTAAAATACCGGCCAGGTGGCAACCCTAATCAGTCTGTTCCTCTAGATTGTAAGCGTGCGAGCAGGGTTCTCTCTCCTCATGTATCTGTCTGTTCCTCTAGATTGTAAGCTTGCGAGCAGGGCTCTCTGCCTCATGTATCAGTCTGTTCCTCTAGATTGTAAGCTTGTGAGCAGGGCTCTCTGCCTTATGTATCAGTCTGTCCCTCTAGATTGTAAGCTTGCGAGCAGGGCTCTCTGCCTCATGTATCAGTCTGTCCCTCTAGATTGTAAGCTTGCGAGCAGGGCTCTCTGCCTCATGTATCAGTCTGTTCCTCCAAATTGTAAGCTTGCGAGCAGGGCTCTCTGCCTCATGTATCAGTCTGCTCCTCTAGATTGTAAGCTTGCGAGCAGGGCTCTATGCCTCATGTATCAGTCTGTTCCTCTAGATTGTAAGCTCTGTGAGCAGGGCTCTCTGCCTCATGTATCAGTCTGTTCCTCTAGATTGTAAGCTCTGTGAGCAGGGCTCTCTGCCTCATGTATCAGTCTGTTCCTCTAGATTGTAAGCTTGCGAGCAGGGCTCTCTGTCTCGTGTATCAGTCTTAGCGTTGCCACCTTCTCTTCAGTAAAATACGGCCTTGGTACTGTCTCCATAGACTTAACATTGGCCTGATGCTACATTTTTACCGGCCTGCCGGTAAAATACCGGCCAGGTGGCAATCCTAATCAGTCTGTTCCTCTAGATTGTAAGATTGCGAGCAGGGCTCTCTACCTCATGTATCAGTCTGTTCCTCTAGATTGTAAGCGTGCGAGCAGGGTTCTCTCTCCTCATGTATCTGTCTGTTCCTCTAGATTGTAAGCTTGCGAGCAGGGCTCTCTGCCTCATGTATCAGTCTGTTCCTCTAGATTGTAAGCTTGTGAGCAGGGCTCTCTGCCTTATGTATCAGTCTGTCCCTCTAGATTGTAAGCTTGCGAGCAGGGCTCTCTGCCTCATGTATCAGTCTGTCCCTCTAGATCAGGGGTCCTCAAACTTTTTAAACAGGGGGCCAGTTCACTGTCCCTCAGACCGTTGAAGGGCCGGACTATAGTAAAAATAAAAACTATGAAGAAATTCCTATGCACACTGCATATATCTTATTTTGAACAAAACGAGAACAAATACAATATTTAAAGTAAAGTTAAATCAACAAACTTACCAGTATTTCAATGGGAATAGTGTGCCAGTCAGATGCCCAGGAATATTTTGCCAGTCAGATGCCCAGGAATATTTTGCCAGTCAGATGCCCAGGAATATTTTGCCAGTCAGATGCCCAGGAATATTTTGCCAGTCAGATGCTCAGGAATATGATGCCAGTCAGATGCCCAGGAATATTTTGCCAGTCAGATGCCCAGGAATATGATGCCAGTCAGATGCCCAGGAATATGATGCCAGTCAGATGCCCAGGAATATGATGCCAGTCAGATGCCCAGGAATATGATGCCAGTCAGATGCCCAGGAATATGATGCCAGTCAGATGCCCAGGAATATTTTGCCAGTCAGATGCCCAGGAATATTGTGCCAGTCAGATGCTCAGGAATATGATGCCAGTCAGATGCCCAGGAATATTTTGCCAGTCAGATGCCCAGGAATATGATGCCAGTCAGATGCCCAGGAATATGATGCCAGTCAGATGCCCAGGAATATGATGCCAGTCAGATGCCCAGGAATATTTTGCCAGTCAGATGCCCAGGAATATTTTGCCAGTCAGATGCCCAGGAATATGATGCTAGTCAGATGCCCAGGAATATGATGCCAGTCAGATGCCCAGGAATATGATGCCAGTCAGATGGCCAGGAATATGATGCCATTCAGATGCCCAGGAATATGATGCCATTCAGATGCCCAGGAATATGATGCCATTCAGATGCCCAGGAATATGATGCCAGTCAGATGGCCAGGAATATTATGCCATTCAGATGCCCAGGAATATTATGCCATTCAGATGCCCAGGAATATGATGCCATTCAGATGCCCAGGAATATTATGCCATTCAGATGCCCAGGAATATGATGCCATTCAGATGCCCAGGAATATGATGCCATTCAGATGCCCAGGAATATGATGCTAGTCAGATGCCCAGGAATATGATGCCATTCAGATGCCCAGGAATATGATGCCATTCAGATGCCCAGGAATATGATGCCATTCAGATGCCCAGGAATATTATGCCAGTCAGATGCCCTGGAATATTATGCCAGTCAGATGCCCAGGAATATTATGCCAGTCAGATGCCCAGGAATATTATGCCAGTCAGATGCCCAGGAATATTATGCCAGTCAGATTCCCAGGAATATTATGCCAGTCAGATGCCCAGGAATATTTTGCCAGTCAGAGCCCAGGAATATTTTGCCAGTCAGAGCCCAGGAATATTATGCCAGTCAGATTCCCAGGAATATTATGCCAGTCAGATGCCCAGGAATAATATGCCAGTCAGATGCCCAGGAATATTATGCCAGTCAGATGCCCAGGAACATTATGCCATTCAGATGCCCAGGAATATGATGCCAGTCAGATTCCCAGGAATATTATGCCAGTCAGATGCCCAGGAATAATATGCCAGTCAGATGCCCAGGAATAATATGCCAGTCAGATGCCCAGGAATATTTTGCCATTCAGAAGCCCAGGAATATGATGCCATTCAGATGCCCAGGAATATTATGCCAGTCAGAGGCCAGGAATATTATGCCATTCAGAAGCCCAGGAATATTATGCCAGTCAGAGGCCAGGAATAGTGCTCGTTATCCCTCCCTCCTCCCCCGCTTCCCCATCACTTACCTCCAGCTGCTGTGTCCCCGGACGTCTCGCGCGGTGTCCTCCTGTGGAGGAGGGAAACAGTTACCGGATCCGGATGTGACGTAACGTCACATCCGGTCGCGGTGATTTTTTTTTTTTTTTTCTTCCTGCAGCCGCATCCTTTGCGGCTGCCAGAAAGAAAAAAAAAGTAAACGGGGTGGGTGCCGGCAGCACCCCCCGCGGGCCACATAAATGCCCTCGGCGGGCCGCATGTGGCCCGCGGGCCGTAGTTTGAGGACCCCTGCTCTAGATTGTAAGCTTGCGAGCAGGGCTCTCTGCCTCATGTATCAGTCTGTTCCTCCAAATTGTAAGCTTGCGAGCAGGGCTTTCTGCCTCATGTATCAGTCTGCTCCTCTAGATTGTAAGCTTGCGAGCAGGGCTCTATGCCTCATCTATCAGTCTGTTCCTCTGGATTGTAAGCTCTGTAAGCAGGGCTCTCTGCCTCATGTATCAGTCTGTTCCTCTAGATCGTCAGCTTGCGAGCAGGGCTCTATGCCTCATGTATCAGTCTGTTCCTCTAGATTGTAAGCTCTGTGAGCAGGGCTCTCTGCCTCATGTATCAGTCTGTTCCTCTAGATTGTAACCTTGCGAGCAGGGCTCTCTGCCTCATGTATCAGTCTGTCCCTGTAGATTGTAAGCTTGCGAGCAGGGCTCTCTGCCTCATGTATCAGTCTGTTCCTCTAGATTGTAAGCTTGCGAGCAGGGCTCTCTGCCTCATGTATCAGTCTGTCCCTGTAGATTGTAAGCTTGCGAGCAGGGCTCTCTGCCTCATGTATCAGTCTGTTCCTCTAGATTGTAAGCTTGCGAGCAGGGCTCTCTGCCTCATGTATCAGTCTACTCTTGTTCATCTAACATAGTATGTAGTCCCCCTCTATGCTCTGCACCCAACGCCATGTAAATTGTTGGCGCTATATCAATATATGTTCAATATTGATATTAAATAAAATAAATATAGATATTTTTGGATCACGTTTTAATGCCAAACTTAGCTTAATTTCAAAATAATTCCACGCCAGACATTCACATCATCTAGGAATCCACAGAACATCTTCAGAAACTCAGGAAGGACTTCCTACAGTACAAAAATCACCGACTCTCTAATAAAGAAAGCCACTGATATATCCCCAGAGAACAGATACCAGCAGCCACAAAACCACGTACCATGAGTGGTGACCTACAATCCACAAAACGGGAGTCCTGCACAAGAACTACCACAATTTTACACACAGATGAAATAAAACTACATTCATTCAAGCAACCTCCCAACCTCAAACAATGGATGGTGCGGAGTACCCTGCACAGAGAAACAGTCAACGGTTTGTGCACAGCGCAGACAAAGTAGCAATTCCCAGCTCACATGCTAATCATCCAATGTGGTATATCTAACCACGTGTGTAACGTGACCTAACGCAATGCATGTGGGTGAAACAGGCCAAGCTTTGCACAAACGGTTTAATTCCCACAGACATAGTATGAAGCCAAATAAAACAGATTCACCTGTCAGAGTACTCTTCTGTCAACCTGGACCCAGGATGTGAAGCTTTTGGGATGTTCCCCACCCAGAGGGAGAGAAAAATAGCTGAGGTCAAATGAATACGGCAGCTTAGTGCTTAGAGAATTTATCTCCCGATATAACCTTACTAATTAATAATCTTTTTACAAGCCCTGGATTGCTGCAGTGGACTTATTTCAAACTACAAACATTTGACACCTTCATAGATCTGGCCTGTGTCTACTGGTTTAATGACCTCCGTGTGATCAAAGATTCTCTGACCGACATGGTTTTTATCTGTTGGATCTCTCTGGATGATTTACTGCTGAGAACATTCTTCAATACCCTGTGGTTTTTTTTTTGCCCTTTCTTTTTTTTCAAATTTTTTTTATCTGTGTTTTGTTATTAGGGATTTTGTTTCAGCCTCATTAAGGCCTGAGGAACTTGGTCTTGAGAGCTTGCAATCTTTTTAATTCTACTTGTTTCATGCTTCTCTTAAAACAGCAAAGGTGGGTTTTTAAACTTTACATTATATAAATATATATATATATATATATATATATATATATATATATATATAAATTCAGTTGTTTGTGCCCTCCAATGAAATGATGCACAGCTAATAGGCAATCCCGTTCAACAGGCTCTATATTGATTTTGAAAATCCTTGTTAAAGTATCAGGTTTGACGACTAATATAGTGTAGTTTGAGATACTTCCTTTCTATGGCACGTACCGGTACTAGTGCTTAATGCAGCAGCGCCATCTAATGGTCATCTCTCTCACTACCTTTTATATCACAAGAGCAGCATAACTTTAACATTGGACCCGAGCGAGTGCTTTTAGTATGGAGACAAGCCGCGTGTTAACTGCCAAGATTTGGTATTCTTGTTGCTCTCTAGTTGTTGTTGTGACTATAAGTCGTATTATCCATCTCAAGCTACACGTAGTTGAATTCTTGTGCTATAAAACAGATTAGAATAGCATGGATAGTGCTGGCTGCATGGATTGTAAGAAATAATACACACACGTACAGATCCAGGTGATTTCTAACCCAGGGAATGCTCACAGTCATTTGAATAAGAACAATACAGAAATCTACACTCATTAAAGTGGCACAAATATTTTTCTAATGTTTGCTTCGTTAGTAGAAGGAAAGGTTATTAACCTGGCGTGACCTGGTTAGAGTAAACATCGACATGTATATTTGCAGACCGGGTTTACTCTGATTTCTACCTCTCAATTGAGGCAGAGCTTGTCTGGATGGTGGGACATGCAGTGTCAGCAAGCGCTCAGCCAACAGGCACAGACGCTAACTCCCGCGCATCTGATCATGGTTTGTCAGGTCTCTCAGTGCAGAGAGAGAGATCAAGAGAGATCTTTGTTTTCACATGCCACCATCAGAGTGGACTTAAGTTAAGGTGCCATGTTGGTGGAATGTGCAAATGCAGTATTCATATTCCATACAAGGGTTCCAGGAAACAGAAGCACATGTCTAAGGTTGCTGGGTCAACATGGTAAAACAAATTGTACAACCACACAGCATTCCAACTCATTAATGTCAACCATATCCAGACTGTAGTCCCGAGGGAGATGTTCCATCCTGTTAGTCCCGACAATCGCACCAAATACTGGCAGCGTTTCACTTTAGGGATCTATCTTGGTACAAATTCAAGTCAAACAAGTGCATAATAAACAAGTAGAAACCCACATGTTCCACATGTACGATTTGCCACTGTATCAAATCTTACCTTGAAATGAGGAATTGTACACCAAGAAACGCGTAGGATTATACTGGGGGGGGGGGGGGGGGGGAACTGTACTTGACCACCTGGATATTGAATTTGCTGCTGGCTCAGTGATAATTTTTTCTTGTACCCGAATCCCCCAAAAAATTGGTATTTGGAGAAGGGAGCAAATTCATAGTGAGGATATCCGCTTTCTCTCTCTGTGGATCAGGGATTCTTAAGACCATAAATAATACAGATAATAACCTGGACCAGCGAGAGTACACACTATTAGTTATTTATTTGCAGAGCCATTTTGATGAACTGGTGAATATTTGTATATTTATTGGGAGTATATTACTCTTATTGGATTTTATATTTAGAATTTTATGTGTCTACTTTAAGAGGTGCAGGTTTTTTTTATTCTCTATCTCCAAGGCATTGTGTACTTTTTTAGGATTATGATAGCTGAAGCACTCTAGGATTGCTGGCTTTCCATGGAGCGTTTGGACAGATAACATAACAGTGGTCCTTGGTCAGTTTGACTGTTTTTTTAATTGCATCTTAGCCCATTTCAGCTTCGATTGGTAAATCATTTTTAACTGTGTCAACTTGCCTTTCAAATCTCAACCATTTCCTCCACTTCTCTGATCCCTGCACCTAGTACTCTTTAAAGTTAAGGGCTTATTTAATAAAGAGAGAGCTGTAGGGAATTCAGATGGCAGTTTGAAATTTAAGGCCAAGGTAACTGAGTTGGAAAAAATGTCCCCCTTCATCTGCATTGGAGAATTTACCCAAATCAGTTACAAATCCCTGCAGTTCTCTCCTTATTAAGTAGACCCTTTAAATTCTATCACATTCTCACCAAGCTGCTCAGTCATACAAAGCACTAGACCTTTGTTTGCAAACCAAAGAGCTGAACAGTTTAATCATTTAACTAGACAGCTATTAGCACTGTTCTGCCAATCCAATTTGCCTGGATCTGCTTTTTTTGGATAGATTTATGCTATTTGACTATAGAGCAAATACAATTTAATTATTATTATTTTTTTTAATACCATATCACTTATGCAAATCTGCTCCAAAAAGACTTTGCCGTCATCATGGGAAATACAATAGAAACGCATAATAAAGTGTCACGAGATGATGAAGAGACAAAAGAGAAGATAAGTAAGATCACGGTTTATGTACAGAAGATTTTGAAACGATTGCAATCAATGTAATGGAGACCAGACAGCAGCAGAGATCCCAATTGGGATTTGTGAATGGAGACGTGAGCAGCAGACTGAATGCCGTTCAAGAGTTTATATTATAGAAAAGAAAACAATATATTCAGGAGGTTTTAAAGGACATTTGATAGCACGGAGGATATGAATTACCCCAGCATACCAGGGTTGCTCTGTTACTGTGTGTATATTTGAATTACACACGCTGGAGAGATGTGTCAAGACAAACGATGTAGGAAAGGGTAAATAATAAACTAGCCCAGTTTGTTCTGCTTTTTGTAGCAGTGTAGCCTCAGTAGACGTCTGCGAACTTGCTCATCAAAAATTCAGCAGGGATTATTAACTGCCGCTAATAATATATGCAATGGGTGTTCTGCTGGGGATAGGGGGGGGGGGGGAGTGTTATTTTGTTCTTTTAAAAAATATATAAATAATTTTTATTTATTCTTTTCAGAAGATTTTAATCATTGATGGAACAAACCAGCCTCCTTGGAACAATAGGATCAGTGCTGGTGGCACTGAGTGTTCAGTAGAGGAGTTCCCCAAGAGGAGAACTTGCACGATGGAAGTGGACTAAGGCATAGTTTGAAAGGGGGGTGAATTGAAAAAAGGGAAAGGTGGTGAATTCCCCAGAGAACTTGGATACTGGAAAACATGAAACAGCCTGACCAGGGTCCCAAGGAGAGACAGGCCCTTGTAAAGAAGGACACTTTGAGTTTAAAGGATTTTTTTTTTTAATTTACTAGGTAGGTAACCAGAGAAATGCAATGATCTTGGCATTGTCAAGAAGTGTCTTTCATATGCAAAACACATAGGGTAACTTCCTTGTTTGGGATATTTGTGTTCTGTTCTTCTGGCTGTATGTACTAAACCTTGTTTGAAACGATGAAAACATAATCTATGTTAACTTGATGTTTTTGAGTACCTCCATTATTATTTTTTTTAAGGAGCAGTTCTTGTTGACCTATAATGTCTGAACCTAGTTAAATTAAATGGAATATACCCCATGAGCCTCTCCTGGACCTGGAAGAGAGTAGTAAGTCTGGTACCCCTTTCTTACTCTGTGTCTCTCACTATCCTTATTTCATACAGCTCCAACCCTAACACAAAACACTGTTACAAGTTCTTAATTTCTTGGGGTTTTATTTAAAAAAAAAAAATGTTGTTTTTTTTTTTAACCTTAGTGAACATTTGTTCTAGATTGTATTTGAGAACAACGAGTCTCTTTTATCCTTCAGTAGGAAACTGAAAATCAGAAATCCTATAGCTAAGCATTCCGCAGAGAATCGCCAGGGCTAATCACAAAATTCAGCCTGTTTATATTACATTTGTCCAGTGAGACTTTAAAAAAACTATAAAAGAGAGAGAGATAGTCGGAGTGCGAAGGGGAAATGATATATAATCAATAGAGCAAAGGTCAAACTAATAATAGAGTCATTCGAGGACAAGGGAAATATAATCGGATACATGGAAAAAAGTTTTTAAAAAACGCAGCAGTTTGAACATCAAATTATTAAACTTGCTTTTTGAGATAGTCTATAGTCCTCATAAGAGCTTGACTTCCTATGTCTTCACTACTCAAATAATCTAACCAGACAGAAAGTGTAAGTAATAGAGGAATGTTATAGTAGCAATGTATAGAGACAGCCCTAGAATAATTGGCTCCCCATGGAAAAGTTGAGGTTTAAACCTTTTTTCCCACTTGTGCTTCTATTCTAGAAGCTCGGCCGGTGAGATAACCCAGCTAGTAAATGGTCTGACTACAGAGCCTGTTCAAACCTCAAGATCACAGATTCAAAACCCAGCAGGATCAACTCAGCCCTTCATCCCTCTGAGGTCCATAAATGAGTACCAAAAAGTGTTTTGCATTCCACTGGGAGAATAAGGCGCCATATAAATACTAGCTATTATAATATATAGCTCACTGGGAGACCATTATTATACATGTAATTAAAACAGGGAACCTTAACTATAATAAAAATTAGGGTGTACCTCTGCAATAGCAGAAACAGTTTGGTTCCCGACAGACGTGGTTGGCTGAGCCCGGACTGATCAGTCAGTATGTACCAGCAGAGAGGCACAGCTGAATGTAAAGTCAAAGGAGATGGGGGAATGACTTTTCAATCTTTTGCTTCTGTTCAATGAGTAAAAATTGAATAGAAAGTCAAGTGCCACTTTAATGTTCCCTGAACAATTAAAAGCATAATGCTGTATGAAATGCATTATTAGAATGAGTGCAAACAATGTTTAATTATTATACAGACCAGTATGTTATTTTGTATTGGGGCTTCTAAATAGGCTAGTACTATTTTAGTATTCAAATCCAATATCAAGCATATTGCTATGCAATTCCTACTTCTTTTTTTAATCGGGGGTGGGTGGGGGGATTTGGTGTGGGGGGCTTAGTCTCAGAGATAAGAGTGTTCCAGGGACACTCAGGGGCCACAGGGACCTCACAATAATGTGACCACATATCCCCTTCAAGGAGGATATAGCCTACAATGTAGCTTAGTTTATTGTGTACATTTATCTCAGACATCATTTCCCCATTGAAAAGCAGTTTATTTGCATACCGTACCACAGGTGATGTCATAAGTAGGAGACTCCACAGACACATTTAAAATACATTTTTCTCCAAATTTAGACATTTACTCGCAGTCTGGCTCACACAATATATAGATCATATTGAGTCATGTTGCTATGCTCTACATGCACAGTAAAAACAATGCCTAGGTGGTACAGCCCATTTCACATCAGAGCTTCGTTCTGAGTCAGGAGTTACTGTTAATGAAAAATGAAACAAAAAATAAAAAAACTTGCAGAAAAAGTCTCTGCTGTGTAACTTTGTAACAGATGGTAAACAAAGAGACTTATCCAACAAGCAAGCAGTAACGAGCACTGAGAAATGAACAGGCTGCTGATGTATGGATCTGCAGGAAGATTTCAATATGAAATATTACTGGGGAAAATGAATGCTTAGTTATGTTATAGCAATATTCAAATTAATAGCCTGTAATTTGTCATTTTCCACCAGAATGTGTATTAAATGTGAAATAGCCATCTGCTGGCATTGTTGACCAAAAAAGCATTTGTAGTATTCTTCCTTTTTTAATTAGGGTTTACAAGCAGAAACAAAAATAAGCCCTTTATGTGGTAGATCGGAGGGAAAGTCCCATCCCTGCCAGGTCAGATAAGAAAGGTTTCTCCTCTCTTGCAGCTAAATTTAAATAGTATCATCCTGCCCCGGATGAACCCTTAAATCCTGGTACTAGACTGAACTCCACGGCTTCTCACAGACTGTGCTTTCACTTGTTTTATTAATCTTTTTCAGTAGCAGGCTCCCCCCCCCCCCCTATTTCCTCACTGTAAAAAGTTATTTTCTATCTTCAAGTTCAAATGGAGGCAAAACTTTAACTTAAGTTGCATTCAGAGAATACAATGTGTTGGTATTTTCAACAGAAATGCTTCAATGAAAAAAATACAAATAATAAAGTACCCTCTTTGCTCTGTGTAACTCCATTATAGGGCGGACATGTTGTTTAGAATCTTGGGTCAGATCTTCGTTCATCAATCTGACCCAAGATTCCGCACAACATGTCCGCCCACTGAGCAAAATGGAGCATACTTACTATTTTAAATATATACACTTTCAATAGATCATAAGTTGTTGTTTTTTTTTGCCTACTTTTCTAAATTCTAAATTTTGCATTAAAACAGACATTAGCAGCTCCTTTTTATAACTGGTCTTATACCAAATAGACAATGGCACTCTATTCTATAAGCTGAGTGGCGGGTGCAGTATAGTATGGAAAGGTTCTCCAACTTGCCGATCATTCAACTCAGTTATTAATACATGACAGTTCACTGCTTAGTGAATAGATCCCACTGGGTTCAGAGATAGTCAAAGTGGACGTTGTTCGTTTGTGCCACATACGTCTGTGACACTAATTAATGCAGCAGTAGCAGGAGTTCACTCAATGACCATTCCCCATGCGGACAGACAGTGCATTAATATGTGTCACTAGCACATGGTGCAGGGGGGATTCCTGTGCCTTTGATGGAATCTAAAAGCATATTGTCAACAAATCTGTTCTTGTCAATCAGTGCTAGTATTCATGATGTCTCCCTCGTAATGGCATCTAAATCATCAGCACTCAGTCTGGTATCACAAGAAGACATGGGGGAGATATTCCTGAAAATAAACTCAACTGTCAAGTGAACTGCAAGCACCAGGCATTAATAGCCTTAATAATTCAGCTATTAAAGGACAACTGTAGGAAAAAAATTAGTTCTTTTTAAATGAAAGATGGCATCAAGTGTAGGCATTTTATACAGACATGCTTTCATGAGATAATACAAATAAAGTACATTTTCAAGTCATCTTTACCCCATATAGTTCTACCAGGAGGCAGACATTTTGTTTAGAATCTTTGGTCAGATCTTTGTTCATCTGAACCAAGGTGAGTGAAGATCTGACCCAAGATTCTAAACAACATGTCTGCCTCCTGAGAGAACTATATGGAGTAAAGAAGGCTTAATAAGGCACTTAATTTGTATTCTTTCATTAAATAATTTGTTTATCATCTACACTTGATAGAATCTTTCAATTAAACATAAGTTAATTTTTTGCTGCAGTTGTCCTTTAACGCCTGATGTTTGCAGTTCACTTGCAGTTTGGGTTTAGTGACTAGCCCGCTATCACATTGTATCGCTGCATAATCGCACGAGTCATTTCTCTCTCTCATTTAGTGTACAAACTATATAATTTGAAGGAATTATGTTTGATGCAATATTTATCCTTATAAACCACAATGTTATATGATTTTTTTTTTTTTTAATTGGCCGCACCTCTTGTATACATGCATGACCTCAGCTAGATCTGTGCAACACTTGTCGGTTCACCCCAGTCCTCTGGTTATTGAATAGGACACAGCAACTCTAATTGATCCCACTGTTTACATGGCAGCCATCCAGCATTCAAATCTCCCTGACTTTCATTCTAAATGTGCAATGCCACAAGAAGTACGATATGAAACATGGAATAAGATACCCTAATGATTATTCATGCCTCCTCAACCATGAAATACATTTGGCACTTATTTGCCAGGCTATGTAAAAGTGCAACGTACAGATTATTCATTTTTTATTTAATATATATCACTACTTTTAATCAAAATCTATTTTGATTCAAAGTAGTGATATATATTTAAAAAAAAAAATGAATAATCTGTACGTTGCACTTTTACATAGCCTGGCAAATAAGCAGGGAAACTTGCATTTGCAGACACCTACCATCCTGAATAAACGAGCATCTTTGGATGAACACTGTCTAATGCGTAAACATGCAGTGCCGGCCTTTGGTAAATATGCCTTAGCATGTGCCTATTTATAGAGCCTCAGATAAGGACTATTAATCAGCAGGGTTTCCTGAACAATACTTAAAAGAAATTCTTAATGTCACCAACCTTAAGACACCCCCAGCTGAGTTTATTGGCATAAGAATAGCTTCAGGGGCCTAGTGAGTAAAGGAGAATTATGATGCCTATGGATAAGGCCTTCCTCTCAGTCAAACCTCATTAAGAGGTCATATTAGGATGTAGGTTTTCCCTTGTGGGCTATTGATTTTCCTTTTTCTCATGCCTTCCTTTTCCTCTGTTATCTCGCAGTGGTTCTTCTCATATCCCTGTGTGCTGTCTGATTGTTTGATCTTGGGATATTGATTATCAGACCTGCCATCTGTCACTGGTCAGATCTCATTGGTATTCCCACCAAAGCCCTAACTTCTCTATTTCACGGTTCCCTCCGGCCTAGTTGGAATCTCTGCTCATTGAAACACAGGAAGATTTAGAACACAAAGAGCCGGGAACATGGCTCTGCCCTGTACTCTAGTGGAGGGTTTCAAAATGGTTTATTTTCTTAGCCGAAAGAACAGTACACCTTGCTGATACATTTCAGGGTCCGCGATGACACATCCTTCATGCAAGTACATTGCTCCTCTTCTATCATAACTCCCTTATCCAAACTCTTCCTCTGCAGGGCCATCGTTCACATTTGGCAAAGGAAGCTGGGGGGGGGGGGGGGGGGGTATCCATTGGGAAGACTAAAAGTTTAAACTTAAACTGCACCCTGCTGGCTGACAGCAAAATCGGTAGAGCCGGCAGTTGGAATAATAAATGCATCCTGTGTGAAACGTGTTGGGTTCTATTTGTACCTGCCCACATCCTGGCATTGGTCCCCCTGTTGCATTTGGGGTGAGGTCACGCCATAGATTGAGTACGGGTACCAGGTGTCTGGAGATCGATCGTTGTATATTTGTACTATTACTCAAACACAGAAAGGAGGCAGGTGAGTAGATAAGCGTCCCACTAAAGCCCCCCCTTTCCCACCCAACACGCTGACGTAGTGATATGTGTCATTAAGACTTACCTCATTACAGCAATGCACCTTTTTAGTATTATGAAAAATGAAGGTGGTGCAATAATCTCACCACTGACATGTAATGTTTGCTTTGTGGTGCATCAGTAGGACATGTTTAAAAAAGTTTAGAATTTAAGAGAAGGATTGTCCTCGTACGTACACTGAAAATACAAACATGGCGGTAACCATGTAATAAGATACAGTGACATGCAGGGGCACAGATTTAAAGCCAGTGGAATTGGGATTTAAAGATGGTTATAGCTTTAATTCAATTATTGCTTCTACATAATAATATTAATACCCTGAGAAATCCTGAGGAGTATGTGAGCTGTCTAACATTTTCAAGAGATTCAATTTGCAAGTGCAAATCAGCAGGACAATCTGGGAACAAGAGTCACCCATTGGGAATGTGCTCCCGCTTTTATTAATAGAGAGACCCAGAGGAAATCATCAAACGTAACGTAGAGGGAATATAGACGTAACGTAGAGGAAATCAGCAAATGTAAAGTAGAGGGAATCAAGATGTAACGTAGAGGAAATCATGACATATTGTAGAGGAAATCAGTAAACGTAACGTAGAGGAAATCAAGACGTAACGTAGAGGAAATCAGCAAATGTAACGTAGAGGGAATAAAGACGTAATGTAGAGGAAATCATGACATAATGTAGAGGAAATCAGTAAACGTAACGTAGAGGGAATAAAGACGTAATGTAGAGGAAATCAGTAAATGTAACGTAGAGGGAATAAAGACGTAATGTAGAGGAAATCAGTAAACTTAACGTAGAGGAAATCAAGACGTAATGTAGAGGAAATCATGACATAACGTAGAGGAAATCAGTAAACGTAACGTAGAGGGAATAAAGACGTAACGTAGAGGAAATCAGCAAATGTAACGTAGAGGGAATCAGTAAACGTAACGTAGAGGAAATCAGCAAATGTAAAGTAGAGGAAATCATGACATAACGTAGAGGAAATCATGACATAACGTAGAGGAAATCAGTAAACGTAACGTAGAGGAAATCAAGACGTAACGTAGAGGAAATCATGACATAACGTAGAGGAAATCAGTAAACGTAACGTAGAGGAAATCAAGACGTAATGTAGAGGAAATCATGACATAACGTAGAGGAAATCAGTAAACGTAACGTAGAGGGAATAAAGACGTAACGTAGAGGAAATCATCAAACGTAACGTAGAGGGAATCAGCAAATGTAAAGTAGAGGAAATCAAGATGTAACGTAGAGGAAATCATGACATAATGTAGAGGAAATCAGTAAACGTAACGTAGAGGAAATCAAGACGTAATGTAGAGGAAATCAGTAAATGTAACGTAGAGGAAATCAAGACGTAATGTAGAGGTAATCAGCAAATGTAACGTAGAGGGAATAAAGACGGAACGTAGAGGAAATCAGCAAATGTAACGTAGAGGGAATAAAGATGTAATGTAGAGGAAATCAAGACGTAATGTAGAGGAAATCAGTAAACGTAACGTAGAGGAAATCAAGACGTAATGTAGAGGAAATCAGTAAACGTAACGTAGAGGAAATCAAGACGTAATGTAGAGGAAATCAAGACGTAATGTAGAGGAAATCAGTAAACGTAACGTAGAGGAAATCAAGACGTAATGTAGAGGAAATCATGACATAACGTAGAGGAAATCAGTAAACGTAACGTAGAGGGAATAAAGACGTAACGTAGAGGAAATCATCAAACGTAACGTAGAGGGAATAAAGACGTAATGTAGAGGGAATAAAGACGTAACGTAGAGGAAATCAGCAAATGTAAAGTAGAGGGAATCAAGATGTAACGTAGAGGAAATCATGACATAATGTAGAGGAAATCAGTAAACGTAACGTAGAGGAAATCAAGACGTAACGTAGAGGAAATCAGTAAACGTAACGTAGAGGAAATAAAGATGTAACTTCGAGGAAATCAGTAAACGTAACGTAGAGGGAATAAACACGTAACGTAGAGGGAATGAAGACGTAACGTAGAGAAAATCAGCAAATGTAAAGTAGAGGGAATCAAGAAGCAACGTACAGGGAATCAAGACATAACGTTGAGGGAATCAAGATGTAACGTGGAGGGAATTAAGACGAAACATAGAGGAAATCAGCAAATGTAACGTAGAGGAAATCAAGACATAACGTAGAAGAAATCAGTAAACGTAATGCAGAGGAAATCAAGAAGCAACGCACAGGGAATCAAGAAGCAACGCACAGGGAATCAAGAAGCAACGCACAGGGAATCAAGAAGCAACGCAAGAAGCAACGTACAGGAAATCAAGAAGCAACGCACAGGGAATCAAGAAGCAACGCACAGGGAATCAAGAAGCAACGCACAGGGAATCAAGAAGCAACGTACAGGGAATCAAGAAGCAACGCACAGGGAATCAAGAAGCAACGCACAGGGAATCAAGACATAACGTAGAGGAAATCAAGACGTAATGTAGAGGAAATAAAGATGTAATGTAGAGGGAATTAAGACGTAACATAGAGGGAATCAAGATGTAACATATCATTTACTCTTGTCTGAATACAGCATCTCAGAAAACTTTTAGTTTCCCCTTTCACACCTGTATTTTTTAAGGAATATTCCATCTTAACCGCCGACTGTTGCTCACTGATAATAGCATTTTATTCAGGTCATCTAGGCATTTGCTTGCGGTTTTGGTAACACGATGCACAGATCATGGTAAATTCTCTCCTTAAAATTACTACTTAAAGGTTTAGTTCCCTGCAATCCTATACTGTCTCTATAACTAAATACATCAGGTGGTTTATCAGACAGAACTAGAATATAATGGGCTACTGCAAAGATAGGCATCGCGGCTACTTGTATTAACTCTATTCACTGGAGCCATTTGTAAAAGTGATTAGGATTTTTTTTTTTTAGGGATTTATGTGCTGGCCTCCCCGCTCTCAGTTTCAGTTCCTCTTTACTGCTGCTCTTTTGTTCTTCTTCGACGTAACAATCACGATGAAACATTAGGTGCCTTTTTTCCATGAGATGTGTGTTTATGTTCCTCATTTCAAACAATGGGTCGATTTTACTTGGCTTTGGATAGTCCATGGAATTGCTTGCTACATCTGTCATCAATCATTTTTCTGGCATAGAAAAGACGCCATGTAACCTGACACCGACCAATGAATAGCACTTTACTCTATGGTCAGATCCAACTGTGCCTGGAATTTTTTTTTTTATAAAACATGGATTTTTTTTTTAAGAGATGTGTCATCTTACATTTATTATTATTAGAGCTTTTATAAAATATCTGTATTATAAAAGTTTTCTCATTTAAAAACACAGCTACTTTTTTTGATGTATCTTTTGACAACTGTATATTTTGCAATTTTAATTTTTTTAATTTGAATACAAAACTCTTACCTTATTCTACCACATATAACTATACCAAAAGTTGTACAATTTTTTTTTTTTAAACTATACCCAAAGTTTTGTTCACAGAGCTAAAGAATCCTTGAAAAATATCTTTTTATTGAAAAACCATCAGCATTGTTTGGTCACTTAAAAAAAGAGTAAAGTATTGTGATCACTTGATACTTATAATTGCATTATTTAACACGGAGATAAATCTTTTTTTTTTTCATCTCTTTGTTAACTCTTTATGTAGTATTACCATTCATATAAATATCCTCTTCACACCAAATGGAGGTAGGTCATAACGGATTGTCACCTATTTTTCCCACAACATTGCCAGTCATGCTATTACTTCCATAGATTTTATAGAGGTCTCAATCCAATTTTTTTTTTTTTAGCAGTCTGACGATAAAATACTTCCTAGGTGACATCCCTGTAGCCATTTAAAATATTGAGATTTTTTTTATTATTTTTGGAATTTAATAACAATATAATAACAACAATAACTTATTTATTAGTGACAATTATGCAAATTTGACTGAGAATTCAACCCACTGGAATCTGCCCAGCGGCCCTATTTAGGAGAGACGGTCCCTATTTTGCTCCCAAATCTCCTCCTCTTTTGTCCCTCTTTCCTCGGAGCTTAAAATGTTTGGTGTGTACGACTGTATCACAGAGCTCCACAGCGCCAAAACTCCCAATAAAGTTACAAAATGGGATAGGCCCTCAGTTGCCACAGCCTCGTTACTGCTCTGCCGCAGAATCGACTTCGATAAATAACCTCCAATAAGTCACATGCCCTTTGTTTATCACCCTCTGTTCCATATTTTCCATATTTATTTTCCCAAATTTTTTTATGTGAAAGGCAAGGGCTGAAAGGGTTACGGTGGCCTGCGAGATTTGCAGAGTATCCGCCAGAGCAGGTTTGAAGGCGTTCTGTTGAACCTGTAAAGTTTTGGAATTCTTGGCCGCAGTTGACGTCTTTTACTTCTTCTCATTAGTGGGCCTGCAGTGACAGTATGGACACCTCAGTGCTCTCAGACAGAGAGGAGTGACATCCTCAGGCTGCGGCTGGGCTTGTGACAGGGTCAGGATGTGGAATTTCATCTCGGTGTGTTGTGCGGTTTTTGAAGCTCTGTTCGTTATTTTTTGGGACATCTCTGGGCAGTGATTGGAAAAGATCAGTCAATGCTATTATCTTGACATTCCTTCTGGAGAGTGACAGTGTGTATCGCACTGCGGGGCTTGTCACACACTCCATCTTTCCCCTCCGTGTCTCTTTGTCCCCAGCACTCTTCATTAATACCCCTCACTGTGAGGCTTATTAGCTGCCCCTTCCTCTGCTTTCGTGTCAACTGTAACAAATCTGTGTCTGTGTTTAGTACATCTGATGTGAGGACTTCACACAGGACAGGTTAATGGCATTGCAGGGCTGGCTGTTTACTTGTCATATGTACACAGATGAAAACTGACAGACAAAAGGGATCGCTTTAATATATCCTATTAGCATAACTTCACAATAAGCAAATCCAGCATCTCTCTTGTCTGAGCATCCACTGCATCAGCCACTGTATCGTTAGAAGAATACCAACCATTTCTGGCACGGATGTGCTTCCATCAGACAACAGTTTGGTCTGCTCGAAATTTCTAGCAAGTGGGAGAAATAGTGTGCAGAAATTAAAGGGACCGTATCACCTGAACACTGTTTTTATAGTGCATGCACAGCATAAAAAAATGATTGAAAATGATCTATACATTGTATTAAGAAAATTGCAAGCAAATGCCTAAATTAGGAGAAAACTGTGTTTAAATGTGTCTGTGGAGTCTCCTGCTTATGACATCACCTGTGGCACGGTATGCAAATGAACTGCTTTTCAAAGGGAAATGTGTAATTTGCATATCAAGCCACAGGTGATGTCATAAGCAGGGGACTCCACAGATACATTGAAAGCACATTTGTCTACTAATTTAGGCATTTGTTTCTAGTTTTGGTAATACAATGTATAGATCTTTTTTTATGTTCTACATGAACAGTAAATACAATGTTTAGGTCATACAGTCCCTTTAATCTAACAAAGGATCCGAGGGAGTACGGTTCGGAGGAAATGCCCAATTCTTCTTCAGGACTCTTTGAGACTTCCAGGTTAGCATGTCACAGAGCAGGTCCTCTATTACAGCCAGTGCTGAGTCTGTGAGGCCAAAAACACTACCATCAGGAGAGTAGATCTTAATCTCCTTCCCCCCCCCCCGATAGTGGCTCTGTGTCATACATCCACCACTGACACAGAGAGGCAGTCGCGCTGTTCTTTGGAGAATGGCGCACTGTCAGTGAACCATTCCAATGACAATTTTAATGAGGCAGAAATGTTCTTTATTAATTTATAAAACCAAAATGGGTGTAAGTCCCTTCTTGATGACCCAGTCTCACTTTTCCGACGTGTATTCTACTTGGAGAAATAAGTATAAAGTTGGATTGATGTTCCATTACATAATGTAATCTAGGACCTAAGATTTAGAGGGTCTGTTTCACTAAATGGCACTGAGCCTCAACCCATTTGGAATCACATTCATTTAAGTGGAAATTAAAGCATATTACAGTGTCGCATTCTCTGGAGAAGCCGGACCGGCATCAGTAGTGTAGTGTACTATGATCACCGCCATTTTTCTTGATTAATGGATTGCATGCAGTTCCCAGATTAATAGCCCTGATAGTGTGCAGGTTACATGGCTTTCGGATTATTCTCTTAATATGTTTTTGCTGTTTGTTAACCCCTTCCAAGATCCAGCATCAAATATTCGTTTTTTTTAGTATCGTTTCTAGATAATTAGTCCATAAAAAATGCAATGGCAGAAATACATTAATTAGTTACTTTAAAAAAAAAAATAGACTTTCTACTAGTTGTCAATAGATAGCTCCTCTGCTGCTTTTGGACTATTTATAAAATAAGGCAGCTACTAAACGACTGGCTGGCTGAGAATTAAAGGAGTAATAATTCTCAGCCAGCCAGTCGTTGAGTAGCTGCCTTATTTTATAAATGCATCAGTATTATAAAAAAACGAATGTGCCACGTGAGATTAGTATAAGATTGTTGATTATTTTTTAGCAACTCCATGAACATAATTATTATTATTATTGCGTCATTATTAGCTATACCGATATTGATGTCTTGTGTGGACCATTTTAGGGTTAATTACGAAATCTCTTTAGGTTTTAAGGCTGGAATTAAAATGCATTTGAGTAAGGTCATGGAGATACAAGACTGATTCTGCATTAAAGCACACTAATTAAACATATTCCTGACCGTCAAAAAAAAAAAAAAGGCTAGCTGTGAACACCAAAAAAGAAAATACAACAAATTCTAACTATTGGTGCGAGGGGCGCTCGTAAGTTTGCATAGGAGCCCCCCCAAAAAAGGGTTAATGCACAAGAGTTTTCTTTTTGTTCTAGTAAAATAGAAGCATGAGCATACTCATTTAGAAATGTATTGAACGCCTAACAACCCCAATTCCATTATAGCATGTTACATAAAAGGGAGTTTACGCTAAATGATTACATAAAGGGAGTTGTTAGAAAGTCTGTTCACTAAATTGTCAACAAAATTGTAGCAAAAGCAAAAACAAATCATTAATCAATATATGACGAATAACTTCTCCAACACCTTTATTCCTCGAACTTGGGTACTTTGGCTTGATTTTTGCAGTTGGACAGTTAATTGACATAATAAAAAAAAATATATATATCAGAGGGTCAGACTTGTCCTGCCACTACAGGCCAAGAGAGTCATGATCCAAACCTGCCTGAACGCTAGGAATTGCCTCTTGCCGTACTAGAGAACGGAGAAGTATTTACTCCACGAAGCTCTGAATTCATTACTGGAGGAGAACGGTTTTGCCAAGAGACAGATGTTTATCAACATTATTTATGTTTCGGGGGGAAGTTTCCAATTGCGTTTAAAAGGTGCCAACCTTTAGCTGGAATGGGTTTTTACATATGAAGATTATTCTGTGTAATCTACGGCGCTGGGGAAGAAGATTGCGATGGGGCCACTAGAGGTGTATTAATAATAAGCACGTAGGTCGGTAAAATTTGAGAGAGAAGGTTTTCATCCCAACTTATATGAGTTATAGGAGCATAAAATCTAAACCCGGCTTGTGATAAGAAATTCAATAGATCAGAAATAGGATTCTGATGTGTTTATAGCTCTCTCCTACATAGAAACTGGTAAAAGGACATAAATGTATTCTCTGTGCTGTCATTCCAGATATCTGCCCAGCTCTCACAAGCATAATGTAACTAACTCATTTTCTGATGCAGAATTGGTTTCTGATCATTTTATGCAAAGCTTCATTCAGCCACCCAACAAGGCGTAGATATAATGCACTTATCATTCTACCTCCTCTTCTTTCCTATAGCCCGCCTGACATGCTCACAATTACCAAGTGCCCAGGATCTGGGCCCTGCCGAACAAAAGGAGTGAGAAGTGATACATTTGGTGGAGTGATAGATATTAGCAGTGACCTAGCATGCTAGAAAGGGAGGCGAGAAGAGCAGAGCCGCAGGAGAAAAGACAACGACGTCAAAAAAGACTGAAAGACTTGAGTTAATGCTAATCCTTAAAATACTGGCTGTGTATTTAAGACTTATGAAGGACTATGGGCAGACAGGATGATTGATTGAGTGACAAGGAGAGGTTTACGGTTAAGTTTGTTGCTAATAAATAAAGTATCGTTCTATTGTAGAAGTACGAAAAAGAGCCTGAAGCAAGGATTTGTCGTCGTCGCCCCCTTACCCCCCCCCCCCAGCACATCAAAATAGTTTCATTTTAATTTCTTTCTCCATGGTTCACTGCTAAATTGCTCAATCTTAATTATAGAGATAAAAAAAAAGGGATGGTACCGATCCAAGAGCCTCTCAGATGAGTTTTGGTTTTCGCGTGGTATTAGAGAGGAAACATATGAGCAAATCAGACGGGTCGCAGCGATTGGGGGAGTCCAGGTGAGTTACCCATGCAAGAAAAAAACAAATCTGCAATGACAGATGGTATTGCTAAGTCTCGTGAAACAAGGGGTTACGTTTAGCAATACAAGCGACCATGAAGAAGGGATATAGAAAGTAAACCCAGGTATGATAATTTCAAAAAGAAATGCTTAAAGGAAGAGAGTATATTTACAAGAAGAAAAACTACCACAACTAGAGGACATAGTCTTAAATTAAAGGGGCAAAGATTTAAAAGTAATATCAGGAAGTATTACTTTACTGAGAGGGTAGTGGATGGATGGAATAGCCTTCCAGCGGAAGTGGTAGAGGTAAACACAGTCAAGGATTTTAAGCATGCGTGGGACAGACACAAGGCTATCCTAGCTATAAGACCGGGAACTGGGGACTAATAAAAAAGTATTTATAAAATTTGGGCAGACTAGATGGACCGAATGGTTCTTATCTGCCGACAAATTCTATGTTTCTATGTTTATTGGTGATACGATTCCTTATGAAAATAGGCATAGATAACGCCAATGGTCAAGAAGGACGTCTTACGCGTTTCGTGCCCTAAGACATTTAATCATAGTCTAGGAAAACACTTAACACTTGCTCAAACAACCCTCAAATAAACTGAGATGAATAATATACATTGGTATAAGATTCCTATAGCGTGTAGTGTTAAGCCTTGATTGGAAGTTAAATATATTCAGATAGATGGATAAGGTGATGTGTGAAAAATAACATTAGTGTGAGGTTTGTTGCTGTGGAACTCTATGATACACTCACACACTGCACATTACTGTGAGCTTTATTGCTGGGGAGCTCTATGATACACTCACACACTGCACATTACTGCGAGCTTTATTGCTGGGGAGCTCTATGATACACTCACACACTGCAAATTACTGTGAGCTTTATTGCTGGGGAGCTCTATGATACACTAACACACTGCACATTACTGTGAGCTTTATTGCTGGGGAGCTCTATGATACACTCACACACTGAAAATTACTGTGAGCTTTATTGCTGGGGAGCTCTATGATACACTAACACACTGCACATTACTGTGAGCTTTATTGCTGGGGAGCTCTATGATACACTAACACACTGCACATTACTGTGAGCTTTATTGCTGGGGAGCTCTATGATACACTCACACACTGCACATTACTGTGAGCTTTATTGCTGGGGAGCTCTATGATACACTCACACACTGCACATTACTGTGAGCTTTATTGCTGGGGAGCTCTATGATACACTAACACACTGCACATTACTGAGAGTTTTGTTGCTGTGGAACACTGGGATACACTCACACACTGCACATTCCTGTGAGTTTTATTGCTGTGGAACTCTGTAATTCACTTGCACACTGTACATTACTGTGAGTTTTGTTTTCAGTGGGCAGTAGATGGACTACAGACTAAAGCCAAAATGATCAGTAAGTGCTAAGCACAGATAGACCTGCCAGTGACTACATGGTAAACATTACGCTGTCAATAACTTTTATCTTCTTCAGGTATCAAGCCACCAGTCACTCTTAACATGCAGGCAGGGCTGCCAAAGCCCATTAGTTCACTAAGCTTGCATGGGTAGTGGAACGAAAATGACTTAGTTAATGCATGACTTGCATTCTCATTCCACTGCCTGAAGTTTGACAGTGACTGATATCTGCGCTCAGCGACGGGCGGCTTTGCAAGAAGGGGCTGTGTGTTAAAATGATAAACGGCAACTAACTTTGAAATAAATTGCTCACCAGCCACCCATCTTACTCGGCCTCTAGGAATGTGCAGAGTATATTGAATTGTCAACAATCCTGCTGGTAAACTCACAGCCTGACACCTTCATTACACTAACCTAGAGGAATCCATCAATAACTGCAAGTAACCGTCAACAAGATTAACCAATGGCTAGCTCTCCTGCAATGGCATTACAAAGCCTATGGTCCTCAAACACTATTATGGACAAAGAGATTGTGATTTAATGATTACAATTAAATGACTTAAAATTTTACCAAACAGGTTGATAGTGATCATCAACTAAATATTAAGATGACCATTTCTTTGACATACTTTTTTAGTGTCATCGCAAAAGTCGCGCGACTCAGAGAATTAAAAATATTAAATCGTCTACATTTTTCTAGAGCCATGTCAACCAATCCAATGCTGGAACGATTCCAACAAACCACTTCGGAATCTTCTGATATCAACACAACGTAGAGTTGGATGAAGCGGACACAGATGGCTGCCGGAGCAGATGCAAGGGCACCAGCCTGTCCCCAAAAGATGACTTATCCCACAAAACCTAGTGCACGTCACACTAAGCATTATGGGATATACCCCTTTGGTGGTGTTTTTAATGCTAGTTGTGCATTGGAAAAATGGCTGTTTAGACAACATTAATATTCTTCCCTCTTTCTCCTTCCCCCACCTGCAGTTCATGCGCTAGAAGGAGAGGGGCACTTGCACCACGGACGCCTTTGCTAGACCTCCATCACTTTTTCACGACAGGGCAGGATCTGTAAAAAGCTTACATTATTGATTGGTAGACTGAGATCACACAAGCAATATGTTACTGGTTATTTTTTTCTGGGGTTAAAACAAACAGGCTAATAGCAATTCAGACCTAGAAATAAAGATGCAATTACGGAAAGTAAAGGATGAATGCTATAACTGTGACTGTGATCTTAGACACAGCTAGAGATGGGCGAACGTCGGAGGAAGGTTTAATGCTGTTCTATAAGTAAAGGTCAGACTCGGTTAGAAATGTAAAAAAGGATTTATTTCTTGGTTAATCTTCCTGGAATAATTGTCATACTCTCGACTTCAAAGAAAGAAAGAGGCCGTATTACGTTATACAGTGGAACTCTACCTTTCCAAATAATACTTTTTTTTTTTTTTGCCTTGCTTTATCTCTGTATACCAGACTGGTCGCTGGATCCCTTCAGACTTGGCCCCCTTCAGATCAATCCCCGTTCTTAATCCATCTTGGGAGTCCACAACATAAACAGAGTGTGTGTTTTGGAATGAATAGATTTTTACTGTTCTTCTTTTCCTATGTCATCCTATGTCATCCTATGTCACTTTGATTATTCCTGTATCACTCTGGGGGGGGGGGGGGGGGGGGAATAAGTCGGTGACAAACCATTATGAGTGGCTATCAGAATTAGACCTTGACTGCTGGGGGAAGCCTCATCCCTTTTAGATGTTTGCCATTGGATCTTTGTTGCATGGAGCCCATAAAATACACACACACACACCAAAAAAACCAAAAAATGGAAGTTTTAAACAGGAACAAAGTTAGACATTTGTTACAGCCTTTTGATTAGAATAGATAGCGGACAATGCCTTGTTCACACCAAGCAAACCAGTCCATTCATTCTGATGGACTGTAAAACCTCAGAGGGAGGCTGGCATCGGTATGATGAAAGCTACAGGAGATGTACCCAATGGGAAACTGGTCATCTGCAGATTCTGAACATCACAGAGGAAATTTTTACAAGAGAAGGGGGGGCAGCTAAAGCAAAGTATCAGGACACACACACACACACAAAAGAAGAACGTATCACTGTTACAAATTAGAACTCACCGACCATCTTTTCTTTTTTAAACTTTCCAATACCTTTCCAAGGCACAGTTTTATAAATAGCCCCCCCCCAACGCGTTTTGTGATGCAGAGAATTTGTTGAACTGATAAGAAAGGCAGCACTGGAGGATAGACGTTCCCTGTGTGTGTGTTATGTTGTGTGTTTTCTCTGCCCCTATAAATCCCTGTCACGCGGCAGATAATGCTTTCTTACCTTCAGTCAATTTAATCCATTACTGTACATGCTCTGCTTTTCCTTCCCGAATAAGCCTCATTATCAGTGTGCTGAACTCTGACACCCAGTTAATGTAGAAAACTGGAAGAAAAGAGGAAAAGAAAAAAAAAAAATCCATCCTTCGCCTCCTGTAGCGCGAGGACCAAAGATGTGCAGGAAGGAATTAAAGTTTTAATTGTCCCCCTGTCAATCAGTCTGAGGTCTAGATAATAAAAAGGCCAGTGACAGGCAAGGCCTGGGAGTTTAGATATAACTGCTCTATTATTTGTTACAGATCCATGGGTAATCTCAGGCTGTGTGTACAGAGGAATCGGCCAGTATTCCATCGACGTGTGGCGGATACAAGTCTGAATAATGCATTCTCCTGACAATGCCAACTCCGGACACACGCTTTCCCCTTTAATGGAGGATGGGTATAACAATGCTCTAGTGTTTAGAATGATGCCCTTTAATATACACTTTGCACAGGTATTCTTGGATAAACCTGAATTTTGTTACTCTTTCATTCCTCTAACGAAGGTGATTAGGAAAGTATCTACTTCCAAATACGGGGTGTCTTCTGGCACTGTTGGAGATGTCCTTATTTTTAATGACATAAAGGGAATAAACACCTAGACAACCCACGCCCACTTTTTAAAATGATTAAAGGGGAAACTAAACCTAAATCATTTTCTGTGTCGTGTATATACTGGATTTGCTCCATTAGAAGATGACCGAACGTTGGATCTAATTGAAAGAACAAAATACCTTAATATAAGACAATCCTCTGGGGAAAATAAGGCAAATTACTTTTTGTTACCCAGATATGTGTATTTGTAACATGTATCTGTAATGTTCTTTTTCTTCAAATTAAAAGTAACTGAAACAATGCCAGCGTTACTGTAATTTATTGTAATTTACTGTACAAATGGTACACTGTATAAAAAATAGGTGATGCAGTAAATCTGCTATTCACTTGTAAGCACACTTACACTCTGCCTCTCACTCATATTCACACACTCTGCCTCTCATCAATATGCACACTTAACACTCTGCCTCTCACTCATATGCACACTTACACTCTGCCTCTCACTCATATGCACACTTACACTCACTCATTTGCACATTTGCACTCTGCAACTCACTCATATTCACACACTCTGCCTCTCACCCAAATGCACACTTAACACTCTGCCTCTCACTCATATGCACACTTGCACTCACTCATATGCACAATTACACTCACTCGTATGCACACTTACACTCACTCATATGCATACATACACTGTGACCTCAGGTTGTGATTTCTTAAAAAATGTTTAAAGTGTATATGATGTTATTATTGACAATTTATAGCAATTATTTACCTTGTTGCAATAACATAATTAAAACACCATTTAAATCCACCCTGGCCTCACTTGTCTTTCCAATATTATTTATTACTATTTTATATACATACATTTAGACTGATATGCAGTGCTGGGTCATGATTTATTTTTGGGGTAAAGGCAGAGATCATTTAAATTATTTTTTGTAGGTACAACATTAGTTTCAATCTCTGCAGAATAAATCCTCCATGTTTTTATATTAGAGAATTATTTATACCGTAAAAAGCATAGGCTTCTTTATACTTGTCAGCTGTACACACCTCTGCTCCTGTATTAGTATTCAGGACGAGGAAGTCTAATGCCCTCTGCATTACAGTAAAGCAGCTCAGTCAATCAGAGGCTGCGATGAGGGGCAGTGGGGCATCAAACAGCCACCTTCTTCAATTATAGGAATGAGCGCATGAGCCTGTCTAGTTTTCGCCATCGTGGATATGAAGTTTGAGCTAATGGACATGTGCATTATCATGCACGCAGATCTGAAGGAATCGGCTCCCTGTCCATTTATTTTCTGAGCCGATAAATAGATCAAGTTTGTAGAAAATGGGTAATAACTTTACGTATTGAGATGAAAGAGAGAGAGAGAGAGAGAGAGAGAGAGAGAGAGAGAGAGAGAGAGAGAGAGAGAGAGAGATTTTACAGGCCTGAGCTTTGTATTGTAAGTTTTTTCATGGTACCATAGAACAAAATTCAATTTTTTTTTTACAGGGCACAGAAATAGGAACTTAGGTCTCAAAAGAGTAAACCAAAAAGAGAAAAGGAAAAAAAAACAAGATCGAGAAAGGGTTGTTGTCTTGCCAAGAAGCTTCCCTTCCCTTTGTCCCAATTCCGTACTAAGTGGGGGACTGAGGTCCACCCTGGGTGCCAGCCAGTTGAGGATGCCCATGTAAATCCCTACCCCCCATAGACACAAAGCAGGTGAGTTAATAATAGTTCCAGTGTACTTGTCAGGGAGGGGAAGTTGCACCCCTGACCAAGTCACGTGCAAGGAAGTGGAGAGGAGGCCATACGACTGCCTCCTAGGCAAGGCACTCCATTGGAGCCATGTTTACAATGCTGTGATGACACATTACTTAACTAAGATCTTTCCCTCTTGGTAATGAAATCAAGATTCTGTCTGTCCAAGAGAACGAAGGGGACACTTAAAGGACAACTGTAGCAAAAAATGAACAAATGATTATTTGAAAGATTGCATTAAGTGTAGGTAGTTTGCATAGAAATGCTTTAATGAAAGAATATAAATAATGTACCTTTTTAAGCCCACTTTGCTCTGCTTAGCTCTAACAGGTGGCAGACATGTTTAGAATCTTGTCTCAGATCGGTCAGATCTTCCTTCATCTGAACCAAGGTGAATGAAGAACTGTCCCAAGATTCTAAACAACATGTCCGCTCCCTATTAGAGCTACACAGAGCAAAGAGGGCTCAATAAGGTACATTATTTATATACTTTCATTAAAACAATTCTATTTAATATTTATACACTCCATGCAATTGCTACAGTTGTCCTTTAAGAACACAAAATCCGCTAAGAAGCAGCTTGTCCTTAAAAAAAACGGTGCAAATTTCTTTCCCAAAATTAAAATGTCATCTAAAAAAAAAGATTATTTTGAAAGTCTAGTAACCTTTTGATAAATGTCGTCATTCCAATATAAAGTCCAGAAGGCTTCGCTGACTGCGTATTACTTACAACTGACGGGGGCCTTGTCCTGTCCACAGTGAAATATCCACAAGCGTCCATACGGAGAGGAAAGAGCAGTGTCTGCGCTCGGTGAATGAATAAGTGTTTGTGTCACATCGTAAATCTGAGGCCGCAATTAATGGATCCGACCGGTCACGTGGCGGTCTCCTTGCCGGTGTGTTTTCTGCTCATTGATATGTGAATTCTTGAAGAAAGACCAGTGTTGGCAGAGCGAGCTTCACAGCTTGAATGAAGGTTAATCTTTTGAGTGCCAGTGGGTCGTAAACAAGTTATAGTGTGGACCATAAAAAGGTTTGGTCTGAAATGGGGTGGTGTAATTACACATGGAAAAGAACAATGCTGGATTGTAGAACTGAAAGATAAATTCTACCACCAGGATATGTTAAGATCCCATAATAAAAAACACCAGGGAAATGTGTCCACTTTGGCCATTTTATTGGATAATTAGATAAACACTAGAGTTACCCAATCAGCATATACATATAATAAACATAGTAAATATATAACACTGCTGCTGCTTACAAAGATCACTTTGGTGTTTTTTCTTCCTGTTGGATTGAATCTTTAACATTGTTTATTATTACAGTGCTACTAAAAATTTCACTTGTGTTTCTACTAGAGAAGCGCGTTGAAAAGCTGAGTGTCACTATTATGAGGACAAAGGTACATGCCCGTTTATCCTCTGCCAGAAGCCATGATGCTTTGGCTGAAGGCATCAGGGCTTTAGCTGTCAGCAACAGTCTCTAGTGCAGTGTCAGACCTCCGTTTTCCCATTCCCCCAACAGATAGAGACAGGCAGCCCCGGTGGGCCCCTATCAGATATGCAGGGTGTGTGTCAGCTGACAGTGTCCGCGTGCACCAGCATCTAGATGTAAAGATACACGTTCGGTTGACTTGAGAAGCCAGGGGACAGTGGGTTTTTTTTAATACTTGCTCTCTCAAACATGTTTGCTTGTCCATTAGGTATATTAGTGGCTTATATGTTATGGATCAGCATAATTATAGACGGCAGTGACAATGGATCACAGTTTTATACATATCATAATAATATGTGATATTTTTATAGTCATTTTCTCTGTGAGGCTCAAAAAGCATATTACAAACACACATATACGGACAATTAAACAGAGAGTTTCTGAATGCCTGACAAAAGAAGTGGGTCATGTGACAATGGAGCGGAGGTAAAGAGTTCTAGAATGTGGGAGCTAACCCAATGCCTGGGATCCTGATTTTGTGTGTATTCGGGGCTCTGGCAAGTGCATTGATCATAGGGAGCAAGGTGGAATGTTGGGTGACCGATGCTTTTTCAGGTATTGAGGACCCTGGTTGTTTAAGGGTTGGAAGATCAGTAAGCTATTTCTCCCGTGACTACCATTTCCTTTAAATGGCCCATGTTCTTCGCCATTTCCATCCTGAGTGACTCATGGTGGAAAAAGTAAAAATGGGCACCGCATATAAAAAAAAATAAAAAAAAACCCAACAGCTACAGGTAGGAGTAAATGGATGGCCTGATATCAATTCTTCCCTTGGTGTTCCAATAACAGATGAGGTTTCCACTAAAACAAGCCCCTAGAAAGTTAATAAAAAGTCAACTCAAGTACTCCGACGACTCTGCAGGACAATGTTTCCCTGGCGTCAGGGATGAGCAGCACATTATTAGGACAGGAGTCGGGAGTGACATGGAGATGCTCATATAAGACGAAACTGTCTGTGACTCGCGACGTCTCAATGTAACGTTATCTGAATAGCTCAGTGACAATGAAATGCACAGCAATGTGACACAATGTGACATTCAGCTCTACAACGACGTGAAAGGGAGCTGTACTGTGACAATCAATGCCAAGTCACTGGAGCTGGGCTCTCTTTACATTTACAACCAGAGCTTCAAACTCTGCTCAAAAAGGGAGGGGTATACAAATGTTACCTTATTAATGGTAATACCTACATCTCTTTCACACTGACTGAGTATGTAAGATACACAGCCAATAACGTTTTCCCTTTGCTATTTCTCTCAAGCAATAATTATGCCAAAAAAGCATGCATTTACAATAATAATAAAAGGTACGTCATCATTTATATTAAAGGGACACCCCCAACAAAAAATGGGGTTTATTTTTGTTATTTTGTATTGTTGATTTCAGATATGTCTATTGTTTTTGTAATGTGACTGTGTTTAATAAAATATGTAACTAAACAAGTGTGACTGGGCCTCGCCATTTTGTGAAACATAGTGTTTTTGGGTTCCACCCCACAGTGACTTTACAGCACTATTATCTCACTGTGGGACTGGGGACACAGAATGCAGCCTATACATCTGAATTCTGACCAGAGACCTGCATTAAATGGGAGGGTAATGTAACTATTACATCACAAGGGGTGGAGTTATGATCCTGTTTGATCAGGTCAATCTCCTCTCTTTGTGTTGGAAGGCAGGTAAAAAAAAATGTGGCTGGAAGATTTTGGACGATGTTGCATCATGAGAAATATTCACAAAATGGAACCAGGACATAAACACCCAGTGCTGTATTTACTGCGAGGCATCCTAGGCGGATGCCTAGAGGCGGCAAATTTTGGGGGGCGGCAGCGCCCCCCAGCACTGAAAAAATAAAAAATTAAAATAAAAAAAAAAAAAATCAGGCCCTTTAAAAAAAAAAAAAAGACCGCGCTTGCAGGCAGAGACGGAGGTGAGAGGGGATTGGAAGATCCCCCCTCACCATTGCTCTGCCTGCCAGGGCTGCACGGGGAGCCGAACAGGCAGCACAGAGAAACCTGACGTCATACGCGCGCCCGGTCACGTGACCTGCCGGCACAATCGCCGGGAAGCCGAACAGGCAGCATGGAGGGACCATGCTGCCTGCCTGCCAGGGAAAGGTAAGTGCTGATGGGAGACTGTGTGTGTGTGTGTGTGTGACTGAGTGTGATGGGAGTCAGAGTGTGTGTGATGGGAGACAGTGTGTGTGACTGAGTGTGATGGGAGTCAGTGTGTGTGTGATGGGAGACAGTGTGTGTGACTGAGTGTGATGGGAGTCAGAGTGTGTGTGATGGGAGACAGTGTGTGTGACTGAGTGTGATGGGAGTCAGAGTGTGTGTGATGGGAGACAGTGTGTGTGACTGAGTGTGATGGGAGTCAGAGTGTGTGATGGGAGACAGTGTGTGTGACTGAGTGTGATGGGAGTCAGAGTGTGTGTGATGGGAGACAGTGTGTGTGACTGAGTGTGATGGGAGTCAGAGTGTGTGACTGAGTGTGATGGGAGTCAGAGTGTGTGTGATGGGAGACAGTGTGTGTGACTGAGTGTGATGGGAGTCAGAGTGTGTGTGATGGGAGACAGTGTGTGTGACTGAGTGTGATGGGAGTCAGAGTGTGTGTGATGTGAGTCGGAGTGTGTGACTGAGTGTGATGGGAGTAGGAGTGTGTGACTGAGTGTGATGGGAGTGTGTGTGTGATGGGAGTATGAGCTTGATGTGAGTCTGAATGATGGGGCATGTCTTAGGTGTGTAACGTGGGTGTGCAGCTTGGGTAGGGGGGTGCCTGGATTTTGTCTGCCTAGGGCAGCACAAAATCAAGATACACCACTGTAAACACCTAGTTTTATTTTTCCTTTTATATGCAATTAATTCAATCATATAGAAAAAACAATGGCATATGATTTATCTATGTGTTTGTTTTAAATCTAGTTACATCTTATGTAAGCGATAGAGTTCCTTTAACTTGGTCATGCAACCAAGTGTAGTGTGGATAATAGGTGGCACTTGTGGCATCCAGGCATGAACAAATCATGGATGGTGTTAACACATATAGTGGGAAAAAAAACTTTTTTCTATATACATTGGCAGTTAATGTACAGGTTACTTTAATTCTGCTTCCTGGTCGGTTTGCACTCAGCTCTTGCTCCCCGGAGAGGGAGAGCTGATGCAGACAGGTGCAGACACTCACAGTAAATGCTTGCATCTGTCATGATCTGACAAGTGTATCCTACATGACAATTGTAGCCGCGACTAGCAGGCTGTATCTTACCATAAATCAAACCCCATGGCTCTGATGCAGTGGGTAGAAAAGTCATTTTATTTAATACAACGGTCATTGCCTCCAAACCACCAAACATAAATATATCATATGATATTTATCACATTAAAATTGGCAACGATAATGCCACAGTAAACATAGGTAAACATAATGTAACATAATTAACATAATATAATGAACATAATTAAACATTCCGTGAACCAGCTCGTTACCAGGAATCTGCTGGGCCAATCCATCTGCTTAGACCCCCTTTTAATCTAAGAGCCCCCATCTTGGCTCACAACCTCTCACCAAGCCATAATTAGGCTACCACCACCTAATCATTTTAAAGCCATAGACCACTACCGGGAGCAAGCTATCACCAAAACCCTTCTAGATGACCCCATACTCCACCCAACAAAAATATGGCCTTAGTCCCCATTCCTGTAGGCCCAGGATAAAAAAAAAACCCACCCCAGGTCTGATAAATGAACCCCATCCTTAGCAAAGAGGCGCACCCTTCAAGAGGCTGATACCTCACCCCACCTTTCAGTTTTCTTGTAAAAATGGCAATTAGTCAATTAACCTTACACTTACTCGACGCCCCGTGCATACCTCCAATGAGCACTGGGTACCATCTCTAACCACACCAACTGTTCCCCATTTGCCATCTCCAAAATATGCATCACATCTCTCTGCATCTCCTGTACCAATTCCTGCTATGGTACCATGTCCTTCCCACTGGTGTATAGCACCGCTTCTGACCGAAATTCCCCAAATCACTTCACCTGTATTTGTACCTCAGTAAAGCCCAGCTGCAAGTCACTCAGCCTAAATGCTGCTCTCTATTTGGATCAATAGATGAATAGATATTACTGTAAAATGGCATGTAACTTAAAAAGTACTAGAGCCATCTGAGCTTCTATAAAAAAAAAAACCCCATAAGTGGACAAAAATGAAGGAGCTCCTTAAATAGTGATAGAAGGCAATCTAAATCCGGACACAGGAAGAACAAACACATATTCTTAATACTGTTTGTTTAAAAGGTGTTTTATTCACTTTAACATAGATTGAAATGATTGTGATTGAACACTAAGCAGTATCAGCATGGATCCGGAGGAGCAAGAGGGACAAAGGGAAATGATCAAGTGAGAGTAGTTTGGAGGATTAGGTGAAATGTTGTTGTGTGTAAAGTTACAGCTCCTAAATTATTAGTGCTGGTGAATAACTTCTTCTGCTGTTTTTATAGAGCTCTCTAAAGAGACTTTTATTTAGACTGCTAAATATATATGGTTTCTTCCATTTGTTGCCTCCTGGGCTTATAAAGAGATTCAGATAAAAGCACACAGGGCGTTATGAACACAGCAGCACGTACGCAACTCCGTGTAACCGAGTGCTACTGTACAGTGAATGAAAACAGATCAGACGTGTAACACGTGCACCAGATTGATCTCCGGATTGCATGGATAATCTTCATTTAATATGTGTGGGATGAACAAATCCTGTTACAAAACAATGCAATGACAGGTACAACTCTCTGCACTGCACGTACATGAAGGAGAACCCAGTCACCCGTTAAAGATGCCTGCGCTGCCTTTACTGCTTGAATAAAATACAGGGAACAGCCGTGACAAATGAAATGGTGAATGGAGGATTATTTCACAGAGAGCTCACTGTGCCATTACAGGTCATACCAAGCTGGAACAATGCATTATTACATTGGGTAAGGCCAGAATGCTCCATTGGGAAAGATCTGTTGGTATGTGTATATCTTTAAGTATCATTGGACTACAACTTACATGAGCACGATCGGGGTCTGCACGGGGATCCTCGTTTTCAATGGGGATCAATAGAGGGAACCTATTTAAGGTCTCCTCTGTTGACTCCCTTTGAAAACAAATGTCTGCATTTAGAAGCACAAGGGGGTAAATGTTTAGTTTCCCTTTAATTACACTCTGCAGGAACATGGAAAGGAGGCCTCTCCCAAGGAAAAATGACCGAACTTTGTTAGAGCTTTTTAATTATAGACACAAGGCACAGGCCGTTTGCAAAGTACTAAATATATATAAGTCTAAACTATGGAAACACACAGCTCGGAACAGGCTCGTCCTTTTCCATAGGAACTGTGTATTTTATTACATTCTCATTCATTGGATCATTATGCAATCAGAAGACAAAGAAGATGAGAATGAAATGTTTGCCTCTTTATATTACATTTTTACCACGGCTCATTGGTACGCTGCAGACATTTTCCTGGTGGAACAGGAGCAGCAGAGATGATGTCTGAATTCTAAAGACCTCGGCCTCGGAAAGGTATCTTCAGCCAAAGTGGCTTTCAGCTCAAATTGGTCACGGTTGGCTGAAATGACTGTGATAGCAGATAAGTAGAGGTGCTTAGCACGTATCAATCACAGGCACATGAAATCGCTGAAAGCCGTCTCTTGACCTTTTATGATGTTGGCAGGTTGGTAATCAGATCATAGACTCGGAATAGGTCAGCCCAAGGTGTTGACAAGTCAACTTTTACCGTTCAGTGTTGTGTCCCGGGTACTGCTGGGAACTATTAATAAACGCTCTAACGCTTGCTTATATCCCACACCCAGGACACAATGCAGTTAAGATATTTGCAAACAAACACTGAAAATGGCTGCCCATGCGACTGTTAGACCATGACTTTAGTGGTCATCATATTCACCCCATTAAAGCTGGGACATATGTAAATTATATACATTAAAACATAGGGGGGGTTTGTATATGTAAACCCCAGCAAATGAAAGAATCTAGAAGATTGGGTTGAGAGGGGGAGCAAGACCACCATTTATGTATAATGGTGATTGCGCCTTTTATTTCCAATTGATATTTGTTGGTAGTTTGGTAGCCACTATCTTCATGTGTGCCCTTTTTATAAAACCCATAGCATCTAGTCCGCACATATTTCTACCCGCTGTAGAATCCTCATGTTATATTTGGCCCTTGGGGTTATATTATGGTCAGTATGGTCATGTGCACCCTGTATTAACCTCTACCACGTCTGCTGTGTGTCGTCCTGGAGTATTGCTCAATGAGGACGCTGATATATGACTTTCCCTGGAGTTTTGTGTGGGGCTCAGAGGGACAAGTTCCTTGGTCTACATGTTCGCTCAATACATGATGGAATCATTTTGCATTGCAGATTGGAGTGCCAACTTTGTTTGTGTGACTTTTCCTGCTTGACAAGCATTCAAGGTTGGAGCACCCGTACCTGCAGCTATCTATCAAGTTACCTTGCCAGCGGGGTGAGCCCGGCAGTGACCTCTTGCAGGTATTTTTTGTGTTTTCTACGGTATGCATGTCCTGAAAACGTGCAAGGAATAAGAAAATCAGGTTTTTAATCTTGGATTTTTGGGGGTTTATTTGTTCCGAGGCACCACCCCCCCCCCCCCCCCCCCGTACTCTGTAATAAGTCCAGTGTCAGTGTATGAATAGAATGCATTGAGCGTATGCTATATAAGTGCAGATACTCCCTGAGCTGGGGAAGGCTGTGGATTGCCGGAAGCACCTGTGATGTAGCGCAGGTCAAGTGTTCAGCGCACTTAATGCTAATTTGGAGTTACAGGTGGTCGTTCTGAACCCCATTCACCTGAGTTATAGGCTTCTGCCTCTTGCTGCTCATATTAAGGGTAATAATGTAGCTTTCTGCCTTGCGGATACCACTTAGCTGCAGTTTGTTGGGAACGATTAGGTGACGAAGTGAGAGGAATATCAATGAGCTGAGTCTCCAGACCGATGGAAAAGTTAACCCAGTGCCTGCTGGAGACATTCCAAGCACAGGCTTTGTATACGTGTCGCACACCTCCATGAGGAACAAAGCATTGCAGTCTGTGTACACAATGAATGAAACAATGGATCATCACAAAGTGAGTGAATCAAGGTCGGCACATAGAGAGTGTTAAAGAAACGCTGTCAGCCTAAACATGGCCAATACTGTGAATGGAGAGAATAAAAGAAAATGAAAAATGATCTGTACATTGTGTGAGCAGAACTGCAAACAAATGCCTCAATCAGGAGATTTTTTATTTTTTTTTAAACATGTCTGTGGAGTCTCCTGTTTATGACATCACTTTATGGCTTGATATGCAAATTATACATTTACCATTGTAAATTAGGTCATTTGCATACCGTGCCACAGCTGATAAGCAGCAGACACAGTGGGTGCATATCCACAGTTTGAAGCTGTACGTACAGAATATTGGATGTATATTTAGAATACTGTGTATACATATTGACAGTTTGTGTTAGGGGTTGCGTAGCTGGTTTGTGTGTTAGCATGGTGTACACAACGTGTGTAATGTGTGTCTGTGGTGTGGTGTTTGCATTTTGTGTTTTAGTGTAGATTGAGCACTTTGTGTCGATGGTGTATACGCAGTGTGTTATTAATATATATCTGTAAGGTAGTGTAGATTTATATACACTAGTAGTGTGTATGCAGTGCATATACATTGTGTGTCTGTAGTGTGTATCTTTAGTGTGCATGCACTGTTAGCAGTATGCATTGTGTGTGAGTAGAGTGAATTGTGTATGTTTAGTGTGTTGCTATCTCAGTTTGCTGACAGCAGGGGGGACTTGGTGCAGCTTGGCCCTTTGAGTAAACAGAATGAATTGAACGCCTGAGAGACTCTTCTTTGTCTACGATTCTCCTCTTCTCTTCGTCTTATTCTGTATGTGGTGGTAACGGTTCATCCTGCCTCTCAGTCATGGCAAGTAGGAAGTAATGACTCTTAGCGGCACTGTATAAGCATTGGCAGACTATGCCAGTCACGGTGGGTTAGTCGTTAGAATATTTGTTAATCAGGACAGTTGGGTATCTGTTGTGCTGTAGCATCAGTAATCTGTTAAAGGGACATTGCAAGCTCACAATAAATACATTGATTAGGGCGTATCAAAGTGTTCTCTGATATATTTGAATTTTAGATTAAATGTTTGCAAAGTACAAATATGATTTGTTTAATTTATAGCACTAGAAGTTTACGCCACCTTACCCAAAGAGAAAAAAAGCACCTACTTACATTGACTTTAAACTGTGACTAAAAAAAGAAAAATCAACAGATATGTTTATACATATTGCCAAGAGTAGAGGAAAGAAAAGGGGTTTTAAAGTTTTTCTTTGTGCTATAAAATGACTCCCAACTTTCCTCCTTGAAGCAGGATTGTTCCATTTTTGGTCACTCACCCCGCAGTCCCGGATTTCCGCTCTAAGTCCCTATTCATTTGGACACCCGAGAGATTTGCAAATGTGCAGAAAGATTAACTACTTACAATTCCTGGCAATGCAACCACACGTGGCATCAGTTGCCACATGTACAGCATCGAGACCACTCCCACTGCAATCCTGCAAGGGGCAGATTCTGGAGGCAGGCATAAAACTATGGCTAATCTCTCAAACAGGCTTCTGGTGCTCCAAACAATGAAACTCTTTAAAATGAGTTATCTTCATAACGAATGACACAATAAGTCTTGTATCAAACAAATCCGACATCCTGACCATCTATAACATAACTTCTTTCTTAACTTGCAGTTTGAAGCTGTAACTTCGCCCAGTGTTAATGAATATATACGTTTACAAGGTAAGGGATCCTGTAATGTCTTTTATGCAGCATTAATGTCATGTAGGGTTTCCGAGTCACAAGGCTTTATTATCATTTAAAATGTCTTCCTCATTGTGTTCAGCCCTCGGGGTTCCAGAAGAGATCACCCGGGCCATAGTCTAGGTATTATGCCCAAGAATTTTCTGCATGTGCTATAATGATCCACTGACCTTTTTTTTTTCATTGCAGGATGACATTGGACAAGTGTCAAGAATGATTTACAATATCAGCAGGATTCCGTTCTCCAGCAAAACGTGCCATGTATCCAGCAGTTAAGAGACGTATTTTGAAGTGTTAAGATTGTGTTACAAATGTCACGCAATGTCAGAACAATAGAAGGCTTTGGAAGAATGGGGCAGGTGGACATTGACTAATGTGCTCTTGCAGATGGCAGAAGAAATGGGGAGAGTCTAGTGAAGTAGGACTAATTGTCCAAAAGCAACAAAGGATTAATATGCAAAGTTACACCGGAAAACAAAAGTGCACTTATTGCAAGTGGACAGTGTAAAATACACAGAGGTCAGTGTTGTTTTAAAGCACTTGATATTTTTGTATCAATTACAAACACCAGAGGTCAATTGGTAAACTATAGAAAAGCAATCAGTTTGTTAATGGAAACCAGAGATGTTGGCCATGTTTATAAGTCTTAATCCAGCATAATTATGGATAACAGCTTGAAGCGTATTGAGCAAGAGAGTCTGGGATGATTTCATATTGAGGTTCACAATGGGGACCGTGTGGCCTTCTTGTTTGTAGATAATTTGGACAGAAATAAGGTTCTTCTTTAGATTCAACAATTGTGGACGGATTCTATAGAAGCGATGGAGAAAACTCTTTACCTCATGTCCACCATGGTAGGACTTCCCATGAGGAACACTTGGCCACTCCCTGGAGGATCTTTTACGGAGGCCGGGACTTGACAAATCGACATCTAGCAGATGAACACTAGTTGAACATCACCTGTTTTATTATCAGAGCAGGTTTAACTGTCACATACACTAAGCAACTGCCTGGAGCTTCATTTTTATAGAAATACTGGAAAAGACAAACTGCTGAACCTAAATTTAAATCTACCTCTACCTGTCTATACTCACCCCTCCCCTCCTACAACGGCTATATTATTACATTTATTTTGGCAGTGGACATGTTCTGAATCACACATAGAAGGGCCCCAGGATGATCCACGATGGGATTAATATCCCTTAAATTTACATTTATTATATTTATTTTTTAATCACAAACTAGATTATTATTTTGTTTATCCTATGATATATTATTTACATTTGTCCAGTGTTGATCGACTACCAGGATGTACTATTGCTATATTCAAATGTATCTAAATAACATTTGTTAAAAGCAAAATGAAATCAATGACAGGCAGGAAAAACAAAAACAAATTAATAAATAAAAATAAAAAAATCAGTTGTATTTACATAAAAAGAGCAGAAAATTAATATTCTGTACATTTACAAATTCATGAGTCTCTCCAACACGCATTGAGAACTAGAATGATCCAAGAAGTCTCTGTGGACAAGAAACGCAAACTAATTAAAATGTAGCCCCAGAAAAAAATATCCTTTGCTTAATTAAAGGAAACTTCAGGCCATGATTTCTTATCTGCCAAACATCAGTCTGGGACTGGGGAGAAATCGGAGAGAGTGTAAAAAGTGGCAGGTAGCCTGGCCGTTCATTCCCTTTCCCCAAACTCTTGCTTTGTCCAAATACCTTCGGTAACTCTTTGTATACTAAGAGCAGCCTTATCACCCCCCCCCCCCCCCCCCCATTAATCCATTTCTGAAGGCTCTGGGACTAAAGTGGCTTTAATAAAACATGATCAAAGAGGAGGGCGGATGGTTTTCAACACCAGTTCTTCGGTGTCACTAACAGGATATATAATATGGATAATCCCAGATTGAGTTTAACTGTGTCAATCAGCTTAGCTGGGAAAGTGATTGATTTAGCTGAGATCCTACATGCACAGCCCCCCGACCTGTAAGCATCACTTGGGGGCCAACGCCATCTATGCAAAAAAAAAAAAAAGTTAAATGTCTATATATTGTCTGCCTGCACTACTTGGGTTGTTGAATATTTAACCACGTGACCAGTATGCTCTTTTGTTAAAAAGTACTTTGTTGCTCCTGATACTACCACGTAAGACCTTGGTTCAGCATCATGGCTGCTGCACTGATCCGGTTCCTTGGCTTTGATTTCACTCTGATGTCATCAATGCCCAGATGAAGATGTGATGTCATCCTGCAAGTGCCACCAATCAGACCTACCATCCAGGTATTACATACACCACTGGAATTAAAGAAGTCATTGACGTATGCCATTATGTCTGCCATGTATGCCATTATGTCTGCCATGTATGCCATTATGTCTGCCATGTATGCCATTATGTCTGCCACATATGCCATTATGTCTCCCATGTATGCCAGTAGGTCTGCCACATATGCCATTATGAAGTTTATGTTGTTTTCCCCGTTCAGTGTTCATTATGTGTACATTTTTCTTTACTTCCTTTTGCTCCTTAGTTTTCCTGAGCCCTTTATTGCGATCTTTATAGGCTCTTTTTGCCCACTGTTATGTATACAGTCCAAGCATATTGAAGGGCTTGTCTGGTTTCTTTCTAAATCCAACGATAGATAGATATCCACAAATACACAGCCAATTAACGAGAGCAGCAAACTCAAAAAAGGAGTGTGAATTTTTGGTTCATTATCCAGAGGCCAGGCCTCCGTTACACAAATGTGGATGCTCTGGTCGCTAAGAATCTATTGATCATTTAGTTAGGAGAGAAATGTAAAGACAAAAAAGAACTCTAATGCCTTGGAACATATAAAACAATCTAAACAGACCCAGATTGTTAAAAAAAAAAGAGAGAATAGAAATGTATACGCTGACATCTAAAATCTTGGCCTATATTTAAAGATCCCATTTTTAATATTTTAGTTTAGTCCGAGAGCCAAAGTAGTATAGTCCGAGAGATGTAGAAATGCCCTTTCTTTCACTAGAAGAAGAAGAAAAAATATCTTAATAGAAACAAAATGCTGGTAAAATGCGTGGGGTGTTTACAAAGTTCCGTTCCAGACTTTAAATCTTGGAACAAAGATTCTACATTCTCTGAATACTCTATGAACTATAGATAATGTATTTGAGGGTTTCAGATGCCAGGTATGTATCATATTATTCATTTCACGAGGTAATGCCATAAAACATATAAGGGTCGAATCAATTAGCCCATTTTTTTTACTCCGAAATGGTTTCGCTGAAGTCTGCATATATTCGGATCACACCGGTGACATGAAAAAAAAAAAAAAATTTGAGTTACTCAGCTAGCTCCGAAGTGCATCGGAATATGTCCACAAATCATAGCCGACTCCACACGATACCTTCCGACAGCCAAATGGTAGCCTCGGACCTCCTCTTAGACTTCTGTGGTGGGGACTTTGATTTATTTTGGGTATGTTATGGGACAGAGTTGCTGGATTTCAGAGATTTCTGAATCAATGTTAACTTGCCTGACCCAAATCCTTTTTTAGGGCAGGTCGGTCTATATTGGGTAGAAAATAAGGCTGTTATCACAGCCTTTCGTGTTACTTTATCGGGTAGACCCTATAGTTTTTTCACCCAGTAGAAGAGCAAAGATACCCACAAAAAACACGTGCCACATGGTCTAGATCAATGTTTTCCAGCAGGGGTGACTCTTAGTTGGATGTAGCCCCACTCAAAGGGTTAATTTTTTTAAAAAGTGTTTTTTTTTCTTTCGTTTTTTTACATAAAAGCTGTCCTGCTGTGTTTTATTCTATCTGATTCCATCACAAGGAATGGAATATGTCGATTCCTGAATGCCAGGGTATGTGTGCAGCTCAATAAGATTTCACATAGAAGGCTGATCTGAATCAGGGTGACAGGAGGCAGAGTCGGGGAGAATGGCACCATATTGTCATGGTAGACAGGGCACTGATACAATTTGACAAGCAGTATAACCTCATTACAGTTCTCACAGCTGCATCGGCTCAGGGAATAGGGGCGTTTGTGCTGTGCTGGCACACAGAGAAAAAATTCAAGCCAAGTGAAACTGGGTCATTTAGAAAAGAAAAAAAAAAAAAAAGCTAAGAAAGCACCTTTAATGAAAGACCTTGTCTGGCTTCATCTGCTAAACAGCATTATTAACCAACTAACACACATGGAAACTTTCTGATCCTGCAAAATATTAACCCTTTAACCTTTACCAACATCTGGACCATCTGAAACATTGTTATTGTAGCATAATATCCATTATGCTGGACAAACTGCATAAACAACAGTGCACTGCAATTGTTATTTTTTTAATCCTGATGAGCCGTTTTTTAATACAATTAAATAATTTACAAGAAACCTGCATTTCCTGTAATGTTTTTCAGGGCGCAGGGCGGGCATATTGCATCATTTCCCACTTTTGCATAGCGGAATGCTGAGAGCAGTCAGCTCATCCCAGGGAATAGGCTGTGAAGAGTAATGCTGTTTACAGTTGGCGTTTAAAGAGGTAATAATGTCAGAAAGGGGGATGGGGCGGGCCCATTTACTGGTGGGGGCAGGACTGACGGCAAAACTGAGCAGAACCAGGTGAGGAATGGGCATTGCCTGACACCACACACCTCTTTCCTCAGAATCGGGCATACTATACACAAAAAACACTGACTTTTTGTGAATTATAAAATCAAATGCACCAACCCCGACTATAATAATCTGCTCACTGAAGTGGTCCCCTATCTAACTGTTGCAAATCTGCCCCTGATATGACAAAAAAAAAAAAAAAAACACACATTCCCGAGCTGCTCACGACTGCAAGTCTGTAAAAAAAAAAAGATGCAGAAAGCAATATTTATCTCTAAAGACATTTCGCTTGTGGGTCTTCAATTATCCACTGGGCAGGCCGCGCTGCGGATAGCACTCCAGTGATGAGTTTCCATGATGAATTTAACGCCAGATGTCTAGGGTGGCTCCCTTGGGAAGGGTTCATAAACATTAGGTCAGCTATGTTGATTAAAAAAAAAAAGAAAAAGTAATGTGCGCTGATGAATGGCCGGAGAAACATTAGGTGCTCTATTTTTCAAGGATAAGAGACACATTTGAGACATTGTTAAGATGGTGGGGGGGGGGGGGGGGGAAACACAGGTCAGGAGGGGTCGATACAAATTACTTTGGGAAAAAAGACCCCCACCGACATGATGGGATGCACAGAGCCATAGAAAAGCTGGTAGCCTGGAACTCACTCCTTACTCTTTAACTTAGACATCAGTGTGTTCATTAGAACCAGACAAGCCCCCCCAGATACATATCGCCCGGTCTTTATGGCGCCCCCCAAAAGACAATACACATTTTGAAGGTTTGAATTTTCTGACAAAACACCCGTGTATATGTTGATTGTTCTGTCTCGAAGACAGAGACAGTGGAGAAAAGATGTAATAGAATAATGCATGTAACTGGAAGGTGGTAATTAATCCACGTCTCCATGTGTACAAAGAAATTCTTCTTCAGGTGTTACCGACAGAAATGGGCTTGTTACTGGAATAAAAAGAAACAAACAAACAGAACAAGACAACAACAACTACAAAAATCCACTCTTACATTGTGCTAGGAGAAGGAACTAATTATATTTTCGGTTTTCCAAGAGGGGCTGGAAAGAAAGGGTCTGTGTACGCTACACGGGAGATGCCCCATTTTAATGAGTGATCAATACCGGTACTTTGTGTAACATACCAACAGCTTTTAAGGAAAGGGTTAAAAAAAAAAAAAAGACATTGACTGACTGTGCATTTCTACCCGAAAAGCATATACATTTTCAGAGAACCTTAACCAGGATGTACCAACCACCTGTAAGGTGCACAAGACATAAAGTGAGCTCTGTGTCGTAGGGATGTTGGAAGTGTGTGTTTTGGCCTGGCATGTATACATTTCTCTATGGGCTGCGTGTCTGAAAGGTGTTACCTACAAACCTCTGGAAGGAAGTGGCTGAAAAATCTGGATTAAGGAAACTTGGAATGGTACACAATGTCTACCAAATGTTTCATGTCCGGGGAGTGGGAGGCGAAGGGGAGGGGGAGAGTCTTTTTAACATTAACCCTTTCAGTGGCAGACAGGGCCAACTGAATGTAAGGGAATACAGGAAAAAATATGGGGGAAATCAGCAATGGACTAAGGTGCAGACAGTGCTGGCCAAGGAGCCAACCAAAATAAGCCTCTTCTCCCTGCTGTAAATAGAATTTAAACTTTAAAGGGGCTTCATCATCTAAACATTGTTTATACATTGAATACAGAGAATACAAAATGATGAAACGTGATCAGTACATTGTATTAGAAGTATTGCAATCAAATGCATCAGTTAACTATATGAGTCCAATATTTTTGACATATTTGCAAATCAAGCTATAGGTGATGTCATAAGCAGGGGACGCCACAGACACATTTAAAACACATTTTTCTCCTAATTTAGGCATTGGCTTGCAGTTTTACTAATACAATGTATAGATCATTTTCATGCTCTACATTCACAGTTTAAACAATGTTTAGGTGATACAGTCCCTTCAACACATTTCTCAAACCCGTACCGTAGCTTACTTTGCACCACCAGTCCCACACATTTAGAGACCATAATATGACCTGCTGGCTTTATCCGCTGAAAGAGCCGATGTTATAATGATGGCACAGACTTTCAATGTGGGAAACTGTTATAATGGGGGGGGGGGGGGGGGGGGGGGGAGAGAAAGAAAAATCAACCATTTATTTCTACAACGCCCTTGAAATCGGAGCATGTACCTTTTTTTTCCCTTAAAGAATTGATTAGCCAGCGCAGAAAAAAAGTAATTACGCTATGGATAATACACATTAAATGCTTGCAAATGCTATTTCAAATTCTGACCCTTATCCCGTTTAATGTTTATTATCTATGATGAATAATCCACCCATTCATCTGCACTCGTTTCTCATCTCTTCTCAGGCTGGCAAAAGAAGGGCATATTATAAATAGGAGAGGGGGGGGGGGGGGGGGGACGCATTTGAAAATGAAATTACAGACAGCCATAAAGCATCCAGGGCTTCCTGCGGAGCTCAGACTCTGTGCAAGGATGTACATCTCACTGTTTAATATATGGATGGCTTGGTAACACACAGCTGCTTTAAAGACATTTCTGCCAGGCAAATTTAATTTCTGCAGGCATACAAGATATATCTTTATCGCTTGGTTCTTGTATGTCGGGAAAAGATATTGCGTTTTTAAAGGGGCATAACTAGTGTTATTTGAGTTTTTATATAGATGGCTATCAGAACAGAAGGAATATTTCACTCCCTAATCTCACTAGAGAAAGGGGGGGGATTATAGTCAGGGGAGGACAGCCATCTTTTGGACCAGTGGGCAAGATCATTTTCAAAAACAGCCAATGGTAGAGCTGGGATAGGAAGGATTCTTCATAAGTGGCTCTAAGTGGCTCTACCACTGTTAATTAATTTTCTGGGGACTTGCACAAGGTCCCCAGAATATCAAAATCAATAATAATCATCCTGACCCCGACCTTAATAAATAATACTCCCCCCCCCCCCCCCCCATCCCCTATCTTTGGGCTTTCCCATGGCTCCCGGACTACATAAATAATTAATAAAGTAATACAAATTAAATTAACCCTACAACTTCCTACCTCTACCTTGACCAGGTAAGGGGGGGGGGGGGGACGACAATGCCAGACTCGGATGTGTCTAGGGTTGCCACCTGGCGGGTATTTTACCGGCAGGCTGGTAAACAATTGGCATCAGGCCAATGTTAAGTCTATGGAGACAGTACCAAGTACCTGAAGAAAAGGTGGCAACCCTAGATGTGTCCTAGGCAGGGATTTAATAGTAATCAACTCATTCCGACCCTTGGATTTGCATTAAATGAACCTGTAAAAAAAACAAAAAAAAACCTTTAAGTGGCAGGGTTTTTTTTGTTTTGTTCTTTATAGAGGAGTTCCCCGCAAATGTGTTAGAGTCCCAGGGGCCATTTTGGAAGACCCCGAATCCTGGTTTAGACGGAGGCGCATTTTTTTTCTGCAGCTCAGGGAGCTTGGACATCAAAGTCCAACTTGCCTCCTAATTCAAACTTCCTTATGTTTTCAATACCATTTTTATAGCTTTTCACTGAAGGGAGTTCGAGATGGGAGAGCGATTTGGCGAGGGGGGGAGAGGGGGGCGACTTTCTGTTAATGAATAGCGTGAGGAGGTCACCTTGGGAGGTCAACTTTTAAAGTCAAACTCAATCTCCCAATTCAACCTCCTTGCGCTATTCTTACTTTTATAGCACACGGTACTTTTCTACTTGAATTGGCTGGGGCTAATTAACCGAAATAAAGCCAAGAATACGGGAAAGATTAATTACACTGAAGGGAGATCAAGAGAAAAAGAACAAATACAGGCAGCTTTCAAAGCTAAGCGCTTCTGTGTATTCTACCATGCTATCCAATGATGAATACAGTTGCAGACAGAAATGTGGGCAATTGCACAGATTCCTAACATTCTCAATGAAAATTATTAATAAATCTAAAACAACAAAACAAAAACATCTGCGGGGAACTAAGGAGGGAGCCATGAAAATCAGGCATTAATAGCTGAGCTGGAAAACCTATTTCCAACTTGTGTATCTTTCTGCCTAATTTTTGCCATTCCCCTGACAGATCACCATAGTGCAATTTACCCTCAAAATCACCTGAATATTGTAACTGACAGAATCCATAGATCACATTGCAAATAGGAGACACAGGGCCTGGTGCAGGGTAGCCGCACTCCACTGTAGGCATGAGGCCCAAGGTTTGTGCGACCACATTCCAGGGCCCTGAGGTAGCAGCTACTGTATCCAGTAAAGGAAAGACAGAAACTGGAGATACCCTGGAGCAGGAATGAAACATAAAACCACTGAGACAGACAGGCCAAGCAGAGCAATAACAAATAAAGGACAGAACAGAAACAGGAATAACATAATACAGAGTACAGAGCGAAAGAAAAATATGAAGCCAAAGCAGAACTGAAACAGATAAGAACCCTGGGAAATTATGCAAATTAATTGTACAGGACATGTATGGGCGAGGGGGAGGCAAGAGATGACTGACGGGGGCTGGGGGGAGGGGCTTCAGGGGGGAGTTGATAAAAGCCCTGGAGCCTCTCTCCCCAGCAGCCATTTTAATCTGTAAACGCACCTGGTAGCAATTTTCCCACCCTCCCTCCCTATGTTTATGTGTTTTTTATGTATTAACTTTCTTTGTCGCAGCAGGCGGGGGTTGGCTGTCCTTGCCAGTAGGGGATATGTTTTGGAAAATGAAGTTGGAGTTATTATAAGGAGAATGGTGCTCGGGTCCTCCCCTAACCTTAAAAGCAACATGGAAGTTGTTTGTATTGGACGTGCCCACTGAGCTAAGTGAGTCGGCTAGTGGTAAGCATTGTGGGAGAGATGGGCCAGGTGGAGTTATGGCATCTCAAGGGACGAGGAGGGGAGGCGAGCTTCTGGATTCTGGATTTGGTTGGCCATATGTAAATATATGGGTGGAAGTTTAAAATGGTTTTACTGGCAAGGGCTTAGTCAATTTGTCAGGCTGTATTCTGTTTTATACATATAAGTATTAAAGGATGGTGGTGGTTTATACAGCCTGATATGTGTTATATAAAGAAGTGCTGTGGCCTTGTTGTACCATCACAAGTCTCGTGTCCATTTATTGGGGGGAACATGGGCTGGTATGGTTATGGGTGACTGTGGGGTTATGGTATGTCTCAGGAATCGGGCATCTATCCCCTCTGCATACATACATGAGCAGGGCAAACTGAGACAAGAAATACAGGGCAGAAGACTAAAAAAAAAGACATGAATACAGGTTCAGAGATAGAGAGGACACAGACAAAAAGCGCGGTTAAAGAATTAAGGAGACATACATAACCACAGACGCAAACACAGGACAAGCCTAGAACTCTAAGATGATTAATGGTGAGGGTTTCATTACACCAAATGGCCATGAGATGATAAGCTTGCCACCTATGTCAGGTATCTCACAACAGAAAATTCGTAGCATTAATAACTGAACTAAACAAGAAAACAGATATCAAAACAAGAACACACCCGTAGCATAGCAGACTGGGGAATTAAAGAAACACAACAAATCGGTACATTTATATAGAAGCAAAGTAAAAGCAGAGAGAAAAAACATGAATGGATCAGAGCCAGAGAATAAATAAACAATGAAGCATGGGAAAAGGCAGCCCTCTGATAGGGTGGACATGGAAACCCTCTAATAGGGCTCAGGACAGGGAAGCCCTCTGATAGGGCTTAAGAGAGGGTATTCCTCTGATAGTGTTCAGGACAGGGCAGTCCCCCGTAGATTGGTCTCAAGACACAGCAGCCCTCTAATAGAGCACAGGACAAGGAAGGGACAGGAACAGATATAAAGCATAACCAAAAAAAGGAAACAGGAAAAACTGACTACAGCCTTGGTGAGCATGCACACAGGTTGATATGTGACATACATTGTTTAACAAAATGATTTACATGTGTTGTATTTTAAGTGTGTCTGTGGTGTCTGTTGTTTATGAACTTGCCTTCTGGCTTACTATGCTAATAACTCATGCTCATATGTTTTCGACTGGACTATGCCTTTATTTCCAACCCAGTTTATCTTAACTTAATAGCACTGAAGAGTAACTAATACTCAGTGGAACAGAATGCACTTTCAATTGTTTTCATCTAAATTTGACATTTATGATAATTGAGGGTTAAACGCACGTTACAGTTCGGGTCATCGCAGAAACCCAGCTGACATTTCTAAACCTCAATTATCCCAGAAACATATTTTTTCACTGCTAGTTACTGAGCCACATATATTTCTTTCTGCAGCTCACTTAAGCAATTCCTCAGCATCCACAGCAGTAACTGCACTGGGGATATAGGTTTAATGCTCAGGAAACAGAGCTTAGACTCAAGATTTTGACCTGAGACATTAGAGGTTTGATGCCATAAAGAGCATACAATGTCATCTTCCAGATATATCCATTATCCTCTTAGACTAAAAGCCGCAATAGATTTATATCAGTACCATAATCTAAATCTCGGGTGCCATTATTTATGGATTATGTTACAGAGTTTAATGTGATCTCTAATATTGCTATATTTGAATAATTTATTAAATGCACCCTTTTTATGGAGGCAGGAATTCATTTTTTTTTATATTTTGTTTTATAGGGAGAAGGCAGACTGATCACAGATCTGAAAAATCTTCAGCATAATGAACAGCAGAAGATTTACACAAAAATATACATAAACACAATTGGGGGTTATGTATCAAATCTCACACACTTCAAAGTGTCGGAAGAAGAGCAGAATGGCGCAATTGCCGTTTGTTATTTATAACGACGATGGCGTCTTTTTAGAACTCCCGACATTTTGCAGTGCGGGAAAGAAGAACCAACTTAGTCCGCCGAAGGTTCTCCGACACTAATCAGACGCTTTTAAGTGCCTGTTTTTTTTTATACATGGGTTGTGATGGCGTGGGCAGCATGTCTGCCGCACGCAGCGCAGTCTCCCAATTTGTTGCCAGTCTGCTTTATTCACAGAGGCACATGCTGATTGCGCCAATATTTGGTGTTATCTGCACCTGCGCCATTTTCATACCTTGCCCCCAATTTATTTAATGTTTGTAAATTGCACACTTAAAAGGATGAATATGTTCAAGGTACACCTTTTTAAGGAAATGTTCCTTATACAGAAAGCTAACATGTTTCGTCCACTTTCTGGGGCTTCCCCACAGGTGTACATAATCTTGATTAAACAGATGACCTATAATGCATAGCAAAAAACATAGAATCAATAAAACTTGCATGTAAAAATTGAGGATACAGAGGGATAATGAATTAAGGCAAAACATAGCACTGTGTATAGGTATTTAAAATGGTAAAAATGCAAATAAATGTACCATAAAATAAATAAATTAAACCATATTGTAAAATTCTCCTTATACGGTATGATTTATTTTTTAATAACAGTCTTTCTGACTGAAGTGCTCTATTAGGAATAAATATTGGTGTTTCAGAACTCAAATCAACTGTCGGCTTAAATCTATTTGTTAAACTTCTTGAAAGGATGTAACTAGACTGAAATTTACCAAAGCTGATAGATGACAGCTACGGTGTAGGAGACAAAGGCAGAGGGCTAGTCAAAGCATATAGACCACATCAAAGGCTGAGTCCTACAACTCCTTAGATAAGATAAAAGATATACATTGAGTTTAGAAGTAGCTGGCTTTTGGCAAATGTTTCTTACAGCTGATTTTATATTGTTTGATGTCTGATTTCGATATAGATCTATAAATTCTGTTTGTTGTCTCTATGGCTTCTGAATAGAAATATCACAATGTACGTGAAAGAACAGATTTGATAAAAGTTTTACTACACTTTCGATAGTATAAATTTGGGCTACTCAGAGACCACCAAAATAATCTTGAATTGGCACTAGAACCGGCCAATGAGGCCAATTTTCGTGCCGACTTTTCGGAAGCCATAGTCTTTTCGGAGTTTGGCTGTCGAAATGTTAGTCTTGGTTCTCCCCATAGATTTCTATGAGGGGAGGGGGCGTCAGTTTATTTCGGTACCAATTGAGGAGGACCTTGGCTATTGCACAAATAGCCAAAGTCTCCCATAAATGTCAATGGGAGGACTATTGGGAGAAAAAAAACAGAAGTCCTATTGAAATGGACCGAAATGAAATAAATACAGAATCTGTTAAAATAAATATAAAAAAAAAAAAAAACACACAATACATTAATTAAACATAACAATGAACATAAAATATTTTTTATTGAAATTGAAAAATGCTTATATTAATGTGAAGATACTATTATAATACATAACATTAATATGTTTACTTCAATTCCTCTACACTTAAGTTCTCCACCTAAAATCTGGAGGATTGCCCAAAAATCTGCAATTTCCTCCGATTTCGGGGGCAAAATTTGGAGGGAGGGTTGGTGCTTTAGGAATATGCAAAATCCATAGGAATGTGGTTGAAAGCCAGCCGTAAATCGTCGGAAATGACTGATTTTGTGATGAAATCGGCCATATTGGGTAGCTGAACTGAATTTCTCCGCAATTCGGCTTTATGCCCAATTAGGCCCCGTCTTTGGGCCAGATGAGGGCATAATGAGCATTGTACATACTTAAATAGTTCTCTCAATACATAAAGAAATCTGCAATGTACTTTGATTCTTTATGTGTCCGCCAACAATTTATTTTTGTTACCCAGTGGCGTCAACTTGTATTTAAAAGTGGGGCAAATTTTAAGAAATGTGTTTGAGGGACGCATTATTTCTGTATAGCTAACAAATGATGAAATATAGCTGTGATCTACGCAAAACGTTTCCGTTTTAGGTATAATCATAACAGAAGCACAATATTAGAAAGCCAATGGCAGAGATCTCTATGAGTTTCTCCATCCTCAACAGTTGTATTGTACTAAACATGCGGCATCAAAAATGTGCCACAAACTGGGCCTTAGTCGTACTCTCTCGGTTCATAATATTTGCTGCATCTGATTCCTAACTCAATAAATGACTGCACCAAATCAAAATTATAGGAACAGTGACACCCACCTCTGTGGATATTCAAAAGAGGCCTTAATGTAAGCTCAAGGAAAACCTTGGGCATACCACTCAAGAGGCAGGGCTAGGGTTGCCACCCTTTCTTCAGAAAAATACCGGCCTTGGTACTGTGTCCGTAGACTTAACATTGGCCTGAAGACATTTTTTTACCGGCCTGCCGGTAAAATACCGGCCAGGTGGCAACCCTAGGCAGGGCACATGTGCAATTGCGTTCCATCACATGCTCACTCATGCAGTATTGGCCCCTTTTGTCATCTCTTGGATCCCCAAAAAAGCTGGACAAGATCTAAGTATGGAGGAACAAGATCCTTCAGATCTAGAACAGATAGGAAGCATGAGAAGTAACCATGTATGTTTACAAGTTATAGCTACCCCAGGGAATATTGAGTTACCTCCAAAATGTTCCTCTCTAACACAGGATTTAGCCTATAAACTATATATATAAAATTATTTCTTTTAACCCTGATCTGCTTAAAAAGCTCTGAACTTTAATATTCACTGCCTAGGATGTCTACAGAGCATATATTGATTGGTTATTTTTGCAAGTGGTAACAGTGAGATTTGACATATATATATGATATATTTGCCATATAAAAAGACATATAAGCTGTGACTTCTCTTCCACTGTGCAGATTAGTACATCTGAGTTTGGTACTCACTAAAATATTCATATCTCTATGGTGTGGTTTCTTTTTTGTAAGCCACCCAACAAATTCTGAGATGTTATCAGACAGACAGAGGATTCTTTTGAACATTTCAACCATTGCAGCATCTCCTTCTACACATGCCTCTAGCCAATTCTGACAGCTCTTAAGATAACTGTAAAAAAAACACACACACACAAGTCTCCCAGGGAATAAAAAAAAATATCAGAATAAAACCTTTTAAAATCTCCAAAGTGTGAAATAGTCTGAATTTCTTGTAAAACTCCTCAGAAAAAAAAAAAGTTTCAAATCCTAGATCGTGATTTATTCATTAAACCGGGGAGTGTGGCAAATATATTGAAACTTCAAAGGGGTAGGCGCAGCCTAAGCTCGTGCAGAGGATTGAGGGCAAGAAAGAAACACAAATAAATTATTCTGCTTTCTCCGAGGGCGGGTGGAAAATATACAGCTACTGCAGGAGGAGAAGAAGGGAAAAAAACCTGAAATAAGGCTGGGAGCAAAGTACAAGTCACACAACTGTACTTTATTATCACAGCTATGATTTATTGATGTAGGATGTACATATTATATGGGGTGTAGTGGACCTGTGTCATAGCCACTTCAAATAAAACTATGAGCCCAGGATGATAGAATAGAACAAGGAAAAAACATGTTAGCACAGTTTAATTTCTTTAGTCCTGATTTATGTAGTGTCCAAAGGGCATTATTATGGATGAACATATATTCAAGGTCAGTGAACAGCAGTGATGGAAAATGGCTTTGTAAGATGCAGTGTCAGACCTTCTGCATGGTACCAACTTAGGTGTTTTGGAATCTTTACATAATTATTACAGGCATTTTCCCCTCACCTATCCAATGTTACCCACCCTGCTTGTGCTTGCTCTTCATCCCTTCCTTTATCTTGCAATAATAAGTAGAAACTTTGTGTAAAGTGGCAAATGGCTGATACGGTCATTGCATTAATTGGGTCTTCCCTAACTGGGCTTGAAAAAGATTGGTACACTTCAGGAGTCAGCAGGGTCAATTCAGGAGTATTGGGACACTTCAGGAGTCAGCAGGGCCAATTCAGGAGTATTGGGACACTTCGGGAGTCAGCAGGGTCAATTCAGGAGTATTGGGACACTTCGGGAGTCAGCAGGGCCAATTCAGGAGTATTGGGACACTTCGGGAGTCAGCAGGGCCAATTCAGGAGTATTGGGACACTTCGGGAGTCAGCAGGGCCAATTCAGGAGTATTGGGACACTTCGGGAGTCAGCAGGGCCAATTCAGGAGTATTGGGACACTTCGGGAGTCAGCAGGGCCAATTCAGGAGTATTGGGACACTTCGGGAGTCAGCAGGGCCAATTCAGGAGTATTGGGACACTTCAGGAGTCAGCAGGGCCAATTCAGGAGTATTGGGACACTTCAGGAGTCAGCAGGGCCAATTCAGGAGTATTGGGACACTTCAGGAGTCAGCAGGGCCAATTCAGGAGTATTGTGACACTTCAGGAGTCAGCAGGGCCAATTCAGGAGTATTGTGATACTTCAGGAGTCAGCAGGGCCAATTCAGGAGTATTGGGACACTTCAGGAGTCAGCAGGGCCAATTCAGGAGTATTGGGACACTTCAGGAGTCAGCAGGGCCAATTCAGGAGTATTGGGACACTTCAGGAGTCAGCAGAGCCAATTCAGGAGTTGGTCAAAATATTTTTAGGAGCAAAGTAACTTGAACGTCCGTAGAGGTCTCTGTAAAGCAACAAAAAAAATGAGGAGCCACGGCCCTCTGGCTCCTGGGATTTGTCACTCCCTATACATGGGGATTATAGACACATAGAGATCTCTGAATGCCACCCATACCGTAGGTTTGCTAACACTTGTTTTCGGTCTTTTCAAGGATATTGTCTATCCTATAAATTTAGGCAAGTAAACCTGGCTCCTTTTCCAAATAGAACTAATAGCAATTCCATCTTTAAACACAGCTTGGAAGGCCCCTAAAACCTTGGGACAAAGATTCTGCACATTTACAACCGGTATATTGGCGAACCAAGGACTAAGTCTTGGTGGGGAAAAAATATTTTGCCTTTTAAATATGCTTTTGTTCATTTCGTAAGATGCAGAACTGTAATTTTAGTAGATCTATTCACAGCAAGACAATAATTTATTAAAATGTTAAATCTGACCCTACATTGACAGCAGCACTAAGCCCCCTTCAACTCCGATATTTAATTTGTGACCACACTGGTGGAGCAGGATAGTTGTCTACTTTGGTCTCCGCAAGATCCCACCGACTTTTGGGACCTAAGGTCCAGATTTCCTGCTCCCCCCACCTAGACTGCCCTTTTGAACTCACTCCCCACCCATAAAAGTAACACGATAGGCTAGGACGGCAGTTACTTCAATAGCAGGGCCTAACTCTGCTTTCCCGCTGTATAAAAATGCTACCAAGAGTTATTACTCTTTCACTTGAAGCTAGAGCGAATCGCGTGGGTAGTTTGCACCAGAATAAATACACCATTTTTTTTAGTGTTATTTCAGTATAGCAAACTGCAGAGTAATTGAAATGGATTGTAGATGCTCGTTTTATCCCCAATCACCTAGTTTAGTCGTTCGTGGGTAGTAAATAGCCATGCAGGAAAGCTTTTATACCTATAAGCACTGCAGGGTCTGCACAACACGAAAGGCAAGCAATGGCGTTAATTTGCAGAGTTCATTCACAGTTCACCAGCTCTACTTTACAAGTACAGTGAGTTAAAAAATAAAATATTCAGCAACTAGGAAAACTTCCCCAGAGCTGTTCATCTCACTAATGCAAAGGAAATGGCAGGATTCGGTTGTTTGCTGCTATCGTGAACGACAAGGCCGGGTCCCTTCTGGAGTTGTGATTGGCACCCGATTTAACATTATGTTTAACCCCATAAGCTCATGTTTTTTTTTTTTTTTTTTAAAATGCACCAGATACAGAATGTATTAAATCAAGGAAACGAAACACCACATGGCTGGCGTTTGGACAGTCACCTTCTTTGGACGCTTTAAACTTGGAATTCCAGCGGCGACCACAAGGGGCTTTTGAGCAAACAAGTGGTCTCACGGTTTCAGACATGTTTTAACCTCTTCATGTCAAAGGCGCTAGGTGCCTTTGACATGCTTCATCGCCAAAGTCAGAGCCGACCGGCTTTGTCATGTGAGGCATAGGATCACTGGTTATCACTGTGATAGAAAATTATCACAATCTCAATGATGCTTCGGTTTCCGAATGGACCGAGTAGCCGGATTTTGGACATTTCTGAAATTCTTCCAACTTGCCTATAGTATCGGTCTATATTAAGTAGACCATACAGAAAAATAAATGAGATGATCAAAATAATTGTATTTAAAGAATGCCCTTCTAAAACAATATATAATATATGTGGGTACATAAAATAAGAAAGAGGAAAATTACAGATAAACACAAACACCGCAGAAGTGTGAAAAAACAGCCTCTGCCTTGAAGGGTAAGACACGGACAAACAGTCTGGTCACCAAAGGGTTAAGAGGTACACCTAGCACATAGAATTGGCTCTGTTTTTGCAACATTGATACACATATTGACTTTGCATATGTAACTGTATTCAGTAATGGAACATAAGCCAACATAGCTGGGTTGGGATCTTGTGAATCTGAGACTGGGATTAAACATCTGCTGTGCAGTCTGGCAATTTACCCACCGAGGGGGAAGATTATGTTGCTGCTGTGAGACAGTAGCAATACGTGACTGTGGAGAGAATCATAGAGCGGGCATGTCATTCAGCTGTGCTGTTTGTGCTTTCATACAGCAGCTGATCTCTGCGGCACTCGAGGAAGTGAGGCGGTTTGCTCCCGTGAGGAGGACCACCCTCACCTTCATCAGGCTCCTCACTGTCCTGTATTTAGTGATCTCGTTCATTGCCGTCCACCCTGCTCTGTTGTATTGCAGACCATTGTGTAACATTCTGGTTTCTTAGTAACTAATGTAAGTGGCAGCACAGAGAAATGTCCGGTGAACCTGACGAACAGACAAGGCAATAATCAAACGTAAAAGCAAAGTTTGTGTAGCCTCAGGGGTCAGCAACTTGAATTCTCCAACTGAGCAAAAGCACAACCCCCCCCCCCCCCCCCCCCCAAGGGTTAAAGTGACCATCAAGAGCTGGAATCAGTTTTGACATTTACTTGCTACCTCCCAAGTGTCACCATTCTGATAGGACAGTCCTTCTTTTTGACCAGATGTACTTCTACGCCAACGTTCTAAAAGGGGTCCAGTTACCATGGGAACCAATGGAATGTTCCTGCTGATTACATCACTTTTAGGACCTTGCCCCAGAAGGTTTTTTTTTTTATAGAGATCATCCCTAGTAAGCTCATATGTAACTGGAGCTCTTTGCATCATCTCGGCTGCAAATGTATGCACAGCTGGCTGGCTCTCACTGACTAACGATTGGCTGGCTTACAGCAGGTTGTTGCGCCCCACGCATTTCACATCCTGATCTGCTAGGAGAAGTTGGGCAGGATATGACACACAAGTCATTATTATGGGGCTCTAGTGGTATAGAAAGCATTTCCAAAATCTAACTGTGCTCGTACAGTCAAAATTCTACACCTATCCACCGCCCTCAGAAGTTGACACCTCTCTTTGATCACACAACTAAAGCATCTGAAAGAGAATACGCTCATGTGATCTCACTTTTATTATGTCTCTTCTCCAAACTGCTGACCCCGTGTGGTTGGGTAGTTTTCAACCAAGGGACTGAAAATCTTGCCTTATTCATATGTTTATTTTGCTGGATCGTCACTGGACGTCCTGTACAAACGCATTTCTAGTTTCCAGTCCGTGTTTCAGTTGGACTTTGCCAAAGAAACACAAAGGATCTTTTCAGGAATCAGCTGTTGCCGACACTGCAGCCAAGGAAGAGACAACTTCGGAGTGTAACCCATCGCTTGCAAGATAGAAATAGATCTGTCATTCACAGGCGTCCGGTCCCCTTTGCACAGTAAATAAAAAAATATATATTTTTGACCTCCTAGTGAGCAGGGTACACTATGCGCACTCCTTATTATTTATGAAGCACCATCATATGCCACAGCACTGTACAATGGGAAAGAGACCCATACAAAAAGCTGGTGCCATAATCATAATCCTGCTAGTCACCCCAGTTAGCAGTGTTCATTTTGGCAGCAAATTTTGATTTTGTTTAAGTCAAATTGTCTTTTGACTAAAATGCCATTTTGGTTTAGTCGTATTTTAGTCAAATGAATTAGTGTTAGTCGACTAAATCTCCAGCAATGAGGGAGGGAACAGGTCTGAGGAGGCTGTTACAAAGTGTTAAGTTAACTTGCTAGGGAGATGGGAGGGAACAGGTCTGAGAAGGCTGTTACACGGTTTTAAGTTAACTTGCTAGGGAGATGGGAGGGAACAGGTCTGAGAAGGCTGTTACATAGTGTTAAGTTAACTTGCTAGGGAGATGGGAGGGAACAGGTCTGAGATGGATGTTACATAGTGTTAAGTTAACTTGCTAGGGAGATGGGAGGGAACAGGTCTGAGACGACAGTTACACAGTGTTAAGTTAACTTGCTGGGGAGATGGGAGGGAACAGATCTGAGATGGATGTTACATAGTGTTAAGTTAACTTGCTAGGGAGATGGGAGGGAACAGGTCTGAGAAGGCTGTTATACAGTGTTAAGTTAACTTGCTAGGGAGATGGGAGGGAACAGGTCTGTGAAGGCTGTTACATAGTGTTAAGTTAACTTGCTAGGGAGATGGGAGGGAACAGGTGTGAGAAGGCTGTTACATAGTGTTAAGTTAACTTGCTAGGGAGATGGGAGGGAACAGGTCTGAGAAGGCTGTTACACAGTATTAAGTTAACTTGCTAGGGAGATGGGAGGGAACAGGTCTGAGAAGGCTGTTACATAGTGTTAAGTTAACTTGCTAGGGAGATGGGAGGGAACAGGTCTGAGAAGGCTGTTACATAGTGTTAAGTTAACTTGCTAGGGAGATGGGAGGGAACAGGTCTGAGAAGGCTGTTACATAGTGTTAAGTTAACTTGCTGGGGAGATGGAAGGGGACAGGTCTGAGAAGGCTGTTACATAGTGTTAAGTTAACTTGCTAGTTAGATGGGAGGGACAACACTCACTGGACAGTACCAGGTGAATCAGTTGGAGGAGTATCCTGTTCCTCCTTGTTTTGCATGGAGTTGTGCCAGGTGGCAGACAGGCACAGGGAGCCTGCATCGAGTCAGGGGACTGGGCTTTGGCAGAGATGCATGGGAACCAGGAGTCCAAATAGGTAAATGCAGCAGTCCCTCGATTACATTTTAGTCAGTTGCCAAAAGTTGCAATGGATTTTAGTCATAGTTTTTGTCCTATTGACTTAATTTTGATTTAGTTATTGTTAAGTTTTAGTCTCTGAAAAGCTGCAGTTAATGAAAACTATGACAAAAATGTTTACTTGACAAAATTAACACTGCCAGGTTGGAATAAATGATTATCTTTGCGATAAATGTGCAGATTTATTACAGAGCAGACTCTATAAGGGGGATCGTAGGTTATAGTGATACACGTATAATAACCATGACTGACAGGTAAAGACAAATATGTGGAACCATTAAGAAGTATTGCTACATTACACATACTACAGATCAAAACCTTTTTACCTATTAGCAAGGAACAAAACTGTAAGCTCTTGGGACCAGTGATCACGTCTCTTTGTTGTTTTTTTCCTACTCCTTATATCGGGTGAATTATTTATTTCCGGCGCTTACAAAAAAAAAATGGTTAGAATTGCAAAGTATGGCCGTTGGGCACTAATTTAAAAGGAAAATTAAAAATACATCATCTTCCAAACTAAGATCCAGGACTGTTCAGGAGAGTATTCCCAGGCTGCATAGCCTCATTGGAAAAACTGTGTTAGAGATAGGAATATTCACTAATACACGCTGGCCATTGGTAATAATATATAGTCTGATCAAACACTCTACAGCTGCAATGTTATATCTGCACAGCAGCATCAGGACAGATCTTTAAACTGTCATCAATGTAATAGGAATATAAGCAGTTATTTACAGGCAGGATATTTGCTGCTATTGCCGAGTCTATAGAATATTCAAATATATACCTCTCCGCGTTCAACAGGATCACTTTCATCTGTATACAGACACACTATCTGTGCCCACCCAGGAACCCTAGAGTTAGAAAGAGCCCTGCATACTGATTGAGCTACCCTCTGTGAAGACATCAGTAATGAATGTGCCAGTGTCAAGTGATATTTGCGTGATATTCAAAGCATAGAGGGTTATGTTTGCTAGTATTGGGGATTCATATTTATTTAGCGCTTGTTGATTCAAGGAGAAATCTGATTGTAGCCCCCAGACAAGGTCGGGGAGGGGCAATCATGACAGGGTGCTGAGGGGATATGTTCGGCCTATAGTGGGAGTTAGTGGGAGGAGTTGGGAGTGTATAAAAGCTAGGAACAGGAAGTGTGGGGGCCATTTTAGGAAAAGTTTTTTCCCCTATCTGTTGTCCCACCCACCCTCCCTAATTTTTTATGGTTAATGAGCCTTTATTTATTTATTTATTTATTTACATGTCACAGCGTTGGTGGAAGCTTGCAGGGTATCCAGGAGGGTTAATGGAAGAATGGATAGGGGAGAGTCAATCGGGACTCTGGTGGGAGGTTCGAGGGGAAAGTGGTACCTCGAACCTCAGGTATTGGGGGCATTGGTATATGCCCAGAACATGGACTTATTCGGCAGCTGCCTGGATACTCATGCAAGCTTGGTCGGTTTTCTGTATATGGAATGTTTATGTTTAGTCATTGTATAATACGGATATATATGTGGAATGTATATATATATGATTGTAATGCAATGACTATTTAAATAAAGTGCTGTGGCCGTTGTTTTACCCCACAGTCTGGTTTCAAGTTTTAGTTATTTCTAGGCAAATACATATCCCCAATGACAGAAGCTACCATTGTCATGTTATTTTCCCCACTTCACCTTTTATTCGAGCAGTTCGTCCGAACAGAGGATTATTGGAAAGCATTTCACAGAATTTAACAGCTATAAATTGAATAGGCCTGCGAGCGAACACTGGGACTGAAACATGCTACTTGGTGTTTATATTTGGGCAAGGTGGGACATGTTTGCAGCTCTAACCCCCGGCATGACAGGCACAGTCTTCAGGCTTCTCTGCAAAATATCGGAGATCTGTCCACTAAACAAAAAGCTGTGGAGTACTTGAAGAGGGAATTGCAAAAATCAGGCATTGACAGCCGAGCTGGACAGATAGGCATTTTTTTTCTGGCTCGGCTATTAATGCCTTGTGAATTTGACAAGGACATTGCAAAAATCCTTGTTTTGTGAATAGAGATCTCCGTCTTCCAAGACTTACGAGGCCGAGCCAAGTGCCTGCTGACTCCAATGCTGTTGCAATCAGGAGGAAACACATCGCTGTGGTGCTAGCAGAATTCACCTGCTGAGTTCAGATGGCTTTTAATGCATTTGACAACTTGCTGCAGGGTGGGGAAAATGGGCAGATTCTAATCAGTGATGGAACTAGTGAACACACTGGGGTTTTTATTTCTACCTGTAAATCACTCAGGGGAGTAGTTTGGTGCTTTATATACGACCAACACAGCCACAGATTCACATTACGTCCATCTTACAGTCCTTTCTGCTTTCTCTGTTTTGAGTTTATGTTCCTTGCCCCTCCGTCCCAAATTATGTCCCCCTGATGTATTTCCCACGTCTGAAAAACAATGACAGGGTGAGCTCTGTAAACAAATTATCCGGTACTTGAAAAGAGATTTATACTTCATCAATAAAGACATAAAAACGGTGATAATTTAACATAAATCACAGTGTTCTCTATAGAGCTAAACTACAACATATTAATCTTGATAAAGGCACTAAGAAAGTATAATATATTACAATGTAATGAATGATTGATAGCTTGTCTCACCACATTAATTGTTATAATACAGATGAGGATCACTGGAGTATTAGGATAATTTTTTCGATTTTCAGCTTGGCACTTTACAAATACTTAAAGGGGCAGCAGGGTTTTCCAATAATGGTTTGTTTCGGCGTCTTGACAGATTAGAGAGGGAGTAAAGCTAACGTTGTATAACTTAAAAGAGAACTGTTGGCAAAAAGTTCTGTTTAAAGTTCTGTTTAACTGGAAGATTGTATCAAGTGTAGGCATTTTAAATAGAAATGCTTTAATGAAAGAATATAAAAAGCAACTTACATAGCTCTCTTTCCTTGTATTGCTCTACCAGGGGGCAGACAGCTTAGATCAGATCTTCCGTCATGTGTCCCAAGATTCTAAACAAAATGTCAGCCGCCTGATAGAGCAAAGAGGGCTCAATAAGGAACTTTAATTGTATTCTTTCTATGTATTCATATAATTAAAATGACTACACTTGATGTAATCTTTCAGTTAAACTGTTGCTAATGTAAAGGCTCTTTATTGGCCTATCAGGAACAATGCTTCAGTGATACAGTCCCTTTAATAATTTCCTTGATCTTAAATATTTCGCACATATCTCAGTAACAAACGAATTCCCAGATCCCAGCAGTATGACCAACTCAACGTCACTGCATCCATTTCTGAATACAGTGCAATTATTAAACAAATCTAAAATAAAAATGCCTAATTCTGGGTGGAATTGGGCAAAATTTAGACTTACTACACTCCTGGGATACACTTGATTTTTTTTAATAAGAGTCTTTGAATTAAATGGCGACGTGGTCACTTTAATTCAAATGAGAATACAAGGTATCTCACATTAAAAGGGGAAATGGGAATTTCTATGGATTCCCTTTTTTCCCCGTAACTTTTTTTTATATGTAGCTATCAACAAGAGTTAAATACTTTCTGCAAATCTTTCACTTTCTTACCAACTATATTCTTATGTGTTAGTACACACAATATAAACTATATAATGACTTATTAGGTCAATTCACACTCATCAGCCATAATTGTAATGATGGGTTAAACATCTCTGTACATCTCAGCTTTACACAGCCCTCTAGCGATCATTGGTAGGATATTGGTCAGCTCTCTCTGGCGGCTGGGATGCACACAGAGAGAGCAATGCAGACAAAGAGAACAGAACTAACTCTGCCCCCTCCATTCTTACCGTGTCTCCCCTCCTTTGTGTCCCAGAGATGGGCAGAGCTTGTTAGCTATAGCAATTAGCTCTTACACAGGTGACCGCATCACACTGCTCTGTAGAGAAAGAACATAATTATACCTAATGGCAGGAAAAATAAATACAAATTGCAGCTGAACAGAGGGAGAATGTCAGGAGTGGATTTTTATACTGTACCCTGTTCATTCACCTACAGATGATTAATTCCCATGCAAATAAGAATGCGAGCACTCAAGAATCCACACTATTCCTTATTGCATACCTCCCAGTCTGGGGAGGGGTGGGACATTGGGGCGGAGTCTAGGGAGGGGGTGTCAATGCTGCCACTCATGTGCGGTAACACTTTCACCTATTTTTGATCCTGGCTTCTGAAGCCGGGATAGCTACTCGGCTTGGGCACAATCCTGCTCACGCCCAGTAAAAAATGTCTGGTGTCTGAGTCCTGCTGTCCCTCTCAGCTCTACCTTTGTCCCTAAAAGTGGCGGCACAGCAGGACCGACCTCCCAAATCGTGACTGTCCCGCACAAAGCTGCAAGCAAATTAGGGAAAAACATTGTTTTAAATGTGTCTGTGGTGTCGCCTGCTTATGACATCACCTGTGGCACGGCATGCAAATGAGCTGCTTTTCAATGGGAAATGTGTAATTTGCATACTGCGCCACAGGTGATGTCATATGCAGCAGACTCCACAGACACATTTTTATCCTAATTTAGGCATTTGATTGCAATTTTGCTAATACAATTAGGGTTGCCACCTTTTCTTCAAATAAATACCGGCCTTGGTACTGTCTCCATAGACTTAACATTGGCCTGATGCCAATTTTTTTACCGGCCTGACGGTAAAATACCGGCCAGGTGGCAACCCTAAATACAATGTATAGGTAATTTTGAAAAAAAATGTTATTCTCTATATTCAGAGTAAAACCAATGTTTAGGTGATACAGTCCCTTTAAGTAAAAGTTGAGTTTGTGGGTGTTCAAATGGAAATCAATTAAGGTAGGTCCTATGTGGCCCAATCCTAGGTGAATTCACGGGTTCACTTCGACAGAGCAGTATTTAAACATTACACGTTATATGTGTCCAAATGATTATATTATATATTATATACTTCTCAAATGATCTCTATGCAGCTCTGTAACCAAAGAAACCAGTGATGATTAATTCCCTGTAACAAGTAGAAAGAGTTCTGATTTGAATTTTTTATATAATAGAAAAGATATACTAGATGTTTGTTGCACATAAATACATGTATTATGTCTAGTTAGTGGCATATTTCAGTGTATATTAATTGTGAAGAGCAGGAAGATAATGGGCCGAAAGCATAGCGTATAAGACACTACATCTTTCTTAACATTTGTACACTTCCCCTAAATATCCATTCGTCTCAATCCCATCTCCACCTGACATATAATCAGTTTCTTAGCGCGATAGACAAAGTCGTAGGATGGAATGGCACAGTTAAATCATGTTTATTGATTAGCAGATTATCGAATCCCAAAGTAATTTGATCCATTTCATAGATTTCATGCAGGTTTGTTTGTTTCTTGAAAGCTGTGATTACCCCAGTTATGTACCAAGATCACACCGTTCTCCCTGAACCCCCATCATGCCTAGAATTTCTTTGAGGATTAGGGGATTTAATTTTAGCACAACGAAAAACCACAAACATAGTTTCCAACATCAGCCAATATTTCCAGGGCCAGTCTATGTTTCTCTAAAGGAAGAGAGTCAATTTAAAAGAAGAAAAACTACCACAACTAGAGGACATAGTCTTAAATTAGAGGGGCAACGATTTAAAAGTAATATCAGGAAGTATTACTTTACTGAGAGGGTAGTAGATGTATGGAATAGCCTTCCAGCGGAAGTGGTAGAGGTAAACACAGTGAAGGAGTGTAAGCATGAGTGGGATAGGCACAAGGCTATCCTAGCTGTAAGACCGGGAACGGGGGACTAATAAAAGTATTTAGAAATTTGGGCAGACTAGATGGACCGAATGGTTCTTATCTGCCGACACATTCTATGTTTCTATATTTCAGTGCTGCAGAAAGAGCATGCAAAGTGCAGCCCGGCAGCATGTAGGAGGCATTTACTCACTGACAGATCCACTCCATGAATCAGGGTGGACATCTCATATTATCTACCATCTTAACACCCAACCTTTCCCTCCCGGACAGTCTGGTTGCTCCCGAGCACCTCACTCAAAGGGACAGCGGTCTGGGCATGCGCAGTATTCATTCTCCATGTTCGGGAACACTATAGAATAAGAACCGAGAGCCTAGCGCTGTATTTAGATACCCCTAGGACATGAGTGCCACACGTTTTTGCAATGCACATTTTTACCCACAAGCCAATGACAACTCATCACTGAGTGCCATTAGGTTTATATTTTCGACTTTCTTTCTCCTGCAGAAGTTCCAGTAAAGTCTTGCATGTCAGCCTCATATTAAAACTAGAGGGGTAATATCTGTCCAGCGGTATGAACGTCATTAGTCTTCCTATGGGCATAGGTGTGACTTTTACAGCAGTGCTTTCTCCTGTGATCTTACAAAGTATAGAAAGGCATGCTCAATGTCAGTGTGGTGTGTACACTGCCTGTGTCACACACGGACTGCATTAACACATGTGCGGTGTATTATCACAGTACAGGCGCGTTTCTCTGCTAGCGTACAGTGAAACGTATTAACAGGGCCTCGGCTAAATCCCCATGCTGCCTCCATCTATTAAGAACACAGTCAGACCCCTGGTTTTATTTGTGAAACAAATGCTACAGGACAAATAACAGTCCTGGGACACCGATTGTGGTGTCTGGAATTTTTTAAAATCTTTTTTGATCTCTGATTGCCCTAGTTTCACGAACCCATCCCCTCCTGGAGGCACCAGCAACACATAAAAAAGAAGAAACAATAAATAAAATGTGAGATTGGTCAGCAATGAGTAGATCACAGGATCTATCCAATAAAAAGAGACAGGATTTCTAGCTTAAACGACAACTGTCAATCCTTTAATTAACAGTGTATTAAATAAAGGAGCAAACCCTCATACATATGCTGTGCTGTTCCTATGAAACCATTCCAATACAAATTTCTCAGTTATTGTAGCTTTTTGCAGGGAGCAAAGCCGCCATCTTGTTTCTTCTCTTGGGTCGGATCGCTGACATTCCGACCCAGGTTTTCTGCAGTCCTGCCTCTCAACTGTGTGCGGTCCCGCCTCTTCTCTCGTGAAGCCCCGCCTCCTCTCTCCATCCCACGTGAGATGTCATACGAGATCGCGCAGGGAAATCAAGTGTGCACATTGTGCAGCTTCTATAATGGTAACTCGCCTGCAGGGAGAGATCTGGTATCCTTGCAGCCTTATCAGAATGCAAGCTGCACAGTGGGCATGCTTGAATTCCTTGCGGGATTGCGAGAGGGGGCGGAGCATGGCTCCACCCCATGCTGGAGACAGGATATGACATCACAGCCCCACTCACTGCATAATTACAGTAAGCAGAAGCTAGGCTAGAGATCCATGCTTCTGCAAGCAAAGGTCTATGCTCCCTTGCAAACTCCCCTGTGCACTGTAACAGCAGTAGCATCCTAGGCACTGTGTGCCAGTCTGTGTGCCCATGCCTCCGCGCATGCCATAGGTTCTCCATAGCTCTGAAATTCTTAGGGGAATTTAAGTAGACCTTAACCTTGTTTGTACTGTTAATGTAGAGAATGCAATAAAACAAAATAAATGTAAAATGATAAATACATTGTACAAGCAGAATTGCATCCATTGGGACAAAAAGTCTACGGAATCTCAGGATTATGACATCACCTGTGGCTTGATATGCAAATTAATCCCCTTCCAGCGGAAAAATTGTCATTTGCCAATGGTGCCACAAGGGGATTGGAACAGATGCAAATTCCTAATTTTCCACTGAAGCTGTTCGTTTTCACACAGCGTAAGAGCCAGCGCAGACTTATTTAAAACAGCACGACATGAACAGATTTGCTTTTGCTGCTGTACCTTCACACTGCTTAGGTGACTTTCCCCTTTTAGAGAAGTGAAGTCCAGCCATGCCAGACCATTAACTGGAAGCACAGTCTATATACCCCAAGGCAAAGCAATGAAAGGATTTGTATAAAGTACGTTTTATCACTGGCTGAGAGGCACTTTGCAGTGATGCATCGTTTCTATCCTCTAGGATGGTGCATATATATATATTTACCAGAGGCTGATTACATTTCATAAAACATAGTGTGAAGTATGTTTCTGTGCAGAGCCATAATCCGCTGGAAGAGGGCTCCCAAGCCTCGTCTGTATAATGGCGGTGACCCTTGTAGTGTGAGAGGTGCCGGAAGAAGATTGTTATACAGTGAACAGTATGTTCCCCCTCCTGAGATTAATGAAGGAAACCAATTACCCACACTGTGGGGGGGGGGGGGGGGGGGACACTGAAGGTTTTACAAACTGCTAGCAATCGCCTCTGGGAAATGATGTCCCCCCCAAACACTGCCATTTATTTACTTTAATGAATGTTTAGTGAGGATATCATAATGTGGAGTATTTTGCACAGATTGAAATCACAGTTACATGCAGACGTGTGGGACTGCAGCTCCCATGAAGCTCAGCAAGTCTCCTGTCGTTATATTACCTGCAATGGGAAACCTCAGTAGCTCCAGTTGTGACTATGTATCCAATGATGAACAGCTTAGACATCACTGCCATCACTGCTGTGGATCATGAATCTCAGCCAACCTTTTCCTGTTTAGCACAGACTACCGGTCTCAAAACTGGGGGCTTTATTCATGAAAGAGAGAGTTGAGAAGGGAATTGCAAACCTAAAAGGACAATTATAAAAATCAAGTGTTAAAAAAAAAACATTATGTCCCTTCTCCGAAGTAAACCCGACATGGATCTTCAGAGACTCAAGCAGGTTTACTCACGGCTCTGCCTCACAGCTGAGGCAGAGCCGGTTATGAGGCTGGCGTGCTCTGACAGTGTCAGCAGGGGGGCTCAACCTGCTTGTAACGGAGTCTGAATGTAGTGGGGGGTCTCTCTCTGGTAATGCAAAGAGACCCTCATTTCAGAGGGCATAAAAAAGGGGATTGAGATTGTAGGACATGTAGGGAGTAAGAGTGAGCACGGTGCACAGGTAGGGGGTAGAGTATTCCAGAGAAGTGGTTATGTACTAAGCACGCTAGGTGGAGAGTGGGCCTGGAGACAAGCATCAGCCAGTTTAGCTCGGTAACATTCTGCAGTGATGCATGTTATAATGGAGAGCAAATCGGCACAATGTATTGCACAGAGTGTCAAGTTTACCGAGGTGAGTCTGTGGTGCGGAATTGTAAACTACATCCCCATAATCTAAGATTGGCATTAACATTTAGTGCACAGTATGTTTCCTTTCTGTGGAATCTAAATTTGATTTCTTCCTGTATAGAAAGCCAACCCTAGAAGACAGCTTTGATGAGAGCATGTCAATGTGGAGACCAAAAGACATATTGGAATCTAGCCACATACTGAGATACTTATAGGATTTTACCTGGGTCAGTATATAACATGATTAGGTCTTGATGAATAGCTGAGGACTGTTTAATTTAAGTAGTTTAACTTTTGTCCTAAACAACAAAGACACCATTTTTTCAATGTTGAGGAATAGTTTGTTGCTAGCAATCCATCTATCAACCTTAGAAAACTAATCATGTAGCACAGTGTAATTTCATTTTTTGGTTGAATCTGCACCGGTTTCACCACTCAAACCAGTACAATTTGCAACGGCATCGTTTCTCCTTTGAAGAAAGTGTTGTGCATCAAGTTCAACCCTTCACCAGACCCTTGTTTGTTGATTCAGACGATGGCATAACAAATACCATCTCAAATGAGTCCCAGGCAGTCAGGCTCACCCTGAATCAACATTACCTAATAAAATGAGATCAAAAAGCTTTTTTTTTTTTTTTAATCAAGTACTCTTCCTTTTCTTTCCCTGCTTATTGGAACCGGGTCATATGCTAATGACAGGTCCACCGTTATCTTGGATTTGTTTTGTCTTAGGTTTGTCAGTTTCAAACAGGATGATAAATGGAACCGGCAAACACTAAAATGTGAAATCGCTCGGGATTACCTATAGATGGAAAAAATGGCCACACTCAACAGGAATTATTTGGTTCATGGGCTAGTCTCCCTCTTGCTCATTAATAAAAAGCAGACAGTTTAATCACTTTATCATAAAACATTTTATAATGTGCTCAGAGCGACTCCAGCCTCTAATGATGAAGCACAGCATGGGTATCAGATGAGAAAAAGGTACATTTTGTGATATTTAACCATAACAGGGGATTTGGAAAATATTTAAAGAACCATTCAGCCCAGAAAGGAAATAGTAATTAAGGAAGGAAGTGTCCTAGTTTCTTGCTTACTTAATCAGTGAGAATTTAAAAAAAAAGAGAATCTAAAAAGAGAATGTTAAGGATTTTCTTTGGAATTACCCCATCTTTAAAGGGCATTTATTTGGGGTACATCAAAGAAAGTCAGAAGATGGCGCTGCCCCTTTAAAGCTTAAAATGTATATTTCCTAGTTAATCTGAGCTCTGGTTTGAGATCCTTATTAGTACTATTATCATATTAATTCTAATAATAATAATAGTAAAAACAAGGGCTAAGGAACAATAATTGTTTTGTTGAGTGTAGAGAATATTAAACAGAAATAATTAATCAGTAAACTGTTCACAAAATTGCAAGTAAATGTATAGACCAGGGGGTGTCAAACTTTGGCTCTCCAGCTGGTTTTTTACTACATCTCCCATACTCCCCAGCTAGTCTCTTAGGTCACAGTGTTATGGGAGATCCCTTGGCAGTTAAAGGGTAGGGTTGCCACCAAGCTGGTATTTTACTGGCAGGTTGGTAAAAAAAAAAAAAAAAAAGGGCCAGAGTGTGAGATTCCTGGTATAGACGAAAGAAAGATGAGTTTGATCTGTGGTGACTCCTATGTATAAGAAGTTATCACCTTATGGCTTGATATGCAAATTACACACTTTCCATTCCAAGCTGGTCATGTGCATATGATGCAATTAATCTATTAAAATCAATGGAAAGTACATATGGACACTATAGTATTGGACACACGTTTTCTAGATTAGCAACTGCAGCAGAGAGGTATTGCAGGTTGAATGCAATGGAGTTTAAGGGTTTACTCAATAAAAAGAGAATTGAGACAGGAATTTCAAACTTAAGACCAAAGTAGACGAGTTGAAAAAATTCTCCCATGCGGCTGAATAAGAGAATTTTTCAACTACATTGGCCTAAAGTTTGAAATCATCCTCCCTGCAATTCTCTTTGTGGAGTAAACTCGTTAGTCTTTTTTTTTTTAATCTAAAGCAGTGGTTCCCAAACCTGTCCTCAAGGACCAACACCAATGTTTTATACATATCCTTATGTAAACACAACTGGGTAATCCCTAAATTCTGTTGGGGGAAAGAAGGGGTTGTGAGGACTTGTTTGAAAACCACTGCTTTACACCCTCAGGTATGCAGATTGGAATAACTTGCTCTCACCTCTGCCATCTTCTCTTGATACACATACCAGCCATGCTATAGACCCTATAGACCATACTTTGGTCTCAAGCTAATTATTTAATATTTTTTAAAGCGCACTGTGCACACCCAATCAGTACAGAGATGGCTCAGTTGACCCTCCAGATGTGGACGACATGGATACCCATCTTTCTGGTGATTACCCCTTAATCAAGAACTTCGCACTTTCACATTTCGCTTTCTTTATCTCTTCCTCACTTCAGACCAGTGGCGGATGCGCCGCACACCTAACACGGAGCACCCGCGCTTGTATTTCTGGGGTTAGTGTGTTTGTGTTTCTGGGGTTACTCTGTTGCCAATTCAACAAGCACAAAAAGTATACGAATTTTCTGTGACTCTGTTGCCGAATTCAACGCAGCGTCAACTTTGAGATATAACGACGTTTCGGGTATTTCCGGGGGTTTGTGTACTGGTGGTTCTCAGCGCACAAACCTCCAGAAATACCCGAGAGACGTCGTGCCTCCGAGTTGGGAGCACGCCTGTCACTCAGGGGCACGATACGCCCCTGCTTCAGACTCGTAGCACACGGACATTTAAGAAACACGTGATAAACAGACATGTTGAATTGAAAAAATGCAATTCTTCTGCTCTGGAAATCTCCTTCTTCCTCTGATTTGAGCAGCAGAAACTTCCATAGTTCTGAGTTTCCAAATCCGACACAAATAATATGTTTATTTATGAGAGTGGTGGGGAGATGAGTCAGCAGGGACATGGTGCATGTCAAATGTACAAGGAAAGCAAGCGCCCTATCCCTCACATCTGCAGCAAATTAACACCATTATCAGACGATCCAATTAAAATGGTACATTTTGGAATTTTCTTTTAGCAAAAGAGATCAAACGTTTATCAGAGTTACCATACACTTACAAAACTAATGCACCAGCAGACACAGTAAAAAAAAAAAATTTTGCTCAACACTTCACCACTTTACTACATTAAAAAAAAAAATAGAAAAGATGTTTATTGATAGTCCTTAGACTTATAAAAACATTGGAAGTCAGAAAAACATGGAGACGAGCTACAGACCAGACGCTTGATGCGTTTTGCATGCTAGGTGCTTACTCATAAGTGACTGATTAGGAGTAAGCACCTAGAGTGCGAAATGCATCTTCCAAGGACTATCAACAAACATCTTTTCTATTTTTGGATTATAACAAGATCTATAGGCGTTTTTTCCAGTGTCTGCTGGTGCATTTGTTTTGTGTCTGCCTATTGAGGATCGGATTTGGAGGAGATCGTATGGCAGTTTACATAGAGAGACTGTTTACCATAAACTTAGCAAAGGTAACAGTGACCCCCCACCTCACCCAGCAGCAAAATTATGTACAGCGGAAAAGTTTTCATCAACAAATCGGTATCTCATAAGATGAAGCAAACAAGTAACAATGACGTATTTAAAGGCGAGCAATTAATCAACCACTATAGACCTGCCGGTTGCGATGTTCACAAGTCGTTTGACAGATATGTGTAGGCTTAAGAAGCCAAACAGATCAATTCAGGGAGCCAGCCTAGTCACTTTAGGAATCAGCTGGAAGGCACCCTGGCTCCCAGTATTTTGTCAAGCCCTTAACCCCTTCGTGACGCATGGTGCTTGCGTCCCAAACGACGCAAGCACCAAAACGTCACGATTTGTTCCTGGCCACCGATCACAAGGTGATTGGTAGCCAGGAACACTCTGGCAGAGACCCGATCAGGGTCTTAATAGAACCTGTGGATCCCTGCCAAAATATTGCGAGACCTCCGGACGTCACGTGTGACGTCACGGAGGCGTGCCCGAACCCGGAAGTTCGGGCACAGCGCGATTTAGGTAAATGTAGCCGGTGCTCGCTTTGAGTACCGGCTACATTTTCCCTGTCAGACTAAGGCCACTCAAAGTGGCCTCATCTGACAGGTGGGATCCCGCTGTAAGTGCCTGCAGCGGAATACGAAAACAGCTCATCACAGGGAGCCGCGATGAGCTGTTTAGTACAGGACGTACTATGCCATCCTAACGACTTTAAGGCACTTAAAGTCAGGACGGCATAGTACGTCCTAACGTCACGAAGGGGTTAAAGGACAACTGGAGCAAAAATGTTGATACGCACAAATTAACCCAAGATTCTCATGTCTGCCCCCTGAGAGAACGTTATGGAGTAAAGAAGGCTCAATAAGGAACTTTATTTGTATTCTTTCATTCAAGAATGTATTTAGAAATCATCTACATTTGATACAATCTTAACTAAGTTCATTTTTTTGCTACAGTTGTCCGTTAATCTATGCGGTTGCTTGCAATTCTGCCAACACAACACATAGACTGTTTGTACTTTGAATGTAGAGAATGAACAACAAAAACAACCTATGTATAAGTGATAAAGTCCCAATGATGTAACTATTTGCCTGATTAGCTCATTTACTATACATATTATTAGTCTTCATTAACCTTTATACATCTTATCTGAGCAGAAAATAGAACGAAAGATCACAACAATTTTAAATATATTCAGATGTATCAATTAAATCCTTTACCTGTAGGTTTATTGTTGCTACAAAATGCTCAGTCCAGTGGAAAGAATGTAGAATTTACAAGAAGATTCCCTTCACATTTCAATAAAAAGAATACCACAGATAAAATACTGTTTCAATTTGACAATAAAAAGACACAGATGTAACATAGAATTAATTGGAAACAAGTATACAAAGCAATTAGTCAGGGACCTGGAATTAACTGTCAGCTCTGCACAATGTGTGTGTTTTTATTGTATATGGAGTAGAGAGACGTTGACGGTCAGATACTTAAATATGCAGTATTAATCCAAGAAAAATACAAACCGGCTCACATACGTGACAGTCAAAGTATTATTCTTATGATTTCCCTGTATGATTTCTTATGTAGTTAAAGAACAAACATCGATGAGATTCAAATAATTCCAAACCTTCCAACTTCTGGTTTAAGTCGGACAGTCCAGATTGGGGGCCGCTGTCGCGTTTTCCATTCTCTGGTCAGGGCCGCCATCAAGGGGTGACAGGTGATACACCTGTCCCGGGCCCGGCGCTCTTGGGGGTCCAACTTGGGTCCCCTTCATTTTTTTTATAAACTAAAACTAGTTTATTGCGACAACTGTTTTGTAATGTTTCTATCTAAAGTACCTGCCAGTTCATCCTCATACTGGGGACAACTAACTTTCCACTTGTGCTTCTATATTAGAAGCACAAGTGAAAAATACATTTTACTGTCCCTTTAAAGCAGGGTTTGGCAAATCTCAGGAAACCACAGCTTCTAAAATCCCTACTGGTGGCTCCTAACTTTTTAAAATATCTTATTGAGTCCCCTTTACTCCAAACTGCTATATCAGGGGGCTGACATTTTATGCGGAATCTTTGGTCAGATCAGCAAGATTCTAAACAACATGTCCGCCTCCCCCATACAGCTTTATGGAGCAAAGAGCGCTTAATAAGGTACTTTATTTGTGTCCTTTCATTACAGCATTTTTATTTCAAACATGATTAAATCTTTCAATTAAACATAAGTTAATTTTTTGCCACAGTTGTCCATTAATTGCAAGAAAATGGTAGCAATTCAGACGATGGAATGGCCTGGTTGCTTAAGGTACATCAGTGGAGTTGCCTTTTTGCAATAATAACTAATAAATACATATCACCCTAAGCACAAATACCTATTATTGCTCGTATAAATTACATTTAACCCACAACAATGTATAAGAGTCCAATAAAACTACAGCTTTCTAATTTTCGTGGAAGGCCAAATATCATGTGAAATATCATGTGGATATTAAGAAACTTATAATTAGTAATAAAAAAAAATGCCAATAAGACTTACAAAGACGCCTCTAAGGAATGGCTGCATATGGCATGTGTGACTCTGGTGGTATAACTGAACTAGATGTTAAGATTCTAGTATTATAAAATAATGTACAAAATATGGTGCCTTCTACAATATACTTCTTGTAGGTGGAGTGAAGATTACATTTTCCTGATATTTCCAGGATCTTACATTGAATTTCTTTCCTCTTCTGGGATGACAGTAACCTAACCTCCTGTAGTTTCTTGCAGTTTAGACGGATAATGCGCTGTAGGCATTCAACGTCGAGCTTCGCTGGCAGTGAAGAGGAATTGCGACTTTTTTAGTCAAAACATTTTAGGGTCGAATTGGGGGGGGGGGCTCAGATTTTCTTGAGAAAAACAGAGCTCCGAGTACCCGACCCAAGCAGGTCAATTTGGAGATCCGAGTTGACTAGTGATCTCGAATACAGAGTTTGCCGAAATGGTAGACTTCTGTGGAGAGGAAATTGGCTTACTTTGGGGCCATTTCAGGAAAACCTCGTCTATTATGGAAATAGCCAAAGCCCTCCCGCAGAAGTCAATGGGAGGTCTTCGGCTATAGCCAAAGTTCTCCCGTTTCGGGAAACGACCCATAATTCAACAACTTTAAAATCTGGAAAAAATAACAACGTGGCACTTTAAACGCATTAAAATAAATACAATTAACATAAAATAATATCAAATTTTTTTTCGTTAAAAATGCTTATATTCATGTAAATATACTATTATGTAACATTGATATAATGATACATACATATTTTGTGTTTGAAATATGTTGACTTTAATTCTACACTTTTCTGTTCAAATCTCCAACTAAAATCTGTAAAATTGAACTGCCTAAAATTCGACAATTTCCGACAAGTTTAGTCCATCTTCGGGGATGTGTTCGGCCCTTTAGGAGTAATTCAGAGGATTTCGCTGTCCAATCCCCAACAAACCGAATGTGGTTGAATACTGGCCTGAAATCTCTGGAAATCTATCATATTGGGTAGCCAAAACGCAGATTTCTCCGTAAACCACCTTCATGCTCCGAGTACCAAAAGCAATATTTTTAGCATATATTAGTGATACACTTTCTGCATTTTCCCCCACACTTAAAGGGACTGTATCACCTAAACACATTTACACTGCATGAAGAGAATACAAAATGACTGAAAATGATCTATACATTGTATTCGTAAAACTGCAAGCAAATGTTTTAGATGCGTCTGTGGAGTCTGCTGCTTATGACATCACCTGTGGCACGGTATGCAAATCCCACATTTCCCATTGAAAAGCAGTTAATTTGCATATCAGGCCACAGGTGATGTCATAAACAGGAGTCTCCACAGACACACCTAATACACACTTTCCCCCTAATTTAGGCATTTGTCTGTAATCATGCTAATACAATATAAAAAAAAAAAAATCAATAATTTTGTATTCTCTACAGTCTATAGTATAGGAAATGTTTAGGTGATACAGTCTCTTTAATCATAAATGCATGTAATACACTTTACGTGTATAGTGTTTTGCATTGTGTGAAGTTGTTTTATATTGTGTGCAGTGTTTTGTTTTGGATTGTGTGCAGTGTTTTGGATTGTGTGCAGTTTTTTAGATTGTGTGCAGTGTTTTGGATTGTGTGCAGTTTTTTGGATTGTGTGAAGTTTTCTGGGGATTGTGTGAATTTGTTTTGCATTGTGTGAAGTTTTTTATATTGTGTGCAGTGTTTTGGATTGTGTGCAGTGTTTTGCATTGTGTGAAGTTGTTTCGGATTGTGTGCAGTGTTTTGTTTTGGATTGTGTGCAGTGTTTTGGATTGTGTGCAGTGTTTTGGATTGTGTGCAGTTTTTTGGATTGTGTGATTTTTTTTGCATTGTGTGAAGTTTTTTGGGATTGTGTGCAGTGTTTTGGATTGTGTGCAGTGTTTTGGATTGTGTGCAGTGTTTTGGATTGTGTGAAGTTATTTTTCAACTGACCCTTGTTTTTGCATGGGATTAACAGAGGGGACCTTAATTAGGTCCCCTCTGCTATAGCAGTGAGACCTTGCCCTCAGCAGACCCCGATCAGACTAGCAGGACAAGCCCCGCTGTAATTGGCTATGCACCAGCCTCTAGTCCAGCTGTGATTCCCACCAGGAATCTTTTTTTCAGGCACAGCTGTTATTCCATTTTTTCTTAGAAATCCATCAAAACAAATCCTTCAACATTAGGCCAGGATAAAGTCCTTGGAAATCCAAACTAATAAAGGGCCTGCAATAATCTATTATTCCTATTAATGACAATGATACAGTTCTGCATTATACTATGATAATTGTCATTAACAGAACTGTATTACATAAACATGATAATGAGGGCCAGGGAGCGGCCTCTGTAAATGTAACAGGACAGTGAGGCCACATGATAATGACTTCACAGGCACAAGGAGGCCGAGAATTAAAGTAGATGATATCAGGAAGTACGCTAATAACATCATTGTATCATAGTTATCATTCTTTGGATAAATCCATACAAGCCTCAGTTAGCACGCTCAGTGGTCATTGGATATTCTAGCATCATAGTTGTAGTACATGCTGCTCTGGGTCAAATTCATGTGTGTTTAATTTTACAAACTAACTGAGCATTGAGCAAAGACCATTACAGTCATAAACAAGTCAACACAGGATGGAACGGGACTGTTCTCTGTCGTAGTTTCAAAGTGGTAGTTACAGTGGCGGACAGTTCAGTGTGGCTGTTTCGTCAATGCACCGACGCTGGTTAGTTCTAGGGTTCGTTTATGGTGAGTATAAGGGTTAGGGGTTAGCTTTAAGGTTAGTATAAGGGTTAGGGGTTAGCTTTAAAGTTAGTATTAGGGTTAGGGGTTAGCTTTAAAGGTTAGTATTTGGGTTATTTTTAGAGTTAGTATTAGGGTTATGGGGTAGGGGATAGTTTTAGGGTTAGGGTGGGTTTCTTTACTGGGGGGGTTACTAGGGTTAGTATTTGTTGGCGCTGACAGTTAAGCACCGAAGTGGCAGCACTGAGCCGCCAAAGTTGTAATTGCCACGAAGAGCGGTCATAGACCCACACAGGAGACTCCAGACTGCTTCCTTCACAGCATTAAATGTAACAGTGGCCCTAAAAGGAGTCCTCAGTGTTTCATATTTTAAACTCCAGGTAATTCTCTGCTTAACCAACCAACTTTAACAATACATTTTTGCTTCTGTGCTAGACGCAGGAGTCATATTTTCAGAGACTCTACTCGGTGGGGAAAACAACATATACAATAGATGATTCACATCACTTCACCCCCTGCAGATTTTTTTTCGTTCAAATCAAAAAAGGGGGCAGCTAGATAGTCTCACCTCTAATTGTAAAACTACTGAACTCAGATTGAATCATAAAGATACAACGCCAGGGGGTGAAGTGCAGGCTGTTTATCCACATTCTAGGGTCACTGTAAAATATCTTGCTTCAATTAAAGAAACAAAAGTTATTTTTAAAGTTTAGTAACACTTGAATCAAAACTTCAGCTTTGTGTACTGCTCAGCAATGTACTGATGGAGTCCGAGTGTATCAAGAAGACCCATGCACTAAACATTGTTACATCATTAATCTATAGTGTAAGCATAAACAATTTCAAAAAACACAGTACAGAACACATCATAAGAAAGCACAGTCTTCTAATAAACTATAAAACTCAAAACCAAAGTGATATCTGTCACCTTCAAAGATTCTACCTGGTTACATATCTTTTAGAAACTATTCATAATATTTGTGTATATGATCCAAGGTGTGCAATAGTTCTGTTGGTGTTAGAGGGTTTAGGGGACTGTTAAGTTTGCAGAATTACTCCATCGCCTTTACTTGGCTCACCTTCCTTCCGACTGATTCTCCCAGGATGCACTGCATTCCGCCAAAGGAGCAGTAGTCAATACATTAACGGGGGATCAATCCTCTTACGAACTGAGCCAAGATGGCGGCCCCCTAGTAAGTATGCAAGGGCTGACTGCTCTATTGACACCATGGCTTGGGAAAGGGAATTACTAGAACGGGACTTGACACATATTTGTAGAGCCAAACTGACATATTTAGGAGCCAATCCTGCTATTTTTAGGAGCCAGGGAAATGGCAAAGTCCAACATCAAGCAATCAAAACAGGATTAGTCAAGCCTTGTATTAGCACACCCTTCTTCACACGTACACAATAGGGTCTTGCAAATGTTTGTAAAATAGAGGAACCTGGCACACACATTTAGGTTTCTGTCAAGAAAATACATTTTGTAGAAGCCCTTAAAGAGGGGAGCAATCAGCAACTGCGGCCTATTTAGAACATTGGTCCATACCGCAGCCTCATGATATTATTTAAACCGGCCTGAAGTTATAAAACTATCACAGCACTCACCAGCCTCTTGGATGGAAGTCATTGGTGTTGGAGGAACTGGCCTTACTCTAGCATGTGGTTTCAGTAGAACACAAGGTAGTCGCCCAACAAACTCCACATAGGTACTTGGAAAATCCCCCTTCTCTTTGGTTCTTTCATTTACACCATTCAGCCATCCACTGGGACATACCTCATCCCCTTCCTTGTAGTCTGGCCTGTAGACGAACTGTTTGCACACTGTCAAAAGGTCTCCAGGTAACAAGGAGATATCGTCCTCTCTCTTTTTTTGATAACAATGCAGCGCTCGATACTGGAGTCTATCAGAAAACATTGCAATCAGATGAAATGGTGCAAAATCAGTGGTGGAAGAAACAAGTCTTTAGCCCTTTGTTCTCAAATAAACGATGCATGGCAAAAAAATCTACTCACATCTGCAAGAGTGCTGGAAAGGGAGTAAGTTACCGTGTGTGGTGCATATCAATATACGGTGTATCCAAGCAGACGAGACGGTAGTTTTCCCACAAAGGGCACCACCCAGTCGTAGGCCACACAGACAGTCCCATCCGTTGCCTACAGACAAGTGTGCGGAATAATTTCTATCAAGCTGACCAGCAACAATGCCCTTTCAACCTTGAATCATCGCAAACTGGCTTCAACAGAGCACAGTTTACATGCACAAAGATCTCTTACAATTGAAATGTGCAGACATGCAAGTGATGGACCGACGAGATCCGAGGGGTGTTTCGCCAGAATTAATATGAAACACTAGAGTCGTCTCGGACTACAATGCATTTTAATTTTTGTTGCTTTATTTGCAGTGATTCACAGGTACGAAGTGAGGCGTTTTTTTCATGTGTTTGCTCATCTGTGTCTTCAGAATTTTTGGTATTTTCAGCAGGTCCTTTAAAAACAAAAACAAAAAAGAATGATAACAAATAATAATAATAAATCACAATCTGTTCTTTTGTTGAATCTATACACAGACAGGACATTGAAAGGCACACAGTATATTTTACACATGTTCTCTATGATACGCAGACGGTGGCCAGACGTACATGTGTGTGCAGAGCAGTCTAGCCACAGCACAGCCAAACATATCAATAAGTTTTCCAGTAACTCTTTGCATGCCTGGATACCATGCAAGGCAGCATAGAATCACATAGGGGAGGGGAAGTTAAAGCAGAATGTGGAATTCCAACCAGACCCGAGATTAAAAAACTACTGTCATCATAAGGGGAAGACTGAGTTAAGATTTCGTGCCTGGTAAATAAATGCCATACCTGTCTACCCTTTCTATAAATAATAGTGCCATGTCTGGTTGAACAGGAAGTCGTGTCTATCCAAAAGTATAAAGATATAACACAAACCAAAATGTGTCTGTATCTCGGACATTTCGATGGACATCTCTCAAGCTTTTTAGCATCTTTTACAACGTTAAAGGGTTAAACATAATTGCAAGCCTTGCCATTTTCAATAAAAAAAAAGGCAACTATATTGACTTATATGACTGCAGTTAGGTTTGCGTTCCAAGATATGCCCCCAACATTTTCTTAAAAAACATAAGAATTTATAACCCTCCGACAAGTTAATGCATATACTGACCAAGCAGTCTACCTGTACAGAGTACCTTCCCATCTAAAATAGACCTTCACAATAACCTGTCTGTCCTCACAGACAATCAATACAGCTGCCTGAATGATAAATTAGACTGAAACAACTTAAGACACAGGGAGACAGAACTTCTGACTTACCACTCCACGCAGGGACTGGAGAGGGGGGGGGCCTCGGACGACCCTGGTTACGCTTTTGTGTAATTCCCACCAGGTCGAAGCACATGAGGAAAGAGAGTGCGTATAATTTGGTGACTTCCCAAGTGTGAGCACCGAAGACGGGAAAAAAAAAAAAGAGTAAAATTAAAATCAAAAACACACACAAAAAAATAAACAAACCAAAAAAAAAACAGTCTCAGCAAAAGAGTGCAGCTTTTACCCAGCCCAAATTCTCCTGCACTGCTGTCTGATATTTAGAGAATGATGTCACAGCTGCAGACACACCTCCTCTTATGCCAATGATATATGGATCTTACACAGACACACTGTGCTGCAGGAATACTCGGGGAGAGAATCTTAAATAAGGGGCAGACAGATGACTTGAACTGAGATGACTCCAGAGAGGGGGAAGAAAGGAGTCGAAACTAGGCAGGGAATCATGTGCACTATCACAACAGAATTAGCAGGAAACACCATGAACCATGAAGGGACAGATGCTCAAAATTGAATAGAGGTAGCCCAAATTTGCTGATTTTTTTTGGGGGGGAGAGGGGGGTGATACACCGCACCCTCAAACAGAGAGAGCTATCATTTAGGACTATCTTTTCTTACCTCGCCCCAATACGCCTGCATCATGCAACCAATGCTATTTCGAATTTACAATTTCCTATTTGGAATCTACGTTAAATTTAGGCAAATATTTAGGCAGATGGTACGGTGACATCCACACCTTTAATTGGGTAATCAAGTAATCAAGGACACATGAATGGCTAATTTCAATCCGCTATCTCCCCAGCTTTTATTACACCCCCTACATTTTAACCCCCCCCCCCCCCCCCTTATAGGTTCCTATAAAATGAATTAATTTCCATTTAGCTGGTGATAGATAATTGTTATTTATGGTCAGACAGGAATAATGCTGGCTCCTAACTTTTTCTCCCTTAACACAAGACTCTATGGAAGTTCCCTGTTTGCTTGAGCCCTAAAAATAATTTAGTCTGGCTCCTAAAAAGTCTTCAAATATTTGTGAATATTTCATTTTTTGTTTTTGTGCAGAGCTATAAACTCTTTTTAAATTCTAAAAAGGTTTTTTGAGCAATCATGAAACACACAATACATTTATTAGTCATATTTTAGTTCTTTAATAAATATCAATATCTACAATTAAAGGACAACTGTAGTCCTTTTTTAGGCATTAGAAAAAATAAAATCTATGAGTCCAATGCACTGTATTATTTGTTTTTTTCTTTAATGATTAAATATTTTCCGTCCGCTGTTTATCTCCCCAGTTGCGCTGGCTGCTTGGTAGGGGGGCATCCCTTTTATCCACGTTTTTTGGTAGAATCCGAGCGAAGGGAGAGGCATCCTAAGCTGTGATTAGTACCCGGATTCCCCTCCCTTGGCTTGGATGCGATCAAACAGGTGGGTATTGTAAGCTTGTGAGCAGGTTTCTCTACCTCATGTACCAGTCTGTTTCTAGTTTGTCTAACTTAGTATGTAGTTCCCTTCTTTGCTCTGTACCTAGTGCTACGTAAATTGTTGGCGCTATATAAATAAATGGTAATGTAATGTAATGTAAAATGCATGTTCCTGCCCCATTTCACGCTTAATCACCTTTTCAACTATTTTTCCATCATGTTTCATTTAGACATTATCACTGGTTAAAGGACAACTACACTTTTTTTTAACCTTTGTTTCCTTAAAGGTGTTCCCTTCCCCCAAGTAAACCTGACATCTATCTTAATGTTTAAAAAACAGCTGTTAGCAAAAAAATAAAAGTTCTGTTTAATTGAACGATGGCATTAATTGAAAGCATTTTAAAAAGAAATGCTTTAATGAAAGAACACAAATAAAGTACCTTATTTGAGCTCTCTCTGCTTGCATAGCACTATCAGGGGGCGGACATGTTGTTTAGAATCTTGTAGCCCCCAGACAAGGTCGGGGAGGGGCAATCATGACAGGGTGCTGAGAGGATATGTCAGCCTATAGTGGGAGTTAGTGGGAGGAGTTGGGATAGTATAAAAGATAGGAACAGGAAGTTTGGGGGCCATTTTAGGAAAGTTTTTTCCCCCTTACCTGTTGTCCCACCCACCCTCCCTTATTTATGGTTAATGAGCCTTTATTTATTTATTTATTACATGTCACAGCGTTGGCGGAAGCTTGCAGGGTATCCAGGAGGGTTAATGGAAGATTTGGATTGGGGAGAGTCAATCGGGACTCTGGTGGGAGGTTCGAGGGGAAAGTGGTACCTCGAACCTCAGGTATTGGGGGCATTGGGATATGCCCAGAACATGGACTTCGGCAGCCACCTGGATACTCTTGCAAGCTTTGGTTGGTTTTCTTGTATATGGAATGTTTAATGTGTAAGTTTTGATGTTTATGTTTAGTCATTGTATTAATTATGGATATACATATATGTGGAATGTAGATATATATATATATGTGTATATGGTTGTAAATGCAATGGCTATTTAAATAAAGTGCTGTGGCCGTTGTTTTACCCCACAGTCTGGTTTTAAGTTTGAGTTATTTCTAGGCAAATACATATCCTCAATGATAGAAAGCTACCAGGTCATGGGTCATCTCACCCTAGATGTCTGCCCCCTGTTAGTGCTATACAAGTATAAAGGGTTCCATATGGTACTTTATTTGTATTCTTTCATTTAATGATTACTCTGTATGTGACAGGGAACTAACTTATAATGCGCTTGTAAACACTAGGATCTCTAATAGTGCAACACATTGTCTGAGACATCACTAAGGATTCCGGAAATCACATGCACATTTGTATTGGTTGCTGCTGAAACACCCCCCCCCCCCCCCCCCCCCCCCAAGAAGTCTGAAGCAGAGGAACTGGAAGGGGCCGTCCTGAACCTCTGAAATGTGCAATTTCATCTAAGTGTAAGATTTTGATATTTTGAGCAATGCAGAATGTAAAGTGTGCAATACAAAGTACTTTGAAAGTATTTAAATATGCATAAACATTTGGAGTAGGCATCCTGGGCACTAACGGAAAGAAGTATTCGTGCTCTGAGGTGAGTGGCTGCAATTCACAGGGTAGCGTATCCCCACTGACTGCCTCTAGTGCCTCTGCTGGTGCGTGGCCAGCACCATGAAGTAGGAAATAGTGGATGGTAGCAGAAACGGCACTCACGATGGTTAGTAATCAGCAAAAGGTAGTGTAATATAATAAGATCCATGCAGGTGATTACAGCAGAAAAAAATGGAAAAGGTGGCAATCAATTATGTAGCTTTGTAAGTTTTTCTATATTAGAACAAGTGGAAAAAAAGTTAAGTTGTCCTTTAAACAAGGTAGAAACTAAGCACTAGGAGAATTCAACTACTTCTTTCAGTATCAGCTGGTGCGTGTGGCCTGTGGAGGACATCTTAAAAAAAAAAAAAAAAAAAAAAAAAATGCTTTTCTTTGTTCCAGATCAATTTTTGACATTATTAAAGCATTTAAAGTATCCTCATGCTGTACATTAGGGTACTGGTGTATTACATCACAGTACCGGTTTCTCAGCTATAGACGTGAGGGTCAAAGCCCCACTCTGTCTGACTGAGAGTGCGCTGCGATTGTGCTGAGCGGTGGTAGAGCTGTGTGTTAAACCCGGGTGTATCTGTAAAGATTCCCCAGAGCACAAGGAATGATCTATTAACTTTAGCTTCCAAACTGCAGAAGTTTTTAGTTTTTTTTTTAATGCTTCTTTAACACGTAGGCTCTTGGCTGTAAGGAGCTAGGTCAGTGCTGGAGAGGTTAGTAAGAACTCGTGCAGATGTAATAAAGGGAAGCCAACAGGCAAATAAAGCAGTGTGAGACACAAAAATAAACACAGTAGTACTTAACCCTCTGCGCGCCCAGGAGATCAACTGCAACTAATCAGGTATTAACGGCCGATTTGGAAAACTGAGAATTTTTCAAATTCCGCTTTTACCGTCTGGTTTTTGCAGTCCAGTTTTAGTGAATAGTTCTCAAGGTTCGAATTAGCATTGCAAATACATGGATTAAAATATAAATTACGTTTTAAATGCCTCTGGTGTCTCCTTTGGCCTGATATTTCTATTTATTTTATTTAGAAAGTGTTTTACCAGGAAGAATACATTGTATTGTATAATACAAGTATGTCCTGGGGACCCAGTCCAGAATGGAATTATACAGTTACACATTTAACAGTAGATTAAAAATAAATACATACATACATATATTAAACAAGCTGAAAGGAGAACATACAGGGTAAATCATTACTGATACAAAAAAGGAACAACATGTACAGTATACGAAGGAGTTTGTAAACTAATAACAGGTACAATCTGTTTTGAGGATTTGGGAGATACTTATATGGAAATGAAGCACTGGCAATGGGAAAGGTGTAATTTGCACATCACGTTGCAATATGATGTCATAACGAGGTGACAACAATGGCAAACTTATAATACATCTTTTCTCTTTTTCTGTGCATTTGCTTGCTAATCTGCTAACACAATGTATAGATCATGTTTGATATTTTTATCTACGGTATAATAATAATAATAATAATCAGCGTTTAGGTGACAGAGTCCCTTTAGTTTACACATCTCCAAGTCATTTAATATCTCCAAGCCTCTGTGTCCTTGGCATTCCCCTAGTCCAATAACCCTGCTAGTTCTGTGTAAGCTGATTTTTGATGCAAGTTGGTTTACTATGTTTTCTGTATGATTTGTAGTCTTGAGGGTCTACTCGGTATAGAAAGAATCGCAGGGAATTGAGCATTTTTCCAACTCAGCTGCTTTTTTGGTTTTTAAGTTGGAAATTACAGTCTCAGATCCCTGCAATTCTCTCTTTATTTATTAGACCCTTACGTGTTTTAGACTTCTTAAATGTCTATGGCAATTTCTTGCTGCATCCTCCTGACACGAATAAAAAATATATAAAAAGGCAGCTGTCTGAAACTACTCACTTCTTCTACTGGATGCCAATCTTGGGACATTAGTTTGAACCTTCAAGGAACTCTAATCTAAATGTATTTTACACTGAAATGCTGACAAAATTCTACATTGAGTTAGCAGAGTTGCTAGTCTATGCAATAGTGTTACAAAAATGCATTTTATGTGTGTCTGTGGTGTCACCTGTTTATGACATCACCTGTGGCTGTTAGGGTTGCCACAAGGCCGTTTTCTTTCCGGCACAGCAGGTATTCCACGTCTTGGAGCCAGTGCCGGCACAACTAAAATACCGACCATTCTAAGGCCGGTATTATGTGCAGCAGGGGAGCAGAGAGAAGGCAGACAATGCGTTTGCATAGTCTGCATGGTCCAAAGGGTGGCTGCACCTGTAGCCTGCTGTGCGCATGTGTCCTGTCGTCTCACACCGTGTAAAGGTTCTCCAGACGAGGGCAGCGCGAGGAGAATGTCTGTGCATCCTGCACAGACTGAAGTGTCCCCATCTCTGCAATGAGGTAAAGCAGGGAAGTGGGACACATTGAATTATGCCCCCTTTTTTCCGCCTAAAACTGTGTGTCTGTCTATGTTACTGTCTCTGTATGTCACTATGTCTATATGACTGTCTGTCTGTCTGTCAATGTGACTGTCTCTGGGTATGTCTATGTGACTGTCTTTGTGTGTGTGTGTGTGTGTGTAAGACAGTGTGTGTGTGAGACAGTGTGTGTGTGAGACAGCTTACGTGTGTTCTCACTAGGGTTGCCACCTGGCCGTCAGTATGTCTATGTGACATCTGACGTCAGACACGTGCCGGGTCACGTGTAGGGTTGCCACCTGGCCGGTATTTTACCGGCAGGCCTGTAAAAAATTGGCATGAGGCCAATGTTAAGTCTATGGAGACAGTACCAAGGCCGGTAATTTTCTGAAGAAAAGGTGGCAACCCTAGTCACGTGACGTATCCACACTCACCGCGGGAGCTGAACAGGCAGCATGGTAGGACACCATGCTGCCTGCCACTAGCCACCACGGATCAGATCAGGGTAAGTCCTGGGGTGAGGGGGCATATAATGGGGGTAATGGAGGTATATAATAGGGTTTATGGGAGTTATATAATGGGGGTGATGGGGCTTCAAATGGGGGTAATGGGGCATGTAATGGGGGTGATTTTTAGCCCCAGTCATGTAATAAAACTCACAATAAAGGCTCTTGGCACGCTTTGGTCACATGAAATTAATTCACCTATGTTACCACTCCTCACTGTCAGCTTCCTGTCTGGTTCCTCATTCCTTCATCTCCTTGATCTTCTTGTATGACTCTACATGGGAAAGACTATCCACAGTGTCACCATTACATCACAGTGCCACCTGGAGTTTGGAGTAGTACTGCAGCCCTCATTATGGGCTACATGGTATCAGAACTTTGTATCCCAGTTGGATTTATTATGGAGGTTTTGTTCAAGTATCGCCATAGTTTTACAGAATGTGAAAGTTTTGCCATTTTAGCAACAACAGGAAGCTACTTTGTTTTAAATTCAGTCAGTTCTCTCATATAACTCATGATCTATCATGTTGCTTTCATTTTTTTTTAAAATATATTTTTCCAATTTCATTTTGTCTGCAGACATTACACAGGAGCTGCTTTATCTTGTAGGAGTTTTTGACAATGCCTGTGGGGTGATAAATGGTGCCAACCTGGTGCACGCTATGATGTCAATCTTCTATGTCAGATTCAGTGGCCAGCTCTGGGGCCATTGTGTGTATAAAACCATTTGCTTTTGCATAATTTGCAGGACAAAATCCCATACTACACAACAATATACACTGTAATTAACGGGACTGTATCACCTAAACAATGATTTTACTGTGAATGTAGAGAATATAAAATGATTGAAAATGATCTATACCTTGTGGAAGCAGAATTTCAAGCAAGTGCCTGAATAAGGAGATGTGGTGTAGGCAGGCGAGATAGAGGGCAGGTGAGTCATTAATATTGCCTCCTATTCATGGGGGGGGGGGGGGGAGTCCAACTGTTGGACTTTATATACTAATTTCCAACTAATGGGCCTATTCACTAAAGTTCGACTGTGGAGGTCGACTTCCATTTTGAGAATTGAAATTCGTCAAATTTTTGAGTCAAGTTCAGCACCCAAAAAAAAACCAAGGTTCCAATCTTCCGCATAGCATAGATACGTGTTTGGGGAGCTAAGATGGCACAGAGAGGCAGGGGATAAAATGGCACAAAAGTCTGTTTGAGGACAAAGATGTCACAGAGAAGCTGGTGGGGCGAAAGGTGGCAAAGAGAGGCTGTTTGGAGAGGAAGATGGCACAGAGAGACTTAACTGATAAGATGGCACAAAGAGGCTGTTTCAGGGGTTGACGGCACATAGAGACTGTTTGTGGGGCTAAGATGGCACAGAGAGGCTGTTTTGGGGCATTTATAGAACATAGAAGCTGTTAAGAGATTAAGATGGAATAGAAACGCTGTCTGGGGGCTAAGATGGTACAGAGAAGCTTTTTGGATGGCTAAGATGGCACAGAGAGACTGTTTGGGTGTCGAAGATGGCTCAGAGAGGCGGTTTGAGGGACTAAGAACGCACAGAGAGGCTATTTAGGAGCAAAGATGGCACAGAGAAGCTGTTTGGTGTAAAATGGCACATAGAGTCTATTTGAGGGCAAAGATGGCACCCAGAGGCTGCTTGGATGACTCAGAGAGGTTGTTTGGGGGACTAAGATGGCACAGAAAGGCTGGAGACACAAATGGCAGATGGGGAAATGATATTACAGATAGGCTGTTTGGGGCAAAGATTGTACAGATAGGCTGTTTGGGGCAAGTATGGCAGGGAGAGGCTTGGTAGGTGCTCCAATGGCATGGAGATCTGAAGGCAAAAATGTTGAGCTCAGCTTTATGACTGGATCAAACTCAACCTCCCAAATTGACCACCCTTCCACCAAACTTGAATTTTATTGAATAACCCACACTAGACTTGTATACTTCCCTGCACTAATGAGATAAAAAAAGACCAAATTGCAGGGCTTTAGTAATCATTCCGTCCCTTCTGCCCGCCATGAATTAGGCTATGTTAAGATTAAGGACTTTATTAAAAGAATAGGGAATTGCAGAGAACTGACAAAGGGATTTCAAATTTGAGGCCAAAGTGACTGAAACTCCACCACTTTGGCCTTCAGTTTGAAATTCCCTTATTTCTGTAATTCTCTGTAATTCCCTCCCTCATGAATAAAGCCCATAGTCATCTTTAAAACTCTTCCTTTATGTGCCTGGAATACACAAACATGACTTTACTTGCCCTGATAAATCCCTGCTACCATGTGAAATCTACTTGCTTTATTATGTGCAATGCTTGTATTGATTGAACCTCAGAGAGCATCTGAACTCAATGTATTCTCCATCCCTGGGAAGAAATACACGTGAATAAAACAACGTGATATTGGGTGAACTTGAGCAGGATTTTGGAGAGGAATCCGAATTTGTCATTGATCTCTGGATGCCGAAGCATCTCTAGTATTATGCGACCACTCAATTTGGTGCCAACAGAATTAGAGTCAGATGGGGACTAGTAAAGGTGATAAGGAAGAATGACAACAAAGCTGCTGTCCAGAGTGCTGAACTAATGTATACGTTAGCCAGGCAGTGCTAGAAACATGTAGGTGTTAAACAAAACACAATGCAGAATCATTATATAATGAGGATATTGAGGAATATATTAGGCATGTCTCCTTCAAGTAGTCTTATCGTGAAGAACAAACACACTAATTATTACAGCACAAAGACTGGTTTTATTCTCTGATAATATCATTGGCAGTTTTTAAGACTTAATATTGTTTGATAGCTTTCTTAGTTACCTCTTAAAGCAAAATACTAGATAGCATTTGATTTTTCATCAGTGTGCTACTGATTATACTAGTGGCATAGTAGAAATAAATTTAAACCATCTTGCATTTCCAATCTTCTTTAAAACAACATAAAAAAATGTAATGTTGGACATGGGTAGGTAGGTGTAGGAACCCAGGAGTAGAGAGGCACCCTCCTGTCCTCTGGAACCAGTGCAAAAATGCCCAAAACTTCTCAACTTTCTAATTTGGTGGAGATAGTTACGAGCTATACTCAAGTATGTCAGATGTCACAGTAGCCACTATATTTGTAAAAGGTCAACTGCAGGTTCGGTGGCCATGTAGAGGTAAAAAGAGTATTGACCATTCACCTAAAATACAACCACTATAACCACACCAATAGTTACTTTACCGGGCCAGCCACCTTGGCAGGACTCTATAAGATCTGTTATGTTGCTATGCCGTTTATTTCAGATCAGTGGCAAGGTTAAGAGTCAGAATCATTCTGGACATCAATGAATTCTCATCGGTGGATGTTCACTCAAGAGACGGACTGTTATTATTACATAGGGAACTATAGAGGAAACTCTTGGAGACGAAAAAAAAAAAGAAGAAAATAAGGCCTACTAATGAGGGTATTACAGCAATACAAGCAAGTTTAGAAAATAAACCCCTAGGTCTACCTAGGGATATTTTAACCATGGAATATATGGACATATTCTTGACTGGTGAGGAGATCCTTTTTCTACCACTGGCCAGTCACATTATCACATAGGATAAAAAAAAAAGGATCTGACAGAGGGAAATAAAGAGAGATAGTAGCTTGTGTTTTTTTTTAAATCAATTTATTTATAAATTTGTAAGTATGAGAAGGACTAGGAAAGATGTAGTCTTTTTTTTTATTTTTTCAAAACACTAGAAATATTGTATAAAAATTTTGAATTGTACCCAAGAGTGCCCTTTTGCTATATCATTTTTTGTGGGTCACAGATCTATTTAAAACAAACTTATTTTCTCTCAGCCACGGAATACTTAACTATTCATGAGCACAGCTGTTGGCTCTTTATTGCCTCGTGAAACAGTATTTCCAAATTTTTGTTCTACACTTTTTTTTATGGTTCTTGACGGTCCTTCCTCAGAGGGCCGGCAGCTCGTGAAACTGCATCAGGAGTGAAATTCCCACCGCTGACCAAGAACAACATTATTAAACATTAACTAACCGGCTGAATTTTAAATGCATTGAAACAAAAATGCAGTGTTTTATGCGTAGATGGTGAGATAATTTCTCGGAGAGGATAGCTCGAGGATCAGCAGGTGAAATTAGACTTCTCCCTTGAAGATAAATTGGAGTTAATCCCTAGGAGCGTAAAACATTTTTTTTTATATGTTGTGTTAGCATTTTGTTTTGTAAAAAGTTCTGTAGTTTTCAAGTTATGTCTAAAGAGCAAGTAATACTTTGAATTCAAGTTAGCATTCAGAGAAACATTTAATTTATATGGGCGTCACAGGCCTTGCCACAAACACTTCTGCCCTATTCATGGTTGATTTACTTTTACTTAGATGAATGATCAGAAATAGCCCAATGTCGAGCAATGACGAGCCATCCAATGTGCACATGCGCCACTCCTATCACACACATGCGCATTGGTCATTGCTCATAAATCCCTATGGAAGTCCCCTAATTTATCTTCGACGAGATACTGGGGATGCCCAATTGACAGCTTATGATTAAGAGCCAATCCAGGGTGCGAAAGGTGTAAGCTTCACTTCTCTACTGGATGGAGGGTCCCCAATTTTGGTTGCTAACTAAGGTATACAACAATCAATAATTGTATTTCGTGGAAGACATTGTTGTCTTGTATACGATTGGTGACCTAGGCGGATTCTAAACCAATTTTCTTTCCCGAAGTCTTGAGTGCGGTAGAAGCATCGGAAGTCTCTGGCCGGACTGACCAGGGGGGAGGTTCACATGTCTATATCTGTGCAATGTTTGTTCTGATGCCCATTTGTAGGTGAATCCCTGGGCAGTATCCTGCAGAAAGTATTTTTTTAGGGTAAATATTGCAAAAGCGAAAAGAAAAGAAATCTGAATACATAAAGATGTGTTGGGCTCTATTCAGTGAACGCAAAGTTTATAATGCAGTGTATGGTATTCAATAAACATAGATAAATTAACTCAGGTCATTGAATAAAGCCAGTTGTGCATCAGCTTTCATATCTATGTGTTTTGTTCAAATTGTTTTCAGACTTCAGTTTAATATTAAATTTTCCCTTAACTTCCATGTCTCTTGTGCTTAGGACACAATGGGAGTGAGGCAGGGCCCAATGCCCACCATCGATAGTCCAATAACCAGGTACAGTTCTCCCCTTATAGAGGAGCTATGAAATGAACAAAAAAAAGTGCTTGGAGGAGAAAGAAATGCAGGAGATAAAATGCTTTGGGAGAGCAGCAAGAAAATGTCTGCATCAAAAAATGCAAAGATGGATCTCCTTTATGCAAGCTTCCGCCAACGCTGTGACATGTAATGATAGGCTCCTAACCATAAAAAAGGGGAGGGTGGGTGGGACAACAGGTAGGGGAAACTTTTATTTCTAAAATGGCTCCCAGACTTCCTGTTCCGAACTTTTATAGCTTCCCAATTCCTCCCACTAACTCCCACTATAGGCTGGACATATCCCCTCAGCACCCTGTCATGACTGCCCCTCCCCGACCTTGTCTGGGGGGTCTACATGCCAGGTTGTGTAGTGATGTCATTGATACAGGCAGGTCACCAAATGATTCTAAATATGTGATTATTTAACGGTTTGAAAAATCCTTTGCATGCTATTTAGGTCTGTAATGTTTCTTGTTTCCAGGATTATAATGCAGAAAAGGAGCCATTAAAGGAAAGGGTATGACTATTGGAGTGTCAGCTCACGGGGCTGGTTACAGAAATAGCTAGTGCACAGTAAAAGATAAACTAATGTTATCCTCATCAGCTCTGAACCGATACAGTTACAAGCGCAGAATATTTTTTCATATAGGGTAATGATTGAATCGATACCCATTCACCTTTGGCAAAGCCTGATAACACATTGGAACATGATGGCTGGGGCTGCAATATTTTTCCATCTCTAGATAATTTGATGGGATAAGTGGCACGGGTCAGTGTGCGCCCCAAGCCTGTTGATTAATCAAAGCACCTTCCCTGACAAAAATGTGTCTATTAGGTCAACAAAGGGCTTGTTCAATTTGAAATTAAATTGTTCATCCTTTCTTGCGTCTGTCTGTGCACAGAGGGCTAATTGCATCAGTTCCTCCTTTCATGCAGTGGAATACATTGATTAGCAGAGGAAAAGCAAATCACAGGCGGAACTGGCAAGCCTAGGTGGGGAAAAAAACCCTGCAGATGTGAGCTCTGTAAGGCTCCTTATGAAATAGACGTATGCACGCAGACTACGCAAGTATAGTTATCATTTAGCACACTTTTTTATTGTACTTTTTTGAAACTGTTTAAAATGCAGCTTTTTTTGTCTCCCAAGAGCCAGCTAAATGCTAGAGTAGGAGGAAGAGGCAGAAGTTGCACACCTGATATTTGTGAAAAATGTAAACATATTTAGAATTCAGATATTCAAATTTGAATGATTGCATACATCTTTTGGAATATCTAACTTTAGTATGAATGAAAAAGTGAAGTCATGTTTGAAGTTAGTGTGGCCCTTTCATATACAGAAAACTTGCTATGCAGCAAATAAAAATGTATTTATTGCCTTGTAACACTCCATAGCATATCATAAGGGTCTTCAGCAATAGAAAGCCTAACCCTCAATCAAACTGCATGCCAGAGGTCCCAACACTGTCTGTGCCTCTGAAGACATGAGCACTTCAAAAAGATCTTAAAAATACTCCCTAACTTGGGGAAACATCCAAATGCTGCTCTTGAAGTACTTATTTGCAGGGTCTCCATCAGAGATCAGTAGAGGGGAGCTTGTTAAAGGGACTGAATCACCTAAACATTGTTTTGCACTGAATGTAGACAACAACAAAAATCTTAAAGTATATATTGTTAGCAAAATTGCAAGCAAATGTCTAGATTAGGAAAATGTGTTTTTAAAAGTTCCTGTACGCATACTTTTTCGCTGCTCCAGGACGAAGACCAGCCCAAATCTTAACAGGTTAGAAGTTAAGATTAAGATTTAACAGTCCACAAATCATGCTAAAATTAACAGTGGCACTTTCTCTGCAAAGTCTTTGGTTGTGTGTGGCACTGTTTTGCACACAAGCCTATGTAAGGGGAAAAGTGTTTACTGTGGATGTTATCATAAGTCACTTTGTAAGACATAATCAATGTAGGAAAAATAACACATTCAAATGAAAGAGTTTAAATTATAAAGTTAAAATCAGTGCCACTAAAATGTTATATGGTTTCAAAAGTAAACAAACAAGGAAATCCTGTAACATTTAAAAGGTACATGATGGAAAAGAAAGGGGGGGGGGGGGGGGGCAAGTGCCATAAAAACCTCCATGTGACCTAAAATTAACATTAAGTTTAAGTATCTATTTAAAATGGGATTAAACCTTGTAAATAAAAATAGGATTCATGTTATTCTTTTTGTCCTGGTCCAATATGGTGGAACAAACAACTTACCTCCCCATCTTCAGCATGTTCTGTGCTCCCTTTTCTACTGCTGCGCTGACACCTTGTGTAACTGCTCTGTCCCCCCCCCCCCCCCCCCCCTTCTTTTCAATGGGCTAATAAAAACCTGTTAAACATATCACAGACCAATGTTGAAAAAAGAATATTCTCAATAACAAAAGACCATGATTTGAAATTGGAGAGTGGCTGCTGCAGGGGATATGTCTGAAAAATACAAGCTTACAGTAGTAGTAGATGTATGGAATAACCTTCCAGCGCAAGTATTATAAGCTAGCACTGCAAAGGATTTGAAGGATGCCTGGGACCTGAGTAAGGATATCACTAAAATAAAAAAGGTCAGATGAGATGGACTCTATTTGGCAAAACATCTTATGTTTCTATGTTCAAGGATTTTAGTATTAATATAAGAAATGGATATCGGGATATCCACTCACTGGGCGCCCCCTCTGGAGATCAAATGGTTAAACTTTGACCAAAGTGACACAAAGTAGCACCAGGAATGTCCTGAGACTTGTACCTGCTGCTCAGTTCCCCCCCGGCTGCACGCTCCATGCACGCTCCATGCACGCTCCATGCACGCAATGGTCCAGCAGACTGGCAGACATAGCTGAAGATGTCAAGGAAAGTTTACACATTACTTAACACATCACTCCAAGCCCCTCAGTGTCCCCTGTAATGTCTCCACAGGACAGAGTTCGTCCTGTTCTCACGGAATGTGGAAAATCCTGCTTCTTTCTCCTCTTATATGGACACTTTTGAATTTCTTGGCTGTCAAATCACTTAGATGGCAGATTGCTGAACCCAAATCCCCTGATAACAGCTTTATACCATTCTGAGCGAGAGGTCTGGATGGAAGATTCAGGAAGCTTGTTGGAGAGTATTTTTTGATGTATTTTTTGAATAAGCTGCAATCCAGTGGGGAAGGATTTTTTTTTTAATATATTTTTTGAATACACATACTCATGGATTGCGAGTGACACTGTTATTAAGGTTATTTATAAGGGTCATATGTGGGACAAGGTTTAGCTATTACTAATGCAATATCTTTGCTGCTTGCTCCACTATTAGAAATGTGACCCAGCATTGGCCTTTCAAAATGACTCCTGCTCAGTGGGTCAAATCTGTTAACCCCTTGGCGACCAAAACGCCACTTTTTGTTCTTGGCCCCGATCACAAGGTGATCGGTAGCCACGGACACAATTGCAGACCCCCGATCAGGGGCTTAATGCACCAAGTGGGTGCCTGCGTAAAAAATAGTCAAGTGTGACATCATGGACACATGCCCGTACCCGGAAGGAAGGGCACGGTGAGATTTAGTGAAATGTAGCCAGGGCTCGCTTTGAGCATCGACTACATTTTCCCTGCCAGTCTCAGGCCACTCAAAGGGGCCTCATCTGACAGGTGGGATCAAGCTGCAAGGTCCTGCAGCAAGATCCGAGCACAGCTCATCACGGGGAGCCGCGATGAGTTGTTAAATGATGGACGTTCTATGCCGTCCTAGCGTCTTTTGGGACCAGAAAAATAGGATGGAAGAGAAGGTTGTAGTATCGCGAAGTGGGTCAAGGAAAAAAGTGGACAAAGTAAGAGCATTAGGAGCAATCAGAAGAAACACTGCACTGGTCTGCATGGTAATTACACCATTATTTGCTCCAGGACCAGAAGAGATCAGTTTCACAATCTGTAATCCAGTTTTGCAGCAAATAGCAAAATGTGTAATCTCGTTCTACATAGACCTGAAATATTTTATGTAAATAAATACATATACATATATATATACTGTTTTTATATATCCATTAGCACTAATTGTATCAGGAAGGTAAGACTGAAGATAAAGAGTTGTGCTTTGTGTAGGACCCTCACATCCAGTGAGGTATTTACTGCGAGGCATTCTAGGCGGATGCCTAGGGTGGCAAATTTTTCCCCCCAACAGTGAAAAAAAAAAACCCAAGAAAAAAACACACAGGAAGCCCGATCAGCAAGAAGATTGGACTGCCATTCATTTTTTTCTTAGGGGGCAGAGTGATGACAGGTGATGTTACCTGGCGCTCTGACGTCAGACACGTGCCGGGGCTCGTGACCTATCTACACTCACCGCGGGGAGCCGAACAGGCAGCATGGTTGGACACCATGCTGCCTGCCACTAGCCACCAGGGATCAGGGTAAGTCCTGGGATGAGGGGGCATGTAATGGGGTGATGGTGGCATGTAATGGGGGTGATGGGGCATGTAATGGGGTGATGGAGGCATGTGATGGGGTCATGAAATGGGGTAAGGTGGGTTATGGGGCATGTGGGGCATATTGTGCTTGTGCAGCATGGGTAGGGGGGTGCCCGAACTTTGTCTGCCTAGGGCAGCACAAAACAGTTGTAGCAGTGGTTCTGGGAATTTGATTAACACAACCGAGAATGCAGTTCATCAACTCTACATGACAATAAGACCCAGACGATTCATTCTCTGCACCACAAGAAACTGGCAGAAATAGCATATCACTGTGAGAGGACAGGAGAGGTATAAATAAACAAGTAACTTGGGAACAGTGCAGTGGTATATTAAGGAATGGAACACTGTGTACCAAGGAAAGTGCCGTAGAGAAAGCCATGTTCCGCATAGAAAGGGATTATTATTATTATTATTATTTTAAGGAAGGTCAGTTAAGATGTTCAATTTACTTTACAACGTTTTAAACAGACTCTGTTGTAAAGTAATTTATAGTGGTGATTTAGAGCCTAAAAATGATCTATGTATCGTGTTTCGCAGAATTGTGAGTGAGAGAAAATATTTATTTTGTATTATTTATCACATGACCTTGTGGCTTGACATGTAATTTGCACATGTTCCACGGCAGCAGTTCATTTACATATCAAATTGCAAATTGATAGCTGCCAACATCGCCCATGTTTCCAGGGACACAAATGTGTTCTACATGCCGCATGTAGGATATACAGTAAATACACATAGACAGAGTCTAATTAATACATCATGATAGGTCTCCAACCTGAGTAATTCACTGGCTTGTGTCTGTGCGCATATGCATCCCACATACAGCCGGGATGCACTTTGCATGCTCCTTCTGCAGCATGTGGAACAAATACCTGTTGGCAACTATGCTCAGGATGGCTGCAGTTAGGGTTATTTTTCTAAATTGTAAGTTAATTCGTTGTTTAAGCCCCAATGCAAATGAAGTGGTTGGTTGTTAAGAGGTACGCTATCACTTTTAGAGGCTGCTAAAGAATAAATAAAATGAGATAGCAGAAAGCCTCATTCAGTCAGCATGAGGTCAAACGAGTCCTTTTTCCACGATTATTTCCTACCATTAGAGAGTGTCATGAGCAGTGAGATAGGCCTGTCAGCTTATCATCTCTATCTGTGGAACAGAAGATAATAATGGTGTAATTATAGCATTTGTTCACCTGATATCTGCAGCTCGGGAGAGATAACCATTACACTGATAGCAGGTCTACTAGAAAACTTCAAGTGCTGGGATTCATACATCCTTCAACTTCCCCCCCCCCCCATCCATTATCAAGACCAAGACCTGTCCATGCTCCCTGCCTGGATGGATGAGGAAAGTGCTACCTACACAATAATTAGAGGTACTTGTGATTGACATTGTTCAGGCTGACAGAATATATATATATATATTCTCTTTATTTATTTCTAAGTTGAGACGTTATTAAAGGGACTATATTTTAACCTTAGCAATTAAAGGGGCTGGATCACCTGAATATTGTTTTTACTGTGCATGTAGAGCGTGAGAAATGATTGAAAATGATCTATACATTGTATTAGAGAAACTGCAAGCAGATGCTTAAATTAGGAGAAAAATGTGTTTTAAATGTGTCTGTGGAGTCTGCTGCTTATGACATCACCTGTGGAATGATATGCAAATTACACATTTACCACTGAAAAGCAGTTAAAGGGACAGTGTCACCTGAACATGGTTTTTACTGTGCATGTGGAGCATAAAAAAAAAATGATTGATAATTATCTATACATTGTAGGTTTGGGGCTAATGGTGGCAGTAGCCATGGATAAACATCCGTATTGGTGCATGACATGCTCATCATGAAAAGATATAGGGAATAACAGATTACATTTTAGAGAAGATGGAGAAGCCACCTAGTAATTACAAACATGGAGAGCTTGAGGACAGATTGGAAACAGAATCCTGAAAGACACCAAGGCTCATAGAAAGCCCTTATTGTCATAATCCTCTTTATTTACTCCAAATATCCAGGCCTGGCAGAAGTTCTTCATAAGGCCAGCTAGCCCCTGGGCCCTGTGAGGTTGATGCAGGAACATTTTATTGGTTTCCATGGTGACTGCTCCACTTTTAGAACTTTCATCCACAATTACATTACTTTTATTTATATAGCGCCAACAATTTACGTAGCGCTAGGTACAGAGCATAGAAGGGAACTACATACTAAGTTAGACAAACTGGAATAGACTGATACATGAGGTAGAGAGCCCTGCTCGCAAGCTTACAGTCTGGAGGGAATGGGGTACATGAGACACATAAGGGATTGAAGTTGTAGTAACAGTAATGTAGATGGTTGGCAGTAGGTGGGATAGGCCAAAGAGGAATTGTGTGTGTTCCAGCTAGGTGGGATCAGCTAGAGGTAAAGTGACCGGTATTCTAGTGGGTTGGGTAATAAGCTTCTTCAAAGAGATTAGTTTTGAGGGACTTTTTAAAGTTAAACATTTTTAATTTAAAAGTTTAAAATTGACCTAAACCCCTAAAACGCATCCCTACCCAACTGGAAGTCCTTGCATCTGCCAGTTTCTGCACCAACCTTAAATCTCCAGTAAATGGGAATTTTAGGAAAGTCGCTGTGTAACTCAGAGAACTGTTATATTATTTATAACCAGGGAGATTGAAAATCAGAATTAAAAACATGGAACTTAATCAGTCCTACAGGTTATGCAGTGACTGAGCTCCACACGCAGCTCTCTACGCAGTCCACACAAAAGCTGGATTATTTTTCGTGGCAGAGACCTTGTTCATTAGTTCAGCTCTGTGAACTTGATATTTTCTGCCCAGTTGATCGCTGAACCACTCTGGTTTATCCCATTAAGGACGAAGAAGTATGCAGGCCAACGCCTACAGTTATTGGAAATGATGCTTAAAAAAACATTTACTGGCCACGGAGAGATGCGCAGCATGCTTGAAAAGCCATTAAGGAGAGGTTTCCATCAGCCTGTCCCAGGTATCTAATCTGACTCCAATGAGGTTAGTCTTACCGCTGTTATCGACTTTGCTGTAAACATTTTCCAAAACCAATGTACCAGACCCCACCCAACTATATTTTAGCCTTAGCAATAAAAGGGACTGGATCACCTGAACATTGTTTTTACTGTGCATGTAGAGCATGAGAAATGATTGAAAATGATCTATACATTGTATTAGCAAAACTGCAAGCACATGTCTAAATTAGGAGAAAAATGTGCTTTAAATGTGTCTGTGGAGTCTGCTGCTTATGACATCACCTGTGGCACGGTATGCAAATGAACTGTTTTTCAATTAGAAATTTGCCATTTGCATACCGTGCCACAGGTGATGTCATAAGCCGGAGACTGCCACAGACACTTTTTCTCCTAATTTAGACATTTGTTTGCAGTTTTGCTAACACAATGTATAGATCATTTTACAATCATTTTTTATTTCTCTACATGCACAGTAAAAAAAATGTTCAGGTGATACAGTCCCTTTAATGAATACAACACCAAATCCACCAAACAAAACAGAGCTTGTCTCAGACATTGATATGGAGAGTATGTTTCTTGCCATTGTACTAATGGAAGGGATTCTAATCAATGGCTGTGCACAGAAGCTTCATGGAAACATTGTGCTTGTATACAAGGCTAAGACTGAAAATGCAGACCCACATTGATTTATTATTGTTCCTGAAGGCTAAAGTTACTAAACTTCTATAACCGCGGAATGGAAAAACCTTCATGCTGCCACAGAATAATGATAGGTTATGGATACTTGTGCAAGTGATCATGGTTTGCTGGCTTATAATGCTGTAAAATGAGTAAGCATCCCTTTTTCTACAGGCAATCCTGTGCTAAATCCCCAAACGCAGAGAAGGCTTCTAGCATTCCGGAATCCGATGTGTTTCATTGTGAATGGACAGAAGAGATATTGACAACGCAAACTCAACGTTGACCTTCTGTGTGTTAGAGGTCATGAGTCAATTTATTGAATAGACCCTTATGTTTAGTTTAAATATTACATCAAGTGGTAGCATTTTAAATGTTTAAAGAAAGAATCCAAATCCAGTCTTTGCTTGGAAAGCTCTAGGCAGACAAGGGGGCGGACATGTTGTTTAGAGACTTGGATCAGATTGGTCAGATCTTCCTTCATCTGACCCAAGATTTCAACCACCTGATAGAGTAATACAAGCAAGGAGGGCAATAGAAGGAACTTTTTTTTGTATTATTTCATTAAATCATTTCTTTTTAAAGTGATGCAATCTTCCAATTAAACATTAGTTATTATGTTTTTTCCAATAACATTTCCATGCAACAGTATCCAACATTTTCCACAAGGAAAAACACAAATTCCTTCAAATCATTATATTATTTTTTAATTTTCCCGAAGAAAATCGAACTCTGATTATGTGAAGTCTTTGAAATTGGATCTGAAGCTAAGAAGGTTTTTTTTTTTTAGGCCGGTTTTCAAAGGAAACAGTTGTTAAATTGTTGCTCTTGAATGAAATCATGAAACCTATAATCATATTTTCTTTTCCTGGAAGAGAATGGGGGGGGGGGGGGGGGGGGCGGAGGGGGGAGTAGAGAGGGTGTAGACAGGTACTATGAAAGCTTTGGCTATACCAGCATTTTGTGAACTGTGTATTGCTGCGGACAGATTGTTAAAATCTCAGCTGGGAGGAAAGCGATCTTTAGCCTGGTACAATCAAGATGTGGCAACTTCACTTACAGTGATTTAATTGAAAGTTGGTGTTGTCACCTTCAAGCCCAGCTTCCTTGTATTAAAGAGAGGTGCTAGCATTTATTTAAAGGTACAGTCCAACATTTTTTTTTGTACTCATCAGTGCAGCATGATGCTTATTATTATGCATTGTATTTGCATAATTGAGAATTCTCCACCCCCTGGGCCTACTGTGAACATTAAAAGCATCCAGCTGTATGGTTAGAATTTTGCATCTCCCACAGAATGGGGGAAGCACTGAGCTTGCTTGACAGTGATATCACACACACACATGATGTCACACACACACATGTTGCACACATATGTACACACATGCAGTGCAATCCCATATCGCACAATTAAAGGGACTATATCAACTGAACACTGTTTATACTGTGTATATAGAGCATAAAAAATTATTGAAAATGCTCAATGCATTATATTAGACAAATTACAAAGTTAGGAGAAAAATGTGTTATAAATGTGTATGGAGGCTCCTGTGTATGACATCAACTGTGGCACAGTATGGAAATGAACTACTTTTTAATTGGAGATGTGTAATTTGCATATGAGGCCACAAATGATGTCATAAGCAGGTGACTCCACAGACATTTTTCTCCTAATTTAGGCATTTGCTTGCAATTCTGCTAATTCAATATATAGATCATTTTCTTTGCTCGACATTGACAGTAAAAGCAATGTTTAGGTGATACAGTCCCGTTAAGGGACTTAACAAGGTGAATGGAGACTTCCAAGGTGAATGTGTGATGCTGATGTAGGGCAAATACTTATAGGAGGATAAACTCCCCAGAAGTTTTGTATCGGGAAGTGGCAGGGTAGGACGATTTTTTCGTGTTTTTTTACACTTCACGACAAGTATTACAAAAAAATTAACAAAAAAAGACAACAAATAAAGTCATCTTAAAGGTCATATTTAGTGCACATTTTGTCACGAAGTGAGTCCTGACTGGGGTTCTTGGAGGGGCCTGAGGGCCAAACACCTCCCTGTAGATTATGGGCCCTGGCTTATGTGTAATAACTCTATACGTTAATATTATTAGTTAGTTATATTCTGTGAGTATATTGGTTTATGTGTAATGTATAATTCTGTGAGTAGACCACTCTGAAGGATTATAACGTGTCAGTGACAATAATTGATAGTTTACTCCAACATCCATTGTTGGGTATTAACTGGTAAACTGATTATGTTGTGTACATACTGTGTGTCTACTCACTGTATGGTAATTACTATTTGGTTTGTAGTCTGAAAGTCTAATGTATTCCTAGCCCCAGTTAGTTGGAGAACTATGTTTAGTTCCACACCCCCCATTGTATACTAATGTCTGTGATGTCATGTTTATGTCTTTTTATAAGTCTGTGTTCATACACAAATAAAGTAGTTGTTCATTCTTGCTGTACCTAACTGCTATGGGTCTCCTGTCTGCTATTTGGGCATAAAGAGGAAAGGTCCAGGGAAGACTTGCTGGGCGAATGCTGAGCTGTAATCGGGGGCTAAGGAGGTGATTTCACACAACGGACAGAGGGTCTACTACGTCCGGTACACGATCCGTTACACATTTATTTGCTCTTCTCCACAACTTGGAGTTTTCCTTTAAATACCAGTACTCCTGATCGCTCTGTCTTCATTGTAACAGAAGAGAAACATTTGTATATTGCAATTCACATGCTGCAAATCCAGAGCTATTTTTCAGGGCTTTCTAAATGATGCTTTCAGAATTATTTTCTTTTACTAACCAGTTTAGTGGAGAAATGCAATGAATTCCAAAAAAGACTGCTAAGAAATAATAACAGGTGATGCCATATATACCAAAAAAAATGCATAATGATAGCTTTCGAATGTCGAGCAGTGCATCAAACAGTTGTCTAGGTGAACAGGGAAGTGAATCCGGGGGTGGTGCAAAGAAGACATGACTGTTTAGAGATGATCATAGCTTACAGTTTTAGTTTTATTTTTTAAGAGAACATACTGGATTTATTTAGAAAGATCCAACATTCCAGCACGGTGGCTGAACGCACTTGGCCAATCAGAGAAGTTGATGGATGTGTCTGACAGAGGTCTGTCGTGTCCGACTGTATTTTTAAGGTACAGTTGGATCCGCACAGTTTTCAGATAAAACCAGCAAATTTAATATAGCAAAAAGTGATAACATCCTTGGAACAATGTACAGCAATCGAACAAATGGTCGAGGTGGCAGACGCAACTTCAAAGCGCCTTCATTAATACAGTCCATAGTCTAAGAAGTGGCTATGCATCATGGAAAATATAGTTCACAGCAGCTACACAGCACAAGTGTAGCTGTATTTTACCACCTCCGCACATGATCTGCTACCTTGACCCAATGTGTAGAGTACTCTACGCTTGTTATACTCCAATAATGAATTATAACAAGATTAACATATCTAACCTTTCTCATCCATCTTAACCCATGACAAGCAGCTAACACGAATATTAGTGATAGCCTCTGAGGGTAATTCAAACAAGTAAGTTAACAGAGGCTACTAGCATGTTACAATATAGAAGCACAAGTGGACAATTAGTTGCTCCTAGTCTGAGATAAACTGGCACGCACTTTTGCATACCACTTTTATAGGAAGCAGGCAGCAACTGTGTCTCTCATTACTAGGTACCCTCTCTGACCTAGCAGGGACCTTTCTGGTCCCAAAAGACGCTAGGACAGCATAGAATGTCTAGCGTTAAACAGCTCACCGTGGCTCATGAAGGGGTTAACTATGGTTAAAGTTAGTGTGGCGCCACCACAGAGGCAATTAAGGGTACTGCATGCAACATGTGATACATTAGTACACTAACAACACAGCTACCAAAAATATCTGAGAGAGGAATCGGGACTAACATAGAATTGTGAAAAGTTTAGGAAACAAATAAATAAGAAGATAACCCTTGTTTTATCTTGCAAAGAGTTAAAGTAATTCTCTCACCCAAACATTGTTTAGCTATTGTGTTTAAATACGCCTGTGGTGTCGCCTGTTGATGACATCACCTGAGGCATGATATGAATTACACATTTTCAATTCAAAGTAGTTTATTTGCATATGGAGCCACAACGTGATGTCATAAACAGGAGACACCACAGAAGCATGTGATGTCCATATGCTTGCAATTATTCTTTAATATTCCCAATATAAACCACGTTTACAGAAGGAGTCCTATTAACATCTTTCTGGCTAGAGGCAAGGAAGGCTGGCTGTCCAGCTGCTGCGAAAGTGCAACTCCTATTATGCATAGCCAACACATTTGATGGCACACCAGCTTTTTCCTGACATGTTCAAGCAGATAGAATCATGCAGGCTCCAACTCCTGTCATGCACAGCCAGTCTTGGGACGGCAGCTAGTTTGCCAGGGTTCTGTGGAACCTGCCGAATGATTTATAATAAAATGTAACTGTGAGATCGTACGGTAGCGCTTAAAGGATGTATGGAATTTCTGTGTGACCCTAAGATAGATGATAATAGAATTAAGCACTTTGGTTGGCAGGTAATGAAATACAGGGCAGCTTTCTCTATAGCATTAAAGGTCGGCAGTTTTCAAACATTAAATCACATTGTCAGTAATTGGCACTAGCAGCATGAAATTCTCTCATCCGTGTTTCTCCTCCTACAACATACAGTCTTTTATCCCTGCATCCTGTGAGTTCCGGAGTATAGTACAAAGCACAAACAAAGCACATGACTGCACTGACATGGTTAAAGCTTTGCTCAGAGGTGTGTTAAACACTAGACATGTGCAAAACTAAAATTTTCGTTTCGTTTTCGTCCATTCGGACGAAAATTTTATTTATTTTGTCTAAAACGAATTTCGTTCATTACTGCATTCGTTTCAGACGAAATTCGTTCATTATTTTCGTTTCGTTTAATTTTATTCGTTCGTTTTATAGAATACGTGTAATACTATTGGCTTTCTATAAACCGAACGAGAGCCCCATTCATAAGAAATTCTTATGAATGGGGCTCTCGTTCGGTTCATAGAAAGGCAATAGTACTACATGTTTTCTATAAGCCGAAAGTCTATAAACCGAACGTTCGGTTTATAGACTTTCGGCTTATGTAATACATGTAATCCTATTGCTATTCTATAAACCGAACGTTCGGTTTATAGGCTGTCGGCATTTCACTACACAGAGACAGAGTCTCCATTCATAAATGTATGAATGGAGACTTTGTCTCCGTGTAGTGAAATGCTATTGTATTCTATAAACCGACTCTATTTTGGCTTATAGAATGCAATAGTACTACGAATGGACGAATGAACAAATGATTTTCGTTTATTAACCATTCGTTCATTCGGCTTTCGTTAGCTTAGCATTTTCGTTCTTCGTTTTTCGGACGAATGGACGAAAATGCTATTTTCGGACGAAAATGCATTCGTCCGAAAACGAATGCACATGTCTATTAAACACACTAGTTTAAGGAGATTTTTACAGTCTCAGTGCAGGCTCTCGGTTTCCACTCTTACCGACAAGGTAATATACACTATATGGACAAAAGTATTGGGACACACCTCTTAATTATTGAATTCAGGTGTTCCAATCAGATGCATTGCCACAGGTGTATAAAATCAAGCTCCAAGCCATGCAGTCCGTATTTACAAACATTTGTGAAACAAAATAAACTGTAAGTGGTATTACTGGAAAGTGGAAGAGTACAGGAACAGCAGCAGCTCAGCCACAAAGTGGAAGACCACGTAAAGTCACAGAGCGGGGTCACCGAGTGCTGAGACGCATGGTATGTAAAAGTCCCCAATGCTCTGCTGATTCCATAGCTGAAGATTCCAAACTTCCACTGGCATCAATATCAGCACAAAGACTGTGCAGCGGGAGCTTCATGGAATGGGTTTCCATGGCCAAGCAGCTGCATGCAAGCCTCACATCACCAAGTACAATGCCAAGCATCAGATCGAGTGGTGTAAAGCGCGCCATCACTGGACACTGGAGCATCTGCATGCAAGCCTCACATCACCAAGTACAATGCAAAGCATCGGATTGAGTGGTGTAAAGCGCGCCATCACTGGACACTGGAGCACCTGCATGCAAGCCTCACATCACCAAGTACAATGCCAAGCATCGGATCAAGTGGTGTAAAGCACGCCATCACTGGACACTGGAGCAGCTGCATGCAAGCCTCACATCACCAAGTACAATGCAAAGCATCGGATCGAGTGGTGTAAAGCACGCCATCACTGGACACTGGAACATCTGCATGCAAGCATCACATCACCAAGTACAATGCAAAGCATCGGATTGAGTGGTGTAAAGCGCGCCATCACTGGACACTGGAGCAGCTGCATGCAAGCCTCACATCACCAAGTACAATGCAAAGCATCGGATCAAGTGGTGTAAAGCATGCCATCACTGGACACTGGAGCACCTGCATGCAAGCCTCACATCACCAAGTACAATGCCAAGCATCGGATCGAGTGGTGTAAAGCATGCCATCACTGGACACTGGAGCACCTGCATGCAAGCCTCACATCGCCAAGTACAATGCAAAGCATCGGATCGAGTGGTGTAAAGCATGCCGCCACTGGACTCTGGAGCAGCTGCATGCAAACCTCACATCACCAAGTACAATGCCAAGCGTTGGATCGAGTGGTGTAAAGCACGCCATCACTGGACACTGGAACATCTGCATGCAAGCCTCACATCACCAAATACAATGCCAAGCATCGGATCGAGTGGTGTAAAGCATGCCATCACTGGACACTGGAGCATCTGCATGCAAGCCTCACATCGCCAAGTACAATGCCAAGCATCGGATCGAGTGGTGTAAAGCACGCCATCACTGGACACTGGAGCACCTGCATGCAAGCCTCACATCACCAAGTACAATGCAAAGCATCGGATCGAGTGGTATAAAGCATGCCATCACTGGACACTGGAGCAGTGGCGTAGCGTGGGGGGTGCAGGGGGGGCCGGCCGCACCGGGCGCAATATCTGGGGGGGCGCACTAGCCCTATGCGGCCGCGTGGCCGCCAGGGCCGTCTTTAACGCGGGGCAAACGGGGCAGCTGCCCTGGGCCCATTTACTCCTGGGGGGCCCCAAGGCAGCTGTCCCGTGGGCCCCCAGCCCCTGCTGCCGCGTTCACAGCGCATTGCGCTTGTGAACGCTTTTTTCCGGCAAGCCGCATCCGACGTCGCGTCACATCCGGTGTCTGCTTCCCTCCTCCGTGCAAGAGGGAAGACTGCACGGAGGAGACATCCGGCGGGGGACACGGAGCCGCTTCATGTAAGTAGGGGGGGGGGGGGCTGGCTGGCACAATATTCCTGGTATCTGACTGGCACTATATTACTGGGTATCTGATTGGCACAATATTACTGGGTATCTGACTGGCACTATATTACTGGGTATCTGATTGGCACATTATTCCTGGTATCTGATTGGCACTATATTACTGGGTATCTGATTGGCACAATATTCCTGGTATCTGACTGGCACTATATTACTGGGTATCTGATTGGCACAATATTACTGGGTATCTGACTGGCACTATATTACTGGGTATCTGATTGGCACAATATTCCTGGTATCTGACTGGCACTATATTACTGGGTATCTGATTGGCACAATATTACTGGGTATCTGAATGGCACAATATTACTGGGTATCTGATTGGCACTATATTACTGGGTATCTGAATGGCACAATATTACTGGGTATCTGATTGGCACAATATTCCTGGTATCTGACTGGCACTATATTACTGGGTATCTGATTGGCACAATATTACTGGGTATCTGAATGGCACAATATTACTGGGTATCTGATTGGCACTATATTACTGGGTATCTGACTGGCACTATATTACTGGGTATCTGACTGGCACTATATTACTGGGTATCTGACTGGCACTATATTACTGGGTATCTGATTGGCACAATATTACTGGGTATCTGAATGGCACAATATTACTGGGTATCTGACTGGCACTATATTACTGGGTATCTGAATGGCACTATATTACTGGGTATCTGATTGGCACTATATTACTGGGTATCTGATTGGCACAATATTACTGGGCATCTGATTGGCACAATATTACTGGGTATCTGACTGGCACTATATTACTGGGTATCTGATTGGCACAATATTACTGGGCATCTGATTGGCACAATATTACTGGGTATCTGACTGGCACTATATTACTGGGTATCTGATTGGCACAATATTACTGGGTATCTGAATGGCACTATATTACTGGGCATCTGATTGCCACAATATTACTGGGTATCTGACTGGCACTATATTACTGGGTATCTGATTGGCACAATATTACTGGGTATCTGATTGGCACTATATTACTGGGTATCTGATTGGCACAATATTACTGGGCATCTGATTGGCACAATATTACTGGGTATCTGACTGGCACTATATTACTGGGTATCTGATTGGCACAATATTACTGGGTATCTGAATGGCACTATATTACTGGGCATCTGATTGGCACAATATTACAGGGCATCTGGCTGGCACAATAATACTGGGCATCTGGCTGGCATAATATTACAGGCATCTGGCTGGCACTATATTACTGGGCTCTGACTGGCACAATATTACAGGCATCTGACTGGCATAATATTACAGGCATCTGACTGGCACAATATTACAGGCCTCTGACTGGCACAATATTCCTGGCCTCTGACTGGCACACTATTACAAGCATCTGACTGGCATAATATTACAGGCATCTGACTGGCATAATATTACAGGCATCTGACTGGCACAATATTACAGGCATCTGACTGGCACAATATTCCTGGCCTCTGACTGCACACTATTACAGGCATCTGACTGGCATAATATTACAGGCATCTGACAGGCACCATATTCCTGGGCTCTGACAGGCACAATATTCCTGGGCTCTGACAGGCACAATATTCCTGGTATCTGACTGGCACAATATTATTGGTATCTGACTGGCACAATATTACTGGTATCTGACTGGCACATTATTACTGGGCTCTGACTGGCACAATATTGCAGGCATCTGACTGGCACAATATTGCAGGCATCTGACTGGCACAATATTACTGGGCTCTGACTGGCACAATATTACTGGCATCCGAAAGTTACAATATTACTGGCATCTGAATGGCACAACAATTATGGCATATGTGTGTGTGTGTGTGGGGGGGGGGGGGGGGGGGGGTAACATTAGAGGTACAGGATTGAGGAAGTTGGCTCCATCTAGCCCAGTCTTGGATCATCTCCAGGGTATGGTTCCATTTTGATGTTTAGTTTTTGTTCTTGATATTGTTTGTCGTTTACGATGGTTGTGAGACGACATATAATAGCATGGCCCATGCTAGGTTACTACATGTGTATATTTGTATTCATAGACCTGCTGAAAATGTGGAGAATGTGTGTAATGCATGTTCGCACTCAATAAAGTGTTGGAAAATAAACTTGTATTTAGATGCATTTTACTTTAATTACATAAGTATTTTCATAACAAACAATACATGTGCTTGGGGGGTAAGGGTTTCTTTAACCAATCTAGTAGAAGAGACTCGAGTGCTAAAATCCACGGGTTAGGGGGCGCAAATTACTTGCCTTGCCCCGGGTGCTGACAACCCACGCTACGCCACTGCACTGGAGCACCTGCATGCAAGCCTCACATCACCAAGTACAATGCAAAGCATCGGATCGAGTGGTGTAAAGCATGCCATCACTGGACTCTGGAGCAGCTGCATGCAAGCCTCACATCACCAAGTACAATGCCAAGCATCGGATTGAGTGGTGTAAAGCATGCCATCACTGGACACTGGAGCACCTGCATGCAAGCCTCACATCACCAAGTACAATGCCAAGCATCGGATTGAGTGGTGTAAAGCAGGCCATCACTGGACACTGGAGCACCTGCATGCAAGCCTCACATCGCCAAGTACAATGCCAAGCATCGGATCGAGTGGTGTAAAGCATGCCGCCACTGGACTCTGGAGCAGCTGCATGCAAGCCTCACATCACCAAGTACAATGCCAAGCATCGGATTGAGTGGTGTAAAGCATGCCATCACTGGACACTGGAGCACCTGCATGCAAGCCTCACATCACCAAGTACAATGCCAAGCATCGGATTGAGTGGTGTAAAGCAGGCCATCACTGGACACTGGAGCACCTGCATGCAAGCCTCACATCGCCAAGTACAATGCCAAGCATCGGATCGAGTGGTGTAAAGCATGCCGCCACTGGACTCTGGAGCAGCTGCATGCAAGCCTCACATCACCAAGTACAATGCCAAGCGTCGGATCGAGTGGTGTAAAGCATGCCACCACTGGACTCTGGAGCAGCTGCATGCAAGCCTCACATCACCAAGTACAATGCAAAGCATCGGATCGAGTGGTGTAAAGCAGGCCATCACTGGACACTGGAGCACCTGCATGCAAGCCTCACATCACCAAGTACAATGCCAAGCATCGGATTGAGTGGTGTAAAGCACGCCATCACTGGACACTGGAGCACCTGCATGCAAGCCTCACATCGCCAAGTACAATGCCAAGCATCGGATCGAGTGGTGTAAAGCATGCCGCCACTGGACTCTGGAGCAGCTGCATGCAAGCCTCACATTACCAAGTACAATGCCAAGTATCGGATCGAGTGGTGTAAAGCATGCCACCACTGGACACTGGAACAGTGGAAACATGTTCTGTGGACTCTGACAGTCTGATGGGCGAGTCTGGGTTTGGCAAATGCCAGGAGAACATTACCTGCCTGACTGCATTGTGCCAACTGTATAGTTTGGAGGGATAATGGTATAGGGCTGGTTAACAGGGGTTGAGCTAGGCTCCTTACTTCCAGTGAAGGGAAAGTTTAATGTTTCAGCATAACAAGACATTTTAGACAATGCTGTACTTCCAACTTTGTGGGAACAGTTTAGAACAGAAGAGTGGAAGCTGTTATAGCTGCACAGGGGGGACCAACGACATAACAATGTCTAAGTATTTAAAATGCAATGACATAAAAGCCCCTACTGGCGTAATGTTCAGGGGTTTCAATAGTTTTGTCTGTATAGCGGATCTCCAGTGGCCTAATTGAAGCCAGATGACTAAAAGTATTTAGAAAATTAGACTAGAGGGGCCGAATGGTTTCTATAAATGGCAACTATATGGGCATGCAAACTGAACTGACACCCAATTAGTAATGGCAGACAAACTTTACAAATATTAACATAACAAACATACTGGAACAGGTGGGCACGGAACTGTTACAAGCAGATTACCTTAAAGAGTTTTTGAGTATGAATGTTTGGTTCCTACAAGAAACAGAACCAACATTCTAACTTGCAGCAGTCACACTCTGTTCCCCAAGACAGTGTCGTGTAGACCAGGTTAATTTAGGACCATGAGGATGCATTTATATATGCCCCCAGGAAAAACCAAGGTCTGGTCCCTTTATGGTAATTCCAACACATATATAGAAAATGCATAGTACAGATCCACAAGGTGCCTGGTTATAGTAAAAACACACATTCTATGTAAAACCAGGATTAAAATCCTGATCAGGTCCCTTTAAACATGTGTGCTTTCTTAGTTACCACATATCAGGGGACGTGTAGAAAATGCTGCACTTGCTAGCAGTCTGCGATAACAATATCATAACTAACAGATGAAGGAGAGCAGAACCAATTCCTAGGCTCTGTTAGATTGTGTTATCCATCATTTCTTAGTCACTTAATGAGCATCCACAAGAACCATTTCCACTAATGCATCTCCTGGTGTGATCACAATGAATCCAGAGAGGCTCCAGGCAATCTACAAACGGAAACAAAAAAAAAAAATGCACATTACGGCTGTTCAACATAAAGATACGAGTTACCTCGCTGCAGACAAAGAGGAATTTGTACGCTGAGTGCTCCAGTCTGGCAAGGGTTAACCGAGCCTGCCAAGGATTGCTATAATCGTGAATAACTAGATAATCAGCGTTATTTGACGAAGGGTCTTATGACCATCAGATTACCATTTAATTAGTAATAAGATATAGGGGTCTGTGACATTGAAGGGGGAGGGGGCAGGAATTTGCTGATATGGGAGGGAGGGCTATTGTTCACTGGGTTGCTCTCTAATCTCTCCCGATGGGCTGGGGTTGCACCACATTTTTGCTTTTAAATGCCCCTGTCGGGAACACATTCTGATCTTTCTATCCAGTTGTCTTGTCTGCCTGTCAACAGATCTGTCTTGCATGTCTATCTGATGATGTCAGTTGGCCTGATGAAGTTTCACCAAAGCCAACGTAATAGTTTTTCAACCCCCCCCCCCCCCCCATGGGTGAGGGAATGTGATCTATTGCTTAAATTCCCTGTGTGGAGAGCAGCACGGGAAGCCTGTTAGTATGCATCAGGCAGACTGCATAATAAAACCCAGTAATTACATAGAGCCAGTGCTTTGCTGTCTCTCTCCTATCTCCTGCTTGAGTGAGTAGCTGTATTATCAGGAACGCTTTTATAACCCATGGGAGAGGTAAAGAGGATTACATGGAAGACAAAAGCATTATGTCATCTAGTGCTCTGCCTTATTCCTACAGCATTGTCATTACATAGCACAGTGCTCTAAAGCATAGTTCAGTCCTTGCTGTGCTCATTGGCATTTCTTTTAGCAATCACCTTGTCAGTAAGGCTGGTGGAGGTCTTGTGAGGTCATCTCTTCACCTGACAGTCAGTAAGGACTGGAGAGGCTGATACACAAGTCTCACATTCTTTTAATGAGGTGTATTTAAATGCACTGCTGAGGCTCTCACCTCTCAGAGCTGAAATGTTGAACAAAAGCTCTAGTTCTTGCTACATGAAGCATTAGCTCAAGTGTCTAAAGGAAAGTTCCTTCCCAGAACCAACGAGAGTTATTATGTACCCTTAAAAATTCAGGGATTTCATTCTGCCATGTTCTATTCTGATAGATGTACCTCTATTCATGTGGTTTTGCTGGCCAGTCAGCAATTGGATTGATGCCAATTTTAAGACTATGAAGGCAATAGTATGGCAAAAAAGGCAACCGGGCACTCCAAAAACCATGACTGTCCCATCCTATGCAGAACTGATGATGAAATTGAGAAGGGAATTGCAAACTTAAGTCCAAAGTGGCCAAGTTAGAAGAATTTGTATACTTCAAACTCTGCTATTGTGTCCTTAAAGGACAACTGTAGCAAAAAAAGTTGTGTTTAATTAAAGGATTGCATCCTGTAGGCATTTTATACAGAAATGCTTTAATGAAAGAATACAAATAAAGTACCTTAAATCATCTTTACCCCATATAGCTCTAACAGGAGGCAGACATTTTGTTTAGAATCTTTGGTCAGATGTTTGTTCATCTGAACCAAGGTGAGTGAAGATCTGACCCAAGATTCTAAACAAGATGTCCGCCCCCTGAGAGAACTATATGGAGAAAAAAAGGCTCAATAAGGAACTTTATTTGTGTTCTTTCATTAAAGATGTTCTTTATAAATAATTTATTTGTGATACAATTTTTCATTTAAACATAAGAAACATGTTTGCTACAGGTGTCCTTTAAGTTTGCAGTTCCCTTCTCAATACCCTGCGATCCCTCTTTCATGAATATATATCCTATGTAACACTGAAGGGGACTCTTCACTAATGAATAACTTGTGAATAAGCATCGCTAGACGTGAAACTAGTAAAGTGTCTGCTGTTACCATAGTTTACTGCATATATTTATGGCTTTCTGACATATTTATCACTGGCGTTGAAATCACACTTTGCATTTGGATGTGTGCCGGTGTCTTTTGTTTGCTTGCAGCATTGCCGGCTGTTTCTTCACCACCCAGGACCTTGCAAATCATTGCCTGGATTATAGGCACCTTGCCAGCGAGGAAGAGATCATTTCTTTCCCCCTTTGGGGGTCAACGTGACTATTCACTAAAACTGAACTGTTTACATGTTGATTCACTTTCAGTGACTAGCTCTCTGACTTATAGGGGGCTATTCACTAATAGGTGAGTTGCATGTGAGATGAGCATTAAATCTCGCCAGTTTAGCTATACCTTGTGCAGGCGACAATCCTGTTCCATTTCCTCCTCTGCACAATATATAGTGACATTTCTGAAATCACCTCAACTCACCAGCAACTCACCTTTTAGTGAATAGCCCCCTTTGTGTCCTTTTAAATGAATTAATACTAACAAATAATAATCTGAAGGGGGGTGGAGGATATTGTTTTTTTTCCCCTTTAATGCCTTTGCCAATTTCATTTTATTTTCTTTTGTTCCTCTTTCAAGGAATTAGCAGAACACAACTGCTTTAGTGATTTATTCTGTGTGAGCTGCTGAATATATGTTTGAATCCAAGTCAAACCCCCCCCCCCCTTACTAGATGTTCACTTTTGCAGCTGCAAGGCTTCTGATCTATGCAGCTGGAATGAGGGACACACAGACTCTTCAGATCTAGCTGAGAATGTTCTAATTAAACCACATTTGTGTGATACAGGTGAAAACCTTTAAAATCTTCCTTCCCTGCAAGCAAGCCTTGAGATACAAAGAAGCCGAGGTCTCGGGAGAAGATTAAGCTCTAGATCTTGGCATGAAGTGCTCATAAATTCTGCACACGGATCTGCTTCTTCCTACAGCACCAATAGAGAGTTTTTCATTTTCTGCCTGCATTAAAAACAAGAGTCTTGGCCCATTTTTTCCCCCTGAATCCTGAGAGCGAGAATATCTATTCTCCATCCAAAAAATTGCAGGATACACAGCTGGATATTAAACCCCTGGTGTTGCAAGAAATATCTACAGTATTGTCTTTTCTATATTCTCGATCCTCAGTCATTTCTACTAAACTCTTTAGAGGAGTAAATATTAAACAAATGTAAAAAAAAAAAAAAAAAAGGCTAGTTTATGATAAGTAAAATGCCCTTTTAATTTCCTTTTTATCAGTTTTGATTGCCAGTTTATTAATAATTTAACTGCAGAAAACAATAAGGAACACTCATTGGAGAGATCTGTTGCTTTTTCACCGATATCTGAATGTATCAATATCCACAGCTGTAGCTGGAGTTGCATTCCATTTCCAAGAATGATTGTATGTTTTCACATGATCCAGTGTACATTTCAGATGCAAACATGAACTGACTGGAGAACTGATTGAAGGAAATGAAATGCTATTATTTCTAAAATCACATAGTAGAAAGAAAGTTCCAAAATGATTTTATTCCTCTTCTAGTGGCCATTTATTTAGGGAGGGGTTCATTTTTTTAAAAACATTGCTCCCACTTTCAGGATACTCACATCTTTGTGTTTAATTTATCATATTAAATAAGGGTGCTGTAGCAGGTATTCATTCACATTTTTTGTAACGATTGTGTGCTATATTCCTTGCTCAATAGCCTTTGGTATGGTTGTTTGGTATCTTCACTCTTGTGTCTAGTGACTTTGATTTTGAGAAACCAGAGTTTGACTTAGAAAAAACCCAGGTTCAAATCTTATGAAATGATGAAAGCTGTTTTTTAGACTTAGATAAACTTCAATCATTTTGTACAAAAGGGTTTTTCATCCAAAAAATCTGGAGGGTGCTTGGGGATGTCCTGATATGTACATAATGTGTACATTGAAGTTTCCCACAGATTTAAAAATTTAGAGGAAACACCTATTAGGTATCTTTGTATTGTCTTCCACTTACTATGCTAAAAAAAACAAAAAAACACAGTGATGCCATAGATTTAAAGTGAAACGGTCAACTTAATTCTATGTGACCAGGATTAATTGTGAAAAGCACATTAAAAAAGTACTGATTATCTCAAAGAATCTTACAAAAACTAGTGTTTGGTTTATATCTATACATTTAGTCATTATTTTAGAAATCCATGCAACGTTTGATAGAAATATTCTTCTAGCCCAGTGTTTCCCAAACTAGTCCTCAAAACCCCCCACCCGTCCAGAATTTAGGGATTACCCAACTGTGTGTTAAAAAAAAAAACCCTTAATCTAAACTTGAGGGTTTTTTTTTTTTTTAAACACAATTGGGTGATCCCAAAATCCTGCACTGTTTGGGGGAGGGGTGTGTGGACTGTTTTAGCCTATAACACTAATTCAGTATTTAAAATGTATAAAAAAATGTTTTTTTATTTTAAACCCATGTTTTACTTTGATCCAGTACGACAATACAAGCTCCTCAGCGAACGTTTCTTTATTCTCATCTGTTCTCCTACTGATATTTGTTGTAACTGTTTTAGCGACGACAGTTGTTTTGCTTAATAAATATCCCATTGTGCAATTACTGTCACATGGAGTTTCTTTTATTGCAGCTTTATGGCACTATTGTACTGTGTCTTTAAATGTATGCAAATTGTATGTGATGTAAGCAGGCAACACACACTGCAGACGATCAGTGCTGGATCTTTCTATTAAGCGATGGAATGCACACGACGTGAGAAAAGTCCAGAATGATCATTTTATAGCATCCCCTAAACTTAATATGATAACTCGTTACAATATATCTATGGAGTGACTTAAAACCTTGGACCCATATAATAATCACAGAGTGTCTATCCAGAAAGGACACCTTCAGATATTCTCTGTATGTCCTGGGGATGTTACAATTACTCAGTGTAATGGTCCTCATTTTGTATATATCGGAAGGATGACAGGCTTAGTCAACCATGCTGGGAACTGAATCATAGAGGGTGCAAAACAGGATAGTCAGGAGGTATTATTATTATTGGGGGCCAAGGAGACAGTATCCTGGCCATTGACTACACACGTCACGGAAAACTGTCAGCAAAAAATATATCAAATGTAGGCATTCTAAATAGAAATGCTTTAATAAAGGAATCAAACTAAAACACGCTATTGATGCAGCCTTGCTTGCATAGCGCTGTGAGGGGGAGGCCATGTTGTTTAGAATCTTGGATCAGATGAAGGAAGATCTGAAGCTCCTTAATAGGCTTATTCAAGCAAGAGGGGGCTCAAAAAGGTAGGGGGCTCAAAACGATACTTTATGTTCTTTCATTAAAGCATTTCTATTTAAAATACTTACATTTTATGTAATCTTATCTTTCCGTTAGACATAACTTCCTCTTTTTCCCAACAGCTGTGCATTAACCAAACTAGCAGCTGGTAATAGATTTTATTTAGGTTAATGGTACTCATTTTATCGACCTCAGAGGACCTACCACTATACTTAAAAAAAAAAAACCAAAAAAACCATTATGTTGAAATCTTACAGAATACAATTTCAAAGTGAGTTTTGTGATTTAAGTTTTGGCGAGTGTTACATTGAGGCCCCATGGCACTTTCTTTATTTTGTCCTTCACACAGATTATAACAAAATGTACAATTTCCCCAGTCTGACATTATTTCTTGGATTGCCTGAAAGCTGAACATCTGAAATATCAAAGTAATTTGCAGCTAATCAAAAGACTGCACTTCAGAATACAGAGCAATGTATATTCCCCTTGTATTCATTTCCAATTCATTAACCTTGGCGGAATTTATGCTTATTTGCAGAAACAAAATGAAAGAGTAGACCTGGTTTTGAATAAATCAGGTTAAATGGAGATTTTAATTTTTATTTATATAAAATACAGGTCACATAAAGTAATGGTCACATCCAGGGAGACATATACGCAGATAATGCATCTTATAAAGAGGTAAAAAGGGAATCCGGTAGAGGACCAGAAAAGTCCTTTTTGGACTAATGATAGGAAAGAATAAACTGTTGATTATGGCTGGGTTTTAAAGATTTTTACAAGTTCATGCTAATGAATAGTAAACAGGATATTATACAAGAAGATTAATAAACATGGCACAAGCAGCACCTTGGGGAGGAGGCATCTCTCCATCAGAGCCTTGTATTACCCCTTTCCTGCCAGCAGGACATTGCACTGCCTTCTCCATCAGAGCCTTGCATTGCCCCCTCCTGCCAGCAGAACCTTGTAATGCTTTCTCCATCAGATCCTTGCATTGCCCCCTCCTGCCAGCAGGACATTGCACTGCCTTCTCCATCAGATCCTTGCATTGCCCCCTCCTGCCAGCAGAACCTTGTACTGCTTTCTCCATCAGAGCCTTGCATTGCCCCATCCTGCCAGCAGAACCTTGTAATACTTTCTCCATCAGATCCTTGCATTGCCCCTCCTGCCAGCAGAACCTTGTAATGCTTTCTCCATCAGATCCTTGCATTGCCCCATCCTGCCAGCAGAACCTTGTAATACTTTCTCCATCAGAGCCTTGCATTGCCCCCTCCTGCCAGCAGAACCTTGTACTGCTTTCTCCATCAGAGCCTTGCATTGCCCCCTCCTGCCAGCAGAACCTTGTACTGCTTTCTCCATCAGAGCCTTGCATTGCCCCCTCCTGCCAGCAGAACCTTGTAATGTAGCCCCCAGACAAGGTCGGGGAGGGGCAATCATGACAGGGTGCTGAAGGGATATGTGCAGCCTATAGTGGGAGTTAGTGGGAGTAGTTGGGATAGTATAAAAGATAGGAACAGGAAGTTTGGGGGCCATTTTAGGAAAAGTTTTTCCCCATACCTGTTGTCCCACCCACCCTCCCTAATTTTATGGTTAATGAGCATTTAATTATTTATTTATTATTGATTTATTTCCATGTCACAGCGTTGGCGGAAGCTTGCAGGGTATCCAGGAGGGTTAATGGAAGAATGGATTGGGGAGAGTCAATCGGGACTCTGGTGGGAGGTTCGAGGGGAAAGTGGTACCTCGAACCTCAGGTATTGGGGGCATTGGTATATGCCCAGAACATGGACTTATTCGGCAGCCACCTGGATACTCTTGCAAGCTTGGTTGGTTTTCTGTTTATGGATTGTTTATGTTTATGTTTAGTCATTGTATAATTATGGATATATATGTGGAAGGTATATATGATTGGAATGCAATGACTATTTAAATAAAGTGCTGTGGCCTTTGTTTTACCCCACATTTTGGTTTAAGTTTAGTTATTTCTAGGCAAATACATATCCCCAATATAGAAGCTACCATGTCATGCTTTCTCCATCAGATCTTTGCATTGCCCCCTCCTGCCAGCAGAACCTTGTACTGCTTTCTCCATCAGAGCCTTGCATTGCCCCCTCCTGCCAGCAGAACCTTGTAATGCTTTCTCCATCAGAGCCTTGCATTGCCCCTTCCTGCCAGCAGAACCTTGTACTGCCTTCTCCATCCGAGCCTTGCATTGCCCCCTTCCTGCCAGTAGAACCTTGTACAGTGGTGTATCTTGATTTTGTACTGCCCTAGGCAGACAAAATCCGGGCACCCCCTTACCCAAGCTGCACACCCATGTTACACACCTAAGACATGCCCCATCACCTCCATTTCATGACCCCACATCACACATAACATTCAGACTCACATCAAGCTCATACTCCCATCACACACACACTCCTACTCCCATCACACTCAGTCACACACTCCTACGCCCATCACACTCAGTCACACACACTGACTCCCATCACACACACTGTCTCCCATCACACACACTCTGACTCCCATCACACTCAGTCACACACACTGTCTCCCATCACACACACTCTGACTCCCATCAGCACTTACCTTTCCCTGGTGGCTAGTGGCAGGCAGCATGGTCCCTCCATGCTGCCTGTTCGGCTCCCCGGCGATTGTGCCGACAGATCACGTGACCGGGCGCGCGTATGACTGTCGGCACTTCCGTGTCACACTGCACGGGGAACGAACAGGCAGCACGGAGGTTTCTCTGTGCTGCCTGTTCGGCTCCCCGTGCAGCCTGGCAGCCAGAGCGATGGTGAGGGGGGAATCTTCCGATCCCCTCTCACCTCCGTCTCTGCCTGCAAGCGCCGCCCCCCAAAATTTGCCGCCCTAGGCATCCGCCTAGGATGCCTCGCGGTAAATACAGCACTGACCTTGTACTGCCTTCTCCATCAGAGCCTTGCATTGCCCCTTTCTTTCCAGCAGAACCTTGTACTCCTTTCTCCATTAGAGCCTTGCATTGCACAAAGCAGAACTAATAATGTAATTTCACTTTAAACTAAAATGCAGGGTCTATTCACTAAACAGCGAACTGCGTGGGGAATTGGCAATTCACAAAATAACACACAAAAAAACTAAAACAGGTATTTTGTCCCAAATTTTGAAATTTGGTTTTCAACACACTATAGTTCCCTTTTTTATTCTGAATAGACCCCCGCCAGACCACCTGGGGCACTGATATTCTTATACTTATTCAGGCAAAATGCTAGAAAGTAAGCAGGTTGCACCGTTAAAAAATGAAACCCTGTCCCACCACTAGGTGTCAATAATGCAACACCAGCAGCACGCTATTAGTGGACCCATCTTAAATGCTTACCTGTGCTTAATTGGTTTACTTAGTAAAAGATAATGGGGGGGGGGGGGGCATGTATAATAAGGGTGCACACGCCAATTGCACCAATTACTGGGGCAACCGGCATGTGCACCAATGTATAAAGCAGACTGCGGAGTCTGCGTTATTGAAGCTATGTGTGTAGATTTAGATTGTGTTGGCGCCCATTCCGATAGTTTCTTTTCTCCCTCGCTGCAAAGTGTCAGGAGTTATAAAAAAGCGCAATCGCTGTTATACATACCAAACAGCGAATGCGCTTTTTTAATAAAACTCACAACACTTTGCTTTGCGGGAGTTTTTATACATAACCCCACAAAGTGAATCCACAGCCGAATATATATAAACGGATATAAATACAATCTATTAACAATGGGTGTGTTTAGGAGGAGCTCTGTGTACAGTCTGGACAATGATGGGAGAGATTTGGGGTAATTTAAAATTTCTGTAAAATAATCATGTATGACTTATTATACATGCTACATACTAGTAAGTGGAAGTCACACACAGGGGGACAGAGGGGGACACACGGGAGTCTAAGGAGGTGCTCACTGGGTGAGCACAACTCCCATCAAGATGAGGCAGCCCCCCTGTGTGTCCCCCTCTATCCCCCGTGTCTGACTTCCACTTACTAGCGTAGCATGTCACCGATAGAAATTTTACCAACTATACAGTGATTGCTACGCTAATAAGTGACATGCTTCGTGCGAAGTGTGCATGCGCTCCTACTTTACCTGTCAATGCAGCTGATCCGAAGGGGGCGTGAAGGGGGCTGAAGTCCGTGTGCATGCGCTGTTTTGGCAAAGTTACAGCTGAATGATCAGCTGTAACTTTGTGCGCATGCGCGATGACTGAATTCTACTGCGCCTGTGCAGTAGAATTCGCTCGAGTTTTTTGTCAGAACACTGGTATTAATATTTCTTATGTACAGTAATGGTGATGTTAGCCATAGAAAAAGGTTTTCCTTTAGAGCAATTATACAAAAGCAGGACAAAGGGGGTTTCAATTTACTCTACTCTATTCATACAAAAGTATCGGTTTATAGTGATAATGAAATTATGGGCAGTTAGGTCAGGTAGGCCGCACGTTGCACACCCCTACATTAAGTGATGTAATGCCCACAGCTGCATCAATAAAATGTAGCTTTTCAAACGTGTCCTATATTTTCAACACTTTTACATAGAGCCACACTTCATTTATGATTTTGAGTTTCCCAGGCTAATACCTCGATTGGTTTCATGATATGAAAGGTAATAGTAATAAACGCTGTAGGGAAAATTGCAAACCTCTGATGCAGTCTTTACTGCCTGGTAATGGACTATAGACCGTAATATAATCATCGGTTGGACAAAAGCGTAGATGGGAAAAATGATCAAAACAGTGAGAAGATAGAGCTGGTTAATGTACATAAATGCTGATGTGTTTGTCTTGGGAATTTCAGGCTGTCCCAATGATGGATACATTTGTGTTCCTGATGTCTCTGTGCTGAATGTGTGTCCGGGGCCGGAGTTATGGAAAGCTGATGAGAAGGACAAATATCAATATCCTGCTTGCATGCTTTATACACATTGAGTTCTATTCAAAGCTTCAGGGTCCCAGGTTCAACTCAGCCTTTCATCCTTCTGAGGTCAATAAATGAGTACCAGCAATGTAGTAATAATAACATTGCTTATTCAGCTGCCTATTTGGTTAATTCTGAGAGTTGAGTCCCACTGGGGGAAAGGTGCTATATAAATAATAGCTGGTATTATTAAAAGATACTAATAAGTGATAACTGATATCATTGATTAGAGCCCATTATGTCCAACATTATTATTTTTAATTCAGGAAAAAAAATATATAATGGACTGGGGAAAAAAAATACAATTTATCTTCAGCTCTCGAACCAGAGAGATGTCCAACCGCAAGACAGATGGAACAAGAGTAGACACAGTTAATCAACACACTGCCATCTACTGGTCAGGCCGATAATCAACAGACAAATCTGTCTCCTGCAGTGCACATACCAAGTATATCCTGCCTGAAAGGGTGCCAGCAGTCCCTGTTTATCAACAAACAAAAAAATTCCCCACTGTCACCACATGGCTTTAGCCAAGGGATAAAGCTAATCTCCTCATTAGTCCCAGTGAATGAGCTAATATTTGTGGAGAGAAAACACAGCTGGCAACTTGTTAGTTCCTTTGTGCTGGTGTCAGGCCACATCAACTAGGTGCCTGTTGTGCATTGAACACCGGTAGGGCCCTCTCTGTAAAGGGTTAACTGTCCAGTATCTAACATGATGCATGGATGGATGTCAGTGTAGCATGTTTTCGATGTGTAAATCGAATAAATGAGAGGCTCCGGTGCTGGGTTTTTATTTATTCCGCGCTGATATCAATCATTTTGATTGGAATAGCTGTCCTTGCGCCGTGGCTGTTCTGTGTGTACATTTGCAGCCGCACTGGAGTGATGTATCAAGCTTAGTAACTGTATGTATTTCATTATTTATAAATATAGCTGCAAACAGGCCTGGAATTTTAGACACATTCCCCCTGAAAGAAAATTATATTTTCTATTTGTCATTAAGACACAAAAAAAAAAAAAATGGCTGCTGCTTGAACGCGTCTTTGGTGCTTAGAACACAACATTTCCCAGCATGCTGTTGTCTCTGTTTGATAAGCTGCTCATGTTAGACTGTTTGGAATCGCAGTAACTTGCTATATACATGGGGCAAAAATCAGAAGTCAAGAGGGGGCTAGATGTATTGATTGGCACACCAGCTGGATGGGAGCAGATTGTCTATCCTTGCAATTGGGTGTTTTTGGAAGATTCTGCTCAATAAGAGAGAGTTACAGGGAATTCAGATGGGAAATTTAAAATTTTAGGCCAGGGGATCCCAGTTGTAAAAATTCTCCAATGCAGCAGAATGGTAGTATTCTCTATTTATTGAGTAAACTCTGTTGTGTTTCTGCACCCACACAATCCAGCCATAGAAATAAGATTTAACTCGGTGCTAGCACCTACCATGCCTGTATTCCCCAGGGTTTTAATACATCCTAGAAGAGACAAACCTTAGACCTGCCTGGGGGGGGGGGAAGACAAATGCATCCTGTTAAGGAGCAGAGGCAAAACCTCTCTGTAATGTGTCATTCTGGCATGTTAAACTCGCACTGGGATGCAGCACTGTCAAAGGGCCAGCTCATTCCAAGTTACTTTTCAAATTGCTCTGTGCAGAGATTTATTAGAAATCAGCTGGGAACATAAAAATACATGAGCGCACTCGAGTTGTGCTGGGCAGAATAGAAAGAGGGTCTAATGCTTGACAACAGACAGCCACGTTCTACTGTGCATTGAAAGTATTTGCCTGTCTGTGCCATCGACTTATCAAGTATGCTAAACAGGCAACAACCGGGGACTTCTAGGAAAAGCTGAAACTAGTGGGAAATCCAAAATCAGGGGTATTTAGTACTGTGTTCATGAAATCCTATCTTGGAAGACATTGGAAAGTCCCTACTGACTACCTAGAAATCCTTTGTGTAGATAACCTCTGGTACATGAAGTAATCAGCGCTGTATTTAGCACGAGGCAAACAAGGCAAGTGCATAGGGCAACACTTGCCTTGTTTGCCCCTGGGGAGCTGCACAAAATTAAAAACAAACGAATAAAATGAAAAAAAGCTGCCCCTTTCCAAACCCCCCCCCCCCCCCCCCCCAAAAAAAAAACTTCCTTGCTGGCAGAGATGGTGGCTAGGGAGATTGAAAGATCTCCCCTCACCACTGCTTGGCCTGCAAGGGAGGGGCACAGGCAGCACAAAACAAAGATATACCAACGGGAGTAATACTATGGATTGTTAGAAACAATTCTTAAGTATAAACATTCTAAATATTCCCATATGATATCTGCTTCATCCAGCAGGTCAACCCTATGACCCAGAAATGACCATTAAAATGTTTCGGTGAAAAGCAGCTTGTTGTGTCTGCAGATTTATTCTACAATACCCCTAAATCCTGGTTTCTGCTTGGTCCGGAGACTCATTTCCCCCAGGTCACTAAGCAAACACAAACCTGGCGTTATCTCTCTGTGATTTCTTGATTCTCTGGTCCCTGTGACTGAGGAAGATAATGTACAATATCAGCACTGTAAATAGCATGGGAGCTGGAGTGTGGACATGTTTAATCACCAGTACCCAGAGATCTTCCTCTACTAGATGCCTTGTGTCCGGGGCTGTGTTTAAATTTCCCACTAGGTCGCCTGCATTGGGACTGGCTGATTGATCATGTTACAGCTGAAATTGCCCTATAACCCCTTATCCCCTTTCATTTGTCTCTTACCTATAAATAGTGCATTTTTCAAAGGTACTTTAAAAATGTATGTATTTCTCTATTCTGAACAATCAAATAATGTAATAATAATATGCTATGGGGCTGTTATAATGGTGTGATGCTATGAGGCTAGAATAATGGTGCAAAGCTGTGTGGCTAGTATAAGGACATGATGCTATGGGCCTGGTATAATGATGTGATGCCATGGGGCTAGTATAAGGGTGCCATGCTGTGGGGTTGGTATAATTATGCTATGGGGCTGGTGTAATGATGCAATGCTATGGGGCTGGTACAATGGTGCCATGCTATGGGGCTGGTATAATGATGCAATGCTATGTTGGCTGGTATAATGATGCAATGCTATGTTGGCTGGTATAATGATGCAATGCTATGTGGCTAGTATAAGGACACAATGTTATGGGGCTGGTATAATGATGTGATGCTATGGGGCTGGTATACTGATGCGATGCTATGGGGCTGGTATACTGATGCGATGCTATGGGGCTGGTATAAAGATGCAATGCTATGGGGCTGGTATAATGATGCAATGCTATGGGGCTGGTATAATGATGCAGTGCTATGGGGCTGGTATAATGATGCAATGTTATGGGGCGGGTATAATGATGCTATGGGGCTGGTATAATGATGCAATGCTATGGGGTTGGTATAATGATGCGATGCTATGAGGCTGGTATAATGATGCGATGCTATGGGGCTGGTATACTGATGCGATGCTATGGGGCGGGTATAATGATGCTATGAGGCTGGTATAATGATGCAGTACGGCCCTGCTTGTGTCTGTCAGGGTAACAAGTCAACCGATTTTACCTCCACTAAACTATACGCGCAGCCTGTACACACTGATCTATAAAGATTCATTGGATTGCTAGCAGAGCCTTTGATGTAATGAACTGCCAATGTGCTGTACATAAAGTATCTCGCCTGCCTCAGGCACTATGCTAATTTAACTTTTTCATTAGCAGAGAGCTTGTGCGACTGTTTAGACCTTCTGGGTTTGGGGGTTTATGGTACTGGGATCATTAAATAATGATTGAAAGGTGGCGCTCCTGAATGTGTCAAAATATAAATACATTCAATAAACACATTCTTGTTCTTTTAAATGTGTTATGTGCTGGTGAAAACACCATCTCCTGAGTGCATTATAGAGAAGTGATTGGAGCTGGGGATGTACAAGGCAGAGCTGATAGACCATTCAATGACATGCCTGATTTCCATTATCTCGGTTAGAAGCAGACATTGCTCTGCATGCCGGGAAGCCATCTTGTAGCACGGGGAAGATTTGATCTCCGACTACTCCTGTCACATTTACAAATGGGGCCTTCGTTGATGTAGCGTGCTTCATGCATTCTAACAAAGAGATACAGAAACCACAAGGCAGGGGAAATATTACCTGGCGGACTCGTTTCTGAATCCTTCGTGAGCGAGCTATCGCTCAAGCTGCGGGTGTGTTTAACCCATAATCTAGTTTGGAATTCCAAACATTCCTTCAAGAGTAGACATCTCATTCAATGCACCTGTCACCATGGTTGACTATATGTCTTACCTGTCTGTGTTCTATGATTAAATTTGTATATTTGTAATTTAATAGGTTGTATTTTTAATATTATATTGGACCCAACTGTAAAAATGCAATGTGTTTGTGGACCCAGGACATACTTGAAAATGAGAGAAATCTCAAAGTATCAATGCTTTATAAATAAATAAATAATAAATTAATTCACTAACAGGGTAGTAGCAGTACCATAGTTTTAAAACTATTAAAACTGTTTTGCTGAGTTTCTCACTTTAAAAAAAATAATAATAATAGTATTTTATTGGCATCAGGTGATCTATATATATATATATACACACATTGCTTCATTGTGCATGGGATTCCTGTGTATAAAACCTGGTCAGCATGAATACTACGACAGATCAGATAAACATCTTAATAGGTAATAAATGTGGGTGATTACGGTAGACAGGCTCCCCATATGGCATAATGTAACAGTTACAACTAATAAAGTATGATACAGGAACAGGTAGAACGAGAGGGTTTGAACCTCTAGATAACCAAATAAACAGAAATATTAAAAATAGTTGCCACATGGAGACTCCATGGTAGGACTCAATGTGAGCAGCAGAGTAGTGAGTTTGCTATGGAGGTCGGTGGGCCCTCTCAGCTCCGGTGCTCCCCTTACTCGAGCGTTATTCTGCAGGAGTCTGGAGTTTAGGGTTTGCATCTGTATTTGCATTCTGTGCACTTGCCCCGTTAAGAACCCGGTCTGGGTGGTATCTTTTTTTTTTCCGCTGCTGCGATTTGTTCAACCGTTTCTTCTAAAGCTGGTACTTTAATTTGGAGGATTTTCACCTCCTGGCAGATCTTCAACATGTCTGAGCGCCATGCATCTTGTAAGTCACGCAGAAGCTTATTTAAGTCCGCTTTTGTTCCTGGGGTATTGTCAAGCATCAAGTCTTTGTATCGGTCTCTTACCCCGCTGCGGAGTTCCTGACTCAGCAGAGGAAGTTTCTGAGTCTTCATGGGAGGAGGTAGGCACAGTTTTAGGTGGCGCCAAGAGAGGCCTAGTTGGTCTTTTGAGTAACATGCCAATATCAAATTTTGGCACCTGCGGAATTCTATCAGCCCTTTTACCCTTCTTCCCCATGACTTCACACTATCATGGGGGTAGTTGTTATAATTTTACAGCTGAAAAAGTAGGCGTCCTTTCTCTGAGTTCCTTACTTTTAAAATTATTTTTCTACCATGTATTATTTAGAAAATATCACTGATAAAAATAGCGCAGAAGCCAAGCACTAGCACACTTTTTTTTCAGACTTGTGAGGGGAGATCTTCCGATCTCTGCCAGCAAGGAAGTTTTTTTGTTTTTTGTTTTTATGAAAGGGCCGGCTTTTTAAAATTTTATTTAATGATTTATTTTAATTTTTATGCAGATTGTTAGTATATCTCCCAAATGGCCAGAAAGGTTTGTGTAAAAAAAACACACCCTAAAAACGATCCCATACTGCCATTTCCAATAACCGTTCAATGTAAAATCCATTGTTCAGGAAGAATTCATGATAACCACGTGTATTTTTTATTATTATTTTTGCTCTGTTTAGCATTTTGTACACACCACTACCTACAGTATGCTGCCTCTTGTGTAACTGAATTCTCCGGGGTGCTGTAACATGTTTATTTCTATCAGTAATTTCTATGGACGAAGATAAAAAGTCGCTGTTAAGAATGACAAACAGGGAAAGATGCAAGGGAATATGCCTGCACTGGATTATACAGTAATGAAGAGTAACAAAGACTTGATTCACCCAACCAAATGGAATCCAGGATCCACTGAGCCAAGACAAAGAAGGCTGAATCCCATTAACAGGTAAAGAGCTTTTAGATGAAATGTAGGAATAGATGGGACTAGGTAAGCAGCATGTACAGCCTGGGAAAGGATAGAAATGAATATAAATTGTTTTAAGAAATAGACAAGATAAACAAGAGGATATAGGGATGGATTTTTTTTCATGGGCGATAGATATAGGGGGAAAGAGGTCAGGAGGTAGCAAAATAAATACACAAATGGCATGGCAAGGATGAGAAGGAGAATGGATGAATGAGGTGAGGGCAGGTGGAGGGATGCAATAAATGGATTGTCCCTCCAGACAGAGGAAAAAAAGCTAAAATGCATAGAATGGATGAATGGTGGGGTAGAGGAGCCATAAATCAAATGGTGAAAGGCAAAAATAAACACAGGCGGGAAAACACCAGTAAGGCTGATACATTGTTAGCCACATGGATAGATAGTTAACAAGACCTCTCCAAGGCACAGCAGCCATTATGGATAGCTATTAACTAGAAAGTTTAATAAAGGACCATGGGTCAAAAGCAGAAAGAAATGTGCAGTATAGAAAACATTATAAAGTTGTACCTAACTATTTTTTTTTATCATATTGGCCTAACTTTTTTGTCGTCAAGTGTCTCATGAGGAGGAATATATTACCATTCTGTGTCTTTCTGAGCAGCAATTATTTTTGTTTTGCTGACATCTTCTATTGCAGTACACATTGGGTGTGGGGGGGGGGGGTATAGGGTAGAAGTATATATATATATATATATATATAAATATATATATATACACACATACGAATGGACCAGGAAGAGCTCACAGTGAAGAGGGAAGGTGGGTAACAGCATTGAAATATTTCAGGCTTTGGGTCACATTTGTCAAGAAAAATTTGAAGGAGTTCTAGATATGGAGCCGATTGGCCTAAACGTGTCAAATTTCGTCCAGGATTACTCTACCTATGTAGAAATAGCAACACATATGATCATGAATGCTGCATGCTCCAATAGTACGTTTTTGGGGTTGGCAGTAGCCAGGTTAAAAAGAAACAAGAGCAGAAATAAGTCTTGGTTATCCTCCCCACGCAGTTTGGTGCAGACACACTGGCTATTGCCCATTTAAAAAAACTTCTCGACACATTTACATGCGGTAACTTTATAACGATCTCCCATAGAACCTCTAGTTCCCTGGTCCAAGGCCAGCTTTTCTCTCATGATCATGGTAAGTCTTTGGGGTCGGCAGTAGCCATGTAAAAAAGAAACAAGGGCAGAAATAAGTCTTCAAAGTGTTGGTTATCCTCCCCACGCAGTTTGGTGCAGACACACTGGCTATTGCCCGTTTAAAAAAACTTCGACACATTTACCTGCGGTAACTTTATAACGATCCCCCATAGAACCTCTAGTTCCCAGGCCCTAGGGCAGCTCTTCTCTCATGATATGCTGAAAACTGCAATATATTTTAATTCATTTGTAAATCTCTTGAGTAATTCTTTGCTCCTTTCATATTTTTATTTATCTGATTATTAAGGGTTATCCTCTTCTTTTTTTTTTTTTTAAATGCTCCCAATTTTTTTTATTAATTAGTAGATAAGGGAAAAGCCACCTGTGACTCTCTAGAAACCACAAAGCTTTAATTACATTACTTCATTAGCCAGCAGTGGTCTCGCTCAGGCGAGAGGTGAACGTGGCTAGTTTTGAGTTAATTTAAATTCCAGCTTGCGAAATATTGTTTCAAGTAATTCTCCCGATCAGTGCGTATTAATGATGCAGGGCAGGTGCTTTAAGGATTTAAATCTAAGCACCGATGTTTCAGAATAAAGATAATTCGTCAACCCTTTTGAATACCCAAGCGAGAAGGGGTCAGATTCTAAAAACCATCAGTAGAGAGTTTAAAATTCACAGCATGGCTGAAACTACAATGCCAGCTCTTTGCTTTCATGTTTCTGAGATTTCCTCTCTAATAATTTTCTCACTAATTAGATTTTTTTTCACTATCTCTCGTTTGTTCCTTGCCGGGAGGAGCAAGCACGCATGTTTGCAATTTTCTGATGTAGGGGCAATGAGATATAGCAATTAAAAAAATAAAAAAATAAATAGTCTCCAGCAACATCTTGGTTTGGATGTCGTTAATTAATTTAATACCAACATTCTGAAGAAATGTCCATTTGCCTGGGGGAGTAAAAGTCGCCACGGTACTGAGATTATCAAATGTACTATACATGTAGCTTGTCTCATTTCCCATGCAATTTAGTGGGCTATTTCCCTATCCAGATGGATCATGTTATGCAAATGGGATTTATACTTCTGGGTTATGCGGGAGAAAGAGTTTCACCAACGTTAATCCTCATTGCTAACAGTATTTATCAAATATCGCCAGACATCAAGGAAACTCAAACCAAAACAGATGTAGCAATTCTTACTACTCCAAACAGTACTCGCTGATGGTACGTGTGTAAATCGGTGCTACATTTAGTTCCCAGTAAATTTTACTAAACCAGAATGGAGTTCCTCTGTGGGCAGTAAAGATGCTGACTCCACAGGGCAGTTCAGAGGTCAGATGTGGAACTACACTGCTAGGTCTTAAAACAGATGCTTTCTGAAATGGTCTACTGTGTATACGATAATCTAACTTGATGTTTAAGAACTTTCCCAAGGTATTGACTCTTACAAATTATCACACCACTGGCTTTATTCACTGTAGGTCAAGCTTGAGACTGAATGGTGCTTCTTTTAGGAGACTGTGTTGCCATTTGCTGATTTGCAGGGGGTTTGCTGCACACAGACCCCTTTGGTCAAGTCATCTTTCCAATTTGGACTAGGATACATAATCTGAGATAAACAAATGGAACCAAACGGTCCCCGGGCTGCGTCAAACACATGTCCTGCAAATGGCAGCATAGTCTCCTAAAAAGGTTGAGCGTCAAGGGAGTTGTAGTACATCGACAGCTGGAGAACAGTTCACGATTCCACAGTATTCCAGCACTGGCATGTTCTTTCTGAAATAATCCGCCACCGATGTGCAGAGCCCGTGGCAAAGTTCAGCAAACCTCGTCCTTTAAGAATTTGGTGTATTTTTATTGTCATCCTTATAAAATGACACCGTAAAACCAATTATTTGTGATGTGCTTGGATTCCATCTTGGCTCTCAAAAGACGCACTTGTGACATCTTGACCTTTTTTAAAGCTGCGTGTACCAAGAGGCAGCGCAGCAGCATGAGGCCTTGTTGAGCTGGGGCAGAAGCAGAGGAACGGAGAGAGGGTCAGAAGAACAGTGACAATCTCATCCTTCAGTGCACCGGTGAGACGGTAATTGGCCAGGGAGACCCCCTGTGGCGGAGACATGTATTCCATGCTAGTATCTGCTCCACAGCTTCCCGAAACCTAACAAGAATCAACAACTGCCGCCACATTCAGGAACCTGGTGGGAAATCAATTAAATCCTACTGGGCGAGGAGACACAGTCATGTGATTACGGAAGTTTCTACGCGATACTGTTAACACTTTTGCTGCTACGGATGGGGCAAAGTTGCACTGTTTGTGTTAAGACAGCTCTAGTGAACACTAACCAGCCTATTTGTTTCCTAGACACCTTATTAATCAGCGCATGCGTAGCGACAGGTATTATGGTCACATTTGCGAGCACGTAAATAAATATTCCAGGGGCATCTTGCAATATTTCGTTACAGTAAAGGGTCACCTATCCATAGAGGGTTGTGTATAAAATCTCCCGCACTGCAAAGAGTTGAGAGTTTTGATTTGAAAAGCACAAATCGCCGTTTGGTATGGATAATGGCGATTGCGCTTTTTTTTTTATATAACTCACGACACTTTGCAGTTAGCGAGAGAAGAACCACCGCCAATCAGGCGCTGATTTTTTAAACATAGGCTGTGCCAGCACAATAAGCACTGACACAACCTAAATCTCACGCACTCCCGTGAGTCTGTTTTATTCTTTGGCGCACCAGCCGAATGCGTCAGTATTCGGTGAAATCTGGGTGTGCGCCGTGTTTATACATATCCCCTGTTGTGTAAGCAGAATTGTCTATGTCTGGGATGTCTCCTGTTAATGACATCACCTTATGACTTGATATGCAAATTAGCTACCTACATTGGAAAATGTGACATTTGCATATGGTGATGTAATAAACAGGAGCCACATTTACAACATATTTTTCTCTTCATTTAGGCCTTTGGTTTGAATTCTGCTAGCACAATGTGTAGTTAATTTTTGGTTATTTTGTTAATTCTTTAGTGTAACTAAAAAAAAAAAACAGTACTAAACTAAAACGTATTTATACAAGTGACAACTCTGATAGCTCAGACTTTTTTTGACAAAGCACCAGTAGGTGCGAAACGCGTCAAGCGTTTGTTTCGTTTTTGTCACTCTAGTATTGGTTTTATTTTGGATTCCAATAAATATTTTTCCATTGAATTTTTCACTGAACTGACGAGTTTTCCTGATGTTTTATTGCTGGCACAAACTCTCTTTTTGTGTAGCTCAGATTTTCATGAGGAAATTAGAGATCTGTGTTTTGGTGATCCGAGTGCCCCTTAAATTCGACTTCTCAAGAGACCACCGAAGAAATCTCAAATGAGCTGGAAAATCAGCCAAAGTGGCCGATCTTCCTTCCAACATTTCCGCGGCTGAGCTACTAAAAAAAAAAAATCTATTTATTTAAAAAAAAAATCAAAAAAATCCAATGAAATGTATTAAAAAAATATAATAAAGTAAAATAAAGTAATTCTAATTAAAAAGCGTATAGAAATAGATGAAAATAAAAATAATGGACATTGGTGCCAAGCAAAATAACCATCCACACCATGTACATGAAATGGGTACTCGTGGCAGATTTGAATATCTGTATTATATATATTCTGAATATATGAAAAAAAAAATGTGTTTCAGATTTGTCTTTGCTCTTCCCTATGTATGAAAGGAATTGAAATGCAAATAACATATACTTTAGTAGTTTTTGTAGCATATGGTGCCACATGCTGAGATCATAGACAGCAGACAGTACGGAGAGATAAGTTTCTTGGAATTCTGGGAACACAATGTATAGGTCAATTTTAATGCTCCATCTCAAAAACACAAATAATGTTTAGGTGAAAGAGGTTTATGTATCTGTCCTGAAAACGAAGATGTCGTCCTACCCTGTAGCATTAATTTTAATGCACAGCAGTTGTCTACCTTTCAAAGGGACATCTGGTCACTGTACACCATGTTCCAGCTTTAATTTGGAATTCATGACATGTGTTATTAATAAAATAATATTTTTCTCAAACAGATCTATAGCTTCTCTAGTCTACAAAAATGTCAGTCTGTTTTATGTTGCAGAATGGCACTGCAAATAATCAATAATTAAACTGTGCAGGGTCATGAACGGACATCCGCGGGGTAAAAGTCAGGCCAAAATATCTGGCGTAAAAAGCAAGTTTGAGAATTTTTCCAGGACAGCCATATTCGCCAACTTCGGTTGGCCGACTCCTGGGACTCAAAGGGGGTGGAGTCACGGGGTCGCTGCATTGTTAGAATTACATATAGATATTAAAGTTATTCTAATTATTATAACAAGTTGTTGTTCAATAATAATTTGCATAAACTATTAACCTTTTAAATGGGCACAACAGTTAACAAAATAAGTTCACTGCTTCTAGTATTTCTTAACCTGCACAATGTGCAAGTTGTGTTGCATACAATAACATGCAACACATAGGAATACATAGGAATCTCTTCCAGTTAAGTACTCTAGTCCTTCCTCTGCTGTTGCTTACATTTCAGGGTGACAGTTTGTCTGAATGTATCATCTCGCAAAATGAAATAACAGCAGAAGGAAAGGCTGGCTCAGGACACTTTTCATTGGGTCTGTTGTATGATGTAACTGGTGACTGACATAACTGATTTTTACTATCTGTAATTTAGATTCATAGACAAGATGTCCACTGACAGTCACCAGAATTGTTGAGGATCTGACTACATGTAAATACCAGTATAAATTCACAGAAAATCATAATTTTACAGAAACTGTCCTATTTTATAATTAACTTTACTTTATTCAGGAATAAAGTAGGAATAAAGACAGAAGAAAAACTACAGCATCGTTAAACCAAGTACTATTTTCAAAAGCACACTTTTCCCAAACCCTACATTAGTGCATGGGTGTTTGCAAATATTCTGAATATGAATTGTAGGTAATTTACATAGATAAAGTCCCTCTACCAATGCATCCATTAAGTATAATATGCATACGTACACAGACAAAAAAAAAAAAAAAAGTCCCCTTCATCTAATTTATATGAATAAATACATATAAATATTTGAAACAGGCACAGGATTTTCCATCTTGTAATCTTGGTTTTCTGGGAACAAGATCTCCCTCCTGTATTTGTTCTTGCAGATATGGTTTCAGATACATTATCCTTGAATGAAAATTCCTCTGTTCTGAGAGGTAGGTATCTGTGGAGCAATAATTGATTTTCTGGTGAGCATCCCCCTGGAGAAAACTCGCAGTAATTCCCCCTGAATTACATTTTCAATAACTTCGGTGTCACCTATGGCTATTATCCAGAAAATTGAAAGGTGACTGAGCCAATGGGCTGAATCTCATGCAGATTCACTTGACAAAAGGCTTGCTGTAATATGGTCTGATCCCCCCATTGTCTACAGGAGGAGAGAGTCAAACAGATATCCTGGGTCCGCCACGGAAGCTTTGCATGCGCCCTTTGTCTTCTGCCCTCTGATTGACAGTTGCTTGCCGAGTTAATCTTGGATATTGTGGGGATGAGAGGGCTACCGTGGGGATGTGGGGCTAAGAATAACCCCGCTCCACTGAAATACTCTGTGCTGACACTTCCTTTCCCCGCTGACCAGGGGATGTGCAATGTTTTATTTATCTAAAAGATGATTTTTTTTTTTCTTTTTAGACTTTCCTTCATCTCTTCACTTATTTCAGGCATAATAATGTATTGCTCGTAGAAGGGACTGAACTCTCTCGCAACTACAATCTTACTACCACTAATAATAACAAAGTACGTCCTAGTGATGTTACTTTTGCCCAACATACAGGTGATGTTACTAGTCTCTGCAAGTTACCTGATTTTCATAGTTGCCGACAGACCCGGACTTGCCATGACAGTCCAGTTCTGTCTGTGGAGTCCTGTGCTAGCCTGCCTGTGTCTGTGAGGCATATAAAGCTTAAACACGACGAATTAAGCTCCAGAAACCCAGTATCGGTGCCGGGGAAGCTTTTTAGTTGAATATAGCAGGGACACATAACCCCTTCCTCTGCTGTGATGAACAAAGTACAGCTCTCCTATCCATCAGTCCTACAACATTTTGAAGGGCAAGCTTGAAGAGCCACCATTACCATACCTTAATTTAGAATCCCACTGACCCGCTCCAATTTTAACAAAGCTTTGGGAACATGACCGCCAAATCATCCTCTCAAGTGATAAGAGGACCAAAATATTTATTTTGACTAAAAAATTCCTAAATTGGTGAGGTGCTACAGGGTCGTCCCTCGGTACTGGCATCAAATAACGTTTCCCCGGGACGCAATGGGTGGTTGCTGAGACAACGTGAGGCCTACCTCAAGAGGTGAGGCCTATATCGTGAAAGGAAGTGCTTCTCCTGGACCACCTTGAGTCGCGATCTCCCACTAACTTTGTAAATATAGCCTGTTGTGATCAATCTAAATAGCCCACTCATTAATTAGCTTGTCCCCAACCTTTCCAGATGAAGCGAGAACAACTGATATCTCCAAATAAGCAGACAAACCCGAGTGAACTCTTTTTGATGGTTTGATTTGTGACGGATATATATCGCTTGTTCACCATCACTTCTATAACTATTTCTTTACATGTCTTGGGATAGGCATAAGGCCTAAATTAAGTGATGATGATACTATCTGTAGAATTTGGAGACAAACTATTTTGGCCCTATCTTTTACAATTCCACTCTCAGTTCAATGTAAATTGTTTTGCTCCACTACAATGTTAAATCTAATGAGCACTCAAAAAGAGTTAAGAAGTATTATTGTTTGCCTTTTATTTTTTTTAAACTTATCGCTTGCCTTTAAAACTGTATTTAATTGGAAAAGTTTTTACATCCAGGATTAATGTCGCTCATTAATTGTTACAGTGCAAGGATTTTATCATCACAGACTCTACATCTGTTCCTTTCATCTCATAAATTATATCCTACATAATGTATGCCAGTGACATATTCTGAGACAAACGTGGCAATTAGCAGAAAGATAATAGTGATGGTCTTACCTGGTAGCACTATCAGCTGTATTTATGGAGAGGGGGAAAAAAATGCGTAGATAGTTTAATCCTTGATAACAATTTTCTATTTTTTTTTTTTCAAAAAAATGCATTAAAAAGAAATCCATTGTTACAATCTAGAACTATGAAATTAAGAGTTGACTCTCCATTCTATGGACACAATAAATTAATGTGGATTTTTTATTATTATTAATATAGATGAATTTTCTTCAACAAAAGCAGTAGGCCAAGGCTAAAATATATATCTATATGCCCCCTTTTTTATATGAACATTAGGTATCTTAAAATGTAATAATAAAAGAAAAAAGAAAAGAAAGAAAGAAAAAAAAATAGTGTAGGATTCTTTTTATAGTTAACCTTTTAAGTGCTTTTCTGAAGCGCTTGGCACTGGATGAGTTAATCTGTTATCTAATTATTGGAGATGGAACATCTTCTATTTACAGCTTATAATAACTCAAATCTAAGGGGAGGCGTACAATGTATAAAGATGTCAAGGACAAAGGTCCCATGTACAGGACTGAAATCTTGTTAATAATTCTATATTTTCTTGGAACACCTCTGGAGTGCGGCTCTTTTCTGTGATTTATAACACAGAAGTGGCTGTGATATAGCGGTGTAAAAGCTTATCGGGGAGAAGTTGCTAGCTGTAGAGTTGATTCATTAGTGCTGGGAAGTGATAAAAAGAGAATAAAGTAGAGAGAATATAACAAGGTACTCGGACAGGGCGGGCAGGCTTCGGTAGTAGAACATGCTGATGGGACCAGATAAATAACGATTCCATGTAGTATCATTTTAATGGTTTGAACTGGGCAGGTCTTGGGTGGATAAATCAGAAGACCTGTCTTGGAAGCATCTGCCCATTTTCTAGAAAAAGAAAAGTATCCAAGCCAGAGATACTAGTGGAAAATGTTGGGGCTTCAATTAGAATGCCAGCAGATCACTTTAGAACCAGGGAAGATTTAGGGTTAGGTGGGTCGGGCCAACCTCAGGTGCAACGTAAAAAAACCCTTACTTCCTTGAGTTGAAAATGTTTGGTTTTTTTAACGCTGCTTTGGGTTTGATTTATTGGGTTTGTGAGAGATTGGTAGCGCAGGTAGAGACGATCATTTTTTACATCTCTATGGAAACACATGGATGTTGCAATCTCATTATGCTATGATTAAACACGTTCTATGGCATCCTTACCGATATGGTCCAAATGTAGCCGATGCTCAAAGTGAGCGCCTGCTACATTTCTCGGAATCTTGCCGTGCCTGACATTCCAAGTTTGAGCACGCCTCCAGGGTTCACATGATATTGTTGAGTGAAACGCGTTGGGGGAGACAGGCATCGTTTTCACTTATATGGTGAACGTATTGTGTTTACTTGATTCCTTTGTTGTAATCCACTATGTGCTGAGGGTTGTATAACTGCCATGGAGCAGCTCCCTTCTCAACTCATAAACAAAAAAGGGTCTGGTCCCTGGCTATTGATCACTCTGTGACTGGGGCAGGAACACAAAAACACCGTTCAGGACCAAAGCACCATCGGTCTTAGGGTCATCAAGGGGTTAAAACCGTTGGATTGGATACAGTATGCAGCATTGCAGTGGTTTTTAAACAGGAAAATGATGTGTATCGATGTATGTTTAATATATGTTCACAAAATTAATTCCAATCCCCCCCCCCCCCCCCACACCTCCAGACAACGGCCAAAAAATTGTCCCAGGTTTTAGGCCTAAACCTCTGGTCAGCTTAGCATCCATGGCGATGGAATTGATTGCACCAGTGAGACAGACAATAAATTGCTGTGTCTTGCGGTTTCTGTAGCAGCATCAGATGGAGCTGTATCAAGACTTATAACTTAGAACAGCTGTTTCCACACAATTGCCTTATTGGGCCATATATTATACACAATGCGTGATAGCCTGAGTTATGCAGGCTGACACTGTGGTACACAGCTTTGCATACTTGCTGGGGTTGCGAGTGTTTTGTTTGTGTGCTAGTGATGCAGGTTAATTGGCGAACCTGCCATTTTTATTTTGTAATTATGGCACTATTGTGCATTTATACATCATTTGTCTCTCCCTAAACTAATGCCCTCTCCTCAAACAACCAACCTCTGGCCCGTTTAACCTGCTCTTCAGTGTCAATCAGGTTGTGTACAGGACAGATCCCATATGAAGCAATATTGCCGCACCCCATCCTAGCATGTAGCATCTTTCAACTGTATGAACAGGAGCAGCACTCACAGCCAGGAAGAGGCAATGACCTAAGGCTCCCGCAACACCACTGATCACCAGAGAAGAACCCACAGCGACCAACCATGAGAAAATCAGCCTCTCAACCAGCTGAGCACTCAGGATGAATCAGAAAGTCTGATTTAAGCTTTCAGCAAAATAGCTGGCACAAAACAATATTGAATGAGAAAACAATTCTCTATTGTAGTCTTGGTCTCAGAAAGAACTAGCTATGGGTCTGGTTGGCAATATTAGTCTACGGCTGAGGATAGCAAAATAATTCTATACTCTGGTTGGCAATATTAGTCTACGGCTGAGGATAGCAATATAATTCTATACTCTGGTTGGCAATATTAGTCTACGGCTGAGGATATCAATATAATTCTATGGTCTGGTTGGCAATATTAGTCTACGGCTGAGGATAGCAATATAATTCTATACTCTGGTTGGCAATATTAGTCTACGGCTGAGGATATCAATATAATTCTATACTCTGGTTGGCAATATTAGTCTACGGCTGAGGATAGCAATATAATTCTATACTCTGGTTGGCAATATTAGTCTACGGCTGAGGATATCAATATAATTCTATACTCTGGTTGGCAATATTAGTCTACGGCTGAGGATAGCAAAATAATTCTATACTCTGGTTGGCAATATTAGTCTACGGCTGAGGATATCAATATAATTCTATACTCTGGTTGGCAATATTAGTTTACGGCTCTGGTTGGCAATATAATTCTAAGGTCTGGTTGGCAATATTAGTCTACCGCTCTGGATACCAACATTAGTCTGAGGCTCTGGTTGGCATTATTAGTCTGCGGCTCTGGTTGGCATTATTAGTCTGCGGCTCTGGTTGGCAATATTAGTCTACGGCTCAGGATGGCAATATAATTCTACGGTCTGGTTGGCAATATTAGTCTACGGCTCAGGATGGCAATATTAATCTACGGTCTGGTTGGCAATATTAGTCTATGGCTCAGGATGGCAATATAATTCTACGGTCTGGTTGGCCTTATTAGTCTGCGGCTCTGGTTGGCAATATTAGTCTATGGTCTTGTTGGCATTATTAGTCTACAGCTCTGGTTGGCAATACTATTCTACAGTCTGGTTGGCAATATTAGTCTAATGTCTACTTGGTGTTATTAGTCTGCTGCTCTGGTTGGCAATATTAATCTACGGTCTGGTTCGCAATTTTAGTCTTCTGCTCAGGATGGCAATATAATTCTACGGTCTGGTTGGCAATATTAGTCTATTGTCTGGTTGGCCTTATTAGTCTGCGGCTCTGGTTGGCGATATTAGTCTATGGTCTGGTTGGCCTTATTAATCTGCGGCTCTGGTTGGCAATGCTAGTCTATGGTCTGGTTGGCATTATTAGTCTATGGTCTGGTTGGCAATATTATTAATTCCCATAGTTGCATAGCCTTTATTACTTTCACAAGGAAAAATTGGGTTAAACTTTATAGCACTGGTAAGATATGGATCAATTTAAAATAGAGGACATGGTGCTGTGCATGATTCAGTTGTACTAACTGCAGAAGGTAAATGATGATTATATGGGTAGACGAGTAGCCACCAGAAGGCTACTGATTAATCATGAGGTGGCTTCTTCTTAGTCCATTAAGAGGTGAGTTTTAACAGGGCATTAGGATGGCTTGTAAGAGCCATCAATCTAACAAAAACGCACGATCACAACATTGCTCCCAGGTGCCTGTGAAATACATTCCAAAAACCCTGAAACATTCCTTACTACCATCTCAAGCAATCGGCAATCAGAAAGGCCGTCGCAACTTCATGATTTGCAACTGTCAGGCTCAGAACAATGAAATCCCGAAAAAAAATAATTTAACGGCCAGTGCAACCTGATCCCCGCCTCTCCTCCAAGTCATTAACACACTATGCAAATCTTCCTATTTGCATATTTAAATCAATCATAGTTTCTTTTTTTCCTGGGCATGTTTCATTGACTCCCAGCCCTCCGTCAGCGCAAGCCTACACCATGAGCTCCAGGCATGGACTCCATATGTGAGCTTCACTGTAATCCCCACGACACAGGCCATTACTGTCGTTTACCAGCGTATCCATCAGTGTCTGCAAATTGGAGCCAATAACCTGCCAGAGCTTTCTATTCATTATGTCGACAAATGATTTGGAATGAGTTGTTAGTTGATAGTAATGCATATGTTCTAGAGATCTGACACAGGTCATAACTTTCAAGCAAGCACAAAGGTCACCCAAGGTCACTCTGCCTGTTGAATGTAATCAGAGACAGTTACGTGTCTATTGTCCAGCGTGCTCAATAAATCAGCGTTTTGATTTTGACATGTGCACTAATGTTTTTAGAGATTACAGACCATATGGCATGCAGATTAAAAGGATAAACAGTTGTTACTTGTTTTGGTGCCAAGTTTTTTTTTTTATCAATAATTAGATTTTGCTGGAGCTACGACATATCATTGCATGAAGTGTTCAATTAACAGAAATAGAGGTCGCAGAATAGATGGCTTTGTGATTAAATTTATTAAACATCAAAGACCGAACCCCCCGAACATCTGTGCTACAACCCAGCTCTTTCCTTACATGTGGGCTGCATATACTGGATGCGTGTGAGGGGCAAAATATAACCTGACATCCATTGCAGTATTCCATCCTCACCCACAAATGTAACACAGAAGGTATATATCATTATATCAGAGGACTGTTAGTCTAATTTTGTTTAAGAGTCACAACCCTAAAGGAACTCCATCACCTAAACATAGTTTATACTGTAAGAATAGAGTATATAAAATGCTGAAATGTAGACATTGTTTTTACTGTAAATGTAAAAAATAGAAAAATGAGTGGAAATGATCTATACATTGTGTTGGCAAAATTGCAAGTAAATGCTTAAATTAAGAGGAAAATGTGTTTTAATATGGCTCTGGAGTGTCCTGCTTATGACATCACCTGTGGCACGGTATGCAAATGAACTGGTTTTCAATGGGAAATGTACAATTTGCCTAATTTAGGCATTTACTTATAATTTTGATAATCCCATGTACATACCATTTTCTAGCATTTTTTATTCTCTCATCACAGTTAAAACAATGTTTCGATGATATAGGCCCTTTAAAAAAATATATATATGTGTTTGTGGTGTCTACTGTTTGACATCACCTGCGGATGCAAATTGGTAATGTTTAATGTATAATTTGCATATGAAGTCACAAAGCGTTGTCATAAACCAGAGACCACAGTCCCCTTTAAAACACGTTTTTAATCATTTAATCTATCTATCTAGTGCAATGTATAGATTGTTTGTTTTTTTATGTTTATATTCACAGTAGAAACAATGTTTAGGTGAAAAAAAGTCCTTTTTAAAGGTCAGATAGAGAGATTTGTCCATGGCTTCTATATAGAAAATCCTGTGTTAAAATAAGGTACCTGCTTTTTTTTTTTTTTTTTTAAAGAACCTTAGGTATTTGTAAAATGGCAAATACTGGTTTAGTTTATTCACATTGATTTATTAGCACTTGATATAATAGCAGAGACTAACAATAACTCATATCTTATCTTTATTGACAGTGACCTTTTTTGTGATTCTCCATTAATACTGTCTGTTTAATTTATCCCTAGTGTTATAAATCTATCAGAATTTTCCATCTAGAAATAGGTCTCACACAAGAATTAGGCAAATGTTGTATCTGCCGAGTTTGGTATAATTTGGGTGACAATAGCCATTAGCCACTAATATGTTACATTGATGCCTGCTAATCCTATTTAATGTATGGGAGCCGCACATATTGATTTTACTATCTCCTACATGGTGCTGCTGTAACATGTAAGTTTGAGCATCTATTCAGTGATGGAAGTAGTAAGCCTAATGTTTTTACCAGAGACATTTGTGTGACTCTCATTGAAGTCACTCTTAGAGGGAAAGTTCCCTTTAATGGAGGATTCAAAAAAACATTAACGTGGTAGTCTGCCTTTTTTCCACTCTACACTCTACATTGTTTTACAGTGCGGTGGTGTTATTTTATAATCTATTTTTCTTTTATGCTGGAGCTGACATTCCGAGGTTGGAGGCTTCCAAAAGAGGAGAACCTATTACTGGGCCTTGGGCTGTTTCTGGAACCATCAAACTACTGTCTGTTCTGAATCTGATTTTTCTACAGCTCAGGTTGCCTCGTTTTGATCCACTTGAAGATCCAGTGGTCACAAAAAATCTTGCGCAATGTTCAAACTCTGAGAGAAAGTGGCTGCTGTGGGGAAGACCATCTTGAAAGTCAACCATTGCAACTTAACGATATCGCTAACTACTCCCTCTTGAACACTGTTACATGTGTGTGTGGGGGGGGGGGGGGGTGTCATCATGGTAACCCTAATGAATGTAACAAAATGAATGACCCCATCTGTAAGCAATCATATGAAAAATACATCACTCCATGATTTGCTTATAATAAATTCCACTTCCAAAATAATCCACCAAATGACCACTTTAACCACAGCGATCTATTATGCAAAGAAGGGTTTTAGAATATATCCACCCTCCCCCATTATTTAACAAGTTTAAAACAAAAATGTAAATTGAATTAAATGTCAATTAAGCAGCTGGGACAGACTTATGATAATTAACTCCTAAAGAGTTAGGCGAATTTCCTTTCCTTTCGATCAATCTCATCTCGACCTTTGGTGCCAAGACTAATGGGATTGAAGTAAGTATTAAATATGTTTGCGTTTGTATTTGTACCCAGATGATGTCTGAATTTAGCTTAATGATGCCATCACTTAGGCCACCCTTGGAGTCTCCTTAATTGCCCATTAATAAAAGGATTATCAGAATAATAGCCCAATTCATCCAGTCATTTGCTGGGGAATTTAGAAGGCTCTGCAATCATCAATAATTAAAGCGAGCACTGGTAATGATGGGGGGGGGGGGGCTTATTAAAAACTAACTTCTTGGCGGAAGTTAGTGGTGGGGTTTAGTTTTCTAGGTTAGTTTCAGGTACCAAAATATTTTGTACCACAATCTATGTACATCATAGATCTCCTCCCCTCCAAACACTGATACTTAAATCTAACTCTTAAAACAAACAAACAAAAGTTAATATTAAACATATTGTGGGTGGGGCATAGGAAGGAATATATAAAAAAAATGGGTGGAGTCCAGCATTTAGCCACACCCACTTTATCTTTCTTCAGCTTTGCATGCACTTTAATCAAAGCTGAAAGGATTGTTTAAGACCATCCTACTGCCTTTTCGAATCTGTACATGGGTTAGGCTCTATTTTTTAGGGGCCCTAATGAAAATGCTTTGGGAGGGCTGGGTTTGAATATATGCTAACTACGGAAAGTAGGAATTTATATGTTAATATATTTTTAGATGCAGCATCATAGCAAAGCGCCATTATCTTCCTTCTCTTTGACACCTGGACAAGTATGTCCCCTCTATAGGCAGGCACGCCATCAGGGGGTTACGGGCGATACTGGTGTCAGCAGTATCAGGTCACGCCAGCAAAAAAAAAAGAAGAAAAAAAATGTCTCTATTAAGCCGGTCCGCGGCTGTGAGGGAAGCGTTCTGCGGTCCCCTCCAGCCGCGCGGCTTCAATAAAGTTTGTTTAAAAAACTGCTACCATAGTTACTCAGGTTGCTTTTTTTTTTTTTAACAAACTTTATTGAAGCCGCGTGGCTGGAGGGGAGCGCACAACGCTTCCCTCACAGCCGCGGACCTGCAGAGCAGCAAGGAGGTAAGTACTGGGGAAGGGGGGGGAGGAGGGTGGCATATTGAGGGGCAAAATACTGGCATATTAAATGGCAAAAGAATGGCATATTGAGGGAAAAATACTGACTTATTGAGTGGCAAAATATTACTGGCATATTGACCAACTGCTCCCAACCACCCTCCATATTACATTAGACTGGCATAACATGCTTGTGAGGGTAGGTGGGGCGAATGGGAGATATTGTCGGGGGGGGGGCCTGAAATTCCTGGTGGCGGCCCTGTCTATAGGGGTGCCTTAGACCAATTTTACCTATGGATTACTATGACAAATGATGAATAACACATGTAAGGAATTTAAACAAGAAAATAAAATCCAATAAATAAACATTACCCTTTGTAGAAACATAGAATGTGTGGGCCAATAAGAACCATTTGGCTCATCTAGTCTGCCTTTTTTGGGGTTTGTTTGCCCTATTTATTAGTCCCCAGTTCCCTATCTTATATCTATGATAGCCCTATGCCTGTCCCACGCATGCATAACTCCTTCATTGTATTAACCTCTACAACTTCCACTGGAAGGCTATTCCATACATCCACTACCCTCTCAGTAAAGTAATACTACCTGATATTACTTTTAAATCTTTGCCCCTCTAATTTAAGACTATGTCCTCTAGTTGTGGTAGTTTTTCTTCTTTTAAATATACTCTCCTCCTTTACTGTGTTGATTCCCTTTATGTATTTAAATGTTTCTATCATATCCCCCCTGTTACGTCTTTCCTCCAAGCTACACATGTTAAGATGCTTTAACCTTTCCTGGTAAGTTTTATCCTTCAACCCATGAACCAGTTTAGTAGCCCTTCTCTGAACTCTCTCCAAAGTATCAATATCCTTCTGGAGATATGGTCTCCAGTACTGTGTACAATACTCCAAGTGAGGTCTCACCAGTGCTCTGTACAATACTCCAAGTGAGGTCTCACCAGTGCTCTGTACAATACTCCAAGTGAGGTCTCACCAGTGCTCTGTACAGTGCTCCAAGTGAGGTCTCACCAGTGCTCTGTACAATACTCCAAGTGAGGTCTCACCAGTGCTCTGTACAATACTCCAAGTGAGGTCTCACCAGTGCTCTGTACAGTGCTCCAAGTGAGGTCTCACCAGTGCTCTGTACAATACTCCAAGTGAGGTCTCACCAGTGCTCTGTACAATACTCCAAGTGAGGTCTCACCAGTGCTCTGTACAATACTCCAAGTGAGGTCTCACCAGTGCTCTGTACAATACTCCAAGTGAGGTCTCACCAGCGCTCTGTACAATACTCCAAGTGAGGTCTCACCAGTACTCTGTACAATACTCCAAGTGAGGTCTCACCAGTGCTCTGTACAATACTCCAAGTGAGGTCTCACCAGTGCTCTGTACAATACTCCAAGTGAGGTCTCACCAGTGCTCTGTACAATACTCCAAGTGAGGTCTCACCAGTGCTCTGTACAATACTGAGTTAGCTATATGTTGGCTGGCTAAGTATGCTGTGAGATGTTGTTTTTTTTAAAACAATATTTAAAGTTGCCCCAAGGAAAGCTTTGGATAAGAAATTGTTATTGCATTTTTATTACTAATAGTTTGATTTATATGTATACTACATTATGTATATGTATATTTATAGCAAACCAGCCTATGTTTGATGGAAAAAAGAGACATCTTGCTGCTATGGGATAAAAGTTGAAATATATATAGCTGTTAGTGAGGTTGATAGATGTGTGTGATTTTTGTGCTGGCTTTAATCGGAGAACTAATTGTTCAGACCAGCCTGGGTGCCTTACTATGTAAATTATATCCTGTACATTGTATTACATAGGAATGGCTGGTAAACTGGCTTCTCTGTACTTGCAAATAACTTCACCACTAGCAGAAAAAGTCACACTATGGATATATGGAGAGAGTTGCAATTGCTTAAAGTAACCACTAGAAGGAACTGTTGGTACAATAATTACCAAATGTGGTACTCTACTGCCATCTTGAGGTGTAAATAATTTAGCCAGTTTAGTAGTGGTAAATATGCTGTAGGGCTCAGTCAGAACAATAGTTTATAACTAGCTTAGTGACATCATCAGACACAACAAATATTCTGAGCTCCTAAGATACTGGCACATTGGTGTGGGGAAGAGGAATTTGGATCCAAAAGAGGGAGCATCATATCCATAATAATGAGGGGACAAACCTAAATTTGATGGGACAAAATCCCCCCAAATATAGAACTAATGACATTACCTGATTGGCTGGAAAGTATTGGGTCAGGAGAAAACAAATGAGTTGTCTTGGGTGCCACTTCATCTCCCCCCCCCCCCCCCCCCCCCCCGGTCAGACTCACATACACATGCAAGACAGATAAGGTACAGAGATTGACAGGCAGACAGGGCAACTGGATAGAAAAATGCCAAAAAATTTTACTGGGGTATTTAATAGTGATAAGTGGTGCAGCCCAGCCCATTGAGTGAGATTAGAGAGTAGCCAGGTGTAACTGCCCTCCTGCCCCATTTGCCAGCCCTCCCCTGGTCTTTTGCATATATTGATGGAATTCCAGAGTGGCCAAATTCACACTGAAACACATGACATCTTCACACAGTAACTAGCTGTACGTAGCTTGACTGAATGATAATGATGTCACTCTGTTCAGCCAAGAGTTTTAAACTCAGTTACAAAAAGGCATTTCCAGGTCTACGTTAGAAACAAACAATCTAATTATCTGCAAACCTTTTATCTATATTATGTAACTTCTTTGAAATCTTAACTTAACAGATTTTTTCAAAGGAACGATCTAGTGTCCCAAATCTTCCAAGTGTTAATGTATATTAATGTGCTTTAAAAGTACTTTAAAATGCATGTTTTACATTTTGCATTGCTTAAAATAGAAAATACTTACAGCTAGATGAAATTGTGAAATTACAGCAGTTTGCAAGAAACAAGGACTGCCCACACTAGCTGAGAAAAAGTAATTTCGTTTTCTTCTTTTGCTGCAGGAACCAATGAAAATAATTTAATTCAAATGAATGGAATTTCCTGTCTCTCTAGTGATGTCCTCAAACAATGTGTTGCTCTGTTAAGAGATCCTACTGCGTACAAGAACACGTTAATCGCAGTCCAACAATGTATTCTATTCCAGGAGCACAGACAGGGACTTAAGGAAACAAAACTTTATATGCTCAGTGTCTATCTAACTGCTGCAACTGCAGTAAACATACAAAGTAAATCACTGGACAGGGTTTTGATGCCTGCATCAAATCACACTGGAAAAAAGTCTGTGCATTATACAAACAGTAATCTTCATCTTCCACAAAAATGAGTTTGGGAACTAAACTGTCCCTTTAATGAGGCAAAAGGAGCCACATCTCACCAAGAATGGACAGTACTGAAATATTTGGCCCTATAGGATGGTACCTACACGGGAGGGGCATCAACCTTGTTTTACACACTGTTACCATTACAGAAGAGACCACTCCATTAATATATCAGACTAGTCTCACCCATCATGACAAGTCACCTCTGCACAAGGAACACAGCAACCACAGATGTACATTTTGGCCTATTATTGGTCTTCATCAGTGTGGTAAGGCTGGTGGCCCTCCAGGTGCAGTGAGCCAGGGACCCCTGTCTGGGCTTATTCTAATAACTTTAAAAAGGGATGATCTTGATGACAACTCCAAATAATATAATATGTAATATATGTGTACACTACACAAGGCCATAATAACACATGTGGACACTACACAAGGTCATGATAACACATGTGTACACTAACAAGGCCATAATAACATATGTGGACACAACACAAGGTCATGATAACACATGTGTACACTAACAAGGCCATAATAACATATGTGGACACTACACAAGGTCATGATAACACATGTGTACACTACACAAGGTCATGATAACACATGTGTACACTACACAAGGCAATAATAACACATGTGGACACTACACAAGGCCATAATAACACATGTGGACACTACACAAGGCCATAATAACACATGTGTACACTACACAAGGTCATGATAACACGTGTACACTACACAAGGTCATGATAACACGTGTACACTACACAAGGTCATGATAACACGTGTACACTACACAAGGTCATGATAACACGTGTACACTACACAAGGTCATAATAACACATGTGTACACTACACAAGGTCATAACACGTGTACACTACACAAGGTCATAACACGTGTACACTACACAAGGTCATATTAACACATGTGTACACTACACAAGGTCATGATATCACATGTGTACACTACACAAGGTCATGATATCACATGTGTACACTACACAAGGTCATGATATCACATGTGTACACTACACAAGGTCATAATAACACATGTGTACACTACACAAGGTCATAATAACATATGTGGACACTACACAAGGTCATGATAACACATGTGTACAGTGCACAAGGTCATGATATCACATGTGTACACTACACAAGGTCATAATAACACATGTGTACACTACACAAGGTCATAATAACATATGTGGACACTACACAAGGTCATGATAACACATGTGTACAGTGCACAAGGTCATGATATCACATGTGTACACTACACAAGGTCATAATAACACATGTGTACACTACACAAGGTCATAACACATGTGTACACTACACAAGGTCATAATAACACATGTGTACACTACACAAGGTCATAATAACACATGTGTACACTACACAAGGTCATGATAACACGTGTACACTACACAAGGTCATAATAACACATGTGTACACTACACAAGGTCATAATAACACATGTGTACACTACACAAGGTCATAATAACACATGTGTACACTACACAAGGTCATAATAACACATGTGTACACTACACAAGGTCATAATAACACATGTGTACACTACACAAGGTCATGATAACACGTGTACACTACACAAGGTCATAATAACACATGTGTACACTACACAAGGTCATAATAACACATGTGTACAGTGCACAAGGTCATAACACATGTGTACACTACACAAGGTCATAATAACACATGTGTACACTACACAAGGTCATAATAACACATGTGTACACTACACAAGGTCATAATAACACATGTGTACACTACACAAGGTCATAATAACACATGTGTACACTACACAAGGTCATAATAACACATGTGTACACTACACAAGGTCATAATAACACATGTGTACAGTGCACAAGGTCATAATAACACATGTGTACACTACACAAGGTCATAATAACACATGTGTACAGTGCACAAGGTCATAATAACACATGTGTACACTACACAAGGTCATAACACATGTGTACACTACACAAGGTCATAATAACACATGTGTACACTACACAAGGTCATAATAACACATGTGTACACTACACAAGGTCATAATAACACATGTGTACACTACACAAGGTCATAATAACACATGTGTACACTACACAAGGTCATAACACATGTGTACACTACACAAGGTCATAATAACACATGTGTACAGTGCACAAGGTCATAATAACACATGTGTACAGTGCACAAGGTCATAATAACACATGTGTACAGTGCACAAGGTCATAATAACACATGTGTACACTACACAAGGTCATAATAACACATGTGTACACTACACAAGGTCATAACACATGTGTACAGTGCACAAGGTCATAACACATGTGTACAGTGCACAAGGTCACACTTTCCTCAGAATATACACAGAGGGGAGCTGAAAGAAAGTGAGGATGTTTCTCCATCTTCTGCTCCATGAAATCAGGTCAGATCTATTCTTACCCTTTCCAAACTCGTGATCTCACAAGGAAACTCAAAAGTAAGAGACAAGAGAGCCACACCTCTTGCCAATACTCATTCCAGGGCACGGCTATCATAAAAGACAATTACACAAACTGAAACCCCAGAGGGTTATTGTTTTATAATCAACAATAATAATTCTTGTTCAGAATGAAATGAATCTCTCTGTAATTTTATATTTATAAAAGTATAACTATGGAAACACAGACATTTAAAATCACACCTAAAGCACCTGCACATATAGATTTAGGAACTTAGATCTGCCTCTAATATAGGACATAAGAGACCTTGGAAATCTTAATTAGCCACACATGTATCATGTCTAACTATTTGTTTGCTGTTTTAATATCTTAGTTGCACTATCTTTATTTAAAGGCACTGTCTAGTCCCCAAACTCACTTTGGTGCAAGATGAAGATCACTGCAGGGCTTTTATCCCTGTGTGATTTGATGCAGGCATTCTGTATAAATCACATTTTTAACATTTGACTCAAGTCCTCCCCCAGTGATTACTTTGCATGTTTACTGCAGGTGTGGCAGCACTGATTATATAGACACTGAGGATATGACGTTTTGTTTCATTTAGTCACTTCATGTCCTCCTCAAATTGAGTCTATTGAGTAGCCTATGAGTGACCTTGCTCTTGTACACAGTAGGATCTCTTAACAGTACAACACATTGTCTAATGACATTACTAGACAGACAGGATATTCCAATCATTTGAATGCCATTATTCTCATTGGTTCCTACAGCAAAAAAAAAAAAAGAAATTTTTAAGTATTTTATATTTTAAGCAATACAACATGTAAAACAAGCATTTTAAAGTACTTTGAAAGCACAATAATATGCATCAATATTTGGAAGATACATTTTGGGCACCAGACAGTCCTTTTATTATTGGTTGTATAGTGTAACATTTGTGATCACTTCACACACAAGTTTCCCCTATTATCCGTTTGTATTTCTGTTTGAACTTGAGAAAGATCACAGTCATATTAGAAAGGGCTTCATCTGACATTTGTATTTGAACAGTTACCCAGTTATCCTTTTTATTGCCCAATTAATTGATTTATATGTTTGATAACTAGGGCCTTATTTATCAAGACAAAACTGGTGCTATTTCAAGAAAAAGTGCTAAAATAGTAGCAGTAACCATGGAAACCAATGGAATGATGCTATGGTTGTTTGCTCCAAATTTAGCACTTTTTTTTTTTGCCTTGATAAATCTGGCCCCTAGTTTCTTTTTTTCAGTATGTGATGAATATAGCTGAGTGGAAAGCTTGGCAATGTCATAATAACTGTACCCTGTTATCTTACTAGTTAACATCCGTCATACAAACAGAGACACAAATGCTGGGGCAAACGTCCTACTTCAAAAACACTTATACTAGGTGAGGATTTGTAGATTTATGGTCATATCATCCTTAGCCCACGACTGTATCAACGCAAATAGATTATTGGGATCCTATTTTAATTACACAGAACTAAGTCAACTATATCCCTTGGCCACGAAGATCTGCCTACAATTTAGAGCTTTCCTCTGGACATATAGTAAAAATACTTCTTGACAGATGTCAGTGGTCATTTAAACTGTCTCATATTGGGGGGGGGGGGGGGGGGGGGGTAGTGATCAAAGTTTTATTTTTGGGGAAAAAGGAAAGATCTGCAACTTTCTTTTAAAAAGAAACAGTGTCACCCCACCCCTCCCCTCCCTTTCTCTCAATGTATGTTTCCCCACCCTTACCGTTCTAACCAAAAACTTTAATAAATATTGATTTACAAAAAAAAACAGTGTATCAGATTCTCCCTTTTCCGTTTTATCAGCCTCTCTCAACACCGGATGAGAGATTTAATATTTTTCTTAGTTTGTATAAAATGAGATGCAATATATTCAACAAAAAATATTGACATTTCTTTTATAAAGAATTCATGAAAACAAAACCGTGGATCACAATTGATAAATATATGTTTATACATTGCGAGCTGTTCAAGTTAGTGAAAACTTCTGTAAAAGTCTGTGCCAGTGGAAAATGCATAGGAAAGGAAGATAAATAAATTAGGAAAAGAGAATCTTCAAAACACCAGGAATTGTGTCTCCAAATGTTTCTGAATAGAAAAAAGGTGTAAAATTTGTGGGAAAACTGGTGTCTTTATCATTACGCTTTTATCTGTTTTACTAATTATCTCTGAAGAAGCCCTGTATGGTGAAACGCGTCAGGTTTCTGTGCATCATTTCCTCCACCTTGTCATCAAATATTTCAAGACATTTTGTTACAAAATGTTACTTTTTTTTTTTATCATTGTCATTTATTCCTTTTTTAATATATGGACATCTCTTATTAAAATGATCTTATGTTTAATAAAAGGAAAACAGTAGCAATTCAGCGCAGTGTACAAGTAATAAAACATTTTGCACAATATGGAACTTTTGTAATAATTATTCTATTCACAGAGATGACATTTTATTCATATTTTTAGATGAATGTCAGGTGAAACCGGTAGTGCAAGTAACCGTATGTTACAATAGCATAGCACGGAAAAAGATTTTGCAAAGAGAAAACAGGTTCTTTGTTCCAAGGTGAAAGAAGTTACAGTTCAATTTTAATTCGTGAAAGAGTTCCAGTATGACAAAATACATGTCATACTGGAATGTATGGAGCAAGGTTCTAAAATTGGAGAAACCGTGATGAAACCAATTAAATGTTGCTGTTGATTGCTATACTGTTAGAAGGACTTTTTTTCTGTACTAAACTAATAACACCTTTTCTTCTGAATAGATATGTGTGTTACTTTACCCAAACTGTTTAACACAAATATCAAAGTAATGCTTCCTCTCTGGAATTTGTAATCTTTAAAAAAAAAAAACAAGAAAAAAATAACTTTTTTGTGTTAAGGATACTTGGCTTTTTGTGTTAGGGAATCTTTGTACGAGCTGTGTGATAATGAGAATGTATTGAATGTCACATGACCCCTGGAAACCTCCTGCGCTGGCTGTCTATGTAGGTGGAGCTCGTAATTACATATCTGTCTCCCATTTACAAAAGCATTAAATAAAGATCAGACATTAATAAGAATTAAAAACAAACTTTGACACAACAAAGACCTGTTGTGAGAGACTCTCTGTCTTCCTAAAAACTTTAATGGAAAAAGGGCTCTTTTAGGCCAAGTCCTATAAAAATAACATTGTCCATTCATGAATTAGGCTACAGTCAGAACACATAATGATCTACTCAAAAAAGAGACACTTAAGCCCTAAAGCCCCAAGTATCTGAGTTGGAGAAATCCTTGCATTCAGTTGCATTGACTGAGTGTGATGGGAGTCAGAGTGTGTGTGATGGGAGTCAGAGTGTGTGTGATGGGAGACAGTGTGTGTGACTGAGTGTGATGGGAGTCAGAGTGTGTGTGATGGGAGACAGTGTGTGTGACTGAGTGTGATGGGAGTCAGAGTGTGCGTGATGGGAGTAGGAGTGTGTGACTGAGTGTGATGGGAGTGTGAGCTTGATGTGAGTCTGAATGATGGGGCATGTCTTAGGTGTGTAACGTGGGTGTGCAGCTTGGGTAGGGGGGTGCCCGGATTTTGTCTGCCTAGGGCAGCACAAAATCAAGATACACCACTGGTCTCAGTTCCTTGCAATTCTCTCTTTATTGAATAGATCCTACCTTTACTGGGATGTCCTAGAAACCAGGTCTTGGGTAATGCAATTACTTCTGCACTCCAATAACTCGCTACAGCTTTCAAGATCAATAAAGGCCAGTTTTTTTGGCATTGAATCAGTGAGACATCTCATAATTTGCCCCATTTCCCAGGCTTTCGGAGATCTGTTCAGGAATTGACAGAAATGGAGCGCAGACTCCTTATATCCCAGGTTCCATTTCCCTCATCGGCTCAGTGAACGAGGCTCTAGGAAAGACAGAGAGAATGTGGAATTAGCCTCCCCGATTCTGCCAAATCATCCTCTAGTCTAAAGTCCCTGAAAATGAGTGTCTTCCAAATCCTTAAAACAAATTGTACCTGTTATTAGTTTACAAACTCCTTTGTATACTGTACATGCTGTTCCTTTTTTGTATTAATAATTATTTACTCTGTATGTTCTCCTTCCAACTTATATGTATGTATGTATTTTTAATCTACTGTTAAATGTGTAACTCTGTGTAATTCTATCTGGACTGGGTTCCCAGGACTTGAAAACAAGAAAAAATCATTTTTTTTTTCCTGGTAAAACACTTTCTAAAATAAAAAGTAAAATAAAAAAGGACACATAGAGGAGAAGAGAAGCACACAGCAATGTCTGCCTGACATTTATCTTAGAAATGCATTATAAAAAGTCTTGTCAAGAACAGGCAGGAAATCAAATCTCATTTTGATTCCAGCTCCCATTATTTTTTTCTGGGTTGACTGCACCTTCCAAGTGATATAGAAAGAGAGTCTGCAATACAAAGTTAGTAAAAACAGTGTAACTGTGTCAGCAGACTTTCCACGTCATGGCCAGAAAGGGGGAAGAGGGAGGGGAGCACAGGTTGGGCTTATCGCTTAGCCATGTAGCAATAAAGATAAAGCAATAAAGATAAAGTAAAACAGGTCGATTTGCAGGCAGTATCAACTATTCTACGTATCCTTATTAATGATTACTCTATCACCTATAGCCTTGTATATTCTTTTTTTTTTTTTATATTTTTTTTAAACACACCTCTCTTGGCAGTGAATTCCATACATTTACTGTGCTTACTATAAAGAATCCCTTCCTTTGTTGTCTATTAAATTTTCATTAGATGGCCTATTGTTCTTTGTACTTTTCTGTAAATGAACAGTGCACTTGATAGTTCTTTATATTCACCTTGCATATGTTATAATACCCCTGGTTCATAACGAATCTTCCATTACCCGTATTAATTTTGTAGTGATTCTTTGCAAATATCTTTTTAAGGACTGGTGCTCAGAATACAAGGTGACTTGTAACGAAATTAAAGATGTAATTAAAGATGATATCCTCCTCCCGTGAATCACATCTGGCTATATTTAACTTCCACTTTAAATACTCCTCCTGTGAATCAATACCCCTTTTCATACATGCCAGTATCACATTGGCTTTTGCAGCTGCTGACTGACATTGTGTACTGTTGCTTAGTCTGTTGTTTAAAAGTATTCCTAAATCCTTCTCATTAGTAGTTTTTTCCCCAGGGAGATACCATTTAAAAAGTATATGTTGCATTATTATTATTTTTCCCAAAATGCATAGCTTTGCATTTGTCTACTTTGAACCTCATTTTCTATGTGCTTGTCCAATCCCCTAATTTGTCTAAAGCCCCCTGTGCAGCAGTAAAATCAAGTTTACACTGTACTTCTTTGCTGGCAGAGATGCGGGCTGGGGAGATCAAAAGATCTCCCCTCCCGGCCTTTCTGTGGGCTGCCCAAGCAGAGAATAAATCGAATTCGACCACCAAATTCTACTTCCTCTGCATACCTTGGTTCGCAGTAATTTTGTGCTAATTTCAACCTCCAAACTCGAATTTCTGTGAATAACCTCCTATGTCTCCGAAAACCAGATACTACTCCAGGTATCTCTGATTGGAGCTGAATGACTGCCCCTACTGCCCCACACATAAATAGGCAGTGTTGCTCCGTGTCCGGTAACTGGGTGCTGGGGCAGTTACCTCCTCACCTCTGTAGAAAGGTTGATGAGGAGGAGGTAGTTTATTTCTGCAGTGCAAACATTCTACTAGGGCATCAGTTAATTGATGTTTTTACACGGACTGGCTTTGTGGATTGATAAACAGAGTACAATAAAGCAGGTTTATTTTGGACAAGTCATGCTCTCCTCTCACATGATTTCTGGTTTAGTGACGTTAAATGTCAATTTTTCTTAAGCTCGTCCCCTCGTCAGGAGAGAAGGTGCGGCAGGGTATTTGCCGAACAGACATAGTTGCTCAGATTACGTAATCTAAACTAGCCGATCTCTACGCCGTAGCCGTATGTGGCATGCATTATGTCACTGTAAAGGTTTATCACACAAAAATGGGGGAAGAAACAGTCTATTGTTTTCAGTACCTATGGCTTTACTTATAGTACGTTAACCCCACTGTTGAGCTATATAAATAAACCCTATGTTTTGTTTGCTACTTAGAGAAGCCAAATTACCATGGTGGTCATATTCTAAACGCTGCAGATCTGTAATTATCTTGTAAAGTTATCAGGAGATGAAGCTAACTTTGTGGCAATTGTATCAGTTTCCTGCAGAAATCCATCGCATTGAACCAAGTAAATAAACTGGATGGCGTGCCTGCCCCTCATTTCCTGAGCTGCCCACCACTCAAAGGTGGGATATCCATGTTTTCTTGCGTTAGGCTCAAATAATATGTTTTTATGATCGATTTTCATGGTATTTTATTAATATCTGTAAGGCACAGAATTTATTTTTGCAAACTGGAATAAAGGTTCAAACATGGCATAGGGGTCATTTAGGAGATGTTAGGAGCTAGGGAAACCTATAAAAGTGAATAAGGAAAGTTCTGTCAGGTCGGCTCTCTCCACAGCAATAAGGTTGCCCTGGATCCTGTGCAGACAACAGGCTATGGAAACTAGAATAAAAACTAGGACTGCTAAACAAATATTGCTTGTAATAGTACCTGCATATAGCTGGTGACTGCAAGTGCAGTATGTCCAAAGTGCCTGGGGATATGGCTGCAAGTGCAGTATGTCCAAAGTGCCTGGGGATATGGCTGCAAGTGCAGTATGTCCAAAGTGCCTGGGGATATGGCTGCAAGTGCAGTATGTCCAAAGTGCCTGGGGATATGGCTGCAAGTGCAGTATGTCCAAAGTGTCCGTGGATATGGCTGCAAGTGCAGTATGTCCAAAGTGCCCATGGATATGGCTGCAAGTGCAGTATGTACAAAGTGTCCATGGATATGGCTGCAAGTGTTGACATATGTTAATGTTTGATGCACAGTAACAGGAAAATGCTACCCACCCTGCTGTGGCCTCTAATGTTCGCTGGTGTAGATAAACTAGTGACATTAGATGTCCTTTGTAAAAGCTGAGTCAACATAAGTTGTGAATGAGATAAAGTCGTGTCCGACCAAGCCTGCAGACGCGTAGGTACAATTAACTATAAAACACAGGAACCATAAAAACAGGTAGAGAAATAAATTCCTGGTGACATCATAACTTTAGCCAACAAGCAACAGCATTCTCACGATATTTTATCGAGTAGAACCCTTGCATACTCAACTTGAGTTACCTAGAACCCATTTTCATGGACATCATAAATCGAATGGAAGGGTTCTTTTCTCATCAAGACTATTTCGTTATGTTTTTTTTTTAGAGCAAACAAATACATGTAATGACACAAGTGAGAGGAGGGAATGGATTTCAGAACTTCTTGGGAAAGAGGCATGTGAATTAGACTCCATGTCTCATCTGTTCCCCCATTAATTCCAGCAGTGGTGACAATAGTATAAGCAAATCGTACATGATGGATGGGTTGGGCATGCAGGGCAAGTGAAATAAGGGAAGTGTCTAAAGGAAAGGGTTGTTTAAAATGTGTCTGTAATACAATGCTGGACTCTGCAGTGGTAGTACGTTGTTGTCTCTTGGATTTGTGGGATTTCTTAAAGATGGAGAGACCGGGTGAGAGCTGGACGTTCATTCAGCAGGGAAGTTCCAGAGAACATCCCATGCAAGAAAGGGAAGAGATGACAAGGATGGAGTAGTCCGTCAGCTATGTCAGAGCCATCAGATTGACTGGATTAATGGGCCTGTTCCAAGGGAGAGAAACATATTGGAAGTTAGATTAATGTTTAATATGATGACCTGAATATGGAATTTGGATATGGAATCCCCATTATCACATTGGGGATCAGCCTGCAAAGTAGAGATCCTGAGACCCTCCAAAAACATTAATACAAAGATGTAGTTGATCCTATTTGCTTTCCATTCTAAACATTGTATTGTGTACTTCTGCTTATATTTATCTGTATAACATGAAGATGAGACCTAAGAGGTCTTGAAAGATTGAACTCTAAACCTACTCAGTTAGCCAATAAAGGTATCAACTTGACTCTACTTGTCTCCTGTGTTTCTACAGCTAACATGGTACCAACTCTCATCTTTTGTCACCAAAAACCTAAGAGTCTAGGTCAGTCTCTCCATCTGCAGCCAGATTCCACTGAAGACTCTCCGCTCCCGGAGCTTGCCGATGCCGACTTGGAGATAGGCGATTACTTTGTGTGATTTACAAGATAATATTTGAGGATAATTCTTGCTGTGTATACTGTTAAATAAACATGTAAAACTAATGGACAGCTGTACTCTGAACCTGTCCTCAAGGACCCCCAATAGTCCAGGATTACCCAGTTGTGCTTAAATACGAATATGTATAACACATGGTGTGGTTTCTTAACCTTTAGGCAACCACACCATGTGTTATACATATACGTTGAGGGTCCTTGAGGACAGGTTTAAGAAGCACTGCTCTAATGAATGAGCAAAAATCCAAATATCCTATCAATTCATGTATGAAACTTAATTTTTTTTATGGATACATAATGTGCAGTATGTTGTATTCCTTATGTTCTTATCTTATAACAATCAGTTTGAGTAGTCTGCTGACAGATACTCTGTCCTAATGTATGTTAACGTGCTGGATAAAAATAGAACGCTTCAAAGGCTGAGCTAATTTGGGATTCTCCGTTTATCCTGTATTTCCACTTTCTGCACGGTGATCACCAGGATTACCGCACGGTTTAACCCATTAATAGTGAAAATGTTGCAACTAATGCTACGTCATCCAGGCATTACCAGAAGCCTCACTTAATTGCCCTTATTTACTATTACTTATATGCTTATTAAAAATGTATTTACGCGAGGCAAATTTTCCCGTTAGTATCTGTTCCGTCAGAGGTCAGCGCTCTGAGCTGCTCTTTGTGGAGCACGGTGTCCGTCTGTCCCCATTTGGGGCTTGTGTCTGCGACCGCCGTGTCTCTTGCATGCATTGGGCAGACTAGGGCTGAATAGTTCTGTAGTGAAGGGGCATTGGCCGACTAACCATCCTCCCGCTAACCCTGGCATTGGCTGACTAACCATTCTCCTGCTAACCCTGGCATTGGCTGACTAACCATTCTCATGCCAACCCTGGCATTGGCCGACTAACCATCCTCCCGCTTTCCCCGGCATTGGCGAACTAACCGTAATCCTGTTTGATCCTGAAATTGGCCGACTCACTGTACTCCTGTTTGACCCTGGCATTGGCATACTCTGGTTTGGCCCCAAATTGGCTGTCTACCTGCTTTCCTGTTTGACCCTGGCATTGACTGACTACCCATATTCCTGTTTGACCCTGGCATTGACTGACTACCCATATTCCTGTTTGACCCTGGCATTGACTGACTACCCATACTCCTGTTTGACCCTGGCATTGACTGACTACCCATACTCCTGTTTGACCCTGGCACAGGCTGACTACCTGTTTGACCCTGGCACAGGCTGACTACCCATTTGACACTGGCACAGGCTGACTACCCATTCTCCTATGGTATCTTGCCATGTGTAGACTATTCATCTACCAGTATTGATCTGCTTTTATCACCAGGCTCTCCAGTTCTGAGTTACTCTGTGTCACTCTGCTTTGCTACATATCACAGGTGGCCTATCCATTGGCCTAGGTTCACTGTATCTGGGGATCATCCAAGCTCTTGACTATGCTTACCTAGGGGCTCAACCTTCGGGGTCAGCAAGGTGACGCATCCCATGTGTATATTTAGTTTAGGGACAATAACAAATACAATTCTGGTATCTACTAATATATATATATATATATATATATATATATATATATATATATATATATATATATATATCAGTATAAGCAACATTTCTAAAATAAACGTGGACGGAGTGGTTATTATTACGCAAACAACCTCTTCTGAGGTCAGTAAGAACTGATAAGGAGAAAGAAGTTGAACAAAGCCTGGCAGTTATACTAATTGGCTGCTTGGGGTAGGGAGGCATCATGTACTTTAACCCATTAAGGACATATGAAAGTAAACAAGGGGCGTGGTCATTTTTTTGTAATATAGAAGCACAAGTGAAATGTTAGTTATCCTTAGTGTTATGATAAACTAGCTTACATTTTTGACAGCAGCTGCCATGGTTCAATGGGGGGGGGGGGGGGGGGGGGCCTTCGGGTCGGCGAATGGCTCTCTCTACTACCATATACACATAAATAATCTACAATTAGATATTCAAAAATACATAGAGTTTGAGGGGGGGGGGGGTTTTGAAATATAAAAAAAAAAAAAAAAATCAGTATTTTCAGAAAATGTTGTATAAACTAATACAACCCTAACGCTGTCCCACTTATCCCAACAAACTAGTTAATAAAAAGAAAAATATAGGTTCCCAGAAACCCCCCCCCAAAAAAAAAAATCAAACAAACAAACAAACAGAAAACAAAACAAACCAGAACCACAGCACGGGCATGCAGGGTTTAACTGTAATTAAATTAACATATTAAAATAATATAATTAATAAGTTTTAAAAACTGTAAAATTGCAATAAACAAATTGAGAAAAATTAAAACGAGGGCTATAGACTAGGATATAAACCGATCACAGTAACAAACTGTGATCAGCAATGGTTAACTTATGTTTTTTACAGGAATTTTTTTTCACTTACCGGTCACTCTCTGTACTTCCGTCAGCATGTGAAGTACAGGGACTGGATTACAGGCAGTGCATAAAGACATTGACTTTGCATTCTAATTTGAATGTGATCACAGTGATCAATTGATCACCTCGATCAAGTGCCCTGAAAGCCCGCAGATCGGGTCCAGGCACATTGCCTCTGGTGCTAGGCAGAGTCCTGGACCCGCTGGCTTAACTGCGCGACTTAACTCCTCATAAGGTCGCGAACGGAAGGAAGGGTTAGATTTTTTTTTAGTTATTTAAAACTTGAAATACATAAATCAGGGGAAAAGTTCCCAAATTGAACAGTGGCCCGTGGGGGGGAGCAGATCACATTACTGGAGGTACAGAATTTCTTGTCAAACTAGATCACCAGGAAATCAAGACCGATTCACACAACACAAATTAGAATTAGATCTCCACTGTATCAGGGGCAAGGGGCAGGGTTCAGCTTCAGCCACACCCACTTTGGTTACAATGGCCTCCCTTTCGACGTAACCTTACATATTTCTGGCTCTTCTCGTCTGCTTTTGAAAAATGCTATTTTGTGTGCTGACTTTATCAACACCTTTCTCAAAATTCGGATGAGTTCTTCACAGTAAGAGTAACTTCGTTCTTAGTTTCCTCTTTCTTACTCTAGTGTTTCTTACTCTAGCGTTGTACGAATGTGAATGTATCACAGAACTCCAGAGAAGGGCTAGCCTGTGCGGCCACCCCAACCCCTTCCTCTGTGCCCTCACAGGCAATGGTAAGGTGTAGACATCAGATAATAAAACTGTTTTTGAAAAAAAAAATTGTTTTAATTTCCTTCATCTGCTCCCCTTCACTCCATTTCTCCTGCCTTTCCTTCATTATTGCCCCCACAAGCCTTACCATTGCACTCACACCCAGTATTGTATTTCTGCCTAGGCCTAACTATTCTTATGCCTAGAGCAGCAGACCGTCAGGGGCCACATATGGGCTGCCACGACTAGATTACGAGGGAGCAATATTGTGCAGTGGAAAGTGATCTGGGTGTAATCTGTTGTAAGGCATGTGGGGGCAATCTGGAGTAATGTAAAAGTTATGCGAGGAAAGGGACAGGGTGAGGCAAGTAAGGTTTGGGGGTGCATGAGTTTAGTCATTTAGTTGTTGCAGCCTAAAGCCAAAATACTCTGCTACCCACAGCATAACCCACATCCCACCCATATGACTTGCCCAGCACCAATAGGCATGCAAGAGACTTGCCCCAGCACTCAGATTACATCCACACGACTTGCCCCAGAACGCATCCATAGGACTTTACCATCAAGATTGCACACACAAGATTTGCTCCTGCTCCCAGATTGCACACACAGGATTTAACATGTCCTGGACCACCCTGGTGTCTAGTGGTAAGTAGATAGATATCTGTGAGCTGCCCAGGTACACAAACATTCTCTCAGGCTGCCCCTCACACTCTTGACAGGTCACGTGACCCCAATGCCAACTTCCACAGACCTGCAGGGAATGAGGGAGGCAGCCTTTGAGGATGTCTGTTCATATAGCTGCCTACCTCGCACAGATCTTTGGGTCTTCCCTGCCAGTGCCGCTAACACCCTCTGGGAGTTGCATCCTGTGCAGTCGCATTGGTCACCCCCCCCCCCCCCCAAAGCAATATGGGGGGGCAGCAGCAACAGTAAGTCACCAGTGGCCTGATATGCAAATTAACTGCTTTTCAATGGGAAATATATACTTTGCATATTAATCCACAGGTGATGTCATAAACAGGAGACTCCACAGACACATTTAAGACACATTTTTCTCCTAATTTAAGCATTAACTTGCAATTTTTGCTAACACAATTTATAGATTATTTTCAATCATTTTACATTGTATACATTCACAATCAAAATAAAGTGTAGGTGATACAGTCCCTGTAATTCCCCTGCTGATAAATCCACTTTTACAACTTTCCCAATTGCTCTGTATACATAACCCCTATTGCTGTTGCTGCTAATCTTCTGATAATTATCCCTTTTCAGCCATTCATTCTCATACCTCAGGGATGACCAGAGAAAGAAGGGCTGGCAGAGTTTGCAAGGTACAGTGACAACCTGCTGAGCACTGATTGGATGAATCCTCTGGAGGACTTCCTGCTGAGTTCCAGTGCATCACCTGTTAAAAGCAAAGACTTTCTCTCTCACCTGCACAGACCAGTCTGGATTGCCTTGGAGCTTAGATTAACACAGCCTGCAATTTGTTCACCTGTGGTCAGTTTACCAGGTAAGTGTTGCCGTTAAATAAATATCTTGTTGAACACAATAAACCCTGCTACCTTGGCACACTTATTATTAACCCTTTGCGTTTCTGTGCACTAGTGAAATGTTCTCTAGATTAAAAGTCATTTAATAATCTATGCTGTGGTTTATATATCTACCTACCTAGTAATCCCAAGCATGTGATGTCTAAGCTTAGTCTCTTTTGCTACTGTTGACTGCAGTACCCCTGATGCTTAGCCAGCATTATGAGACATGCACTCCACAAGCTGGAGTGCTAAAAGTTAGCCATCCTCAAAATCTTGTCCAGGTTGGCCATTTAATCACATATAAAGTATAAATCGGCTTAATTTCGAGAGAACTGGGCTTCCCTTTCTCTTGGGTGTGTTTTGTTTTTTAATTGTATTATTATTATTATTAGCTGTATGATGGTGGTTTTTAAATGGGTTTCTCCCGATTGGAAACCAAGTTTAACAGGTGAATGCAAACTGAATTTGCATTGCAAAACTTCTTTACAGTCTATCCCAAATAATAGCACAGGATGTGCCTTTTCAATGCAAGGGGAGGGGGTATTAATTCAGTGGAAACTGCTGTCTGTATTAACCATTTTAGTGCTGCTGGGGGTTAGGGATTATATTAACCATTTGCTGTCTTTAGAATACATTTGGCTGTAAGTGTTTTGAACCAATGTGATGTGCTTGTATTTATTTGTTTGCTCCTGGTAATATTAAAATGCCCTAATTATTTGCTTCTTAATGAAGCGTTAACAATTTACATGTGGCGTGTGTGTACCGTGCTTTGTCCAAAATCACCGATATTGTTGTAATTCTTGTTAATTAATCACAGTCTTCTTTCTGGGGAATTAGGTTCTCCTCCAAAATCTGTTTAGCACCCCACATTTATTTATCTTTCCATCTTATTCTCTTCTATTTAATTGTAAAAGATGACGAATCTCTAAAATATTAATAGCTGGTATTTAACCAAGTCAATACTTTGAGTGGCCAAGAAATGCTTTAATGAAAGAGTACAAAGAAAGTACTTTTTTATTTTTTATGCCGCACTCTTTGCTCCATATAGCTCTATCAGGGGGCAGACATCTTGCGTCAGATCTTCATTCATCTGAACCAAGATTCTAAACATGTCCACCTCCTGATTGCGCTGTATGTGACAAAAAGAGCTCTTTAAAGAACTTTATTTGTATTTCATTAAAGCATTTCTGTTTAAAATGCCAATATTTGATGCAATCTTTTCGTTAGAGGACTTGATATTTTGCGGAATATTGTCCTTTTGAACAACTGCTAGAAATGTGAAATCGGGGCTGATTACATGTTAATGTACGTAACGTTTTATTATTTACTGAAGACTGTTTTGTGATCTTGTATAACTCAGCTTTGTTTGTTTGTAGAAAAACTAAAAATGGGTTGCTTCACATTTATCAAAGTCATGATGATATTATTCAACCTTGCCATATTTGTAAGTATATCATTTTATTTTTATGATAGTTACTCTAAATAGTCTTAATTTGCTAAAAGTATTAGTAATTGCATTTTAGAAGTATACCCATGGTAGTTTCAGCTTCATCTCTGAATAATGTTGCAATTGTCGGAAGGATCTAAATGTCAATATTCCAAATTGGAACCCTGTGCAGCCAATGGTAGACGAGGAACGCAGAAAGGAAGCTGTAGATTCTACAACTTCTGTGTCTGTGGGTTTTTTTTTATTTTTTTACCCCTATCTGGATCTGATTAGATCTTATTCATGGGCTTGGCCAGAAGCAGTTGGGCAAAGAGGTTTTTGACCCTGAGGCAACACAGAATCCTAATTAGCAGGCCAGTAAGATGGTTTGTTTTAGACTCCTGAAGTGCTTGTGATACATTTCCACTGCTAGAGGAATAGACGAAAGGAACAGGCTGACATGTGTAGGTGCATAATTTCCTGTTGCCTTCCAATGTGACTTGTATACGCTGAGGATCCTATACATGACTTTCCCCAAAGCCTGATACTGGTTAAACATGCCTCGTGTGTACCAGTCGTGTACCCAGTTAGTGTTAGGAAATGTGTGTATTAACCTTTTTTATAATCTGAAACGGTTCGGAGAACAACTGTACAATGAGCTGCCAAGGACCACACCTCTCCCTCTAACCACTCCAACAGAAATCATTCCTACAAGAACTTCCTATTGTCCAGAGATATTCCGACTCGAATAGCCATATGTAGTACTCCAGTCTGTGACGATATAGATTTATAGTGCAGGATATGTTACCTTGTCATACTATGTGTAGTAACATGGAACAGTGGCCTGAAGTTTTGCTGGGAAACCTACAGTGAAGTCGGCTGTATGACTTGCCAATGGGTGTCTTTCCTTTTTTTTTTTTTTATTTTACATTTTAAAAAATTTTTTTACATTTTATTTATTTTTAAATTTTGTTGTTGACCGTAGACTTATGTAAAAGTCACCTGTTGTTTGTTGAGCAGCATTGACCTCCATTTCCGATCTGTTGGAAAAACAAATATATTTGCCTGAAAAGTCGCTCTCTTGTTTTTTTTGTCTGCCACATGTTTCTGATTTTCTTTTTATTTCATCATAGCTGGGAGGTGGAACTTTGCTGGGAGTTGGAATATGGGTGTCCGTGGACAGTAACTCCTTCCTAAAAATATTTGGAGCGGTGTCTACATCGACTGCTATGCAGTTCATTAATGTCGGTTACTTTCTGATTGCCATTGGTGCCCTATTGGTTCTACTGGGCTTCCTGGGATGCTGTGGAGCTCAGAAAGAGAGCAAGTGCCTGCTCATTACGGTGAGTAATCTGAATCCCAGTGTTGCCTATAACCTAATGTCTGGGTATCGGGGTACCCACCTTGTCCACTTTAAACCCAATTTGACTATGGGCTTTATTCTTGAAAGCAAATTGAAGAGAATCACAAAAGTAAGGCCAAAGTAGGTGGGTTTGGGGGGATGTGTAGTGAAGCTGAATGCAGGGAATAGATAAAACTTCCACCAATTATCTCATGATAAAAGCCCTATGTTTGCTGAGCATTCTGTCACCTTCCCCAAGTATGAGCAATTTGACTTCATAGAGATGAACTAGTACATGTCCTACTGGCTTGCATGGATGGGTTTTTAGTGTTAAACTCTGTAGACACAGTTTTCATTTAATGATATTTGTTTCACTTTATATAAAATAAAAAAAATTAATACAAAAACTTTCCTATAGAGGTCTTGGGGAGAGTTTGGTATGTTTTGAGAAAAATGCAACACTGGCTTTATACGCTAGAGGAAATGGCTAACTTGAGTAATAGTTTAACTGCCTGAACGGTTAACTTGGTTGAATAAAGGTCGATGGACTTTTTAAATTTTTTTTTTATTACTTTAATTTAGCAAAATTTGCACATTTTTAACAATAAAATGGACAAAGTTCAGGGTAACATGGTTGTGTGTGGTTTTTTTTGTTTTGGTTTTTTTCTTTGCTAATGAAATGCCCCATTTCATGTTGAATACTCCTCTCGACAACGCCCTCTTAGCGGTTATTGTTTGAGCAGAAGTACTAATGTACCTTGTATGATATCTTTCAGTTCTTCACCATTGTCCTCATTATCTTCATCGCAGAGGTTGCCGGTGCAGTCGTTGCTTTGGTTTATTCCTCTTTGGTAAGTGTTGATTGGATTTTTGTCCCCAACTTGCTCCATGGCAACATACCCACCACCCCCGGAAACAAAATCTCCCACTCAACCCATGCTTCCTACCCCAGTCCCTGGAATGAGTCAATGTTTTGTGTTCCTTTTCTGTGGCTGGATCTTAATCTCTCGTAGAAGGTGATGACTATATTGTGAAATCAAATATCTGATCTCTGGATTCACAAAGCACAAGGCCTCTTGGTCCATTCATCATCATTTTTATTTTTTTTGGTTTTGTCTCCAATATGTGACTGGTTTGTGGTAATTCGCCAACCCCCCCCCCCCCCCCCCTCCCCTTTCCTCCTCCAGATATGCCTCTGAAAAGCAAACTGAGAAAATGTAGTTCCCAGTCCCCACACACCACTTGCCAAACCGGTTTAGTGTGTAGCTATAATTTCATTCTTCTGTTGTCTTGCTGCCTTTTGTTTAACTTTTTGCATTAGGGCAATTACAAAAGGGTGTATCAATATTGCTCAAGACACACACATGGCTATTTAGAGGGGGGTGATGAATATATTTTTATTACAAAAGATAATAGAAGTGCAGAGCAAAGCCATCAACTTTATGCTCAGAATTTCAGACCTGCCTCTGATCGGTAGAACATTCTCAAATATGTAGTGCCTATGTTTTTATTGCGCATGCTCCTCCCGTCCAGTCCTGATGGGGGTTTTTTTTTTGTTTTTTTTCTTTTCTTCCTTATGGGTAAGAGTTCAAATCCTAGTTTACCTTGGAAACCGAGAACCTGGTGCCTCAAAGCATTGCCCAACCACAATTCCCAAATCCTCTTTTTTTTTTTTTTTTCCCCCTTCCCTTTCTGATCAGCATGCTTGTTTGCTTAAGTGTGGTTTGTTTTTGTTTTGTTTTTAGGCAGAAAGCTTCCTGCAGTCTGTGCTGACGCCCGTTCTAGAAAAAGACTATGGTAAAAACCAGGATGTGACCAAGACTTGGAACGCCACCATGGCTGATGTAAGTTAAGGGCACTGCTTCTTCTATGTTGCCCTCGACTCTGCTTCCCCCCCCCATTATTTTATTTTCCCCCTGCACACATGCATTGATATTTTCACCCTGATTGATTTTATTATTTCTCAGCTCAAGTGCTGTGGTGTCACTGGGTACGAGGACTTCACTAATTCTACCTTTGTGAAAGAAAACAATGTCTACCCTTCATTCTGCTGCAACAGCACGACGACATGCACACCGTCCATTGTGGCATCTTTCAAGACACAGGTAAGCGCAGCATTTCTGCCTCCTAGTTTGGTCTTTTTTTTTTTTTTTAAATCTCTAAATGTCTTGCCAACAGATTGAATGAATATTATTCTCTAACCAGGCTGTAGCTGACTGACTGATTTATGGGGTCAAATCCTCCTTCCTGAGCATCCACGACATTGACTGTAACCACTTAAATTTTTATTTTATTTTTTTTAGGGATGTTTTAAGCAGATCTTGGACCTCATCAAACAAAATGCAGCTATAGTTGGTGGTGTGGCGGCCGGTATCTGTGCCCTGGAGGTAAACACATTTGTGCTTGCAGGATTATTAAGTGGTGGGAGAGTGGTTGTGGGACCTCTACCACCTGTGATAATACACCCTGCTATACCATGACACACAGATCCATGGAATACCATCTCAGTATATTAAAGATCACTGTGATTCACAAGATCTCCTGCATTGCTGATAAACTTCTGTTTGGAAGCCAAAGGTGCTCCATTGGTGCGAGCCGTCCTAGTACTGTGCTAGCTCAGGAGCCACATTATGGGGTTTACCTGTATGTTATGGACCCCTATTTTTAACCAATCAGTAATGGAGTCCTGTTGTGACCTCACTTTCAAGCGCTGGTAGCACTGTCTCAACATGGTACCCCATGCACCATCTACAATATAAATCGCCCTTTGTTTTACTTTAATGTAACCACTTGTATTTTTTTTCTTTTCTTTCTCCAGCTGGCCGCCATGATCGTGTCCATGTACCTATACTGTCACCTAGACAAAGGTGGCAGCATCCACTAACCAGAAGAGGTCCTTTCACAGCTTGCCTGCTTTGTACATTATGTAAAATGTTTGTCTGTGTGCTCTGACATTTCAAAACTAGGAATAGTGTATAAACCCAAATGCAATATGAATACAGCTCGGCTCTGCTTCATTGCACTATTCTACGGGGATTCCGTATTTACTAAGCCAGTCTTTACGGAGATGCAGATTGGGCCTTGTGTTCACTACATCCAGGGAATACAAACCTCGTGTGACACGGCATTTCAATCTTTTTCTTTTTTTTTTTTTTTTCTTCTTGTCAACAAAGTGGTGAATTAAACCAAAAAAAAGAATCTTGTTTAGTGGAACAGAGGGTTTTTGTTGAGTGACGCGTACAGGACTCTCGACAAACTGGATCATGAAATGTTTGCCTAGAGCAGGTGCAAAATATCGACGGGCTTATTTGCCGATGCCTTTTGTATGAATGCATACTATTCCCCTGTTTTTGTTTTGCAGTGGGTTGTTTTTTGTTTTTTTTAAAAGGTGCCAAAATCCTAGTGAATTTAACTTTTTAATTCTGTATTCTTTGGTTGCACAACATTGGCTCATTTATGTTTTGAAATTAAATGTATATAATTATTAAATGAAAACTATTATTTACCTCTAACCACTCTCTCACTCTGTTACGTTAACAAAAATACATATAGCTTGAGGCTGAAACTTTCTTTTTAAAAAAATAAATAAATAATGTATTCCTGTTTTGCATCCTCCCCCGACATAATAAAATAATGAAAATATGTATATTGACGTCTGCAGAGGCTAGTTGCCACAATGATGAAGGATGGGCCATATTCCCAGACAGGTGTTAACCATATTATCTAGCATGGGGTAGACTTATTTTTCATATACTTAGAATGTATTTATTGAACAGACATTAGGCTCTCTCCCTGTCTCCACCATTGGTTTTCCAATAACTCCCAAATCCTGCACATTCAGTCAGGCATCCCCCATATCCCAGGACTGAGGAGTGGATTTAAGACCCACTGAAGGATGTTTTTCTTGGACGTGTCCTCTGCTGCATAGGACCACCTGTGATCTTTCTGTTGGGGTAGCCTGGCTTGAAATTGCAAACCTCCCCTCCCCCAACACCTGTAAGATTTTTTTTTTTTTTTTTTTACTTTTCTACTGTTTAAATTATTTTCATAGTTGTTAATAAATAAAACTTTATAAACTGTAAAGAAAAGCTTTATTTTTATTTGAGAGGTGGTGGTGGTGGGGTTTGATGTTAGTTCTCTGCTTTGTTTTTACTTTACCCCTGTAACGGCTTGTTCGTTGTCTTGGAGTATTGTATTTTTACACCCATCAATTGTGAATTCTAAGAATTTGATTTTGACTAACCAATAGCTCCAGACATGACTGTGTCAACTAGCCTTTTTTCAGTGCTCAATGGGTTGTAAAGGGGATAAAAAATGTAGTGTAAAGTCACCTTGGTCCAAAAGTTGTGCTCTGTTTGGGGGAACCGGCAAATGTTGTCCAGAAGCTTTTAGAAGGGTTGATAGAAAGGGCTACACAATTAGAAGTTAAGTAATGCATCTTCAGGCCGTTGAGCACATGCTCCCCTGGCAGTGGGGTCCTCATTTAAAAGGTGGGCATGGGGAAATGACAGTCCATAGGCTGCAGCAGGCGAGTATAATCTACGGACTAGGAAACCAAAACTGTGAACATCATTGTAAACCTAATCAGTAGTTATTTAGGTTATTGACCAGGATAAAGAACTTATCTCCCCAGGAACTGTCTCATTAGAACATCCAACTGAATGTCACTTATCCGTCCCATCTCCTCTTACAGATAACATGCCAATCAATCGGTTTGTAATCTGTCATAATAACGGGCTTTAAACCAATTAATTGTAGATAAGGTCATGGATTGTGTTTGTGCACCGATAACCTTTTATTGCACTTTCATAAAGATACTGTGCTATACGGTGATAGTGCATGCCTATTGACCGGCCGCAGAGTGCAAGGCTTCTATAGTTGTAAAGTTGCGTAGTCCAAACTATGTATTTTGGGATGGTTCCCCAATGGAGTGTAAACAAAGACCGACCAGAAATGGACCAATAGCATGGCGTGTATTAAAAAAAACAAGATAAAACAGATTGATTTAATATGCTACTCACCAAATTCTACAGTTAAACATAGCATGGTACAAAGCTATTAACACCCTAACGCATTTCACTGGGTGAATCCCAACTTGTTCCATAGTGCAATTACCACAATATAACAATCCATCCCAAGTCTGTCATTATTGGTTGTAGCTGTCATGCGATCGCCAATGGCAGATCACAAAGTTTGCATAGTAAGTTCTGGGGCCAAATGCATTTTTGGGATTCGGGGAGTTCCTTGAGTAGTCCTTCAAGATATTATTTGGGCAGTATCTTTCTACATAAGGGGTCTGCAACCTGTGGTCCTCCGCCTGCTGATGAACTAAATCTCCCATAATGCTTCTTCAGCTAACAGGCTGGCAGAGGAGTATGGGAAATGTAGTCCTGCAACATCCGGCGGGCAGCAGGTTGCAGACCCCTGGTCTATATGATTTGTGATTTATGTACGTTTCCTGTATATATTAGGCAAAAAATATATCTATACAACTCTACAAGTCAAGAGTCTATGATATCTGTAATTACAAATAGTATATTAGAATAGAGCAACAAAAAATGGTATTAGAATTTATGTATGAGGTGCTAATGTGAAAGACCCCCCTTTCTTTTCTCCCAGGTGGTCTGGGTATGTCCCTGTATTAATTTCACATGGAACATTCACTCCCTGTAAAACTATGTGCTCGCCAGGGGATTTAACCCCATAGAATACTAAGGCATTCAAAATCTGCACCTTATAAGTGGGGTGATGATGTTTGCAAAGTGTTTTACCCCTAACGAGCTACTTATTGACTGAAACATCAATTGTGAAAATTAATCTGTTCCTTATTCAAAGAAAGTGCATCAGATTTCACATAGTCTGAGCTAAAGGCCTGGCACTGATCTACCAGCAGCAGAATCTATTATAATGTTCATTGAGATTGAAAAAATCCATCAAGTTCAACACTACCTCTATCCTTATTCCTACTGTTGACAAAAGGCAAAACATAAAGAAATAAAACTATTTAAAGGATGACTTTGACTTGAAAAGGACCTCACTTTTTTCAGGGACATTAAATGAACTTATTATAAAAGTTGATGCATTCATTAATATTTTATTTTATCAGTTTGCAGCTCATACTGACCTTCCCACTGAGCTATCAGCATTTAGCTGGAGTCTTTGAGGGAAAAGCAACATATTTAAGTATTTCATAAAAGCAAAGGATGGTGTTTGATAACTATCCTTTCAATGTGTTCATACACATATTGCATAGAAGTCTGTACAGAGAACATATCTGCAGGGTCTTCCCTCCAGTTCCATAGTTGCCAACATTGGCCATGTTTTCAGGAACACATATTTCTTCCACAAGCTGCAGAAAGAGCATGCAACGTGCAGCCCGGCAGTATGTAGGATGGATATACGCACAGACACAATTAATTAATCAGGGTGGAGATCTCATAGGACCTACCATGATCAATTAATTGATTTGTGTCTGTGTGTATATCCATCCTACATACTGCCAGGCTGCACGTTGCATGCTCTTTCTGCAGCATGTGGAACAAATATGTGTGAAAACATCAGACAGTTCCGTTAAGAGATATGTCTGGTTAGGGTATAACGATTCTTATAACAATTATTTATTATGAATAATATTCAGTAAAATATAGATCAGTCTGCAGTCAGTATCTCAGCCAGTGCTGCCTCAGACAATGCATTAATAAAATAAATCGAAATATATCTAAGATAGCATCCTAAGCCCCGGGAAATCTCCTGTTCATAAAGTTGTAGATCATTTACACAAGAGCAAACATATTCTTGAACATTTTGGTGTGGATTATGGCCAACCCCATGTTGAACTTTGGTACGGCACACCTGTGACATAAATGGGTCCTTGATTGTGAAATATGTAACGCATGGTCGCCTCCCTGGTAATAAATAGTATATTCATCACAAAGCCACACGCTATATAGCAGTGACTTTCATTGGCAACAGCTAACGAAAGACTGAATGGGGAGCTTCCATCCTACCCTGTCTATAACCTGTGTATACTGTCCAACGCACACACTTCATTGTAATATATCACCAGGCAACCTGTGTTTTTCTATTGACCCCTCTGTGCTAGGTTTTGGGAGTGGTACAAATGCTAGAGTGGGGGTTATTAATAGAGATCAATAGCCGTGTTAAGTTCTAAGAGTGGAATGCTCTTGTAGATTGCTCCACTTCTAGAACCTTGGCCCACAATAGTCCTATATAAACCACCCCCGGTGTCCCTTGGGGATTCAGCACACAGTATATAATAAGATTGGGAATCAACCCTGCGCAGACTGCACTGTATTGTTCCTTCCACAAAAAAGGACAAACAGAGAAGGAATAAATTCAAATATCTAGAAACCTAATCCCAAGTGACCCGTTATACTTGCTCCATAGTCTCTGCGTCTGCTCTGTAATATGAAACGGGTTTGTTATTTGGTAACTGCCCTTGTTGTCTATTTAGATAATTGTTCTTGTTCTGTATAAGGGGGTAATTTGGAGGCAATAAAAGCTGGCAACTTGGCCAGACTCTCCTTTTCACTGGTAAATTATCGGATGTTAGAGTGTAATTAGAGCAGGGAAGTGTAAGTTCCAGAAGGTCCAATGCCCTCCCTGTAAGCCAGCTCATGATAGACACTATGGGGGCTATTCTCTAACAGGTGAGTTGAACACCATCACACAGACTGGTGAGATGGAATGTTCAACTCACCTGTAACTCACTTTTTTAATTGGCCTCCTCTGCCCAGTATCAAAGCCCCAGGAAGGCATTATACTCCGGCTTTTGTGGGCTGAGTTTACCATTTTGCTCCCTACCACGAGAAATATGGGTCTAGCGGCAGAGTCAGAAATAGTTTCTGAGCCAGGGCCCTTAACGCTCTTGTTCTAGCACTGGCTATATCTAATTATGTCAAAGCACATAATCATGTATTACAGGCCAGGATTTAGAGGACAGCCCTTTATCTCCTTTTTTCCAACTTAATAAAAGTACATACGTTATACACCAGTTGTTGCCAAACCAGTCCTCATGCCCCACCTTCCTCAGCCATCAAGGATTTAGAGATTACCCAGTTCCTCAAGTTTAGTTTGGTTTGAACACAAGTGGATGATCCCTGAATCCTAGACTGTTAGGAGGGTGTGATGACTAGTTTGGTAACCACCGGTGTAGACTGCCATCCCGAGATAACAGACGATGTGGACTATGAGGGTGTGTGGCTCACAACATGCCAGATCAACTGTGCATGCCAAGATGCCAAGAACAAGTACCATTCTAAAGGCTGCTTTACTACTTGTTAATTGTCCTGCACTTAAGCAGCGCCCTTTCATTTGTCCAATAATCAGACATCAAAGGCTGAAACCATGATGACAGGACAAGGATCCCAAACTGGGACTGCCCTGCCTAATCCATGAAAGGTTGGCATGTGTACCTATTTTTACAGTTACCATTAGAGCCAATGGTTGTGAAACGCGTTGGGGCAAGACCCGGCATTATCTTTGCGGTGTGCAATCTAGGGGTTAATGTTTTTCCCGCGGTCTCTGGCCAGGTCGGAACAGTCTCTGGCATGATCACACCAGAACTTGATCCACCAATGGTAACTCCCAACGATCTTCTCCGTTGGGTGTGCAGTTCTCCCAGTGATATCACTTTTCCCAGTAGAAGAGGGAGGCAGCCCTACCTTCACAATGCTGTGTCTGGCTCACCGAGATTGAATGTCATATCACTAAAGACAAAGCCCTCTCCAGCTCATAGAAACTCAGCTTTGATGACGGAGGCGCTCTCTGTGATCTGGAGAGTTCATGTTTCATATTTTTTTTCTCAGGAGCCTGTATGCCCAATCTGGGTCATGGAGTGCATTATTGTATAATATCATACCAGCCACTTCAGGTACATCATCTGTTAGACAGAGGTTACAAAATCTCAGCTATTCTTTGCAATCTTGTCTTCTACACTATAGATCAGTGATGGCAAACCTATGGCAGGCAGGCATCGCTGAGGTGGCACACGACATCTGGATTTTGGCATAAAGGGGCAGTTTCCCTGACTTTATTTTTTCTTTAACATAAATGTTGCATCATTCAAAGGAAAAGGAACAGATCTGTCTAATATTTTTTCCCCCAGCACTTCCTGTCTTCTAAAAACAGAAAATAAAGTGTAATAGAGCTATTAGTGTAACTATAGTAACAATCCATCATATGTCTTCAAGCCCCTTTGAATTATTGAATTTTACTTTTAATTATTTTCAAAGTAAAACTACAGGAGAATTGTTAAAAAAAAAAGTTTGTGTCACATATGGACAACATGCAGAATATAATCTAGATGTAACTGCCCGTTTAATGCCTCACCCTATGTGGCTAGGCGCCATGATTCTGTCCTTTCAGTGCATTTACTCTGTACGATTACATTGCACTATTATTAGTTTATGTTTCATTTAGTCACATTGTTTCTGGAAATCAGATATGTGTTTTCATTGTGTTTTAGTTACATAGAGTTCTGTTTTTTTTTTGCGTTTGTAATTTGTGTCTACTGTTTCCAGGAGAAAAACAAATCTTTTCTGTTTTACATATTTTGACGGAGTGAGCTTGTCTAGGATTTTTCCTGCCTGCTTAGAGCAGACGTCGGTTGCTCCCAGTATCCAGCAGACTCTTGAAAAACGGACCAGTGGGACGAGGATTCCAAATCATGACTGTCCAGCAAAAATCAGGACAATTGGGTGATATGAGAAGCAACTTATTTACATTGTGTGTCAAAAGCACAAAACATAAAATAATTTTAGGCTGAGCTGACAGCTCTTTGAAATGACCCCTGAGGTATGAAAAAAGATACAGCTTTCTCCGTAAATTAATTTTTGGTACAGTCATGATATCTCGGGAGGTCAATCGGTGAGTGTTGACTATGGTAGGAAATCCCCTCATTAGTCCCTAATTATAGCTCAACATTCACCCACAAAGTCTATCGTAGAACCTTGCTTTCTGTTCCCAAAGAGTAGGCAGGACTCCTAGCAATTGGGTACAGCAAGAATGAACATTTATTTGTGAAAAAGCACAGACTTTTATACAGACAAATATGACATCAACTAGGGGGGAGGCATAGGCAAACTAAAGATAACATGGTAAGCCTCACACAAAATAAAAGCTAATTTAAAATAGGTAATTAAATACAATAAGACATAACCTAATTAAAAATGACACCTTAAGACACAGACATTCAGACTACAAGAGACAATTGATGGCTCACAGGACAATAAACACTCATTGATTAGATAAGTACACATTTCAACACTAACATATAATAACATTTCTTAACACCTCCTGAAAGACTGGAGTTTGCAGGACAGGAAACAATCTTAACCTGGCATATCCACAGAGAGGTGTTTGGCCCTCCGGGCCCTTCAGCGGCTGGGTCTCTGGCTGTGGTGTGTGACAGTGAGGTTGAATAAGCTTGATTAACAAGGTAATACAATTAATCAATGTATGTAGTATTCCCATTTCCTGGGACGGCCTTACCACATTGTATATATAAAAAGAGTAAGTTACAGGATCCTATGACAGACAAAAAGGAAAGAATCACACTATTCTAGTAATTTTAAATAACACCCAATCTGTCCAGCATTACAGATTGCACAGCCCCAGCATCATTCTATGGTATTCATGACATCGGACAATGAATAGCGGGTAGGGTTGCCAACTTTTCTCTCAAAATAGACCACCATACCTATCACCTGTATAGACTTAAAATAGGGTGGCAACCCTAGTAGCGACATGTTGACACATTTATCCATGACCTGTACATAACACAGATACGGGAAGTTTGTGAAGCTGCAATAACTAAAAATGTTGGGATTTTCCCTTTAACAGGATAAAGCTATATGAAATCCAATTCCGCCCTGTGGGAAGTCTGCTTGTGAAACCATTACAAAGAATCCTGTAGCTAATTAGTAACCCAAAGAAGTCATTAGTATGTGGGCGCGGTATCATAAAACCATCAAAATAAACCTTGGCTTAAGACTTATAATAAGAAAATGGCCCACTATTTAACAGCAAAGTTAAAGATCACAGCAAGAACTCACAAAAGCTAGCATTCATGTAAAGGTACACTCCTGGCAGCAAAGTGAAGTTGATGCATCTGATAGTTGTTGACCTGTATATACTTTGTGAATGTCTTTCAAGATTTCCTTCTCTAGTCCTCTTCTTGCTTTTATATACTTGTAAGAGGATCATTGCAGATGTACTGGGTCCTGCCAACAGAGCTACTTCAAAAATTAGGAGGTTTACCCTAAACTGGGCTCTTTCCCTTGGTAGGATTGCCTGGCTGTTCAATCCAGAACAGCTTTGGGGTGATTGGATTTTAAAATGTGCTTTTGATCCCATTCCCACAAACATTTGAAGAGGCTGAGGAGGAGATGCCACAACCATTGACACAAAATCTGATGGCTACACTTTACTGTATGCCCACTGAGATCAATGAAAAAGAGGCATGAAATGCTAGGAAAGAGGAACAGGTTCCATGAAGTATTGTATATACTATGCTGTTTTTTTTTTCTTTGAAGAATGTGAATATGTTATGCTTCCTGTAAATAATTTGCCTAATAATCTGCTTACCAGATAAGCAGAAATTAAATTCAGTCTACAAATAGTCTAAAAAAAAAAAAAGTGAGGAGACATTCTCTTTCCTGAAATGGAGCCAGATCAGAGCTTCTAGCCAAAGTTTCCAGAATTTGGCTACTCAATATACTGATATATATGGATTATCCCCGATTTCGGAATGGTCTTTTACCATTTTTTGGCTTGGGGAAAATGGCCTACTCAATAAGAGCAGAAAGTCCTCAAAATGGCCCTAAATTCTGCTATAACAGCCACATTTCAGGCATATCAATTCTATAGATATTAGCTGAAGAATTGAATAGAAAACTGTAGAAGAATTAAGGTAAACATATGTTAAACACAAAATATTCTTATACAATTATAATATATTAGTAATATATTATGACTGTATATATACATTAATATATGCATTTTTAAATTTAATTTAAATCATGTTAATTTACTCTATTTTAATGTATTATATATTTTTTTTAAGTTGTAATATTTATTCTTTTTTATTTTTTAATTTTGGACTAGAGGCTTTGGACATCAGGCTATAGCTGAAGTACTGCCATTGATTTCTATCCCCCCAAAATGTCGCTGAATTATTCCCCCCCTCCCACGTAGAAATCTGAGTCTGCCATATCAGTCAGACAAATTCCTGGAGAGTTCAGCTGACGAAATGTCAGAAGGAAAATCAGGGTTTTTTTGTACCGATGCTGGATCACATCAGTAATCTCTAAGCAAATCTAAGGGCTATTGAAATCCTTGCTGTGATCCAGAGTGGTTCTGTACTCTCCTATACTAGGGAATAAAAGGTTCCTGTACTCTCCAATACTAGGGAATAAAAGGTTCTGGTACTCTCCAATACTAGGGAATAAAAAGTTCTGATACTCTGCAATACTAGGGAATAAAAGGTTCTGGTACTCTCCAATACTAGGAAATAAAAGGTTTTGATACTCTCCTATACTAGGGAATAAAAGGTTCTGTACTCTCCAATACTAGTAAATAAAAGATTCCGGTACTCTCATATACTAAAGAATAAAAGGTTTTGGTACTATCTTATACTAGGGAATAAAAGGTTCTGGTACTCTCCTTTACTAGGGAATAAAAGGTTCTGGTACTCTCCTTTACTAGGGAATACAAGGTTCCAGTACTCTCCTATACTAGAGAATAAAAGGTTCCAGTACTCTCCTATACTAGGCAATAAAAGGTTCTGTACTCTCCTACACTAGGAAATAAAATGTTCCAGTACTCTCCTATACTAGAGAATAAAAGGTTCCAGTACTCTCCTATACTAGGGAATAAAAGGTTCCAGTACTCTCCTACACTAGGAAATAAAAGGTTTCGGTACTCTCCTATACTAGATAATAAAAGGTTCCAGTACTCTCCTATACAAGGAAATAAAAGGTTCCAGTACTCTCCTATACTAGGGAATAAAATGTTCCAGTACTCTCCTATACTAGGGAATAAAAGGTTCCAGTACTCTCCTACACTAGGAAATAAAAGGTTCCAGTACTCTCCTACACTAGGAAATAAAATGTTCCAGTACTCTCCTATACTAGGGAATTAAAGGTTCCGGTACTCTCCTGTACTAGGGAATAAAAAGTTCCGGTACTCTCCTATACTAGAGAATAAAAGGTTCCAGTACTCTCCTATACTAGGGAATTAAAGGTTCCGGTACTCTCCTGTACTAGGGAATAAAAAGTTCCGGTACTCTGCTATACTAGGGAATAAAAGGTCTTAGTACTCTTCTACATTGAGTGTGGAGGGCAAGAGATCTGTGCCTCTGTGAGCACCAACCTCTATCACAATGTCTGCTGATATGGAAGAGCGTCACCCAATGACTTGCCAGATTTACCTGAGGGTGCAAGCAGCACCTGCCCTGCCTGTTGTCGCCTACATAATAATGCTGCTTATTAAAAGTCACATTCCTTTGCAGCATTTTTTGCTTAGCTTCCTGGAGCGATGCAAGCTACTTGCAGTTCCCGTAAGAAATTTGTGACACAAACCTGTAGACCAGGAAACAATCAGGCTGGTCTCCATGTCAGTGAAACAATTGCTGTTGTGATGTAAAGAATTTGAATTTCACTGTGTCAGTGCCACTGCAGGTCAAGCACTTGCCATCTGCATAATCATCAGAGATTGGGACCTGCCCGTGACCGTCCTGGTTACGGAGGTCACGACACACAATATAGTTATGCAGATCGTGAGCACTTTCCCTTTAAACCATTGCATGGGCTTGTGAACCGAACCAAGTCTAGCTGCCACATGGGACAGGGGTAGTTAATGGGTGAGATCCGGGTTATCATTGGAAGGCTTTACATAGGGAGCTCAGAAGACTGTCACATGTGTGCTTGGGTTCTGATCAGGGCAAGGGATACTGTAACAAAGGGGCATCCAACGTCTCATTATCCCTGTGAATATGTACTTTTCGTTCAAAACGTGTATGATAGCGAGGGCACGTGAAGAGACCGGAGTAAATAAACATTTCATATATGAATTAGTATTTTTGGGGGGTTCATTCAGTGAACCCTAGACTGACAGCATAAATTGTTTGTTTGATATTGTTAAAATGTTTTCCCTTTTGAAAGTTGAACTAGAAAAAGTTTCAAACTTCAAAAAATAACCATTTAAGTGGAACTGGAGGTTTTTCTTTAATTGTTTCTTTAGTCAAAGGTTAGAAAGTCCGTCCCCCAAGTATATATCACTGCATGCTTTACAATGTCACAGATACATTTAAAACATATTTTTCTCGTTTTATGCATTTGTTGGCAATTCTACTAACACAGAGTAGAGATCATTTTTCCGTCTCTATTTTTCCAGTATAATAATGTTTGGTTTGACCGAGTCCATTTAACGACATTACCCTGTGGATTCATTTGAACTACTTTCAAGAGACAAGATGATGTCATAAACATGGGACACCACAGACACATTTAAACAAATGTTTATCTTATTTGCTTCTCATTCTTCTTGAACAACGCATGGATTGTATTGTGAATGTAGAGACTGAAAATATATGAAAAATAATATATTTTGTGTTAACAGAATTGCAGCATAAAAGTATGTTTTAAATATATCTTTTTGTCTTCTGCCTATGTCATCACCGGTGGCTTGATATGCAAATTACACACTTCCCATTAAAAATGGGCTCATTTGCATAGGAAGCCACAGATGATGTCATAAGTAGGAGACTCCACAGACACATTTAAAACACATATTCTCTAATCTTATGCATGTGTATGCAATTTTTCTAACACGATGTGTCATCATTTTGGATTCTGTGTATTCACAATAAGGTTCATCTCTCCAGGGGAGAGTTTTTAATCAGAAAAAGTGCTGGCACAAGAGGGCAATTTCTACTAATATACCTTAATAAATCAGTCATGTTATAGCAGCAGTGAATTCACCCACCGAGATTAGTGTGCTTGTTTAATTCTATAGGAGATTCGAATGAGTTGGTCTCAAATATATGTAAATCTTGAAATACACAGAGTTGATGGCTAGAATCGGCTCCTAAATTATTTACAAAAATCACAGTTTGTAACAATATCACCACGAGTTTTGTCTCCGATTATTTCACTGATAATGGACATGCTTAGAGACAATTAAAAGATAACTGTAGCAAAAAAAAACTTATGTTTAATTCAAAGATTGCATTAAGTGTAGATAGTTAAAATAGAAATTCTTTAGTATCTTACAGAGCCCCTCTTTGGTCTGTATAGCTCTTCCAGGAGGCTGACATATTGTTTAGAATCTTGAATCGGATCTTCATTCACCTTGATTCAGATGAAGGAAGATCTGACCGATCTGAGCCAAGATTCCACTCATCATGTCCGCCCCCTGTAAGAGATATATGGAGTTAATACTGTACTTTATTTGGATTCTTACATTAACGCACTTTGATTTGAAACACCTGCACTTAGTGCAATCTTTCAGTTAAACAGAAACTTTTTGCTCCAGTTGTCCTTTAATTCCCTTTCTTTGGTAGCTGTTATCAGACTTTTACTGGAACAGATTGCGAGCACTGTGAACAGAAATGATAACACTTCTCAAATATTTACAGTAATATTCAGACACCTTGCAGCGCCACATCAAACCCACCTCCAGGTAACATTAACTAAAGCGAACATGTGACCAGACTATTCATTGGTTCGCACCTCTCTTATCTGTACTCCGAGGTGGAAAGATTAGATTGTGATGTCATTATGCAGGAAAGAGCAGTACCGTGCAGTAAATAGAAACTCCCGACTGAGAAAGCAGTGCATCGTGGGTTTCTGGGGAAATGTAATGCATTATCTAGCTCTCCTAACTCAGTACTACACCACCGAAAAGTTATTCTAGGTATCAACTACTACTTCTGTAGGGGACATCCTTGTCAGTGGTTGTTGTTGGTGGTTTGCACTTTACACACTAATCAATAGACATGTGCATTCGTTTTCGGACGAATGCATTTTCGTCCATTCGTCCGAAAAACGAATAACGAAAATGCTAAACTAACGAAAGACGAATGAACGAATGGTTAATAAACGAAAATCATTCGTCCATCCGTGCTATTGGCATTCTATAAACCGAAATAGAGTCGGTTTATAGAATACCAATAGCATTACATATACATTCCATAAACCGACATAATGAACGACTTTCGGTTTATGAAATGCATGTAATACTATTGGCTTTCTATAAACCGAGCTAGAGTCCCCATTCATAAGAATTTCTTATGAATGGGGACTCAAGTTCGGTTTATAGAAAGCCAATAGTATTACATGTATTCTATAAGCCGAAAGTCTATAAACCGAAGGTCGTTCGGTTTATAGACTTTCGGTTTATAGAATACATGTAATTCTATGTATTCTATAAACCGAAAGTCAAAGGCAGAAGTTGTTTGTTTCAGCACATATATCTTTATTACAGCCATGAGCATTTTTTCAAAAAGCTAGTGAATGGCCAAACAGTCTACCCATTCTCTTATTGATACACCTTTAGTAGTCTATTCCAATTTCTGCTCATAAAGAGAGGTCCATTTTGGGGAATAAATAATCAAGTATCGAACATGAGCTCATTTTGTGTTTCACTATATACATATGTAACCAGCTGCAATGTGGACATTGATACCCTGCCCCAATGAATATAATATAAAGAGATGCACACACACCCTGCCTTGGACTCTAGCACACAGGCAGCAGCACGTACACATGGCTCCTTGATTAGATATATTTCTATAATTGAATTCCGGGTATTGTGAGCGCAGCATCACAGATGCAGACTATTCCAGAGCTAGGTTCAATTCTTTCACATTGTCTCGATTTCCCAAAACCATGACTTGGCTTCTCCAGCACTCCTGCTGAGTTATTACCAGGTACAGGTAATTGTCAGTCGTGTGCTGCACCTCGGTGACAGATGTTTAAAACCCGAACAGCATAAATTGCTAATTAAAATCACATGATAAACGATACTGTTTAATTCTGTTTAATATTACTGTCAACCCATGGATTGTTTGTGTCTGTAGGTATGTCTGTTTTAAAAGTGCCTGTGACGTCACCTGCTTGATATGCATTTTACACATTTCCCCTTGACAATTAGTTTATTTGCATATCAAGCCACAGGTGATGTCATAAGCAGGAGACTCCACCCCATGCAAAAACCTATTTTTCACTTAAAGGGACGGTGTCATCTAAACATTGTTTTTACTGTGAATTTAGGGAGAATAAATTATGATCTATACATTGTTTTAGAAAAAGTGCAAGAAAATGGCTGAATTAAGAGACAAATGGGTTTCCTTGAAGTAAGCTATGGGTAAAAAACAAAAATGTCTTAATAGATACAGGTGGGTTTAGTCTCTGCTGTGTCTCATAACTGCGAAAAGCAGTTCATTTGCATACCAGGCCACAGGTGATGTCATAAGCAGCAGACTCCACAGACACATTTTTCTCCTAATTCAGAGCTTTGCTTGCAGTTTTGTTAACACAATGTATAGATCATTTTCAATACATTTTCATTCTCTACATGCACAGTAAAAACAATGTTTAGGTGATCCAGTACCTGTATGCATTTGCCTGCAATTCCACTAGCACAAAGTATAGATCATGTTACATATTTCTTTATTCTCTGCATTCACAGTATAATCAATGTTTAGGTTGACAGAGTCCCTTCAATGAAAAGATAGACGTTGGTTTGTGTGGAATTTATGAGATAATACATAGAAACTTGGTATTATTGGCAGGAACCCAAGGGGTCTCACCACTGACCTCCAGCTGCTGCTGAACTACAAATACCATAATTCCATGGTTGCATGGTTAGTGGACAAGCAGGAAGCATGGCGACAAACACACTCCTTGCATTGCCTAAGTCGTTTGTTGTGTTTCTGGCATTGAAAGATATGTGGAAATTGGTTGGTCAGTGGTCTGGAGATCTCCCTTCCTTTTTATCCCTGCGGCAGGAATGGGATAGAAACATAGAATGTGTCGGCAGATAAGAACCATCTAGTCTGCCCAATTTTATTTTTTTTGAGTACTTTTATTAGTTCCCCGTTCCAGGTCTTATAGCTAGGACAGCCTTGTGTCTATCCCACGCATGCTTAAAATCCTTGACTGTGTTTACCTCTACCACTTCTGCTGGAAGGCTATTCCTTACATCCACTACCCTCTCAGTAAAGTAATACTTCCTGATATTACTTTTTAAATCGTTGTCCCTCTAATTTAAGACTATGTCCTCTAGTTGTGGTAGTTTTTCTTCTTTTAAATACAAAGATGGTCCAAACTGATGCAATGGAGCATCATCCTCACATCTGGACAAATTGGTGGTTGATGGGTGTGGCTGAGACAGAGCAATCACTCAGGGGTAGAGCTCAGCATAATGCAACAGTCAATAGTCTCCTAAGAGCAAGATGCTTTTGTGGTAATAAAATTTGTTAAAAATAATAAACAAAACAATAAAAAATAATTAGCAGAGGAATCTTACTATTAAAGGACAGCTGTTGAAAAAACAAATACCGTATTTTCCGGCGTATAAGACGACCCCCCAACTAATTCATCTTATAAGCCGGAAAAATCGCATCTATATTTTAACCTTTTAGGTTAAAATATAGAGTTTTCCACCCTCCTCCCCCTTTCCCCAATCCCCAATACCCAGTACTTACCTATTTTCTGCTCTGTCTCCCGTTGTTAAGCCGGCCGTGGCTGTGAGGGAAGCGTTGTGAGCTCCCCTCCAGCCGCGCGGTCAATAAAGTTTTGTTTAAAAAAAAAGTTTAAACAGACTTTATTGAAGCCGCGCGGCCTGAGGGGAGCTCACAACGCTTCCCTCACAGCCACGGACCGGCTTAACAGCGCGAGCGGAGACAGAGCAGAAAATAGGTGAGTAAATTCCAGTACCCGGCGTATAAGACGACCCCCCAATTTTTGAGAAGATTTTCAGGGGTTATAAAGTCGTCTTATACGCCGGAAAATATGGTATATAATATACCTCTATCAGGGGGCGGACATGTTGTTTAGAATCTTGGGGAAGATGAAGGAAGATCTGACCTACGGATCCAAGATGTCTGCTCCCTGATAGACCTACACAAGCAGAGAAGAATCAATATGATAATTTATTTGCATTTTTCCGTGAAATCATTTTTATGTAAAATACAGGCACGTGACGGAATCTTTCAATTAACTTAATTTTTTGCCGACACTTTTAATTTATTGTGCCACTGCCAGACTGAAATCTAAAGAGTGGATAGTTAAACACTTTGCATTAGGTGCCTAGAGACCGTGTGTATTCCTGCAGTTCTTCCCCATTTGTCTACTTGCAACGTGTGTAACTTGGATTAACGGCTATTTATTTTATTAAGCAATGCAAATAATCAGGCTGATTGCAACCGCTGTATAAACACATTGGAAAACGGGGAAATAAAATCCGGCTGTTGACAAAAAGCTACGTCGAGGTGGCTGGTTTTTGTCCCTTGTGAGAACTAGTGTTGTTAATATTCAACTCTGTTGTCAAGTCAACAAATGCATTGTACTTTTAGTACAGGTACAGTTGGTTCCCTGGCAAACCCAATCATTCATTTGAACCATGACGTTTTGCCAAAGCACGGTTCCCAGTTATAGGTATAGTTATTACAATAATTGTCTATTTAAATATCTATCCATGTACAGCAATAGGTATCTGTGGAAGACACAAAACAGGCAAAAGGCATCATATATGTATGTGATTCTAAAGCATTTCTATCCAGAATAGATTCATTGATATTAATTATTCTTGGTATGGGATTTTTGATTTTTTTTTTTAGATTGTATATGTTTTTGGATTAGGGACCGTCTGGTTTTACCGTTTTTATATATAAGGGTTTATTTGTATTTAGATACATTTGGATTTAAGGCAATGCAATAGAGCAGCAGGAAATGCTAGCAGAATGCTTGGTTGCATAGGGAGAGGTATTAGCAGTAGGAAGAGGGAAGTGTTCATGAAGTGTTCATGCCATTGTACAGAGCACTGGTGAGACCTCACTTGGAGTATTGTACAGAGCACTGGTGAGACCTCACTTGGAGTATTGTACGCAGTACTGGAGACCGTATCTCCAGAAGGATATTGATACTTTGGAGAGAGTTCAGAGAAGGGCTACTAAACTGGTTCATGGGTTGAAGGATAAAACTTACCAGGAAAGGTTAAAGCATCTTAACATGTATAGCTTGGAGGAAAGACGTAACAGCGGGGATATGATAGAAACATTTAAATACATAAAGGGAATCAACACAGTAAAGGAGGAGAGTATATTTAAAAGAAGAAAAACTACCACAACTAGAGGACATAGTCTTAAATTAGAGGGGCAACGATTTAAAAGTAATATCAGGAAGTATTACTTTACTGAGAGGGTAGTGGATGTATGGAATAGCCTGCCAGCAGAAGTGGTAGAGGTAAACACAGTCAAGGATTTTAAGCATGCGTGGGATAGACACAAGGCTATCCTAGCTATAAGACCGGGAACGGGGGACTAATAAAAGTACTCAAAAAATTGGGCAGACTGGATGGACCGAATGGTTCTTATCTGCCGACACAGTCTATGTTTCTATGTATATAAATGTGACATCATCGGACTTGGTCGTAGGACATACTTGGAAGACCAGAGAAATCTTGATGTATTGTTCCTGGTAAAACACTGTGGGCGTTATTCATGAGAGAATTGCAGGGAAATCAGAAGGGAATATCAGATTTAAGGCCAAAGTAGCAGAGTTGGGAAAATTGCTCCAAATGCATATCTAGTTAAGATGACTATACTTGATGCAATCTTTAAATTAAACATAATGAGGACAACTGTAGCAACACATTATCTTATGTTTAAAGATTGTTTCAAGTGTAGATGATTTATAAAGACATTCTTTAATGAAAGAATACAAATTAAAATCATTATTGAGCCTACTTTACTCCATACAGTTCTCTCAGGGGGCAGACATCTTGTTTAGAATCTTGGGTCAAAAAAAAGATCTGACGCATCTGACCAAAGATTCTAAAGAAAATGGCTGCCTCCTGGTAGAGTTATATGGGGTAAAGATGGCTCAATAAGGTACTTTATTTGTATTCTATCATTAAAGCATTTCTGTAGAAAATGCCTACACTTGATGCCATCTTTCAGTTAAACACAACTTCATTTTTTGCTACAGTTGTCCTTTAAGAGTGAAAACACTCTTGCCATAACACTTAAGTAAACATATAGACACTGTTACACATGATGTACAGGTAAATACATTTTTGCTATATGAGGGTCCAGAGTTCTTTGCTCCTCTGTCATAGAAAGGAAGGAAGATGACCTATTCATGGGTTAAAACATATGAACAAAGGAAGGACGGGGCCTCATGTAAACAAACGAACGGCCCATGATCAGCATGTGACTGCTAAATATAGAAACCAGCAATACGTCACCTGCAGAGCAGATTTCCCAGAATTGTAATGAGCAGGGTGAGTAAGTTAATCTGCCTCCATTATTTCAGGCTTTACTCACTCCTTAAAGCTTATTTACATCTGGTTCTACATAAACATGAGCACAGGGGGGTCTGAACGACAAGACCTCCCAAGACATCAAAACGGAGTTTCCCAGCATTAGTACTCAAGCTGTAGTTAACGTATCCTTAGGTTCACTCACCAAACCTTTTAAACTGACACCAAACTATTGTTGATCAATCAAATAAATCGAATTTAAAATACAGCTGCAGGCAAAGAAATGAAGTTCTCTTTAAATGAACTGTAGCATCAAGTGTAGGCATGTTAGATATAAATGCTTTAATGAAAGAAGACAAAGCACCTTATAGAGCCATCCTTTCTCTGTATAGCTCTATCAGGGGACTATCATTGTTTTTTTAGAAACGGGTCAACTCTTTCCTCTTAACCAAGAGGTCAGCCCCCTGATAGAGATATACAAGCAAAGAGTGCTCAGTAAGGTCCTGTTCTAAGCCAAGAGGTCAGCCCCCTGATAGAGATATACAAGCAAAGAGTGCTCAGTAAGGTCCTGTTCTAAGCCAAGAGGTCAGCCCCCTGATAGAGATATACAAGCAGAGAGTGCTCAGTAAGGTACTGTTCTAAGCCAAGAGGTCAGCCCCCTGATAGAGATATACAAGCAAAGAGTGCTCAGTAAGGTACTGTTCTAAGCCAAGAGGTCAGCCCCCTGATAGAGATATACAAGCAGAGAGTGCTCAGTAAGGTCCTGTTCTAAGCCAAGAGGTCAGCTCCCTGATAGAGATATACAAGCAGAGAGTGCTCAGTAAGGTCCTGTTCTAAGCCAAGAGGTCAGCCCCCTGATAGAGATATACAAGCAAAGAGTGATCAGTAAGGTCCTGTTCTAAGCCAAGAGGTCAGCCCCCTGATAGAGATATACAAGCAAAGAGTGCTCAGTAAGGTCCTGTATTTGTATTATTGTACTAAAGTATCTCTTTGTAAACATTTCTGCCAACAGTTGCCCTTTAAGACCATAATTTAGTCATGAGCTCAGACTGCCCTCTGGTGGCACAATTTAAGCGTTGCAGGTAAGGACCTTACATATTGAAACACATTTTAAACATAGAATGTGTAGGCAGATAAGAACAATTCGGTCCATCTATTCACCTAAGTTTCTAAATAATTTTATTAATTCCCAGTTCCCTATCTTATATCTAGGATATCCTCGTGCCTATCCCACGCATCTACCTCTACTACTTCGCTGGAAGGCTATTCCATACATCCACTACCTTCTCAGTAAAGTAATACTTCCTGATATTACTTTTAAATCAGTTTCCTGGCTGAACTAGGTGCAAAATAACCTTGCCTATCAAGGCCAAAAATCTTTATCAGGAGTGTAGCAATAAAAACTGCCCACTAGATTGTAGGCGAGGCTACGTTCTCACCCAGCTGAGAGTGTGCCTTGACGTGGTGGGTGAGCTTAATTATGCTTTGGCAAATTCATATAACCAAACCCTCTCATTTATATTATGTTTATATATTTGTTGCCAACTTTATTAGGGTGAGAAGTGCAGACAGTTTTTGTTTTTTTTATATACATTGTACAGCCAATCACACTGTATTTGCAGCACTTGTTTGGTAGGCTTCATTCTATACATTTATAGTATTTGAGCCTTTGACTAGCTTAGCACACCAACTTTTATTTTCCCTGCAAATACAATAGAGTTTGGAGAAATTGTATCTCACAAACTTGTATTAGACCCTGACATGCTCTATATTGTGTGGGCTCATCTGTATGACCTCCCCTCCCATCTATACATTGTCCAGGAAGCAACTAAGCATCTAGAGCATATTTACTCATTCAGAATGTCTGTCTGACATCTTCATTGTCAACTGCAGAACAACCCATCATATATGACAGTGATGGCAAATAGTTTTAAGCCTTAGTGCCCATTGTACTGAAGGAGACCAAGTTAAAGATCTCAAAAAGATCTGCTATCCTGAGATTACAATGCATTCTAATGCAAAGTGCCACTGGAGAGCTAATGTAATGCTCCACTAAATGCATAATTACTTTAAATCAGCCAGTAAAAGCCAGGCAGTTACGTGGCACCGAGTATCTTGACTCATCCCTTTTTACTGGTTCTAGTGAACTTTACCAGCAGATAAACATTTTCTGCAGTCAAAGTAAAGATATAATCTCATTGCAACAAAAACAATAGCAAAAGAGGTATAACAGAGATAAACTGCCAGTACCAACACTAAACTTTTATTCAAGAAAATACAGGATATGAGTAATTGTTGCTCCACACACACGCAAAGGTTGACCAACAGAAAGGCACGCCAGTCCACCTTGCAAACCAGAGAAGTACAGATGCATTAGGAGGACACTGCTGGGATTTGAACTTGAGTCTGTCTATTGCGCTTCTCCCAAGTATTAATATCACCGATTAGTGGATTGAAAAGCTAGTGTCACATTAACCAAATCTTACCTAAGAACAGCCTGATCAGGGTGATCCAACACAAAGACCTGCAAACAGCCAGATCCATGGCATCCGCAAGCATACTTACAAAGCGCAAGTTCCTTCAACATTGGCAAAGAGCAACAGGACTAATTACAGAGTCAAATGAAAAAAAGTTCAGACAGACCATTGAGTTAATTTGCTTTTTTGTATATTATATGCCATATTAATACAAAATAAACAATTCCAGTGTTTGAAATGAAACAATACCCAAGACCTGGTGACGGATCTTGTGATACAGTAGCCTTGAATCTCAATTACAGAGGAGCACAATATCAAGTATATCTCGGCAGGTTTCTAGGCCCTTGGGTGCTAAATAATCTGTATTGCAAAAGCGATCCAAATGAAAGATGAAAAGTACCATCAAGTGGAGGATTCTGGGTATTGCAGGGAAATAACATTTAGAGACCAAAATTGTGGGTAAATCAAGATTAGAGTGGAAGGGCTGTTCCAGTTTATTTAAAACGTTTGAATCAGTGGCAATTTGTACAGAGTACGGTGTCTATTAATCAATTATCTCAGGGTTTGACTATAATACCCACATGGGTCAGCTACGTAACACAGAGCAATAAGGCACCGCCTGAAAAACGGCAGCAAACAAACTGCTGCTAAGCAACAATCGCTACAAACAGAAACGCAAGTTTCATTAAGGGATCGTCAGCAAGTCTGTCCAATCAGAAGCTTCGCCTTCGGGGATCGTCAGCAAGTCTGTCCAATCAGAAGCTTCGCCTTCGGGGATGGTCAGCAAGTCTGTCCAATCAGAAGCTTCGCCTTCATTGGCAGACAAAGTCGGTAACTGCACAGTCTTGGGCAAACAGGGCAATCTTCCACATAGTAATGGGAAGGAAGAAAAATAAGTGGTGTCCCATCACTATAATAAATAAAAATGTCTTTTACAGCAACGATCGCAAAAATATAAAGATTTCATTGTCTTCTAAAGTCTTATGCGTCTGAAGATCTCGACCTCTAGCAAGGTCCGTGATTAGTGTTTGACCCCAGGTACTCTTGTTTCTGAAGCTGAATTCTCTGTAAACATCTGGGTGTTTTTCGCAGATATACAGATTATTTTTAAACGAGAAATGTCAGTGGATAAACCCACCAATAAAATAACATAAAAGGTTCTTGATTTACAAAAATGCAACAGACGGGATGGGCCCAGAGTCATGTCCACCAGCCAGACCAGTGGGATATTAAGGTTCGTTCTCTCTCACATGGTCCCATAATGCACTGCGGGAGGACACACACACCCGGGTTAACTGGACGGCATTTCTGAATATAGTTCAGTTTGGGTTGTCAGGACTGGTCAATCCCAGCGGCAGCAGCTTCCTCCTTGGGAGGAGGCTCCATGTAAATGGGCGTTAGAGACGCAGGTTTCTTAACCCTGTGTAAAAAAAGAAAATTGAAAAAGTCAAAACAAACCTACTCTTAAAATGTTGCATCCATGTGTGTATAAATGATCTCATAAAGATGCTCTGGTAGTAGAACTTACGAGTAAGGAGAGAACGGGAACCCGACAACAAGAAAGTGGTTCTTCTTTCGGAAGAGACGCCATAGTCCTTTGTGGCTCCCTCGGACATCTAGGTCCCACACGTGTAGGCACTACAAAAAAAAACAAAAAACAGTGCAATTATCCCTATGGCACTTTTGTTTTGTCTAACAGTTAGGACAATTGCAAACTCCAGACACAGCTTTCCAAGGAAGAATCAGCATCTATCACTATAAGGAGAGCACAGGCAAGAGTCAATCTACTGGCAAAATGTTAATAAACAAATGTTACGTAGTTTAGGAGTAGAAAGAGCCTGCTGTACGCAGATGTGAAAGGGCCCATTTGGGAAGAGACTCCCCCTGTTAGAATATGAAACAATTTCCAAACGTTGACAAATATATGTAAATGTTAATGAATTTGGCTTTTTGTTTATTTGTTTTTCTTTTATACTCCTAGGAAGTTTATTCTTTATTGTATGGACACATTACTAACTTGCTGAATTCTCTGCTTTTTCATATATTTCTCATCTACAGGTTGTTCCTTTATATCTTGTGGTTCAATAAAATTGAACGGAATTCTATGGCAAATGCTTTGGTTTCTCTAAGAGAAAATAAATAAAGTACCTTTGCGAGCTGAGTCCAGGTGGTGAAGTCAGCCTCTTGTTCCATCCTTACATAGACAACATAGGATTCGCCCTCGGTGTCTGGGATAAAGGAATCATCACAAGGGTTTTTGCTGTGATCCAAAACCACTGCCTCACTGGAGAAAGAAAAAAAAAAAAAGACAAGAGGAAAAAAAATATAATTTTCTCAGCACTGAAACCACAGCATTAAAACAAATTCTTTTACGAAACAGTCGTACCTTAGTATTCTATGGATTTCTATCTCATAGGCATCCTTTTTCAAGCTGTAACAGAGGACAAACAAGGAAACATTACTGATAAGCCAGCAGGAACCACAAACCACTGTGTGAGTTAAGTGAACAGACCCCTCACCCTGCTCGATTCTCTAACATGTAGTGAGGAGATATCATGCTCTTTCACCCATTATTGTAAAAAGGGAGACTCCCAGGGTAAGCAGATACAATTTTATTTCACCCCTCACCAACCCCAACCAAGTACAATCAAACAAGATATAAAGCGTAGAAACAATTTGACAAACCTTTCCACATTCGTTAGCAGTACATTAGGAACAGTGTTGAACTTGTGTTTTTTAAAATATGCTTCCTGTAAAAACAAAAAAAAAGAATAAAAACACATATTTCTGAAGCAGACCAGGAAAATTACAGGTTTGGAGCCAAAGGACAAAGTGGGAAGAGAGACGCAGTACGAACTCCATTTCCTATAGATTGCAAACAGTCCTGCCAGTCTGTCTAATCCTCTACTGTGAAAGACTGCAAACCCTGACGAGACAGCAAAAACTACAGTGCAATTCTAGAATAAGGCAGGGCTGGACAAATATTTGTAGAATTTAGGAGCCAAGAAAACCAATTCAGGAGCCAGCCCTGGCTCCTGGGATTTGTCACACCCTGGAATAAGGGGATTTAGGACACCTCATACAGTGTAAAAAGGTGCACATAAACTAGCAATCTAAGTAACAAGACAGTATATGCCCACATGTACTAACAGGAACTTTAATGCATTGGTTATTTGGAAGGGTAAGAGAAGTAGAATAGAAGTGTTCCCCATAGATGTACAGAATGATCAGTAGGTTAATAAATCCTTACAAAATGTGCTTACATGGAAATATCCATTCATGTTGAGCCCTACAATGCCGAAATGATAGGACCTTGAAACGTCTGGGATGAGGCATTCCCGCCCCTTTCTCTGCTCTGGCATTCGCATCCACATGTCCCAATCCCACAGCTACAGGACACAGGAGAAAGAGGAACCCACATTACAATCACATTCTGCCAGATATCGTGGGGTTTAACACATTGTGAAAATCACAGGCACTTGCTTTTTCTGGTGTTGGCCACTTTGGCTCCAGTTCCTCCTTATAAAGGTTTTTTCTTAAAACCCACCCCAAGCCTGGCATCGTCTCCACTCTATAAAGAAGGGAAGGGTCCTCGGCAGTGTGTTCGTATCCCTGGAAAATATCAAGACACGGTTTGTCATTTTACTAGTTAAACGTAAGAAAACAGCAGCTGCTGTAATGTACACAATGCAATATATTGTACAGTGTATGGGGGGGGCAAATTAAAGACCATCAGGATGCACTCAGACCATGTAGTTTTAAAGGAACACTGAACCTTTTTTTATCCATCGATTCCTTGAAGTAAGAAAAGGTTAAAATAAACACATGTCCCAAAAGCTTGAGTTAAACCCGAAGTGTATCTCAATAGATACACGCGGGTTTACTATCTGCCGTGTCTCACATGCGACACACAGCATTCTCTGGCGCACAGCCACAGTGGGGGGCTCGCCCCGCTCCGACTGCTGAATCTGAGGGTCTCTCATGAAGAGACCCTCGTTTTTGCATGGGATCAGCAGGGGGATCTAGTTATGGTGCCCCCTGCTGATCCCATGCAAAAAACAAGGGACTCTCTCTCTCTCTCTCTCTCTGTGCTAGCAGAGAGTGCCGGTCGCCGACCAGACTGCTGCCTGCTTCATATGGAAACATGGCAGCTGTCGGTCAGAGGATAAACTGGCGTGTACTATCAAAAGTACACGCCAGTTTATCCTCATACTAGGGACAACTAACATTTCCCTTGTGCTTCTATTTTGGAAGCACAAGTGAAATAGAACGTTTAATGTTCCTTTAAGTTATGAACCATTGGGAATATAATGCTTATTTTGCACTGAAAGCATCTCACAAAACTCAGAACATGAACAAGCTAGAAATGCAACAACTAAACCATCACTCTTAATCTGAACTGCTGGGATATTTCAAACCACCTGATCATTCCATGCCGAGATGCAGTAAAGGCTTTCGTCCTCTTCCAGTAGATGAATTGTTTGACTCAGGAAACTGCAGCATAAAAACAAGAGATGGAGATGTGAAAAAAATATACTGTGCTTTGTATGCAGCTTTCCTTAGCACAATTATGTGGGCAATTGGGAACACCAAGTGCATTTGTGTTTTTTAATGGGCGTTTGGATTTCCCGCATGCTCGTACACCTTACTGCAGGGACCCTTTTCCCCCCTGTACAGATCTCAAGGAGGAATGACATGCGCAAAGCCCCCAAAATGAGGGCCACGATTTGCGTGAAAAGACAATAAAGAAACAGGAAATACTCTGCAGTGCTACAATATCTTGTCTGTCCATCCAAGCTGAAGCTGTATATTTACACAGACTCTGGAGATACAAGGTGATTAGCATTATATAAATTTAAGACATTCATCACGTAAAATGATATTCCAATAAATGCATTAACGGGTCTGACAAAGCGTATGTGCGGGACTGGAATAATGCATCATGAAAGAGGAATACTCGCAGGAAGTTACCTGAAAAAGTCGATGGAAATGTCCAGATCTTCTTCAAGGACAATCACAAACTTGGCATCCTGCCGGACGTACAGAAACCAGTCATTTTCTGAACATACATTTCATTTTACACTGCATTAGTGGGTTACCCATGCGCGGATGGCGTTGCGAGGGGCTGGAGGGAAGCTGGGGAATCGGGATGACTTGCCGTTCCAAAATCTATTGACATGGTCACCATCAATCACCAAGACTATGTACTCATAGAGCTTAATTGCCTTCTCACTGGTTCCAGCAGAGTCCTAGAATATTACTGTGCCTCTTCTATTATCACACATACAAAGAGGGGATAGCTGGATGCCTAATGCATTCTATTTCCCCAGTGAGTCTTAATCATAGGCCTATATGATAGTCACAGGCATAAGATATGAAAGCCACAGAATGGGCACGGTGTGGGGGCAGTGCAGGGCGGCGTGGGGGCAGTGCAGGGCGGCGTGGGGGCAGTGCAGGGCGGCGTGCGGGCAGTGCAGGGCGGCGTGGGGGCAGCGCAGGGCGGTGTGGGGATACTCACAGGATGGAGGTTGAAGGAGGCAGTCAAGCTGGCTTTGTAATGCTGTACAGGGAGAGAGACAGCAGGATGAACTTCCAAAAACTAACATTTATATAAATGTTTATTATCAACCAAAGTAGTGTGGCAATGTTTCAACCCTACCGGGTATTTATCAAGCCACTTTGGTGATAATAAACATCCCACTTAGAGTCTATGAGATAAATCATTTGTTTCTGGAGTTATTACACTACACGTGACACCGTTTGAAAAGTGAGTGCTGATAAACCTCATTAGCTTTCATTATTTCTTTATATGACTGCCAGCCGTAAGTAAACCCCTCTAGATTGTAATCTTGGGAGCAGGAGAATAACTCCTGTATTAGTCTGTTCCTGTCTAACTTAGTATGTAATGCCCTTCTATGCTCTGTACCTAGAGCTATGTAAACTGTTGGCACTGTATAAATAAATAGTAATGTAATGTTCAAGAGTACAGCTAGTAAGGTATTTTCATCTAAGGCCAGTTAGAGTGCAATCTGCGTGCAATGCATTAGGTGTTGCTGCAGGTCTAATTGTCAGTGTTGCCCCCACTGTGCCAGTTTTACAAATTTTTTTACAATACCATTTTTTAAAATACTGGTTTGGAGCCTACTATTTTTTTCTTCGTGGAGTACTGGCAGCCTCCCGTTTGCTTTTCTAGTTAATATTTACTGCACAAAAAGCCAAATTGCTGCAGAACTCAAATAAAAATAAGTGTAACCAAGTGCAGGCACGTCTTTAGATTAGGTTTGGGGATGTATTGCATATTCTGTTCTCCTTTCACATAAGCCATATCGTTACCTGAGCCACGCGTGCATTTTTTATGCTTATGGGTGTGTGCTGAATGCCTTTCAAACCATACAGCTCCACCACATCCATTGGCTCCTACAAAAAGGAAACATAACTCAGTTTTATTATACTTCTCTGAAATCTACAGGCTGAACAACTGACACATTACCAGTGTAGAAGATCCAAACCACAATTAGTGAACCCATTACCAGAACCAAACCTTCCTCTCCCACTCCGGGCTCCACTCAAATCCCCTAAAATGCATTTAAAAAAATCCCCCCGGGGTCTGAACGTACGGCTCCTAAATTATTTTATTCCGGGAAGACATTTTCTGTAATTATATATTGGCCCATTTTGCTGTGTATGGGTTCAAAACAAAGAGAACATTTTCCAGCAATTATTTCCAGACTTATTAGAGAAAAGGTTACCTCGTAATAGCCATCTATAAAGACCGTTATCATCTGGGGAGTGACGCCCTGGGCGGAGAGCAAAGACCGCAGCATCCTGGAGAGACAAAAGAACACGGGGGGAAAAATCTCTAAGGATTTTGGGAAACTTTAAAAAATTTAGTCACAAAAAGAACATTCGCTGCCAGAAATGATATCTGCAAGGCTTGCTGGGAATAAAATGTTCAGTTATATTATTATAACATTATATTAATATATTCTTAATGTTCCTGGATGTTGGGCAATAGATTATTTACTCTGTATGAATGCAGGTGTAATATAGTGCTCACCTGTACAGGTAGTTGGGTCTGTTCCCAGCAATAACAGCCACTGGCACATTGAACACTTTGTTTTCCTTTAGCTGAATAGGTTAAAAAGCAAATATTAACAAAACTGATCGCACAAGGAACATCACTTGTATGCGAGAAGAATCGAGCTGGGTTTAACAGACATTTTAATTAAATACAGATAAAGTACAGGAGTGTCAAACTGTGGGGCCTTGTCTACATCACTTATACTCCCCTGCCAGCCTTTTAGTCAGGATCTGGAAGGTCACAAGAGACACACAGCTTGGATTTTGTGTAGGCCAAGGAACACTATAGAGGTTATGTCTACAGAGCACTTCTAGAGCAGAGTTCTAAACCTGGAACAATCAACAGGAACATTCCATTGGTTTCTCATCATTTGTACAGGTCGCCAACACCCCAGGTATATTTGGTGAGCTACGGAGATACCTGGGTCTTCAGTCTCAGCAGGCTACCAGTCCTCTGCAAAGTTTTTTTTTTTTTCATGGGTGGGATTTGGCAGCAGTTGCTCTATGCAACAACACAGTAGACATTGTGTGGCGCCAAGGCTTGCCCACCACATGACAGGTTAAAAGGGTCTTGACATACTCTGCAATTCAAGAGAAATGTCCAGGAATTGCGAATGTTTCGTTAGACTGTTTAATTGAGCTGCGGTTACTTGTGGAATAGAATCTTTCCATTCCGTATATTAGGGTTAGAGAATACTCACAGGCATGGGGTTGAATTCGATTGGCGTTGGATCTTTGCAGCTACAGACGCTGCCGTACCCTTCCACTTTGCTACAAAAGCGTTTCCGCCGTCTGTTTAGCTCTGTATCAGGCCAGTGACATTCTGCTTCTGTAGCAAAGAGATGAATATCCTTTGTTGTAATAATGACACAGCGCTGCCTTGGTTGCTTAATTTAAAGGCTTAAAGTGACCAGCAACCCTACAACGTCTCGGAGTTCAAGTGACTGCTGAGAAGCCTCCCATCTGCAGCTTTAATTGGTACTGAGCGCTAAACACTACTTTGTTGAAGTGTATATAATGGTGCAATAGCGGATCACAATAGACATTTTATGGTACAACACATCGAAAATAATATATATAACCTTTAACACTCTTGGACAAATGCATATGCTCTGGAGCACAACAATTAACCCCTTAACGGATATTCAATTTTTGTACCCTTCACGGCAATGCCTATTTTAAAATTTTTGCAGTGTTTTAGTTGTCAGTTTCCTCTCATTTAAATATACCCACACATTATTTTTTTATAGCCATAAAAATGTCTATCTTTAGATATTATTTTTATCTTGTCTTTATTTACTATTAAAAAAAACATAAAATATGATTGAAAACTATTGTAAAAAAATACAAATAAAAAATACCCTTTCTAACTCTTACATGAAAAATCTTTCACATTTACAAATGCATATTAAAAAAACCCTGCTCAATATATTCTAATTTAGAAATAGCCCATTTCTTTTACAAGATTTCAGTTTTTTGCAAGTTATAGGGCCATGAGCATAAGTAGCATTTTTTGTTTCCTAACCATTTTCTTCTACAGTGACCTCTTGACCCCAGACCCCATCTGTAACCCTAACTGCAACCCTAATCCCTAGGGTTAATTTGAATCGTTTTTGTTTTCAACGGCAATGTTGTTTTTTTTAACTGCAACCGAAGTTAGTCTCTGAGGCTACTGGGCAGTGACATTTTGTAGGGGCAAGTTGCCATCCAAGATGTACCCGAGACCACTCAGTTATTGAGGCATCATACGCAGCGACTGCTGATCACTGCCTAGGTGGATTTCACTGTAGGACGTCAGGTACGTCCTATGTCACCAAGTGATGGCTTGAGGCGTGAAAAAAAATAAATTTTATTTGTTTAAATTAGAGAACTAAAATTGTACCAAGGAATTGCTTGCAATAAGGTGTGGTTTTGGGAGAGGAGATCAACAGCATACCTTCAGGAGGGACCAGTTGGATGTCAGTTTTCAGAAGGACAGGGTCGCCCCACGTGGACAGAGCTGGAGATTTGGAATATTTCTCTCCATAAATCTGTCCTATGAGTAATAAATGAAAAACAACAAAATACCAACTTTTATAGCACAGTCCAACATGTGAATAGGTTTACAACATATTCAGCTACCACAACTGGGTGATATTATTCAGACATCTATCTTGCGAGGTTTATTCCTTCTCTGCATCCTGTCCATTCAGTTTCGGCTTGCACTGTATGGTAAGCATGCACACTGAATATACATCTCCAAGGAAGCAGATCCAGCACTACACAATGGAAATCTAAGCAGAAGGCTTGCACAAATAAAGGGGTGTAATATGCATTGAACAAAGTATTCCTCTGGAGTTGGAACCACTATTGTCTTGTCCAGAAACAATGGCTACATTAATCTAATGAAAACCTCTTTATACCACTGTACTGTACTTTCCTATACAACAAATAGTAGCTAATAACGTCTTCAAATCATGATCCTGGAGCAGAGGAGACATAAAACAAAGCAATTATACTGCAACCACCCAGGCAATAATATATGTTTCCTGCATATATCAGCTAGAGGAAGATACACACCAAGGGCTTTATTTATGAACAAGAACTGAAGGGAGAGGAGAAGGGAATTTCAACCATAAGGCCAAAGTAGCCGATTGTCTATTATTCATTATTATTTTTTGTATTGTTGATTTCAGATACGTCTTTTGTTTTTATGCGAGTTTATTTAATAAAATATGTAACTATACAGTGTGACTGGGCGCCGCCATTTTGTGAAATTTAGTGTTTTTGGGTGCCACCCCCTAGTGACGTTACAGCACTAGTATCTCACTTTGGGGCTGGGGACACAGAATGCAGTCTATAAGTCTGAATTCTGACCATAGACTTGCACTGAATGGGAGGGTACTGTAACTATTACAAGGGGGCGGAGTTATGATCCTGTTTGATCAGGTTAATCTCCTCTCTGTGTTGGATGGGAGGTAAACAGAAGTGTACACAACCACCTAGTCCTGCCCACAATGATACACAGGAGCTAGTAAAAGAGCAGGGCTGTATCTTATGACAACAGTTGTAAAGTGAGACTGGCTGCAAGATTTTGGACGATGTTGCATCATGGGAAATATTCACAAAATGGAGCCAGAAGATAAACACTTATTTTATATTTCCTTTTATATGCAATTAATTCAATCAATTAATACAAAAAACAGTGGCATATGATCTATTTATATATATCTATATATCTATATATATATATGTTTGTTTTAAATGACCAGGTTATCTAGTTACATCTTATGTAAGTGGTAGCGTCCCTTTAAAGTGACTCCTGACAGTCTTGATAAAGGAGTCTGGGAATACTAGAAAAATTAAACACGTATCCCATCTCTGAGCTCACATATAGAAATCTAGCTGTACACAGAGCTGCCCTTTGCTGTATTTATAGTAACTTAAGATGAGACTTTGGCAGAGATGGATCCTTACCTCCTTTTTTTACTACAAATGTCCACATGTCTCTCCATCCCAGAGATGCTGCTATTTGGCTGCCGAGGCTCTTGAGAAGATTTTTCGCTGTATCTTTAAGATGGAAGGAGCCCTCGTCCTAGAAACACATAGCAAATGTGAAGAAGAGCTTAACTCCTAATGTATACTTATACTAGCCTAACGGATGCAATTAGCAGGATGTTCTGCATGACAACGACCCCATAACATATAAATCTTTCTGTGCGTATGTAATTGAGAAGAGGCATTAAGCACAGGTATTCTTGTGTTGTACCTTCTACACCTGTTTTGTAGTTTAGCATCTTTAGAGGATTTAAAAAAATAAAAAAATAAAAAAAAAAGTTTTGGGAAAAAAAGGTTAATGCACTACTGTCACACTCAATGCTGATTTGGATCAAAGCACCAAAAAAAAACAACTTGTTCCTGGCTCCCATCACAGAGAGGTTACCATGTAAAACGAGCAGATCCGTTATCTGCCAGCTACACTCTATAAACGACACCCGGATGAGTCAGGCGGAAACAAGCAGACTATCGTTCTTACCTTGACGGTAAAAATCAAAATGCGTCCACGAGCCACCATGTTAAGAAAAAGGACCATCGCTTCATCCTCGTGCGGAGAATACGTATCAAACACTCGCTTTGCCATCACATGACCCTGCGCAGAGATAATATTGTTACTTCAGTAACCATTATTATCCGACTATAAACGGATCAAGAGAAAGTAAGACGTGGCCATTCTGCCTGATTTAATTTTGGGATTAATGCCACTTTCATGTGCAGTTAGTATAAGTCAATACGCTTGTAGTATTAGTAGCACACACAGTATCCAGTCTACAAGTGGCAAAAACCATACCGTCGCTTGATTCAGTACAATCACATGTATGCCTCTTCCTTGTTCTCTCACTTCATCCTCAAGCACCTGCCATATAAAGACATTATATGAAAAACAAATTGTTTGCAGTATTTATTATGTAACTATAATAAATACAAAGCAGGCTGTGAATAAACGTGTTCAGGACTAAAGCCTTCAGAATGTCCAGGTCCGTAGACCCCCTCACTCACCGTAGTCCCATCCACAGCTATGTAAACCTTTGATCTGCTGGAATAGACTTCCACGTCCAGGATTTTTTTCCCGCTGGCTTGTCGATGGGGGGATTCCACATTCTGCACATCATCTGAGAAAAGGAAACAGGAAAGTCGTAAACCTCGTTTATCCTGAAGTTTGGAAGGGGGAGTATTTACCTTAAAGGGACTGTATCACCTAAACATTGTTTTTACTGTGAATGTAGAACATAAACATTTATTGAGCATGATCTATATATTGTATTAGCAAAACTGCAAATAAATGCCTAAATTAGGAGAAAAATGTGTTTTAAATGTGTCTGTGGAGTCTGCTGCTTATGACATCACCTGTGGCACAGTATGCAAATGAACAGTTTTTTAATGTAAAAAGGGTAATTTTCATACAGTTCCTCTTTGTTGAAAACGTCACCTAAATAAGGGAATTAAAGCACTACGGTGTGGACGGACAGATACGAGGAAAGGGCCAGGCATATGTAGTTAGACGATAATCTGGTGGTTTCTGTTTTCAAGGGCAAGTGGAGTTACCGCTATTGTGCTATGTAAAATAAAACAAACGTTAGACACCAGCCATAGACCTCCGACCACTAAGGTTTAGTATCATATTATTTTATTGTAATGGCAATTTATTTTAATGGTATATAGATGTATATGGTATAATGGTATATATATAAATATATATATATATATATATATATATATATACACACAGTACAGTAGTGATCCAGGTACTCTTCTGCCACTGCCTCGTGGACAGGTCCAGCAATTAAAAGTAGACACTTGTGCGACTGTCAAGATGTGGTGTCATGGCAGTCACGGTACAGGACTTATCCATAAAGCTAGGAAGCCTTCCAGAAAAACACTGCTGAAAGGGCTGCTGTGTCCGACAGAGATTTATGGAAAAATAAAGGTATTTCTTACAATGTTCTCTTGTGAGTTGTAGCAGGAAGATAAGGATTCCTATTGGAACTTAGGTTCAGTTTGTAGATAAGATGGTCAGTGAAAGCCTTAGATGTGTTACACAGGCGGATCAGGATGAGTAAAAGCATACCGTACTCTTGACCCATGTCTTCCTCATTTACTGCTCTCCGCGTGTCCAAGATCAGCTTGATGTTTACAATAACTGTCACAAGCAGGAACAGAACAGCCACAGTCTAGAAGGAAAAGGCGCGATGTCAGATTGGAAGAGGTAACTACTATATGCACAGGATGCCAGGAGCATGTTATATAATAAAAGTATTGCGTGAAAGCACAAGTGAAAAAAAAAAAAAGGTTTAGTGTCCCTTTAAAGGAACACAGAATGTTTTGGTTTTTTCGCTTGTGCTTCTAATATGGAAGCACAAGTGAAATTTTTGTTGTTCCTAGTGTGAGGATAAACTGGCGTGTACTTTTGATAGTGATGTGAGACACAGCAGTTAGTAAACCCGCGTGTATCTATTACGATACCCGTCGGGTTTACTAATAAATCCTGGGACATGTTTTGTTTGACCCTCAATGTCAAAATGAAAAATCAGCCATTTATAGAGACGTAGTCCCTGCTGTGTAGACCTTCGTGAATATACTCCACAGGCTGTATAACTCATAATACGTACTTGGCACATTCGACGTACAGCCCTTTGGTTGCTCAGTTTGTATTTCCATGCCAGGTACCAACTCCGCTTCTTGCGTGGGAGAGGGGGCTTTGCATGGCCGTTAGGGTCCCACTCATCCATTGGCTCCACGTTGGGCTGGGGTCCTTGCGGGTTTGGCTGCATCACTCTGTTTCCTCTAGCGATGGGCATCCACAGTGCCCTATGTGCCTAATTATCAGCATGAGTCCTAAGAGAATCAAATCATGCAGTTAGCCAGTAATAACTTCTATCAAAACAAAGCAACGACATCCTTCCAAATATACAATCCCAGGACACTTGGGGACCAAGAATAGCAGGTAAAGCATGAATAATTATCCCAGTAAGCAGGCTTACCTCTTGGCAACTAGGCTCTGGGAGTCTTCCTCTCATGGAGACTACTAGAAGCAGTACCCTCCCTACATTATCTAAAGAACAAGGAATGAGGGCACGCATGTTAAAATTCAACAAGCTTTATTTGGAGAAATAAAACTGCAACTTTTGTTTGACCGAATAAAGTTTGTTGATTTTTCACAATGGAGCAGGTCTTCCATATGCTCTCATACAGTGACATTTTGAGCGTCTGCTTTGTTACATTTTGAAGCTGGAGCTTGTATTGAAAAGTCTTATACAGACAAAAGTAGAACTGCCCTTGTCACTTTGGTTTGTACACATAAGGTTTGCTGGAATTTTCAACACTGAGGCTTTGTGTATTGAATGCTGAAGGACTGCTCCTCCACGTCCTAGGCTTTACATCCTCAACAAAAAGGAAGGGCCAGGGAGGGATATGGTACCTATAATGCAGCCGGGATTTTAGGATCTATCACTAGCTGTCTTTGGGGATTTGTGTCCTCTACAAGAAAACATTAGAAATAGTCTGTATAGTTTCCTTATCCAAGTCACTGCAACAACCATTAATGAAAATGTAAAAAGGTATGCTCACTAGAGTGGGTGAGTGGCAGGCTGTTAATGTCAATTTCAATTATATGAGAGACTTCTTCCACACTTTATTTTCTCTGTATTGGATATAACCACCAACCAGCAACACTGAGTTTTAAACCCATTATAATCAAGTGGTATCTGAGCAGATAGTAGCAGTATTTATAGTCTTAATATGTCCTGGAGTAACCAAGAAATATTCTTAGATTCATTATCCAAGAATCACGCAAAGTGTTACCCACAGACCAAACAGTGACAAACCACATGTTAAAAGTTACAAACACAGACTGCCTGTCTGGTGCCCTGCACAGAAAACATAGGACCTATTTTACTCTATTATGATTTTTAGGACTGTAACAATTACCCAATAGTGGTTGGATATTTGATTAAAACTATTAGGCGGATTGATATTTTATTGAGCAGGATATTCATAATCTCTCTGAGCTGAAGATGATTGTGTGTGTGGTGAAATATAAACGTACATATTCATAGAGAATTTGTTAATCAATGTAGTTTGAAATGGATATTTTTTCACAAAGTGGACAACTGTTTAAATGGGGACATAATGGAGCATTTCTAACTGAGTAGTCAACAGATAGCAGGATATATGTTGTGGAACCAGAACATTAAAATAATTAAAGTGTTTAAATCAGGAAAGGTCCATTCAGATATTCTTTGGCTTTCGAGTAAGTCCTGACGTCTCAGAAAGGCTATATCTACCATGCTGGGAATTGAACCCTGAGCATTGAACAGATGGTGGTGCATTCTCTCTCTGAGATGTCACTGGCTATGGATATGTTTAGAAGTCAGTTTATAGCATAACAAATAAGGATCATGGGAATTGCAGTTGAACAGCAACAGATCTGTGTATAAGACACTCACACTTTATTGCAAAACAAAAAAACAAAAAGCATAACAATGTCTTCTCACTGTGAAATCGGACACCAATGGTTATAAAAATAGGTTAGAGAACAGAGGCCTTACTGTGAAATTCTCTATACTCCAAACAGCAGCATATCTGATACATGGGACCTCAGCCATAGACCAAATCTCTAAACAGTCTAAGCATGGTGAATGATGTATGTATACAGAAAGGGTGATGTACATTCCATGCATACAGTGCGACTGATTGAAAAAACAATACAATGTGAGAGCATGAATGGCAGTCAGACACACTGACTCTGCTCAAGGACAAGTTGATCATTGTCAGTCTAGGCATTTGGTCAAGTGCATTTATGTATGCAAGTCAAACATCATTTACAAAGAAACAGTAACAGGACAACAAAATTGCAGCTTACTGGGAATGAAGCCGATTCTGAAATGCTCAAAGTGTATATCTGTGTATTCACTCAACAGTGAACCTTGGTGAATGGACAACTAAGATGCAAAAATAATGGCAAAATTTAAGAATTTGAAACATAGGCAAATTAGAGGAGTTTTCTGTCAGACGACTTATTCTGTGCACGGTATCTGCTTATTTATCAATTCAACATATTGATTATCTATTTTACTGAATAGGCTCAATATTTAAAAGTTATGAGACCTGTATGTTATTGCTTTGACGGCAGGCAGGGGGGCAGGTATCCATTTAATGTTAGCTGGTTGTGACCCATGATTAGAACACAAGATTTATTCTGAATTTCAAAAAGTTTCTCTAAAATAGAGAGCTTTTTTGACAGTAAAAAATTAGATTATTTTAACAATTTGGGGTTTGTACTCACCAGCAAGGAATAAAATTACAGAACAAAATGTCTTCTAACCTATCCATGTTCTGCCAGGATAGCTAGTACAATGTATAGTGTGTCTCCCTACTTACAGGGACACTGTCATCACAGATTTCTCCAATAACAAAACCTGCAGCCCCAAGACACAGGGGGCACAATTACCACAACCAACAGTACTCAATCCAAAAGTAACAATTCATCAAAACAATAGTTTTTTTTTTTTTTTTTAAAGATTTGTTTAGCCATGACCCCAACAAGTTCATATTTAATTGTTCTAGTGCTGTACGGCACATGTGCCAGGTAATAATAAAAAATACAATGGATTTACTACAGACCATTCCAGGTTACAAAGCAGATGTGTAATAGATACAGTGAATATATACAGGGGTTGCATGGAGAATATATTTTAATGGAAGGTTTCAGGATGATAAAATAAGCTGGAAGGGAAAGAGTATACATGGATTGGGCTTGGCTAAGCAGAAAGGTGTACTGGGTGTTGGAGGAGTTGGTGCATAGTACATACCCTGAGGGTGTGTGCACAGTTATTAGTACTGCACTCAGAATAGTTGCCCTGAAGGGATTATTTCACCAAGTATGAAAAAAGATACCCTAAGGAGGTGAAGTCACTTTGGGGGGTGGTGTCTTCGGAGTGATGAGGTGCTGTGAGTGAATATGTGGCTGTGAGTGACAGGTGCAACAAGAGCACTATGAAGAGCATATGAAGTGCAGGGGTGGAGTGACTGAGTGTGAGTGTATATGGAGTGTAGATGAGTGAGTGTATATGGGGTGTAGGGGTGCAGTGTCTACGAGTGAGTGTATATGGGGTGTAGTGTCTACGAGTGAGTGTATATGGGGTGTAGGGGTGCAGTGTCTACGAGTGAGTGTATATGGGGTGTAGGGGTGCAGTTTCTATGAGTGAGTGTATATGGGGTGTAGGGGTGTAATGAATATGAGTGAGTGTATATGGGGTGTAGGGGTGTAATGAATATGAGTGATTGTATATGGAGTGTAGGGGGTGCAGTGACTATGAGTGACCGTCTATGGAGTGGAGTGACTGAGTATGAGTGAGTGTATATGGAGTGTAGATGAGTGAGTGTCTAAGGAGTGTAGGGGTGCAGTGACTATGAGTGAGTGCATATGGAGTGTAGGGGTGCAGTGTCTATGGAGTGTAGGGGTGCAGTGACTATGAGTGAGTGCATATGGAGTGTAGGGGGGCAGTGACTATGAGTGAGTGCATATGGAGTGTAGGGGTGCAGTGTCTATGGAGTGTAGGGGTGCAGTGACTATGAGTGAGTGCATATGGAGTGTAGGGGGGCAGTGACTATGAGTGAGTGCATATGGAGTGTAGGGGTGCAGTGACTATGAGTGAGTGCATATGGAGTGTAGGGGTGCAGTGACTATGAGTGAGTGCATATGGAGTGTAGGGGGCAGTGACTATGAGTGAGTGCATATGGAGTGTAAGGGTGCAGTGACTATGAGTGAGTGCATATGGAGTGTAGGGGGCAGTGACTATGAGTGAGTGCATATGGAGTGTAGGGGTGCAGTGACTATGAGTGAGTGCATATGGAGTGTAGGGGGCAGTGACTATGAGTGAGTGCATATGGAGTGTAGGGGGCAGTGACTATGAGTGAGTGCATATGGAGTGTAGGGGTGCAGTGTCTATGGAGTGTAGGGGTGCAGTGACTATGAGTGAGTGCATATGGAGTGTAGGGGTGCAGTGACTATGAGTGAGTGCATATGGAGTGTAAGGGTGCAGTGACTATGAGTGAGTGCATATGGAGTGTAGGGGGCAGTGACTATGAGTGAGTGCATATGGAGTGTAGGGGGCAGTGACTATGAGTGAGTGCATATGGAGTGAAGGGCTACACTGCAGTGAGTGAATATGAATCGTGCTAATGCTATTTATTACTCCTTGTTGGTATACTGTAAGGCACACTATCCGCTCTCCTCACCAGCCTACCCTCCAGCTTTCCGTCGCTGGTTCCCCGGGGGAGATTTGGGGCCAGTCCCGTCTCTCCAGCCGGCACCTCCTTTCATCATCGCTCCCCCTAGACGAAAGCAGCGGCGACGTCCCAGGGTACGCGCACGCAGACGTAACCTCAGCGTGTGCACGGGCGCGCGCACAGCCCGTGACGTAGCCTGCGATGCATTATCATGGCTGTGACAGGAAAGCTCAGTATCTGCACATCAGAAACAAGCTACTGATCTATGTACAGTAACACGATAGGCCTATGTATAATAGAGCATACCTCCCAGCATTACAAATGTCCACAGAGGGACACTTTTGTTGGAATGTGTGGTGGTGGGAGGGTCTTTCCAGCAACTTTATGGCCAATTGATAACTATGTAATTTTGGGAGTTATATAAAGGTATTTTATTAACACAAATTAATATACAACACATTTACTGCAGTTTAAATCACTTTATTGCATATTGTACTGTAGTGTTGAGCCCTGTGTGCACACCCCAAAGTCCGGCCCTGATTGCATTGAATATTATACATACCTCCTAAGTGTTCCAATCTAGGAGGGGCAGTCCCTATTTTGCACTCAAATCCTCCCACACAGGGCTCAACACCCAGGGAGCGCCACTTGAGGAGAGGATCTGGGGAGGATGGACCTCACTGGGTGCGAGGTGAAGGTCCGCCCCCACCGTGTGTAGAAGCACGGTATTCTGCTCGCGATATGCACACCCAGGGCATGCCCAACACCCACATTGCATACCCAGGACGTTACCCAACACTCACATTGCACTCCAAGGATTGTCACTTACCCCAATACATACCCTATAACCCACATTGCATGCCCAGGACACGCCCCATCGATCACATTGCACACAAAGGAAAAGCCCCAACACCCATATTGCTCGTCCAGGACATTCCCCAACACCAAACTTACAGACCCAGGACTTACCCTAGCTAGCACCCACAGCCCCCTATTGGCAGGCAGTTCAGACAACTTACCATGTTGCTTCTCACACTCCCCGCATGGTTTGAAGTCTGAGCACGGCAAGTAACATGACCCCTGGTGCATTGATCTAAGAAAACATGTTTAGTTGTCTTTTAAGGTTTGATTCATAGAATATTCTAAAAAAAAAAAAAAAAACATTATATTCTCAGAAAGCTGATAAACATTAGGACACAGGAATAGATAATTACAGGCACCCATGCTGTACAGGATCATCTTTCAATAAAGATTTCTGTTCTACAAGAAATTAAACACACTGGAGGGATTAAGAACAATCCCTTTGCAAAGAATTCACTGGCACATCTAAGAGCTGTTGAATTTAGCTTTTCCTTCTAAACTATGAAGAAAAGGCTTATGATTAAAAGCTCTTAGACTCAAAATGCTTTTGCAAAACAAGTCTTTGTATCCGATATTTTCCACTTGGCGTCTAATATCTCTTAAAGAACAACTGTGCGCAAAAATGAACTTATGTTTACTTGAAAGTCTGCATCTTTTTTTGCTGTTTGTTTTGCCTGTTGCATGCCATGTTCTGTTTTTAGGTTTTCCCTATTCTTGTTTCACCCTTCCTATGTATATATGTAATGTGTTCAGTTCTGCCCAGCTTCAGGTATATCCTGTCTTGTGTCTCTTGTTTTAGTTAAAGCCTTTGTTAGTACTATGACTTGCCATATTTTGGGTTACCTTAATGTGGTTGGCAAGGTTACCATAACATAGCCATTTAACCAGTGTAACCAAACCCTCAGTTTTTCCATCCTAGAGTCCTAGGCTGTCATATGTTTATGTCTGGTTTTGTTTTATTTTCCCACATATCCTTTATCTTTGCTATCTGTTTCTGCCCTGTAGCCCTTGTCCTATCCTTGTCATAGTCCTGTCCCTGCCTTGTAGCCCTGTGCTCTCTATTCTTGTTCCGGTTTTTGTTCCTTTCTTTACTCTTGCTCTGCTTGGCCCTGTCCAAGCCTGCAGCTTCCTGCTTATTGCATCCGCCAAAGCTGCTCCAGCATGTCTTCGGGGTATCGCCAGTTCCTGTTCTTTGTACTGGATCCCAGCCACTGCTACCCCAGGGCCCTGTTATGTGGCCGCACCAGTCTGTGAATTGATTTGTATTACCACTGTTCTCTCACTTTCCTTGCAGCATCCGGTACTGTGCCCGCTAAACCTCCAGCACCATTTGATGACAAGGCCGCATGGCACAGACAAGATATGTCAGGTCAGACTGCTAAGTTGGCCTTGGTGCCAGCTACCTCTTCACCTGTGTATGTTAAGTCAAACATGCATATGCATGTGTATGTGTAATAGAAACATGTGCAACAGATAGGGCTGTATTATTCATGATCAAGGGAATTGCATGGATTTGTGAATAGAAGTTATGGCAAAATTGCTGACTGGAAACATGTTCAATATTCCATTCTTCATTCAGATTCAGATTCAGACCCAAGTTCAGGGTTATTGATGGGCTGTGTTTCAGAGATTAGTGAGATTCAGCTAACGTGCCCCGAATCAGATCCACTTTGGGACCAATTGGTGTAAATTGGGTCAACCCTATACCATCTAGGCCACAGAAAGCTACACCTTACCAGCAAGTACTTGGATATTTAATGGTCCAACTAGATGTCATTACAGCCTTTCAACACTAGATGGCACTGCAATCATTTGCCACCTGTTAGGACATGGGCAATCATCAGGTACATTTACAACAATCAGCCATAACATTATGACCATGAACAGATGAACGGAATAACACTGATAATCTCCTTATCATGGCACCTGTCAGTGGGTGGGATATATTAGGCAGCAAGTAAACACTTTTTGTCCTCAAAGTTGATGTGTTAGAAGCAGGAACAATGGGCAAGCGTAAGGATCTGAGCAGGTTTGCCAAGGGCCAGATTTTGATTAGATGACTGGGTCAGAGCATCTCCAGAACTGCAGCTCTTGTGGGGTGTTCCCAGTCTGCAGTGGTCAGTAAGGCTGACAGGGTCATGGGCATCCAAGGTCATTGAGGCGCGTGGGCAGCGAAGGTTGGCCAGTGTGGTCCGAACTACTGTATCACAAATTGCTGGTTCTGACAGAAAGGAGCCAGAACGCACAGTACATCGCAGTTTGATGCGTATTGGTGCTGCGTAGCCGCAGACCAGTCAGGGTGCCCGTGCTGAACCCTGTCCACTGCCAAAAGCACCTAAAATGTGCACTTGAGCATCATAACTGGACCTCGGCGCGATGGAAGAAGGTGGCTTGGTGAATCACTTGGATGACTGGGGCGTGTGCGTCGCTTACCTGGATAACACATGACACCAGGATGCACTAGTTCTTAATTTAAAGACTGATCCCTTGAAAATAACATTGGGGACAAGGCCGTGCCTGTCCCGTTCGACTTCGCAGATTGCTGTAAACTAAATATTGTTGTTAGGTATTAAAATGTATATATACGTATATCTTTTTTCATAAACTTTGCATGGCGTGCATTCTAATTTAGAATCAGTTCTAGGACAAAGTCTATAGTCATAAGACAAGCATATGATCTTGTGCCTCGAACATGATGGGGTAGGAATGCGTAATAACAATTTTCTCTTGCATAACTGGGCCAACCTTAAAGAGGGATTAAACCCTAAAAAAATTAAATAAAATGCTATGTAAAAAGGTTTCCCTAATTCTTACCTTTTCTCCTGGTGTGATGTGCTGGAACAAACAACTTACCCAGAAGTCTTTAGCAAGCTCTATGGTCCATATTTTGTGTCTCCTCTTCATTACCTAGACTTTGTTTTTACTGTGAATGTACTAAAAAAAATATTGAAAATGATCTATACACTGTGTTAGCAGACTTGCAAGCAAATGTCTACATTAGGAGAAAAATGTGTTTTACATGTGTCTGTGGAGTCTCCTGCTTATGACATCACCTGTGGCACGGTATGCAAATGAACTGCTTTTCAATATGAAATGTGTCATTTGCACAGGTATTTTTCCCCATTGAAAGCAGAATTTGAAATTGATGAAATATTTTTTTTGTTTGTTTTTATACCCCCTTTTGGATCAACGGCGGTAAACGAGGAATAGGAAAAGGATTGATCTTGATAGACGCTCCGTCAACCAACTGGCTTCTCAGTGTCTATGACTGACCTCACACAAGGTAAGGATCTTCCCCGCAGGGAGTATGTGTTTGGTTATTTCTACACTGACATATCAACTGCAGGGAGTATGTGACTGAGCTCCTTCTCAATTGTTTTCCTTGGGATTAAAGCTGAGCAAGAAGTGCCCATTTTCCCCAATAAAACTTTTTTGCGGGGCAGATTTATTCCTACTAACCTCCACCTTGGTTGCCTCCCCTATTGCCAAATTGGAGAGAACTGGAATGTAATGGGGAAAAAAAACTAAAGAACAATTGCACACAGAACTGAAATGTTGTCAACTTTTTTGTCCTTTTAAACACATACAGAAATTGATGCTCCTTTTTTAATAAAGTTCTTTTCAACTGAACATATTTTAAAAATCAGACAGTGTGGGATTGTATCCTACTTAATATCCTGGGCACTTAGCCCATGCTTTAAAATCAATGTATAACATCTAGGAGCCGTACAGTCTGGTCCCAAACGTGCTCCTCTGAGAAATGTGCAGCCTGTCATGCCTGACCAAACAGCAAACAGCTTACTGATGCAAATTTGTAATTAGAGGGGGCTCTTCACAAAAACTTGAACTGACAAGTGAACCGCAAACATCAGGCATTAATAACTGAAATCGTGTGGGCATTTGAGCACACAGATTGCACCCAGTGTTTACCCCAGCACATATCACTTGCTTCAGCACCCAGATTGGATGTGCAGGACTTGCCCCCAGCACCCAGATTGCACCAAGTACTTACCCCACCACCCAGATTGCACTCACAGTTCTTGCACCTAAATCCAGATTGCACTCACAGTACTTACCACCAGAACCCAGATTGCACCAATGACTTGCCCCCAGCAGCAAGATTGCACCAATAACTTACCCACAGCACCCAGATTGCACCTAGGACTTACACACATGATTCAGATTGCACTCACAGGACTTGCCCTAGTGCCTGCCCCTCGCTTTGTGCACCACGCGCCTTTGAGTAGTCTGAGTGTTGGGAGGTCATGTGACTCCCGACGCTCTGACATGAGGTAGCCTAGTGTGCGCTTGGACATAACACTGACATCGGCTTCCTGCCCTCCTCACAAAGAGACCTAGTGAGGGGAGATAGATCTGTTTGATCTTCCCAACCAGTGCCTCTGCTGCCCTATCATTGTGACACCCTCTGCAATAACACAGGTTGCACATCAAGAAGGTCGGCCCTCTCTCACTACGCTCGCAGAGAAGAGACATTTGCTGACCTGACCAATAATGAGTAACGCGTTATCTAACTTTTTAGAGGTAACGTACATTGCATTGCTTGTGTGAACACTATAGTTCCAGTGCAATACCTGAATATTGGACAAATGAACAACATAGAACTGATCAGTTATTAATGAGGGTCAACTCGAAACTTAGTAGTGACTGAGGGGCCACGGGCAGCATGGATTGTGCAGACATCCCCGAATCCTTCTGGCTTCAACATAAAAGTCCCAGCGGAAGTGCCGGGCAGCAGCGGAGGATGTCTGCTGACCGGTTGTCCGTCATAATGGACAGAGGTGTCGGGCAGCATGGAGCGTGCAGAAATCCCCCGGCTGCCCCCACTAGCCACCAGGGAGATATGGGCAGCCGGGGGATGTCTGCACATATCGTGCAGACGTTGGGGGGAGCATTGGCACATAAAAAGGTAAATAAAAACAAGAAATGCATTTTTTTTTAATATCATAAGTTTTTATTAAATATGAAAAAGCAATTTACATCTGAATATATATAAGTTACAACTCCTATAGGGTAGTCTTATATTCAGACTTTTTTCCTAAAGGAATATCCATAGTTTGAGGGGTTGTCTTATAATCAGGGTCGTCTTATATTCGAGCAAATGCGGTATATTGATGGAAGAAGGCTAGTATACGGATGGCTAGTATGGAAGAAATCACACTAACCTATTATTTTTGTTGACCCCAGTTTGTACTCGGGCCATATTCTGTAGAAGATGGTTGTACGAAGGCCATCAGAAATTTTTATTTTTCGTCCTTTAGATGTTATTAAGGGTGTGGAACACACCGTTATAGATGACGTGGAGGAGAATCCATCGAACCTCTCCTGCTCTTCCGGAAGAATGATGTTCTCTTCTTCTGGTTCGCTTGCTAGTAATGCCACCAAATATCCAAACACATTGCACATATCCTTCATAGATTGTGCTTTCAGTGTGAATGGTGGCGCTAATGCACCATCCTCAAGTTGTTTCCAATCTATAGACTGAAAAAAGGGGTGCACTCTAATAATGGTAGCTTTTTCCAGATGCCGTCTATCGCAATGCAGCAGCAAAGTGCGTATGACAAACTTGGCGTCAGTGCTGATGCAGTCTGGAAAGGTGAGCATGTTGTTAAGCACTGCTGACACAAGCACTGTGCTACCATCTCCAAACATCTCTGACATGGCAAGACCGAAGTCACAGATCTTAATATGACCCTCACCGCTCAGCAAGATGTTATCGGGTTTGAGGTCACGGTGTTGGTGTTGATCACTACACAGTTCAAAGGGAACTAATAAATGATTTATACACTGATTTCATGACATCACAGCCACACCCATCTATTGTGATGTGCTAGGCCACACCCAACTCCATATATGGTCATGCTATACCCACCTGCAGTGATGTGCAAGGCCCCACCCACCTATTTTGATGTGCTAGGAAACACAACTCCATATATGGTCATGCCACACCCACCTGCAGTGATGTGCCAGGCCACACCCATCTCCAGTGAGGTTCGAGGTCACAGCCACCTCCAAATAATGTTCTAGGTCACCACCATGGGCATCCACGGAGGGGGGGGGGGGGACGGACGGACAACATGGGGCACTTGCCCCCTTCCCTTTAGAAGTTAGACCTGCAGCAAGGGAGATAGAAGCAGTTTGGTTAACTAGACATAGAGATCATAAAATACACCTTTCAGACAGGGAATATCAGCAAAAACACTTTTATTTAATTGTATACACCCCCTGTCAGAGTGGTTTCGTCTGCTCTCTCAGGGCTGTCTTTACCACAGAGCAAAGAGGGGAAACTGCCCTGAGTTTAGACACACTGCAGGGTCCACTGACTCTGCTACTTGAGCCCTATAGTTTCTCAATCCTTTATTTATATTGTCACTTGCCAGGGTGGATGACATTATATTGGTTTAAATTATTATTCATTTTATTCCTTCCCTCACTCACCACTAAACCCCTTTCATCATGGTATTGCCCAAGTTCCCTTAGCTTCTTCCAACTGCCATTTATTTCATTCACCCCACTGGCCACTAGCTGTCTGTCTGTCACCCTATTGGGCAGCTTCCCTTAGATCCCTTCTCTCATCCTATTGGTCTCTCTTCCAGGCACTCTGACTTCTTTTACCTTTGGATTGGCTGGTTTCTGTTTATTCCTTTCTCTTTTTTCATGGTTCCTCTTCCTGTGCAGGAGCTGATACCTGGTAATATCATTATATTGTAAGTTAACCCTTTACATGCCAAACCAACCAGAGGGCTGGATTATAAAATAAAAATGGAGTTAATACTCCAGCTATTCAGACTATATTTCCCATGACTCTCAGACAGTGTGCTAAGCATCATGGGAAGAGAGTACGCAACAACAAGGATGCCAAAGGTTAGGTATTGTATGATTATGGATTGGTACTGCAGCTGTCAAGATGCCTGTATTATTGTACCATTCAGATGCCATAAATATTGCGCCATTCAGATGCCAGTTATATTGTGCCATTCAGATGCCAGTAATATTGTACCATTCAGATGCCATAATTATTGTGTCATTAAGATGCCAGTTATATTGTGCCATTAAGGTGCCAGCAATATTGTGCCATTCAGATGGCAGTAATATTGTACCATTCAGATGCCATAATTATTGTGTCATTAAGATGCCAGTTATATTGTGCCATTAAGGTGCCAGCAATATTGTGCCATTCAGATGCCCCAGCTAATTTGCCCATTAAGATGCAAGTATTATATTTTCTATTAATAATTTAAAGTTCCTGTGGTCTTTTTTCTACCCCCCTTCCCCAGTACTTACTGCCTGGCTGCTGCAGTGATTTTGTAAAACTTTTTTTTTCCGGTGACCGAATCTAACGGATGCGGCTGCCAGAAGAAAAAAAAAAAGTTCAGCAACGCGATGCTGTCTGCACCCCCCTCGGGATGCCACTGTGTCAGTGCACTGTATGCAGATGTTAATCCTGCTGCTACTGCACTGTATTTTGGGGGTAATGCTGCCAGTACACTGTATGCAGGGGTAATAATGCTGTCAGTGCACTGTATGCGGGGGTAATAATGCTGTCAGTGCACTGTATGCAGGGGGTAATGATGCTGTCAGTGCACTGTATGCGGGGGGTAATAATACTGCCAGTACACTGTATGCAGGGGTAATAATGCTGTCAGTGCACTGTATGCAGGGGGTAATAATGCTGTCAGTGCACTGTATGCAGGGGTAATAATGCTGTCAGTGCACTGTATGCAGGGGGTAATAATGCTGTCAGTGCACTGTATGCAGGGGGTAATGATGCTGTGTATTTGCAAAGTTACTAGAGTTTACCATCTGCGGTGACACATTCCTGACTCGTTTTCCTTTTCATTGCAAAAACAGTGAATCCGGTGTTTCAATTTACGCTTTTGCTTTTTCAGGGCCAAGCAATACTCAGATAGATGTCAGCTAATATGACACAATGAAGCTAATGAAAGAATACTAGAAAAGGTTACAATGAGGTTCAATTAATGTAAAACAAAAGCAGTACAATTAATTAAACAAAACCTTCACTTCAAACGTAAAATACTGTGTTTCGCTGGTAATAAATACCAGCGAAATAGTGGTAATAATATCTTTAAATAGTGTTAAAAAGCTTTCCACATTTTGAGTTGCTAAATGCTGTCCAGATAGGTTAGACTATAACTCTCATCATTCTCTGACAACATTTGGCTGGCATATTGGAGGTTGACAATCAAAAAGTAAATGGAAACGTTAAAGGACAACAGAATCCAAAAAATAAATACTGTTTAATTGAAAAATTGCATTGAGTGTAAAAATTTGAAATAGAAATGTTTTAATGAAAGTATATAAATAATGTACCTTACTGAGCCCTCTGTGTAGCTCTAATAGGGGGCAGACATGTTGTTTAGAATCTTGGGCAGTTCTTCATTCACCTTGGTTCAAATGAAGGAAGATCTGACGGATCTGAGACAAGATTCTAAACAACATGTCTGCCCCCTGTTAGAGCTAAACAGAGCAAAGAGCGCTCAATAAGGTACACAAATATTTATATTCTTTCAGTAACTCATTTCTATGTAGACTATCTACAAATGATGCAAACACTGGGAGTTATTTGTAAAACTCATTCTAAAAATGGTCTAACAGTAACATTCCAATAGTTTCCATGGTGATAGCTTCATTTTTTTAAAATCTACTCCATAATTACATTTTATAATTAACCCTCTTAGTTCCCGATACTATGGAAACTGGAGCATCACAAACTGTGAATTAACAAAGAAAAAGAAAAAAAAGAATATATCAGAGGGCTACAGCTATTGACTCCCTCGCTAGCTCTCCCTGTCAGTTACTCCATCCTCCCACACAAAACCCTGGTTCTGGTTGCTAAGAGAATTCTTCCTTGGAAGAGGATGAGGGATTTATCTATAGAAGCAGGTACTGAGCGCGCCTGGTTACTCCTGGCAGAGATAAGTCTAACCAATTGGAAACGAGAGAAGCGAAAAACATATTGTGAAGGGGTAATATGATAGACATCATAGAGAGTAATAAACAATGTGGGCATAGATTCATGAAGTGTGTTTGATGATAGTTGTCCGTTTTGTCTCCAGGATTTACATTTTTATGTAAAAAGATTTCTCAGAAAGGATACTGCTACCTAAGGGTCTTCCCCCCAAAAATGATTGCATTACAGATGTCCTATCTCTTCAGCCAGTGACCCTACGCATGGATGGTACCCATACAAATACACTATAACCTTCTAGATTGTAAGCATGCAAGCAAGCTGTCTCTGTGTGTTTAATGCAGTCTGTAATTCCCTTTTATACTCTGTAACCGCACTTTAAAAGATACACAGAAATGCCAGTGTTAAAGCCATCCTGAAGAACACATAACACCAAGCTTTCATTATGGACATAGCTGTGCCCCCTTACATCACAGCTGGTATGTTAGCTACAGGCCGGTACCAAAATCTAAAACCCACAGGAGAACGGTAAATGGTTTGAAATAAGAGAACTGCGCATATATAAAACACACAGAAAATAAACTAGGTGGAACTGGCACTTTAAGAAAGACAGATAATAGATGGTTTCTAATACTAGGGTATTTTTACTTTAAGATAATTGGTTCAGTTTGAGTGCTGCAGTCTTGTGATGCTATTTTAACTGTTTTACTGCCAGAGGGCTCCTGTAATAGGACTGAGGAACAAGTTTAGCAATATAGGTTAATTGTAATGTAAGGCCGTCAATGTGAACTGCATTGGGAAAGACAATGAGATCGTAGGGGATTCAGGAGTGGCCCTGTCTGGAGGGCAGATATGACCTTTTGGGTTCAGTGATGCGATGGAGAAGCTGCATAGATCAGACTGCTAGTGATTTGCATTGCAAATGAAAAGCTTTCTCTCCTGGGGCCCAGCTCCCCGAGCTGAGAGAAAACCATGACATGATATAAGTAGGTCATCTTTCTGTCTAGAGAAGGCAGTCCTACGATTTATAGAACATGGCTTTCTTTATATTGAACAGGGGATCTGGTTAGATACAGCGATACCACCCATGCTGTCTATTATATCAAACCACAAAGCCACTGCTTCATCAGCCTCCCACCAGAAAACCAGAGTGTATGGAGATTAAATAATATCAGCAATAAATTAACAAAAACAACATCTTTTATATTATCTAGACTTTCATTTAATACAGAGTTTTTTTCCCCCAGTAGGTATTGACAACAAAGCTTTGGAACTTTGATTTATGGCGTGGATTCCAATAATCCATTATTTGGGGAACGCTCTTAGATTATTTTTGATCTTTTTTTACAGGTTGACAGCATTAAATGGGATAATTAACAGTGAGATAAGGCCGTTAGGGAAGTCTACATTAATTCACGCACACATCATAATTATGCAGCATCTACAGGTGGAGATGTTTTTTGGAAAGAATTTTAAAAAAAGGAGAGAACTTGTCAGTAAATAGATTTAATAAATTGTTTTAATATAAGCCAGTGAGATACACTGGTGTGTGTTCTCTGATTGCCTGGCAGTCTAGTCCAAAGTCTCCAAGATAACTCTCTGGTCACAGATGATACAGACAGGGCCTCTGTGGGATCCCCCTTGAAGGGACAGGCATTGCCCCTACTGCACAGTGCACTGCCCCTGTCCCCTTAATTAGTTTAGCATGTACATGTATATATACAGAAGGGACCCTACAGTTCTCTGTAAATTGTAAAATTCACTGAAATCCCAGTGAGCTGTTTGTAGATATTAATCAAAACATTATGTCACATCACAGTAGCCATGACATTCCTGTCTCTCTTCCCAGCCATTCTATTCTGTCTTTTATTGAGTAGATCCTTATCTGAATATACCTTTCCTAGTTAAATGCTTTGTTATATCCTGGTTAATAGATTCCCATAAAACCATGACTTCTCACTAGCATTAGTCTGACCCTAAAACACTGAACCCTCCAGATCAATTAAATACTTTCTCAAAGATAAGTCTCAGTTTATTTACTGTTTCACAAAGGTGAAAGTTAATAATTACCTGCGAAGGTAGATAGGGCTGCAGCAGTGATTCATGAATACCCGTGGGGCTTTTCTTCCATGGGTTACAATCGGTAACAAACGATAAAAATTACATTACACTTCCTTTACTAGCGACACATTAAGAACCAGTAATGGGGTAAAAACACATTAATTTCTGGAATCCATATTCTGTAATGAGAATCAGGATTTGCTTCATCGCCCCTAACTGCTGCTCATAACATAACTCCCAACATTTCAAATGGTCAAAGAGGGACACTTTTATTTTTTTGAGTGGCTCAAGGTGTGACGTCAGTGACTGTGGCCAATCATTAACTATTTATGTAATTTGGGAAATCATTTAGAATAGGAATTAAGTATTTTATTTACACAAATTACTATAAAAACACATGTATTGCTGTTTTGGCCCATTTTATTGTGAGGTTTATTGCTGTGGAGCTCTGTGATACACAAATACAAACTGAGATTTTACAGCTCCCAGAAAAGGAGGGACAGTAAAGGGGGAAAGAGGGACAGGGGGATTTGAATGCAACATAGGGACTGTCCCTCCTAAATACAGACACTTGGGATGTATGTCATGGATATATTGCCAGATCACTTACTTCCCTGCATCCTCTGATGTCACAGGCTCAGTGCATGAACCCCATGAGTAAGAGGGTCAGGGTACATGCCACATAGACCACAAAATCAAGCTGTGTTCTACCAAACCTAAGCCATCACATGGCTGTACTTGGCAGTGAACCCCAGTAAGCAGGGCCGGACTGGGAACAAAAACCAGCCCTGGAAAAAATTTATATACCAGCCCCATCGCATAAGATTTTTAAAGCAGCCCATAGCATAATATAATTTTTTTGTTCATAGAAGGGAAAATCATGCATTTTAAAAAGCACATCTGAACAGTGTATTATTTATAGATAAGACTGATATAAAAGCCTGTCTAGGGCAATATATATACCTCCAGTATGTACACAGAGTTATATGAATTGCCCTGTGCAGAGGTATATATCAGGGCAGTGTGTGAGACATATCCTGTATCCTGTCTCTCTCTGTCCTTTCTGTGGCGTCTCTCTCTCTGTCCTTTCTGTGGCGTCTCTCTCTCTCTCTGTCCTTTCTGTGGCGTCTCTCTCTGTCCTTTCTGTGGCGTCTCTCTCTCTCTCTGTCCTTTCTGTGGCGTCTCTCTCTCTCTCTCTGTCCTTTCTGTGGCGTCTCTCTCTCTCTCTCTGTCCTTTCTGTGGCGTCTCTCTCTCTCTCTGTCCTTTCTGTGGCGTCTCTCTCTCTCTCTCTGTCCTTTCTGTGGCGTCTCTCTCTCTCTCTCTGTCCTTTCTGTGGCGTCTCTCTCTCTCTGTCCTTTCTGTGGCGTCTCTCTCTCTCTCTCTGTCCTTTCTGTGGCGTCTCTCTCTCTCTCTGTCCTTTCTGTGGCGTCTCTCTCTCTCTCTGTCCTTTCTGTGGCGTCTCTCTCTCTCTCTGTCCTTTCTGTGGCGTCTCTCTCTCTCTCTGTCCTTTCTGTGGCGTCTCTCTCTCTGTCCTTTCTGTGGCGTCTCTCTCTCTGTCCTTTCTGTGGCGTCTCTCTCTCTGTCCTTTCTGTGGCGTCTCTCTCTCTGTCCTTTCTGTGGCGTCTCTCTCTCTCTCTGTCCTTTCTGTGGCGTCTCTCTCTCTCTCTGTCCTTTCTGTGGCGTCTCTCTCTCTCTGTCCTTTCTGTGGCGTCTCTCTCTCTCTCTGTCCTTTCTGTGGCGTCTCTCTCTCTCTGTCCTTTCTGTGGCGTCTCTCTCTCTCTCTCTCTGTCCTTTCTGTGGCGTCTCTCTCTCTCTGTCCTTTCTGTGGCGTCTCTCTCTCTCTGTCCTTTCTGTGGCGTCTCTCTCTCTGTGTGTCCTTTCTGTGGCATCTCTCTTCCCCCCTTCCCCCTTAGTGTCTTTCACCCCCTCCCCTCCCCCTGTAGTGTCTTTCACCCCTTCTCCCTGTAGTCTTTCACACCCTCCTCTCCCCCTGTAGAGTCTTTCACCCCCCCCCTTCCCCCTGTAGAGTGTTTCACCCCCCCTTCCCCCTGTAGTGTCTTTCACCCCCTTCCCCCTGTAGTGTCTTTTACCCCCCTTCTCCCTATAGTGTCTTTCACCCCCCCCTGTAGTGTCTTTCACCCCCCCCTGTAGTGTCTTTCACCCCCCCCCCCTGTAGTGTCTTTCACCCCCCCCCCTGTAGTGTCTTTCACACACACCCCCGTAGTGTCTTTCACCCCCCCTGTAGTGTCTTTTACCCCCCCTTCTCCCTGTAGTGTCTTTCTCCCCCCCCCCTGTAGTGTCTTTCACCCCCCCCTGTAGTGTCTTTCACCCCCCCCCCCGTAGTGTCTTTCACCCCCCCCCCTGTAGTGTCTTTCACCCCCCCCCTGTAGTGTCTTTCACCCCCCCCTGTAGTGTCTTTCACCCCCCCTGTAGTGTCTTTCACCCCCCCTGTAGTGTCTTTCACCCCCCCCCTGTAGTGTCTTTCACACACACCCCCGTAGTGTCTTTCACCCCCCCGTAGTGTCTTTTACCCCCCCTTCTCCCTGTAGTGTCTTTCACCCCCCCCTGTAGTGTCTTTCTCCCCCCCCTGTAGTGTCTTTCACCGCCCCCCCCTGTAGTGTCTTTCACCCCCCCCCCCTGTAGTGTCTTTCACCCCCCCCCCCTGTAGTGTCTTTCACCCCCCCCTGTAGTGTCTTTCACCCCCCCCCCCCCTGTAGTGTCTTTCACCCCCCCCCCCTGTAGTGTCTTTCACCCCCCCCCCCTGTAGTGTCTTTCACCCCCCCCCCTGTAGTGTCTTTCACCCCCCCCTGTAGTGTCTTTCACCCCCCCCCCCTGTAGTGTCTTTCACCCCCCCCCCTGTAGTGTCTTTCACCCCCCCCCCCCTGTAGTGTCTTTCACCCCCCCCCCCTGTAGTGTCTTTCACCCCCTTCCCCCTGTATGTCTCACTCACCTTGGTCTCTACTTCCCATCCCGCCGCCGGAACTGCTGCTGCAGCATCCGGCGGCAGCAGGCGAACTTCTTAAAGCGGCGACGGCCGCCGAATTGCTTAAAGTGGCCCACCGCCACTTTAAGCAATTCGGCGGCCGTCGCCACTTTAAGAAATTCGCCTGCTGCGGCCGGATGCTGCAGCAGCCGAATTCTTCAATTTTAGTGGCCGAGGCGGCCCCGGGGCAGGCGGCCCACCGGGATTTTTCCCGGTATCCCGGTGGGCCAGTCCGGCCCTGCCAGTAAGGGTGGGGTCTGACATCATTTAAATGGTTCTTTTAGAAAATACCACACAGCAATATATCATTTTGACTGATCTAGTCATTTTAAACTCATTTTTGAATCTGCTAGTCCCTTAGCACAAACAACAAGACATCTCTGCAACATTCAACAGATCAAGCAAAGCATCCTGAATCAAAGCCACCTCCACTGGGGATACACCTCCATTTGATTTATTTCTCGGGTTCTGTTGGACTCTTTTCATTGTATTATAGATTACACAATAGCAGAATTTATTACACATGCACTACTGAAATCATTCCACCTTCAACCTTGCATTCAACCTTATAGACCGACGTGCAGATTGGGCAGGTTGATAAATCTAATACTGAATGTCATTTCCTAGAAACATAGAATGTGTCGGCAGATAAGAACCATTCGGTCCATCTAGTCTTCCCAATTTTTTTTTGAGTACTTTTATTAGTCCCCCGTTCCCGGTCTTATAGCTAGGATAGCCTTGTGTCTATCCCACGCATGTTTAAAATCCTTGACTGTGTTTACCTCTACCACTTCTGCTGGCAGGCTTTTCCATACATCCACTACCCTCTCAGTAAAGTAATACTTCCTGATATTACTTTTAAATCGTTGCCCCTCTAATTTAAGACTATGTCCTCTAGTTGTGGTAGTTTTTCTTCTTTTAAATATACTCTCTTCCTTTACTGTGTTGATTCCCTTTATGTATTTCCTTGCAGTAAAACTAACATATCAGGAAAGCGATCAGTTCACAGTGTGAGCACCTTCATGACCCATCCTCTACATACCTTGCAAAATGTCACACTGTCATGAGGAGACAGGAAGAATCAGGCAGCAGAATCAGGCAGACATAGCAGAGCCAAGAAAACGAAAATTGGACTGGGAGACAAGTATGCAGACAATACAGCATCCCCTGTTTGTCTCGTGGCATGCAGTGATTGGTAGAGGAAAGTCTCCACTGTAGTAGATACTACCATTAACCTGTCCTCTAATGGGACCATGTGTTCTGGCATGAAGCGGTCAGGAAAAAGACATGTGCTCCATATGATGTCCTTAAGGTCTCATTCTGAAGATGGTCAGACTATGTTTCTTGTATTTGTGTGAATTTATTGTCATGGGTTACACAGAGTGTGTAATGCAGTACACAAGTAAAAAAGTCAGAAGAACTGTGACGTTAAACAATTCCAATAAATCTTAACAAGGAATTTTCTCCCCTAGAGAGCTCTCAGGTTAGAGAGCTCCCTTGGTGACACGACTGTTTCTGCTGTGTTTGTGTTTAGCTGAAAGTTACCTCTTTCTCCTTAACTTTACCCACACAAATCATACATTTTTTTTTTTCAGAGTAAGAAAGGTTATCTTTAGATAGCACTATGTCGATCATATCATATAATTTACTAGACTTTTATTTGAAAAATCTTTTACATATCAACAAAAGCTAAGGAAAAAAACCAAAACCTGCTAAATAGATCATAATATTTGTCCTGAGTTTAAATATACCAAAAAAAACTATTTAGCAGGTCATGCTGCAACAGAGACAGACAACAAAATTCTTACAATACATAAGTTAGTTTACAGAGGACTCAGTGTCCTCCTGCTGAAGTCATTAAACACCTATAATATAACGCAAATTATGCACATTCAATACATAACAGACTATAAATGTGTAAATGTTTTCATCAAATGCAGAAATAAGGCACACACTTTTTTTTTCCATTTATTGTTTTTCCAAGTTTGGCATTGTTTGAAATTCCAGTCTTAATTCCCTACAATTCTCTCTTTACTGAGTAGACCCTATAGTGTTTTATTAATATCAGGACCACAAAAATAGCATTAGTTTATACAAATTGCTTGTCTAATTGCAAATAAAAAGCATATTTATTTTTAACCATCACCTTTAATGTGTATTTTTCGTGTCCAGTCTTGAGAGATCCTTTCATTTAATGCCAAGGGAAAGCTTACATGTAGGATGACTTGTTAGAGTATTGTGCAATATTTTGCTATATAACCTGAAAATTAAATAGTTAAATGACTATTGATGGATGAGGCAATCTGGGTCAATAAACTTCCATCTCTAGTCTTTTAATTAGATGGGAAGTAGATGGGATGGGGCCCATCTCTACATAGGGCACCAAGCCAGAGCTCCATCATTATTTGTATGCTAGACTGGGCTCATAGCCTCATTAATTCTAATAGAAACCCAGGAGCTGGATTTTAAACACAAATGAAAAACTGAATTTTACACCCAACACAGCCAGACTCCCAAGTCATTATTTCAATACTGTTACTATTCACAGGGTGATCTATACGTCTAAATATATACATATAACCTCCCTCCAGAGAGAGAGAGAGAGAGAGAGAGAGAGATATCAAAGTAGGGAGAGTTGCGCGTCTATACGGTAGAATACGGCAGCCTGCTGCTGCTGGTGGGAGCAATGTGTCTTTCTGCAGTGTTTTCATTCATGCAGGTGGAAGGAGACAGCTGAGCCTGGGAAAAGGGGAGGAGACCTGCAGTTTAAACCACCCCGCACTGAGATCATCTGCCCCTCCAACGGGGAGCAAGACACCATGCTGCAGTGTGTTCATGCTGTGTGGCATTTAAACTTGGGATCTGCTGCTTCCTGCCAGTGCAAAGGATCAGGGATTCCATGCGATCTCTAGTGATCTCAGCCTCACAGCACATGGCTGAGGGGTAATCAAGTGTAAATAGCACCAGATCAGCAGTAAACTGGCAAGCCAGGAAGAGCTGCACATAGGTGACAGTCTGCAGCCCTATCACCCCCGTGGGCACTGCCAGCCAAGTGGAAGCATGCTCTGCTGCTGATGTGTAGGCACTGGGATCCTGCTGGCAGTGCCGCAGTCCTGGGTCACCCACACTGAATGCCCAGGCTATGGATCAGTCGGCGCCTGGGAGGATAGAAGAAAGCTACATGGAGGCTACTCCTGATCTGAAAGACCTGGAGATGAAGGTGGGGAGGAAGACTCCTGAGGGGCTGCTCAGGTGGCTCAGAGAGGACCCAGTGTTGCCCCATGAGGAGGGTGGCCAGGTGATGGACAACGGAGAGCAGGGACTTGGAGACAAGATCAAGGCTTTGAAGTTGGAACTGGTAAGTGGCCAGCCAGTATGTCCAATAATGCTGAGAGGGTGGCTTTACTTATGCAGTGCTTATTATATGTCATCATGCTGGGAAATACATAATAGAATGGTGGAAACAGTATTTAGTACCTTTATCTTCAGTTCCAGATATCTATATACTCTGCAGTGTCAGATTCCATCAGTCTAACTATATAAACCAGCCATGTTTGCAGGGTAATTATTTTTTCTTCTTTTAAACAGATGTATTATGCACTCAGAATTATGGTTTTGCATATTTGGTTTTAAAAAAAATCCTTCCTGTCAAATACAATCTGGTTATTTTGGTCTCTCTAATATGATACTGTAGCATTTCTAATGTGAAACCGTTCTATTTAGGAATTTTTGTTTGAAACCAAAACTAATATATAAATTCCATGAGGTTAGGAAATGCAGATGGTTTTGAAGAGGATGCTGGTTTATCTGGTGCAAGCTAAAGAGGGGAGGGGGGACACATTTGGGCCTCTTAGGGTGTGAACTGCTTTGCAAATCCATCTGGCATAGCACTTTCCTGGTGCCAGAATACTGAGCAGGAGGAATGCTAAGCAAATCTCCCCTCTGGACTGAAAAGGGTTAAGTTTGTCTGGCCTAGTAAAGGTCATGAGAGAATTTCAGGGAATTGAGAATTATGACCAAAATAACCATTAGAAAAAAAATTCTCCCATTCAGTTGCATTTTTCCAGCTCTACTAGTTTGGCCTTACGTTTGACATTCCCTTTGCAATTCACTACAATTCATGAAGCCCTAAGTATTTCTGGCCTAGTAAAACAAGCCACATTATTGACTAAAGATCTTGATCCTTTTTATGGGTTGCTATGATTTCGATCCCTGTTTGACCCTGCATTGAATAACAATATTATCTGTGTATTTGTGGTTTTTTTAATTTATTTTATTTTGGTCAAGGTGACCATGGCATCCAATCAAAAAATAGCAATTCTACATCTCTGAGGCAAACAGAAATTTAGATCTTTTAATGTCAATTTGTTTACAAGGGGCAGTAGTAGTCCAACATCCTTCCCATGTTACGGTAATTAATCCAACGGAGCAGCCATTTCTATGATAAGTATTTCCAAAGGATTGGAGGATCGGCACGAAGCATCTAAACCAGGGCTAGGCAGCCTTCGGCACTCCAGAGGTTGTGTACTACATTTCCCTTGAAGCTTTTGCCAGTGTTGCGGCTGTAAGAGCATTATGGGAAATGTAGTCTGGAACATCTTGAGTGCTGAAGGTTGCCTAACCCTGATCCATGTTCTTTTCTCTATAGCATCATCTATCTTGTGGCTAAGTAATTTTGGTATTTGTTATTTGTTATTCCAGGGCTTGACAGGCCTCCAGAAATTAAGTCTCCTAAGAATGGTGCTGGTGACTGCCAAATAAACTGAGAGGTTTTGATATAGAGTCTATAAATTACACCAGGGCTCGACAAACCCCAGGCGCCAGGTCGCCATGGCGACCAGGAAATTAGACCTGGCGCCTGGGTGCTGTCGGCCTCCTGGTCCCCTTGCCGCTGCCATCCGATTTTTCCGCAGCGCGAGGGGGTAAAGTCTGTGCCGATGGCCGATGGCACAGACTGCAAGCTCCGCCCCCTCGCGCAACGCGTGTCTGAGTGCCGGGTGTCGTCACGTGACATCCTGGCACTCAGCAGGCCGACCAAAGGAGATCAGCAGCAGCACGAGTGTCCCCCTCCCGTGCAATGAGGTAAAGCAGCAGGGAGGGGGACACATCAAGAAGAAACCCCCAAGAAAAGACTATGTGAGGTGGGTGTGTGTTTGTATGTATTGTAAAGTAGGTGTGTGTGAGGTGTTTGGATATATGTGTAAATGTAAAGTAGGTGTGTGTGAGGTGTTTGGATATATGTGTATATGTAAAGTAGGTGTGTGTGAGGTGTTTGGATATATGTGTATATGTAAAGTAGGTGTGTGTGAGGTGTTTGGATATATGTGTATATGTAAAGTAGGTGTGTGTGAGGTGTTTGTATATATGGGTATATGTAAAGTAGGTGTGTGTGAGGTGTTTGTATATATGGGTATATGTAAAGTAGGTGTGTGTGAGGTGTTTGGATATATGTGTATATGTAAAGTGGGTGTGTGTGAGGTGTTTGGATATATGGGTATATGTAAAGTAGGTGTGTGTGAGATGTTTGGATATATGTGTATATGTAAAGTGGGTGGGTGTGAGGTGTTTGGATATATGTGTATATGTAAAGTGGGTGGGTGTGAGGTGTTTGGATATATGTGCATATGTAAAGTAGGTGTGTGTGAGGTGTTTGGATATATGTGCATATGTAAAGTAGGTGTGTGTGAGGTGTTTGTATATATGTGTATATGTAAAGTAGGTGTGTGTGAGGTGTTTGGATATATGTGTATATGTAAAGTAGGTGTGTGTGAGGTGTTTGGATATTTGTGCATATGTAAAGTAGGTGTGTGTGAGGCGTTTGGATACATGTGTATATGTAAAGTAGGTGTGTTTTGTATATATGTGAAGTAGGCGTGTGTGTTTATGTTTGCGTGATTGTCTGGCTCCTAAAATCAAATTAAATTTGTCAAGCCCTGAATTACACCATTTATCACCCTGACGTGCAGTTTACTCCATCCATAGCAAACAAAAACCTAGGTGTCCAGCAGCAATCTTTATGCAATCCTGTAATACAACTTCCATAATTCTGAGAGGTTGCTGTATGTGTCTGGGCTTATAGCTAAGGTTTATAGCGAAGAGAGAACCCCTAACCCCTAGTCTTTGAGAGAAGGGTATGGATTAATTTAAGTGGGATCAAATCTGAGATCCTGTTTCATCACCCCTCTTACAGTGCTTTACAATAGATGCTGGAATAATATTTTTAATAAAAATGCAATACAAGTGTGTAGACATCTGCCAATGATAACCTCTGCTGTTTTATAGAAGCCTTATAACTGCTTCCTGTGTCGCTTCTCCCAGTTTTTGTTTTTTTTCTTAAACACTGCTTTTTTTCAATTTAAAAAATGTATTTTTAGCAGCTACATCACATGCGCTGATAGCATTCTAAAATAACTCACAAGTAGAACATGATTCCTGCTGTACATGGTAACAGATTAATTCTAAACTGACTTCATACTGGCACTGAAGTGGCCTGTATATGTAATTGTAGGGAAAGATGGTAAAAGTTGACTTGGGTTTTCGATGCACAAAATCTAAAAACAATTGGGATTATCTTATAAAACCGGGTCAGGGGCTAATGGTGCTCAAAAAATCCACCACCACTTGTGCCAACGTGTAATTACTGTAAAAAAAAAACACCCACACGAGGGTGTATACTGAAACTAATATAATAGCGTAATGCCAGTGTGCGTCTATGTATAACGCTTACTCCTGCCAATAGTTTCCGCTACTTGTACAGATGTAGTGCTGCTCCTACCGCAATTTGTGGCAGAACTTTCTATTTACAACTGACAACCAAGCAACATTCCTTCAGTGACCATACACAAAAGGTTTCCTCCCCTAAACAAACATTAAGGAATCCCACGACGACCACCAGACACACACCCGAGGGTGCATATGTAAATACCACACGCCCATATAACTGTCCTGATAGTGTAACTGGTGTCCCGGGAGTCTAGGTTTTCTTTAACACAGAATCCTGGATAGTGTTGTTGTGTTGGTGCATTTACATTTTTAAAAAAAAAATTTTTAAAGCTTCATTTGGATGTGACCTGCTTGCAAGTGTGAAGGGCATTCACGCATGCTAAATGTGTGCACTTGGTTTGCACATATGACTGGCACTGATCTCTGGTGTGTGCCCTTGGTTTGCACATATGACTGGCACTGATCTCTGGTGTATGCCCTTGGTTTGCACATATGACTGGCACTGATCTCTGGTGTGTGCCCTTGGTTTGCACATATGACTGGCACTGATCTCTGGTGTGTGCCCTTGGTTTGCAACTTATGACTGGCACTGATCTCTGGTGTGTGCCCTTGGTTTGCAACTTATGACTGGCACTGATCTCTGGTGTGTGCCCTTGGTTTGCAACTTATGACTGGCACTGATCTCTGGTGTGTGCCCTTGGTTTGCAACTTATGACTGGCACTGATCTCTGGTGTGTGCCCTTGGTTTGCAACTTATGACTGGCACTGATCTCTGGTGTGTGCCCTTGGTTTGCAACTTATGACTGGCACTGATCTCTGGTGTCTGTGAGACTGCACTGACGCAACAGCTTTGCAGAGAGCAGAAAGTCAAACCATCCAGCAGGCTGAAGGAAGACACAAGGCCGAATTAGTAGATGGCCTTGGAACTGCAGCTCTCTGTATATCCAATCTGTTTGCAGGTTAGGACAAGACAAGCAGGAGTTTATTTGCTCCCAACAAATACTGGTTACGTTCTGTTTGTTTGACCCCTGAGTGTTGTGGGTTTAGGACTCTCTGGGTTGTGTGACCCTGTGCATCCATGTAATGGTATAGATGACCTCTTGATGTACAGTTTTCTATTCACTACAGACATACGGAGTAACCCAGGGAAACCTTGTAGTTTTACTGGTACCCACAGTAGAACGTGCACCTCTCCGGATATACGTTAATGTGTCACTATACGCTTCCCCTGGGCCGTCATTGGCTGCTGGAAATCCCTCCACGAACGCCGGTAACTTGTAGATGCCCATTAATTCTGGTATATAAGTTCTGGGCCTACAATTTACAAGGATGTCCTATGTCAGGGGTAGGCGACCTTTTCCGCACTTCAGGTGTTGTGGACTACATCTCCCATAATGCATCAAGGGAATTGTAGTCCACAACTTCTGGAGTGCTGAAGGTTGCCTACCCGCGTGTGTGTGTTTATATATTTCCATTATTTCAATGAGAAACATTGAGGGTTTGAATATAAAGAGCAATTCCAGGCCAAAGGTCAAATGAAACCTTCCATTAGTTCCCATAGTGACTGCTACATTTAAAAAAAATAAAAATAAACTATATAAAAATAATTATCTGTACAGAACCTATATATACAGTGTCAGAACCACAAACCAAAATCATACACATGGCCAATACCTGTTAATAGGCGCAGATTGCAGAATAGAGGAATCTCCATGCAATTGCGTGGGGGAGGTATCAAAAAGTATGCTAACATTACACCTCGGATGCCTTAGTTATCGATGGGTTAAGTCTCCGAGCCTTGCTATGTTTAAGCTCTAATATTAGCATTCGCTTTACATTTTAACCACAAGCTGTTTACTTGTGGCGTGGGAGGAGCAGGTGTTTTCGCCAGACCGTGTCCACTGTGATCAGATCGCTTTTGTAATCGTGGCTGTAAACTGCTGGAAAGGTCACTGCACTCTGCTTCTCCAACCTGAGTCCTGCAGGTATCTGTTGTCCCTGATCAGCTTTCAAAACCTAAATATAACCTGGCAAGCTGTCCCATTAATAGAACCCACACCTCTAAAATATCTTGGGGTTTAGAGTTGCATCATAAGAGCTGCCTTTAGCAATATTTATCTTTACCAAGGGCCTTTTTTCCTGTTGAGTGTCGGATAACCAAGATAGACTGTCTGTAATGAGAACACCTCTTATTATACATTCTACCGTGTCCCCCCCCAAGACCCTCTTTCAGTTCCTTTTGAACCCCTCCCTCCTTCTCTTCTCCCATTCCCCGAGCTCTATCTTAATATCTATTAATAGAACTGTAGCTGGTTCCAGAAATCGACAAAAAACTTGAAAACTCTGTCTACAAACCGAACGACTCATCCACGACACAAGTCGTCCATAAAAACCTCAAACGTGAATCCTTCGTGATAAAAAGCATAACGATCCGTAATAAACATAAATACGGCTATCCAAGAAAAAGAACTATCCAAAATCCACATAGAAAATGTAAATCTGTAATTGCTTGTGATCACACACAAATGCATAATAAAAGATGAGGACTAATTGCCCTTACATGGGAAAAAAAAACCCGAATGTAAGCAAAATAAGGAAATTGAAGAGGCGGCAACGAGGTACAATATCATAAGTGCAAAGATATAAACTGATTATCCTGTCCATAATGAAATCTGAAACATACCTGAAATTGGGAGAAATCCCAATTTATTTTTTTAATTTAGAGCATAAACCAAGGATTGCCAGTAATCTATACATTATTTTAGCAGAATTGCAAGCAAATGTCTAAATTAGGAGAAAAATTTGTTTTTTTTTTTAAATGGGTCTGTGGAGTCTCCTGCTTATGACATCACTTGTGGCTCTAATGCAAATTACACCTATCCCATTGAAATGGGTTGTTTGCATATAGAGGTGATGTCATAAGCAGGACACTCCACAGGCACATTTTCTCCTAACTTAGGCATTTGCTTGCAATTTTGCAAAAACAATTTTCCATTCTCTACATTCACAGTAAAAACAATATTTAGGTGATGGTCCCTTTAAGTTCCCTCAGACATTCCGTGATGCTGGCTGATCCGCTACAGCTGTAAGTGACTGGCATCACTGATCTTAGTGGCACTCGGCATGGGGGAGACAGGAGGCTGATGTCATACACTCTATAGCAGGGAGGACCCTGGGCTTTAGTTTCAAATGACCCGAGTTGCTGCATTGCTTTGAGTTTCCTCTGGGCCTCTTTCTTCTGCGGAGATGAGCCGTGTACTTCCTTAATTACGGTATTAACCCCTTTTGACTGCTGGTGGTGTGATAATATAGGTCAAAACACACCCTAGGACTGAAAAGGGTTAAAAAAAATGGCAAAAATCCTTAGGTTTAGCAATACGGCTTTGGCCATTTTGTTATGTTATTTTTCTTTTTTTTTTTCTTTTCTTTTAAAGTAGATTTTGTTAGTATTGTGATTTTAACTCTTGTAGCAGTAAAGCTTTTTTTAAATGTATCATTTTTATTTTTTTTATTTTTATAGGTGCACATAAAAGAACTGCTGGCATGCACCTCTAGCTCATAAAAGAGATCCTGAGCCAAGATTTGAGGGGGGCGATGGGGTAGGGAGAGGGAATTGCTCTGCAGAGCAGTAAACAATTGATTTTTTTTTTTCCCAGGCAATTTGTATCATTCCAATCCCATGAGTGAGCTCCAGGGTCACAGGGGTTGTTGTATCCTGAAATAAACAGCTGTAAATATTACATGTAGTTACAGCTAAAATGTATTTCTCATCGCACATAAATACAATATCTCTCCACCCCCCATAAGCATAGTAAACCTGCGGTGGAATGCGTTTACCAGCATTCTAGAATTGTGAGTAGCTGTATCCGATGTACTGAGTAGATTTTTCATATGGGGTTTTAATTTTTTTAAAGTCCCTTTAAAAAAAAAAAAAAAAATGTAATTGTATTTTGCACAAAACCTTTTTTTTTTCTTTTTTAGTGGGACAGTCACCATGGAAAACAATGCTGCTGTATTAACCTTTTAGACTCCGAATTGAGTTTTCGAAATAGCCTCTGATGTACTTGACAATTTTATGGAATCTAACTTTAAAAAAAAAAAAAAAAAAATCTTTGTGGGGAAAACGTACCATCTAACCGAGATGCTCTTGCTAGTACCGTCCATTCAGCCTACATTGGAGTAATCCTATCTTTATAAATGATACTAGCATTCAGCCGATGTACCAAGGTGTCTGTCCAGTGACTAGGGTTGTTTCCATGGGGTCCAGCCAACATCCCCCCCACCCCCCTCATTTACTTCTGAACTGTGCGCTGCCCCCCACATGTAAAAGTTGGACATCTGTGATACATGGAGCAGCCCGGAGATTGGCTGTTCTCTAATCCCAGTGAAATGAGGTTGCATGCGCCAAAGCTCCTTACATACCAATATTTTCTGCTAGAGGGGGGGGGGGGGGGGGGCTGGCAATCACTTTAACAGGCAGTGTGCCTTTTTGTATTTTTTTTTAATTTTTATTCAAGAGTTAATCTCCAACCATGAGCTGATCAAGACTGCTAGGAGTTGTAGCCCATTTGCACAGAATACATTTAAAGGGCAGAATAACCTCTGTAATCTGCGTATAGTACTGAGCATGTGGAGAATAAATACATATCTTGTATTGTGAGCAAATGCATGGATTAAGAGACTGTGTTTTTGTAGGGTGGTAGAGCCTCCAGTTCATGACCTCCCGATGCAGTTTTATATGCAAATTTAACATTTCATATTGAAAGCACATCTCCAGCTGGGATGTGATGTCATAAACGGTAGACTCCACAGGCAAACTTAATATACCTTTTCTCTTGCGGTTCTGCTATATGTATGGATCTTGTTCTCCATTCGTAACGCAATGTGAGGAAAAATAGGTACCAAGCAAAAGAAAGGGGGGACATTACAGAAAAGTATTAGATTTACTTCTTTTAATTTTTTTTTTTTTTACGCAGAGAAAAGCCGACTGAATCAATAAAGGTTAGTTGGGCAGTAACAGTGGTCCAGTCACCATGGAAACCATGGAATGTTCCTGCTGATTACATCATATTTGGAACTTTGCCCCAGAAATTGTTCATAACCTCCCCCCAATAATTATTTATTTATTTTTTGATTCACTGCAAATTAACCGACACTCTCTTCTCTCTTTTTTTTTTTTTTTCCAGGTCTGCTTGAGAGCCATCGATGTGAAGATCCTTCATCAGCTCCTGGCTGTTAACGAAGGGATTGAGGGTGTGAAATGGATCCTCGAGGAGAAGGGAAACCTAACTAGCCGTTGCAGTAGTTTGACCAGCAGCCAGTACAGTTTAGCCGAGAGCCAGGAAACGTCCCGGCGTGGAAGTTGGAATAGTTTGCAGGATCCCACTGACAAACTAGATAGCATCTCTATTGGCAGCTATCTGGATACTCTTGCCGACGACTTGGACGAGTACAGTCTGAGCACCAGCGAGCCTGTTGTCACCTCCACTCCACACCGCCAAGGGCTTCCTTTAACCATCCCTGACCCCGACGGGGAAAAAAAAGTGGGTCAGGAAAGAGATGGGTTATCTGGAATGGTCACTGTGCAAGTGAGAGGTGAGCGGGAAAAAAGCAAGATGGATAGAGATTGCTTTAGAGCGGACTACATGTCCATGGCGGTCACTGGTCCAAATTCGGGCGACAAAGCTCGGATGTTGAAGAAAGCGGGGATTTTTCAAGCTGCTCATGGGGGTGACGCTCCGAACGGATCTGTAGCCAACCGTATGACAAGTCCTGACCACTGCGTTGATACAAAGCTTTCTTCAGGGGACAAGCCAAATAAAATGAGTCCTAAATTAAAACTGGGGCAAAACGGCACAGTAGATTTGGACAAAATAAACGGTAAACTGCATCTGGAATATGATGCTCATTGGAGGTGGGTGCAGTCTCAGGACGATGTGACTTTTTTGTAGCAAAATTAGGATTCCCGAAAAATTGGGAGCTTTGTTATTACTTTGGAGTATTTAAAACTACCCCCCTTTTCTTTTCTTTTTTTTTTTCTTCTTCAAGCAGGAAGGCTTGGTGTACTTTAAAAGCACTCAAAGCATCTAGAATGGCGCTACGACGGTTGACTTTTAAATGTTTGTGTGTGATGTTGACATGACATGTCCAAAAAGCCTTCAGGTTCTCATGATGGAAGTTCACTCTACATGGTCTTCCCAATTGGCCCTGTCCTGCTTCAATGAAGCTAAACATGAGTTGTATGTAATATTTTGTTAAGGTTAATGTTTTTAAGTGACCTTGTTATCGGTAACACCTCTCCCTATTTGCTGCAGACTACTTGGGGGGGCGGGGGGAGAGAAAAGGAGAAAAAGGGGATGGTGTTTTTTTTTTTATTTTTTTAAATCTTAAGAGCCAGGTAAGATAACCACTGCATAATAAAGTTATTGATCTAGCTATTCGCGCCCCCCTCCCCTCAATCTTTTTGGTTTAAGGGTTAGGCTGTTGCAAATCCTTTCCCAAATATTTTTTAGTAGGGTATAAAAAATCTCTTAAAACATTTTTATAGTTTTTACCGATGCCGAGTATTAATTGTTGAACTTTAACAGTGTGTTCATAATCATAAATTATTTAATTTAGCACCCACCCTTTCTTTTTTTTCTTAATCCTCAGGCGTCTCCAAGTGATTTTTAAAAAAAACTAAAAGCCTAAAAAAAAAATAGAAAGCATGAGGCTATGTTTTAAAAGATACAATATTGGGGACATTTTTAAAACTGACCTTCCATGTGTGGAAATGTTGTGCGTGTTTTTATTATGTTCTTGCTCTTACTATGTCTGAATAGGTTGGGTCCCAATGGCAGTGTGTAATAGGATAAACTCCATATGGGATCGGATGCTCCCTGTTCAACTCCAAATTGATGGGGACAAAACATTGTTGATAATTTAACTTGCTTCCTTTATAATGAACTTGACCGATAAGACACTCCTGGGTCCAGCATATCATTCCTGCGGGACCTCTGGACTTGAATGCCAATGAGTTGTCTAGCGTCTGGGACAGTTGAACTCTGTAGGAACTTGTCACTGCAGAGTTTAGCACATAGTTCAAACCGTGTACAGCTACACACCTTTGTCTGTGACAACTTAAATCTTAAGATTTTGTTCTATACATGTTTCCTTTTTTTGTTTTTTTTCTTTGCTAGAATGCAGCTACATTCCCAATCGTATCCGCATCACAGAATAGATTTTATCTTGCAACAATTGTTTGATTTTATTTTTTAACAAAAGCAAATCTTCATCTTTAAGGAAACCGCTAGTCCTGAACTACCCATTGTAATTATCAATTTAAAGAAAATATATAATTAAAAAAAATATATTACTTTTTCTGTGTGCTTCCTACGATCTACTTTATGAGTTCATCCCTACTTGGTACTGATCTAGTTGCTTGTGCTTTGGTTGTAAAGCTGTTCTACCAGTGGACAAAAATCTGCTTGACAAAATAAAATCAGTTGTGATCTGCTGATCCATAGACCAGGAAGGACCGCGGAAAAAGATGCTTTCCTAGACTGACGAGGACTTTTCACAGTTCCACACCTTCATTACTCATTTTGTTTGAATAAGGTTTGGTTCATCATCATATGACATTTTTAATGATCCTGCCAGCTCATGAAGGTATTGGCCAGCCCCTGGCTTCGCTGTGTACATTGCACCTAATTCCCGGTTTTGTTTCTGCTGAAACTTGACCTTTTGTATTCCTAGCCTGGAACGGATCTGGTTGCCTCTCCAGTTAACATAATATTTGTTGTCGCTATGCAGTCGATGGTCTAGTGTTTAAATCTATTTTATTGCTAGTGAATACAATTATTTATGGACATGAGTTCCTCAAAGGTAATGGAGACATAAAATTATGTACCTGCCAAATACATGAAGGTTTGAGGTTGGATATTTAGATCTGTAACCTACTACATTAAAAAATATTTCATATCTTGTCTACTTTAAAATGTATAGTCTCAGTTGAGGTTATTACAGCTTTTCTAATAGTTTTTGTCTTTCTTCCCTCTTGGCACAATGGGCATATTGCATCATTCCTTGAAAAGTGGAATGTTGGGTGCAGTCAGCTAGGCTGATGACCTAGATCAGTTTGGTTGCTGGCACCATCTTTGTATTTTAAACTGGACCTGTCTGAGCTGTTTGTCATTAAATCCCAAAGTTGGCCCTCTCCCCACCTCTCTTACTATGCTAATTACAGCTAAATTTAAATTGGCTCGGTTACCAGCAGATGAAGTATTCCAACGTAATAGGGTTTGAAACCGGTTCATGTGAAACCAGAAGTGCAAAACATTTATGTATTTAAGCCATTATGGGGATGTTGACATGGGCCGTATTCTCATTGAACAAATGCTAATTATTGCTAAAGCCTTAGACACGACCTATAATTATACATGCAATATTAAATTCTGATTGATCACTTTTGTGCTAAATAATATCTGTTACGCTGGGTTGTTTAGACCTGTCCTACATGACCACCTATCACCGTGGCATTGTGAAAAACCTTGGAAACGCTGCATAATCAGTAGAGTGTTTAGAGCTGTGTGTTTTGTGTTTTAATGTTTTCAAATGGTTGACTAGAGTTTAAGATATTCTCTGTGTGATGCATTTTAATGTGAAACTCCTGTGAAACACACATGAAGTGTATTATGCTAATGTATCCAACACTCCTGGTCTCCTTATGTCTGTATACACACAAAGCAGTGCATGCTGGGACATGTGGTAAGTATTGATGGTTTTTTTTTTAAACTGGAGAATTTTTATAATTGCTATATATTTTAGTTTCTTTTTGCTCCTTTTTTTTTTTAATTGCTGTAAAAAAATTGTATTCATTACAGTTGTACCATTTAGCATACATACCTTCCCATTATCCTGATTCACCGCCCTCTCCCCCCTTTCTTTCCCCATTTCATGGGTTTTAGGACATTAGAAAGTTATTGCTGTATATGTGTGGTAATGCTGACACTTCATCCTTCACAAACCATGCCCTGTTGGGGTCCCATGTTTGCTAGCACATTACTGGGATGAAATGACAGTTCTATCAACACCTTTTTAGTGACTCAGTGTCAAACTGTGGCCCTGCATCTGTGATTTCTGAATCACCACTACCATGATCTTCTATGATCCTTTAAAGCAGTAGCTAAGGGGCCCTGTAGTTTATCAGAAGCTAGAGGGATGTGGGACACCTAGGCCCAGCCTAATCCATCTTTGGATGGAGCATATAAAATGCTCTATATACATTGTGCTAGCAACACTTCAAGCAAATGCCTAAATTAGGACAAAAATGTGGCTGTGGAGTCTCCTTTAGATGACATCACCAGTGGCATGGTATGCAAATTACACATTTCCCATTGAAAAACAGTTCATTTGCATACCGTCCGTGCCACAGGTGATGTCATAAGCAGGAGACTCCACAGACACCTTTTAAAACACATTTGTCTCCTAATTTAGGCATTTATTTGCAGTTTTGCTAACACAATGTATAGATCATTTTAAATCATTTGTTATGCTATACATGCACAGTAAATACAATGTTTAGGTGATACATTCCCTTTTTAATATAGAAGCAGAAACTGGGGTGAGGGGCTTATATTATGATAAACTAATGTCTGAAAAAAGAAATTAAAAAAAATCCTACAAACCCCCCCATCGTCTCCCATCTGAACCTACGCAAGCAGAGTTGGCCTTTTGTACAGTGGTATGTTTGACCGGCTTCTTGTGTGTAAAGCTTTTATAAATTAAACCGGAACAAAAAGATATCAGTGTAACCGTCTAGTGAACAGGCACAATAAGGATCCTGTCCCTGCTTAATTAAACAAAGTGGGGGCTCAATGCTGCCTTTGACCAGTCCAAGGAAGGAGGGGATTGCCATGCTGACATCGTCGGGCTGGTCTGGTAGATGAAATGTATAGCTACATTCTTACCATTGTTTGATTTCTGCTCTTACGTGGATTATTAGTGTCATACATGCCACGCAGATATGAATAGAACTCATAATTACTGATGTGAATGAGGAGTGGAGTGTGTTACATAGCTGAACTGCCCACACGAGCATTTAAACTATTTACCCTGTACCAGGAAGGCGTACATATATACATATATATATATATATATATATATATATATATATATATATATATATATATATATATCCTCCACTAATGCATTCGCAGTATAAATTAAAGGAACACTACAGCCTTTTATTTTCTTTCGATTTGGTGGAGTATGTGGCATAAGTGTGATTCTTTCTTTGCATTTTCGACTCGGGCATAGAGCATGCAATTAAAAGTAGCCCTTATCCACTTGGTTTAGTTCTGAACATTAACTGTCAACCATTTAACCCCACACTTTGGGCATGTGTGGGCTTAATGTCAGGTGAGGCACCGAGCGATGGGTGCTACAGGCATGAAACCAATCATTGCACATGTCTGTTGGTGAGCCCTGGTTGGCTCCTAAGAGGTGCAAGGGTTGCCCCTTTTAAAAGAAGAATAAACCCTATTGAAGTAAGTTTACATTTTTCAAAAAAATAATATATATAATCACAAGATGACAGTGCTTTAAATCTAAACCATGCAAATTTGTGAACATCATAAAACAAATAATTCTCTTATCCATGAAAAAGGTTTTGGTAGTCTATAAAAGAACACAGAAATTACCGTTTTTTCCCTGTGTATTAGACACCCCCATGATACTCTTTTTGAACCCAACATAAAAATTCAACATTTTTTTTATGTTGTTTTTATTATTCATAAATCTTCACAAATAAGAATATATGTCAAGACTTTTTTTACATTGTAATAACTGATTTTTAAAATTTTGTAAACAGGAGAGGAACAGCGTATGTGGGGAGAAGATTGGGAGCTATATAGGGGTGATGACAGAAGGGAAAGAGTGCCAGGAAGTTTGCAATTCAAGAGGGAATTTGGTTAAAGGTACTCTCTTACATGGTTACTGCCGTGTATAAGACGACCCCCAAATTTTGCTCAAATTTTTTTAGAATAAAAGGCCATCTTATACATGGAAAAAAAATACGGTAGCTCTGCAATCCTCCTACAATAATCACCAGAACACAAATCTGTACAAATCCACAGTATTTATCCACAAACCGCGGTGATGAGCCTTTTGCTCCCTATAGAACAATGTACAATAATGTGTGTGCTCAATGGGTAGATGAGTCTAAGTACTTGTCTTGTTGAGAGTGGGTCTGGATGTGGTGGGTATCAACCTGCTACCATCCAGCTGCTGATGAAATACTTCTCCCATAATGCTCTAAAACGCAGAGGAGTATGGGAAATGTAGTCCTGCAACATCTGGAAGGACGCAGGTTGCCTACCCCTGGGTGTTGCCCACTAACTCTATAGCTGTATCAAGTATGGATAGAATGTGAGCCTAGGATAAGCTCAGTTCACAGAAGTTCGTCTTTTCCTATATTTCCCATTTTTTCGTTTAATGCAACAGATAGATCAAGCCTCTTACTATTCTGACCAGGTTTATTTGCTAGTGGATTCCTAAAAACTGTATAATGCAATCACTCTTATTCAAGACAAATAACCCAGTACACAAGACAGTCAATTCTACATTCAACAAAGCACTGTGTTCTGATCCTATCCAAGACATCACTTTCTAAGCTGCTACTGATTAACAATGAACTTGAAACATCTGCTAAACATTTGCTCACTGTATACAATTGTATTTATTTCTGTTGGATCTGTGCTTCCTCCTGTCCGGTTGTACTGCCCTGTAGTTGAGGACAGCGAGCACTGTCTGGGTAAAGGAGGTTAGCTAAGGAATCTTGGCAAACCCTTCCCATTGCCCCAGGCAAACGGAGGAAGCTAGATATGTGTGGGTAAAGTCACCGGCTTGAGGGTAACAAAATGTGTTTAACATGTTCTGGGGAGTTACAATATTTCCCACGGATATATAAGTAATCTATTTTGTGTCCTCTGCAAAGGGTGGGGCATGAGTAGGGTCGCCACCTAGCTGGTATTTTACCGTCAGGCTGGTAAAAAAAAAAATGGCTTAGCAAGGCCGGTATTATTTTGTTGAAAAAGGTGGCAACCCTAGGCAGGAGCAGGAATATACTACAGTGCCATAGGAATACAGCCATCTCATAGTAATGAGTGAGTTTATCTGCTGACGGGTATAAAATTAATTACCCCTTCATGCAACATTACTAGACGGGAGGTAGACTGGGCCGTATTAAAGAGCACAAGCCCCTGTTCAGGGATGACGTTCATTAAAATGGGGCCCTCGTCATGCCTCTGCCCCTACCAGGGATCCGGAAAATCTACGGCTCAAATCCCCCCTTTCCGTGTTATTCATGAAAATGGAACTTCAGTAAAGAGGTGAGTGATGTCAAAGATCTAAAGTTAGATTAATGTATTTAAAAAAATAGTTAATTAACACACTTAATTGGCACTAACATTGTGCTCCATTGTCCTTTTCTATTGCAAACAAATATATATTCTTTTGAAGTCAATAAAAAAACCCACAGCCATAATCCTCTAAATGTATAGGGGAAAGAAATGTGGTATTTCTGTTACTGTATAGGTAACCCGTCAGACAGAATGGCAGCTTGCCCATTTCCATTGCTCAATCTGTTCCAAAGCCTCGGGAGACCAATAAATTGTCTTGCCAGCAACATTCCAACTCCTACTGGCTTTACAGCTCCGCTAAACTATTTGAGTCATGAAGTCTCGTTCAGGTAACTACATCTACAACTCTCCTCTCTAGATGCCATGAAAACCCATCACCTTGAAGGCAGCCAAACTCGGATGCTGTGCATCTATTAAAGTATAAATCTTGGAACAACTGGAAAAACCATGAAACGAGAGACCAACGTCTCGATTCTCAGAAGAGAGCAACACAGGATTCAGAGGAAAGATAAAAGGAGCGTCCCAGAGACCCAGTAACAATTGACTTTCCATTTTATGGTGGCTTGCTTTCCGTCCCGTCTGGGGAGTATAGTAATAGTAGTTCTTCACTGACAACATTGACCATATCTTAGAATTTATATAGTGCATTAATAGAGTCAATTCTGATTCTCCACCTGTATACTTTCCAAAACCTATATGAGAATTCAGAACACTATAAACTGAACATATGCTTGATTATATCTATGGCATTAAAGGTTACATTAATTAAGCATGTGTTAGTGATTTTTCCACCCCCTACACATGAAGTGATGGGGTGGACTTCTGGCCATGGACTATCAATCAACCTAAAAGGAGACCAAGGAAAGCATCATCTCTTGCTCCGAGCTGGATTGTCTTGAATAATGTAGCTTGAAATTGTATTTTACTGACCTGTGGACAAGAATGGTTATAGAATGGTCACATTCTATAAGTGACATGTATAAAAATGCACCAACATCTCTTCAGTACTTTCCAGACACTTGCAAATGCTACCCCTCTATACATCCCTCTTTGTGTCTTATATATTATTTTCTACTATAATCCTTAATATTTAGTATTTGCTGCTATTTTAAAGTTGGTTAACGGTTAATCCTGAAACTTAAAGGGACCCTTTAATTACTGCTCACTTTTACCAGGCAGGATGCAATACACAACAATTTTCCTCTGGCCCTGTAAACACGGATATGCTCCTTTTTAAGTCGTCTTTCAAGCTGCTCCAGGTTTAAGAGATCCCCTAGCTCGCTTCATGAAACTGGACTCCACCCTCCAGAGCTGTAACTTCTCTTTGAAAAAACCCACCACCTATACCCAGAGTCCTATGAGAGCCACTCCTAAGAAGATTGAGCAACGATAGCTAACCTTGGCACTGCATATGCTTGGGAACTACATATCCCATGTTGCTCAGTCATAAAGCTGACCTGGGGTTTATAGTTCCCAAAGATCTACACAGTCAAGGATCACCTTCACTGAGTTAGGGGGTGAAAGGCTTGCACAAAATATAATACATTCCTATTTTACAGAACGATCGGTAGATACCTGGAATAACCTTCCAGTGGGAGCTGTTACTGGGGGTGGGAAATAATGTGTAGGACCACTAAATATATATATATTTTCATATATAGATATACCGTATTTGCTCGAATATAAGACGACCCTGATTATAAGACGATCCCCCAAACTTTTTATATTCCTTTAGGAAAAAAACTAAAAGCCTGAATATAAGACTACCCTATAGGGGAAAAAAAGTTTAACTTGTATATATGTAAATTGCTTTTTAATATTTAATAAAAAATTGAAATTAAACAAATACTTTTCTTGTTTTTATTTCCTTTTATGTGCCAATACGGCCTCTCTCCTCCTCCCCAAGCTGTCTCTCTCCCCCCGCAGCGTTGTCTCTCTCTCCCTCCCCCCCAAAATTCTCTCTCTCCCTCCACCTTGTCTCTTCCCCCCTCACCTTGTCTCTCTCAATCCCCCCCTTGTCTCTCTGTCCCCCCTCTCCTTGTCTGTGTCTTCCCCCCTCACCTTGTCTGTGTCTTCCTTCCCCCTTGTCTGTGTCTCCCCCCTCTCCCCTTGTCTGTGTCTCCCCCCCTCCCCTTGTCTGTGTCTTCCTTCCCCCTTGTCTGTGACTTCTCCCCCCCCCCCTCCCCCTGATTCTTTCCCTGGTGGCTAGTGGGGGCAGCTGGGGGCTGTCTGCACGATACGTGCAGACATCCTCCATGCTGCCCGACACCTCCGTCTATTATGACGGACAGCCGGTTTTATTTACATATATAGATATACCTGGTATAAACAATTATTATTTACTACGCTGGCATATAGAACTTTTTTTATGGCATACTAGGAAAAATGTAGAAATCGTGCTCTGCATGGTCTGCAGAGCATCTGGGATCTTCCCTCACTAGCTGCTTAATGAAAAGCTGATCTCAGGCACAAAAGCAGTGAAACACGTGAATGGGAAAGCAGGCCACAGCATACCGTGGCAATCCTAGCAAAGCTGGTAGTTATTTCCTATTTGCTTTCAGAGCTTTTGATCTTTTCCTAACCAAACTAGACACCAAGAATGGAAGACACATGGAGGGGAAGAACACTGGACCTCCGTCAGCTCTGTTTTATATTCTTTTTCGGTGGAGTTACTCTCGCAGAGAACATTTTACACAGATCATGATGATATTTGGGGGGGGGGGGGGTTTAGTAAACAAATTTTAGTCAACAAGTTTATTTTGCAATTATCCGTTTCTGTTGGATAAAAGGTCCTCTACTTTAGTGCAAGGTCACACATGAGCTGATATAGGTTATTTGTTCTTAAACTGATGGCCAGCTTAAGATGGAAAAAAATGTGTTTCACGTTTTCCTCCTATGACTTGCAGATGCAAATTTATTAAAGTTTTGCTCCATTGTTGCTCTCATAGTGACATCAGAACATATCAAAATTCACAACTTTAGCAGGAGGAATATTTCTATCTCAAAAGAATATTGTTTTTTTTTTTTTACTTGATGTAGTATCCTCTGAAAAGGACCTGTTTTTTGATCTGAAAATTCTCGATTCAACCAAACTTTTTGAAATGGGACCTTAATAAAAAAAAAAATGATGTCTTGGGAAGGGTTCATGATAGAAACGGCACTAAAAAAGACCACCAGTGGCCAAGGTGTCATTACGATTCCAGCCCACTGACCCCACGAAATAATAATAATAATAATACATTTTTCCTCAGAGGAGATACATTCTAATTCTTCTCGAGCACAACAGTTGATCAGCTGAGGCTGTCAGCGCAGGATGTTAATAGATCGTTTTATTTAAACCCAAATATTGCAGTATGGGAACAGTGAGAAGCAGTCAGCAGTCAGGTTCACTTTATGCTTCAGTTTTAGATAAACACACGTCAACAAGAGAATAATAACTTTAAGAGCGGTGATAGCCAAGTGCTTAGTTTTATGCAATACACCAAGTTATCAATCTCAGAGTGGCATTTCTACTTGTCTATTATCTGCCTCTTCCTTTTAGTTTCCCATTCTCCCTACTTTTGTTTCTTTTCGTCTCTTTATGGTCCACATCCCTATATATATATGATAACGGTAATTCTGTCAGAGGCTAAGTTCTGCCCCCGAGGATCCTGATTGCGGTGGTTGCACCCAAACCTTAGGTTCTCCATCAATGTTCTAAAGTAAATGCCATTTCTCCATTATATTAGCTACATTGTACCATTAGCTTTTGCTCTTACAAAACGAACAAAAATCTTTTAGTGGCACTTTAAGTTCAGAGGGAATTGGAAACATGCGTGGGACTCTCCAGTGTATTTAAATAGAAAGGGAACTGCAGATAAGCATGGGAAGATCTCCCTCTCTTGTGGAGCTTGTCTCCTGAGATGCAATGTCAGAGGTCGGATGCATTCTGTGGCTTGTGGCCAGATTCGCATGAGAAGAAGGCCCATTCACAGTCAGTATATTATTAGATGGTCCTTAGCTGACATTCCTCGGAATGTAGACCTCATGTCAAGCTCAGAAAATAAAAATATCTGAAATTAACTCTTAGCAGGCTAACAGCTATACGCTGTTGAGACTCCCCGGAGATGTTTCTCCAGCCCTAGGCATGCCGAAAGACTTCCTGGCGTCCATTAATTTCTACACTACCCAGGCAGATCAGCCCACCGGCGGTACCAACAGCTAAAGAATCGACCACCCTCAGCTTTTCTGTGATCCAGCGTTTTGCACTGAGGCACTTAATCATAGTTACTATAGTTACTGCCTATGATTAAGTGCTGGAGAGCGAAATGCGTGAGGAGTCTTGTGGCACTGGCCATGTATAACTTTGAGTATGCGTTACTTTTTGCACTTTTGTAAGGTGGGCATTGTTCTTATTTATTGTAAACAAAACGGCATGAAATTTTAATTCTGAGGGTGTATTAACAGCATCGGACCTGTATAAACAGACTTTGCAGCACCCTTTGGTGTATTTTATTGGATGCCTGGTGTATGCTGCCCTGGCAGACACCTGAGTCCAAAGGAGGGGGGGGGGGGGGATTGGGAGAAAGGTCCTGGGCGAAAAAAAGCCTTTGGTTTAGAAATCATTCTGCAGATAAACCATTAGCCCTGGTCATTATCTAATGCATAATGTAGGTCACTTGGCTTCAAAAATAAGAAGATTATTATTATGTGTTACTCTGCTTGTTAGAGGCGATGTGTTTTTTTTACCCAGAAACATTTCGATTTCTTTCATCAAAAGAGCCACTTATTGTAAAGTCAAATTGATGTCTTTATTGGAAATTAAGATTTCATTCCTCACTCTTTTTTTTTTTGAGGCCTCCTGCTGCTTAAATTCAAACAGGGAACATTAAGAGGCACAATCAGCAGACTTTTTTTTAAAATTCTGTCCATTTACAGTATAAGCCATGTTTATGTGATACAGTACCTTTATACCTTTATGGGACCAAGCAAAATGGCCGCTTCCTGCCCATGCAGATGGCACAGCTGAGAATGAAGACAAGTTAGGAACATTTTATATTCAAGTTCTAAAAATCCATTTTATGTATTTTAAAAATAAGCTTTCCATTTGTTCCTATACGTAAGCCCTCGTGTCTGATTAGGGGACATGTAGTCATGGCTGAAACAGAAGAGTTAGTACTACAATCGATGTATACGCATTGGAATTGGAATATATATGCCCAGCCCATACTAGAGCAGCAGTAATTCAGTATTGATCTGGATCAGTAATCTGTCCTTAGCACACAACACAGTGTGATCAATAAGCAGAGATCTGCTGACAGTCATGGGTGGTAAAGGTCTCTCTCTCTCTCTCTCTCACAGCTAAATAGTCATAAACACGTTTGAGAATTTAGTTTAAAGCTTTTATTGAATTCTCTTAACGTGTAACGTATGTTTTTAAATATTCTAAATTACATAAAATATATGCGCCAAATAGATCCGGCCCACATATTCTGTTTTATTATAATTGTATTTTTACCATATGTTGTATACCTTTTATTAATATCGCAATGAATTAGGTTACTCTTCCTCCCCTCTGCATACTCTCCCTGCGCTAAGACGCATATATACTTTACATTCACAAACTGGGCTGTAGCATGTCTGTCCAAACAGCATAGATTCAAGCAAGCCAAATAGGACAAAGCCTATAGAGCAACACATGAAACGCAGCGGAGGCATTGGGTAGAAATAGCCTCACGCGCTTCGCTGTGTGAGAATTCCTTAATAGTTTATTACAATATAATAATCCAGTGGTTAAAATTCTATATTACCTTGACTAAATATGTCTGAATTGAGAAATGTGAACAGTCTATTTCTGCATAAATTACAAGGGTCATTTAAACTAGGGGGGTATTTGTATTTTGTGCGGCCCTAGGGCTGATTAAACTCATGCACCCCTAGACCTCATTTGCCGCACACTCGTTCCTTCCTTGCATAACCTTTCTAATACACCAGATTGCCCCCACCTGCCTTACAACAGTGCCACGGACATCCCATTCCCCTGATCAATATTGTTTCCCTGGTGATCCAGTGGGGGCAGCACAGAAATCGCCCACTTGAGATAGATGCAACCCCCCTATGGTCTAGTAGGGGGTGTCTGGCTCTATCTCTGCTTCTGCAGAGAGAGAATCTTGTTTTTAAACTAAATCAACAGAGGGAACCTTGACGAGATCACCTCTCTCGATCTTCACTACCGGACAAAGACCTCCACTGAATACAGCTGCAATCAAAAGAGCCCCTCTGATGAAACAAATGTTGAAAAAAAAAAAAACCACTTTCGTTTACCTTTAAGCTTATTTTCAAAGTGGGCTTGTTATCCTTGGACATTCGTGTGTCTTCTTCAGGTAGGAATGCAATTTAATATGCATAACTTGCTGGCATAGCAGCCAACAAATATATATATACGATTTTGAGTTAGAATAAACAATTTCATAAACAAACACTCTGTATTAAAAATTTCAGGTTATAGGACTTTATTGTCTTTTGAAGAATTAAAGCACCAGTAGGATCAAAGAGATGCTGGCATATGTTTTTAGCCATAGATAGTTATGATCTACAAGATGAATACCATCAGGGATTAAGAGCAAGGAAACTATTTGGCATTGGAAAATCAATAGAAAATATAATTAAAATAAAATATAATACACATCTCACAATTCAAGTGTTTGGTCCACTGGCTATGGCAGGTATCTAACTCACAGGACAATGTGATTACATGATATTGCAAGTCATGTGTATGGAAAATTATTTGCATTTAAAAATCTTGGGTGCTTATAAACTAGTAAGAAGACTGGTCCTGTCCAAAGTGTGAAGGGCACTTGGGTTTGGATAGAATGTCATAATTTCCAAGCCATTCCCATTATCGAGGAGCACTGAGCAAAAAAAATAAAAAAAATAAATCCAATTACCATTTGGACATTGTCGTAAGGGGCAGGTTGATAAATAGCCTCACCAAACTGGGATTCAGCTGAGAAGGTGTCCTTCAAGGAACACTGAGCTCAGATATCATTCCAACATCAACACCGAAACATGGACTGCAGTGTGAATATACAGAGCAGAAAATAATCTACATGTTGTGTTACCAGAATTGCAAGCAAATGCACGGATTACAATACAAATATTACGTTTTAAACGAGTCTGTGGTGGCACCTCTTTATGACATCACCAGCGGCCAGGTGATGTCAGCAGGAGACAATAAAAACACATTTATCTTCACAAGCAATGAAGTCCCTTTCAGTAGAGTGATCCGATTCCTGAGGATGTCCCACACACCACAGGATAACATTCCTTCCCACTGCTTTCCAGATCTCACCTGACAAGCTGTAATTACCTGGAGACCTTTGGCTGAGAGACAGTTAAATGAAACTAGCTGGAGTTTTGGATTAGCAGAGAGGCTCCTGCTTTTCTTTCCCTCTGTAAGCCGCTTAGGAGAGGAGAAAAGCCAAGTTTTTCTGCATTTTGAAGTTGAGATAATCAGAGTATTCAGAACAAGCAACACTGACTAAAGGAACAAGGTTTATGTGCCCAGAAGCTCTACTGTCCCTAACAACTCTAAACTGGCACTCCTTGCAAGAGCTCCTGCTCCTGGCAATGCAAAGGTTAAACCTAGAGCATAGACTCTGGCTATTAGGAGATATAGAGATGAGTCCATATACTGAGCAGGCTGAGTGATTTTAGAACCATACAGGCCTATTCAATAAAAGGTGAGGTGCTGGTGAGTTGAGGTGTGAGTTTTAGCCATACATTGTGCAGGGGACAAAGCTGGTGAGCACAATTTATACCTGAATTGGTGAGATGAAATGATCCTCTCAACTCACTTTTAGTGAATAGCCCCCATAGAATGTGTCGGCAGATAGCTATTCGGCTCTTCTAGTCTGCCCATAGTTCTACCTGTATTTGGTTCAGTGGCGTCTCTTGGTTTTGTGCTGCCCTAGGCAGACAAAATTCGGGCACCGCTTCCACCCATGTTGCACACCTACGATATGCCCCCCCCCCCCCACGTTGAACACCCACGACATGCCCCCCCCCCCCCACGTTGAACACCCACGACATGCCCCATCACCCAATTACATGCCCCATCACCCACGTTGCACACACATTAAATGCCCCATTACCCACATTGCATACACACTCAATGCCCCATCACCCCCATTACATGCTACCATCACCCTCATTACATACCCCCACCACGTCCATTGCATGCACCCATCACCCAGATTAATTGGAAGGAGCTAAAGCTTGCTGAACAGTGGGGGAGGGAGCGAAAATGTTTGAAGCACCAGAAGTGTGCTTTAACACCATCTGGCAAAGTGCCGCCCTCTGGCAAAGTGCCGCCCTAGGCAAGTGCCGCCCTAGGCAAGTGCCTTGTGGAAGATACACTACTGATTTTTCCATATTTTATGCTCATTCACTGCATTAACCTACTCTTACCTACCATTTTTCTGGAAGGCTCATCCATGGATCCACCTTCTCTCAGTGAAGTAATCTTTTCTGATGTTACTTTTAAACTCTTTAGACGATGGGGCCTATTCACTAAAAGGTCAGCTGCAGGTGAGACATTTTATCTCACAGGCCTAACTACACATTGTGCAGGGGCAAACCTGGTGAGGTTCTCTGCAAACCCCAAAAGCTATGTACCTGTACAATGCATTGTTGGTGAGATCACCTCAGCTCACCTGCAACTCACTTTTTTTTGTGCATAGCTCCCCATGTACTCTTGTCCTTCGTCTCCATCATTAGTGTGGTGACCAGGGAAGCAGTCTCTATATGAACTGGGCATGTTGCACATTATTCAAACATGCAAAACATACACAGAGATGAAGCATTCATTGAGCATGACATCCAGTAGATTGAATTCTATGGCCGACTCAGAGGAGAATGAACGCAGGTAAGAATTGTACACTTGGTGTAAGCATATCATGTATCATTTAATATGATCTGAGGTCTATGTGAACTAAGAACGTCATCAGGACGACGAACACTTAGCGACAGACAAAGAAAAACAAAAGCTAATCGCTTCTTAGTGAAATTCTAAAACTGAAGACTGTCAGTGATCCTATAGGATTATTCTACTCACCCCTGACACAGAAGATTGCCTTTACTTAACCCTCTGCAAACCAGACGCTTGGATAACAATTTCTATGAATTGCATTCCTCACTTCTTTGGCCATGAAGCACGTCCAGTGCATTCCCTGTAAAATGCTCTTTAAAAAAAAATGTCATTCGTTTGGGGGGGTGGGGAGGGTACTTTCGTGGTGGAGCACGATTACAGGCTCTGGGGATTTTACTTTACACCTCCATAATGATGTCCTTGGTGAGGAAATGACCATCGGACTGCAACCTTCTAGTGAATTTTGTTCAATTTTAAAATTGTAACCTCAAAACATTTCCATAGATAGGAACTCTATGGTTCTCTCCTGAGGATTCTAGGCCTTAACTACAGGTCTCAAAAGGAAAGCAAAACAATGGGGTCATCTTTGTGAAATATGCACCTTGTGGGGCTCATCCTGTATAATGGTTCGCTCACCAGCATGAGATCACCATCCCTATTCTCCGGTCTCCTTCCGAAGCTGTCAGGATATTCCAGTCTCCATCAAAGGGGTGATTACATGAACAGGAAAAAAATATTATTAGGTTAAATTGTAATTACTCAATAAGATGACGCGTCGGGGAGATGACAGGTGCAATTCAGTACCGTCAAGGGCAACTTTGATATTTTGCACATTCCGTAATTTCTTTGGCAAATAAATTCTATTTTTTTGTAAGGTGATTGTAAAAGGGACGAGATTTATCACAGACATTAGAATTATTTCACAGGTATAAGTAATAAAGTCTCAGTGTACCAGCATTGTCTTTTATGTAAAGTGTATTTGTTTCGAGGCTGCACTGTTGATTTAAGGTGATTTGGATAATTAATCATGTAGCGCTAGAAGTTCTCAGTATGAGAACTAGGAAAGGTTAGTAATGAGTGGAACAATCTGGGTGGCACTAGACCAGGCCAATCTGGCAGCATGGAAAACTCAAACTGGGAGACAAATTCCTTCTTTTTTTCGTTCTTGATTGAAATTACCACAAATTTATTATGGTTTTAATTCAGTTGGACGTAATCGTGTTTTTTTTTTCCCCACTTGCTTTTCAGAAACTGTCGATGGGAGATTTTTTCACAATGTCAGCTACTAATAAAATAATGCTACGGAGCAGGAAGGGCCAAGGTGCTCGGATAAGGATCCCAGTGTCGTGGCAAGGTGTTTGTAGGTCCATAGAATATCATTAAATTGTATGTCACAGACCCCAGTAAATTGGTCTAAGGCTGCAGCACATTTATAAAATAAAGAATTTACTTTATACACACTGATCAACCATAACATTATGACCACCTGCCTAATATTGTGTAGCTCCTCTTTTGCTGGAAAACAGCCCTGACCCGTCGAGGTATGGCCTCCACTAGACCTCTGAAGGTGTGCTGGGGTATCTGGCACCAAGACATGAGCAGCAGATCCTTTAAGTCCTGTAAGTTGCTAGCTGGGGCCTCCATGGATCGGACTTGTTTGTCCAGCACATCCCACAGATGCTCGACTGGATTGAGATCTGGGGAATTTGGAGGCCAAGTCAACACTTTGAACTCGTTGTTGTGTTCCTCAAACCATTCCTGGACCATTTCTGCTTTGTGGCAGGGCATATTATCCTTCTGAAAGAGGCCAATGCCATGAGGGAATACCGTTTCCATGAAAGGGTGTACATAGACTGCAACAATGCTTAGGTAGGGGGTACGTGTCAAAGTAACATCCACATGAATGGCAGGACCCAAGGTTTTCCAGCAGAAAATTGCCCAAAGCAAGGTAAAGTATTATTGCACCGGACAGGACCACATGGAAAAGGATCGCTGCATTTTTATGTCACAGTGGGAATGAACTGCAATAAGGTTATTAAAATGTCAATAATGTAGCAGCACATTGCTGAGAATAAACGTCCTCCAGGGAATATTGTACTCCCCTACAGTGGCTGGAAGGGAAGCAATAAGAGAGAGCTCTTTCTTATCAACCACTAGAGTTGCCACCAAGCCAGGCGGTAAAAGAACGACTTAAGGTCAACATTAAGTCTACGGAGGTAATAATATGTTATTTGAATAAAAGGTTACAACCCTATCACCCCCAGTAGATCATCAAGAAGAAAGGGATCGTACAAGGAGTAGAGCTTGTGCCCTGTGGCCCACTGTGTATTGCCAAACTGGTTGTCCTGGCATCACTCTAGCCAACATGAAGGTGGAATCACGAGCTACAGAGAGCTTCCTGGACTGAAAAACATAACATCAAAGAGACAAAACAAAATAATGAAGCTCTGTATCGCCAGAACCCCTACAGGGGGAACAGAAAAAAGGAAAATGCTATGGAAAAAAAACGGATTTTATTTTTTTATACAAACTAACATTTTTTTTAAATGTCCGTGGGATCCTATTGGTTGACAGCTCGAGTCACTTGAACCTGGCCAGTCAGCAGCTAGTCAAAAATGTACACTTTGTGTCCAAACAACCAAAGCAAAGGGGAATCTGGCTGTTTAATAAATATCCAGAACTCTAAAGGGTTTTTTTAAGAATATTTAATATTTTCCGTTTTTTTTTTAATCATATGACAAGACATAACAAAATACTAATGATATGAGGATGATGTTATCGTTTTTTCTCTTTCCTTTAGGTATTGTATCCTCCGAGTACTTTAATACATAACTACAACAAATACAATACAAAAAAATAACATTGCTAATAACTGTGCTGTCTGACTTATCACTGAATTGTGTTAAAGATGATCTGTGATGGGGGTAGCCTGAGGTAGAGGGGGTAAGCAATATGCGGGCAAGAGAATGAAAGGGAATTTTTTTTATTTTTTTTTAATAAACTAGAATATGTTTTCGGAAACTTGGACAGGCTGGATTCTCCCCTAAAGCTTTATAACGGCTGCTCACTGTTGATTGGCACTTGGCAGGGAATGAATAACTGCTGTTGAAAAAGCTTGATTGGTATAATTGGCGCAGTTGGCACACACTCACAGATACTCTAATGTTTAACCTGTTCAGTGCCGACACCATTACACGGCCATCGCATTATGTAATGTTACCCCCATATCTTCTCTGCCCTAACGTGTTTGCTCTCACTTCTTTCACTATCCCATTTCTCTTATTCGACTACAACTCACATCCTGCTCAGGCAGGTCCAAAAAAGGCATGGGAATGTTTTTTTGAAGTGTTACAACATGCTGTTTGGCATGTCCGAATGAATGCCAGTGAATTTCTCATTAAGAGGGACATGACTGGCATCGTTTCCTATGGTTTTGGTTTTAGCACAATGCAGCTTAGCAGAAGTGGCCTGCTAGAGAAACTGAGCAGTGTTTGTTTTGGTTCGAATTGCTGGAATAGCTCAGTAACAGGAATCTTATCAGACTAATGAGAGGTAGAGCTGGGCACTAAGTACACAAGACATTCCTGTTTGTTCTAAACCCAGACAGGGCTATGTATGAAAGCACAGGATGGCTTTACTTCTGCACTGCAGATGTCAGTCTTGTGACTGACTGAGCATAATGCCATATGTAGTAACCAAACATTGGCAGTGCCAAGGTTAGCCATCAGTGCACTAAATAGTGAACAGAGGTGACTTCTCAAAGGAGTGGCAAATATCAGGCATGAATAGATGAGTTGGAAAGACAGACAAGTTATTTTTCCAGCTCGGCTATTAATATCTAATTTTTTTTACTGCTTGACACAGTTTACTTTGTAGTAAAAAGACCCTACTATAACTTAAAATCTATTTGATCCAAGGCCAGCAACAGGTTACATGTTGGTCCATGCAAGAGCCAGGCCTTTAATGGGTTTGGCTGGGTCCCAAGGATCCAAGCGCTATTTTAAAGGCATGCCACCCTATTTGCCTCCACATCCTGGTTTTTTTCTTAAAGGGAGTGCTCCTAATCTCAGCTCGTTACCTGTATGAAAGAATCCTGTCCACAGAAGCAATCAATCAATCAGATTCCAAACTCTCCACCATGGCAAGACCACAGAGCTGTCCAAGGATGTCAGGGACAAGACTGTAGAACTACACAAGGCTGAAATGGGCTACAAGACCCTCGGCAAGAAGCTTGGTGAGAAGGTGACCAAAGTTGGTGCGATTATTCGCAAATGGAAGAAACACAAAATAAGTGTCAGTCTCCCTTGGTCTGGCGCTCCAGGCAAGATCTCACCTCATGGAGTTCCAGTGATCGTGAGAACAGTGAGGAATCAGCCCAGAACTACACGGGAGGATCTTGATAATAATCTCAAAGCAGCTGGGACCATATTCACCAAGAAAACAATTGGTAACACACTACGCCGTGAAGGACTGAAATCCTGCAGTGCCCACAAGGTCCCCCTGCTCAAGAAAGCCCATGTACAGGCCTGTCTGAAGTTTGCCAACGAACATCTGAATGATTCAGAAGAGAACTGGGGGAAAGTGTTGTGGTCAGATGAGACAAAAATCGAGCTCTTTCGCATCAACTCAACACGCAGTGTTTGGAGGAGGAATGCTGCTAGGGTTGCCACCTGGCCGGTATTTTACCGGCAGGCCGGTAAAAAAATGGCATCAGGCCAATGTTAAGTCTATGGAGACAGTACCAAGGCCGGTATTTTTTTGAAGAAAAGGTGGCAACCCTAAATGCTGCCTATGACCCCAAGAACACCATCCCCGCCATCAAACATGGAGGTGGAAACATTATGCTTTGGGGGTGTTTTTCTGCTAAGGGGACAGGTCAACTTCACCACATAAAAGGGACGATAAGGGTTTTGCCACCATCTACTAAGTCGAAGGGATCAAACTCATTGACATGCAAATCAATTTATAACTTTTTTGACACGCGTTTTTCTGGATTCTTTTGTTAAAATACACCTACTATTAAAATTATAGACTGATAATTTCTTTGTCAGTGGGCAAACGTTCAAAACCAACAGGGAATCAAATACGGTACTCCCCCCCCCCCCCCCCCCCCCACTGTATATCCTGGATACATGAGCCCCCTCCTGACCTTAAGAGAAATAGCCTTGCAGAAATGTCAGAAGATGAAACCATGTTGCAAAATTCAGCATAAAGAAAGGCGACACAGGTGACCTGCCTGAGGGGAAATAGAAAAGAGTACAGAATAAACAAAAGAAACAAAAAGTTCTATGCTTAGAAATCATGCGGACACAAGCAGAGACACAAAACGTGTAAAAAAGTGTCATTATTTTTGAGATTGAATTCATATTTATTTTACCGCAGCAGAGTTCAGTTTGCTGCCAGGTGTTGTAATTAAATATTTGCTTGTCCTTAATTCTACCTTCGTGGGGAGGAGTAAAATGGTCACTCACACTGGTTAACATAAGGTGAATTTACTACAATGGAACATAAAAGAAAAAACTTTTACAAGCATGTCAACGTTGATCTTGGTATGTATTGTTTTTATCTATATTTATTCCAAGGCATACCCAATGTATTGCTTAAAGGGACAGTAACACCTGAACATTGTCTTTACTGTGCATGTAGAGCCAGGGCCGGCGCCCTGTGCGGACCTCCCCTGTGGCGCCCCCCCCCTCCCATGCCTGTCTCATTCCTCTCCCTCCATGTATGTGTCTCCCTTCCCATGTTTGTTCCTTTCCTCTTCCTTGTCATGTCTCTCTCCAACTCCCCCATTCCTGTTCTCTCTCTCCCCCTCCTCCCCCATATCTGTTCTCTCTCTCCCCCTCCTCCCCATATCTGTTCTCTCTCTCCCCCCATTTCCTCTGTGCTCTCTCCCTAGGGCCGACCCTGTGTAGAGCATAACAAATGATTGAAAATGATCTATACATTGTATTAGCAAAACTGCAAACAAATGCCTAAATTAGGAGAAAAATGTGTTTTATATGTGTCTGTGGCAGTCTCCTGCTTATGGCATCACCTGTGGGAGGGTATGAAAATGACACATTTCCCATTGAAAGGCAGTTCATTTGCATACCGTACCACGGGTGATGTCATAAAAAGGAGACTCCAGACACATATAAAACACACTTTTCTCCTAATTTAGCCATTTGTGTGCAGTTTTGCTAATACAATGTATAGATCATTTTCAATCATTTTTTATGCTCTGCATGCACAGTAAAAACAATGTTCAGGTGATACGGTCCCTTTAAATTCAATTTACATACAGTAAAATTAAAGAAAACCTGAGGAAGAGAAGAGAGTGAAGTGAGGTAAGGAAATTAGAGGCGAGCGTTAATAGAGGATATCTTATATAAGGCATAAGCTTGGAGAGTTATTCTAGATATCATCTTTAACTTATGTCACTTGGTAGTTCACTACACTTAGCACTGGGGAATAAAACAACTTGTTATACAATGATTTTTCCTTGCCCAGAGCTATGTGACACAGATGTAATTTCTAAAATGGACACTAGAGGGCAATCACGCAACACTCTGGTTTTTAAATATACCATTTGTGTGTGTGAATTCTGCCTTTTGGGGATTGTGGATTTTAATCAATGCTCAGTGCTCAATGAATTTATTTCAATAATATTTGCTGAAAACTCCGCTTCCGACTTTGTAGTCGGAGTAGTGTAAATGAAACACATTCAAGCCTCAACATGCGGATTCCATCACTGTGAATGGTCTTTGTGCCCTACAAATTGGCTTGAAAGATCTGCACATTGAATTAATATTTACCAAAAACCCTTGATCTCAAGTTGCATCTCTATAGCTCAAAACAGTGCAGGTTTTAATTATTATATTTCTTAAAATAGTGCAATTATTGGCGCAGTTTCTTTAATCATACTAACTGTGCAATACGAGTAAAATGCTTGTGCTTTTGAAGAAAAAAAAAAAAAAGAAAGTATTTTCAAGCCTCAATTAACACCATAGCAATCTTGCAAGCATAAGAATATCCTAAAAAACAATGGAAATCCCATCCTAGGCTCCTTAAACCAATCGATTTCAGCTTAAAATGAAGGTTTCTCACTGCGGGAGCATTGAGAAAAAAAAAAACCCTCCTGCCCAAGTGCTGAGTGCAGAGGCTGATTGGTTCTGAGCAGTGTGCTGACAACCGTTGCATGTGTTATCTCTCACCTGCAACTCACCTTTTAGTGAACAGGGGTCAAATCCCAAGTCCCCCTGTGTACCAGGCACCCTCACAGGCCAATGCCATGGGGGTCCGACAGCAACGTCTAAGGCCGTTTCACCGGTCTGTGTTTTGTATTCCGTTTACACATTTACACCATACGTAGTGGTGTATGGAATAGTCTTTCATCTGAAGAGGCGAGGAGGAAGAGTCAGCTGCCCCAGGTCACTGACAACAATGAGCAAAGAGGGCTCAATAAGGTACATTATTTATTTTCTTTCATTAAAGAATTTCTATGCAAACCATCTATACGTGATGCAATCTTTCGAATAAACATTTTTAGCCACAGTTGTCTTTTAACCCCTTAGTGAAAAGACATTTTGACCTTTACTTTTCCTTGGTGACAATGGCTGTTTTGACATTTCTGGGGTGTTTGTGTTGAGCTGTAATTGTCTTCTTTCTGACATACTGTACCCACACAAATTATATGTTGTTTTTATCGTCATAAGAAGGGCTTTCATCAGATACCATTATGTTCATCATATCTTATAATTTACTACAAAATAAAATATGATGACATTTAAAAAAACAAAAAACTTTTTCTAACTTTGACCTGAAATATAATTTACACAAATACAATCATTAAAAAAGACCCCATCTAAATAGTTTCTAAATGTTGTCCTGAGTTCAGAAATATGCATGTTTCCATTTTTTCTGGGGTTTTTTGCGAGTTATGGGGCAAAAACAAAAAATAGAGTTTTTTGGTTTTTTTCCTAAATATTGACCTTTTGACCCCAACCGAATCCTAAATTTAACCCTAACACTAAATTTAACCCCTACTCTAACCCTTATGCTATCCCTTAATAGATTTGTAATTTTAATTTAATTTTAACCCTATCCCTTATGCTAAAAACTATTTAATTTTAACCCTAACAGCTAATCTAACTTTAATCCTAGTTTTAAGCAAATTAAATCTTTTTTTTTACATTGCAATGTTGCTGACTGCCACTAGGGGCAGTCAAGCAACATATTCAGAGCGAACTAAGTGAATTTTAAGCTCTGACTACAAGAGGGCATAGCCATATTGACAGAGCATGCTGCTCCGTGGGCGATCGTGGGTGCCCCAGAGAGGAAATTTTGGTGCTGGCTATTGTCTCGACATCGATTAGAGTGGTTGGTCTCGAAAAGCGCTCCTTTCACCGCAGGACGTGCCAGGCACGTCCGTTTTTCGGGAACAGAGCTCCCGGCAGGACACGCCTGACACGTCCATTGTCGCGAAGGGGTTAATGAAAGAATCCGAATGCTGCAAATCCCAAACATTTTGGATAAGGGATACTCAACCTGTGTCAGAAAGTATTACTTTACTAAGAGAGTGATAAATGCATGGAATAGCTTTCCAGTAGAAGTGGCAGACATTAATACAGCGATGGATGTTAAGCATAATCACAAGCCTATGATATTCATCTCATCTGCAACTCACCTTTTAGTGAATAGACCCTCAAGGTTTACATGAAACTATGTTTGTAGTGTGCATTAAAGAGATAATAATACATCCATACAGGCACATTATTTTCAGATCTCCCGAATGCTACACCTGCGGGATAATTATCTTTGAAGGTTCTGTGGCAGTGAGATGTTTGTCCTACACTGACAGGATGTCTCTTGCTTTACTGGAGCTCAGGAAAGCTCTCTCTTGACAAGGGTTCCCCTCCTCTGTCCCTGCCAATTATATTCCGGCTCGCTTCACTGGAGGAGAATTGATTTCACAGGGAAGCCTCTGGCAATGTGTGTTCCAGATCTGGCAGGGAGCCTGGGGAGAGTGCACCTCTGCAGTGAGCTCTGCTGGAGCAGGTAGCACACTGAGTCTGTAGTTACTCTTATGCAGCCTATAACTGATCTGTTTTTTTTTATCATGCATTGCTGGCCACAGTGCAATCAAATAGGATGTATGAATTCTAATGAGCCCTTCTAAGTAGGCTCTCCCTAGGTCTGCTTTTCAATAGAGACTTGTGGGATTTGAGACCCTGGCCAAACTAAGGTACATCTTGATGTCAACATTCTTTAAAGGGACAGTCCCATCTACAGAGTCGGGAAAATTGTTTTTAGATAAGTACTGGACAGATAGATCCATCCTATTGATTTTTCCCTCAACAGTCTTTATCTCCTAAAAACTATAAATGAAGTTGTATTTCTCTTGGTGTAACAACAGCACTAGGGTTTGCACCAGGGGAGAAAGGAAATGTAGTCCAGAAAAGAAAGAATAGAGAAAGAAAACTGCTTTAAACACCTGACTAGCATCCCCATAATCAAAAGGAGAGGGCAATATATTATAGATATTGGGTGTACACGCCTTTAAAAAAGAGATTAATATTCGGCCCGAAAATACATAATAGCAATATATTTAATGACTTATAATTCTGAGAGAGAGTCAACCAACACAATACACAATACAACATGTACAATATAAAACTCCCTGAATCAAAGATTCCATCTAGTGATATTTTATGGCTCAGCTGTATTTGTAATTTGTATGTATTTTATGTTATTTTAAGTTATTTCCCTATACACATTTGCTTGCAGGGCACTTGTCCTACTCTTACCCACATTTTACTTCATTTTGACGCCCTTTAGCCCTTTCCGGGACTTTTTTAGAGGCATTTTAGTGGCCAAAAGTTCGTGTCCCCATTGACTTCAATGGGGTTCGGGGTCAAGTTCGAGCACGGACCCAGACATTTTTTCGAAGTTCGGCCGAACCTGCCGAACATCCAGGTGTCCGCTCAACTCTATAGTTGGCCCCTGTCCAAACGACAGTCTAAATAAAGCCACACGATTACAATTCTTCCTGCAGCCAGAGGAACCAGGAGCTGACCACAAATTAAATCATCTGCTTCTGTTTCTCCCTCTCTGCTTGTTTCGGGGCAGACTCGGAGGATGCCAACTCACTCACTATACGTCAGTGTCATCAGATCTACCTCGATTCCGCCTCCGCAGGCACTGGGACGCAATAAACAACCTGTCACCTGTATAATGTGTGACTCTGCTACGTGTCCTGTTATCACTGGAAGGAATTTGCAACAATGGATTATTAAGAGGGAAATCTCAAATAACTGGATCGCGCAAAAGCCGGTATTATTGGGTTAAAAAGTGTTAGCAGCTGCATCAAAGTGGGAGAGTGGGCATTGCTGCCTTCCACCCTGACTCTAGAACAAGTGGTGCATCTGGGAAGTACCTGGGCAGGCTGTGCATCATGGGAAATGTAGTGAACCATCCCTGGCTAGTTGGTTTAATGGGGAACCTGGCCATATTTCTCAATGTTTAAATAGAACAAGTATGAGTGTTTCTTTCTATGGCGATGCCTTCATATTTCAGGAATTAATTAGGCATACCACTAGTAATTACTGTATTATAAAGCAAAGATTCTATTCTGATTGAAATAAAAGCTACAGAGTTGTTGTTTTTTTTAGCAGTTTTAGCCTCCAGAGGCCATTTGATCAGGTGCCATGCTATATGGTGATCTAATGGACTTACCGTTACTTGCTTCCAGAGGCCATTTTATCAGGTGCCATGCTGTATGGTGATATAATGGACTTACCGTTACTTGCTTCCAGAGGCCATTTTATCAGGTGCCATGCTGTATGGTGATCTAATGGACTTACCGTTACTTGCTTCCAGAGGCCATGTTATCAGGTGCCATGTTGTATGGGGATCTAATGGACTTACCGTTACTTGCTTCCATCGGCCATTTTATCAGGTGCCATGTTGTATGGGGATCTAATGGACTTACCGTTACTTGCTTCCATCGGCCATTTTATCAGGTGCCATGTTGTATGGGGATCTAATGGACTTACCGTTAGTTGCTTCCATCGGCCATTTTATCAGGTGCCATGCTGTATGGTGATATAATGGACTTACTGTTACTTGCTTCCAGAGGCCATTTTATCAGGTGCCATGCTGTATGGTGATATAATGGACTTACCGTTACTTGCTTCCATCGGCCATTTTATCAGGTGCCATGCTGTATGGTGATATAATGGACTTACCGTTAGTTGCTTCCATCGGCCATTTTATCAGGTGCCATGCTGTATGGTGATATAATGGACTTACTGTTACTTGCTTCCAGAGGCCATTTTATCAGGTGCCATGCTGTATGGTGATATAATGGACTTACCGTTACTTGCTTCCATCGGCCATTTTATCAGGTGCCATGCTGTATGGTGATATAATGGACTTACCGTTACTTGCTTCCATCGGCCATTTTATCAGGTGCCATGCTGTATGGTGATATAATGGACTTACCGTTACTTGCTTCCATCGGCCATTTTATCAGGTGCCATGCTGTATGGTGTGTGGCAGGATGGCCAGGCTCTTTACCATAAACGGCAAATGCAACAGTCGGGATAAAATATTACTGCAGTTTATTGTCAGTTTTCCACAGGATATACAATGTTGTGCTCTCCCACAAAATGAAACAAAAAGAAAATAAATCCTACTCCAACTTGGAGACTTACTAAACAACAGTATTTCTAACTATCCAACTGGCCAGCTAATCCGGTTCCCAGTTTTAAACAAAAGTAAACACAGTACTTTAAATGGGTTTCACACAATACCTTTTTCCTCAGAGTCTCAGGCTTAACTGCCTTCTCTCTCCCAGCTTCTGGACTCTGACATGACTTCAGAGGCTAACCTTTTAAAACCCCAGTTAAAGTAAATTCACCTGGGTTTTAATAGTCAAGGAGTGACTCCCACCAATTAACCCCATCATGCTGGGAATAGAGAGCGCTCCAATCTATTACTAACATAGAAAGCCTCTCTGACCTTGCCACAGGTGATATAATAAACTTACCGTTACTTGCTTCCAGAGGCCATTTTATCAGGTGCCATGCTGTATGGTGATATAATGGACTTACCGTTACTTGCTTCCAGAGGCCATTTTATCAGGTGCCATGCTGTATGGTGATATAATGGACTTACCGTTACTTGCTTCCAGAGGCCATTTTATCAGGTGCCATGCTGTATGGTGATATAATGGACTTACCGTTACTTGCTTCCATCGGCCATTTTATCAGGTGCCATGCTGTATGGTGATATAATGGACTTACCGTTACTTGCTTCCATCGGCCATTTTATCAGGTGCCATGCTGTATGGTGATATAATGGACTTACCGTTACTTGCTTCCATCGGCCATTTTATCAGGTGCCATGTTGTATGGTGATTTAATGGTAATATATAGTAATTGTAGATTTTTTGTACACTAACATATCTGAGATCCTAAGAAAAAAAGGACTGTAGGGGATAAAACAGGACAGAATATCTGCAGCTTCAACTCCTGAGAGCCAAATAATGACTGTCTACAACTCAGTCTCATCCTTATGACATCACCTGTGGTCTGATATGCAAATGACACATTTCCCAATGAAAAGCAGTTAATTTGCATATTAGGCCACAGGTGATGTCATAAGCAGGAGACTCCACAGACACATTTTTCTCCTAATTTAGGCATTTACTTGAAGTTTTGCTAACACAATGTATAGATTATTTTCAATCATTTTTTATTCTCTACATCCACAGTAAAACAATGTTTGGTTGACTTGATACCATTCCTTTAAAGCATAGATTTGGACCACACGACCCTGAGATCGAGGGTCTTACCCCACCAGACAAAATAAAGATACATTTGAGGAAAAACAAGAGATATGACTAGTAATATATGTAGGAATTTCGCTTAATCACAGAAACTGAAATTATGCATGACCACAATGAATACACACAGATATAACAACAATACTTTAACAATGAATAGTTATCACTTCAAACCATGCATGCCCAGAAACAGAGACATGATAGGGAGTCTGCATTTATCTACAGCTTAGAACAAATCACACAGTAGGTTATGAGGATGCTTTCAGATTTGTGCTTGGATTTATTGCCAGGGGATCACGGCTGGCTTATTGCTTGCAGGGAGGCAGCCTAACCCATTCAAGATTTATTTTTAAAAAAAAGCATGTGAAATCCTCTCTCTCTCTTACTGAGAACGTTGCTTATCCTGATCTCAGACACCAAGAAAATGTTTCTGAGATTTAAGGATCCAATTGTAGCCGGGAGGATCTGTCAAACTGTAATTATTTGTTTAAATTGCTTAAATTGCCAACAGTGCAGTGACATGTGTTGCATCTCTAGACCAAAGGTAGAATTAAAACTACACAAAAAGCTTGAGGCTCTCCACGGAAGACAGGGACTCCAGGGTTTTCATATACAAACTTCTTTAATAGTATTCAAAGAATATAAATTGATAAAGTGCGAGGGTACAGTCAGGACAATATGGCACGCGTTTCGCACTTCGGTGGGGCTTAGTCATAGAATTACAACTACCATGACTTTCAACGAGACTTTGCAATGCCAAATCCTAGCTTTCTCCTCCTTTATTATTTGTGCAGGGCCAATATAAAGAGCTCTCCAGTGACCTGTCTATTAACAGAAAGGTACAAAGAACAAGAGGTCACCCCCTGAGACTGGAAGAGCAAAGATTTCATAGACAGCAAAGGAAGGGATTCTTTACGGTAAGGACAATAAAGTTATGGAACTCACTGCCAAGAGAGGTAGTGCTATCAACCACAATAGATGCATTTAAAAATGGTCTGGATGTTTTTTTTTTTTTTTTAGAAGTGCAGGGCTATAATTAATAAAGTAAACATTAATATTTTAGCGTTTCTTGATCCAAGGAGAAATCTGACTGCCTTTTGCTGACCAAAAAATGAATTGTGCAAGACGTCTGTTGAGCTTTCCTTTTTTACAAAGCCCCCTTTCTAATCCTTTAGGGCAAAATGCACAGTCAGTGTAATAGTAGTCATTATTATAGAAAACTTTCCACCATAGCTTTCCACATCTCCCTTTTTTTTGTGGAAAAATACCACCACTATTCTACTTGAGATCTGACTTGTGATTAAGAAAGGGGGAAAAATAACCACCCTTTTTATTTTACTAACTCCTCCCCAAAATAGTGTTGCCACCGATCCTGTATTTATACATATATGTATATGTATTATACCCATCCAGCTCAATGTTACTTGAGGCCAATATTACATCTACAGAGGCGAAGTCATGGTTGGTATTTTTTAAAACATCAAATACATCAAGAAGTTAATGTGAGGCACAGAGCTCCACAGCAATACAACTCATAGTAGTGTAGTAACCCTATCTGCGAACACCATTAAGTCTTCGGAGGCAATAACTTGACCAGCATTTTTTTTGGAAGAAACCAATCCTATACCTGCAGGCTGGTTTTGGCCCATGCCATCTCTAAACAAATCCTACTACATCAAGAAAGTTGTAATGTCCACCCCTACACGTCAGAAAAGTTGGGCATCCCAAAAAGAATCATCTTTGGATGACCTATTCACTTTTAAAGGTTTAATTCTATCATTAAATTCCCCCCGCCCATAAAAGTCCATTACTTTCAAAGTAGTCATAGAAATACTGCATAGGGGATATTTCTGTGCCGATCTTGCATGCTTGGAAGTTCCAAGCATCCCCCTGTTCATTTCGCAAGGGCACATCAAATAAATTAGCATTTTTAGATTAATAGACTCATTTGTGACCATCTGCCTTTACAAGCTTGTAAATTTTTTTGCCATCAAGCACAACTTCCAAAGAACAATATAGACAGACGAGAATATCAACACATAATAATTTCAGGGTGGAAATTCCAAGAAAGTAACATATCTCTATGTTTGGTTTTACTGCATGTCTTGTACATTGTTCTTCATATCTTGAAAGCATACCGAAAAAAGTAAATAGAAAAAAAAATAGGGTTCATACCAGTTCTGGATCCTGTCAAGCCACTAATTTTAATTCTTAAATTCATGAATCTTTTTTCAGTTGGCCCATAATAGAAAGACTCTCGGAAGCCTGGCATTCAAGCAGACACTTGTGTAAAACATTTCTTTTAATTACAGTACGGTACATACGTTTGGTAAATAATAACAAACTGGGAACAAAACAGCAATTTCCAACATTCTATAAACATAGATTGGTACAACATATATATATTTTTCTTTATTTGTTTTTTTGTTTTTTACAGGGGTCAAGCCCTTTAGGTATTGAAGGTCAGGATTCTAAATTAAAAACTAGAAGATCTTTGTATACAAAGGGGAAAGAAAAGGGTTACTGTACATCACATTCTTCAATCTGCTCCACACGTGGGACACGGAAACTGACGTGACTGTGTGGCAGCAAGGTATAAAACACGGTACGGGTAGAGGCTTCACCACCAGAGGAAACAATTCGGGTTTGTGATTCTTTCGAGGGCCAGGGATTGGGTAAGGTGAAGCAGGACAACACATTTCACACTTGATGGGTGTCCCAAATGTTAACGGGCAATGCAGCCAAAAATATATAGGTGATATTGTCCTATATATGGTGAAAATAACATAATATCAAAATACAAACAAGTTCTAGGCTATAGGTAGCTCAGATTTACTGATGCCAAGTTCATTTTGCCTTTATTCACTAGTCTTATATAGCTTTCAGCCCTTTCAGCCCTGGGCAGGGTTAGACATTTCAGGGTTAGAGGGTTTGTTCCTGAAATTAACAAATTAGAACAAATAAACAAACATGCGACTCTTTTCAGAAGGATTGGGCCTTACGAGGAATATATAGGACCAGCTAGGACCAGCAAAAAAATAACATTGCATCGGGGTCAATATTTCAGGTTATTTTATCATTATTTGTGTGGTTGTTGTCTGTTTTTTGTCTGTCATTTAAAGATGGGGGCATCCTTTTTTGTGCTTTAGGTACCTTTTTAACCTGATTTCCCCCATGCTTCAAGTTACAATGTTACAGTCCTATCAGATCATTCTCTGAGAGTACCTTAGACCCTAGGTGTCCGTCTAACTGTTTCTGAAATACAACTACCACAATTCTCTGCCTTTCTTATTGGCTGTTGGGGTATTATGGGATTTGTAGTTCAGCAGCAGCTGGAGGGCTTCAGTGGGATGCAGAGTTGACAGACAACTGTGCGATTTTTCCCGTCTGTAGAGGAAAACCATATTATGGATTTACACATTACTTTCTTGAATATGGCCAACAATCTTTCTGTTTCGACTTACAATGACTTGAGTGTTTTGTTCTAAGGAAATAGCGAAATAATTGACTTCGGGCCTCATTCACTTGGTTATGTTCTCTTTGTGCTGCTCACTGTGTCCAAAGTCATTAATAAGGGAGTATTCACAAGTCCATCCTTCTACCCAGTGCTGCCATATATGTTCAGCAGTGGGTAGTGCCAGTCAATCAGCATTGTCATGTCTGCTGAGGCAGGTAAGAGATTTCCTCCATGCAGATGTAGAAATCCCCAGTGTTGGCCGGCACCTCCTCCTGATGTACAGAGGACAGGGAGAGATCTGGATTTGTGGTTGTGTCATTCACATGGTGGCTGATACAGTTGATGTCACTCTTGTTGCTGTTGACTTCTTGGCTGGACCCAAAGATCCAATCTGTGTTAAGAAAGAAGACACATTAATTAGAGTAGGTGTCAATGCCACTGCCACAACCAGGATTTCTAATGCACCTGGACACCTGCTCCTAAATAAAAGTTCTATCTTATTCTCCACAGCAGTCGTGTGAGGCACAGAGCTCCACAGAAATAAAAATCATATTGCACACCAAGGACATGCCCCATTACCCACATTGCAACCCAGAACATGCCCCAGCGCCTACATTGCAGACCCAGGATTTGTCCCAGGACATTTTCCATCACTCACATTCCACACATAGGACAAACCCCAGCACTTACATTGCAGATTTAGGAACTACCCCAGCACCCCAGGACATGCTCCAGCACCAGCATTGCACACCCAGGACATTTGCCATCACTCACATTCCACACATAGGAAAAACCCCAGCACCTACATTGCAGATTCAGGACTTACCCCAGCACCCACATAGCACACCCATGACATGCCTCATCACCCACACTGCACACCCAGGACATGCCCCAGGACTCATATTGCACACCCTGGACATGCCCCAGCACCCACATTGCAGACCCAGGACTTTTGCCAGCACTCCAGGACATGCTCCAGCACCAACATTGCACACCCAGGACAGGCCCCATCACCCACATTGCCCACTCAGGACATTCTCCATCATTCACATTGCACACCCCGGTCTAAACCCAGCCAGCGCCCACAGTTGTTCTCCAGCTTCCTGATGTTTAGTGGTAGGCAGCTTGATGTCTGTGTGCTGGGACAAACATGACTTTGTCCTGCTCGAAGAACAGAGTTGGCCATAATTTAACAATGCACTTTCCATGGCCACCTGGGCCCTTCTTGCACTGCATAATAGTTGTGTCAGAAACATAAAATATTACACTGAATAGACCACATAGTCTGACACTGAATAGACCACATGGTCTGACACTGAATAGACCACATGGTCTGAGACTGAATAGACCACATAGTCTGACACTGAATAGACCACATGGTCTGACACTGAATAGACCACATGGTCTGACACTGAATAGACCACATGGTCTGACACTGAATAGACCACATGGTCTGACATTGAATAGACCACATGGTCTGAGACTGAATAGACCACATGGTCTGACACTGAATAGACCACATGGTCTGACATTGAATAGACCACATGGTCTGAGACTGAATAGACCACATGGTCTGAGACTGAATAGACCACATGGTCTGACACTGAATAGACCACATGGTCTGAGACTGAATAGACCACATGGTCTGACACTGAATAGACCACATGGTCTGACACTGAATAGACCACATAGTCTGACACTGAATAGACCACATGGTCTGACATTGAATAGACCACATGGTCTGAGACTGAATAGACCACATGGTCTGAGACTGAATAGACCACATGGTCTGACACTGAATAGACCACATGGTCTGAGACTGAATAGACCACATGGTCTGACACTGAATAGACCACATGGTCTGACACTGAATAGACCACATAGTCTGACACTGAATAGACCACATGGTCTGACATTGAATAGACCACATGGTCTGAGACTGAATAGACCACATGGTCTGACATTGAATAGACCACATGGTCTGAGACTGAATAGACCACATGGTCTGACATTGAATAGACCACATGGTCTGACACTGAATAGACCACATGGTCTGACACTGAATAGACCACATAGTCTGAAATTGTATTGTAAGAAAAAAAAATAGATTTGTTTTATCCCTATCTTTTTTTTTAAAATCTCTTTCATGATACATACAGGTTCTGGGCAGGATGTGTCAGATGTTCCACAAGAGTTGAAATTTCAGGAATCAGAGTATTCCATTGTTACATTATTTTTAATGTATATATCCAAAAGCGTCCTGTCATTTAGGATACCTTGCTGCATAGCTCAATCATGGCTAAATCACTTTCACAAGTAACTTGAAGACAGACATGATGTCACACTGTAAATTGTTAGAAAATATATCCCCTTCTCATGGAGAATATTGATAAACCTTTCATTAAGACCCAGCAAATGAATGTCAAACCTGTTAAATGACTGAGGGTGAAGATCTCCGCTAGGCAGATCCTCTTCTACTCCTACTGAACCCCAGGTAGGTATTCAATCAGCAGTAAGGATAATTGCTTTTTCCCCTTGACCTGACGATGTGCGGAGAGCATGAATGCAGCAGATAGAGGAATACCATGCGCTAGATTTACTTGGCAGCACAAACAATTGTCAGGACATTTCATAGCGCCCGCTAGTTGACTTGTGAGGAGGTTAAAGTAGGTCAATGAGCAGAAACAATGGTAAATTATAGAAGGGCCAATTATGAGAAATAGCAGGTCATTATCAGTAAAGAACCTTTAAATAAGGTAGCAGAGGATGCAGCTTGGAGAACGAGACTTGATTCACCTGTCATGTTAACCCTTGTGGAGCTGCAGGGTAAACCCCACTTCTTCTCACCTGCAGCACTTCTTGCAAAGAGTAGACACCTGGTGTTACATTAGACACTGCCCCTCACACTGCACCCATAGACACTGCCCCTCATCCTGCACCCATAGACACTGCCCCTCACACTGCACCCATAGACACTGCCCCTCACACTGCACCCATAGACACTGCCCCTCACACTGCACCCATAGACACTGCCCCTCATATTGCACCCATAGACACTGCCCCTCACACTGCACCCATAGACACTGCCCCTCACACTGTACACATAGACACTGCCCCTCACACTACACCCATAGACACTGCCCCTCACACTGTACCCATAGACACTGCCCCTCACACTACACCATTAGACACTGCCCCTCATACTGCACCCATAGACACTGCCCCTCACACTGCACCCATAGACACTGCCCCTCACACTGCACCCATAGACACTGCCCCTCACACTGTACACATAGACACTGCCCCTCACACTACACCCATAGACACTGCCCCTCACACTGCACCCATAGACACTGCCCCTCACACTACACCATTAGACACTGCCCCTCATACTGCACCCATAGACACTGCCCCTCACACTGCACCCATAGACACTGCCCCTCACACTGCACCCATAGACAAGTTAAGGAAATACAGCATCCCCGATAGTATTTGCAACCTTGAAAGTGCTGAGTATTAGGGATTCACAGAGGGCTAAGAGCAGCATCTGCACAATCCCCTCTACATTCCCTCTTTCCATATATATGAACACACACATACACAAAGCAAAAGACCAACTAGTTTACAGTGATCCTGAAAAGGAACCAAAATAACAGATTATTACCCTGATTGGGTTACTTTATGATTAATAGAAATGTAGACTTACTTGCTTGGCTACAATTTCTTTACCTGGCTGAGCACAATGGGAGGTGTAACAGATAGGGGTGGGCTTCAATTCCTCTTAATGGCTGAGGCCAATGGGATTTGTAGGAGAATATAGTTTCCAGACATAGTTGGAACACAATTCCTTTGACAGGCTGAGGATAATGGGACTTGCAGCAGAACATCATCTCCAGAAATTGTTGGGCTGCAATTCCACTAAATGGCTGAGGGCAATGGGATTTGTTGCAGGACACAGGCTGGAGAGCCTCAGGTTGAGCACTGCTGGTGTGGAAGAATGCTAGCATGAATTATTTCTAAAGCTCCATGTGTTGATTTCCTGACAATACTGATTCAGTATTTGGACACCTGGCTGGGGATTTTTACAGGCTGTCCCTGGCTGATAAAGTGGTGAAAGGCAGCAGTAATCAAGAATTCCTATTCACTGTGAAGGCCAGGCTGAATATCCGTTATCTGCCGCAGCAAGTGACAGACAGGTGATAGGGATACTGGAGACACAAAGCATTCAGAGATAGGGAAATATGCATAAAAAAGGTATATTGGATATGTCTGGATCACCCATCCTACCAGCGCACACTGTAAACAGAGGGGTTAAACTATTTATTCCCAGTTTCAATTTAACATGGAAAGAATTTACATATTCTGGGGGAAAAAGAGACCTTATCCATGAAACTGGTGAAGCACTCAGTCAGATTGCTTTTAATTGTATTCAAATCACCACAAAGTGGTAGTAATTAGTGCAGAGGAAATGTCTTATAATAGAACAACAGAAATCAGTGTAAGAATTGTCAATACTTCAGTCTTTGGAGTTTCACTTAAAAGCCACACTGAAAGGGGCAATTAGCGGAACAATTAAAATGTGTCATCTTTGGAAGAGGCTCAACTATAAGACTGTATAAGACATATCACCTGAGAGTTCTATCCCTCTCAGGTGGGCCAACGCAGATCCCACTGAAGATTGGGCAACGCAGATACCATGGAAGTATGGCCAACGCAGATACCACTGAAGATTGGCCAACGCAGATACCATGGAAGAATGGCCAACGTAGATACCACTGAAGATTGGCCAATGCAGATACCATGGAAAAATGGCCAACGCAGATACCACTGAAGATTGGCCAACACAGATACCACTGGAGATTGGCCAAACGCAGATACCATGGAAGTATGGCCAACGCAGATACCACTGAAGATTGGCCAACGCAGATACCATGGAAGAATGGCCAACGTAGATACCTGTCAGGTCCCGCCGCGCAGCTCCTCTCCGGAGTACCCAGTCCTCGCTGGATGTCACGGAGTAGCAGGGGACCTGTGCTCTGTATCGGCGGCTTCTCTTCCAGCGCGCGTCACCAACGATGGTGCACGCGCCCCTCCTCTCTGCAGCATCATCCAAGCCGGCACGCGCGTCATGACGTCACCAGGCGCGAAGTTTAAAAGGAATCACCAAGCTGAATACTGTGCTTGGTGATTCTTGCTCATGTACTGCCTATATTGCGTACCTGCCTTTCTGTCTCCCCGTTATGGACCCGGATTGTCTATTGTTGTTCCCTGCCTTCTCCTACCCGACCCTGGATTGTATTACTGGACTACCTGCCTGCCTATACCCTTGACCTGGACTGTATCACTGGACTACCTGCCTGCCTATACCCTTGACCTGGATTGTTTTGCCGATTACCTGCCTGCCTATGCCCCTGACCTCGGATTTCTAACTACTCTTGCTGTTGTATGCTGTGTATTAACCACCTCCTTGCTGAACTACTGCAGTACCTTGTGGATTACTAAACTGCTCCTCCCTGCCGTATATTATCGTACCCTGGTGAGTACCTTACACTCTATACCTATATTCCTGTACCCGTATCCTGACCTCCTATACCAAACCTTACAATACCACTGAAGATTGGCCAATGCAGATACCATGGAAGAATGGCCAACGCAGATACCACTGAAGATTGGCCAATGCAGATACCACTGGAGATTGGCCAACGCAGATACCACTGAAGATTGGCCAACGCAGATACCATGGAAGAATGGTCAACGCAGATACCATGGAAGATTCTTTCAGCATGACGGCTCCCAGACTGGGTGAGAAGGGAACTTTATAAAGACACTTGACATATATATTTAATCATTAAAGGACAACTGTTGGCAAAAAATTAAGTTCTGTTTAATTGAAAGATTGCATCAAGTGTAGGCATTTTAAAAAGAAACGCTTTAATGAAAGAATAGAAATAAGGTACCTTATTGAGCCATCTTTGCTTGTATAGTCCTATTATGAGGCAGACATGAAGGAAGATCTGATCTATATCACCCGAGATTCTAAACAACATGTCCGCCCCCTGATGCAATACGCGCTAAGTAAGATGCATTATTTGTATGCTTTCATGCAATTTTTAAATGAAGAAACATAATATTTTTCTGCCAGTTGTCCTTTAAAAGATGGCCTGGACCCTGTGTCAAGGGTCCATTCTAGGAGTTTACAGAAAAATGGATAAGCAGTATCCTGACTATAATTCACATCCTACTTGTATAGGCACAGAGAGAGTGGTACCACATCTCTTAGCTTCTGCATTGAGCCATAGAACCAACTGACATCACATCTAACAGGACTGATTTATTAAATACCGGATCACTCCATCTTTGAAAATGGTTAATCGTCAATCGCCATCCCAGTACACGACACAAATAGCTTGTGTGTTCCTCTGTCAGGCAGCTAGTATTAACTCTATTTTGTTTCAGGGGAACATAAGTTTGAAGGACAAAGACATATTAAAGGAAGAGTTTTAATTGAATTACTTAAGCACACTCATTTCTTCCAGGTATACTGTGTACAATAGCACTAACAAGGACTGATGTTTCAATTTCCCAACACATATGGGTAGAGAGGGAAAGGAGAAAATCCAATTATAAGTGGGGTGAAGGAAACGTATAATACAGATAGTACATGGAAAGACCAGAGACAGCCATGCTTCACTAACAAAGTGATTACTACTCCATGAGGAAAGTATGTGGGCCTAACTACTTATGTCCTTGAGACTGTTATTAGATTAAAACACACATTATCCTCTGCCGTTTTTTTATTTTTATAACATAATGGGCTAGATGCAATGGCGGGGCGTGAAGGCCGGCAAAAGTTAAAGTTGAAATAGCGCATGTTATTCCGAATTTCCCCATTATTAAAATGCTAGGTGACTAGGGGTGTAATAGCCAGTCCTCTATTTTTCCCCCAACCCCCCCCCCTCAAAAAAAAAAAAAGGTTTCCCTCCTGCTGGCCCAGTTAAATCAAATTAGACCCCACTAGTGGCGGCAGTCACACACAAAAAAATCAATGGTTCCCTGGGGCCACAGGCTGGTACTATTTCCTTTGCCCTCAAGTAAATAAAATAGTGCCGGCCTGTGGCCCCAAGTAAATAATTAATTAATTAAATGCCCCCCCTCCTTAGGGACCTGGGTCTGCACTATGCCCCAGGTCCCTAATGATAAATAATATTCCCCTCTTGGACTTGGGGGCTGTGTGATGCCCCAAGTCTCAATTAAGAATAAATAACTGTTCCCACTCCCTCCACCCCTTCTCCGAGCCTTGGGGGGTGCTGTGCCCCACATCCTGCTTACTAAATTAAAAATACTCATCCCCTTGTGCCAAATACCACTGGAACAATAAATAAAATAATAAAAAATTACATAAATTATCTACCATCATACTGCTACCTTGCCCAGCGGTGATCAGCGATGTCCTGGATCCTCACTATCTGACTCAGTGAAAGGGGCCATCCAAAAAATGTAAATGAAAAAAAAAATCCACCTAGCACTAAAAAACCTGGTGGAATTAAAAAAAAATAAAAATCAACGCGCACCTACTTCTATTGTCTGCGTCAGCCAATCAGAAGCCTCGCAATATTTACCTCTACTATCTGCCCTCCATGACACCAAGCCAAAGACAGACTGTCTTTAAATCAGGGAATCCTCTGCCAAATCTGTCTAGAGGACTGCAGGATGTTATATTGTGATGTAAATGGTGTTTCTGCCAGAAAGACTATAATTCTAAACTCTCCCACACCTGAGCCCAGTGTGGGGAGGGTGCTGGGAAATCTAGATTACTTGTACATTATCTGCGGAAGAGATGAGGAATCTCCTTGCTCGGTCTCAAACTGTAATATCTGAGAACATCTGGCACAAAGACGGTGCAGTACGGGACTGTGTGGTGCTTTGGAAGACGAGGGGGGGGGGGGAGAGAAATAACTGCTCTGAGAAGAAGATGGCTATATTTACTGCAACATTTGTAAGTAGTCTGAAGGTCGAAAAGATAATTACATAAATAGAAATGAATTTACCTATATAATCATGAGAATATTATGAGCATATGATGCAAGAGGTAAACTCAAATACAAAGTCCCCTTGTAATATAAGTGGATCACATCTAAAACTCCAAATCTGCATTATTTTCTAGACAGCCTAGAGTTTATGGCAAAACGCAGACAAACCAGTAGAGACAGTAACTCTTACCAAACGTCAAGAAAGTTTCCTACTTGCAGGATGCACATGACTTTTTACATGGTTCATGATAGACAAAACCCCTCCTACTGATTACCTGAGATAATATTATTCAATTCTTTTAGCACAGAAAATGGATGTTATTGTTTGTCATACTTGGACCTGTAGAAAGGTTCACTTCAAACATATCAAACACTGGATCCTCTTTTACCTTTCATAATTAAGGATCTCTGTCGCCTAAATGTTGTTTATACTGTGAATATAGAGAAAAGAAAATGATCAGAAATGATCTCTACATTGTGTAAACAAATGCATCAGTTAAGATAAAAATGCGTCAGTGGAGTCCTCTGATTATGACATCACATTTTGGCCTGATATGTAAATGTATTCTTAAAATGTGTTCATTTGCATATCAAGCCACAGCCAATGACAGAAGCAGGAGATCGGAGCAGGTTAAGCAAGCTACGTAATCATGTAATCATTGAACCATACACCCCCCCCCCCCCCCCCAACAACTGCCCCTGGCTAATAGGGATGCCGGTGGGCAGAGCTTGGGAGGTCGACTGTCACTCAACCCACTCAGAGTTAGTGCGCATGTGCACTATTATGTGCTTGAGCAGTAGGCATTCTCTGTTGTCCCAGACACTAGAGAATTAGATCAGGACCGTGGGATTTTGGTCCTGAATCCTCCTGTCCCGCCGAGCTCTAACTATGTCTCGACAAGTGGTACAGAGGTAGACAGGGCCCCAAACTCATGACTGTTTGTGGAAAGTGGGACAGTTGGGCGCTCTGTTGAACCCACTGGGGTGTATTCACTAAATAGTGAACTGTGGTGAACTGACAAAATCGGGTTAAAACAGCAGAATTGGAAAATCCTCCATCTCGGCTATTAATGCCTGACTTTTCTTATTCCCTGTTTGGTGCACAGAACCGACAGACTTCTGATCTGTAGTAAGACGTGTCATTTATTTTGCCTTTGTCCTATTGCTAATGCCAAACGAATAGTTTTAACCTGTGTGTGTGCTGTTCAGTCTCAGCTTAGACTCTTTGTAATATGGCTTGAACTGCCTAGACTAGTGAATGCTTTGCTGAGGTCTGATTCTTGTCCCTCTCTATATCTTCTGTAATACTACATTAAAGTGTGGAAAATCGACTGTTGCTATAGGAACTCCACATGATTAACCAAGCGTGAATTTAACTTATTTCAGAAGAGAGACCTAAGCACTCTGTACTGAAATCTCCAGTGAAGAGGATCTTAGGAAGGTGGGATCCCATTACAAGAGCCAAAAATCTTCTGCTCCGGAGTGTTGCTGTAAATGCATAAACGGATGAGATTCTTCATGGCTGCGAAAAAGGAGAAACAATTTGCTCACGCATGAAAATATACTCCTCTGCTTCTACGAGGGGTATGTGTCATTCTGTGGTGCTGGGATGGGATCAGTGGTGGAATAAGACCAATAAAGGACCATCCACAGCAAAATAAAAATGTATTATGATAAACTGTAGATGGTTAAGCGTCTTTGGATGTGAAACGCGTCTCCCACATCCCACCATTTTTTATGGGTTTGTTATTTTTGTTTCCACAATAAACTACAGCTTTTCCATGGATGTTTGATGTGCCAGATCATCTATTTACAAAAAAATGTTTTATGTTTTATATAATTGACAGATTGCATTCCACATGGGAATGCTTTATTGGAAAACTATAAAAGGTACCTTATGGAGCGCTCTTTGGACTGAATAGCTCTATCGGGGGCAGACATATTGTTTAGAATCTTGGGTAAGGTGAGTCAAAATGTCCTCAACTTTTACTTTTTGAAGATTCTAAACATGTCTGCCTCCAGAAATCAAAACATTTCTATGTAAAACATCAATTCTTAATACAATTTTTCAATTAAACATAACTTGCCCTCGTGCAGAGCCAATTTCTGGGCCCCCTACCTGGCCAATATATTTCTCCCATTCAAACGTTTTTTCTGGAAAGACTTTTTATATAAATGCTACAGTAAAAAAAATAATACTGACTTGTGGGGGTGTGGGGGAACTTGGCTGTGTGCGTAAATTCAATGCACAGACCTAGAGTAAAATGTCCAACTGTGGCTGTGAGACTGGACAGAGTATCTTTCATGGGTCCCCTTGCTGCACTGAGGACAACAGGGAGTGTGTATAGTATAGTTTGAAAGAATTGTGGAGAAAATTCAGACAAATTCGGGGAAAAATGTGTTATAAATGCATCTGTGGAGTCTCCTGCTTATGACATCACCTGTGACTTGATATGCAAATTACACCTTTCCCATAGATAATCAGCTCATTTGCATATCAAGTCACAGGTGATGTCATAAACAGGAGCCTCCTGTTTATGATACATTTAAAACACATTTTTCTCCTAATTGAGGCATTTGCTTGCAATTTAGCCAGCACAGTATATAGATCATTTTCAATTATTTTGTATTATTTACATGCACAGTAAAAACAATGTTTAGGTGATACAGTCCCTTTAAATTCTGGGGTTTCTTTGTGAGAAAATCAGTTTCCAGACTTTTTAACTGTATATTTTAAGCGTCGCAAAACAGACATATGACATTTCAATCTAGTAAATAAAGTATTGTGAGAAACAGATGTCAGAAATACACACCCCTGAAACAGCACGAGCTGCCAAAAATGGTTCTAAAAGGTAAGAATTTGACATTTTTAAAATGTTTTATTAAACAGGATTCAAATTAGATGTCACAGCAGGACTAGGAAACAAGTAACACTTTCTACTGTTACCTGATTACAACTCCTACCATCCTGGGGTATGTGGGAATTATAGTCTGGCAGAGTTAGAGGCTATAGAGGCTATACTATATAGCCTCTATAGCCTATACTATATGGGCAAAGGTCTGCCCGAGGCTAAGCAACATGTGTGAAAAATTGATAACTCCAAAAGCAGAAAAATGAATTCAACTCTCCTTTACAGTTCACTATATGTGTTAATCTTGAAAATAATAGCACTTTTGATCTCGTAGAGACATAATATATGTGCATATCATATAAACAGATATCTGGTACGTTTACCAGATTGGTATGAGTGATGAAGGTCCCTTTAAAAGGTGGCAGTGATAGGACCTTCAAACAGAGAGATGTGGGTTTTTTTTTTTTTACCTTAGGCCGTGTTTGGAAGAATGCACATCCAACATGGCATCGAAAGGGGTAACCGACCAGAATTTCCATATCTGGGTAGATCATCTGAGATAAATATTGAAGAAGCAAACATATTCTGTAATCTTTTGGACACTCGCGGAAGTTTCACCCCCCGGCGCTTTGATCCTATGCCGCGTTTAGATTTACGCAAATGTGCTTATTGTCACATGATAACATCCTTAATGATATGCTGGATCAGACCTGCAATGGCTCAATGGTTGGGGCCAATCAAAAACACCATATTACAGCACGTACCAAAAATATACCATAAACCCCACGCCTGTGCTCTAAAATAATCCAACAAACCCCTTTACTATCAATTAGTGGCCGATCCAAATAAATAGACATTTCAGGGGAATTCTCCCTTTATCGATGAACAAATAAAAATGTATTATGACAAACTGTAGATGGTTAAGCGTCTTTGGATGTGAAACGCGACTCCCACATCCCACCATTTTTTATGGGTTTGTTATTTTGGTTTCCACAATAAACTACAGCGTTTCCATGGATGTTTGATGTGCCAGATCATCTATTTACAAAAAATAGAATTGTTCGAATTGTCTTTATTTTTGAACAATGAAAGGTTTCGGGGAAATAGTGTGTTGCTCCCCATGCAGGAGGCTCTGGTAGAACATGGAAAATGGGAACAGATTTTTATTTATATTAAAGAAAACAGACACTTCCTTTTTTTTTTTTTTACAACTAATGCATGATACAAGAAGGCAGCCTGTCGGTACAGATCAATCCATAGCAATTCCGCTGTGGAAGGCCATGCAAATCTCTTCTGAACAGGAAATGTTACACTATTTAGCATGGCTTGTTCTGGTTTAAGTGTCTCCAACACGATTATTGGGAACACCTGTTAGTAAACACATCTGTTTAGAAACCATTCCACTGTTTTATTACTCATTACATTACCTTCAGCAGCCATTCCTCTCAATCACGCTTTCTGAATTGCTACTGAGCTTTTTGTGCTTTTATCCTGGATTAAAGCATACAGCTGTACGATTCTCCATTATTTTAAGAGACCCAAATGGGGGCACGTATAAACATGGCACACAATATTGGTGCAATTGGCGCAGGCGCCAATGTATAAAACCGACACACGGGAGTCTGCGTCATCTACGCTGAATGCATAGATTTAGGTTGTGTCGGCGCTTGTTGCGTCGGAACAGCCTATGTTTAAAAAAATGTGGCGCCTTATTTGTGTCAGGGAACCTCCGCCAAACACAGATTGATTTAGGTCCTTTAATACCGCACTGCAAAGCATCGGGAGTTATTTTTAAAAAAGCGCAATCGCTGTTATACATAATGGTGATGGCGTTTTTTTATTTTATTTTAAAAAAACGCGCAACAATTTGCAGTGCGGGAGTTTTTATGCATGTCCCCCATAATCTATAAGTTATAAAGGAAAATCAATTTATTAATCAAGGTTGGGATCCGCTACTTAATTAATTATTTGATTCCTCCTGTACATGAATGCATTGTATATTATACAGAGGATTGTTCATGTTATATGTGTTCAGTAACATACCTTGCAATCGTAGTTGGACACCTGCCAGGCACAACCTGCAGGGGTATGCTTTGTAGATTCTCCCGAGCGGTATATAAATCAGCATCATTGTATCAATATCATTTGAGATACTTTGATTGTTGCATGTTTAAAAAATACTTTAAATGTTGCTTTTATTAGTCTCCGACTCCAGATAATAGTGGATATTAAACACATTTTCTTAAAATGCATAATAAATGTAAGACATTTTCCAGCCATAATGGCCCTTTAATTATTTTGACCAAAGATACCACATATGTCAAGAAGGAGAAACCATGTTGGAATAAAAGAATATAGATTTGTATAGCATTCCCCAAATTACATTTCCTGCATTTATAGACTTTTACAACCTCCAATAGAGCACTGAGATCTACAAAAAAAAAAAAAAATCAACAATGCTGGTCTTTATTTTTCAATATTGCACAATTAAATGAAGCTTAAGATGACATATGACCAAGACCAGAAAGTTTCTGGCACTATAAACAGAAGACAAACCACACCTCTATCTTTGGCTCATCAAGTACCAAAGTAGACAAAATAATCCTTCAGTGCTGAAAATAAAGATCTGTATTTAACTGAAGCAAGGATAAAAAAAAAAACTAAATACTTTAGTATTTCTTTTATATGTTGTAATGTATTATAATATTTATTCATAAAACTGTTGGATGACCCTATATAAATCCGAGAACCTGTCCCTATAATACATGATCCACCATTAGGATTAGGAAGAAGAATTGAGATATCTATTGGGGGCCCATGCAGCTACCCTGCCTCCATCAGTGTTTTATGTTGAATTTGATGTTTTTTGTTGTTTTTTGAATCTCTGGGCGAAAACACATTTGATCCGCGGTTGTATTTGGTAGAGGTATAAACCATAGGATTTGGCTCCACATTTTAAACAATTCAAAAATTGGTGTGGATATCCTTTCACTCTCTCAGCTTCCTTTGAGTATGTTTGTAAGGGTTGTAAGTTTTTGATCCAGTTTATCTTTTTCTTTAAGTTAATATTCTTTTTCAGCCCTATTCCTTTAGGAGTATCTTGTTAAGCTATTAAGTTATGTTCAGCCTTCCCAACATGCAATGGGGATCAGTGTAAATTCCTATATTTAAAGGGACTGTCTCATCTAAACTTTTTTTTAACTGTGCTCATAGAGAAAAAAAAATAATTCAAAATGTTCTATATTTTGTCTTAGCAAAACAGCAAGCAAAATGCATAAATTGGGATAAAATTTGTCTGTGGAGTCTCCTACTTATGACATCACCTGTGGCTTGAATTAACTGATTTAAAATGGGAAATGTGTAATTTGCATACTGTGCCACTGGTGATGTCATAAGCAGGAGACTTTTCAAACACATTTTTATCCTAATTTAGGCACTTACCTTAATTTCTGCTAACACAACGTATAGATCATTCTCAATCCTTTTTCATTCTCTACATTCACAGTAAAAACACTGTTTTGGTGATACCGTTCCTTGAATTAATTCCCAATCTGTGTCAGTTGTTTAAGCCCCAGCATCACTAATCTAACACAACCAAACTACTCTATTAACACCTATCTGTTGCTGTACTACATAGAAGATTTTGACACGAGGAAACAACCAACAGAATTCAGTAACTCAGTTCTGCAAGTTGTTGAAACTAAAAGATCCGCCCACAAGACAAGATCAGATTTATTCGGGTTTCTGGACAGCGATGTGTGCATCCCAGGCATTGTTGATTTCTGTATTGTGATAGCCTTTGCTACATGTTCAGCTGTACCCAACAGCACCTATTAAAGAGACTGCATCACTTAAAAGTTGCTGATATTGTCAACGTAGAGCATAAAAAATTATTGAAAATGAACTATACATTGTATTAGCAAAACTGCAAGCAAACGCCTAAATTAGGAGAAAAATGTGTTAAATGTGTCTGTGGAGTCTCCGGCTTATGACATCACCTGTGGCACGGTATGCAAATGACACATTTCCCACTGAAAAGCAGTTCATTTGCATACCGTGCCACAGGTGATGTCATAAGCAGGACACCACAGACAGATTTAAAACACATTTTTAATGTATAGATCATTTTCAATATTTTTTTATGCTCTACATTCACAGTAAGAGCATTGTTCGTTGTAAAGGGGTCCCACTGTCCTAATGGGCTTATTTTAATTTTGCCTCATTTTTTTTAAACAAAAAAATACACTTCTACATTTCAAATGTCACATCCGTTGCAAATCCAGTAGAGTATTTGTACTGCTCCCAAAAAAAGATTATTTTTTTTATGTTCAATATTTGGAAGAATACCTATTATGTAATTACAGTTGAACAGATCCATTACGCTGAATGGACCTCTAGTAACCTTTCAGACACTCTTTGTCAGAATCCGAAAAAGCGCATGCTTTTGGTCACTTCAGGCAGAGCTAAGCCCCAAGGCACTTGGTGCCCAAGGTGACCTATTGCTCTGCCACCCTCCTTGATTGAAGACCCTTGTATTTGGAAGTGTACAGCCCTCCTCCATAACTTTAATAAATGCCCTATATTTTGAGTGTCAGAATGAATTCAAGCCAACCCAAGCTTTTATATGTGAATTAGTGCAGTGTGTCTTAGAGGGGAACCGATTTAAAAGTAATATCAGGAAGTATAACTTTACTGAGAGGGTAGTGGATGTATGGAATAGCCTTCCAGCGGAAGTGGTAGAGGTAAACACAGTCAAGGAGTTTAAGCATGGGTGGGATAGGCACCAGGCTATCCTAGATATAAGATAGCCATAGAAATTCTACGCTTAATACTATGTACATGAATTAGGTGCCAAGGTGCATTTCCCCAGTAATTGAAAATGAATTAAATGACTGCACTAGGTTCTTTTTTTTTTTTTTTTTACCTTAACATGAAAGATCTGTCACTGCCTAATCATTTCTCAGACGTTTTTATGAATAATGGGAGACCAGCGGAAACTGTAATTTTGTTTCACATACTCTACATGGAAATTACTAGCCAGGTATTCATCAAACTCCCTCTGCCAACTGGGCATTATTTTCTTCTTGTCAGAGCTATTTTTGAATGGTACATTGGGCATGGTTCAGATCTGCACATTATAATACCTTATCCTCAGTCTTACCACAAATGTCTGTCGGTGTCAACAGTTAATAATTAAAAAAAGTCATCAATAGTTGCAAGGTATGAGTTAAATTATCAGGTGAAGAGGCTCCTAATGCCAGGGTTATACCTGAAAACCAAACTCTTGTGATATTATGTTTTTTTTTTTTTTTTACTGTATCTTGGTTCATGAAATGCGTTGGAACTATGATATTAAATGCCAAAAAGTATAATGTCCTTGGTACTGCATAGGGTAAAACACATTTCCATTCAGATTGTCTACAGAGACCCTCTGCAATAAAAAAAAAAAAAACAAGCCTCACCATGATGACTTTACCAGCGAAAGGCAACAAGTCTATACAAGGTCACCGGTGTCCATGGCCAGGTCTGTGAAGGTCATCATTAAATTGTCCGCCAACAATGCTAGTAGATTCCACTGGAATTTCCTTCCACTGGAAACATTTACACAACGTCTGAGTACAGGATGGAATCAAACATTTATCCATGCAAAGTGCAAAATAATATCAGGGTTATCCTAACCAAAAGATGAAATCAATTTAACAGGGGATGAAATATAATCATATGGTTATATCCCAAAACCTGTGTGGCACTGTAGACTTCATTATGAAGTCAGTGTATGTTTGCGCACTGTTCTACAAGGATTACCTTGTGTTATTAGCAAATTTGAAAAATAAATAAAGCCTTGTACAGAGGCGAATCTTCTGCTGTGATTGGCTGAAAAACCTTGGTTTTTCAACCAGAGACTGGACATTTGTATCCAGGATTTGAATAGTTGTGCTTTTTTGCTCACCCATCAGTTGCCAAAAGTCAGTGAGCCTCATACAATAACATATTGTAGAGAGGCATCATGGTTATTCAGATAATGCAATGCTTCCCCCTGCCCCCTTGGTGTATTCCCTAGCAAGAGTCAGGAATAATTATTTAGGACACTTCCTGCTGGTGATCTATTAGTTACAGATGCAAAAGTATTAAACATATCATAATACCACAAACACCAAATATAAAAATAAGTATATGTGAATATGGCACTCATGAGGAATTGTATCTGCCTTCTAGTATTTAAAATAATTTCAATGTTAGTGTACACTGTAAAAAATAACCTTACCAATTTGCTGATCCTGTTACTGTTGACAGACATTTGTGTATATTGATTCCTCACAATTTTTCTATTGCAGTTAAAAGGGTTCAATAACATGAGATCCATAAACTCAGGTCATTGAATAGACCACACTGTCCACTATCTTTTTAAATGGTCTTTGTCAACCTTAATATTGCATAAAAAATAAATATATATATATATATATATATATATATATATATATATATATATTCATTGTTTCAGCAGAATTCCATGCAAATGCATAAAATAAGAGAAAATACTGCTTTAAACGGATCTGTGGTGTCTCATGCTTATGACATCACCATAGTCCTTGATATGCAAATAATGCATTTCCCATTAAAAATGAGTTCACTTGCATATCAAGACACAGGTGATGTCATAAGCCACAGACACATTTAAATCCCATTTGGCTCTTATTGTATGCTTTTGCTTGCAACTTTGTTCTAATATCAGTGTATTGTGTGCTATTATTAATATCACTATTATCTTTATTTAAAAAACACAAACAAAACATCTGTGTACATGAACAAAAAAACAGTGTGCCAAAGGAAATCAGGGTTACCTGTCTCATTCCAAACATGTTGATGTGGACAGAATATGAAATGGAGAAACTCTGAATTTAAAACAACACATTTTATGTCATTTTGTGTTTTTGAAGGTGAAACATAATTAATTAAACTGATGTTAGGTCTGTGGGGTGTGATGAAATGATTATTTTTGTTAAGGTTTTTACAAAATAGCATAAAGCAATACATTTTGTTAGTGGCTACAGTGTGAGAAGCAGAATTAGGATATTGCAAGTGTACATAATCTTTGCAATATGAGAGAGAAAAAAATCAGGTTTATAAGTACACAAGTACTGTAATTATTAGAGGTCTGCTTACCTATAAAGTCATGGATAAGATCCTTGATAAGGTGCCCAACAATTGCATACACCACGGCCACCATAACCAGTGCGGCCATCAACAGGTAGAGCACAGCTTTGGGTAAGGGAACCGGCTCCTTTGGAGGAGGCTTGTAGTCCTTATAGAGCTGGTCCTCCTCTGATTCGGAGTAAGAGTACTGGAAGAGGTTGTCTAGCCCAGTGGTGAAGTTAGTGGCACTCATGGGTTCAGTATGGGGAAGGTAGGTGGTCTGTTCTGGTTCTTGTAAGACACTCACCATTGAGCTAGTTGTTGCCTCCACCGTGTTGAGACCTTGGTGAACCAAACGGAGAGTCCTGTTGACCCTGGGAAGGATCTGAGACAGGAATGACCCCCAATCTTTAACCGTGCTTATGTTACAAATGATCATATTGCAGTTGTAAAAGAATCCCAAATTAACGAGCTGTTCCTCTCAGGGTGCCAGAGCTCCAATCACAAAGCCACCTTCATGAGCTGCAGGTTGATCTTCGACTTGCCCTAGAAGAATCCTAGTAATGATGGTGATAAATCACACCTTCTGGTACTCTGCTTCAGTGCAATAAAAGGCAGGGATGTTCCACATTCACACAGTTTGGACTGAAATAATCTTCCTGCAAACGGAGTCTTTATTCTCCAGGAAACGGATCCAACCTCAGTCCTAGTGATCAGTCAGTGAGTAAACTTCAACCCATGCTTCGCTTCTCGACCAGCAATCTGCAAAGTGTGCCCCCCCTCCAGTACCTCTAACAGGTATTTATTAAGTCACCAGCCGTCTCAAAACCATAACTTTACCTTGTTGTCCTTAGAACTGGGGAAATTGGAGAATGATTTTAAAAACAAGGTTTCAGGCTCAACATCTGGAAGAGTTAAAAGAAATGGCAAAAAAAAAGAGAGAGAGAGAGAGAAGACCCAGAAGGAGGTAATGGGGTGCTGAGAGCTAATCTCTGCGTCAGGGGGATCACGGTCACCCTCCACTTGTTTATTCTCAGCACCATGGACAGTGACCGGCGAAGCGTCAGTAACTGGAGCTGTCCTGGTGCTGATCCGTCTGCACTAGATGACTCGAGAAGACTGACTGTTTTTCCCAGGCACTAGGAGATGTGCTTGTGTGTGTCCTTGGCACGGGAGACTTCTATGAGAAATCATCTGAAGTGCTATTAATAAGCATGCAATTATTGTCTCCTCTGTGGCATTCCGAGTTGCCCCCTCCTTCCCTCTATAGTCAAATGGATTTTAACATTCATTTCCATTTCAAAAATGTCAAATTTACATTCAGGGCAAAATCATTAACTGTATTTGGAGATCAGTGCACAATGGGAATTCCAAAATGTATTCACATGTGACGAGCATTAGAAATACAGATCTGCCAGGTATACGCTATATGGATTATTTGGTGCTATGGGTCAGATCAAATGTCCAATGCAATCAAGTGACTGCTCAAGGGGTGTCGTTTTCAAATGTGTCCAAACCAAAAAAGGGCAGTGAGTTTAGACTCATAATTAGTTTTAATATTTGATACCAGCACTAGTTTTTGGGATAACTGTTGTTTCTGCAAAATGAATCCCAGAACTGCACACAAAATGCGAATTAGCCTTTTTTGGTTTAACACCATTCTTCTAATTATATAATAGACTAGAGGGCAAGATACAGAGCTATGTGCCAAATGAAACAGTCTGACTAGCATTGGAGATAGCATCGTCCTCCTAACGGGAGCCACAGGGTAATTTGCTAATTTATAGGAACTGTATCATCAACAGTGCTCGCAGTTTGAATGTTAAGCATACGTGATCTACACACTGTAGAATAACATGGTTAGAGATATGTGTATCAGATTTGCAAAACCTTGTGGCACCAAATGCTGGTGAACTAGAACTATGAGACTCATTCATTTGCATACTGGGCAATGTAATGTAATAACAAAGGAGAGAGAACCCAGCCAAATTGTATAGAATGTATCTATGCACTTGCTTTCATTTCTGATAATACAAAATTCTGTGTGCTGAGTTTGTAGAAACATAGAATGTGTCGGCAGATAAGAACCATTCAGTCCATCTCGTCTGCCCAATTTTCTAAATACTTTTATTAGTCCCCAGTTCCCTATCTAGGATAGCCTTGTGCCTATTCCATGCATGCTTAAAATCCTTCACTGTGTTTACCTCTACCACTTCTGCTGGCAGGCTATTCTATACATCCACTATCCTCTCAGTAAAGTAATACTTCCTGATATTACTTTTAAATCGTTGCCCCTCTAATTTAAGACTATGTCCTCTGGTTGTGGTAGTTTTTCTTCTTTTAGATATACTCTCTTCCTTGACTGTGTAGATTCCCTTTATGTATTTAAATGTTTCTAACATATCCCCCCTGTTAAGTCTTTCCTCCAAGCTTTACATGTTAAGATTTGTTATACAAACCAGATGAAATATTAAGTGTCAATTCCCTATTTGATTAAATATTTACACCTCTTAGGCATCGAAGGCATGACATTTTTGATGCACCCTGTGAACCATGACACCTAATAACTATACTGTTCCATACATCGTCCTTACTTATTATGAGATCTCCACCAGAGTTTTCAGATTCCAGTAGATTATTCTTTTCCCATTTTGTTTCACAATTGATAATAAAATAGCAGATTTGGGTACAATGCAGTGCTCTGGGTAAACCACAGTCTTTCATGACATCATTTGGATAAAGATATTTATTATCTAACACAACTGGGAGAAGAAGAGGCTTTTATACTAAGACCTTGGAAAATCCATTAACATTTGTGAATCATCTATGTCACCTATTGAGTTCTATAACATTCCCTTTTAACAGTACTCTGGTTATGTATGTTATGGTTTTTATGTTTACTATACTTATTATTATTTAGTATAGGACATGTTTCAGTTTTACTGAATGTCATTTGCTATTATTGAATAATGTTGCTGTCACATTTACAGTCATTAGTTTATGAGATATATTATGTACATATGAAATATGTATTGTAAATAGAAAAGGTACTTATCTATCAATACAAATACATTTCCCTTTCTTTTTTTATACAGAACTTCACTGGTGACAAAGGATTAGTCTTTAATGGACGAATTTTGTGTAATGCACAGAAAATCTTTTTTTTCCATCAGGACAGTTAAGATGGGGATTGTCAAGCTGTTTGGGCAGATGCACTTAATACTTAAAAATGGTTGGATACCATTTTTTTTTTCTTTTTACAAATTATAGGTTGACATAGTTAGAACAATTAGATTGAGCTTGGGTTTTGTTGGGAGTAATCAGATTACCCCTGGAGTCATGAAGGAAGCAATTTACTCCGTTGATACCAAATATTTCTTTTCTTTGGAAATGTTTTGTCCTTTTCCTGGATCAAGATGTGAATATGTTTGACATTCTGGCTTTTTTTCAACCTAATTTACTATGTAAAATGTATTTTGATTTTTGGTTCAATAAAAAAAAGTGCCCAGCTGGTCTAAAATATGGCCAAAATCGGCCAAATTGGGTAGCCAAATTTTTGGGGGCAACTTTGTGCCAGATTGGGGCTTTATTGAGTTGACACACAAATGTATCTTCCTGGCTAATATATAATCAATGAACCTTTTTGTTTATAGTGTGTTTATTAGACTTTCTAGTTCTCTGCACCCCAGGGGTCAGGAATTATATAGGGGGCATAAAACAGCTTCCCTCCACCTACACAGACAGTGATATGTAGGATCCATCACGGTTGGGAGATTACTAGGTGAAGTAGGCATAATTTTGCAGTATGTGAAGGCTGGTCCAAATCCTGGAACACAGACCTGGGCTGGTTCTAAGGCACATATAACTTGAGGACTCGGTCCTTCACAAGACGTTCGGAGCCACAATCTCTCCAAAAACAGTGGAGCCATGTTTATTATGCTTCACTATCCACTTTGACTTTAGCTGTCTATGGAGATTTGAATATATTATCAGTAACAGCAACGTGTCACCACTTGCATGTTAAAAAGACGTCCTCTGTCATGGGCATGTATCGACACAAGAGCGACAAGTCATCATTTGCATATTAAAGACATATTCACTGTTATTGATAGCATACCGTCATGAACACGTGTTCACTCTTATGATACATACCCACCCAACACACCATCATACGAATAATACTTACCATCACAAACAGGAACCCGCGGATGAAGCCATGATGGCGAAACGCTCCAGGATTCTAGCTGTTTTTCTTGGCAATAGTGTTCGATTATCCACTGTATATTATTATTATTGTATTTTTGTGCATTATTTATACCATGTTTTAGTTTTTACCATTGTATTTATTTAAAAAAAATGTTAATTCTACATTGCTTTATACGGTCTATCCTTTTAATTTAAGCGCTTATACAGGCACATATCCGCATAGAAGCAAGGACACAGACCTATCATCTGTACACGGAATTAGATGGTCAATATGTTGGGGTTTAGTCACACCTGATTGCATTTTTTGCCATCACATGATAGTGCCCCACAATCTGGCAGGTCCTAACCTAGCCTAACAAACACTAAATTAACGTAACCTAAATTGAAACGATTGACACAAGGAAAAATGCTTGCATCTAGCAGGGCTAAGCATGCAGGAAACATCAATTAACTATTGCTGATGTGGCCAGCGGGTTCCAGAAATGACTGGCATGTAGTAGGAAGCTGTTATTATTTGCAAAAATGGACAAAACAGGGCATAACAAAAATTGGTGCACATGCGAATGGCATCGAATAGCGGAAAAAAGTGTCAGACAACTCTATTTAGAAGAGGCCGTATTCACGTACATGAGACGGTTCTAAGGTAACAAAAGTGTTATTATACACAATAAGGTCTATTCGCTAAAAGGTGAGTTGCAGGTGAATTGAGGTGAGATAAGATGAACATTTCATCTCAACAATTAGCTATACATGGTGCAGGGACAAACCTGGTGAGTTTGCTTAGTGGGGGGAACTCACCATCTTTCTTCCTGCACAATGTATAGATAAATGGGTGAGATTATATGCTCACTTCAACTCACCTGAAACTCACCTTTTAGTAAATAATCCCCTGAACTTCTAAAGTACTTTTTTTTTTTTTTTCAAAGAATGAATTTTACATGTAGTTGTCTTTAGTAATGAAATAGGTCAAAATTATAAATGAATATTAATAATTCAACCACATGATAAAAAAAAACTACAAAGAGCCGCAAACAGAGTACAACTGCTGAATTATTATAAGATATATAAATATTCATTTTGTTTATTTTATCTCTCTGAAGGAGTAATTAACATAGAACAAATATTGAGTACAAGACATGCTTATGAATGAGATTCCGAGACCTTTCCTGAATTTGTACATGAATAGTTTTTACTCTTGTCTGTCTCATGTTGCCTGCAAAATCCATAAACGCACATGCTAATCGCGTACCGCAATGTAAGACATGCGGGCGCTACTTGTGGTAAATATCCCCCTTTTCTATGAATATATATGCAAAGTGTAATTTTTTTTTACTGATAGGATTCTGACGGGCATCTGTAGTTGTTCCAAAAAGGTTAAAAAAAATTCAAAAATGAAGTCAATGCGGGTCATGGGAAGACACGACGCACATGCAAATTGTTCCAAATACTGGCAGAATCGATGTATAGCAGAATCCTGGGAGTCTGTGTTATCTACGCCAAAGGCGTAGGTTGTGTCATCGATTGTTGCGCTGGCGCAGCCAATGTATAAAAAAATCAGTTGCCTGGTTTCGTGTCTACCCAGAATCACTTGCAGTGGTCATACCACTGCACAATTTGAATTTCTGGTGTGTGTAGATTTGTGTTTAATAATGCCTCTGCTAACCCCTGATTTATACATAAAGGGGTTTTCCCATCACCTTTACCCCCACCATAACTTCATCAGGTTATCAAAGACATCAAGTTGAATAAGAGATAAATATGTAGACACCTAAACTACAACAACTATAGCAAAATCAGTAGATTAAGAGAGAATTTGAAACCTGCATATTTTAATTTTTACTTTATGGAGCTCTGTGTAAGAGCCTTGATCACAGCTGAATTTGAACATGTTCAATCTGGGTTTGCTGGATTGAATATGTTTTCTTCTCAAAGCGACAGACCTCTGACCCATGTTATTTTTAGGTATTTCTTTTCTAAATGTAGAAGTTCTAGCATATACAAACATATAAACTATCTTTTGGGATGAGAGGTACAGGAGGTAGGTAGAGCTACAACAGTGTTGTGAGGTTTGCAAAAAAAATAATAATCCGTGGAGACGTATTTAATTGCTGAGCACACTAAAAAAAAATGCCAATTTGTTAAACATCAGAAAAGGCAGACTTAATAAACCAGTAGAGAAGGTGATAGAGGTAAAAAAGGAAATGATCCTGGAAAGCGATTGGGAGTTCTAACACCCCTTTCATTACATGTACACTACATTTGGTTAATGTCCTTTTCTCCAAAAAAATGGGAGTTACTTATTCAATGGCAGTAGGCTCCACTAATTAAAACTTGAATCATAAAAACTGAGTGATTACTTTTTCATATACTTTTAGGGTATGAAGACTTCCTTTTGCAACTGGTCTCAATCACAACAAAAAAAACCATTTTTTTTTACTGGGGGCTGCCATTTTGGTTTCTAATAATGGTGGCCATTTTGTCATGATATAAATGTATAGTCATAGATAAATTGCAATATTATATACATATCACAAAGGATCCTTTTGAATTAGCATAGAGAGAGTCTATCGATTGATCGAGTAAAAATTTAAATTGCAATATTTTTTATTTCTACTAAGTAATAGAATGAGTTCTTCTCATTTGCAGACATTAGAATTGCTGAGATTAATGTTATTCTTATATATATATATATATAGTTATTAGTGTTGTAGTTTTATTTGTATTGTTCTTACACATATTTAATTTATTGGTATATCAGTACACTGCAACTGTAATTCCCTATACAGAACACTGTGATTTCTCTAAATAATATTTGATTAAATATTTGATCCATTACCCCAAGGAAGCTATTAATGTCAGAATGCAGGCCTACACAAACCGGAGTGCATAACCAAACAGCCACTAATTGACCACAAACTTTTCCAGCCTTCTTACAAGAGGTGAAAAAGGTTAATTGCAACTCACTGAGGGCAAATCAGAACATGCAAAGCCCTCTGCTTCTCTTATTACTGCTGTGTAGATAGTATGGAAGTTATAGGAAGGGGGGATACAATCTGGATGGAGAGTCTGGAAACTCACACACCTAATAACTGCACAGCTTTGTTAAAAGCCCTTTCTCTTCATGTTTGTGAAGATGCAATCATACTAGCCGTGGCAAATACAGTTTTTGGAGAATACGGGAGGACAGTGAGTGATTCCATGTGCACACTGTAGATAGAGGAATCAGTCTTCTGATATGTTTGCCTCATTTTTTTAAAGTTATGTCACAAAGGTAATGGACCCAAAAAAAATGAAAACTGCAATATAACATCTATAATGTAGCTTTGGATTGCCACAGGAGTCTGGTAGCGCTATATACAGCTTGGCATAGATTCTACCAGTGTCTTAAAGCCAAATTTAAGGAAGAAAGCTATTTATTTGCAGACAGAGATGGTCTGGCACCGACCAATGCTCACAGGTCATGGAGAAACACTTCAGCAACATGGCAAGCTATTGGACTTGCAGAACAAATGTCAACCCCTTATGAATGGTGCTCCATGGCATTAGTCAAGGGCTTTTTAAATCTGAAAGTTACCCTCTCTCCGACTAAAAGTTTTTCTCAAGGAACCTTTCAAAATCTTCACCGCACAGTGATGGGATCAGTAATTACCTTTGACTTTTTATACACAATGTTGGGATATTGTTTATATGTGTAATGACACTCTGCTTGGCCTATGACCTAAAGGTAATCTTTCACCCATTAAACCTGTTCAGGTTCTGTCATACTTGGAAGCAGACATGTAGAGTAAATGTTCTACAAGTTGAGTATCCATTATCCAGAAATCCGTTACCCAAAATCATCCATTATCCAAGAGTTTTGTTCTGACTTATCCACAAGTTGCATATTCCACACACACCTGTCACAAGGCAAACGCACAGCAGTTTATTCAGTGTCCAGCCCCCTTAAGCTGTGATATAGCCTTTCCATCACGCCCACATGGGGTAATACAATGGCAGCGGCGCAGGCCTGACACGCCAACGGCAGGTTCCCAACCATGCCTCACATCACTGCCACATCACAGTAAAACTGATTTCTTTGCTCTATACAGAATTTGCATTGATATTACTGTATTTCATGAGAGCTGAGAGGCTTTAATATATCTTATTGCTGAACATAATCAATTATTCAAAATGACCCGTTATCCAAAATACTTCTGGTCCCCAGCATTTGGGATAAGGGATCCTGAAACTGTACTTACCAAAAGGATAGTCCCCCTCTTGAAGCATGGCTGCTATTGATACTGAGAATACCGACTCTAACATCATGGATGGTGAAACAGATTTGCACTCATCTGTCATCATTGAAAAGAAGACACTGGCATGCAACTGTGCTAAAAAAATACTGTATAAATCCCCTCGTCTGTGAACAGTGGGGTCCTGTTTTCACCTCTTTTCATGAGTTGTGTTCACTCAACGCAAATAATAATAATAAATTTTTGTCTTTTACAGAGAAATAAATCCCTAGTCCTTGGCCAACATAAATGAATTTAAATAAAAAGAGATTGAAATGACCATACAAATAAACTAAATATGGATGGCGCTATAAAATGGGGCTGTATGGAAACGATAGATGCATTTAATTTATTTAATCAGTGTTATTAGCCATTAGTGATTCCATCGGCCGTTCCGAATATTACAGATCAGTTATTTTTATTTTTGGTTTCAGTTTTTTTTTTTTCTTTCAAATTCGGATTTAGGTCCTTGTGCTACAACTAAAGGGTTAAGTGCAGCACCATAATGGTGCGTGTGCTCAGTGAATGGGTTAAATTATCTCAGCCCCCGTGAAACGGAACTTCGCCTAATACATGTTTCTGATAAGCGGCTAATGATGACAATCACTGGTCCGCCTTTATCAGCGGAGCGGATTTTCCCTTAATATGTGATGTTGTGTCAGTTTTGGTCTGTGTGTCCTCCCTGCTTCCTAGTCACTGGCGCTTGGCTTCCCTTTAAATCTTGCAGTGTCTGCTGTCACATTGGCCACCAAATCCATTTTTTTTTTTTTTTGTTGATGAGCAGAGCCGGTGATTCACTGCCGGTGAGTCACAGCAACAAAAAAAAAAAAAAAAAAAGAAGAAAGACCATGCTTAACTCCATAGGTACTTACTAAAATTCTAAAGCTAAACAAGTCAATTGATCACTTGGTAGTAAAACGGTATAATGTACGATTACAGAAAACGATGGTGTGGGGCATGTCTTGGGAAGGCCAAGCATTGCTTTTATTTAAAGGATGGTTTCCCAACATGTTCTAGTGATCTCGTCATTGGTATAGCACAGGGATGGCTAACCTCTGGCACTGCAGTTGTTGTGGATGACATTTCCCAATTGTTTCCGCTGTTCCAGAGAATTCTTTGCAGTACCTCTGATACCCCAACCAAGCTATGTCCCCCCCCTGGTGTTCCTCATCGATGGTGGAACATGCGGACATTCCTCAGATGGTAAGCCAACCTCTGACTCTCCGAGCATCATGGGAAATTTTGTCCACGGATGCAGCACCAAAGGCATCCTGGACTAAATTTCCCATGATGCTCAGTCAGCCTTTAGAATAAACTGTTTCCTGGCTGAGCATCAGGGAAATGCAGTCCACAACAGCTGCAATGCCAAAGGTAAAGAGATATCAGATATGACTGGTTGGTGTTCTTGAATTCCTACTTGGCCCCATATTCATGGGGGGGGGGGGGTGATCAGCAAGGGTTTTGATGGTGCTACAGTTTACTGGTCCTGCCAGTTGAATAGACAGAGGGAAATTGCATGAACAGCTGGCCTCAGATAGATGAAGCTGCCTGGAAATGACTGAGCATGCAGATGTGTGAGTAATCCAGTGAAATGAGTTTGCTTTAATAATGGATTTTTTTTTTGGCATTTGATCCATCGTGTTCCTCTGTGTATTTTCCTGTGTTGTATCCTATTCTCAGTTTTTCAAGGGGAAATGTGACAGAACTGTCAAACGTAAAGAATCACCATCCATTATAAGTACAGCACTCATAGCCGTACCCAGATCCTAGATCCTTGGTTATAAGTGCAGCCTTTTCTCTTCCCTGTCTGATCCTCACTTATAATATATTTATTGGAATGACTGAAGGTTTTCCTCAAGTCCTATCCACTGATTTCTCAGTGATCTGACCCATCGACCACCGTGATATACCTGAGGCTCTGACTTACATTATTTTCCTTCTATTCTGACCTGTGAGCAATTAAAGCAACCATGGAATTTTTAAATATTTTTCTTAACAAACTAGTTGAGAGGGGTTTAGGGTTAGGGCTGGGGTAAGTTGGTTTTAGGGTTATGATTTGGGGTGAGAGAGTTTTAGAAAGAGGAATATTTAGGGATAGGGCCAAGGTTTATAGGTTATGCTTGAGTTATGGGAGTGTTAGGGTTAGGGCTGGGGCATGGGAGTTCAAGGGTTAATGTTGGGAAAGAGGAGTACGACGGATTCCTTAGAACACTGACGGGAAGTCGTTTGCACAAGAGCAGGAGACCGTTCCGCCAAAGAGGAATGTTACCATATGGGATGTATACTTACTATGTCCTGTTAGAATCTTTCCAAATACGAATATAAATATGTTCCGACTGGAATCTCAAACCATTTTAGGAATATTGTTGCAGATCTTGTTTTATTGGGGAAGAGAGAGCAGGCTTGTGAGAACAGGCTTTACGGACTATTATGACCGGCTCCCCCCCCTCCTCCCAAATAAATAAATGAACCAAACCAGGAATGTTTATCTAAGCTGAACAGAGGATTTCCATTATTTTAACCCAGGGGTTTGAGGTTAATGAGGATTGTAGCCAGCGTCAGCCAATACCGCAGTCTCTATAGTGCCCTGGCTATTTGTAATACTCATGTCTTGGCCGCACAGAGTATTAAACCTCTCCCCTCTTTTCTTCCCATTTATGGTTCCGTTACTCGGAAAGCCCCAGCCTGTTGCAGCACGAATAATGTTTTCTTTTTTTTTCTCCCACATCAATAACCTGATAATTTCTCTCCTGCTGTGTCATTAGTTCTGAGCAGAGGGGCTAAAATGGTCCACGTCCCCTTCCTCCCCCCCCACCCCTCCCTTCCCCAAGCTGTTCGCTTTGTATTTTCTCACCATTCAGTGTGACACAGAAACAAAATTAAGAACCCAGACACTGAGCATCCAGATGAAACCCGAGGCCTGTTAAAATGCTTTAATCACAGTAAAAGCCATCTCTGAGTAATGCATGTATAATGCAGGGTAGTTATGTCCCAAGGACTTGCGCGGTTTGGGCAGAGCAGGATGTCGTGTGTTTGAGCTTTCAGCAAAGCAAGCGTCACGCGAGTCATTTCAGCATTATATAGTATGTGGATAAGTAACATAATGCTTCTTAAAAGCATCCAATTTTACAATAGTGATTCCGGAAAAGCCTGTCATTCTCGCTGTGTCCAACTTCCCTGTAATTCCTTGGTAGCAGAATTCTTGACTACAGGGCAGGAAGTTCACCCACCCCAAACACGCTTCCCCCTCTCTGATAGCGATGCTCATCAATCCTGACTATTTGTTTGACATATAGGAGCAGGCAGGTAAGGGTTGCCCATTTTATTGATTTCACAGAAATATATATTATATAAATAATATATTAAATTATTGCATTTCTATAAACATCCACGGCACCCAATACAGCTTGAACACAGTGCTGTATAGATCAGAAGACACAGCACTCAGTTTGTCTCTGCACAAAGCAAGGTTATATCGAATCAGCTCAGCTCACCTGCAGCTCACTTTTAATAAATAAAACCTTTGGTATGCCTCTAATCTGAGCACGCCTTGCTCTAGTGTTAAGCATCAAATGGAACGAAGTTGGAAAAATTCTCCAATGGAGCTAAATGGGAGAACTCAGCAATTTTTGACATTCCCATCTCAATTCGCTGCAATTCTCTCTTTATTAAATAGACCCTTTTATTTTCACTTTCTTATTTGTTACTAAGTATTTGGGAGGCTTCATCAACTGACACATTCTATTCCATATATTATATTGTTTCGAGACAAATAAGGTCCATTTAGGAGACAATGGCGAGAGCCTGACACCCGAATGCCCTCACGGGTCATTTGCTGCATCTCTTTCCACATCAATAACTGGAGATTTAATTAGAGAGTGTTGTCTTTGTTTTGGCGTTTCATCCGGAGAGTAAATTAAGAAAATTTGCATCCCAGAAACGGTTCATTTGCATAAGTGTTTCTTGCGTCTCTGTCACCGTGGGATGAAGACACCGTGACAAGGCTAAGAATTTACGGATCCAGAAGGGAATCTTCAGCAGAAAAAAAAATCCACAAGAAACAGAGATTAAATATCTCATGATGTAATATTTTATGACAATATAATCACAATTATGAGACAACCTGGAGGAAAAATACATACAAACAAAATAAAGAGATCGTTTTTGTTTAGTCAGTTCTGCTTTCTTATAGTCTGGGTTAGTGAGTAGGACTTGCCAGTGTGTGTTGGATTATCCTGATATCGAATGTGAATTATGGGATTTGTAGGTAAAGTTGAACTTTAAATTCACATTTCTTGTGTCTTACAGGTGTGCTTTACTCTATACTAAGTAAATCCAAGGCTTGGTGTAGAACCTCAGTACCCAAGGCCTGCAGACACAGTGGAATTACAAGACAATACTGTGCATGTTGATTAACAATACACTATGCAGTTTGTTTAATTCCAAATTAATTAGTGCATTTGAAATCTCTGGTTTTGGCTCTTGAGTTATAAAAATAAATGAACATGGTTACTCAGAAAGCACCAAACATGCAATAAAGTATTCACATTTTAATGGATAAGATACTATTGCCCTTTAGGACAGTCTTGAGAGTTGCATTGAACCTGACTGCCCCTTCACCCTTTTGCTTGTATAAGCTTTCATTGCTTCAGTGTTGTATGTTGCTTGCACCAGTCGAACTCTGAACTATCTCTTTTTATTTTTCTATTTTAACTGGTAAATAAATAGCAGGAATTGAAGATAGGCCTGTCTCTTTGTTAAGCCCACCTATGATTTTTCTAACTAGAAAAACTTGTCTTCCAATGTCATAATCCTTTCTTACACACTTGTTTAATGGACCAGCTGTGAGGCTGTGTAGCTCAGATTGAAAGCTTCTTCCCTGGCAGGGCTTACTTATCCTTTCAGCCTTCTGAGGCCAATAAAATGAGTACCATTTATGTATTATCAGCTGCTGAATCAGTTAAGTCTGGAGATAAGATATAAAGTGTAAACTGTTATTCATGAAATGCATCAAGCCCCCCCTGGGGACACTAAATCAGGCAAATGATTAGATGGGCAGAAATAATGTTCCAACTCTTAAAGCCAGGGGAGTATAACATGTCTCTGACATCAGGGAGAGTTTTGGGTTTTGCATAGTTTCCAACATCGGCCATGTTTCCAGGGACACATATTTGTTCCACATGCTGCAGACAGAGCATGCAAAGTGCAGCCCGGCAGTATGTAGGATGGATATACGCACAGACACAATCCAATTAATTAATCATGGTAGGTCCTATGAGATCTCCACCCTAATTAATTAATTGGATTGTGTCTGTGCGGATATCCATCCCACATATTGCCGGGCTGCACTTTGCATGCTCTTTCTGCAGCATGTGGAACAATTATGTGTCCCTGGAAACATGGCCGATGTCGGCAACTATGGTGTTGGGCTGGGTAGGGGTAATCCTTTTAACCTGACATGATCATCCAGGTCTAATTATAAGAGGCATTGATAATAGGGGGCACATAAAGCACTATGTGTTCTTTTTCAGTGCTTTGGTCATGCTTCACAGTCACGAGGAAAGTTCAGTTCCACTGGGTATATAATGCAAAAGGTGACCTTTATATAGTGAGAGGGGCCCCAGGGGCTGTGCTTCGTCTCCTGATAACATGACTAAGACTTAATTCTAAGAGTCAAGAAGTTTCTGCTCGGAGCTGCGTATAGGTTTGCAACATTAATACTCTTAGACATCTACTTGTAGGTATTGCGGTGGAGTTATGCAAAATGACAGTGCTTATTTAAGCTCAGCCTCACAGATTATTTCATTTCCACTGGGTTTGTCCTTTATGGACAGTACAGTATTTCACAAATCATTACTAGAGGAATTTTTTTTTTTCTGTTTTAGGTGTATATTGTTTTCACCCATTTTCTCAAGAATAAACTTCTGCACAACATCAATGTTTGAAATATGTTATACAAGTTCCAATTCTATCTAGTTGGATAGTGAACCGTGGTTAACTTACAACCAAAGGTGCAAAATATAGACCAAGGTAACAGGAGTCGAAGAATTGTAGCTATTTTAATAAACACCATTATTAGTTCATCACAATTTATTGGTTACAACACAATCTCTAGTTCATTCTGTCTTTGTGTTTTAAAAACTAAAAAAAAAAAAAAAGAGTTATTGTTAGAGGCTTCTGAAAAAAGTGTGACCAGGACTCAACAAGACAACACAAGCACACACATCTGTATAATTATGTCACCAAACCATTTGTAATGCCTTCCCCATTAAAGATTGCTTCCAAAATATGTAAAACTGTGTTTTTTGTTTTGTGTTTTTTAACAGATCAACAGAAAAATATAGCAACTAGAGCCTTTGAGATATTCTCACTCACATACACTGCACATTACTGTGAGTTTTATTGTTGTGTAGTCTGTAATACTCTGAGTTTTTCCTCTGCATTTTCATCAGGCAGATGAAATGGTTAATCATTCTTTGTGCAATCCACTTTCCAGTCGCCGTGTGGTAATCAGCACTAATCAGGCAGAATTTGGAGACTCAATCAGAACTTGATTGCAGCACACTGCAAAAAAAAAACAAAAAAAAGTTATACATTCAAAATAATAAGGTGTACAAGGGTGAGATTCAAGATGGCTTTTTTTTATATGTGTAGAATAATATCAGAGTCATCAGTAGAACCCAAAGATTTTCACTTAGTTCTAGCAAGCTGTGAGCTCTTCAGATCGTAGAATTTCTACCCATAGGACACGAAGGAGAACTATGTAGCTAGATTGTGGAACCATTGGGGGGTTACTCACTAAAAGGAGAGCTTGGTAGGGTGTGCCTCTGCAGGTGAACTGAGGTCAGATTCTAAGAAATGATTACACCCTCCTACAGGGGTTAATCTTTTAGGGAATGTGTGACGAATAAAGCACAGAGACAAGTGTATATAAAAAGGTATATTATTATTAAACTGAGATACTGTTACAGGTTATACAGGAAATACACAGTGTACACATTACACATAACTGCATAAGCAACAGGTAACGGAAATAGGTATACTTATAATTAATTGCATATCTTCTTGTGCCTTCATCTTGGGTCTTCTGCTGGCTGGCTTCTCATGCCAGGAACAGACAAGACTCACTCTCCCTCCTTACACGGGAACAGCAAGACTCACTAGCAAAAGTGGTTCACTCAACTAAGTATCCCAAAATCCCTCCAAGATACCTCCCATAGAGATAAAAGAACCAGTTCAACCTAGTTTGGAGATATTTGGTCTCTGTAATAAATGCAACCCCCTTTGTCACACCTATCTGTTAGTAAGCAAAAGCTGGAAAAAGCTGAAAGGGTTGTTTTTACAATCTAAAGAAGTCATCTCTGTAACCTTGTTTACAACCTCTTCTGATGTGCAAATGACCTTCCATTGTGAGACCAGATTACATGCCCACCCCACCATCTATGTATTAGATAAAAAAACAACATTGTTTACAAAGGCACCCTATATTTCTTACAAGATGAGCATTTAATCTTAATAATTTTACTATGCATAATGCTGGGACAAACCTGATGAGTTTCCCCTGCTACGTGAACTTACCTTTTATTGAATAGCTCTCATAGTCTCAAAGCTCTGGGGACTCACAGCTTGTTAATAAACAGTAAAAAGGGATAGACGAAAAGGCTCTTCACACACTGAAGAGTATACGCTAACTTCACAGGGATGTCCTGCCAACCTGGGGCTTCTTTCTACACCGGCCTCTTGTTACATAAATGCAGCACATATTTAAACACACATAATTGGTTTTCTGGAATCACCTGTGTAGCTGCTGCAACTGCACTACAGGCAGAATTTTAAAGGTCTGGTCGACATACACAGTTTAAACGCAATGCTGCCTGTGCACAGTGCCAAGCAAATCCAGAATTGTTGGCAACAATGATGATTGTGTAGTTACAAAAGGAGGAAAACACTTGTTCTACAAGCCAGAAGGTTAGGATGATTTGGATTCTGAAATGCAACAGACAGACACACATCCCTATAGACACACATATAAGGGTAGTTACACCATTTACCTACATTTTTGATGCATCAGCAACTTACATATCACTTGGAACAAAACATAAAAAGGGAATTACATACTATGTTAGACAAGCAGAAACTTGCTCACAAGCTTATAATCACTTACTTTACATTACATTAACATTTTATATAGCGCCAACAATTTACGTAGCGCTAGGTACAGAGCATAGAAGGGAACTACATACTACGTTAGACAAACTGGAACAGACTGGTAGACAGAGATCCCTGCTCGCAGAGCTTACAGTCTAGAGGCCTTCAGTTCCCTGTTGCACCAGGACAAAACTAAGTATTAGATAAAGCTATTAATATTACATTATTTTTTTAAGCTTGAATTCTACTGATTATAGGGACCCCATCAACTAAATATTATTTATACTGTGAATGTAGAGAAGAGAAAATAACCTATGAATTAAGTTAGCAGAATAATCATGGAAATGAACTATTATGTATCTGGGTGACATGCACACAGTAATGGCTAAGATAGATGCAGCTGAAAGCCAACATCAAATTCTACACATATTTAAAGCCTAATACCTTTAAACTAATTATATAAATATATATTTAAATAAAATAATCTCTTCCTCCACCCCCCCCCCCCCCCACACACACACATACATTTATAAATATAGCACCTCAGCTGGGGGCCCTATATATAAATGTAAGTGTGTCCTTTTTTAAAATTCAATTTATCATGCTTTAAATATACAAGAATGTAGAATTCTCATCTGGCGGTACATACCATCCCAGCTAATATTGTGTGCAATATTAGCAACTGTATCTGTACATATATATATATATGGTGTATATGTTGTTTTATAATATATACTAGTAGTGGGCTAGGGAACCATTCGGCACTCCAGATGTTGTGGACTACATCTCCCATAATGCCCTTACAGCCTTAATGCTGGCAAAGCATCAAGGGTAATGCAGTCCACAACGGCTGGAGTGCCAAAGGTTGCCAGAGGCTTGCTGAGATGTTTTATACTTGGGTGAGGATAGCTATGATTATCTCGGTTTGTGTTATTTGTTGCATTACTCTGTGGCTGCACGGGTTTATCACAATCTTTGGTTCTGGGCATTTGGTGATATGGTTTTTGTTAATCATATTTTGTACTTTTTTAATATATACCTAAAAAAAACGATTATGTTTCATGTTGTTTGGAATTCAGAATGTACATAATTTCCCAGCTGTTTCATCCAAAGGAGAAGCCAGCTTGCTTTGGTTTTGCCTCTCCCCTTAAGATTTCTAAACATCCAACAGAAGCAGGTTACTCCATGCAGCCAAATTCAGGTTAGTTTTTTGGAAAGAAGCATTGGTTCCCATAGTTACCTGATCAGGCTTTTTTTGTAGTATAATTCCTGGTGTGTGCTGCCATATGCAAAGTGACAGTGTCCTACATACTTTCAGAGAAAATCTTCGTCTTTAGAAAGTACTATGTCACAGATGTAGAGAGCAAAAGAGAGAAAAGATTTGGATTTTTTTTTAACTAAGCTCACTTAGGGCCAGATTTATTAAGGCAAAACAAGTGCTATTTTAAAGTATGGTGCTAAATTTGGAGCAAACTGATCACTGAAATGATACCGCCCACCACATGACTACAGTGGGGGACTACTTTCCACCAGATATTAGACATGTGCATTCGTTTTCTATAAGCCGAAAGTCTATAAACCGAACGTGCGGTTTATAGGCTGTCGGCTTATGTAATACATGTAATCCTATGGCTATTCTATAAACCGAACGTTCGGTTTATAGAATAGCAATAGGATTACATGTATTCCATAAGCCGAAAATCTATAAACCGAACATTCGGTTTATAGAATTTCGGCTTATAGAAAACATGTAGTACTATTGCCTTTCTATGAACCGAAAGAGAGCCCCATTCATAAGAATTTCTTATGAATGGGGCTCTCGTTCGGTTTATAGAAAGCCAATAGTATTACACGTATTCTATAAAACGAACGAATAAAACGTAACAAAACGAAAATAATGAACGAATTTCGTCTGAAACGGATGCAGTTATGAATGAAATTCGTTTTAGACTAAATAAATAACATTTTCGTCCAAATAGACGAAAACGAAAATTTTAGTTTTGCACATGTCTACCAGATATGCTTAATCTAACCACATCTAACACAGAGTCTGGCGAAGATGCCTTTTACCACTGATGTTCCCTAAAAATAGCAATTTTTATTTGGAGTTTTACTTGAACATTTATTAAGTGCCTGGCAAATATTATACAAGCATTAAAATAATTAATATATATATTAAAAAATAATATTATTATAGTATAGATAAAAAAGATACAAGTGTGTAGTGGTGTGGGTGGCAATGGTTGTGTAAGTGGAACAGCAGTGCACTCTCCTAGGCTGCACAATGGCTTATTAATAAATGTGTAGATTGTGATCCAAAGACACATCAGTCAAATGGATGCTAAAGCGCTATTGGGAATGGGACAAAAGGCTTCTCCGTCCTAATAAAAATTATACTGCTGAAAACATTTTTTTAAAGGATTATTTTAGAAATCAATTCCAAATTGTTTCCAAATTGCTTTAGACTTGCTCTAGACTTTACAAATTGTTTTGGATTATATTTTTTAAATTGCTTTCGAACTGTTTCAAAATTGTTTAGGTATTATTATTTCACAATGGCTTTCGATTTATTTTTATACTGTTTCAAAATTGTTTCAGAAACATTTCAAAATTGTTTCTAAGATATTTATAAACTATTGCCATATTACTTTAAAACTGTTTCAAAAATTGTTTTCAAAATTGTGGCAAATTATTTTTTAAAGTGTTTTAAAATAGTTTCAATAACATTCATAAACTGTCTCAGAATTGTTTATTAATCGTTTTCAAGTTTTTTATGATTTTTTCAGAATTGTTTCAAAACTTTTATCAGATTCATTCAGAACTGTTTCAAAATTATTACTTTTAGTTAGTTTCAGAACCGTTTCTGAATTGTTTGGAAAATGTTCTATCATTTTTCCCATAATGTTTTCAAGCTAAATTGTTTCAGAACGTGTCTCCAAATTGTTTCGGAATCGTTTCAGAATTACTTACAAATCGCTTTGGAATTATTTCAACAGTGTTCTGGATTTTTTTTTACAGATTATTTCAGAATTATTTATTTTACTGTACAGAAATAATCCATATTTGAACTTGGGTGAACTGACGACAGACAACCTTATTCCAGAGTTGGAAACATGGCCCAGTTGGAGAATTTTTTCAGACTGAAGCCATTAGGTCTGATTATTGCAACTCAGGTTGCTAATTTTCCACAGTTCACCATTTACACTATATTTATACCATATAATGTATGTGTTTAAATATGGGAAAATAGAGATATTTTTCTCACCAAGTTCTCTTGCTTGACATTATTCATCCCCTTTAAAAGGGGAATGTAAATCCCAAGAGGGTTTGGTTGTCTGGGTATATTTTTTTTTTACCTTTTAGTTCAACAGAGAAGTACCACAGGGTAGCTAAATAGTTCTCTTTACTCTGCAAACAGATTGGTGCAGTTCATTAATACAATGGCATTAAATATCTAACATATCACTCCACTGCATGGGTTGGCCTAATGACTTGCAAATTGTTCAGGATAACTTTTTCTTCTAGAATTAAAGGCTATTTTAACATTGTGAGGTGTAACATTGCAGGTACAGGTTGTCCATTATCCAAAATGCTTGCTACCAGAAGTATTTTGGATAATGGGTCATTTCAGATAACCAATCATTTTCCCCAATAAGATATATTAAAGCCTCTCAGCTCTCATGAAATACAGGAAAATCAAATGTAAATACTGTAAGGAACAAATAAATCACTGTCACTGTAATGTAGCTGTGATGTGTGGCATGGTTGGGAACCTGCCGTTGACGGGTCAGGCCTGCTCCTCTGCCATTTTATTTACCCTTTGTGGGTGTGGGGGAATCTCAGCATGCGTGGAAAGGCTATATCACAGCTTAAGGGGTCTAGACACAGAATAAGCTGTCGTGCATTTGCATTCTGACAGGTGTGTGTGTTATTTACAACTTGCGGGAAAATCTAAAAACAAAAATGACACATTTCTGGATAAGTGATACCCAACCTGTTCTTTTTAATTCTAAATGCCCTTTTACACCTTGCCTGGAACCTGTATAGTTCAATCTGCACCCTTCTACGGATTCGATTTAAAAATGAGTCTATCTCTCCCTCTCTGCAATAGTTGTTCCCTCTCATCTCCAGGATCACAATCTTCTCTACCTTCTTCCCCAACATGGCACACCCTTCTACCTGCTCAGCATAGGCAGGATGAATCCCCTAACCTTGGCTGATACTCATGGGAATTCTGGGTATTCAACAGCTAAGGAGAAACATGTAACAAAAACCCCCATCTTCCTCATAATAACTAACCTCGTCCAGTGATTTGTATTCACCAGCTTCCACCTTTTGACAGTTATTTTTTTTTAATGGACTAACACAGATCCCTGGTAATGTGCATCTCATTTGAAACAAGACAGATTATTTCCAGAGAGCCGAACCCTGGCACTGCTGAGTGACAGCTTTAATGTTCGCATATACACAAGGAGGGCCAAACTCCATCATCTTCTTGTTATCAAATTATCTCCAATTGCAAGTAATACAGTGTGACAGATGGCAAAGTGGAGAAACCCCCAGCGGAATAGCTCAGGCATCAATGTGCTTAACATGTGTACTCTACTTTACTGTATGATACTTTAAGATGCCAGGATAAGCAGTCTATGGATGATTTTAAATTGAAATTTTAAGGTACTGTTAAAATAATGGATATGGGAGAGACTGGTTTAAGGAGGGAGTAAGTCAAACCTTTTAAAACTTAAAATGCTGTCTCTAATTTATTTCCTCTTGTAATATAATTGCTTTTTAATTTATCTTTATGATATGTTTTGTCTATAATATGTTGCTTAAGTTAGGTAGCGAAGACACTAAGCACTTCCCGGAGCCAGCGCTCATGGGCGTGGCATGTTGCTCCCAGTAGGCCCCGTAATGGGGCAAGAGCCCATTTCATCAATCAAAAGAAATTCTCCCCTTAGAAAAGACCAAGGAGCTTTCATCTCACAGCTCCACGACAGCAGAGAGAGAGATGATCCGATGGCAGTCGCTCTGTGATTGGTGAGTGTGCATGTCAATCACACCGCATACAGCCAATACACAGGGCCGATCATGATCACAATGCTAAATTGTAGATGTTTCATTCACACATAAGTTACTTTTTATGTGATTAAAATGTTACACAGGGGGTTTAGTAGACAAACAAAGAATGGACAGCGGGAATGGACAAAAGCTTGAATATGTAACCTGCTTGTGAGAGGAATCGCCATTTTTTTTGCTCACTTGCACCATTTCAGAGGAATTAGCCATTAGCATGACCGACTGGTCCCACCCACAAGGGCAGTCCAGATTGACAGACAGGTCTCTTCTGCACAAAGAATACAGACACCACAGACCTACGTTTTGGCTTTCATTGGCCTCATCAGCGTGGTATCCCTCTAGGTGCAGTTAGCCAGGGACCCAAGTCTGGTTATACCCCTATTATCCCACGGAGACAAACAAAGAAGTGGGAGGGATCAGTATCGTTTGGTTTTTTTTCTATCTTTGTCTCTTTTTAGTATCTTTTTAAGAGATATTTAATGTGTCTATGGCATCTGAGCCATGTGTAATTTGCATATCATACTTCAAGGTCAGAAACAGACACATCTGAAAGACATTTTCCCCTTAATTTAAGCATTTGCCTGCAATTCTGCTAACACAATGCATAGATCATTTCTTTTATTTTCTACGTTGAACGGGTTAAACCTTGTTTTGGTGACAAAGTCCCTTTAAGTAAACCTGTTAAAATGTGCCGTAAGATAGAGCACCCTGGGAGTCGCTGACTTATAATGTTACATTTTGTAGGTTTTCTTTATCTACTCCGTATCCCCAGCTCAACAGCCATTAAATGATATACATCTGTGAGTGAATATACATTATTAGGAAATGTAAATCTCACACTTTGGAGATAATACGATTTCTGCAAGACATCACTTCCAATTAGTCAGGGTCCGAAAACACAAAGCAGACGTAGCATATTCAGTTAACTATTCATGACATCCTCTGCTGCCGCCCGGCACGACCGCCGGGACTTCTATGATGTCGTGCAGTCATCCTCCGGCTGCCTCCACTTGCCACCAGGGAGATTTGGCCAGCCGGGGGATGTTTGCACGATAGGTGCAGGACCGGCTGTCCGTCATAATGGACGGAAGTGTCGGGCAGCATGAAGGATGTCTGCACGTATTGTGCAGACATCCCCTGGCTGTCCCCACTAGCCAGCAGGGAGATACAAGGCGAGAAGGAGGGGTGGGGGAGAGAAACACAAGGGGAGAGGGGGGCAGAGAGACACACAAGGTGAGGGGGAAAGAGACACACAAGGTGAGGGGGAGAGAGACACACACAAGGTGAGGGTTGGAGAGAGACACACACAAGGTGAGGGGGAGAGAGAGACAAAAGTTTGAGGGGAAGGAGAGAAGGAGGAGGAGAGAGATAAAGCTGGGGGGAAGGGGGAGAGAGAGGCAGCATTAGCACATAAAAGGAAATAAAAACAAGAAATGCATTTTTTTTATATCATAATTTTTATTAAATATTAAAAAGCAATTTACATGTGAATAAATACAAGTTAAACTTTTTTCCTATAGGGTAGTCTTATATTCAGGCTTTTTAGTTTTTTCCTAAAGGAATATCCAAAGTTTGGGGGGTCGTCTTATAATCAGGGTCGTCTTATAGTCGAGCAAATACAGTAATCATAGTAATTCATATGAGAAGACCACCATGATTAACTAATTGGATTCTGTCTGTGTGTATGTGCATCCTACACATATGTGTCCCTGGAAACATAGCCAATATAAGCAACTACGCTATAGATATCGCCGAACAACCAGAACCTTCATTAACAAAACCCCTCAAACATCCTAATAACTTGCTACATGCAGGATACTAACCTCTTAAAGAAGCAGCGAAGCTCAAACTGGCAGGTGGATGGGGTATATAGTGTTTGAAATTATTTAACATGGCTGTTGTCTTAGGCTCTTAAATACCTCCAAAGTGGCCCTATTCAGGAGGGATAGTCCCTATTTTGCACCCAAATCCCCCTGTCTCTCTTTCCTCCTATATTGTCCCTCTTTTTCTGGGATTTATGGTTTGTATGAATGTATCACAGAATTTCAGAGCAATAAAACTCACAATAAAGTGTACAAGTGTTCTTATGTATATTTTTGTGTAAATTAAATAGTTAGTTCTTGTGCTAAATGACTTACCAAATGACATAAACAGGCATCAATTTGCTAAAAAAAAAAGCAGCTGAAAATGTGCCCCACCCACAGCCGGTTTTCAGCGGCTTTTTTTTTAGCAAATTGATGCCTGTTTATGGTGCATCAGCCATTCCCACAAAATAAAAGTACCCCTCTTTGTACATTTGGAATGTTGGGAGGGATGCTATTATATTGATGTCATGGATTGGCAGGCAGGGACAGTCCTGAACTTTTACACCATAGGGAAAGCAGGAACATGATCCCAGTGCTCCCAGCGCTGCCAGTGTTGTGTACATTAAAAAGCATTTAACTGCACCGTTTTGCTGTCTTCCATCTTTCTCTTCCCAGACATTTTATTAACCCTGTCTCCTCCTCTGTATCTATATCTCCCATAGTTGCCAACATCGGCCATGTTTCCAAGGACACATATTTGCTCCACATGCTGCAAAAAGAGCATGCAAAGTGCAGCCCGGCAGTATGTAGGATGGATATACGCACAGACACAATCCAATTAATTAATCAGGGTGGAGATCTCATAGGACCTACCATGAGTAATTGGATTGTGTCTGTGTGTATATCCATCCTGCATACTGCCGGGCTGCACTTTGCATGCTCTTTCTGCAGCATGTGGAACAAATATGTGTCCTTGGAAACATGGCCGGTGTTAGAAACTATAATCTCTGTCTCCTCCTTCCCTTACTTTGGGAATTTTCTGTCCCCTTCCCGGTATTATATTTGGCAGAGTTAGAAATGTAATCGAGTGTTTTGCTGTTAGCCTTGATTAAAGCAAGCTCCTGAGATAATTGTTTACAGGAGACTGATAGGCAGTATAGTGCCTCTGCCACGGGGAATTAAATGGTTAATTACATGATGCTGATTAGCAAGAGAATCAGAGCTAATGGCACTTTGTCGGCTCTCTGTGCTGCGTGTCTGATAGAGAGGGATGTTTATCATACATCTCCAAGTCACTTACTAAAAGCACAGCCAGGTATGTTAACATGGTGTGCATCTGTTTGCAAAATGTTCATTAATATGGGTATCAATGGGTGTGACAAGTCACTTTATTATTAAGTATTCTGTGCAAGGGGACCAGATCTAACCTTCTCCAGGACATGAATACTGCAGGGCTCCCTTTAAATCACTGTAGACCTGATGCCTGTGTCCTGTATGGTTGCATACAGCAAGCAGCCAATTCTTCAGACAAAGAAAATGGACTGAATAGACATTGTCTAGCAAAGGAAACAGACACCAGTTATCATCTGTGCTTTAAAAGGCAGTACTGACCCAGAGCAGAACCTGCAGACAGGAGGTGCGTTGCTTTGTTTGCCTGACCCTTTTAACCTTTTTTTCTAAATGTAGTTTGTATCTTTGGGCATTTGTGCTTGGCCAGTGTTGTATCAAACAAAACAGACTCACTCAGCCAGTTGGTATTGTTCTGAGCACTGGCAGGAGAGGGTCTCCGAACCACTGTTATCACAGGCCAGGTACCTGCCTGAGGTGATGAAGTACATTCGAAGAATCCAATGAAATAATCTTCTTTGATTACATATTATTTTCATAACCAGGGACAGCTACATACAAGTGGAATAAATAGAATGTTTCAAAACAATCGCTGCAGAATGTCAGCTTTTAACCTGTTGCTTATGATTCATATAGCAATGTCTCTGGTTTAAACACACATTGCATTGCTTTATAGTGCTGTGGTGTTATTTTATAATATATTGTTTTTCATGCTGGATGGCTGATATCACAAAACAGGAAGTACGTTTCTGAAAAGAGTCTGGGAAAAAAGGCAGTGAACTAGTGACTAAAAACCAATACTGGAGTCCTAATCCTTATGTAGCATGCTGGCAACATTATTAAGCTGGGTAGAACAACTCCCCCTTCTCTCTGCTGAGCTGTTTTAGCCTTGATGACTAGCAGAGAAATTGCGGAGGGCTCATGACATGCGCACCGCTGTTACCGGTACAAGGGGACTGCTTTAGACACCAATCCAGAATATGTGATCCCCCAAAATATGTGATCCGCTAGAATATGTGATCCTCTAGAATATGTGATCCCCCAAAATATGTGATCCGCTAGAATATGTGATCCTCTAGAATATGTGATCCCCCAAAATATGTGATCCGCTAGAATATGTGATCCTCTAGAATATGTGATCCCCCAAAATATGTGATCCTCTAGAATATGTGATCCTCTAGAATATGTGATCCCCCAAAATATGTGATCCCCTAGAATATGTGATCCCCATGATGAGAGAAACAATTATAATTGTTATCACATAATATTATTATTATTATTATTATAATACAATAAGATAAAAATGTGGATTATGCTTTTAAAAATAGCAATTCCATGAGTGGATTGATCCTTCTTAACTACCTGAACATTTGGAGTCAGCAGTGGTGTCTCTAACACACATAATTCCAAATCTCTTAACGTGAGGATTTGTATGGTTTGTAGATTAGCTGAATGAACCTGAACACAGAGGAAGACCTGGTAGTGACGAAGTCTGATACACTGGCCAAGGGGAAGACGTCAGCCAAAGCGATGAAGTCAAGCACTTTGCGGCCATTTCTTTACATAGATAAGAATAAACACTAGTTTTAAGCCAACATCTTGAAAACAGTCTAAGTGACCAATTCTTGTATCTCTAAGGATGTGCTTCTGCCTCTCCACATTAAAGGGAATCCATGCATTTATTTGTGTGCTTTCGTCTTCTTTTTGTCTATTTTAGATGCCATTCCCTAAAGATAATGGACAAGATTCAAAGACTGACTCTAAGGCTCCGAATTCATTTTAAAAAGTGACCTTGACTTTTCCTTTAAGCTGTCAATATGACTTTACTCCCCATTCCCCCAATACATGCACACAGGTTTATCATGCAGTGAAGCCCCCTCTGACATTGGCAGTTGTCTCGATAGCAGGTGTACCATTTGACCATGCTATCACTGAGAGGTGTGGACTTGTGCTATCAATTAATTCATTCGACCCCAACTCTCTAGAGGTTAGCGAGTTTCCACTGCTGACACGTAGCATTCTAGAACTTCCCATCTGGAGAGATCGGTAGCTCCTGGAGGAATGCCCATATCACGGAACTTCATGTCACCCTTGGAAAGCACTTTGGTGCATTATATAGCCGTCAGCCTGTGAAAAATGTCCCCTTGTCTGCCGATGTGTCAGTGATTGATTGTCTTTGCTCTATCCTTCCCAACAAAATGTTGTTGTCTGATCTTGTTTAAAGTCATTAGCAGCGAAATGATAGAGAAGCAGAAGAGGTATCCAACAGAAGGCAACTGACTGATAGGGGGTGTTACATGGGACTTCTCTGCATTCTTCAAAAGCTATTTATCGGTGAAGGACAGCACAAAAATTGCTTTACATCTCTGGGGTCCGTAAGGTTATAGTAGCTCGGCGTACTTCCATGAGTCTTATATATGGAACCTTGTTATCTGAAGTGATATTAAATAATATTTATTAATTCACTTGTTTCTTGATGTAGTTAGTACCATAGACTTTATCTAGGTTCCTTGTATCTATGTACCTTTACAACAGGTCGGAGGGCAGCAGACAAATAAAGAAAAGCATGTGGTCTCAATTGAGATGGTAAGACAAATGTCGCAGAAAGAACAGTATTTTCTCCTATTGTGTGCTGTAAAGCTATACATATGTGTGTGTATACACATATATGTTTGGGACATGCCTTATTTTTAACTTCTCATGGATCAGCAAACTTAGGAACTTGGAAATTTGATTTGGACGTTTATTTAAGAAAAGTTATTCTAAGCAGAGTAATCACTATACCCAGAGCAGGTCTGACCTATATACTGTGCTGGACTTGGTCCCCAGTATATATCCTTGAAAATGAAAGAAATCTCAATGTATTCTTCCTGGTATCACTGTCTTCTGTGAAGATCCAACCGCTATGTTCAATAAATAAGTGATGGATTCACAAGATGCTATGCACCTGGCATTTTTCATTCATCACCATCTTCTTATGAAAGCAGAATGAATGACCCTGGGTGGTCTCAATGGAAAGACCATAGTGTAGCCAATTGTTACAGAAGAGGCAAAGAAAGGCAATTACAGACATCATCTAGGAGCAGGAGTTGTTGGATAGTCATGAGAAAGTCTTTCCAAATTGTCAGTAGAACTTTGAATACAAGACATGCCTTCCTTAAAGGGACTGTCTGGTGCCCAAAATGCATATTCCAAATGTGAATGCATATTAATGTGCTTTCAAAGTACTTTACAATGCATACTTTACTTTTTGCATTGCTTAAAATTTGATGAAATTGTGAAACTACAGCAGTTTGTAAGAAACCAGGACTGTCCACACTATCTGAGTAAAAGTAAATTTCCTTTTTATTTTTTTTATTTTGCTGCAGGAACCAAATGAATGGAATTTCCCATCAGACAATGCATTGCACTGTTAAGAGATCCTACTGTGTACAAGAGCAAGGTTACTTAGATTCCACACCATGTATTATATTATAGGAGCACAGGAAGTGACTAAATTAAAGAAAACTTTATATGCATCGAATCACACTGGACAAAAATGCAGTGCACTATACAAGCAATAATCTTCATCTTGCACCAAAGTTACTTTGGGGGCTAGACTGTCCCTTTAAGATTGGAAGGTAGATCTTAAACACCAAACGAGTTGCTGTACTTTTAAAAATATGCTGCCAGGTAAAGTTATTTTGGTACATTCAATTGATACATCCCAGAAAAAACAGTTGGATGACTTTTCAGCGATGAAATGGATGCAGGGGTATAACATAAGCTTGGTTAATGCTGACCCTTTAAAACCAAGAATGTTTTTTTTTTCCATTTGAGATGAAATTAGAAGTTTGTTATTGTTTTGTTTTTTTGCCTTCTTCTGGAGTAAATAATAGAAGTGTGTGGAAGGAATGAACATGAAGGATTATATGTCTTTTAGATAGGGAGGACATGGTTCTAGAGTAAAGATTTTACATGAAATACAAATAACCACAGAGCAGACAAAACATACAGTTTGAATGTTGTTTACGGACTGGCCATTAAAAGATAGTATCAATAATACATTCTAATTTGCCTATCTAGGAATGGTTATTTAATCCTAATGAAAAGGGAAAGTATTATGGAAGCTGGCCTATGTATTGATTAATTAAAGATTAATTAGAGAAGCAAAGCAACCAAATGGTCACTCACTGCACCCAGTAATGGAGTAAATCGAGAGGCGCAGTGGTAATTTACAGCTCAGTTCAGCAGAGTCCCACATGAATACGCGGTATTAGAGGTCTGCCGAAACTTCCAGCGAGTGGAAATGTGAGGTGTGAAGACTGCTGACGGTTTTGTAACTGGGACAGTATGATTAATTAATTCCCTACGATGCCTCTCTCACCCCCATGACAGCTGTCAGCCTGCCCCCTCTGGAATCCATAATGCATTTCATTCCACTGGTACTTATACAGTACTGAAATTGCCATGACTTTCAGGGATTTAGAAAAAATCACCCTGATTTTCTTTAGAAGTAAAGTAACTTTTTCTGCACCTAATTGAGTTTCTCTTCTGGTTGGAAGTGCAAAATACAGCTTAATTAACACAGTGCTCTTTTTTTGTCTCTGCGTCCATGGGTACAGAGCAATGATAGTTTTCCTTGGCACTGAGGATATTTGGGAGCAACATATTCCATCCATCCTCATTTAGTCAATAAGCAGACTACCTATGATGAGATATGGAGTTTGCAAACATTTGCAGTGCCAAGGTTAGCCATCACCTCCCAAACCTCCGCAGTGGGGGGAGGAAGGGGGCAGGGGAATGGCTGGGGAGTGTCAGAGCTACAGCACATATGCTTTAATGATGTCCCTCAGGCCCCTGCACAGTATTCAGGCTCTACTTAATGAGGGACAATTGGGTTGGGGTGCATCACTGTCCTAGAGTACACTATCAGAGCTGTAACTGCCAGCAAGTTATTAAGTTTTTTAGTTTTAAATATCTTTTTAATTATTTTCCATTGTGTTACGTTTGGATTATACAAAAATAAAATTATTGAATAAATTCATACACAAACAGTGTGACAAAAATTACGGGAGAGATACAAGTATTCAAGAAGGCCTGACTTATTCAGAAAACATACAAGTTAAATGGTGAGAGGGCTAGATTACTTAACATATGCACATGGAATATAAAAATACAAAGCCTAATACTCTCTTCCTTCTCGTCGTTTCTATATTTGATACCTGTTCTATCCACATATAGACATATACATATTCATACTATCATTCATACCAAAAGTTCACAGGGGGAAATAGTGAATCTATTGATTTTTGTTGCTTGCTGGGGATTTATAGGTAGAACCGTGTCAGGATCGCTGAACTGCAGGGGAAGAAACTCCAATCTAATGGTCTTCCATGTCGGAATACGTTTTTATCCATCTAGTCCAGATTTTGTTATATTTATGAAGAGTGGAATTGATCACAAAGAAGTGCCTTTCCATAGTACACTGATAATGAATCTGGGTAGTCAGCTCTCTCAGAGTTGGTAGGTACGTTTTGAGCCACAATCTGGCTAATAATATTTTACAGGCTAGGAAAATGTTTATAATTAATGACTTTTCATTTCCATTTAGATTCGAAAGATCCAGATGGAACAAAAACATTTGAGGTGAAACAGAAATATTTTTACCTAACGTGATTAACAGCAGAGTCTCCAAATCGTCCCTAAATTTTCCAAGGTTTTCACAGCTCCACCAAATGTGGAGCATGGTGCCGGTTGCATCTGGCATCTCCAGCATGTTGATGCTACTAAGGTGTTTATTTTATTCAATCTTGTTGGCACCATGTACCACCTATGGAGGACTTTAAAGTATGTCTCTTGGAGACTCACCGAGTGTACAACTTTCCTAGTGTGGCTCCAACTACCAAACCATTCTTCCTTAGGGTAAACTTTTCCAAGATCTCTCTCCCATTTAAGAATGGAAGGAGATTTGTCAGGAAGAGTTTCTTTATTTGAGAGGGTCATGATTCTCCTGATTATATTAGCAGATTTTTTCCCCTCTATGAGGTCATCTAATGGGGTGTTCTGTCTGATTGGATTTTTATTCAGGAAAGACTTCAATCTTTGATATAACAAAAAATCACCCTGGTGTGTACCAAATTTAGATTGCATCTAAGAGACTGATTTAATTCCGTTTAGCGTATTAAAGTCTGCCAGTTTAGTGATGCCCCTTTTCTCACAGTTTGATAAATTAAGATCCGTCATACTCAATCCTAGGACCCGAATTGGGGTCCCGAGAGTGAGGTGAGGGATAAGATGGTAAGTTTTCCTTGCTTTACGCAAAGTGGTCAAAATATCATCGATGATGTTATTACTTAGTCTATATTGATTGGCAATATCTGGGGAAAGCCAAAATAAATGGAAAGGATCGATCAACTTACTAGCTTCCTTCTCTAGTTTAAGCCAACCTGTGTTTATATTCGCCAAATTCCATGATAAACAGTGGGATAGCATACAAGCTTCATGTAGCCTTTGCAGATCAGGGAAGCTCAGGCCATCCTGGTTCAATTTCGATTTTAATATCGAACTTTGAATCCTAGGCTTTTTGAAGTTCCAGATAAAATTAGAAATTGTTTGTGTAAGTTGTTTAATTTCTTTGTTTGATGTGGAATCGTTCTAAATATATATAATATTTTAGGAATAATGTATGATTTTACTATATTCAGACGACCCATCCAGGAGGGCTCTAAGCCCTTCTATCTGAGAAGGTGGTCTCTCAGGTCGGCAATTAGAGCAGAATAATTGTCTTCTTTACATTGTTTCAAATCAAACTTAATCTTAATGCCGAGATGACTTATAGTTTTATTACTCCAATTAAAGTGGACATCCCTTCCCAGGTCATTCAATTGTGCGGTTGGATATCTCATAAGTAATGACCTGAGACTTAGATAGGTTCACCTTATAATTGGAGTAATTAGCGTATTCCCATATAACTTCAAGAACAGCTGGGATAGATAGTTCTGGTGATGATAATGTCAGTAAGACATCATCGGCATAAAGAGTAACTTTAAATTTTGATTGGCCATAAGTAATTCCCCTGATATGCCGGTTAGATCTTATCTGCGATGCCAAAGGTTCAATTAAGAATTCAAGTTATTAAGAATGGCAGGAATTTATGGGAGTTGTATTATGGTGCACTCTATGTCTCTCTCTATATTCTGCAGCTCCTAAGGTATAAAGTCCATTTACATATATTAATGATTATGAACATAACAGGAGGTTCTTTCATGTTTTTATTCAATATAATTTCTCTTTGAAGTTTTAATAAAATGAACACATCTTAAATACACAAGTTAGTTGGGAATATCCATTTGTTTTAAGTCTGTCTGCTGTTATTATATATATTTTTTTTTTCATTCCCAACTAAGATTAAATTTAGATGGGGGCAGTGGCGTGGAATCCACTGGGACACTCATTAATGAGGGATTTCCAGCTTTCACAAGTAGGAGATTTATCCTGAGATTACTTAGATTAGGAGGCAGACCTCTCTGTGGGAAGCCCAGTGAATGCCTCATTTTAATTACTGAGGAATCTGAAAAAAAAGTAATAACTTCATATTTCGCCTCTGGGAACTATTTCAATCTTTAACACATTAATGGTATGCTAGCATTCATGGCTCCAAAACTTGGATGGCAAGAGTCAGACTAGCTACTGTAACTCTGTTTGGATCTTTTGTGGCCACAGCTGCTCAGCTTTAATTTTTTTTATCATGCTGAAACTCTTGGCCCAGCGAAACCTTGTGAATCAAGTGCTCCTGCACGCGAAACGCGTGAGGCATTTCAGTGTACGGTTAATTGCAGCATAAATCGGAATATGTAACTCCTTGAATGCTGTGGATCTCAGCTAGTTTTGGTCAGTAGAACAGTTATGTGGAATGCTGACAGACAATGGTAAGATCTGATTCCTTAGCAGTTCAATTCAAGACATACGAGTAAGAAATGTACAGAAGGAACGGTCTGTCTGTCAAATGCTTACTCAGACAACAAATTTTACATACATTTATAGCTGTAGACCACAATAATGTACCACAAGACTATACATCACAGATGCCATGCATAATAAATATCTATAAACATCTAGATTGGACATTGTTTTTTTGTTCTGCCTGGATGTTGCGCAGTGTTAATTTTGATGGCAAATTTAGATTTAGGTCTAGTCATAGTCTAGTTTTGACTAAAATAGCATTTTAGTTTAGTCGTATTTTAGTCATCTGAATTGTTTTAATTTTAGTCTAGTTTTAGTAGACTAAGTCTCCAGCAGTGAGGGAGGGAACAGGTCTGAGATGGATGTTACATAGTGTTAAGTTAACTTGCTAGGGAGATGGGAGGGAACAGATCTGAGATGGATGTTACATAGTGTTAAGTTAACTTGCTAGGGAGATGGGAGGGAACAGGTCTGAGATGGATGTTACATAGTGTTAAGTTAACTTGCTAGGGAGATGGGAGGGAACAGGTCTGAGAAGGCTGTTACACAGTGTTAAGTTAACTTGCTAGGGAGATGGGAGGGAACAGGTCTGAGATGGATGTTACATAGTGTTAAGTTAACTTGCTAGGGAGATGGGAGGGAACAGGTCTGAGATGGATGTTACATAGTGTTAAGTTAACTTGCTAGGGAGATGGGAGGGAACAGATCTGAGATGGATGTTACTTAGTGTTAAGTTAACTTGCTAGGGAGATGGGAGGGAACAGGTCTGAGATGGATGTTACATAGTGTGAAGTTAACTTGCTAGGGAGATGGGAGGGAACAGGTCTAAGAAGGCTGTTACACTGTGTTAAGTTAACTTGCTGGGGAGATGGGAGGGAACAGGTCTGAGAAGGTTGTTACATAGTGTTAAGTTAACTTGCTGGGGAGATGGGAGGGAACAGGTCTGAGATGGATGTTACATAGTGTTAAGTTAACTTGCTAGGGAGATGGGAGGGAACAGGTCTGAGATGGATGTTACATAGTGTTAAGTTAACTTGCTAGGGAGATGGGAGGGAACAGGTCTGAGATGGATGTTACATAGTGTTAAGTTAACTTGCTAGGGAGATGGGAGGGAACAGGTCTGAGATGGATGTTACATAGTGTTAAGTTAACTTGCTAGGGAGATGGGAGGGAACAGATCTGAGATGGATGTTACATAGTGTTAAGTTAACTTGCTAGGGAGATGGGAGGGAACAAGTCTGAGATGGATGTTACATAGTATTAAGTTAACTTGCTAGGGAGATGGGAGGGAACAGGTCTGAGATGGATGTTACATAGTGTTAAGTTAACTTGCTGGGGAGATGGGAGGGAACAGGTCTGAGAAGGCTGTTACACAGTGTGAAGTTAACTTGCTGGGGAGATGGGAGGGAACAGGTCTAAGAAGGCTGTTACACAGTATTAAGTTAACTTGCTAGGGAGATGGGAGGGAACAGGTCTGAGATGGATGTTACATAGTGTTAAGTTAACTTGCTGGGGAGATGGGAGGGAACAGGTCTGAGAAGGCTGTTACACAGTGTGAAGTTAACTTGCTAGGGAGATGGGAGGGAACAGGTCTAAGAAGGCTGTTACACTATGTTAAGTTAACTTGCTGGGGAGATGGGAGGGAACAGGTCTGAGAAGGTTGCTACAAAGTGTTAAGTTAACTTGCTGGGGAGATAGGAGGGAACAGTTATGAGATGGATGTTACATAGTGTTAAGTTAACTTGCTAGGGAGATAGGAGGGAACAGGTCTGAGAAGGCTGTTACATTGTGTTAAGTTAACTTGCTAGGGAGATGGGAGGGAACAGGTCTGAGAAGGCTGTTACAGAGTGTTAAGTTAACTTGCTGGGGAGATGGGAGGGAACAGTTATGAGATGGATGTTACATAGTGTTAAGTTAACTTGCTAGGGAGATGGGAGGGGACACACTCACTTGACAGTACCAGGTGTACCAGATGGATCAGGTGTATCCCCTCCCTCTGCAGTTTGTAGGGCATGCTCCAGGGGGCAGACAGAGTCAGAGTCGATGAACGTAACACTGGAGTTGCGTATATTGTTTCCACAAAACCTTGTTCCATCGGATATGGATAGGCAAAGCTAGTTACTTCTCCAGTCTTTCAGCCCTGAGACTAAACATCTTACGTGACCTACGTATACCGCATTAACCCATACACTCGCTTTGACAATCAGTGAGGACAAGCATGGCTGAAGGCACACAACATGGCGTTCAGCTAGTTCTACCATTGCATGGGATACATTTCTAAATTACATTATTTTTAGTATTCCCCCCCCCCTCCCTTTTTTTAAAAATAAGATTTTAAAGAATGAGAGCTGTCCCCAATTCTCATCTGATAATTCCATCCTGTATTTTTCTTTTTCTTTCTTGGCACAGCAAGGATGTGTGTTCTTGGCTGGGGGTCCCCTTCCATGTTTTTAAAAAAATTTCCCCTGGTCAATCCGTGTATTGTTGCCGTGTATCTTTTGATTTATTTGACTTTTTTTTTTTTTTTTTAATAAAAAGTTGTCAATTGAAAAAAAAGAAATCCTTCTTTTTTCACCTGTAGCATCTCTTTAAATTCTTCTTTGTTGTAGAATGTGCCGCAGGGCTTGCTGGGTGGATGCACAAAACAGAAAGCCAACCCTTGCATTTATGGCATACTTTCTACCTGGATCAATAAATTCCCATAATTAGGTCACAGCGACCTATTCTTGCACTGAAAAAAAAAAATCAAAAGGTAAAATGGTACAAAGAATTAGAGGCCACTGATAGAATTTCTAGGGAGCGATAGACTGAAGCTAGCATTATCCCTGGTAAAGTAGCATGCTCATTAAATGTGAAACTAAAAGGCAGAGTGACCTTATATATGTCTATTTAACATTGTTCGTCTTTGCATCAAATCCCCCCGCAGACAGAATGAAGAATACTTTGAAACTGACCAGTTGGGGGCATGTAGTATAATAATTGATACGTGTTGCTATATTTGCTTTTTTGTTAGAAGTCAATCAGATTCTTCTCTGAATGCTCTATTTTTTTGTAGTGTGGGCAGAGAGATTTAGAACTCTGTCACGTCTGCAATCAGACCTCAAAAAAAAAAAAAACAAGGGTCCATGGAACACTTGCATGGCTAATCATCATTCCATCTATTTAATAGGAAGCCATATTTTCAAACTGAGTGGCAAAGCAAGGAATGTGTTTTATTTGACACCACTGTAGCTTATTTAGATTTTAAAAGCAATACAGGCTGAGAACCCCTTATCCAAAATGCTCAGGACCAGAAGTATTTTAGATAACGGATCATTTTCACCAATAAGATATATTAAAGCCTCTCAGCTCTCACAAAATACAGTAATATCAATGTAAATACTGTATAGAGGAAATAAATCACTGTTACTGTGATGTAGGGGTGAAAAAGGGGTGAACTGAAAAAAATAATCTCCCAAATGTGCACTCACGATTGGCAGAGCAATAACCTGCCCTGATTATATATCAGTTCTTCCTTGAGCTTGTGGTGTTTGAGGAACCTTGATTTCCTTTGTCAGTTGAACAGTTCACATTTTCAAACTTGTTTGTCCCAAAGTATGTAAGGAAATTCACTCCACAACACTCTGCTTTAATCTTTACAGTGATGGTCACTGTCTCTGCTAATCAAAATCTCTAAAAATAAAAAGCACGAGATAAATCAATAACTAATGTGTATAAGAAGATTAGGAGTCTACGGGAAGGGGGGGGGGGGTGATGTATAAACATGGCACACATTTAGATGGTGCTAAATAGTGGCGCCATCGGCGTGTGCACCTACGTATAAAGTAGACTCCCAAAAGATTCCGGGAGTTTTGCGCCACCTCCACCAGATAAATACTTTCTAGTTGTGCTGGCGCTCAGTGCGGCAGCGCAGCCAATGTATAAAAAAACAAGTACTGAAAAGTGCTTGATTAGTGTCTGAGAACCAAATACTGATTCCGAATGTCCTTCTCCGATCCGTCCTGTGCCTTTTTCCACCTCTCCCGACGTCAAGAATGATTTCCTGGAGATTATTCAAGAAACCTAAAGAGGAGAAACACACTTAAAAGGGTCAATTATTTTTCATTACCCAACTCATCAGCCCTCATTTCTAAATACACAAAACAAAAAGAGATGTGATCGAGCCATGAATAATGACAAGTGAATAATATTGGCAAGTCCTAGCCTCCGGGCCCGTGGAGTGTTACATTTCTAATTAAATCTTTTGCCCTGTTTGCACAGATCCGAGCAAACAAACATCAGCTGAGTTCACCTCCATCTGGAATATTATCCCAGTGTTACAACTGACTCAAAGAACCCAACAGAACAATGAGAAGTGGCAGAGGTAAAGGTTATCAGCACATAATGAATAGTAGCAGCTTATTGGATTTGTTTGGTTAGAAATTATTGCTATTTTGACAGGCTGGGAGAGGGGCAAAGAGAATATACCAACTACATTTGGATTTTTAAGTAACCGGAGTTTGGAATGGAGTTCTGTGCATTTATCAGGGTTTACATAGAAACATAGAATGTGTCGGCAGATAAGAACCATTCGGTCCATCTAGTCTGCCCAATTTTTTTTGAGTACTTTTATTAGTCCCCAGTTCCCAGTCTTATATCTAGGATAGCCTTGTGTCTATCCCACGCATGCTTAAAATCCTTGACTGTGTTTACCTCTACCACTTCTGCTGGCAGGCTATTCCATACATCCACTACCCTCTCAGTAAAGTAATACTTCCTGATATTACTTTTAAATCGTTGCCCCTCTAATTTAAGACTATGTCCTCTAGTTGTGGTAGTTTTTCTTCTTTTAAATATACTCTCTTCCTTTACTGGGTTGATTCCCTTTATGTATTTAAATGTTTCTATCATATCCCCCCTGTTACGTCTTTCCTCCAAGCTATACATGTTAAGATGCTTTAACATTTCCTGGTAAGTTTTATCCTTCAACCCATGAACCAGTTTAGTAGCCCTTCTCTGAACTCTCTCCAAAGTATCAATATCCTTCTGGAGATACAGTCTCCAGTACTGCGTACAATACTCCAAGTGAGGTCTCACCAGTGCTCTGTACAATGGCATGAGCACTTCCCTCTTCCTACTGCTAATACCTCTCCCTATGCAACCAAGCATTCTGCTAGCATTTCCTGCTGCTCTATTGCATTGCCTACCTACCTTCAAGTCCTCTGAAATTATTACTCCTAATGTTTGTATTAACAAACATAAAATGATTATCTTAGAGTGGACTATGTCTTAACCTGGGACCACATTTTTAGGGATACTATGGGAGACAAAAGAGGCAGGCCTAATGTTAGTCTCACCCAGTTCAATATAACCCCGCCCACTCTCACCCAAAACCCACCCACTCTCACCCAAAACCCACCCATTCACTCATAGAATCCAATTTTGTGTCAAACTTGTGTCAGGATCCCAATGCGTTTTTTTTAACATTTTTTATATATATATAAGTCTAGGACAATTGTTTATAGTATTTCCCAGGACACTTCAGTCATTAAAATAAACTGGTTGGTTGTTGGGTTTTTTAAATTTATATGTAGTTGGTGATCTGCCAAGATAAAGCATTAATATAGTTTACTGAGCACCAATAACAGACACAGTGGGTAGTCCCCTAATGTAAAATGTTTTTTAAAGGAATTTCATCGACCCAACATTCTTGTAAAAAAAAATAAAACTATATAAAATCCAATGACGCAGCATTATCAGCAAAATGTGAATAAAGCGCTAAAAAAAAACCTGAAAAAATGGCCACTCATAATTATCAGCAATAATTTGCTCTTATTTGAAATCCATTCTCCCGTGAGCATTTGGAGTTTGAGGAAACCACGTGCTACTTTCTAGATAAGGTGGAGAAAAGAGAAGCATAAAACAACAACATGCGTAGATTGAAAATAAATGGATTTTTTAAAATAAAAACAGAATAAGGAAGACACCCCCCAACAGCATTTAATTAAGATCCAAAGGAGATATTGATGCATTGATGCTCAAGATGAACTCTAGAAGCAATCCAGAATACCTGTACAAAATGTATTGGGCCCCATCAGTAGTTATAAATGTAACTGTTAAACTAGTACAATTACCCTGAACTAAATGATAAAAATTAGAGCTGTCCTCGTATTTTTATGTCCTGCTTTACTGTTCTTTTTGTAAAAAAAATAGCTATATTTTTCTGAAGGTGGAAGGTATGATCCTGTGCTGTGTGTATACCTATTGGATTAATAACATTTCTTCCACAAACAGAGCTGGAATAAGTCTTGAAAACATATAACGATCAGAAAGTAGCGTGCAAATAACCATGCAAATATTATTCAAATCATTCTGAATTCTGGTGCAGAAACATAACACTCTGACTCATTTAATCACATTTATTTTTGCTTTTTATGGTTGTTGTTATTTGTTTATTTTATTTAAAATAATTTTTCCTTTTTTCCCCCCCAAGCACCGTTTCTCCCCTGTAATTCCTGTGCTTCCGAAACATCAAGCAAAATGAATTTCCCATCTGCTGGTTAAAAAGACAACTCGGATTTTCTGACCCATTCCAATATGATTTCTGCTATAAATAGGAGAAAGCAGATGCCATAAAAGAGACAATTAGAAAGGCCGTAGTAAGCTTTTTACTGGTAAGCTTTATTCACCTTTCCCTGCACCTTGTGCAGAGGAGTGGGTGTTTTTCTGAGAATCAGTCACCGTTATTGTCAGACATTAATTAGCCGTTAATTCTCTTGCACATTTAGGGATGTCGTCTTGTAATAAACTTGAGTAGCTATTAAACCAATTGACTGACTCCTTAACAGCAGGTGTCATCTTGGAGTTACTGCTATTTTGATTCTGAAGATGTTTACAAAAATATTACACAAAGTCTCCTTTGGAAACAACAATAAAAAGTTGGCGTTATTTTACATCATTTTTCTGGGGGTGGTACTGGGGGTGCTACTGAGTACTTATACCACTTATAAAATTACTAAATCTATTCCAAGATCAAAACCTTTTATTCTTTAGTATAGGAGAGAAACAGCACCTTTTATTCCATAGAATATGAGAAGACCAGAATGTTTTATTCCCTAGGGTAAGGACTGTAGAAGAACCTTTTATTCCCTAGCATAGGAGAGTACTGGAACCTTTTATTCCCTAGCATAGGAGAGTACTGGGACCTTTTATTCCCTAGCATAGGAGAGTACTGCAATCTTTAATTCCCTAGTATAGGAGAGTACGGGAACCTTTTATTTCCTAGTGTAGGAGAGTACTGGAACCTTTTATTCCCTAGCATAGGAGAGTACTGCAATCTTTTATTATCTATTATAGGAGAGTACTGGAACCTTTTATTCCCTAGCATAGGAGAGTACTGCAATCTTTTATTCTCTATTATAGGAGAGTACTGGAACCTTTTATTCCCTAGCATAGGAGAGTACTGCAATCTTTTATTCTCTATTATAGGAGAGTACTGGAACCTTTTATTCCCTAGCATAGGAGAGTACTGGAACCTTTTATTCCCTAGCATAGGAGAGTACTGCAATCTTTTATTCTCTATTATGGGAGAGTACTGGAACCTTTTATTCCGTAGTATAGGAGAGTACTGGAACCTTTTTTATTCTCTAGTATAGGAGAGTACTGGAACCTTTTTTATTCTCTAGTATAGGAGAGTACTGGAACCTTTTATTTCCTAGTATAGCAGAGTAGTGGAAGCTTTTATTCCCTTGTATAGCAGAGTAAAGGAGCCTTTTATTCCCTAGTATAGCAGAGTAGCACAACCTTTTTTTTCCTAGTATATCAGAGTAGCGGAACCTTTTATGTCCTAGTATAGTAGAATAAGAGAACCTTTTAATTCCTAGTATAGATGTGTAACGGAACCTTTCATTCTCTAGTGTAGCAGAGTAGCGGAACCTTTTATTCTCGGTGTAAGAGAACAAGATCTTGTATTCCTAGTGTAGGAGAGAAGCAGAAATTGTTATTCTCTAGTATAGCAGACTACCAGTACCTTTGATGCACTAGTATAGGAATGAAGCAGAACCTTTTATTCCCTGGTATAAGAGTACTGGAATATTTTATTCCCTAGTGTAGGAGCATAGCAGACATTTATATTCCCTATTAAAGGAGAGTATCATAATCTTTGATTCCTAGTGTAGGAGAGTACTAGAACCTCCTAATCCCTATTATAGGAGACTACCGGAACCTCTTATTCCGTAATTTATGAGAGTACCGGAACCTCTTATTCCGTAGTGTAGGAGAGTACCAGATCCTCTTATTCCGTAGTGTATGAGAGTACCGGAACCTCTTATTCCGTAGTTTAGGAGAGTACCGGAACCTCTTATTCCGTAGTTTAGGAGAGTACCGGAACCTCTTATTCCATAATGTAGGAGAGTACTAGAACCTCCTAATCCCTAGTATAGGAGACTACCGGAACCTCTTATTCCGTAGTGTATGAGAGTACCGGAACCTCTTATTCCGTAGTGTATGAGAGTACCGGAACCTCTTATTCCATAGTGTAGGAGAGTACCAGAACCTCTTATTCCATAGTTTAGGAGAGTACCGGAACCTCTTATTCCATAGTTTAGGAGAGTACCGGAACCTCTTATTCCGTAGTTTAGGAGAGCCCCCGGAACCTCTTATTCCATAGTGTAGGAGAGTACCGGAACCTCTTATTCCCCTAGCTCAAAGGGCTGATGCTGCACCACTTCTCCCTTTAGTGCTTAGGAGTCCAACTGCAGCCCTCTAAAAGTACAAACCCCATAATTCCCTACCAGCTTTCTAGAATGGCAGAGAGTTGATGGTATTTGTGGTACAGAAGCAACTGAAGTTGGGCATCTATGCCCTAGTGTGTAGAACTTTCTATCAAACTCTGTACCTCATCTGTCAGTACAACTGTCCTGACTGTCTATTTGTGTCTTTCTCTGGTGAAAACGAGAGGGCAGATGAAATTGCAAAATGGGTCACTAAATATTTGTCAGCCCTCCCCTGGCTGGACACAGCATTTTACCCGCCCTCTGCAGAATGTAGAAGTCAAGTGTGTCCATGAAAAACAATTAATTAAACAAGGAGGGGATCCAGTAGGAGTTACCTTGATTAAATTAACTGATTCCCTCTGACCACATATGAGTCTTACATTCTACGGGGCAGCATGTAAAATGAATATGTGTCCCTCAAAAAAAAATGGCCGTGCATACATACGTATTTATGGAATCTGAAGTAGGAGGAGTTAATGTTAGATCAATTCAGATTAATCACAAGAAGACAGTTGCCAGTGCGAATGTATGATTGAGAGGAAGGAATGCTTATGCTATGAGAAATAAAACTGTGCAAACAGTGAGGGAAACTTTAACATTTCTATTATGGCTTTTAGATTTCCAAGATGGTTTCAAGGGGTAATTCCCCAATAGTACCCAAATAATGATTGCATCATGTGTAGAAAAATAAACAGACCTGTCAGTTTTTAAATAAGCGCTTCTTAGTACACCATAATGTATCTAGTCCAATGTATAGGGGACTATGTGCCAAGGTCAGTTGTGGAGGAAGGTTCTATAAGTAGTCCACCATGGTCACCATGGAAACCAATGGAATGTTACTGCTGATTACATCACTTTTAGAACCTTGTCCCAGGAAGGACATATATACGTAACTCCAACAGCATTTCCATTCATTTATATTTTAATGGTCGAGTCCTTACTGTCCAAGAACTACTTCTCATTATAGAACAAGGAGTTAAGCTTAGTTGAGCTATAGTCTTCACAAACTTTCTTTTTATTATTAAAAAAAAAGCGCAGTAAAGAATCCACGGTCTGTTCTTTTCATGGAGCAGCTTGAATTTCAGGCATGGCTGTATTTAGGAAATTAGTTTTCTGTTCCATTAGTTGAGTTTGCCTCTGCGAAGATATCTCTGATAACAAATGAGTCTTTCTTTATACTGGTGGTGGGCGGTGAGCTCAGTGCCAGAGATGAGGGAAGACCCAATTCCAAAAGGTAAAAGAAAGATTAATTTCACTCACAAACACATCTCCTTTCAGAGCAGATTAATTGAAACGGTTCGTGCTTTATACACACTATATGGGGAGATGAACAGGTCGTCGCACGCGTGTCTGAGGTCTGCAGGAGCGAGCGATGCTCTGAAAATCAAAACAATTACTGTTCATTGTGTATGTAATGCCAGCGTATATGCCGCAGCTCTGTACAATGGGGAAAAGAACCAACGTGACAATACTAAATAAAATGCGTTTGTTTAAGGTTGTTAGATAACACAAGGAAGTATAGTTTGGTACAATTTTTGACACAAAAAAATAATCAAAAAAATAATCATGATAGTGTTTATAAAACAATTAAATCCTGTTTAAAAACATAATTACATTTGAAAAATGTTAATGTAAAAAATCATCGATATATCGTGTTAACAGAATAGCATGAAAATGCTTACCTACCTCCTGACTCATGCATGAGCGGTGGGTGCTGTCATGCTCCCTGGCAGCACTATTGAGCGTGTGATTGATGCTGCGCATGCTTACTAGCTAGTCTCCGGTATGCCATTTTGAATTTTTTTTATTTAGATCATTCTTTATTAAGAGAAATTTCCTCACAAAGATATAAAACAATTACATATAAATCATGACATATAACATTCAAAATTCAGAATTCACACATGTCATTATTCACAATAACAGTCAAAATTGTTTTGTATTACATTAATAGTTAAAATCCCAGAGACGAATCCTTTCTATGGAGACAGTCTAACATCATTTATATCTAAAAGTGGCTATTAATTACAATGGCATTTAAGAAGAGAGTCAGTCATTACGAAGCTGGGGGGATACGAAGTTAGTTACCGTATTTGCTCGAATATAAGACGACCCTGATTATAAGACGACTCCCCAAACTTTTGATATTCCTTTAAGAAAAAAACCTGAATATAAGACTACCCTATTCACCTTGCCCAATGCTGCCTCTCTCCCCTCCCTCCCCCCAGCTTTTTCTCTCTGGCATCCTCCGCTGCTCCCCAGCACTTCCGCCAGGACTTATGAAGAAGCCGGAAGGCTCATAGCGCAGACATCCACCGACTGTAAGCGAGGGGGATCCAGGTCCCCTGCAGCTCTGCGGGGGACCTGGATCCCAGTCTTATAGTCTGACCTCGATTTGAGTTCAGACTATAAGACGACCTGGAATATAAGACAAGGTAGTTTTTTCAGAATTTTTTTTCTGAAAAAAATCTTGTCTTATAATCGAGCAAATACGGTAACTGCATAAACTCAATGAATTGGAAAGTGCGGGTAGAGTTGATTTACTGAGGTTCAACTAGGCAAATAAATGAGTTAATTACAATGAACAGAAGCAGGTGGGTTTCAATAAAACAAAAGAGATTTCTTTTTTTTTTCCTGCTGACTTCAGAGAATATTGCAGCTCCGAAGCATTTGCACATGTTTCAGTTGAGAAACCAGGCAATAATATATATGTTTTTTTTTTAACTCAAAAATAAGTTGTTTACCTGATTCCCTCTATTTTGCTTCACTTACTATTCATGAAATTCAAAGGCAGGAATTAACTCGTGACAGTAATTTGTTTGCCAGCAGACTACTGTGCTAAAAAACAACTATAGAGACAAAATCTGACAATCTACTGGTATCTACGATCGTACCCAATGGAGACTTGATTGACCTGGGTGGTGGTTCTAGCCCACGGAATGCGCTGGGGGGTCAATTACCAGAGTAACATAGTAATTTAGGTTGGAAAAAAAAACCTAAGTCCATCCAGGTTAATCCTTCTATCTATCATTCCTGATTTTGATCCAAAAGAAGACAAATAAAAAATCTATTTTGAATTTTGCCACCTACGGGCAAAAGGCAATTAGATCAAGAATCTCTAAAATATTTATATTTATTCTGGTATGTATAGCCCTGTATGGTCTGCTTCTCTAAAGAATTTTAAAAACAGTTCTAAAACTGTATTCATTAAAGTGTAACATTACTGCCTTAAAACAAACAAGGCCACCCTAGATATCTGTTTACCTTTATCTGTAAGTACATCTGTCAGAGCCACACTCTATTGTTTCATTAGTAGTTTTTCCCAGGGAGATACCATTTAATGCATTTGTTGCATTGTTATTATTTTTCAGATCATTTTTTCATAACTTCTCATTTGTCTATATTGAACCTCATTTGCCACATGCTTGCCCAGTCCCACACTTTGTCTAAATCTTCCTGCAACAAAGAAATAACAAAGCTGTATTATACCGAAACATGGCTCCAGCACAGCTTGGGAGATCATTAATAAAGAATTAAAAGGAAGAGGAACTAAGGCAGGCCCATGATGGACTTAATACCTTGGTTAAGTTTGAGGATTCTTCATTTACAACAACTCTTTGTATTCGATCTTTAAGCCAGTTTTCAGGCCAAATGCATACATTTGGCCCCAATTAAAACATTAAGCCTGTAAGAATGGAGATTAAGGTCAGGGTTATTTTGTGGGGCTCTGCAATGTTGAAATAAAGCGTAATATCAATATAACAAAGCAGGGGATACAGTCAGTAAGCTTCAGACATGTAAAGTCAATGTAACCTTCTAGGTGTGATGATAACCTTGAGCCTTTTAAATACAGCACCTCCCAGAAAGCCCATCAAAAATTCTGCATGGTAAGTTACAATGTCTTACATTTAGCTCAAACTAGCCCCTGCAGAAATCCTAAACATGGCAGGGTCATACTCTTTGGTTGTAGTGATATCATAAAAATAAATGGGCTACAGCTTCTTCTCAGGTTGACATTTATTGTAAAATGTTCAGTATTAAATATATGCAGAATAGCTTGATGTGTTTTTGCTTGTTTGCCAGTGAAAGGGGAGAATTTGTCTGGGCTGAGTAGCTTCCAACAATCCAATTTGGCAGTACAGAAGAATGTAGTATTACGAATGAATATTCTGAAGGACATGGATTTTTTACTGCTGGGGTTGGTTGAGGAGACACAGATTCCTTATGCTCTGCTCCATCATGCTCCTGAGCTTCCCGGAGAGTCACATGACAGCCCTACACTCATTCAAGCATTCTATACGCAAAGGTTGCACAAAGACTTTTCTCCTGAAGTAGCCGACAACAGAGCCGGCGAAACGCGTTGGAGTTAAGTTTCTTTCAAGAGTACCTGATTACCCTACCCTGGTGACAGCAGGAAGGAGTTTGAATACTATCTCAGGACATTATACGCAAGTTGCACTTTATGTGCCTTTGTTTTTTGTACGTGTGTCTAATTTTAAACATTTCCATTTGTTCTGTGTTACCGCGAAATGGATTTCATATGCTTCTTTTTGATGATGGAATAAATTAGAAGATTTTACTTTTCGATGAGCCTGAAACCCTGTTTCGTTTGTGAGTGCAACAACTAAACACTATTATTCCATATATTCATTTTTACTGTGTTGCGCTATTATGGTTTTTTCTTTTTCTCCCCTGTACATGCGGCTCTATCCTGGTGTGTTTTAAGCATTCTATAGACCAAGGATAGTGCTTCCCAAGCCAAGACCGTTAGACGATCGGGAGTGGGTTAGGATAAATTTGAAGAGGGGTAATAATGATAAAATATCTCTTAAACCATACATAATGCAGTCAAGTGTACGTGGAACATACAAACAATAAAAGCCAGCCTCCATTATATATAGAAACATGTCAACAACTTAAGTACAACATTACACTGTGTTTGACACTTAAACACTGCCAGGTGTTAAGGAAAATATATTCATTAGTGGAGGAAATTGTCCAATATTAGAATATTTCATTTTCACGCATGTTATAATAGATCGTTAATGAGATGAGACTTTAATGAGATGCAGAGAACAGATAAGAAGGGCCTTGCAAGTAATTACAAAACAAAAAGCATTGTGAGAGGGGCACTCAGGCCAAGAACAAAGCCTGCCAATCAAAGGGGAGACCCACTCAGAACCAAGAAGTGCAGGGCTGATAAGAATGGAGGTGTGAGGAGATGAATGTGCAGAAGAAAAAAGCCCAAATGGCAGTGTTTCTCAAAACTGTCCTCCGGACCCCCCAACGATAATGGATTTAGGGATTACCCAGCTGTATTTAATTAAGAATAGGTACACCTGGTGTGGTTCCCTAACCATTAAGCAACCATACCAGGTGTTCGACATATTCTTATTTAAATACAACTGGGTAATCTCTAAATCCTGGTCTGTTGGGGGGTCCTGAGGACAGGTTTGAGAAACACTGGGCTAGTATATGTATTAAAGTAATGATAAATAAATATAACAGTGAAAAGCTGGCCCTGTAATGTGAGTGGAGTGTCAATCAGGCTACTTAAGTCCTGATTTTAGCGTACCTAACAGACGCCATGACGGCATAGAACATCCCAGCGTTAAACAGCTCATCACGGCTCCCCGTGGTGAGCTGTGCCCGTATCCCGCTACAGGGACTTGCAGCGGGATCCTACCTGTCAGACGAGGCCACTTTGAATGGCCTGACAGGGAAAATGTTACTGTGCATGACGTTACTTTACAATCTCCAAAAATCTTCCATGGAAAACAATAGTTGCCTCTGATTAAGAGTTGGATGGAAGCCCATGAGGCTCAGCCAATATTTTAAATGCTTCACCATCAGGGGAGTTACTAGAGGCCAGGTTAGGCAGCCAGTGGAACTCAAGTACCCAAGATGTTTAGTGATGGGAGTTGTTGTCCATGTTTCCTGTGGGGCCAGTAACCTGGGGTAAGACATGAGGTTAATTAACAGGTGATCAGAAAGTGGTGACAAATCAGGAAAGAGTTAACTACCTACAATCAGACCTCTCCGACCGCGCTGTTGTTATCCATGGTTATAAAACATTAGAATCACACAATAAAGATTTAAGCTTCAGGCCAGGAAGATATCCATGAATTAGAAGGAGGAAATCCCTCTTGCCACATGGTTTGTCTGGTCCTGTCTCACTGAATAACTGTGTGGATCGGAGCAGCTTGTGCTGATTTCATGTAGAAAATACAAAAAGTCACAGAGATGTAACTGCAAAATGAAGGGACCGGACTGGGTCATTGTAGTGCCAGAGGAAGAAGCAATCCTATCAGACCGTCTCTTCTGCACACCAGTGGTCTTGGACAGTACTTCCTAAATCTGTCCTTAAGGAACCCCATGGTGTTAGCAAAATTGCAAGTAAATGCTTCAATTAGGAGAAATATTTTAAATGTGTCTGCAGAGTCTCCTGCTTATGACATCACCTGTGTCCTGATATGCAAATGAACTGGTTTTCAATGGGAAATGAGTAATTTGCATATCATGCCACAGGCGATGTCATAAATAGCAGACCCCACAGACTCCTATTTCAGGCATTTGCTTGCAATATTTAAAATTTTTCTAACACAATTAATATATAATTTTCAATCATTTTTACTCTCTCAATTCACAGTGAAAACATTGTTTAGGTGATTTTAAATGGTCTTAGGCAGTTACTTTTCCAAGATATAAACTAATCAGACTGATGTCTGTTCATAGAACAGGTTGTCTTGTATTAATCTATTCCAGGTTGGGACAAGCTGTCTCATTTTGGTAACAATGAAGAAAGAAAGCAAATCAGTCTCTCAATGAGCCTCTCAGTGTAACACTGTATATCCTCGCAGATGTCTAGTAACTCTTTCAGTGCCTGGACGCTGAGCAAGACCTTGCCAGGAACATGTTAAATCTTATAAGAGAGTAATGAGCTTTGTAATGAGCTGCATGACTTTGATTAGAAACAAACAGAATTAATGCATCATAAATAAAAAGAATTCATGAATCATAAATAAAAATGATTAGCTTCTGTTCTGCTCGGCTGTTTACCTCCTATATGAAGTAGATTAACCTATAAACTGCCAGAACGGGAATCCAGAGATTAAATCAATATCTAGTAAATAGTCCAATAATTAGAATTGAATTAGACCTTCATCAGAGCAGCTGTCAGACATAAAGGTATGCTTTTTTAGAAGGCGTAACAGCTCTCCAGAAGTATATATATATTTGGGTTGATTTTGCACTGAAACTCATATCCGAATAAACTACCATTTGAAACTGCCTCTTGTTCATTCCCACTTACTCCTCTCTCTGTGCTGAGGGTTTATGAATTTGTAGTAAAGTTAGTACTGAGTCGACACTGATCAATTCTTCTCCTCATTACATTACATGGAGCCGATGCACTGCTGGTAGATGGGGGCCGACTGCAAGTCACAATCCCCAAGGAACAGTGTTTCTGCCCTGCGTGTTGTCTAGTGAAATAGAGCATCATATGACTTTCCACGTGGCTGACCCTCCTGTACATGATAGGGTGCAGGAGGGAGGTAGCTGTGGCCTAAATCTGTGATCAGTTCAAAAAGTGGAAGACTTGCTTGTTTGCTGCTAACTTTATTTTGTCCCCTCTACCAAAAAACAACAAAGGCAAGTAAAGTCTGGTATTGGTTATTTCATTTACATAAGCCATACCAAGTTCTTTTTATCAAGTTTGGTTGGAAAGTCATTCTTCCAAAGCTTGGAGATGCAGTAAGCCCAGTAAGGTTTCTTTATCATTTTGAAGGTTATCTCCACTTCTTTGAGATTGGTTTGAGGAACACAACAACGAGTTCAAGGTATTGACTTGACCTCCAAATTCCCCAGATCTCGATCCAAATGAGCATCTGTGGGATGTGCTGGACAAACAAGTCCGATCCATGGAGGCCCCACCTCACAACTTACAGGACTTAAAGGATCTGCTGCTAACGTCTTGATGTCAGATACCACAGCACACCTTCAGAGGTCTAGTGGAGTCCATGCCTCGAAGGGTCAGGGCTGTTTTTGCATCAAAAGGGGAGATACACAATATTAGGCAAGTGGTCATAATGTTACGGCTGATCGGTGTGTGTATATATATATATAAACATGTATATAATTTAGCTTTGAGGCCCTGGAATTTCTCTATACTGGGGCCATGTGGTGCCTTGGTCCACCGTTGATTCATTAATGGCACTCGGCTGTTGAATCGTCCTTCAACATTATATCACCTGGCCTCTGCTGGAACTCACTGCTGCTGGGATCAATAAGCAAAATAGTTTCAGACTTTCACAAACAGGGGACTTGATCCCATTTACAAATCCTTAAAACCCTTAAGGCAGAATACATCAATTTGCCGAGGTCCGTGCACCTCACACAAGTAGCTAAGGGGAACGGACAACCTGAATAATTTGATGTGTTAAACTCTCTCCTGGCGCCCATTCACACCAGTCGGATAAACTGTACTTTCAATTATACTGCCACTTCCAACTCTTATGTAGTTGTATCTTGGGACCCTAAATAGTTTTTCCCCCTGGGCAAAATTTTCAACCCTACCTCCATTGTGGATTCTGATTCCTCTGAAAAAGGAATGGGTAATGTTATGTGTTACAGCTGGAGGGCCACAGATTAACTATCACTGCCTTAGACCTAAGTGGTAAAAAAGTCACAAGATATTGCCTACTAGGGCCAGTTTTGTCCCAAATCAGGCTCTACAGGCAGTGGTCTCATTTCATCCTGGAAACTTCTTGATTTGGTCTCATAGCAACAATATCCAATAATGAATGTAACCATTTGATTGCCATGAGACACAACATAACCCAGATACCAGTGTTAAGTTAATTGGGGGGGGGGGGGGGGGCTTTCTTCTCTTCTTAATTACATCCAGCGACTCCCACTTTGAATTAATGAAATCTTAATTCCTTAGATTATATCATTTCAGAGCACAGCTGTGACTGAGGTGTAATTGCAGAGCTGGGTCGTAGCACAAAGAGGCTGTGACAGGTTATTTGAGCTGAAACTTCAAAGGGTCAAATGGATCCGCTCATGGATTAGACTATAAAATCACTAGACTGGGTCTGACTCATGATCCAGAAATAGTAAGTGAGCTGCGTGGAGTCTCTACTGGTACTTGCGCTGTTTGGCATAGTTTCATATCATCGGTGGCGTGTTTGCCCAATCACAAAAGTGTCTGTAACGCCTAATCTGTTGCTATGGTTTGACCACATTCCGATTGTCGAATAGAACGTTGGTCGTATCTCTTGGAAGATTAATGCTGACCAAGTCACGCGTTCCTCCGCGCTCCTGGGTAGGATGTTATATCAGACACTAAATGGAAAACGTGCATAGGCCAGATATAGGCTACTTCTGGAATGTCAGCTACAGCTGACCTTTATTTTCATAAACCTATTTTACTTAATGTACTTCATTGATAATTTTATAAATATGGATAGGATTATGGAGGACAACGGGGCCCAGAGACCAATAAAGTCTTGGGTAAGCCTAAAAGGATATCGTTTTTTGTTGTTGTTTTTTTACATTTAAACGAACACTTTGTTTTGCTGCAAAAACAGTGAATTAAGGACAAAATGTGTCTGTATTTCCTAGGAGACAACTCAGTAAAACCATTGAATAACTGATCAATATGTATATTCTGATCCCTCAGTCACAGCAGAGATACTGCCATTTTCCAATCCCCTGCTGCGTTGACATTTTATATTACTGTCATTAATTCCAGTAAAGTTTTTTTTTCTGAGTAACAAGTATACCACTCCCCCCATATACAGGGATTTAATATTATCTGCCACGAATTACAGGTGGAAATGATATGGCTGTGTGAAGAGGAGGGCTGGCAAGGAGGGCAGAGGAAGACATTCTCCCCGGACTACTCTCTACTCTAGTTCTGTGGGCCAACAAAAAATACTCTTTTAACCCCTTCCCGACGTTAGGACGTACTATGCCGTCCTGACTTTAAGTGCCTTAAAGTCGTTAGGACGGCATAGTATGTCCTGTACTAAACAGCTCATCGCAGCTCCCCGCGATGAGCTGTTTTCGGATCCCGCTGCAGGCACTTACAGCGGGATCCCACCTGTCAGATGGGGAGAATGTAGCCGGTGCTCAAAGCGAGCACCGGCTACATTTTGCTAAATCGCGCCGAGCCCGAACTTCCGGGTTCGGGCACGCCTCCGTGACGTCACACGTGACGTCCGAAGGTCTTGCGATTTTTTGGCAGGGACCCACAGTGCCAGAGTGTTCCTGGCTACCAGGTGGCCAGGAACAAATCGTGACGTTTTGGTGCTTGCGTCGTTTGGGACGCAAACAGCATGTGTCACGAAGGGGTTAAATATATTTCTCTTCTACTCCAAGCTATCCATGTTACAACCAGTGGTCTAATGTATTATAAAAAATAACACAACCCCATTTCATGCCAAACCTACTTACAACACTGTATTTTTAACCCATATCCCCATATCTGTTACTCAGACACCCAACAGCTTTGTAAGATGAGCTACTTATGGTCTTATCAACAACCAACACGAGCTACAAATATTCCAAATTGCTTATTTCCAAAAGGACTTTCCCCAACAAACCGTGACAGCGGAGACTTGGTTGGCCGGCAGGGGGGGTTTCTGTGTTAATGATTTTCAATCTACAGCTCCCCTTGATCAAATGCTAGATACCGTATTTATCGGCGTATAACACGCACTTTTTCTCCCTGAAAATAGGGAGAAAATGATGTGTGCGTGTTATACGCCGAAAAAAAAAAAAAATCTACAACTTACCTCGTTCCTGCTCTGTCCCCCGGTGCTCTGAAGCTGCGTGGCTGCGAGGGAAGCGTTGTGAGCTCCCCTCCAGCCGCGCGGTCAATAAAGTCTGTTTTTTTTAAAACAAACTTTATTGACCGCACGGCTGAAGGGAAGCTCACAATGCTTCCCTCACAGCCACGCAGCTTCAGAGCACCGGGGGACAGAGCAGCAAAGAGGTAAGTACTGGGGTCTGGGGAAGGGGGGGAGGAGGGTGGCATAACGAGCATACTAAGGGGCAATATCCTGGCATATTGGGGGCAATATCATGGCATAATAAATGGCATATTGGGGGCAATATCCTGGCATAATAAATGGCATATTGGGGGCAATACCTGGCATATTAAAATGACATATTGGGGGCAATATCCTGCATATTAAATGGCATATTGGGGCAATATCTGGCATATTAAAATGGCATATTGGGGGCAATATCCTGCATATTAAATGGCATATTGGGGGCAATATCTGGCATATTAAAATGGCATATTGGGGGCAATATCCTGCATATTAAATGGCATATTGGGGGCAATATCTGGCATATTAAAATGGCATATTGGGGGCAATATCCTGGAATATTAAATGGCATATTGGGGCAATATCTGGCATATTAAAATGGCATATTGGGGGCAATATCCGGCATATTAAATGGCATATTGGGGGCAATATCTGGCATATTAAAATGGCATATTGGGCTTCAAAGTTCTTAATTTAAGTTCTTAAGTTTTTTTTCCTGAAATTTACTTCTTAAAATTAGGTGCGTGTTATACGCCGGTGCGTGTTATACGCCGGCGCGTGTTATACGCCGATAAATACGGTATGTCTGGATTCCTAGGGGGAATCCCTCATGACATTCGGAGGTTAGACAAGAAAGAAAATGTTCACACTTAATTTAAAAGGAGAGAAACAGCTTGTTTTCGCATTCCGTCTGAAATGATTGTAGAATGAGGTGTTGCCTTCAGGGACATAAACTAAACTGAACAAAGAAAAGAAAAGAAAAAAAGTAATTAAAAAAAAAGTATTTAAATTGCTGTGCAGAAAGTTTAGTGTTCAGATGATATTTTATGGTAGATTCTAATCTTCTCTTGTCCCCTAGACATTGTTTTTACTGTGAATATAGAGCAAAGAAAATGAATGAAAATGATCTATACATTGTATTAGCAAATCTTAGGAGAAAAATGTGCTTTAAATGTGTCCGTGGAGTCTCCTGGTTATGACATCACTTGTGACACAGTATGCAAATGAACTGCTTTTTAGTGGGTAATGTGTAATTTGCATACCGTGACACAGGTGATGTCATAACCAGGAGACTCCACAGACACATTTTTGTCCTAATTTAGGCATTTGCTTGAATTGTTGCTAATATAGTGTATATTTTTTATGCTCCACATGCACAGTAAAAGAACAATGTTCACACACACACTTATACTCATACTCACACACTTATATTCACACACACACTTATACTCACACACACACACACTCATACTGACACACACTTATACTCACACACACACACACTCATACTGACACACACTTATACTCATACACACATACTCAATCATACACACACACTCATACACACGCACATACAGGTTCAGCTCTCACCACTTGTCTGCTCCGTCATCCGGGAGGTGAACATTGTAGAAACGTTCAAGTCGGAAAGCAAACAGTTAATTGCTTTCCGACTCGAACGCCTCTACAGACAGACCGATCGTCTGGAGAAGAAGTAGGTGACCGGCAGCGCCCGTCTTTTACACTGATGCCTGCACCTCCCGGACGACGGAGCAGACAAGTGGTGAGGGCTGAACCTGGTTGATTGCCACAGCTGAGTGCTTGGCATGCCAGATGTGGCACGTGTGCCATAGTTTCGCCACCGATGCTCTAATGCGTTTTTTTTTTTAAATCACCATCGACCCAACTGCGTAATCCCTAAATCCTGGACTGTTGGGTGGGCCTTGAGGACAGGGTTGGAGACCACTGTCCTAGACTTTGTTTCTGGTTTGTCTAAATTAAATCCTTCAAAGAAAAATGGCTTTAAAGGGGGAAAAAAAACTTAAACTGTTTTGCAAATAAATGGAGCATTGCTTCTATGTAAAGAGACTTTCACATGCTGAGATTCTCTCTTATTATTCTGATCCATTTTTTTGGCAATACAAGACTCTCATGAGGTCTCCGGATAACATTACTCCATTACTCTGTTATAATTATCACCTCTTCTGACTCATTTATTATAGAGGTGGATTGCTTTTCCCTGGGTGTGTATAATAGAATAATACCAGATTAAGTATCAGTAAAATCACAGGCGCATGTTTTCCATCCACTATTCATTTATCCTGGTTTTTAGTTTGCCGGTTATCTCCTTAGTTCAAATCCTTAAATTATTCCTTTGTAAGCGCTAAACAAGGTTTTCCTATTTGCAGTGCACAGAATGCACGGTACAAGAACATCTCCAGATTATATTCATAGTTCAATGAGTATTTTTTTTTATATTTATATATGGCTGGCGCTCAGTATTACCATATATATATATATATAGGAAAATGGATTCTGCAGGACTGTAAATGATGCAATCCATATTGTTTTAGAAAAATAGCTCTTATCACGTTATCACCTGAACATTGTATTCAATGTGCATGTAGAGCCAGTGCTGTATTTACCGCGAGGCATCCTAGGCGGATGCCTAGGGCGGCAAATTTTGGGGGGCCGCCCCCCCCCCCCCCACACTGATAGAAAAATGTAATTTTTTTTTTTAAAAATCTGCCCCTTTAAAAAAAAAAAAACGCTCTTGCAGGCAGAGATGGAGGTGAGAAGGGATCGGATTCGGGTTTCTCTGTGCTGCCTGTTCGGCTCCCCGTGCAGTGTGATATGGACGTGCCGACAGTCACGTGACCGGCGCGCTGACGTCATACGCGCGCCGGGTCATGTTGGCACAATCGCCTGGGAACCGAACAGGCGGCATGGAGGAGACCATGCTGCCTGCCACTAGCCACCAGGGAAAAAGGTAAGTGCTGGGGAGATGGGGGGATATGGGAACATTGGCTGGGGCTTATTACATGGCAAATAACTGGCATATTATTGGGCAAATTGGCTGGGGCATATTACATGGCAAATAACACTGGCATATTATTGGGCAAATTGGCTGGGGAATATTAAATGGCAAATAACACTGGCATATTATTGGGCAAATTAGCAGGGGCGTATTAAATGGCAAACAACACTGGCATATTATTGGGCAAATTAGCAGGGGCATATTAAATGGCAAATAATACTGGCTTAATATTGGGAAAATTGGCTGGGGCATATTAAATGGCAGAATAACACTGGCATATTATTGGGGAAATTGACTGTGACTTATTAATGGCAAATAATACTGGCATATTATTGGGCAAATTGGCTGGGGCATACTAATGGAAAATGATACTGGCATTTTATTGGGCAAATTAGCTGGGGAATATTAATGGCAAATAATATAGGGAATGTGTATGTAATGGGGTGATGGAGGCATGTAAATGGGGTGATGGGGCATGTCCTTGGTGTGCAACGTGGGTAGGGGGGGTGCCCAAAATTTGTCTGCCTAGGGCAGCACAAAACCAAGATACACCACCTACAGAGGCAGGCCATTATATGTTCCACTGGTTTTTCTCAGAAATTCTTCCCAAAATACAATTTAGAAAGATACTAAAGCATAAATAGATTTGAATACTGGTAAATAGTGTGTTACATGATACAAATACAGATTTCGCTCGCTTCATATATATATTTTTGGGACAAGACACAAACATTATATGATCGTTAATGCCAGCATGGCAAGTCTTCAGGTTTTTCTATTCTGATCGCTGTACCAGTTATAACAATAAATAAGCCATTAAATTGCCGAATGCACCCCTGCATGTATAACAAGTACAAAATGTATTGGATATATGAACAAACAAAGAAAAAGAAGGAAAAAATGGTGTATATACCACTTATCCACAAAACAAACAAATAATGTAAGCATGTAACAATATATAACAGTAATAACTGTAATAAATATAATATATGCATCCACATAAATAAATAAGCAACAAAGCTTACTGAGGGAGTGACCAGGGGATATACAAAAAAACCAAGCCCCAACTTTGAAGCCAAAAAGCCTTTTACTGGAAGCAGGGCTGCTATCTTTCCTTCAACAAACATACTTAACATTGGCATCAAGCCCTAGCTGCAGCCCTAACTGGAAGGAACTAATTTAAAATATTATATTTTTAAAATATTGGCAAATCATTTGATATTTCCCCGTTTAGTGAATTGATCTCAGTCTGTAGTTTAATATTTTCTCTCTTGTTTCTAGAGCCCAGGAGTATTCACTGAATTGAATTGTCTGAAAGTAACATACATCAAGTCATAACATCAGGAGTGTACTAAGCGGATTATCTCTCCTCCAGAATGGGATTTCTATGGAGAGCGGTTTGAAAATTAGCTGCAAACTCTTTGGAGAAAACTAACTACAACAGCTTGTTGCATCAAAGTACAAACTAATAATTACCCTGGATACCGTTTTAGTTTGGTGTGTTAGTTTGCGTCATTAATAAACCTTTCAGGAAAGTCAGCACTGCTAGTTTCTTTATTTATGGAGCAGATAAGGCTCATTCATTTTTTTAAATTCTTGATTGGACCAGGAAGGGTCTTATGGGATTAATTTGTCAGAAATCTCTACACCACCCTGCTTCTTCATAGCAAAGCACCGCACAACTGGGTGTGGTGCAATGATCTGTGTAATGATCCACAACAAACTCAACAACTGATAACGCATACCTGCCAACAATCTCAAAGTCCATGTCCTACCGGGTGCTGTGGCTTTACCAATGTTCAATCGATAGTATTTTTTTTTTTATAACACTTTGATATTGGGATTCAGATGAGAAGGGGGGTATGGGGGCACTGTGAAAGGTACTGCCCCAAAATGCATCTTCCAAATGTTAATGCACATTCAAGTACATTAAAAGTACTCTACAATGCATATTTTACATTTTGCATCGCTTAAAAGATGAAAATCTTACACTTGAATTTGTGAAATCCTAGCAGTTTTCAAGAAGCCAGGACTTCCCACACTAGTTGAGTAAAAGTAATTTCCTCTTTTCTTTTTGTTGTGAATAATGCCAATTAAATGAATGGAATATCCTGTCTCTCTAGTGATGTCATCAGACATCAGACAAGTGGTGCACTGTTAAGAGTTCCCACTGTGTACAAGAGAAAGTCTCTTACAGTTCACACAACGCATTATATTCCAGCAGCACAGAAAGTGACTAAATGAAACAATACTTTATATGCTCACTGTCTATGTCAAACATGCAGAGTAATCACTGGGGGGAGGGCTTCAGTCAAATATAAACAAATTGATTTATGCAGAAAGCCTGCATCAAATCACACTGGAAAAAAGCCTGTGCACTATACAAGCAGTGATATTCATCTTGCACCAAAGTGAGTTTGGGGACTAAACTGTCCCTTTAAGAGCTTTGCCCATGGCCCACCAGCACCTTAAAAGCTTCTCTGCCAATGGCATGTTCCTGCTCCTTGATACACTTTTAGAAATGTACTGGATTTCTCCCTGAGTATCCTAATCATTTGCATGAAGATAATCCTCTGCTAAATGTTATAGGGGTTTTCTTCACAATGTACTTTGTACTAATTTTGAAATCCCCTCTTACCCAGTGTTTCTGTTTTGGATGCGGCCTACTTATGTGTTATTGTTAAATATGAAATAAAGATTTATACTTTGTAAAAAAAATATCACCTTTAATCTGACCTATCTGATGCCAGGTTTTAAGGGCATTGGTACCAAACGCAACTCTCATTATATTTTTTGTTAGATGTTCCTGAGGTCAGATGTTGGGTGTTTGAGCTTCTAGTCTGTGTATTAAAAGAAATAGGAGATAAGGCTGTAAATCAGAGAACTAGTAAAATATCCGTGTGACTTACAGCATCTCTATCTGTTTGTGCATTCCAGGATTCTGCCATAATCTGTTTATTGCTTGTAGGATACCTACTAAATGGAAACAAATTAACATTGATTTTATATCACTGCAATAATCCACTACATATTTCTTTTTTATATCCATATATAACACAGTCACAACCTCCTATTCCTCCGAATTATTTTACCGCTGTCCTGAGTCAGCAAAGCATATATATTTTTTAAGTGTTTAATATTGAATATTGAGGAGTAGATGGTGGGAAAGGAAAGGTAGTAAAATTATTCTTATACAAGGGCGAGCCTTGCTGAGTTAATTGTATTAGAAAGGGTTTCCCATTAAATCATATCCAGAGGTATAAAAGAGCAAATTACCCTGCCCCCCCCCCCCATAGGCATGTCTGGGATCCTGCCAAATGGCAACCAGCCCCCCCCCCCCCCCGGTCCATTAATAAATGACCTGCACAGTGATTGGGGTTTATCATCAACCCTCCCCCATACACTGTTAAGTGATATTCTGGTGACTTGCCCATGGCTCCCAGAATAAAAACATTAACAACCCCCCCCCCCCCCCCTTTCATAAATAATACACCTCCCATAATAAATAATAACCTCTCTTCAAAAACATGCCACCCGGTGATATAAATTAATATGAAATTACCCTCACCTATCCTCTCGCCCTTACCTTTCTCAGGGGGGCAATTCCTAATTATTGGCCAAAACCTGTAAAAAAAAAAAAAAAAAAAAAAAAAAAGGCACTGCGCATCCCCCGGCACACAAAAGGTGACCTATAAATAAAAATTACCTGAATTATATGTCCCTAGATGATCAACGATGCCCTCGCTCCTCAACTTCACCCCCCCAAAAAAAATAAAGAATCCACCTATCATAAAAAAAAAATCCAAACCAGCAGAAAACCCCATACATGTGGTCATATCTCTAATGCTCTGCTCTCAGCAGAGAGAAAACCATAATTAAATCTCTTGCTCTGGCCCCCCATGTGTGTTACGGAACCTGGGGGCCATTTGGTGAGCATCTGGGACCTGGTTCTGTTGAGGGGACCTTTAATTTGACCTCCAATTCGCCTTGGTGAACTGAGTAATGATATTTTTGAGACTAAGTAGCACTTGACCAGCAATCTTAGTCAGCAGCTCCCGGCATTAGGTTATTAGGTATAATGTATAACTGAATGTCTATTAACTATGGTCCACATATTAACTTTACATTACAGTTTGTGTGTGCCCATATTACCAAGAAGGGGAAAGCTCTCCAAAAAAAATACCATTTAGCTTCTTGGATAATAAATCGTATTTCACTTCTTGCTTGCAATAAAGCTTTTCCTGGGAATGTCAAAGTCAGTCCTGTTTTGGTTTTTATATAAATAAACTACAGCCAGTCTCATCTCTCTGTATATTCTGCTATTTTACAGATCATTTATTCGCTACATTTTGTACGACGTTAAAGACAGAAATTTTAAGACACTGCCTAAGGTTCTGCCATTTTCCTGTATCACAACCTTTATAACTCCCCCCCATATCTGTATTATAACATGGCATACAAACTGTGCATTTTGTCTTGGACTAAAATACAGCTGGTGTTACATATGCCCCATATAGCCACAGGCAAGGAAAAGTAACAATCATTTAATGTGCTTGCTCGGAATAATCTGCAAAGGAAAAATCAAGTTTTTACCCAACAATGGAACTCGTTTAAACCTCTTGGTAGATTGATGTAATGAAGACATATGCGGTCCCAAATCTGCTGTGTACAAGGCAGAACCAATCAAACATGCTACAAGGAGGGGCAAAGGGGGGGGGAGGGGCAAAACACGTGCCAGATCAATATGAAATATGTATTCATCAATAAAAATATGCTTTGTATAAGGAAAACTTTATGTACACAGAAAAACCCGATAATGGAGAAAACTCTTGCTAAGTTGCACAAGGGAACAAGGCTCTCATCACCATCAAGACATAGGATTGAATGCTATGTTATGTTTACTGATGTATATCACCATCTCTTACACTGTTTACTGACTTATATTACAGTCCATATACTGGAAGACCTGAGGGTCATCCTCATGAGAGTTATTGGAACTTCTTTTCTTCGTATCATCTAGCTTTTATAAGATATATTATTATAAACATTTTGTTTCGTTCTGCACTATTAGAATATGCTTTTTCTGTGCTCACCTTTTTAGTCTTTAGATAGGATTGATCTGACCTGTCCTGCGGTGTATTGAGTGGTTTTAGCGGTCGGTGTTCGTAACCTTGCTCAGACGATGTTGGTGTAATGTCTCAATGTTGAGGCACTAAGCAACACCTACATAACCTTCTAGCAGCATGCTACTCCAATACGGAGCTGTCCTTTTGTGGGTAAAAAGGAAAAGAATTTATTATGAATGGGGACTCTAGTTCGGTTTAGAGAATAGCAATACCATTACATGTATTCTATAAACCGAAAGTCTATAAACCGAATGTCTTTCGGTTTATAGACTTTCGGCTTATAGAATACATGTAATGCTATTGGCTATTCTATAAACCGAAAGTCTATAAACCGAATGACTTTCGGTTTAGAAACATAGAATGTGTCGGCAGATAAGAACCATTCGGTCCATCTAGTCTGCCCAAAAGTTTAAAGACTTTCGGTTTATAGCCGAACCTCGAAACTCCAACACGGACATACAGTGAAATGTCCGGGTTCGGGTTCATGGCACGGACACCGTAATGTCCGGTATGAACCCGAACAGTGCGGTTCGGGTTTGCTCAACACTAGTTATCACTTCTGCTAAACTGCATGTCAATGCAGTCAGCAACAATGCATTACAAACCTTAGATCTAGGGTTAGCGTAAGGGTTATTGTTAATATTATGGTTAGAGTTAGCATAAACAATAGGGTTAGAGTTACATTAGGCTTAGGGGTAAGATTAGCAAAAAAAAAGCTACTTTCTGTTATTGTCCTTTAACTTGCAAAAAAACATCAGAAAAACATGTCAACATGGCATATTTATAAACTTAGGATAATATTTACAAACTATTAAGAAAGGGTCTTTTTTACCGTTCGTAATTGTGTAAAAGATTTTTCAGGTCAAAGTTCGGAAAAGTATTTTTTTTTCTGTTTTGGCATTATATGATTTTTATTGTAGTAAATTGATGATTTGCCAAAAATAATGGTATGTTAAGAAAGCCCTTCTCATTCCAATACACACAATACATAATTTGAATGAGAAAGAAGAAAATAAAGTTAAACACAAACACCGCAGAAATGTTTAAACAGCCCACGTCACCAAGGGTAAGACACAGCTAAAAAGTCATGGCACTATGGGTGTAAGCTTCTTAAAAACTGTTCTTGCCTAATGCATTTTTTGGGCTATTACTTACGGGTTCACATGTTGTAAGATCTTGGAAGTCATACTGATTTATCCTGTCAATGCTGAGAACTGACAGGAAAGGTTACAGTGATACTGTGACAGTCCAGAACCACAGTCTGGTTTACATTATTATTTTATGATATTCAGTCTGTCGTCCAAAATATAGAACAGCCATATGTTTCAGGCTTTCTAACTCTCTCTTACAAATTGCTCTGAATTACAGCAAACAACATTTTACCATCTAGACATATTTATGTTTAAAAAAATAGTTATTTTGGTACAATTTGTTTAAAGCAATCAGTTAAACAATGTAACTTCTACGAAAGTTGGGGAATTAAGAGGATTTCATGCTGAATGTAGGTGTTAGGGAATGCAGAGGATTTCATGTTGAATGTGGGTGTTAGGGCATGCAGAGGATTCCATGCTGAATGTGAGTGTTAGGGAATGTAGAGGATTTCATGTTGAATGTGGGTGTTAGGGAATGTACAGGATTGCATGTTGAATGTGGGTGTTAGGGAATGTACAGGATTTCATGCTGAATGTGGGTGTTAGGGAATGTAGAGGATTTCATGTTGAATGTGGGTGTTAGGGAATGTAGAGGATTTCATGTTGAATGTGAGTGTTAGGGAATGTAGAAGATTTCATGCTGAATGTGGGTGTTAGGGAATGTAGAGGATTTCATGTTGAATGTGAGTGTTAGGGAATGTAGAGGATTTCATGTTGAATGTGGGTGTTAGGGAATGTAGAGGATTGCATGTTGAATGTGGGTGTTAGGGAATGTAGAGGATTTCATGCTGAATGTGGGTGTTAGGGAATGTAGAGGATTCCATGCTGAATGTGGGTGTTAGGGAATGTAGAGGATTTCATGCTGAATGTGGGTGTTAGGGCATGCAGAGGATTTCATGCTGAATGTGGGTGTTAGGGAATGTAGAGGATTTCATGTTGAATGTGGGTGTTAGGGAATGTAGAAGATTTCATGTTGAATGTGGGTGTTAGGGAATGTAGAGGATTTCATGCTGAATGTGGGTGTTAGGGAATGTAGAGGATTTCATGCTGAATGTGGGTGTTAGGGAATGTAGAGGATTTCATGCTGAATGTGGGTGTTAGGGAATGTAGAGGATTTCATGCTGAATGTGGGTGTTAGGGAATGTAGCGGATTTCATGCTGAATGTGGGTGTTAGGGAATGTAGAGGATTTCATGCTGAATGTGGGTGTTAAGGAATGTAGAGGATTTCATGCTGAATGTGGGTGTTAGGGAATGTAGAGGATTTCATGCTGAATGTGGGTGTTAGGGAATGTACAGGATTTCATGCTGAATGTGGGTGTTAGGGAATGTAGAGGATTCCATGCTGAATGTGGGTGTTAGGGAATGTAGAGGATTTCATGCTGAATGTGGGTGTTAGGGAATGTAGAGGGATTTCATGCTGAATGTGGGTGTTAGGGAATGTAGAGGATTTCATGCTGAATGTGGGTGTTAGGGAATGTAGAGGATTTCATGCTGAATGTGGGTGTTAGGGAATGTAGAGGATGTCATGCTGAATGTGGGTGTTAGGGAATGTAGAGGATTTCATGCTGAATGTGGGTGTTAGGGAATGTAGAGGATTCCATGCTGAATGTGGGTGTTAGGGAATGTAGAGGATTTCATGTTGAATGTGGGTGTTAGGGAATGTACAGGATTTCATGCTGAATGTGGGTGTTAGGGAATGTAGAGGATTCCATGCTGAATGTGGGTGTAAGGGAATGTAGAGGATGTCATGCTGAATGTGGGTGTTAGGGAATGTAGAGGATTCCATGTTGAATGTGGGAGTTAGGGAATGTAGAGGATTTCATGCTGAATGTGAGTGTTAGGGAATGTAGAGGATTCCATGCTGAATGTGGGTGTTATGGAATGTAGAGGATTTCATGCTGAATGTGGGTGTTAGGGAATGTAGAGGATTTCATGTTGAATGTGGGTGTTAAGGAATGTAGAGGATTTCATGCTGAATGTGGGTGTTAGGGAATGTAGAGGATTCCATGTTGAATGTGGGTGTTAGGGAATGTAGAGGATTTCATGCTGTATGTGGGTGTTAGGGAATGCAGAGGATTTCATGCTGAATGTGGGTGTTAGGGAATGTAGAGGATTTCATGTTGAATGTGGGTGTTAGGGAATGTAGAAGATTTCATGTTGAATGTGGGTGTTAGGGAATGTAGAAGATTTCATGCTGAATGTGGGTGTTAAGGAATGTAGAGGATTTCATGCTGAATGTGGGTGTTAGGGAATGTAGAGGATTGCATGCTGAATGTGGGTGTTAAGGAATGTAGAGGATTGCATGCTGAATGTGGGTGTTAGGGAATGTAGAAGATTTCATGCTGAATGTGGGTGTTAGGGAATGTAGAGGATTTCATGCTGAATGTGGGTGTTAGGGAATGTAGAGGATTTCATGCTGAATGTGGGTGTTAGGGAATGTACAGGATTGCATGTTGAATGTGGGTGTTAGGGAATGTAGAGGATTTCATGCTGAATGTGGGTGTTAGGGAATGTAGAGGATTTCATGCTGAATGTGGGTGTTAGGGAATGTAGAGGATTGCATGCTGAATGTGGGTGTTAGGGAATGTAGAAGAGTTCATGTTGAATGTGGGTGTTAGGGAATGTAGAGGATTTCATGTTGAATGTGGGTGTTAGGGAATGTAGAGGATTTCATGCTGAATGTGGGTGTTAGGGAATGTAGAGGATTTCATGCTGAATGTGGGTGTTAGGGAATGTAGAGGATTTCATGCTGAATGTGGGTGTTAGGGAATGTAGAGGATTTCATGCTGAATGTGGGTGTTAGGGAATGTAGAGGATTTCATGCTGAATGTGGGTGTTAGGGAATGTAGAGGATTTCATGCTGAATGTGGGTGTTAGGGAATGTAGAGGATTTCATGCTGAATGTGGGTGTTAGGGAATGTAGAGGATTTCATGCTGAATGTGGGTGTTAGGGAATGTAGAGGATTTCATGCTGTATGTGGGTGTTAGGGAATGTAGAGGATTTCATGCTGAATGTGGGTGTTAGGGAATGTAGAGGATTTCATGCTGTATGTGGGTGTTAGGGAATGTAGAGGATTTCATGCTGTATGTGGGTGTTAGGGAATGTAGAGGATTTCATGCTGAATGTGGGTGTTAGGGAATGTAGAGGATTTCATGCTGAATGTGGGTGTTAAGGAATGTAGAAGATTTCATGCTGAATGTGGGTGTTAGGGAATGTAGAAGATTTCATGTTGAATATGGGTGTTAGGGCATGCAGAGGATTTCATGCTGAATGTGGGTGTTAGGGAATGTAGAGGATTTTATGCTGAATGTGGGTGTTAAGGAATGTAGAAGATTTCATGCTGAATGTGGGTGTTAGGGAATGTAGAAGATTTCATGCTGAATGTGGGTGTTAGGGAATGTAGAGGATTTCATGCTGAATGTGGGTGTTAGGGAATGTAGAGGATTTCATGCTGAATGTGGGTGTTAGGGAATGTAGAGGATTTCATGTTGAATGTGGGTGTTAGGGAATGTAGAGGATTCCATGCTGAATGTGGGTGTTAGGGCATGTACAGGATTTCATGCTGAATGTGGGTGTTAGGGAATGTAGAGGATTTCATGCTGAATGTGAGTGTTAGGGAATGTAGAGGATTTCATGCTGAATGTGGGTGTTAGGGAATGTAGAGGATTTCATGCTGAATGTGGGTGTTAGGGAATGTAGAGGGATTTCATGCTGAATGTGGGTGTTAGGGAATGTAGAGGATTTCATGCTGAATGTGGGTGTTAGGGAATGTAGAGGGATTTCATGCTGAATGTGGGTGTTAGGGAATGTAGAAGATTTCATGTTGAATGTGGGTGTTAGGGAATGTAGAGGATTCCATGCTGAATGTGGGTGTTAGGGCATGTACAGGATTTCATGCTGAATGTGGGTGTTAGGGAATGTAGAGGATTTCATGCTGAATGTGGGTGTTAGGGAATGTAGAGGATTTCATGCTGAATGTGGGTGTTAGGGAATGTAGAGGATTTCATGCTGAATGTGGGTGTTAGGGAATGTAGAGGGATTTCATGCTGAATGTGGGTGTTAAGGAATGTAGAAGATTTCATGCTGAATGTGGGTGTTAGGGAATGTAGAGGATTTTATGCTGAATGTGGGTGTTAAGGAATGTAGAAGATTTCATGCTGAATGTGGGTGTTAGGGAATGTAGAAGATTTCATGTTGAATATGGGTGTTAGGGCATGCAGAGGATTTCATGCTGAATGTGGGTGTTAGGGAATGTAGAGGATTTTATGCTGAATGTGGGTGTTAAGGAATGTAGAAGATTTCATGCTGAATGTGGGTGTTAGGGAATGTAGAAGATTTCATGCTGAATGTGGGTGTTAGGGAATGTAGAGGATTTCATGCTGAATGTGGGTGTTAGGGAATGTAGAGGATTTCATGCTGAATGTGGGTGTTAGGGAATGTAGAGGATTTCATGCTGAATGTGGGTGTTAGGGAATGTAGAAGATTTCATGCTGAATGTGGGTGTTAGGGAATGTAGAAGATTTCATGTTGAATGTGGGTGTTAGGGAATGTAGAGGATTCCATGCTGAATGTGGGTGTTAGGGAATGTAGAGGATTTCATGCTGAATGTGGGTGTTAGGGAATGTAGAGGGATTTCATGCTGAATGTGGGTGTTAGGGAATGTAGAGGATTTCATGCTGAATGTGGGTGTTAGGGAATGTACAGGATTTCATGTTGAATGTGGGTGTTAGGGAATGTAGAGGATGTCATGCTGAATGTGAGTGTTAGGGAATGTACAGGATTTCATGTTGAATGTGGGTGTTAGGGAATGTAGAGGATTGCATGCTGAATGTGGGTGTTAGGGAATGTACAGGATTTCATGTTGAATGTGGGTGTTAGGGAATGTAGAGGATGTCATGCTGAATGTGGGTGTTAGGGAATGTAGAGGATTTCATGCTGAATGTGGGTGTTAGGGAATGTAGAGGATTTCATGTTGAATGTGGGTGTTAGGGAATGTAGAAGATTTCATGTTGAATGTGGGTGTTAGGGAATGTAGAGGATGTCATGCTGAATGTGGGTGTTAGGGAATGTAGAGGATTCCATGCTGAATGTGGGTGTTAGGGAATGTAGAGGATTTCATGCTGAATGTGGGTGTTAGGGAATGTAGAGGATTTCATGCTGAATGTGGGTGTTAGGGAATGTAGAGGATTCCATGCTGAATGTGGGTGTTAGGGAATGTAGAGGATTTCATGCTGAATGTGGGTGTTAGGGAATGTAGAGGATTTCATGCTGAATGTGGGTGTTAGGGAATGTAGAGGATTTCATGCTGAATGTGGGTGTTAGGGAATGTAGAGGATTTCATGCTGAATGTGGGTGTTAGGGAATGTAGAGGATTTCATGTTGAATGTGGGTGTTAGGGAATGTAGAAGATTTCATGCTGAATGTGGGTGTTAGGGAATGTAGAAGATTTCATGTTGAATATGGGTGTTAGGGCATGCAGAGGATTTCATGCTGAATGTGGGTGTTAGGGAATGTAGAGGATTTTATGCTGAATGTGGGTGTTAAGGAATGTAGAAGATTTCATGCTGAATGTGGGTGTTAGGGAATGTAGAAGATTTCATGCTGAATGTGGGTGTTAGGGAATGTAGAGGATTTCATGCTGAATGTGGGTGTTAGGGAATGTAGAGGATTTCATGTTGAATGTGGGTGTTAGGGAATGTAGAGGATTTCATGTTGAATGTGGGTGTTAAGGAATGTAGAGGATTTCATGCTGAATGTGGGTGTTAGGGAATGTAGAGGATTTCATGCTGAATGTGGGTGTTAAGGAATGTAGAGGATTTCATGCTGAATGTGGGTGTTAGGGAATGTAGAGGATTCCATGCTGAATGTGGGTGTAAGGGAATGTAGAGGATTTCATGCTGAATGTGGGTGTTAGGGAATGTAGAGGATTCCATGCTGAATGTGGGTGTTAGGGAATGTAGAGGATTCCATGCTGAATGTGGGTGTAAGGGAATGTAGAAGATTTCATGTTGAATGTGGGTGTTAGGGAATGTAGAGGATTCCATGCTGAATGTGGGTGTTAGGGAATGTAGAGGATTTCATGCTGAATGTGGGTGTTAGGGAATGTAGAGGATTCCATGCTGAATGTGGGTGTTAGGGAATGTAGAGGATTTCATGCTGAATGTGAGTGTTAGGGAATGTAGAAGATTTCATGCTGAATGTGGGTGTTAGGGAATGTAGAGGATTTCATGTTGAATGTGGGTGTTAAGGAATGTAGAAGATTTCATGCTGAATGTGGGTGTTAGGGAATGTAGAAGATTTCATGCTGAATGTGGGTGTTAGGGAATGTAGAGGATTTCATGTTGAATGTGGGTGTTAAGGAATGTAGAAGATTTCATGCTGAATGTGGGTGTTAGGGAATGTAGAGGATTTTATGCTGAATGTGGGTGTTAAGGAATGTAGAAGATTTCATGCTGAATGTGGGTGTTAGGGAATGTAGAAGATTTCATGTTGAATATGGGTGTTAGGGCATGCAGAGGATTTCATGCTGAATGTGGGTGTTAGGGAATGTAGAGGATTTTATGCTGAATGTGGGTGTTAAGGAATGTAGAAGATTTCATGCTGAATGTGGGTGTTAGGGAATGTAGAAGATTTCATGCTGAATGTGGGTGTTAGGGAATGTAGAGGATTTCATGTTGAATGTGGGTGTTAGGGAATGTAGAAGATTTCATGCTGAATGTGGGTGTTAGGGAATGTAGAAGATTTCATGCTGAATGTGGGTGTTAGGGAATGTAGAGGATTTCATGTTGAATGTGGGTGTTAGGGAATGTAGAGGATTGCATGCTGAATGTGGGTGTTAGGGAATGTAGAGGATTCCATGTTGAATGTGGGTGTTAGGGAATGTAGAGGATTCCATGCTGAATGTGGGTGTTAGGGAATGTAGAGGATTCCATGCTGAATGTGGGTGTTAGGGAATGTAGAGGATTTCATGCTGAATGTGGGTGTTAGGGAATGTAGAGGATTTCATGTTGAATGTGGGTGTTAGGGAATGTAGAGGATTTCATGCTGAATGTGGGTGTTAGGGAATGTAGAGGATGTCATGCTGAATGTGGGTGTTAGGGAATGTAGAGGATTTCATGCTGAATGTGGGTGTTAGGGAATGTAGAGGATGTCATGCTGAATGTGGGTGTTAGGGAATGTAGAGGATTTCATGTTGAATGTGGGTGTTAGGGAATGTAGAGGATTTCATGCTGAATGTGGGTGTTAGGGAATGTAGAAGATTTCATGCTGAATGTGGGTGTTAGGGAATGTAGAAGATTTCATGCTGAATGTGGGTGTTAGGGAATGTAGAAGATTTCATGTTGAATGTGGGTGTTAGGGAATGTAGAGGATTTCATGCTGAATGTGGGTGTTAGGGAATGTAGAGGATTTCATGCTGAATGTGGGTGTTAGGGAATGTAGAGGATTTCATGCTGAATGTGGGTGTTAGGGAATGTAGAAGATTTCATGCTGAATGTGGGTGTTAGGGAATGTAGAAGATTTCATGTTGAATGTGGGTGTTAGGGAATGTAGAGGATTCCATGCTGAATGTGGGTGTTAGGGAATGTAGAGGATTTCATGCTGAATGTGGGTGTTAGGGAATGTAGAGGGATTTCATGCTGAATGTGGGTGTTAGGGAATGTAGAGGATTTCATGCTGAATGTGGGTGTTAGGGAATGTAGAGGATTCCATGCTGAATGTGGGTGTTAGGGAATGTAGAGGATTTCATGTTGAATGTGGGTGTTAGGGAATGTAGAAGATTTCATGTTGAATGTGGGTGTTAGGGAATGTAGAGGATGTCATGCTGAATGTGGGTGTTAGGGAATGTAGAGGATTCCATGTTGAATGTGGGTGTTAGGGAATGTAGAGGATTTCATGCTGAATGTGAGTGTTAGGGAATGTAGAGGATTCCATGCTGAATGTGGGTGTTAGGGAATGTAGAGGATTTCATGCTGAATGTGGGTGTTAGGGCATGCAGAGGATTTCATGGATGTGAGTTTTTTTGGAGTGGCCAGTAATACATGTTTTCACGTGATACACTCAACCAATCAGGGCAGAGATTGCAAAACTGGATGTCATTTGCTTGGACGGTAATAAAGCTTTCCACATCAGTCCCTTAAACTAGGCATCTTACTATTGTACCCAACATTAAACCCAGCCAATTAGGCATATTGTAAAAAAATGGATGTGAGTTTTTTTTTATGGTGGCCAGTAATAAAGCTCTATACATCGGCCACTCAGCCAATCAGGACAGAGATCGTAAAACTGTGTGTGCTTTTTCTGCGGCCAGTAATAAAGCTTTTTTCCTTATAGTCACAAAAACCATCCGTGAAGTGAAAAGAAAACAAAAACCATTCACTCTCAGACCAGATCAAACCAATGTAAAGCAGGCAATCAAATGTTCAACAATTTGAAAGAAGGTCTTTTCATCTAAAATTAACCTTGACATCCCCTTCTGCCCCTCACATGATCTGTCATATATATAGATAACACACTCCAACAGCAAGGAGACTGTAGGGTAGATCTTAATTGAGAGAGGCTAGTGTATTGACAGATAAGATATTTCTTCTGGAAGCAACACAGACTCCTGCCAGTATTTGTCCCCACAGTAACTGGCAGTGTGCAGACAATCCTCATGACACATGTCACCCTCCTTGTCACAGCTAGCAGCAATAAAGCCCATTCATTCTGTCAGGGTAGTGCAATGAAATGGGAAGACAGGGCTGCTTACCTTCCAGATGCAAGCCTTGTTAGCCGGTCCAAGCTACGAGCCTGGAATATATTCAAGAAAGGTATCAATTTCGCCAGATGATCATACACATAAAGAAGGCTATATACTGACTGCTGAGATTGCTACATTGCGATGCACAGTCTACGAAGAACAAAACCTTTTAGAGTGCCAGAGCCAAGCCATGGTTTGGTGGGCTTGGACACATAAAAAGGAAATGTTTTTCAGAATCCTAATCACAGTGGTTGTCACAGTGGTTGTTTTGGGAAGGCTTTGCTTATTGGTGGTAGATTGCATACTGCATGGTTCCCGACTGCTTTTGCACAGGACAGTCCCACCGTCCCACCAAGCTCTCCCTCAAGATCCAGGTAAATTGTAGGGATTACAGTACACGTACATGAGTACAGTGGGCCTACCAGGGGGATAAAATGGCACAGAACATCCAGAGTTAGGGCAAGAGATACAGCGGCTGCCCAAGAAGTAAAAAAAAAAAAAATTCCAGCATTATTCCAAAAGTAGATTACATAGAAACTTTATTGTAGAAAAAATAAGTCAGAGTATGTAGGGGAGGTGATACAGATGGCTATTAATTCCTCACCTTGCAGAGCCTTCATAGGTCAAGAGCAGAGACGGAAAAAATGTGTACAAAAGTGAACTTTTAAAATCATACTAAAGTGAATCAAACTGTCTTAGTTTAAATTATATTATTGATATTATTGAGAGAGTAAATACAACTGAATTATAAAATGCACATACTTTTTCTGGGTTGTAAATGTGAAAATGTAAACATCCTTGTGGCGGAACCAACCTTGCCACTATGTTCTGGAGAAGCCGGGTTGCTCGGCCTGCTGCCTCTGGACTATGGCCCCATTGTAAAGGCTTGCATTTTCCCCTGCAGAAAGGCTTGTTCGTACCTTTCTGCCTGGGTGTTCGGTAGATTGAATCTACCGAACCAACCCACAAATTAATGGACTACCTGGGCAAGGGATGTGCCATAGCACTATACGTTAATATTGTTAGTTAGTTATATTCTGTTAGTATATTGGTTATGTGTAATGTTTAATTCTGTTAGTAGACCATGCTGAAGGTTTATAATGTGACAGTGACTCCAATAGTTTACTCCAACATCCATTGTTCTGTTTTAACTGGATTAACTGGTAAACTGATTATGTCGTGTACATTATGTTTCTTACTGTGTGTCTACTCACTGTATGGTAATTTGGTTTGCAGACTGAATGTCTAATCTTTTCCTAGCCCCAGTTAGTTGGAGGACTATGTTTAGTTCCTTCCCCCCATTGTATACTAATGTCATGTGTATGCCTTTTATAAGTCTGTGTTTTTTGTCAAATAAAGGAGTTCAATCTTGCTGTACCTAACTGCTAGATGTCCTGTCTATTTGGGTACAAAGAACAAGGTTCCAGGAAAGACTTGCTGGGTGTGACGGTCCGTTACAATCCTTTTCTGGTCTTTTGACTCATTAACTCATTAATTGATTAAAAGGACTTTTGAACGATTTTCCCAGGAAGCACCATTCACCTTTGCAGCTCTGTCAAGTCGAACACACCTCCAACATCCAAGAGGCAGTATTAACAAGGCCTGACTCATTAAAAAAACAAACAAAAAAAAAAACCCCATAGCGCTTAGTTCCCCTTTAAAGGCCCCAATTGATGCAGAAGCTTTTGTTAAAGAGGCCTGCCATTGTACCTGGTGCATAAAATTGATGTAAGTACCTTGCCAGCTCCCTTTCTCAAGATGTTCTCCCCACGTTTTGAACTAGGAAATTATGCAGCAGGAATCCAGTCTTGAGTGTTTAGAAAAATGTAGCATTAAATCATTCCATCAGTCTTGGCAGTGCCATCCTTGATAATTTAACATTTAACGCTGGAAGGGGCAGGAAAGGCTAATGCTATTATTTGCTAAAGAGAAGTTTGCTTGTGACGCTCTCTTAATTTTTTTTTACATATATCTCTGACTCACTGCCCCTAGTCAGCCTAAAGTGTTTTTAAATGGAGCCGGAAACTGAGATAAATGACAATAATTGTACAGAAGATGAGGATTTTTTTTTTCTCCTGAATATAATAAATAATCAAGTGATTTCTGTTTTAAAAATGGAATGAACAAAAATGCAGCCTGGTCTGTGGATTGTAAAATAAACTAGAACTTCATTTACAGTAAGAAAGAGGTGGGTGAATCAAGGGCACGAAAGAATGGAAAGGACTGGTAAAGTTCTTACACAGGAAAGGCTCACACTTTTTTTCAGCTCATGTGGGCCATTATAAATGTTACCTCTGGTACCACATGCTCCCTTGATCTCCAACACGGCTGCTGTAGGATTTGTATCCTCCCATATATTTATAAAAAGGTACTGACCCTAAATGACCCATGGTAATGCCTTTCCTTCCTGGAGGGGTATTTAAACAATCTAATGGTGCTTGTGTATAGGGTTCGTTCTCAAGGTTTCTCCTTGCAATTTGTTAGTATTCCTGATTCCTGTTCCTGACCTCAGCTAGTTTATTGACCTCCATTCTTGTTCTTCTTGGCCTGACCCGGCTTGTCTCTGACCTCCATTCCAGTCCTCCTTGTCCTGACCCGGCTTGTCTCTGACCTCCATTCCAGTCCTCCTTGTCCTGATCCGGCTTGTCTCTGACCTCCATTCCAGTCCTCCTTGTCCTGATCCGGCTTGTCTCTGACCTCCATTCCAGTCCTCCTTGTCCTGATCCGGCTTGTCTCTGACCTCCATTCCAGTCCTCCTTGTCCTTACCCGGCTATTCTCTGACCTCCGGAACTGGAACAGTCCTCCTTGTCCTGACCCGGCTATTCTCTGACCTCCGTTCCAGTCCTCCTTGTCCTGACCCGGCTATTTTTTGACCTCCGTTCCAGTCCTCCTTGTCCTGACCCGGCTATTCTCTGACCTCCGTTCCAGTCCTCCTTGTCCTGACCCGGCTATTCTCTGACCTTCTTTATTGCTCCAGTTCCTTTTATCTCTCAGCATTCCAAATCCTGAGTCCTGCTCCAGTTCCTGGTATCTCTCAGCATTCTAAATCCCAAGTCCTGCTCCTGTTATCTCTCAGCATTCCAAATCCTGAGTCCTGATCCAGTTCCTGGTATCTCTCAGCATTCTAAATCCCAAGTCCTGCTCCTGTTATCTCTCAGCCTTCCAAATCCTGAGTCCTGCTCCAGTTCCTGGTATCTCTCAGCATTCTAAATCCCAAGTCCTGCTCCTGTTATCTCTCAGCCTTCCAAATCCTGAGTCCTGCTCCAGTTCCTGGTGTATCTCCGTGTTCCAGCTCCACAGTCCTGCTCCAGATCCTGTTTTTTTTCCTCCTTATTACAGCTCCTGAATCCTGCTCCAGTTCCTTTATGCTGTTCTACAGAACTTTTTACAGAGTGTTAGTCATCTGCCTCTCCTTACCTAGTCAGTGCCGCCGTAAGTCCAGGTGGTCTAACGTGCCTGAGACTCAACCACCAGGTAGCTTGCACCATTGTGGTGAATACCGCTGTCTGGGTTTGGTGGACAGTGGCTGCACTGTGGCTCTTCTCTGCTACTAGGCAAGGAATGGTAAACAAGGTCTCTATATCACTAAGTGTCTCTATTCAGAGGTTTACAAGAGTACACAGAGCAGAAAGAGGTGTTTATGACATCTCAACTAAGAATGTATAAGACTTAATAGCCTGTTCTATTGTGGTTCCATATCAGTACACATGTTTTTATGAGACAACTTTAAAACCAGAGATTGCACCTCCCAAAATAACTGTCCTGCCCCTCCAATCCCTGCTGTCAAAAATTAAAAAAAATCATAGCAGAGAGGCAGTTACAAGTTACCATCTGCTAAATGAGCTGTAGCTGCAGATGCTCAATGTAAGAAAACCCAGAACATCTGCACTGATTTCATGGTTTACTAAAGAGTGCTAATGCAGGAAACTTTGAAACGCATTTGCATATGAAAGAAAAATGTACCGGAACAATGTACATGTACAATACTACCAGAAGCATCAAAGTTAAATTAACACCAGAAGAGTACCTTTAGCTAAATTATATTAAGAAGAGATTACTACGTCAAACTTTAAAAAAAATCGGGCAGATTAACTTTTGTTTAGGTCGGAAAAATAAGTATGGAAAAATAGCAATGCAAAATCAGTATTACTAGACACATGGAGCTTAAAAGGTCAGGAAAAAGCAATTTGCATGTTGAGAGGGAGAGGTGAATAGCTTTGCCTGTAATGAGCAGATGATGCTCTTGTCTCCCTCGTTGATGGGTGATGATTTATACAAGGGGATGACTTTCATTTTGCAGGAGGCCACCAAAGATCAACTCTCACATATAATTCTTTAGCTTTGCATGCTAAGTGTAGCTACTCAACCACCACGTTTATCAACTGTAAGTTCTGCAGCCCAGACGCGCTAACAGAAAACTTTTACAAATTGAAGAATTCGTCTGAAGCAGTGCAGAACATGTTCTCACATCTTTTAGGACTTTAAGATGCTTTGCCATTGGTATCAAGCAGTTATCTCCATCAGCTCTCTGCAGAATTTGTTCAACCTCATGGTATCACTGTCCGCTAGGGTTGCCACCTTTTCTGAAGAAAAATACCTGCCCTGCTACTGCCTCCATAGACTTAACATTGGGGTCTAACCAGTTTTTTAAATGTACCCTTTATCTCGATGTACACATACTCTGCAGTAGGGGGGGGGGGGGGGGGGTCACATCACTGGACACCACAGTTGTGAAAAAAAAGTGGCTTCTGAACTTTCTTTCTACCATTAACCATTCACAAGATATTAGAAATTATAGTATTTTATTTAAGTAATCGGCTCTCTTTTAAAATGATTGCTGAACTGAGAAAATGTCCTGCCCACCCCACAAGGGATCTTCAACAATATTTCTGTTGGGTATATGCTGGGAGCAGGTAGGCACAAAGTTACCATCTCAATTTATAGGAAGCTACTTGGTAGTCCAAGATATATATAAACAGACCCAGTCATCCTTTGAGGTGCTTATTTAATTCTTGCTACAGCTGTGGATATTGATACATTCAGAGTTCGATAACAAAGGAACACTCTTGTGTTGATATTCTATGCTATGGCAAAGCTGTAAGGTCTGTCGAATGAACCCTCCATGATTGTTATAGATTTCTGCAGTAAACATTTATTAAATCAGCAATCAAGTATTAAAAAAGAAATAGTATATGTTTGCACCCCCCCCCCTTTAATAATTTCTGAGAGGAATAACATTTTTGTTACTTTATCTGTTGTAATTAATTTATAATCGATATATTTATTTTTATGGTTCCCTATTTTTCAAACCAGCATTATTTCATTTTCTACAGGTAATTCACACTTTTATCTCCAAAGATTAGAATCGTCTTTATTCAGATGGTTACTGGAGGGTTTTCATCCACAGAAATGGGAACAAAGCCTTTTTTTTTTTTTAAATCTTTCCTGCTGTTAAAAAAAAAAAAAAGATTAAAAAAAAGGTTAGAAAAATGTAACTTTAAATCAAGGGCGAGTCATGACTTCCTACCATGGGGAATAAAAACTGGAGATTCTCCCCTAATCTAAAATTAAATGAATCTTTATTGAGCGTAACAGAAAAAGAGAACAAGGGTTACACTTGGCAGATAAGACACCCTCTTGTCTATTTTGCAGGATAAGATGGAGCAGTGTGTTAAAACCTTACTTAGAGATGGGTTTGTAACTTAACCTCTCTGCAAGTGTTTGAAATAGAGTTTTTCCAATCACCACTGTCAGCCTTGACATTTTAACTCTTAGATATCATCCTATGATCAGGAATCTTGTCTTTCAATTTACATATGAACTAGTCTAGAAAATCAGTTTTGTTCCACCTGGTTTGGGCAGAGGAATTGATCTGCGAGGCCTTCCATCAGCTCACTTCTAATTATCTGAGTTGCACAGCGATCGACTGCATTGCTTTTTCTTCAAAGCCGTTTGTGATGGATAAACGTCCACAGGGGGGGGAAAGAAAAAAAAAAGAGGCACTGGGTGATCAAGAGGTAAATCAAGAAGGAAATTAGATTATTGCACAAATAAAATAATCACAGTAGTTCACAAGGCAACTGCAAGAAAATCCCTTGATTAAGCGGAAAATATACTTTAGACTTGTCTCCTGTTTGGTAAATTCCCTTCGGTCATGATTTGCAAATGATTCATTTTCAAGGAAAAGTAGTTTATTTGCGTAATTAAGGGACACTAAAATATTTTAACCCTTGCTTTCTTAGAAGAGCCAAGGGTTAAAAATGAGTACCTATCTATGCACTGGCTTCCAATTCTGCAAACAGTACATATTGTTATAACGTCAGCAAAATAACATTGTCCTTGTCCTCGTTAACCCATTTGTGCCTGAGCCCCTCCATGCACGGGTTCAGATTGTATTGTAGTGTACTTCCAGGCAAAAACTCCCCCCAAAAATGCTACTATCATGAAAAGGCTAAAAGGGTTTTAATAATGTAAATTTGGTGGTTTGTTCCCCTAAGTCACTCGATCCAGATTGTGATAACACTGTATCAGATAAGAGAACACGTAACTCTGCCACCAGCTATGGGTTTAAAGTAGGGGCAAAGTTTTAAAAATTAAAGCAATCACCATGGAAACCAATAGAATGGTTTAGAACTTTGCCCCAGAATGGATCTTTACATGTAACCCCCCCTCCCCACTACGTGTCTATTGAACAGTACTGTCGCTTGCAATAACTTTCGCCACCTCCTTACAGCTAATTCACAGTGATCTCATACACTTCTGAGAAAATAAAAGGTAATCCATCTTTCTGAAGCTTTCAGCCTGAAAAACAACATTAAGTAGTACTCTCAAGCTTGAAAAGAAAGAAACACTCCCCTTCTCATCGCTGCTGGAGGATTAAAACGGGGACTCTACTTCCAAGGATTCTTACTAACACAATGAAACCACACACAAAGCAAGGCAAAATGTTATCTCTGTTAGCGCTAAAAACAACAGGAAAGGATGTTGTATATTTGATTTTCCAAGGTTTTGTTTAGTACATTGCAAACAAATTAAATTTAAAAAAAGAACAGGATAGAGTGGGCCAGACGTGGATTTAGCCTGTTTCCGGGCCAAACTCCTAGCATGAAACCCCAGAACTGTATACTGCGCGCGGACTCTTTTGGAATGCTGTGCGTTAGTGACCAAGGCTGTTTGAACCCTTCTGAGGTGTTTGTGTTTAGCTTTCATTTTCTTCTTTGTCTTTTGCTGTACCCACACAAATTTATATATATATATATATATATATATATATATATAAATTCAGGACAAGAAGGGCTTTCTTTTCATGCAATTATTTTGTTCATATCATTTATTGTATTGTGGAAAAAAATAGTAAAATATGGTGAAAATTTAAAAAAAAAAAACACTTTTCCTGATTTTATTTGTAAAATATTTTACTAAGTTCCAAAAGCTAATGAAAAAACCTACTAAATAGATTCTAATATTGGTCCTGAGTTTAGAAATACCCAATGTTTATATGTTGTTTTTTTGTGTGCATGTTTTAGATTAATAAGCAGGGGTGATGACCTTATATTAATGATCACCCAACCACAAATCAGAAAACTTTTTTGCACATCTGGTGGCATTGGCCCAAAATAGAAACATACAATGTGTTGGCAGAGAAGAACCATTTGGCCCATCTAGACTGCCCAATTTTCTATTTACTTCTATTATCTTATATCTAGGATAGCCTTGTGCTTATCTCACGCATACTTATACTCCTTCACTGTGCTTACCTCTATTCCATACATCCACTACCCTCTCAGTAAAGTAATAAAATTCAACCTGTCAAGCAGTGATTAACACAATTAGAAAAATTGCCAATCCTGACTCTTTCGACCCCAACATACCAGGAGCGTATGGCTACGGTCTAGGGTATTCTGTTTTGAACATACAGCTGCAAGTTCAGAATTTTCCAACACAGCTTACCTCCCAACCTCTGCCCCAGCAATGCTGGAACCCTGGGGTTTGGCTTGGTAGGTGGAATGTCTGTGCGTATGTTACATTCATTCTCCAGGGTCCTGACATTATCCCTAGTATTCGTTGTCCAAGTCAGTGGTCCCACTTATAGAAAAGAAAAAAAAAATCATAGAGGGAAGGACTAAGCATGCACACTTTCGAGCATACAGCTGTACACCTTATATTTTAGTAATATGCAAAGGGGTGGAGCATGCTTACTTCATTGAAATGCTCAATTACGCAACATGTTTTGTCAAATAAGGAATATAAAAATGCACGATGGAGAGGTCCATCAAAGAGATCAGGGCAACACTGAGAACGATTTATTCTGTATGTGTGCTGTAGAATTTTGGACAACACAAACTTAACATATGCGATTACAACACAATTTGGTACGTTATACTTCCATACATCTAAGTAACAAAACAGAACAAAAAAAGTTTCCTTTGAATAACGAGGTTTTAATTTGTAAGCCGTAGAAATTGTACAGTTACTTTGAACTTGTCCTCTAAATAGGTGTCAAATCTGCAACTGTAGAAATGTGATTTTTATGGAGAAATACACTTCTTTTTTTTTTTGCCTGGTTATAAGCTTTTTCTCATGGGAAAATAATCTATTTCAGTTGTATCGCTTGTTAAGAAAACCGTTCTAACATCTCCGTCCTCTTCTCTGTGGCTCTGTAGTCACGACCTTTTCAGGGGGAACAAGGATCTGGTTGGGCGGGAGCGCCAATTACTACATCTTGCCCTGGATCCGCAATACGTGTCTTTTGAAGTGAGCCTAGCTGAGATTAAAGATGGTCACATCGTTTCTGAAAAGCTTTCAGCCATTTAACTCTGTCGGTGGAGTTGAGATGCTTCTCTCTTGCTCTAGAAGTGTTTCATCCTTGCCAACTTCTATTGACAGGCTGTCGCAATTAAATAGGGCACAGCCTAAGGGTGTGGGGGTCACACGTTTCGTGACCCAAGGGGAATGGGCTCCAGCCTGCCCAGTACAGATGACAGCCGTATAGCTCTCAATTCTCCTCGATTAGTCTATGTACATCTGTCAGGCATACACAGCTTAAAAGCAGAGCTGCCTGCACAGAGTGCAATGCAAGGTGCATGGACAATATTAATACTGGACAGGACACCAGAAAAATAAAACAGGACTGTTGGGCAAAACTGGTTTAGGATCAGTTGAGTAATAACAAGGGACATGGGACTAAGGCAGGGCTTGACAAATGTAATTAGATTTTAGGAGCCAGCAAAAAAAAAAGGAGCCAGACAATAACGCAAGCATACAGGCAATTCATAAACACAAACGCCTACTTTACATATACCCATATATCCAAACACCTCACACACACCTACTTTACATATACACATATATCCAAACACCTCACACACACCTACTTTACATATACACATATATACAAACACCTCACACACACCTACTTTACATATACCCATATATCCCAACACCTCACACGCACCTACTTTACATATACCCATATATCCAAACACCTCACACACACCTACTTTACAAATACCCATATATCCAAACACCTCACACACACCTACTTTACATATACCCATATATACAAACACCTCACACACACCTACTTTACATATACACATATATACAAACACCTCACACACACCTACTTTACATATACCCATATATACAAACACCTCACACACACCTACTTTACATATACACATATATACAAACACCCCACACACACCTACTTTACATATACACATTTATCCAAACACCTCACACGCACCTACTTTACATATACACATATATCCAAACACCTCACACGCACCTACTTTACATATACCCATATATCCAAACACCTCACACACACACCTACTTTACATATACACATATATCCAAACACCTCACACACACACCTACTTTACATATACCCATATATCCAAACACCTCACACGCACCTACTTTACATATACCCATATATCCAAACACCTCACACGCACCTACTTTACATATACCCATATATCCAAACACCTCACACGCACCTACTTTACATATACCCATATATCCAAACACCTCACACACACCTACTTTACATATACCCATATATCCAAACACCTCACACGCACCTACTTTACATATACACATATATCCAAACACCTCACACGCACCTACTTTACATATACCCATATATCCAAACACCTCACACGCACCTACTTTACATATACCCATATATCCAAACACCTCACACACACCTACTTTACATATACCCATATATCCAAACACCTCACACGCACCTACTTTACATATACCCATATATCCAAACACCTCACACGCACCTACTTTACATATACCCATATATCCAAACACCTCACACGCACCTACTTTACATATACCCATATATCCAAACACCTCACACACACCTACTTTACATATACCCATATATACAAACCCCTCACACACACCTACTTTACATATACCCATATATCCAAACACCTCACACACACCTACTTTACATACTTACATATATACAAACACCTCACAGACACCTACTTTACATATACACATATATCCAAACCCCTCACACACACCTACTTTACATATACCCATATATACAAACCCCCTCACACACACCTGCATTACATATACACATATATCCAAACCCCTCACACACACCTACTTTACATATACACATATATACAAACACCTCACACACGCCTACTTTACATATACCCATACATACAAACACCTCACACACACCTACTTTACATATACCCATATATACAAACCCCTCACACACACCTACTTTACATATACACATATATACAAACACCTCACACACACCTACTTTACATATACCCATATATACAAACACCTCACACACACCTACTTTACATATACACATATATACAAACACCTCACACACACCTACTTTACATATACACATATATCCAAACACCTCACACACACCTACTTTACATATACACATATATACAAACACCTCACACACACCTACTTTACATATACACATATATACAAACACCCCACACACACCTACTTTACATATACCCATATATACAAACACCTCACACACACCTACTTTACATATACACATATATCCAAACACCTCACACACACCTACTTTACATATACACATATATACAAACACCTCACACACACCTACTTTACATATACACATATATACAAACACCTCACACACACCTACTTTACATATACACATATATCCAAACACCTCACACACACCTACTTTACATATACCCATATATACAAACACCCCACACACACCTACTTTACATATACCCATATATACACAAACACCTCACACACACCTACTTTACATATACACATATATACAAACACCTCACACACACCTACTTTACATATACCCATATATACAAACACCTCACACACACCTACTTTACATATACACATATATACAAACACCTCACACACACACCCCTCCCTGCTGGGGAGGAGGACATTCGTGCTGCAGCCGCTCTGCCTGCTGAGTGCCAGGATGTCACGTGACGACACCCGGCACTCAGACACACGTTGCGCGAGGGGGCGGAGCTTGTAGTCTGTGCGGATGGCAGACTTTACCCCCTCGCGCTGCGGAAAGAAAAAAAATCGGATGGCAGCGGCGAGGGGACCATGAGGCTGACAGCACCCAGGCGCCAGGTCTAATTTCCTGGTTGCCATGGCGCCTGGGGTTTGTCGAGCCCTGGACTAAGGCTATGACACTGCACAAGATGTCCACTGTGAAGGAGAAAGGGATGTGTGCCTCCTAAGTCACAGAGGTATTTACTCTGCTTGCACTGATCTCATGTAAGTAGGGAGCCCTGAGACACTGGGGGTGAACCCTTCTGATGCCCTCAGTGATTCAAAAGTATGAAAAGGGATCCTGTGGAACAGTGGCTCCTCACGCATTTGCTTGCAATTCTGGTAACACAATGTATGGGTCATTTTTTTATTCTCTTTATTTAGGATGCAAGTAATGTCTAGATGTGGTGTTTGTCTGTGACTATTTATATACTCCTACTGTCAACTCTGCCCCATGACCAAACCAAACAGAAAGATTCTTCACAGTTTCTAATATTATAAACTTCCATGCAGAAAGAAACATGTTTCTAGTTATGCAAAGTATGATGCCGAGGCTTCCTATAGTCAGCCTGCAAAACACATGTCTAATTTTCCATCAACACAAGAGCCTGTCAAGTGATCGATCTTTACAGAGGAAGGAATAAGTCGTCTGTTATTTCAAAATAACATCAAACGCTGTAAATCGCTCCTGATTGCTTGCGTTTCAGACGAACATCTGCATTTTCAAAGCAAAATTGAGGATAAAAGTGAGAATCACCTGGTGTTTCTTTTGATAAGTGTGTTTTTTTTTCTCTCTCCCATGGATTAGATAAATAGCTGTTTATCGCTGTGTATAACTGTCTGCTTCCCTCCGAGACCAGATTGCAAAGCAGTTCAATTCTACTCTCGGAAATGAGGCCATCTCCTATGAGTCCGTATGTATCATATCCAGAAAAATGGAAAAGTCGTAATAAGACAGTCTCTCTCCATAATATAAAACCACTTCAAACTATTATAATGCCTAGGACATGATCCATGTCGCAGGCACACACACACACACACATAATAACTTGAGGACAAGAGCTTTTTTGTGTTGTGTGTTGATAACTAGTGTTGAGCGAACCCGAACATTACGGTTTTTGGACCACGGACCCGAACATTTCACTGCAAGCAAATACAGAAATTAAATATATATATATATAAATTAAAAAGGTGTCCTTCTATTTGTGACGTTTAATTTGCACACTGAGCTACAAGGTGATGTGACAAACAGGAGGCAATTTTAAAAACATATTTTTGCATAATTAACTTTTGTATTTTGCTTTCAATATTGCTAGCTCAATACATTTTGATAGTTTGTTATTTTCTATAGTCACAGAATGACCAATATTTGTTTAGTTGGTGGAGTCTCACTAACTTTTAAGGGATGGAAGCCTATTAGATAGGCTTCCCCACCATTATATAATAAGGCAGACCGTGGGATTTGCTTCTCTTACAAATTTTACTCACGCATGAATGGAGCCTGAACTTCTTTTTTTTTTTTTTTTTTACTTTTCGCAAGTCCCTTGTCTGTGGCCCAGTGCTCCAGATCTAATATTTAACAAACATTAATGCTTTGAAAAATAATGGCAAATGAGGAATGTATTTTGCACACTGCCTAGGTACAGAATAGTAACATGATCCGATATTAATTAAAATGCAGTCGCGGCTTTCCTGATTATTGCTGCTGGCTGACAGTTTGTACATAGAGAGGGAGCAGCCATAAAGTAACTCTCCCTAACATAGCAACCAGCTGCCCAGTGTAATGAATTCTGTACCATCTGAAACAATGTACAACTGCCAAATGACAGGTCCTGGTCTCCAATTATCATTTCACATGCATAATACAGCATAGGTCTCACTGTTTTATTGGGCAAACGTAAAACACTGAATTATAGGCTCTAGATGCCTCATACTGAACCCCAGCAGGAGGTTTGGCAATGTGATTAATGACCTTTGGTACAAAGCCGGGCAAATATGCTCTAAATGGTTTGCAAAATATGAATTGCTTTTTTTGCTCAGCCCATAGTAATACTGTGATGTGTGATCAGCTGCTCAGATCCAAACAATAAACTCGAGAGTCGGCATGGAAGATGGAGGATGTCGTTCTGACCACCAGAGATTTCGGGGCCCCACCCCATACAGAAAATAATTTCTCACCCCCATTCTGATTTCTCTCTCTCACCCCCTACCCCCACAAAGTCTTACCCCTGCAGTGCACAACTAGCACACAGGGAGCATCTGTGCCTGGCAGTTAACAATCTGTCTAAAAGTCTGCACCATCAAGGCTGTAATCCCTGTAGGGCCAACGACGATGGAGCTGATGTTTTGCTGAGGGTGCAACACATGGGATGAAGAGTGATCAGGAGAAACGAGGGTTAACACCCAGCACCAATTATTTCTTATAATCTACATTAACAGTACAAACGATGCTTAGGTGACAGATTCCCTTTAAGGGGAAGAAGAAGAAAAAAAAATAGACCCAGAAATGTAACTTCATGAAGATCTAGCGAGCTGCTTTTGTTAGAGCAGCGTTCTCTTCTATCTCTTGAGATGCATAGAGACTCAGCAGCAGTCATTAAGGTATTAATAATAGTGCATTAAAACTCTTCATCCTGGGAAAGAATAAAAAGAAGGAATCCGTGCCTGAAATTTCTAGTAAACAGGACACAACATGAGCTGCACCTGGGTAGCATTATGTACTGCAAAAGCAAGCTGCCAAAAAATGTTTAATAAAAATGATATCTAAAGAGGTAGGAATTGGTCTTTTACAAATGTGAGAATGTATAAGTGTTTTGTAGTCTGCCTGTCCTCTCAGTTTGTAAAGAAAACCAGCTGAGCCCTGGACCAGGGATGGGCAAAAAGTTTGTACAAGAACACACAGTGTCCATAGCAAGGTCTAAGGTTCATGGGATATTATTAAATTGTCCGTCACAATATTCAGCAAATGTTCACCTTGAACTATGTTGGGATCCAAGGCAGGCGGGCGGGCTCCAACGCATTTCATGCAGTATAGGTTGAAAGCTTCACGGAGATGGGCAGCAATTCACATCTGAAAACTTACCACTAGGTCAGTGATGGCAAACCTGTGGCACACATGCCACTCATAGGCAATCATTCTGCCATTATTATGGACATCATTCCTGAACAAAGTAATAAAGTACTGTACGGACTTGAAAGACAGAGGACTAAAATGGAAGAGTTGTGTAAGCTCAAATAGAGAGTGATACCTCAATACGGGTGTGGAAACAGTTAGAAGGGTAATGTACACACTGGAGGCGATACAATAGCATGGTCAGAAATGTTCCGGGGGGGGGGGGGGGGTGACTTTATTGGCAGGTGAACTGTCACCCCATCTTAAAAACACAAGTTGAGACGAATGTGTGTAGTCACAACCCTGCGCAAAATAAAGGATATCGCAATGATAATTTAAATATCATTATTTATGACAAAAGTTGTTCTTCTTTTAGGGGGCACTGGGGTACCAAAAACCCAGAGAAAAGATTGCGTTACTTGTGTCGGACGTTACTTGTTTTATTTAGAAAACTGGGCAGACTAGATGGACCGAATGGTTCTTATCTGCCGACACATTCTATGTATACAATAAAATCATGTATCCTTATACATTGCGTTTGCACCCAACTGATAATAAATTGGCTTGAATGTTAATTCTAGGGAGGCAATAGCATGGCTGGTATTTTTATAAAACGGTAGAAACGTCTATACATAAAGAGGACAGGAAAAAGGTTAACTGGTCAGCATAGCTCAGTCTCATCATAACACACAATGATTTTAAAGGGACTCTGTATACAATAACAAATCATCTATACATTGTGTTCACAGAATTCCAAGCAAATGCATAAAAAAGTAAAAAGTGTTTTAAGAAAAAAAGGGTCTGTGGTGTTTCCTGCTTATAACATCACCTGTGGCGTGACATGCAAAGGAATTACTTTTCAATGAGAAATGACAAACACATAAGACATGTACCACTGGTTATCTTATTTTCTCTGTTTGAATTAATTTCATATAAAAGTAAAAATAAAATCAGGTGTGATTATTTTACCCATGATGCAACATTCTCCAAAATCTTCCAGCCAGTCTCACTTTACAGCTGTGGCCAGAGCCTGCATGATGATGTCATAAGATACATCCTCTTACTAGCTGCTGTGTATCATAGTGGGCCGGACTAGGTGGCTGTGTACAACCTTTTTTTTACCTGCCTTCCAACACAGGGAGAGGAGATTGACCTGATCAAACAGGATCATAACTCTGCCCCCTTGTGATGTAATAGTTACATTACCCTCCCATTCAATGCAAGTCTATGAATTCTGACTTATAGACTGCATCCTGTGTCCCCAGCCCCAAAGTGACATACTAGTCCTGTCAAGTCATTGGAGGATTTCACTCAAAAACACTTATATTTCACAAAATAGCGGCGCCCCGTCACACTTGTTTAGTAAAATATTTCATAAAAATAAAAACTCACATGACAAAAACTATAGCTGAAGTCAGCAATGATAAATAAAAAAAATGAACCCTTTAAATGTTTTGGTGGGAGTGTTCCTTTAAAACACATTTTTTTTTTAAAATGTTTTTATGCATTTGCTTGCTATACTGCTAACACATGTATAGATCAATTTTCTTCTTTTATTCTAAACATTTACAGTATAAACAATGTTTAGGTGACTGAGTCCCTTTAAGATGAAAATCCCACAAATAAAAAAAAAAAAAATTACTGCAGAAAAAAATAAGAAACAAAACAGCGACACAGATGCTGTAATAACGTGAGTAGCTTAGGGAAGCTGCATTATCTATCAATACATGTCCTTAACTGATAGGTTACAGTGTATCACAAAGAGTAACACATGTAAAACATCAATTCCAATTAATATCTATCAGAAATCCAACAAACCAGCTGCAAGTCCACCCAGCAACAACTGTATATTACACAAGCAGCACCAGTCTCTCTCCCGCGTATTTCATATTTGGAAACATGACCCTTGTACCCAGCAAGACGGAAGCAGAACCAAAGCGAGGCTTGGCCCGCAAAGAGGGGAAACTGGGAGTCGCAGTTCTAGTTGGGTATTCAGCCTATAGGTTGTGTCACTGTTACCGCGCCGTAGAACTACAACTGCTAGCATGCCGCGCGGCCAAACGTCACACGCGAGAGTCGGTTTCAGTAGAAGACCAGTCCACTGGCCCGGGAGAATTAAATGTGTTCACGCTGGGAGCTATGGTGATAGTTACAGTAACAGGAGCATGAGTGATAATGGTGAGCACTGACTGTCTGACACAGTAACAGGAGCATGAGTGATAATGGTGAGCACTGACTGCCTGATACAGTAACAGGAGCATGAGTGATAATGGTGAGCACTGACTGTCTGACACAGTAACAGGAGCATGAGTGATAATGGTGAGCACTGACTGTCTGACACAGTAACAGGAGCATGAGTGATAATGGTGAGCACTGACTGCCTGACACAGTAACAGGAGCATGAGTGATAATGGTGAGCACTGACTGCCTGACACAATAACAGGAGCATGAGTGAAAATGGTGAGCACTGACTGCCTGATACAGTAACAGGAGCATGAGTGATAATGGTGAGCACTGACTGCCTGATACAGTAACAGGAGCATGAGTGATAATGGTGAGCACTGACTGCCTGATACAGTAACAGGAGCATGAGTGATAATGGTGAGCACTGACTGCCTGATACAGTAACAGGAGCATGAGTGATAATGGTGAGCATTGACTGCCTGACACAGTAACAGGAGCATGAGTGATAATGGTGAGCACTGACTGCCTGATACAGTAACAGGAGCATGAGTGATAATGGTGAGCACTGACTGTCTGACACAGTAACAGGAGCATGAGTGATAATGGTGAGCACTGACTGCCTGATACAGTAACAGGAGCATGAGTGATAATGGTGAGCACTGACTGTCTGACACAGTAACAGGAGCATGAGTGATAATGGTGAGCACTGACTGCCTGATACAGTAACAGGAGCATGAGTGAAAATGGTGAGCACTGACTGCCTGACACAGGATCATGAGTGATAATGGTGAGCACTGACTGCCTGACACAGGATCATGAGTGAAAATGGTGAGCACTGACTGCCTGACACAGGATCATGAGTGATAATGGTGAGCACTGACTGCCTGACACAGGATCATGAGTGATAATGGTGAGCACTGACTGCCTGACACAGGATCATGAGTGATAATGGTGAGCACTGACTGCCTGACACAGGATCATGAGTGAAAATGGTGAGCACTGACTGCCTGATACAGTAACAGGAGCATGAGTGATAATGGTGAGCACTGACTGTCTGACACAGTAACAGGAGCATGAGTGATAATGGTGAGCATTGACTGCCTGACACAGTAACAGGAGCATGAGTGGCAATGGTGAGCACTGACTGCCTGACACAGTAACAGGAGCATGAGTAGTAATGGTGAGCACTGACTGCCTGACACAGGAGCATGAGTGATAATGGTGAGCACTGACTGCCTGACACAGGAGCATGAGTGATAATGGTGAGCACTGACTGCCTGACACAGGAGCATGAGTGATAATGGTGAGCACTGACTGCCTGACACAGGAGCATGAGTGATAATGGTGAGCACTGACTGCCTGACACAGGAGCATGAGTGATAATGGTGAGCACTGACTGCCTGACACAGGAGCATGAGTGATAATGGTGAGCACTGACTGCCTGACACAGGAGCATGAGTGATAATGGTGAGCACTGACTGCCTGACACAGGAGCATGAGTGATAATGGTGAGCACTGTGTGCCTGACACAGGAGCATGAGTGATAATGGTGAGCACTGACTGCCTGACACAATAACAGGAGCATGAGTGATAATGGTGAGCACTGACTGCCTGACACAATAACAGGAGCATGAGTGATAATGGTGAGCACTGACTGCCTGACACAATAACAGGAGCATGAGTGATAATGGTGAGCACTGACTGCCTGACACAATAACAGGAGCATGAGTGATAATGGTGAGCATTGACTGCCTGACACAGTAACAGGAGCATGAGAGGTAATGGTGAGCACTGACTGCCTGATACAATAACAGAAGCATGAGTGATAATGGTGAGCACTGACTGCCTGACACAGGGATATTTACAGGAACATGAGTGATAATGGTAAGCACTGACTATCTGACACAGTGATAGTTACAGTAAGAGGAGCATGAGTGATACTACCAATTTAAATTTACCCAGGTTTTGATATTTCATTTGCATAGTGTATATTGCAGTGTTTGTTTTGTATTTGCTGTTTATGTTGACTTGTTTACTGTCAGAGTACAATGCCTGGCTTTTTCCGGCAATGATTTTTATTTTATTGTAGAGAAGAAGTCTTGCTCCCAGTCAGCTGGCAAAGAGAAAGCAAGATGGTTCTTCTGAAGATGAGGACTGGCATGAAGATGCAGTAAGTCATGGATTTTGCCCTGATCAGGTGAAACTGGCCTGCATGCCACATCTGAATATCCAAACTTGGCATAGTGACTCTTAAACATTACAATTATTCTGATTGATAATCTGCATTGAAAGTAATGCTTGTTTTTGTAATAGCCCAAGGTTAGAAGATAGTAGAGATGGACAGATAAACACTGTTGCAGAATTTTGTTTGAGGGGTGCATATTCCACCATAGTTGGTAAGCCTAGTAGGTCTATCTTCTGATGGAAACAAGGAGGAAAGGATAGAAAGATGAATGTCTCCAGGCGCTATTATCAGATTAATACAAATAAAGACAGCAGCTCATAAACCTCCAAAGGTGCAGGTCCCTTTTAACACCCTTAAAAGAGAAATACAGAAGGATAGAGCACGTTTACTATACCACCACAATGTGCAAACAATTAAAAAAAAAAACACTTACATCTGATTAATCTTGATAGTAGTATGTAGATCCTTTTTTTTTTTTCTTTCTTTCAACAATCAGGTCTCCGATTCCCATTTCCTCATGGTTTATTGTCCCAGAAGAGAGGAAAAAAGGATATGCATAGTGTACACTGATTTATCACTGGACCAGCTTCAACCCCTAGGAGATCAACTTCAATTAGAGCAGAAAATATACTGCTCAGTAAACCACAAAACACAGCCGATCTTCCCTTGTGAATGCCTCTTGCTATTCCACCATATGACAGAGGAGGAACAAGTAGTATAAAACCTTTTTGATACAAATAAGAATGATAAAATAGAACTTACATCAGCGTGAGGTGACTTTTCTCACGAGTAGTCACAATTGTGTGTAAGTTAAAAATCTACGAAGCAGGAATCCTGAGGAATATTAAATTGCTGCACTGGTGGGTGTATCTCGAGGGCCCTTCTGGGTTCCATCCCAAGGTTAGAAGAGAGTAGAGATAGACAGATTAAAAGGCCTATCTTCTGATGAAAACAAGAGGAAAGGATATATTGAAGAAGAGAAAAGAAGGATTGGTACTGGAAAAACAACTTTCCGTACTAGTTAGTTGTAAGATGAGGTTCAAAAACCTTAGACCACAGCTACCAGCTAATTAATTGGGCCCCATTTGTTGTTCTGTTTTTTTTTTAATTTTCCAAAAAGAGAACTTGTAACCTTAACCTAAACCAACACTACAAGTTAATTAATTGGGCCCTGTTTGTTATTTTTCTGTTCTTTTAAGGTCCCAAAAAGAAAACGCACAAATCGTGGTAAGGAGAGTCAAGAGTGCTGGGTTTCACCCTTTCGAAAACCCTTAATACCGCTTACAAATCGTCCCATGTGTCTTGACAGCAGACAACATGTAAGTGTTTCATTTCTGTATTGGCGTGTATCTCGATTTCTAATAGTCTTCCCAATTGTGTGTATGTTCTATTCTTTTTATCTTTAAAAAATTCCGAAAGAACTTTACTTAAAGGACCAAAACACAGCTGAACGTATTGTTTTATTACTATATGGTTTTTAGCTTGAATAATAATTTTAATTGCCACATGTTGCCGCTGGCTGTTACGGAAATGGACAAAGCTGTTCTGTGAGTGCGGCTGGAATCCTGTTTAAAATCTGAAAGGAGGTAAAAAAAAAATTAAAAAATTAATCCATCTGATAAAGCAGCTGTTTACTGAGATGCATTTCTAGATATTGAACAGCTGCTGTGGAACATCTAAAAGAAAACGATGATCTGTGATCTGATGATTGAGTAATGGACCTTTAATAACATTGAAATGTATGCTTATCATTAGCCTGAATTACAGATATGAACAGATAATCACTGCTACATTTGTTTCGATGTATTTGAGCACAATTTTTAGATTAACACCATCTGTTTAATGAGAAATGGCTCTTAGCCATTTGTAATGTGCTTTTCCCACCCAGCTGTTAACTAGTCTTTATCCAGCATGTGGGGTTATTCCATCAGTCCTATTTTCCTGACCCGCAGTTGATGTTTTACATTGTATTCCATTGATTATAAATTAACATGCAAAATATTGTGCTTATATCAAGGGGGGGGGGGGGGGGCGTATTAATTAATCATTTTCCATTTTTTATGATGCCATTGTAGATGCTGTCATTTTAGTGGATACAATTGGTGTCAAATCTGCCTATTAAACATCACTTCCTTTTATTCTTGTTTAGTTACAATTTACATTCTGTTGTGTTGCTTACATTGCTGCAAATCAGTCTTTTCTATGTGCTTTTTAGGAGGCGTTTATTCGCAGTATATTGTCCAAGCCTTTTAAAGTACCTATTCCAAATTACAAAGGTGAGTAATGCTTTAATGATAGTTTGCAAAATCCCATATAGATTATTTGCCAAAAAAAAATTCACAAGACCTTTTAAATCTTATAACATATATATATATATAGAGCAGGGCCATAACATATATAGGAGCCAAACAATGGCAGTCACAAACAAGTCAGCAGTTTTCTTTTTTGATTTGATTAAAAAAAAAAAAGTACATATAAATATCTTCTTCCCTCCCTGCTGCTATACTTCATTTCAGGCAAGACTGTTCCAGTCTGGTCTGTGCCTCTAACACAGGCACAGACCATATCCACTTCTAGCCCTGCTAACCCCACCAGCATTCAGACATATTATATATATATATATATATATATATCTCTATTTTGGTTGCCAGTTTAGCACAGATCATTGTTTCGTAATAAACCATGAATACATTAAACTGAGATTTTTTTTTTATGTTTTAAATATATACACAGAACTGTGAGTTTGTGCTGGTATGTTTTAATCCTGTTATGTCATGTGTATCCCAGCTGCAATTTCACAGCCATGAAAATTGTCCCCTCTGTTCATTTCAGGAGAGCTGGGCTTACGGGCTCTGGGTATCAAGAAAGCGGGTGTAAGGAGAGCACTTCATGATCCCTTTGAAGAAGATGCTTTAGTTTTGTACGAACCTCCTCCACTGAGCGTGCACGACCAACTCAAAGTCGATAAGTAGGTTATTCCATACTGATAGGCATTTCTTGTTAGGTCCTCTGCATAGATCATATTTTATCTTTTGTACCCCTGGGATTTGGAGACGGGTTTTTGATATTCACTAATTAACCTGCATGTGACTAATTCCTTATGTGCTCATCCCATTTGTACCAAGGGAGAAGATTCCTGTCCATGTGGTGGTTGACCCAGTTCTGGGGAAGGTTCTAAGACCCCATCAGAGAGAGGTACTGGCCATATTCAAATATTTTTTATTTGAGTATAAATATCGCATGTGGATTATTGTCAACCCTGGCATTTAGATGTTATTATTGGATTTAGCCACCAAAAGATTTTTTATGATGCGAGCCTTAAATGTGGAACAAAAAGCATTTTTCTGGTTGTCTATGTAAAATATAGTATGTTATTTACGTTGCCAGGTGTACATCTCCTTGCTCCACAAGACGGTAATCTTATGACAAATGTGTGTTTTTCAATTTTACCCGTACAGTCAATCAAGCCAGGGATAGATCCAGATACAAGTGGTTTTTTTTGCAATATTGTAGCCTATCTGGCTCACCTGATACATGGAAAATATTTTGATACAGTGGTGTCTCCTGTTTGTAGGGCGTAAAGTTCCTTTGGGAATGCGTGACTGGCAGGCGCATCCCTGGGAGTCATGGCTGCATCATGGCAGACGAAATGGGGTTGGGAAAGACACTCCAGTGCATTACGCTTATGTGGACGTTACTCCGGCAAAGCCCAGATGCCAAACCTGAAATCGAAAAGGCTGTAGTGGTCTGTCCATCCAGCTTGGTGAAAAACTGGTATAATGAAGTCGGGAAATGGTTGGGAGGCCGGATTCACCCGCTCGCCATTGATGGAGGCTCCAAAACAGAAATAGACAGGAATTTAGGTATCTGCATTGAGAGGGTATTGGCTTTTGGATTTCCCTCCCACCCTTCCCCATTTACATATATAATTGTGTTACTGTAAATCTATCCATAGGATATCTTTTTACATCAGTCGTTTAGTAGTGATCTCTTTTTCTCTTCCATGCAGCTGGCTTTATGAATCAGCATGGTGTGCGTGTTCCCTCCCCAATTTTGATAATCTCCTATGAGACGTTTCGTCTTCATGCTGAGGTCCTGCACAAAGGCAGCGTGGGACTGGTCATCTGTGATGAGGTGGGTAACATTTTAAATAACAATCACAGATTAACCTTGGGGTCCTTGATGCCAGAATTATTTTCTTTTAACCGCTCCAATCATTTTAGTGGGTTTTCTTTTCTTTTTTTTTCTCTCTCAATCTGTTTCATATATACATTTCTAAGTTATCCTTATGTTTTCCAATGGGAGCCCTATGATTGGTTTCCAAAAGATACTGATCCCTGGGAGAATGTTTTGCAAAAATTAGAAAGGGGCAAATTAATTTTTTTGTATGTTATACATGTTTTTACAACGTTTTGAAAAACTAATTGTAATCTTAAAGCAAATTACAGTTCGCCTACTGTTTTACATAGGAAATAATTCCACAGGTGTTTTTATATTCAATGACATCAGTGAGAGGGGGTACACAGGAGGCAGCATATTACATGCTCCTCTCTAAGAATGGGCTGTATTTAGTCATTACTGTGGAATCAACCTCTCTGTTAAATGTCTCAAGTGCTTGGAATGCAGGGGGTGTGGTTTCAGCTAGTTTTGTGCGGTTATGTAACCCAAGAAGGAGGGTTTGGAGAGATGGGTGGGTATATTGGTGGAGCAACAGCAATACCGCTACTATGCTTTATTTGCAGTTTTTAAGAGATGTTGAGGAAAAATGATACGCTGATCTGTTTAATTTTCTTAATTTAGATAACCCACCATTTACATAAAGATTTTTGTCCCCTACAATGTAGGTGAAACTGTCCCTTTAAGAGACTTTGGCACTAATGTACTTATGTAAAATATAGTGTGGGACGGGCAAACCGATAAAACACACTTAAAATAAACGTGCCCCTGGAAAAGGAGCACACTGCTAATACACACAACAAAAGAGCACAGTGCATAAACAGTAATTATAAGTTTATATATAGAACGGCCTCAAAAAACCAATATAAAAACCAATTTAAAAAAAAAAAATCAGATACATGAAAATAAGTGTATAGATAGATATATATTTAAAAAAATACATAATACATATATGTGCATATATCAAATAGAATGTAATAGCAAAAATAGAAAAGAGATCTCTCTCTCTCTCTCTCTCTCTCTCTCTCTCTCTCTAATAGTGCTTTCTTTTTCTCTCTCTAATCGTGCTCTTTCTTTCTCTCTCTCTCTAATCGTGCGCTCTTTCTTTCTTTCTCTTTCTCTCTCTAATCGTGCGCTCTTTCTTTCTTTCTCTAATCGTGCGCTCTTTCTTTCTCTCTCTCTAATCGTGCGCTCTTTCTCTCTCTAATCGTGCGCTCTTTCTTTCTCTTTCTCTCTCTAATCGTGCGCTCTTTCTTTCTCTTTCTCTCTCTAATCGTGCGCTCTTTCTTTCTCTTTCTCTCTCTAATCGTGCGCTCTTTCTTTCTCTTTCTCTCTCTAATCGTGCGCTCTTTCTTTCTCTTTCTCTCTCTAATCGTGCGCTCTTTCTTTCTCTTTCTCTCTCTAATCGTGCGCTCTTTCTTTCTTTCTCTAATCGTGCGCTCTTTCTTTCTCTCTCTCTAATCGTGCGCTCTTTCTCTCTCTAATCGTGCGCTCTTTCTTTCTCTTTCTCTCTCTAATCGTGCGCTCTTTCTTTCTCTTTCTCTCTCTAATCGTGCTCTCTTTCTTTCTCTTTCTCTCTAATCGTGCTCTCTTTCTTTCTCTTTCTCTCTAATCGTGCACTCTTTCTTTCTTTCTCTTTCTCTCTCTAATCGTGCGCTCTTTCTCTCTCTAATCGTGCGCTCTTTCTCTCTCTAATCGTGCGCTCTTTCTTTCTCTCTCTCTCTAATCGTGCTCTCTTTCTTTCTTTCTCTTTCTCTCTCTAATCGTGCGCTCTTTCTCTCTCTCTCTCTCTAATCGTGCGCTCTTTCTTTCTCTCTCTCTCTAATCGTGCTCTCTTTCTTTCTCTTTCTCTCTCTAATCGTGCTCTTTCTCTTTCTCTCTCTAATCGTGCGCTCTTTCTTTCTCTCTCTCTCTAATCGTGCGCTCTTTCTTTCTCTCTCTCTCTAATCGTGCGCTTTCTCTTTCTCTCTCTAATCGTGCTCTCTTTCTTTCTCTTTCTCTCTAATCGTGCACTCTTTCTTTCTTTCTCTTTCTCTCTCTAATCGTGCGCTCTTTCTCTCTCTAATCGTGCGCTCTTTCTCTCTCTAATCGTGCGCTCTTTCTCTCTCTAATCGTGCGCTCTTTCTTTCTCTCTCTCTCTCTAATCGTGCTCTCTTTCTTTCTCTTTCTCTCTCTAATCGTGCTCTTTCTCTTTCTCTCTCTAATCGTGCGCTCTTTCTTTCTCTCTCTCTCTCTAATCGTGCTCTCTTTCTTTCTCTCTCTCTCTCTAATCGTGCTCTTTCTCTTTCTCTCTCTAATCGTGCTCTTTCTTTTTCTCTCTCTAATCGTGCTCTTTCTTTCTCTCTCTCTCTAATCGTGCGCTCTTTCTTTCTCTCTCTCTCTCTCTCTAATCGTGCTCTCTTTCTTTCTCTTTCTCTCTCTCTCTCTAATCGTGCGCTCTTTCTTTCTTTCTCTCTCTCTCTCTCTAATCGTGCGCTCTTTCTTTCTCTCTCTCTCTAATCGTGCGCTCTTTCTTCCTTTCTTTCTCTCTCTCTCTAATCGTGCTCTCTTTCTCTCTCTCTCTCTCTCTCTCTCTCTCTCTAATCGTGCGCTCTCTCTCTCTAATCGTGCGCTCTTTCTTTCTTTCTTTCTCTCTCTCTCTCTCTCTCTCTTTTTTTTTTTTTCTTTCCTCCCATAACCAGTGCTTAAATCCCAAATCACTAATGTACATAACCTAGGGTAGGTTCTGGGAACGACTGCTTTTACTTGTATTCGGTATGTAGAGTTATAACCCCCATCCCACCTCAGCAGCCTCTCAATCACTGGGACCCGAGTTCTAATCCTTAGTACATTTTTAATTACATGCACTGGAGAACAGGTGCCTGGGATGTGAATACCATTATTCACATAAATCTAGGATTATGGTTTGTGCATTGAAAAGTGAACAGGAATTAAAACCTTGTTGGCTACTATGGGAAATATTATTTATTATCTTATTTTTTTTTTTTTTATGCAAAAGATATTTAGGTGAAAGGGTGCTTTCCTTTATTATTTCTTAACATTAATCCAATCCCTTCATCTCGCATCACGTATAATTAAAATTGCTTGGGTTGTGCCACATATTGTTGAACGTGATAAAGCACTTGCAAATAAAATTTAATTAAACCACACAGCAGTAGGCATTTTCAGTCTAAGCTGTGTAAGTTTGAAACCCATGTGAAACACCCCCATAAAAAAGATTGGCTCCATATCCATTGCAAAACCTATATATCGTTTATCATTTTAGATCCAGATTGGCGAACAAGTATTTGTCTTTTGTGGAGGTACATATCCCATGATGGTCAGCCTCCTTTTAGATAATATAAAAATTAAATTGTATTAAATGCACAATTTTTTTATTTTTTTTTGGTGCAAGGTAAATTCAGCTTCACTGTTTTGTTACTTATGGATTGTATAATCTAGCCGTTTTGCCAGTCATCAATTTTTTATTTATTATTAAGAAAAAAAAAAAAAATTCCCCCCCTTCCTCATGGTTTTAAGGGGTAAAATGTACTGGGCTCTCAAACATCACAGACTGATCTCACAAATAAACACAGTAATACTGTGGAATCGTCTACCAAAAAAAATAGTATGCCTGTGTATTAGGAGTTGTATACTTTTTGTTCTGCACCAACAAAGAATGAGACGGGTACCACTTTTTTTTTTTCAAAATGTCCAGACTGATTTTGAAAATTTTATTCTACCCCTGCAGTTTACCTGTAAGATTTGCATCTTTTTAAATTCTTCTTCTAGATTTTGAGTGTCTGTGTTTTTAAAGGTAAGCATTGTGTGTACATGTAAAGGGGTGGTCAACCCAAAACCCAAATATTGTTTTAGGAATAAATGATTCTATTTAGGTTTATTTCAGGGTATTTATATAGCATTGGAGAAATTTACCAGCATCCCTTCCCTCTGTCTCTTGTGAGACTTGACTTCTATGTAAATGGCATGGACACACACTGTCACCCAGTTCATTCCCTGAGCCTGTGATGTCAGAGGAATCCTATCGATCAGTGGGAAATACAGCTCAGAAATTTTTATTTTTTTTAAATTTTTTTTACTGCTCTACACTGGATTTTTAAAATGAATTTTGACGTTGCTTCTCTCTGAGCCAAGCATTACTCATTTATGTATCTTACGGAATGAATTAATAACTCTGTAACACACATAATTAGGAGATTGTAAGTCACCTTGGATTTCTGAGATTTTTTACAAAGGCTTTTTTTTTTTTCTTTTCTCCTATATGACCTGATGCCTCTTCTTGTTTACAGAATTCCTGAGTCTCTTGCAATATCCGTATTGTGCAGCGTGTGAAGAATTTTAATTAGCATAATGTGTTGTGTATGGCATTAAATCCAGAATAGTTTTTAGCTGCCTATTTTTCTGTCTGCTGTAAAATCATTGCATATTATTTGGCATTACATTTTGTTCAGGATAGCCTTATAGTCATCCCATGCACATGTATTTGGAATTTCATGTCCACAGGTGTAAAGCTACTTTTGGATGCCTTGGCTTGTGGTTTGTTGAACAATTGTATTGGGGAAGCCTGCTTATTGCTGGCCTTGCAAGTTGCTGCTGTGAAGACAAAATAATTTAATTCAATTGAATGGAATTTCATGTCTCTCAAGGGCAAGGTCACTTAGATTCCACAATATGTATTCTATCGAAGCAACACAGGAAGTGATTAAATTAAACAACTTTATATGCTCAGTGTCTATATAATCAGTGCTGCCGCACCTGCAGCAAACATGCAGAGTAATCACTGGGGAAGGGCTTGAGTAAAATATTAAATATGTGATTTAAGCAGAATGCCTGCATCAAATCACAAGGGAAAAAAAGCCTGTGTACTATACAAACAGTAATTTTCATCTTGCACCAACATGAGTTTTGGGAACTAGACTGTCTCTTTGAAGGCTTGTTGGAAGATTATAGAAATTGTATTTTATCAACAGCTTTAGGGTTGCAGTTTGATGCTTAGGCCTAGAGGATTTTCTACAGGAAAGCCAACGGGGTCTAGTCCCTAAATTTCATCTCACTAACTCTATTACATTATTTTAAAAAATCTCCGTTGGACATTGATAATGCGTAGTTCTATTTTTGAGACCTGACATCTAACAGTGCATTATGCAGGGCCAGCTCTGTTCTTCTCCCAGGACAAACTCGCCAGGCTTGTTACTGCACAATGAAATCTTCATCTCTCCTCAACTCACCTGTACCCCTCTCTTAGTGAATAGACACCAGTGTTCTCTTATGGTGATTTATGCTACTAGTGAGTTACAGCTCTTACCAGGCTTTGCTAGAGGGTGGCAGTCCCACACTGTTGATGATAATATTTTCATTTTTCCATTTTAGGGCCACAGACTTAAGAATTCAGAGAATCAAACATACCAAGCTCTGAACATTTTAAAAACGTCACGCCGGGTCCTAATCTCTGGGACCCCCATTCAGAATGACCTTCTAGAGTACTTCAGCCTCGTCCACTTTGTCAATGCCGGCATTCTAGGTAGGCTAGAATTCCTTATGACGCAATGTATTGAATAAAACTTGCCCTCTATTGGCCAAACCTTGGCTTTTATCTCCCAAATCAGGCAGTTACACCTCGTAACTTGGTATTCCTGAATTCCTCCAACTCTTTCATTAATGTAAAGATGTTTTAGGTCTAGCTGAGCTGCCCGAATCCTATACTGTATTGTTCATTTTCTGCACATCTGTTGTCTTGATCCCACCCACCGATGCACAGGAACAGCCCAAGAGTTCAAGAAGCGCTTTGAAATAGCCATCTTGAAAGGAAGAGATGCAGATGCCAGCGATGCTGATAGACAGAAAGGAGAAGAGAAACTGAAAGAATTAATCAGCATTGTAAATAGGTAAGTAATCTTTCTATAGTAAAAGGCTCTATACACTTCCTGAGAGCAGGAGTATGCATGTGTGTTACATTCTTCTGCACATCAGGATTTTGCTTCAGGTGCATCAGACCGATGTTGGAGATGCGGTAGGGAACAAGGCTCACTTTTACTTATCTGGTGGTCTTGCCCAGGGATAGCCCGGACACTTGGTGAGCTTTTTGGATTGTTGTCAAATCTGTTGAATGTTATTATACCACCCTCAGTAGGAAGAGCATTATTATATTTACATTTGGATTTTGTCCCATATAGGGCTAGAAATATGATTATCCAGGCTTTTCTCGCAGTGAAAATTGTTATCGCCAGAAACTGGGGCCAACAAGAAGAGATACATATAGAGAATGTCCTTAAGCAAAAACGACAGCAATGTCTTATGGAAAAGGGATATGCTTATGCAAATGGGGTGTCTGAAAATGTTCATGGAATATGGAATAAATGGATTCAAAAGTATCCGATGAAATGATGATATGAAGATGAGTGGGGTATCGGGAGTTAAGACGGAATAGTGGGCCCAAACTCCTCAGTGCAATTTGTCTTGTCTTGTTTGTCTTTCTTTGTATGTTTGGTAAGATATGCCTGTTCATAAGGCGAAGCATGTTCGGGTATTGGTAATAGAAGATCATACTAAAATATCTCTGATGAAGAATATAAACTTACCCATAGGTGATGGCTGCTTACAAAATGAGTGGAGTGGGAGGACTCACCTCCTCTCTCTCCCGTAAATGAAGACAAACGCCCATGCCAAAGCTTTCCTTTTTATTTATATATATATATATATATATAGTATTGGGTATAGAAGACCGAGATATAGCTATGGATCTATTGAGAAATAATTTCATACATACTTACCCAATTACAGATATCAGTACCTATATATGTATGTATAGTCGTATAAATTATTCATATGTATTTATTCATTTTGTAATGACATGCCTTTTGTATATTTATAATAAAAAAAGGATTCTGCTTCAGGTATATGCCTTTGTTTTATGATAAATGCAGTGGAGTTTTTTTTGTTTAGTGTATCTATGTGCAGCCAGTATTTAGTGCATTTTTTCTTTATTGTACATTTTTCCAGGTGTCTGATCAGAAGAACCTCAGACATACTCTCAAAGTACCTACCTGCAAAGGTCGAACAAGTGATTTGCTGCAGGTAAATTTATAGTTATAATTTATAGTCCTACTAGTGGAAGAATCACATCCACATTGCAGCACAGAAAACTAACCACAGAAATCGAGATCTGTTCTCTCAACTCTTTGGGAAAACACTTTAACTTACTAGTTATTAAAAAGCATTTATAGTTGTTATCCACAAAGTGGACTTGGCCCAAGGTTATCCCCAGAAAATTATCATCAGGAATATTTAAGGTAACCACAAGAAGTGAATCTGACCTGGCTTAGTAAGTGATGCAAACAGATCAGTTTTCCCTTTTTAATTAGCTAAATTGTGTGCTTGGAAGTATTCTACTGTTTATCAGTGGGGTAAAGCCATGGTTGGTTTATAAGATTAGCATTTGATTCACACTTTATATAGTTACACTATAAAAACTGCTTCTCAAAGAAGTTACTTTTAATCTTCAAAGCATGCAACAGTGAATAATTTAATTCAATTGAATTGGATTTCCTGTCTCTCTAGTGATGTCATCAATGTGTTGCACTATTAAGAGATCCTACTGTGTACAAGAGCAAGATCACTTAAATTCCACATAATGCATTCTATTCCAGCAGCACAGGAAGTGTCTAAATTAAACCAATCTTTATATTCTGCATCTCTACAAAATAAGCGCTGCTGAACCTGTAGTATACATGCATAGTAATCACTAGGGGAGGGCTTGAGTCAAATATTAGAAATGTGATTTATGCAGAATCCCTGTATCCAATCACACTGGGAAGAAAATGCCTGTGCGCTACACAAGCAGGTAGTCTTCAACTTGCACCAAAGTCAGTTTGGGGACTAGACTGTCCCTTTAATAAAATAGACTTAAAAATGGTGGGTCACCCCCTATAGGAGCAGAAGGAAGACAATGGCTTGTACAAAACAAAAATGTTTGTGTTTTATATTTTTTATTTTTCTTCCAAGATTAACACCTTTGCAGTCAGAACTCTACAAACTCTTCTTGAAACAAGCTAAGCCTGCGGAGGAGTTAAACGATGGAAAAATGAGCGTGTCTTCACTGTCGTCCATTACCTCGTTAAAAAAACTTTGCAACCGTAAGTGTTTTTTACACAGACAAAAAAAAAAAGGTGTAATGAGTCTTTTTACTTAAATGTTCTATCTTTTCAAGAAATGGCAGTGTTCTTTGATATGTACTTATCCTTTTGTCACAGTTTAGCAGATTACCTTAGATGAGGTTACATAAAGGTTTATACAGTGTTTGGTCAGGAATTTAAAGGGGCATTCAAAATCCAATTAAATGAGCAGAGGTGGCCCAATGGATAATGTAGAGAGAGCCATGCTAGGCAGCTTGCATGAGAGAGAGGGAGTGGGACACGGGATACATAAGTTGATTTAGAAGACGGTGCCAGAGGTTAAACAACTTTATTTTGTGTTCCAAAAAAAGAGGGCATATTGAGAAAAGTCTTGTATTTGTGAGTGGGAAGAGGTGATGAGGGAGAAGAAAAGCATTGGGCCATGCGGAGAACCCAGAGGCCTTGTCCTTGGTGACCAGGCAGCATGGGGCCCCTCCTCGGCTTTGTATTTTAGGGATGAAGAAGAGACTTTGTTGAAGAGTTAGTGGTGTTATTAATGGTGAGGGTAAATTAGGTATGGGGTTTGATGAGCAAAGTAAGATTAGTTTACTATTAGATTTATATTTTCATGCTGATATTAATGCGGACAGCTGGCTGCAGTGAAAGGCTTTGACAATCTATTCTGAACACAGCGTGCCTTATAGTAGGATTATCTCACTGCATGACAAACTATATGCTTAGACCATCCAAAAACTGGCTGCACAATATAGTTCAATAGCCTCAGACTGCTTGTAATGGCAAAACCCAAATTAATTACCAATGTGTAACTAATTCTTCTTCTGTACAGATCCTGTCCTGATCTATGACAAGTGCATGGAAGAGGAGGAAGGGTTCCAGGGGGCTGTCGATTTATTCCCACTTGGATATAACACTAAATCCTTGGAGCCACAGCTATCCGGTATGTAGTACCAGTGGGGATTAGCAAATTTAAATGCTATAATTGATAATAGTTGTTGTTGACGTAACCAACAGAGGGTCCTCATGCTACAGTCCGGGGGTGTTTGGATCTCTCACTTCCTTTTTCTTTTGGGGAAGGAAGTGAGTTATTCTGCACAAAGGATAATATAAAAGGTTGCAAAGTGATTTTGTGGAGAGAACAGAGCCGATTCTGGGATAACTAACAATCAGCTGTCAGATCCAAACGGGTTCCAGCATTGAATAAGGACACATGATGTGTGAAACAGAGGTGCTTTTGAAGTATTGTATTAAAAACCTGTGATGAGTCTTGATAACATCCTATTGTACTTTAAGGGACACTCCCACCAAAAAATTAAAACATTTTTTTTTTTGTATTGCAGTAAAGTATTACTTTACTGAGAGGGTAGTGGATGTATGGAATAGCCTTCCAGCAGAAGTGGTAGAGGTAAACACAGTCAAGGAGTTTAAGCATGCGTGGGATAGACACAAGGCTATCCTAGCTATAAGACACATGCCGACACATTGTATGTTTCTATGCTGATTTCAGATGTCTTTTTTTTTTTTTTATGTGAGTTTATTTTATGAAATATTTTACTAAACAAGTGTGACTGGGCGCCGCCATTTTGTGAAATATAGTGTTTTTGGGGCTGGGGACACAGAATGCAGTCTATAAGTCTGAATTCTGACCATAGCCTTTCTTTGAATTGGAGGTTAATGTAACTATTACATCAAAGGGGGTGTTATGATCCTGTTTGATCAGGTTAATATCCTCTTTGTGTTGGAAGGCAGGTAAAAACACAGCCACTTAGTCCTATGATACACAGCCACTATGATGCACAGGAGCCAGTAAGAGAGCAGGGGTGTATCTTATGACATCATCATGCAGGCTCTGTCCACAGTTGTAAAATGAGACTTGATGGAAGATTTGAGACTGTTGCATCATGGGTAAAATTCTCAAAATGGATGCTGAAGAGTGACACCAACTTTTATTTTTACACGCAATTAATTCAACCCTAGAAGAAACAGTGACATATGTCTTATATATGTGTATGTTCTAAATGCACAGGTAATCTAGTTACATCTTATGTAAGTGGGAGATTTCCGTTTAAGTTTGTTACTGGTCGTTATGCATGAATGTAAGCACAGGATGCATTGGACTGTCTTCTGGAAACATGCACTAAATTTGGAAAGGACTCCCCCTTTTTTTTTTTTTTCTAGGAAAAATGCTTGTTTTGGATTATATTCTGGCAGTCACGAGAAGCACAAGTAATGACAAGGTCGTTCTGGTGTCCAATTACACTCAGACTCTGGATCTGTTTGAAAAACTGTGCCGGACTAGAAGGTGGGATTTGCATTGTAGAATGGGGGGGTATTAACTATATGTAAGATCATGGTCTGCAAGTCTTTACATGTAAATGGATGGTGCATATGATCTAGCATGCTCAAATACGCAAACAATATACATATTTGAGTGCAGAAATAAAAAAACATTGAGCATGCTTTCCCCAGGGAGATATGCAAAAATATTCAAAGCAGACCTTTTAAACAAGTCTGTATCTTAAAATGTCACATTAGTTCCGTTTGGCTAAACATATACTGCACCCATGCTTCTAAGTACAGGTTTCGCATCCATTAGGTGTTAGTCTATCGAATATTTTACCCTCCCCAATAAACCTCTCCCTTTTGTGTAAGGTACCTGTATGTGCGCTTAGATGGGACCATGTCGATAAAGAAGAGAGCAAAGATCGTAGAACGTTTTAACAGCCCTTCAGTAAGTTCCCTCTGATGTACTCACGGGTTTGTCATGTTTCTGACTTCTGCATGTGTATTGTATAATTTTCCTATGCTAGCATTGGTCCATTTATATGTAAGTCCAAGGGTTCTATTCCAGCCTGGTTCTTGGTCTATTGGCCGGGGTGGTGTATGGTCAATATCCGTGATGGCAAACGTTTGTTTACGTCTGAGTACCCATTACTTGGCCGGATACCAGGTTAAAGATCCCAAAGTGCCATTTTCCCTGAGACTATGCTTCCCTCTCCCATTTCTATTGTTGCCCCATCGCTGTTCCCTCCCGTGGCATAGGTTCGCCACCACTGGGTCTAATTAGTAGTATAAACATTTTTCTCTGTCCTGTGTGTAAGCCCTTAGCTCAAGCCTTTACCAAGATGAAAGGAATGGCCATTTGACTTTTGAGCCACTAAATTTGGAAAGCTTCAGTCGATCCCACTGAAATCAGTGTTGATTAAACTCAATGGGTCATTTTGAGACCTTCATACTTTTCTCTACAATTAAAAAAAAAAAAATCACTTATTTCCTAGAGCCCAGAATTTGTCTTTATGCTAAGCAGTAAAGCTGGAGGATGTGGCCTGAACCTTATTGGTGCAAACAGACTTGTAATGTTTGACCCTGACTGGAACCCAGCCAATGACGAGCAGGCAATGGCCCGTGTGTGGAGAGATGGCCAGAAGAAGGTTTGCTTTATCTACAGACTCCTCTCGGTATGTATCCCAATAATTACCCTTTAATGATATTTGGAGGGGTAGGAATTTAAAATTACAAAAAAATAAGAACCATCAAATGAGTTATAAAATTATCCCAGCCAGCCCTTGATATTTGTCCAAATGGACAACAGATAATTTTTATTACACCACCAAAGATAAACCATAATCCAAAAACATATGCACACCTCGCCAAAGAGTAAAGTTTAAAATGAAATAAAAACAATCACACGCATAATATTCCTACAGTTGTAGAAATATATACCATATGGCGTTTTACACACATACGAAAGAGACGATGGTCCAGATGTAAAGCACATCTAACCATTACAAGGGGGGGAGGGGGACTGCTTCAAATAAGGTACATCCATGTAGAAATCCCGGGAGTGTTCTGTAGTAATCACTGTTCGATCAGGGGTTAAATATGCCTGGCGCGGTGGGAGTGAGCACTCGCCACACTGCACAGAACAGGGAATAAAACTTCAGCGCGGTCATTTAAAAGAACTGCCACATTACAGGCAGAACAAAAAATGAACTATAGATTATTTGCGAGCAAGGGCATAGATTAAAAGAGAAAACGCCCTTGGTTATGAGATCAGATGTGGCTTGATTTCCCATTGAAAGCGAATTTATGAAGATGACGGGCAAGCTTGAGAGTTGGCGCCAGAATATTGAATGTTTGTTTTTCTCTGGCAGACTGGGACAATCGAGGAGAAGATTTTCCAGCGCCAGACCCATAAGAAAGCTCTGAGCAGCTGTGTCGTGGATGAGGAGCAGGATGTGGAGAGACACTTCTCTATCGGGGAGTTAAAGGAACTCTTCACTTTAAATGAGGACACGACCAGCGACACACATGATAAGTGAGTATTTGGCTGACTAGTAATTCATTTGGGGTTGATATTTATGGATCCATTTTTTTTCCCCACCCTACGTATGTCCGAGGCCCATATTATGTCTAGTATTGAAATGTTCACTCCCTGGTTCTGTGCAGATTTAAATGCCGTCGCTGTGTGAATGGACATCAGGTCAGAGAGCCCCCCGAGGGTACGGACTGCACGTCGGATCTCTCGCAGTGGAACCATTGTGCGGATAAGAGGGGGCTGCAGGATCCGGTATTGGTGGCCGCTTGGGATGCGGCTGTTTCGTTTGCATTTCATCACCGATCGCACAAAGAAAAAAACAGTTGACTGTAAATAGAAAAGGGGGGTAAAAAAAAAAAAGGTGAGCCCAATATATAAACCACTAGCATTATCTGTTACCAGTATCCCGCTGATGACTGTGATTTGGGAAGGGCGCTGTGTGTTTGAAGTGATGATAAAGAAGCTCGTGGCTAGTTGGACACCGAATACTGTTTAACTAATTGATGCCAATATCTAGACTTGGAACCTGGCCTTCACCATAAGACAAACATTACAGAACACCGAGCCTACTTGTGTCAATTGGCTGCCACCCAGTGGACAGGAAATATACTGACTCAATGATGAGCATGGACTATTCTTTTAAAGTATTGTGCAGTGGTTTGCAACCCAGACTTCAAGACCTGCCCAACAGTGCCGGCTTCAAAGATTACCCAGTTGTGTCTAAAGGTTTTCTGGGCCTTGATTACTAGTTTGGGAACCAGTGGTCTGGTGAATGACTTACTATAAATCCTGCCACCATAAAACAGAAATGTTTACCTTTAATTCTCAGTGGATCACTTACTGTACAGTAGGATTTCCTCTTATTTAGAATGCTCCAGATTGTGTTTCTTTGAAACCATCTGTATTGTGATACTAGGTAGTAACTGGGGAGTGATAGCGATCCTTGACTGAGCAGTTTCTTCTGACAGTAAGGTGGTGTTCTGACGAATTACTCGAGCAAATTCTCCTGCGCAATCGCAGGAGAATTTGCTCACTGCGCATGCACAGAAAGTTACAGCTGATAACTCAGCTGTAACTTTATGTCCACCGCGCATGCGCGAGCTAACCAACCCACATCCCGCCCCCCGCACACCCCTTGTCACCAGCTGATCGGACAGCGGCGGTACACAGCGCATGCGCGCGGCTATCAAGCCGTGTGGGAATGCGCTGTGTCCGTGGCTGGATTCAAACAAAACGCTGGTAAGTAACGCGGGGGGGGGGGGGGGACATAAGGAGCCAACAGAGAGGTAAGCACCCTGGTGAGGGCTGCCTCATCTTCATGGGAGTTGTGATCCTCCTGCTGCATGCGCTGTGTACCGCCGCTGTCCGATCAGCTGGTGACAAGGGGGGGGCGGGATGTGGGTTGGTTAGCTCGCGCATGCGCGGTGGACACAAAGTTACAGCTGAGTTATCAGCTGTAACTTTCTGCGCATGCGCAGTGAGCAAATTCTCCTGCGATTGCGCAGGAGAATTTGCTCGAGTAATTCGTCAGAACAGTGGCACCTCTTCAACAGCACGGTGTTCGTCCAAGGGAGAGCATTTTAATTCCAGCTAATTTATTTCCACCATCGCTATTACACCCTATATCCACTCTATCATTCACACGTAGCATGTGTTTTAATATGCTTAGGGTCAAAAGGTGCTGGAAGATATTGCAATATATAAATATATATATATATATATATATATATATATATATATATATATAGTTTGTTTTATATGTAAAATCAGTTTACCAACATAGTCTTTGCGACAACTATTACTTTTAGGGTATCCATTTTGGAGTAAAAAAAAAAACAAAACAGAATTTAAAACATTACTAAGGTTAACTCTTAAACCTGTATCAGGATCCCCTAAGTTCATTGGCTAGCTAAACAAAGAATGCAAACTGCTTTCAGAAGATAAGCCGACTGGATAGAACCCTAACTAGCGATTATTAGTAGTTTGTGTACAAATTATTAATGTGCTACATCACAATGACGGGGTATATTTACTAAACTCTGAATTGACAGCAGAATTGCAAACGTGAGAAGAAAAAAAAAAAGTAATTAATTCAGCAACTGTGACTCATTGGTTCTAAGTTTTATAACCCTTTGGTATTCCAAAAATAGTGTTTAGTGAGTAAGACCTCATCCGTTTACAGATCAGTGATCCTTCCTGCACAGAGCCCTGTAATCCAGCATCCTCTCTGAATTTCTCATGTATTTATTTTTGTGCTGTCTAGTGTTAAATGGTATGGCCTGTACAGAATGTCTCTTATATTGAAGTATATCACTTTGCTAAAATACTTCATTGTGTTGAACTCCTTATATTGTGTACGTCTTGCTAGCAGTTCTTAAGGGGACAGTCAACTTAAAAACTGCCTATACTGTGAATGTAGAGAATAAAAAATAAAGTATACATTGTGTTAGCAAAATTGCAAACAAATGCACGAAGAGAGGAAAATGTGTCTGTGAAGTCTCCTACTTATGACCGTCTGGGGCTTGATATGCAAATTACACTTCCCATTGAAAAGCGGTTCACTTGCATATCAAGCCATAGATTAGATCAGACATGTGTAAAACACTTAGAACTAACACAGTGTAGACATAATTGTTCAGTAGTTTTGCATTCTCTATAATCACAGTATAAACAATATTTGAGTGATGGTTTTTTTTTTAGTTTTTTTTAAAGTTTAACGTTCTAATCATCTGGAACCAGATGCAGAGAGTGACAAACAGAAAAACCATGGTTTAAGTACAAGAAATTGTACTGGGGGTAGATTCACCCCACTTGGAGTGAATCTATTCATTAAATGGAGTACCTGAAGTTTCTGTCCCGAGTCCATCTAATTAGGAGTCAAAAGGAATACTGAACGTTACGTTTCTGTGTTTGAAGAGAGAGAAAAAAAAATTTAGGATATGCATTGTATTGTGTAGTTGTGGCACTGAGCATATAGAGGTTTCAACATGGATAGCTAGTCTGTATCTGCAGATCAAAGACTAATTTACACATCAATCACAAACTAACTCAATACAAATTCTCAGTGTTTCTGTGCATGGCCACTAGGGGTGGGCTGGGAAAGACACCAGGTTAACCATTTGGATATGATCCATTTACAAACCCTTGCAAGTTGAAGAACAGATTTAGGCATAAAAGTCATAAACTAGAAATGTTAATGGTTTATTCCTTACGGAACTAGAATTGTTTTCTTTGACTACACATCCATTTGTGCCACCAAATAATCTCCATCGTTCTTGATCAACCTTATTTTATTTGTGTGCTTTATCCCATTTTAATGAGTAACATTGAAGCAAGTCAATAAGAAACATATTTACAAACAGCGTAGAAACCAGATACAGTCTTTCATTGTACGGAGAGGTATATAAATTGTCCTTGGCACATGCTGGTAAGTAATGCTGTTCCAGAGATTAGTTTTGTAATAAAAACATAAAGACGTGTGAACCGCTGTGAAGATATAAATCACGCAATACTTCAATGTGAATTTGGCTTTTCAGTCAACCAGCGAATGATTGGCTAAAAGTCTAGAGCGTCTACTTAATAAAGAGAGAATATCTGGGAACTGAGACAGGAATTTCAAACTTCCGGCCATAATAGCCGAGCATTCAGCTGCATTGGAGAATATTTCCAACTTGCCTACATTGGCCTAAAGTTTGAAATTCTCTCTTTACTGAGACCATTAAGGGTCTTACTGCACTAACCCTAGTTCTGAGCTCTTATAAGAGACTGGATACACACCTAGCAGGGTGTGAAATATTTACATATTACTGTCCAAGTCCAGTGTGACTATCTGATAGTGGGGGTAAAATAAAAAGGTTAAGACTAGCTCCTGCTCTTTGTGAAAGGGTGAAGGCACCTTATGTGGCTAATGGAAACAGACTGTATCTTTCCAAGTAAAGCATCAAGGATGAAAGAGCAGGACTTCAATCCTATGCATCTGCCAGCAGTGATTATCCATAAAGATTTAAAGTTTGGAACGGAGGAGATGCCTTCTCAAAGTTGAAGAGGCTGGATTAGGCTTCATGACCATGGTGAGGATACACAAAGTATACATTTGGGGCCAGCACACTGGACTATGAAGAGCATCACATACTTTTCAAATAAACAGATTAAAAAAAAAACAGTACATTCTGAGAAAAGGCAGGAATAGCCCTTGAAAAAAAATAATGCATATTGGACACAGAGGATAATGGGTTCATTAGATTGTGAAAATACCAGTAATTAACGAAGATCAATTCATAATACCTGGTAATGGTGTCTACAGCAGAGGACAATTAATGAATTAGTCTACAACCTCAAGATGCTCTTTCATATCTCAGTATTAGTCAGAGGCATCCTAGTACTTTATACTAGAGGGTTAGGAAAAAGTCAGGTCCTTTTTAGAGAGGTGAAGATCTAAAAAGACTAAATCTTAACTAAGGTATGGTCCCCAGAACAGTTACACCTAATTGTTGAGTCTGGTAAATCAAAAATTGGAAAACACCACCAACTTCAATGCAAATCATAAGCATGTGGCTGTAATTGTTCATTGGTAAAGGGGCACTCCCCCAAAACATCTGCTTGTTTGGATCTGCCACTAAACAACATTAAAAGTGGTTTCACTTTGTGTGTTTTCCTGAGTGCTGGTGTTTTTTTGTTTTTACATACTGCAAATCATAAGTAAGCATTAATGTACAAAAAACGCATTACGCAACTTGGAGTGGGTGATGTTTTCCAGTTTCTCACATTTGAATGCTAGGTGGGTCCTCCTGAAGGAGAACACAGACTCCTTTAGCTGCTGCCAGGATCGGAGCTCCAATACATACTTGTGAAGTCTACTAGCCATGACAGTACATGCTGTTATGTACAGATATCTTCCCTGCTGAAAGTCCAGAGTATTCAGGTGGCCCAGAAGATAGGAGGCTTATAAAGTAACCTGGACTTTACCTAATAGCAGTTCTAGTGGTCCAGGTTTTTCATGAAGATACTTGCGCAAGGCCTCGATTGCGGTAGATGGACCTATTTTCTCAATACCTTGCAGACTTCTAAAACCGAGCAGACCAATATCCCTGAGCTGTGCAATGATCCCGGTGGCCACCCAGCACTGGTTGGGACAACAGAAGCCCTTCCAGATTATGCTCAGTCTGAATGAGTGTTCCAAAACTCCAGGTTTCTTTTTCAAGGAGCTGCATTTCTCCCAGCAACCGATTAGCAGGTTAAACAACCAGCCTGGACTTTTTTTTGTGGGTCTTAAGGACTGAAAACAATTAGCGTTGGGGACTTCCTGCAATATTCTTCTGAATGTGTGTGTGCGCGCGCTAGGGGCATGTCAAATCCCTGCTCCCATTTCACACCACTAAATCTAGTTCTATGTATTCAATTCTGATTTACTCACACAAACCAATCAGTTTTCCAGATTTAAACTCCTAAACCTGTGTACACATTTAAATCAAACTCTTCCATCCATTGCTACAGAGTGATGGGTGCTTCTATACTACACAACTGTAAAATTTGCCAGGTTTCAACTTTTTATCATAACCCAGTCACCTTTACAACGTTCCAGTACAATGAAAGGGACATACTTTATAAGTATCTTCCCCCCCCATTGATTAACATCAATGATGCATAAAACAAACAAACAAAAAAAAAAAAAAAACAGCCTTCGCTGGCTGCATGAATCAAAATTCATTTTTAATCCATACTCATACGTGCTAGGGTGCAACATGGAACATCTCCTCTTTTATATTCGGTGCAACCAGGAGTCCGTGCAACTCCCTGCTGTCACGGAAGATGCACATAGACTGGCTCTATGCATGTTCTCTTTATACGAGCACCACTGTGAGTGTATATCTATTGCCCTGCTCTCTCTGAAGGAAAAGCATGACCTGCCTCACCAATTCCAGAAAGAAAGATGGCTTTACTGGCCCTTTAAAAATAGGACCATGTGTGAGACAAAAGTCAGACAAGAGAGTCTGATTTGCCCATGCCTGCTCACCTACAACAGGCCGGCCATGACCAATACAGGTACAGCTTGCATACTGAATATAAAGTCATTTGTTTTGTTACAATTTAAAATAATAAAAGTTGGTTCCCAGGTTAAAACTGCTCTGCGGAAAAAAAAAAGGAACCATTACATTTAAACCCGGGGCTTCTTGCAAATTAAAAGCCTGCGCACCTTTCAAGACCTTGATGTCGAGATTAATTATCCCAAGGACAATACAGGAGGCATGCATTCACACTGGTTCTTGACATGTAAGAAGGAAAGCTCCTTCAAAGAAACATGCATGGGGGGGGGGGGGGATTTGCTTTCAGATGGTAGAAGTGGATTAATTCCCAAAGCCCTAACCCTTACATATACAGCATGCGCACATTAAAACGTGTACTTATCGTGGATGGCACATTACATTGCGGTGGCGTAATCAACATATGAGCGTTCAGAGTCCCAGTAGTCATAGACCACACAACACAATTCTTTCAGCCGCTGCACAGCCTCCTGCGACTTTGTTTGGTCGCGCTTCAAGGTGTTTTGTGTGACGCTCAGGTCTTTCAGGGTGATGGTCCCGTATTTCTCCAGCTTGCTTGCAAATTGCAGCAGTCCTTCTGATCTAATGCAATTAGAGCTTAAGAAATAAGAGAGAATAAAAGTGAAAATAACGGTTATTTTCAAGTGTAGGTTACACTAAACATATATATATATATATATATATATATATATATCTACTAACCTTTCTACGTTGATAAATGCATGACAACCCAAATCTATTCTGATTATATTTGGGAGCTCTGGGTCTCTATGCTGTATGCTATACCCATGGATAAAAGATTCAGGAACTTTTTCAACACATGAAAAGTGCTATAGAACCTCCATTGAACACTGTTTGGCAGAGGTTCCATTCCATTTTTGTTATTAAACGTCCCAATTCTTGTTCTTACTTGTGCCAGTATACCTGTACTCCCTTCCACGGAGCATCCAACTCTCTCCCTCTCTTTCTCAAACTTCAAAAAGTCCCTAAAAACGCACTAAAAAGGAAGCTTACTACTCATCCCACCCAATTAACCTCTAGCCCATCCCACCCAGCTATCACTGTCCTCAAACACTGTCAAGAAACGAACGCTTACAACCCGTCCAACTAGAACACATATTAATTAATCTGTGGCCAAACTCCAACCATCCATAAAATGGCTACTACCACCACCTTATGTCCCCAACCACCTCTAGATTTTAAGCTTGCGAGCAGGGCTCTCCAACTCATGTATGTCTGTTCTTCTAACTTAATAAGTAGCCCCCCTCTAAGCTCTGTAACAAAAATTGTTGGCACAGTATAAAGAAGTGTTAATGTAACATATCTATAGTAACAATAGAGGTCTCTCATATAGTAACACAACAGCTGTCTCGCATTCAGTAGAATGCAATGTGACTGGATAATGTCATCTAGCGATCCGAAGATCACAGGCCAGTGCATGTATCCAAGGCAGGAGTGGCCATGAGCTTCATACAAATCAGACTACCATAATATCGAACCAAAGGGCGCCATCAACTAACACAATGTTCTGCGTCAAAAAGATGGATTGAGATTGAAAGGAGACAAAACCTGCTCATCAATAACCCGTGCTCAGAATTACACAGTTCAAGTGGACTCGTTATCCAAAAGAAGTGTGTGCGCCAAGGTACTTCATTTGATCTATACTCTGTGCCAGCAAAATGTAGATATAAAAGAATATTCTTACCTGTAAGTTGCTTCAACGCACAGACACACATTATAAAAACCACACATATTAAACAAACTCAAAATACAAATATATCAAATGTGTACCTGATATCCAGGGTATGAATGGTACACAACGAACCGGGCGAGTATATATCGGCCAACATTATCAGTCTGTCATTGCCTAGGGAAATGACATACAGGAAGGGGTTAATATTGTTACACTAATGCAATAGGCAAAAGTGATTTTCCACAAGAAATACAATTCTATGCGAACAAATCTGCAGGTTCTGTACTCGCCAGAAGTATTTATTAGCCGTTTGGATTTTACAGAATATGGGACATCATTAGATGTGGGGACTGACTGCATTATGCTTCTGAATACTTGTAGATTTAGAGCATTACAAGTAAATAATTTAGATTTAAGACGGCTTTGGGCATATGAAACCGCTGCTCCCACTTCAAACCTCTATTTATATTAGCGATAGGTTTTGCTGTATCAGATCACGAGCCCTTTCATTGTCCAGTCTTTTCAGCACAATCTGCAGTGTTTCACATAGAACAGTTTAAAAGGTTCAGAATTAATACGAGTCGGGGAAGGAGTTACGATGCACACAAACAAACCAGGAAATCCTACCTAGGCGATTCCCACATATGTTCAAGCTCTTTACATGCGGATTTTTCCTCAGTGCGCCGACGAACTTCCTAAAGAACTCTGTGGATCGTTCATCGAACAGCTGGCAGAACGAGAACTTGATCTCTGAAAATACAACAAGAGTCTCGGCTTAACCTTTCTCCGCTTCCACTGCAGGTCTGTTTTGGACAGGCATGAATGGCCTACAATGCTTGAACCAGTTTTATTCTTTTCAGCTTGTAGTGTCTCTGTATTGATCGCTGATGAGTTAGACATTGATAACCCTGCATCAGAGATGCGCCAGTTACTATACCTTCAATTTGGGATTTTTCCAAGAAGAGCACAACTTCATCTCGTACATCGGACAGCCTCGTATCATGTAGGCTCACCTTCTTCATCCCTGTCCTCCGCTCTACAAGAGCAAAGGAAACAAGACAGGAACAGATTAAAAACAGAACATTTTGATGGAAGCAGAGCAGCTCAGTTATGTAGTATATCATATACTACATATACGTAGTATACATGCACCAACTGCCAGACCATATCGGACAAACCAAGGGATGCCAACAGCCTGCCACGGTCTTAAATTACATTAGTGGCACACTCATGTAGATAAATTTTATGCAATGCACCAAGTTGCCTCTAATTACAAAGTTTCTGGCATTTTATACATTAACTTAAAGGAACAAGCCCTTTCCCTGCTGTCTCCATCACCCACAATATCGCACTAGATTTTAGTTAGGTTCACAAGAGCAAGGCCTCCAAAGCGTTGGACTCAATAGACACTGATCTGGCCCAAAGGGAGTTCGGATTGGGCCAAGTAGCCGAATTTTGGAGTCCTGCCTGAAGTGATGCGAATACAGTACAGATTTTCTCATGGGAAATAAGAAATGCCCAAGTCAACACTTATATCATTATATAATATATATGTGCACGTAACATAATTCCACTTTTTTATGAATAGTGTTTGTATAAGGCGCATAAGGCGACTGAATGTTTAAATCGTCCCGATGAGGTCACAAGTGCAGTAAAAGAGGAACCTATCCGGTATATGGCTCCATATTGTATAATCCACTGCCATTCAATAAACTCTATATATCCAGCCTGTGTAATGAAATCACTGTGCAGTGTTACCTGTGAGTATTCGTAGCACGCCTTTCAGATGGTCTGTGTTCAGAAACGTGGCATTGTCCAGACAGAACTCGGAGAGCGAGGCAGAGGCTTTCAGCAAGGATATCATTCCTTCGCCATGCAATGGATCCTGGGGGAACCTTAAATCTAACTGCTTTAAATGGTTTTCTGCAAAGACAAGTGCAAATATAGTCTGTATTATCGTCTAAACCACTGACGACACAAGATTTAATACAAGAGTTAATAAAAACCATGCATCACACATCAAAAGGCTATACTCTTGCAACTACAAAACTACTATTAACTTTCATTTGATCTGGGTGTTTTTGATTGGCTGTAAACATTAAATGCTTCCTTCATGGAGGAGTAAATTGATAAGAGAATTACAGATTTAAGGGAGAAGAAACAGTTTGAAGTGCAGCTGAATTTAAGATTTTTTTTACCCCAATTCGGAAACTTCGGCCTTAAGTTTGTCAATTCCCTCTTCTACGAATAAAGCCCCTTTATCATTTTATTTGGACTAAATAGGACTTACCTTTAACTATATTACTTTCTCCGGATGTGTCATATCCGCTGTGGATCTCCTGGTCATAACACAGAGACAACACTTGGAGTGAGGGGAAGGTGGCAAGCATGGTGTCTGCTAGTTGAAACATAGGACAGCTAGCGGTGAAGTCACTCATGTATAGAGCAGTCAGACTGCAGCCAGGCAAGCAGGACAGAGCCGTGAGAGCGTCGGACACAAGACTGAAATTGGCTAGTAACTCTGAAAGGAACAGAAAGTATCAGTACCTGCCTGAGAGCAAGCTTATTCACATAACACATCATTATATCAAAAGGCTCTCAAGATGGAATAGTCCTTCAAATAAACAAAATAAAAACTTTTTTTCCCCCGGAACTTAAGCTTTCACAAACAGGAAGAAAGGCCAGCAACATTTAGATCAGCTGATTCCGTATTACTGGTCTGCAAAGCTTACCGTCGAATAATAGACGGCAAACGTAGCTTTTAGGTATAGGTGTATGTATAATATATATCAACACACCACCACTTAGTCCCATCACAAACATGATGTTGCGGCAACTTAATGTGCGAAAAGTTGAACTTTTATTCCATGAATAGGTTGGCTACATTTCATTCTCCCATAATCTGTCACGCATTCAGGGGAGACTGGAAAGTTAAAGGGACTCTGTGTACCTAAAAATTACTGATACTGTGACTGTAGAGAATGAAACATGATCTATACATTGCGTTAGCACAATGACACGCAAATGGACAACATATGAGAAACATATAGGACATCACCTTGTGGCGTGACATCCAATATACACATTTCTCATCGAAAACGAGTTCATTTGCATATCAAGCTCCAGGTGATGTCATAAGCTGGAGACATTTATTTCTCTTATTTTAGGCACTTGTGTGTGTAACTGTGCTAACAATGTATAAGCAATGTGATTAGAGTTTCTAGCTGGTCAAATGTGTATAAAATGCATTAATTTTGTGAGGCCAATTAACAATTCATTATAAGCGAGATAACTTGGGCATTAGGCAACCAACTGGGGCCTTCCAGCTGCTGATGGACCACAATTCCCATGATCCCTTGCAAGCATCTCGGAGAAATATGGGCACTGTACTCCAGAAACAGCCGGAGGGCCATCGTTGAGATGTCTGGGATATTAGCTAAATTTCTTAAAAGTTATTCTTCTTGTGATATAAAATACAAATGCAATCACCAGGTCCCAGAGAAAATAGAAACATTAAAAAAAATGCATTAATACCATTATAAGCCAGGGTCAGTCTCTCCAAAGACACCCAGGATCGGAGGAGTTGGCTCAGGTACTCACAGGTGGTGGTACCAAGTGGAATACTGTGCAAATTCAGAGTACTGATAGTCCGAAAGTTACGGGCACTTCCAATAATAGGCATTTTGATCAGTTCTTGCTCCCAGGAAGTGGCATTCTCCTGCCTGGACACTGTTGACCAGTAGGAGGACCGGCCAAAGGACCTTTCCTTATAAGTAGTCCTCGTCTGAGGAACTCTGAAAATAAAGTCATACAGGTCGTTTGGATCGGATTTAAAGTCTGCCACTGGAATGTTTAAACCATGTGGGAAAGTTTGATTTGAGGTAGAAGCAGTCAAAGGCAACAGACTTTTGTAAAAAGAGTCTCCCGAAGTATTAAGAAGTTGGTCATATGGTTTTGCACATGGCTTGGATTGACAACAGTGTGTGACAACATTCTGGCTGATGTTAAGGGGATACAGGCTTAACAAGGCACTTTGGTGGCCTACTTCCTCTTTCGTGTTAAGACTGGAATTCATTGTGGAGACACCTGGGGTACAAGCAGTCTGTGCCAGATCTCCCCCGAACCTGGTGTCCCCGGCAACATCATTGCTAGCATTATGTGGGTTTTGTGAACACAACAAACAAGGACTGTCGCTTTGGTCCTGCCAGTAGCCTGCACTTATACATAAAATCATGCATAAGAGGTTGCGGTCGGGGGCCGGCCAAGAAAGCAGTGCAATCTTATTCACGATTCCATGGTGAACGAGACGATGAAGAAGAGCCCCCAGTGATCTCAGGGTTGTAGGGTCAGGGAAACGGAGATGTAGGAATTTCAAGGTTTCAACGGACTGGGAGAGCAAGTCGATCACTGCTGGTGTGAGTTTGGCCAGCCCATATTGCTTATTGCTAATGGTGAGTTCTGACACATATGGGGCGCTGAGCATCAAAGGGCAAAATCTCTTGTCCTTCAGACGCCAGTCAGTCTCCAGATCCATGGTGCTGCGCATGACATTGTGAAAAAAGGTTTCCAGGAATTTTTTCCTCCAACCGATCCCAGACTGTGAAAAATAAACAAAAAAACCAAAAACAAAAAATCACATGAAAACCTTGCGGGGAAAAAAAAATAAACATTCTGAACTGGAATAATTAATTACTATGAGCATTACACAAAGCCTAGTGCTCAGCTTTAGTCTGTCTGCTACAGGCAGATATGGGTAAGTATCTTGGCTGCGTGCTAAGCATCACCACGGTGTGAGAGGCAGACCTGCGCATGTCCGTTTTGGCAGCCATATTCATAGTTTTTACCTCCATGCTTTAGCTATTTTGAAGGAGACAGAAGCAAGCTTCAAGCAATTACATTTTTTCTGCCAGCAAATATATAGAATAAAAAGGGACTCATCGTGTGTAAAGGGCTTTGGGACTCACAGGGAGAAAAGTGAATGTAATATATGTATATACATATATATTTAAAGATTCTTACCTTGAATGTCACAGGCTGGTTTATCATTATATCTTTCCAAAGTTGGTTCCAGATATCATCAGTTGAAAGTCCTAAATTGTCAAAGAACAGGCAGCAAATTACACATTAGTGCAGAGGTCAGGCCGGCCTTCAGTGTGGGTACAGCTGGTATACTGGTAAGGAGGATGCATTATTTTGGCTGAGCTTTATGCCAACTACCACTTTAGTGCCACACGTTGGATATCAGTCCAGTTGTTCTGGCCTACATTTCCCAATCACTTTTCCTAGGGATCATAGGGATGGCTGAAAGTCATTGTGAATGTAGACACACGTAATGGACAACAAAACTTTATTTTTAACTTGTACTTGTAAAAGTAGATACACAAGTGAAAAAAAATAGTTGCCCCTTGTCAGAGTATACACTGGCATCTACCTTTCATAGTACATGCCAGTTTATCCTCTGTCCGGCAGCTGCCATGCTTCCCTGGGTAGCAGGCAGCCTGGCCTGGTCGGCATCTGGCTTTCTGCTAGCGCAAACAGAGACCCTGATCCAACGAGCAGGGCAAGTCCCACTCTGATTGGCTCTGATTGTGCGCTCGCTGACACCGTCTGCCAACATCCAGAGCAGCTGTAAGAGTAAACCTGCTTGTATGTATTAACCTACCTTCATGGAAGCAAGAGATAAATACATTTTAATTGTCCTTTAAAATGGCAGTCACATCCACACAAAATGCAAGACATGAATTACTCAACAATGTTAACCCATTTTACAGACTGGTTGCACATTTGAAGAGTTCCTTGGGTTTTTTTTCCGAAATTGGGACCCTTGTCCTAAGTGGAACAGTTGTGGGGTATGACATGTTATGTGTACACACAAGCCACCATTTAACAATCTTATTGTTCAGATATAATGTATGGAACCAAAGTTTAAAGCAAACACACCTTTCTTGACTGCCACCTCCTCTATTCTTTCCAGATAGAATATATTCAGCACAGGTAAAATATCCTGCAGAATCATTGCTGGCAAACCTAGGGGAAAAAAAGACAGATAAATTCTTTAGTATTGAAGTGATCTAGCCAGACCACAATGCTGCCGAACGCAGTGAAGAAGCACGTGTGTTCAATAGCAGAAACAGCCACAGGCTAATAAGCTACATTTTTTTTTTTTGAAATCATGGTTAACCAAATTTCATGCATTCTTACTCAAATTCTGATTTGTATGGAAATGTGATTTTGTAGTATTCTCAATTGTCCCAGGGAAGAATAATTTACATTTTATGATGATGATGAATTTGTTTTATATTTCAAGATGTCAATTGGGAAATCACATTAGTTAGAACCTATTTTTATCAGCTAATTAAATAATTTTAGCTTAATAGACAAACATTCTAAAAAGGATGTATTGCTATGATTGGGGGAAGACAGATACGTACCATCCCAATAATGTTTAAGTGCTCAAACCAAACACATAAATATTACTATGTTTATGGCAAACTCCTTAAGAATCATTGCTTCACTGGCTATACAGATTAATGGGACATTGCAAACAATTACATACTTAACATTAAAATATATGTACACACATGTAAAAGGCACTGTCTCCAGGACTTGCTTGTTTGTAATTATACATTGTATTAACATGCTCTGGATGTCAGCGCAAAAGTAAATATCTCCAGGATTTGTTTGAAAACCTGGTAAATATTACCCTTATAACGACATCAATATCTACTAGATATACTTACAACTGACCCTAAGTCACATTTGATCTGGATTGGGGGAAATACAGGCGAGACCTGCTATATATATATATATATATATATATCCATGGACTCACATTGTAATGCTAGCAGGATCACAGTGTGAGTCCAGAGATCTCATTAACCTGCTTTAATGCAGAAGGTAAAGCAGGATAGGGTGACAATGGGGCACTGTGTTATGCATGGCACTATACCAGGGTTTACCTGTATAAAGGAGGGGCTGCTGATTGGTTGAAAGCCTTTGTTGTCTACCTATTAGCCTCGCCTCCCTGCCCCACCCACTCAATCCAGAAAAATAAAATCTAGAAAAAAAACGAAACTAATTCTGGAAATCCTTTTGAGGATTTTTTTTTTTTTAACCCAGAGGCAAATAATGGTAATACCCCTGGTGGAAGTTGCACAGTGTCAGCTCCATGCCTGCAAGGAATATGCCATTTACTGTAACCTGAGCCAGCAGGTAGGATTAGCAATTTGTTTATGTTGGAGGGAGAGATGCACACCCCCCACCCTGCCAAAACCACCATTGTTCCCATTAGTATTGATTCATTCATTATTAAACACCCCTGTTTGGCAAACACTAAAATGTATTGTGTTTACATGAATGCATTCATTAAATAAAAAAAGGAAAAATCCAACTGCGGCCTTACAGTTTCTACTGAACTACATATCCCATAATTCACCAGCAGTCCTTGGGAGCTATGGTAGGTGGAGTCTAGAAACAGCTGTAAAACCTCAGTTGTACACCTAGGATCTAGTGCTATATCATGTAAAGAAAAAACTGCATGGAAAGTGTTCATCACCCAGTATGTCTGTGGGTGTGATCATGAAAACCAATTTACTTTTATATTTATATTGCAAATTATCTGGAGCAGAAAGTTCAATCATTATAAATGAGATATTTTGTTCCTTTTATATACTTGTTTCAGTTTCTAGATCAACCATTTATACACAATCCTCTTCTTGATTATCACATTAATAAATACTTTACAGAGTCAACAGATTAAATGGCATAAGTCAAATAGACAAACAGAAACACACAGGTAGGGAGAGTCCAGCTGGCAAGGCTACAATCTAGAGGGAGTGGGGAACTTGGTATAAGAAAGGGCAGGATTGAGTGTGGCAGAGGGCTTATTGGGGGAAGGTGTGCACTAGATAGGCAGCATGTAAAAGTGGTGAGTCCAGTACAAAATGGTGATTGCCAGTGTTGGATTGGGTGCTACTTGTGGCAATCAGAAGCCTCTTAGTGCATTGTTACCATTATCCTAGATGGGGGTAAATGGGGACAACGGGATGGGGGCAACCAAAGGAAAGGGAACAATAACAGAAAGAAGGGGAAACTAAAATGAGCAGAATCTGCAATGGAAATGAGAGGGGGAAGGATAATCTCAGGGAAAATGGCACTTTGGGATCTTTAGCTTGGTATCCTGCAGTACAATGGGCATTTAGGCTTAAAAACTTTGCCATCACTGCTCTAGGTCATTCCAAAATGGACAATGATCAAAGGGGACAACATGCTCTCTATCAAAGTGCTAAACAACAGACTCCGACTTTCAGTTCAACAAAATATTGACTATATATGCACAAGGTAAAACTGGAACAGATTCTTTGTAATATGTTACAGTGTTGTTAAATAGAGCACAGCACACTGCATCACCAGGCTAGTAGGGTATAGTTGTTTGCTAAATGATGTGCTAACAAAATATATACATACAGCTATATTTACTCTCATTACAGCCAGCAGGATTTAAAATCATAATCCATATTTAGGGAATAATACATTTCTAATGCATAACGAATGTAGTCTATTTAATAATGTACTATTTTCTTTGGAATGCATTGTTTTTCACAATACACATGTAGCACAAACCTGAATTATCCCTTTGTGCACGTCTTGATCTTGGTAATTAAACTGTATTTAGGGGTCAGGGAAATGGCACTAGCATGGATTATGGGAAAACAATCCAAAAAAAACCGTTTACTACCAGCTGTAACAGTTTAGGGGTCCTGGCTCCCACGTCCTGAGTTGTACAGAGCAAGCTTTGCAACAACAACAACAAACATTTTGCACCTAGACAAAAATACTTTCCCACAAGGTACCAACCATTACATTACATTTGATCGCAGAGGGCTTGATTTGCTTTCAATGTTGAGCCTATGACCTCATTAACCATTTCATAGATCCTAGTTTAAGGGCCGCTGCACTTACCCCAAACCTCTTGTTCCAGTCTCTCCATGTTGGCACTCACAGTCGTGGCACTGAGATGGACCAGGGTGGGTGTCCCTCTAGCATCTTCCACCAATTTCGCTTTGGCCTGAGTTCTCCAGAAGATCGACATCTTCTCAGTGAAGTTGGAGAACCGAAACCCGAAACGACGGACAAGTCCAGAGGGAGAGGAGCTACTGATTAGAATGGCAAGGGGGAAGCCATCTTGAGAAGGGCAACGGATTGTTTAGGTCACGTGGCGGAAGCGGAAGTTGCACCTGGCGGCCATGTTGGGAAGGTCAAACTCGCCTGTTTTCATGATATTTTCTCAGTGCATTGTTCATATGAATAACCAAAACCATCCTTCAGGTTCAGTACTATGCTTATTACTGTGAATAGCAATGATTGCTAACTGCTGTGCATTACATGATTAGGTACTTGTGATGTTCTGCCTGCAATTATTGGTAAAGCATCATGGGAAATGTAGTACATAACAGATGGAAAGCAATCTCCCATGACCCCCTGATAGGCTTTGAGAAAGCAGAAAATTGTGGAATTTGTAGTTTACAAACAGCTGGATTGAAAACCTCAGTTGGAGTACAAATTTCAATTTGCAACCTAACATACACATTAAGAGAGTAATGTTACAAAGCATGGAAAATCAATAGATACAATGTACACCTGTGCAATGTGTCTGGTCTAGTCTTTGCAGATCCTTTGCAAACTTCTCAATGAACACACAAATTTATAAAACAATAACACCATAAATATATAAAAGTAGCATAGGTTGGGGTTAAATGCAAGGTCATTACTAATGATAACTTTTCCTAATAAGGCTATTATGTGACTGTCACACCAATAATAATAACTGTCAACATTTCAAATGTCACTTTTATTTATGTGGCTGTGGGTGGGGCTTTACCTGAACTTTTACAGACTTAATAGCACATTGGTAACTATGTAATCTGATTAGTCATTTAGAATAAGAATAACGTACTGTAGTTACACAAATTAACCCCTTAGTGACAATAACCTTTTGACCTTGTTTTTCCCTTGGTGACAAGGGTTGTTTTGACATTTCTGGGGTGTTTGTGTTTAGCTGTAATTTTCTTCTCTCTCACATACTGTACCCACACAAATTATATGTTGTTTTTATCGTCATAAGAAGGGGTTTCATTATATGTTCATCATATCTTATAATTATTACAAAAAAATAATAAAATATGATGGAAAAAAAACCCCACTTATTCTAACTTTGACCTAAAAAATTATTTACACAAATAGAATCATTAAAAAAAGAACCCATCTAAATAGTTTCTAAATGTTGTCCTGAGTTCAGAAAAATAATTGTTTCCATGTTTTTCTGCAGTTGTTTGCGAGTTATAGGGGAAAAAAAACAAAATTAGTGTTGTTGTTTTTCCTACAGTGACCTTTTGACCCCAACCCTAAATTTAACCCCAACTCTAATCCTTAATATATTTTGATTTAATTGTAACCCGATCCCTTATGCTAACCTTAATTTAATTGTAACCCTAACAACTATTTTAACTCTAACCCTAGATTTTAGCTAATTACTGTATTTTTCCGTGTATAATACGATATTTTCCCCCCAATTTTTTAAGTTTAAAATTGGGGATCGTCTTATACACGGAATGTATCGTTTTAATATAGCATTGCGCTCCTTCGCGCAACGCTACATGCTGGCAGTTACTCTTAGAGGATGCTTGCTGACTGCCTCTAGGGGCAGTCAAACAACAGCATCAGAGCATAGAAAGTTAATTTTTTTTTCACTTCCGAATCTACCTACAAGAGGTCAGCAGCCATATTGCAGGAGCATGCTGCTCCTTCAATATGGCGCTCACGATCCGAAATTCCGGTGCTGCCTAATGACCTCGACATCGAGGCAATAGAGGAGCACCACCATCAGAAGGGCTTTTCGCGACCACAGGACATGCCAGGCGCGTCCATTGTTGCAAAGGGGTTAATATAAAACACACGTACTGCAGCTCAATTTTTATCCCTGTGGCGTCTGTGATACAGTTATACAAATAATATAATAAAGGAGGAAAGAGGAACAGGGAGATTTGGGTGCAAAATAGGGACTGTCCCTCCTAAATAGGGCCACTTGGAAGGTATGATAATAATGTTTTGATGTAGCAGTAATCACAGAAGCATGTGATGTGTAATGATTATTTTCATTGTTTGTCCTTAAAATAAAGTTATGACATTCACTATGCCACACTTCCCAGAATGCAACGCAGGAACGATGCTAGTGTAACCATTTCCGGGCCCCTCCCTTCTGGATGTTTATTATTCTGACTGAGGAAGTGACGTACAGTCTATTTCCGGGTTGTAGAGACGTACTTCCTACTGGTGACCCTTTCTCGTCCTTCTGGTCGGGTTGTGAAGCTGCAGAGATGGTGCTAGAATTGGAAAAGGTCTTTGCCGGGGAACCTGAGGAGGTAATGGTCAACGCAGGGAAACTGGATTAAAACGTAAAACAGAGGGGCTACACAGGGTGCAAGGCGTGCTTAATATAAATGAATGTGTATGAGAGGAAGGCTGCGCCTCCATGCTGTCAGCCCCAAGCATCCTCTGTAATATATGAGGTTAAAGGACAACTTTCACAAACAATTAAATTCTGCTTAAATAAAGTATTATATCCAGTGTATTTGCATTTTAAATAGATAAGCTTTAGTGAAAGCTTACACATAAAGAACCTTTTTGAGTCCTCTATACCTGTGTAGCTCTATCAAGGGGGCAGACATTATGTTCAGGATCTTGAATCAGATGAAGGAATATCTAATCCAAGAGGTCTGTCCCCTGATAGTGCTATACAGGACAAATAGGGTTCAGTAAGGTGCTTTATTTGTATTCTTCTATTAAAGAATGCTAAACGTTCACAGAGGCTCATATTTTACACTGGCCCAGGTTTATATATTTAAAATTATATGCATGCAAAATATAGATTCTCATGATCGGCATAAATGATCAATTAATACTTGTGTTGTGGTTTATTTGCTAGAAAGTACTGTCATGATGTTTCAGCTTCCAGTTGGTGGATGTACATTTTTTAAACTTTTTTTTTTAATCTTTTGCTGTGATTGAAATCATGTTGTTGTTGTAAATGAAAATATATTATTCCAATGCCCTTGTTTCTAATTTGAATAAATGTTAAATAATTTATTAACTTGGAGAATTAAATTCACTTTTTTTTTTTTTTAATTTGTAGGAAAACGAGGAAGAAGAGGAGGAGGAAGAACTAGTGGTGAGAAAAATAAACGCTATTGTATTATTGTGTAGACATGTTACAGAATGATACAGATTGAAAGCTTGACTAGGGCTACCTCCAGGGATAGGCATTGTGTTTGTACGAGGACACCAGATCTATGGATGTCCTTTGAGCATCATTAAAATATTGGTCACAAAGTCCAGTAAATGTCCACCAAAAACAATATTTGTGCCAACTAGTATGCAATGTTTCTAACCAAAAACCATTACATTTTTTTTTTTAGATCATTTTTATTGTTTTTTAACTTAAATGTGAAATATACTTAAATGTTAGCTACCTGAAGAGTTACCGATTAGTCTGCTTTTTAAGATTCCCTCCAGCAATGATCGTAACTCATATTTATTACCACTATCTCCCTGTGAGTGACATCATGTTCTGGGCCTACATTTCAAGTTGGATTTATTTGTGTTCTTTCACATGTAAAATTCAGCCATGGTCAAGGTCATCTTTTAGGTCACTCCATTCCAAACTGCATAGTTCACATAAAATGTTACTTAACAATATACTCTTCTATTTCCATGTTCTCCCTTTTTCGTAGGGAATGTTACAACAGGTCAATATTTATTTTGGTTCAGGACACTTCCCTATAATGGCATATTCCACCCTTAAAAGAAAAACAATGTATTTTAAAACTGACCTTTAAAATGTGTATATATACATACATACTTATCTTTTAAATCTCCAGGCACCTCTTCAGTAGATTTTATAGAGGAGTTGACACCTCCAATGTGCATGGGTCTGACATCAGAAGCACATGCATTTGATATCGCCATTGGTAGACTTTACAAGTGAGCATTGTTATTTTTTAGGAATCAGGGAAAGTCTATGTCCATAGAGTCCTAGGTCAAAATAGATGTCAGGAGTTTAAAAACCGTGGCTCCCTTGGGTAACTTCCTGTTGTGTTGAAAGTAAACAGAAATATGCGTTTATCAAGGCTGACGACGTGAAAGTTCTAAATTTGAAATAGAATTTTATGTTGTGGGAAGCGATGGGGTTTTCACATCGTAGGAGAATGTGTTTGTTTTTACATCCACTGTTTTGTGCACAATCAGGATCCATTAACCACAGTGAGGGAGCAATGTGAGAAGAGCGAGCACTGTACGAAGTTGCGGGAGAGGTTCGAGATCTGTGAGACTCGTGTCAACTCCCGCTCACGTACAGAAGAGACATGCGATGAAGAACTTCTGGACTTCGTAGAAGCCAGGGACCACTGTGTGAGTGCCACGTCTTTTTGTTAATAGATAGTTGGGAAACATGGCATCTGTGTTGCAGCACAAGATCTATTGCAGTTTCATTCCCCAGCAGATATTAGACGGGTACCCATTTATTCCTTGGTATAAAGTAGTACTGGACCAGGACAGCACAAATCTCAAGTGCACATTATGGCCTTTGATTTGGTTGCTGTGTTTAAAGGAGCCGTTCCACCTACAGTGTCCAGTAAAATCTGTTTAAACAAGTGCTGTATCATGTAGAGAGAAAAAGAAACAGATCTGTCTTATTTGCTTTTTCTGCAACACTTACAACAAGAGTTACTATTGCTATAGACAAACTACCATTTTTGCAAGTGAGTAGGACTTCATGCACGATGAATGAAAACATAACCTTATTACAAACAGCGGGGCTCGACATATCCCGGGCGCCAGGTCACCATGGCGACCAGGAAATTAGTTTTCGCCCCTTTACTTTGCACTTCCTTAGACTAACATCCATGTCTATGAGTACGTGCCAAGTAAAGGCACTACACGCGTGAGGCTTTCTTTGTGCCACCGGGGGATTTGCAGTTTGTCCTTATGTGACAATAAAAAATAAAAGGAGGGGACCTACTACTGTGAATTACTTTGCAGCTGACCATTTTTCATATTATTGTGTTGTGGCTGGGATGCCGAGGGCTGCAGTTCCCACGAGTGAGCACCGATTATTACTTAGCTAGCTTTGAGCTATTCATTACATATTCTTAAGAGATGATTTCAACCATATTTCTATGCACCACTTTCCAGGAAGCATCATGGCTGCCAGTCAGAGGATAAACTGGCATGTAATTAAAAAAAGAATCTGATGCGCAAGCAGTATATAATAAAAATTAAATAGGACCATATTATTGACCCTATTTTGCTTGACTAAAGGTTTCTTTTAACTTTTTTGCATCACTAAAAGTTAAGCCTTTTGCCACCTGACTAGTAAAACCCAATGTATATCTTTAAAGATACACGCAGGTTTAATCTGCCTCTCATTTGAGGTGGAGCTCGTTGATATTCTGGTGTACGCAGTCAATGTCTGGTCAGACAGGCTTGCTCTGCTAGTACAGAGAGAAACTTTAGTTTTTGAATGCCACCAACAAAGGGAACCTAATTAAGGTCCCCTCTGTTGGATGACATGTTAAAATGAAGGCCTCTCTCTGTACCAGCGTTGAAAGACTGTCTGCAACAGCTGAAGACATGATGCTTCCAGGTGAGAAGATATACAGGCCAGTTTATCCTCATACTAGGGACCATTGTCTTTTTTCACTTGTGCTTCTGTATTTAGACGATTGTGGTTAGATTACATGCTATAATATAACGTGTTTTCATTGTGCATTTCTGTTTTTTCTTGTAGGTGGCTCACAAACTCTTTAAGAATTTGAAGTAGAGATCATTTACGTCCTAGCTGCTTCTGGAATGTAATGTTAGGCCATCGAGGCCCACCGTGCTATTGCTGTTTAAGCTCCTGAACCTGTTGTCAGTGCAGTTCTTATATCCAGACCATGGGAAGTGCTGTTTGGCATGGATATCTACAGTTCGCCGTGAAAGAAAAAAAAACATCCCATTAATAAAGATATTCAGTGTTTACTTGAAAGTGGCTTGTATTTCCTGATATTCTTAGTGATTTGGGGTACTACATCTAATTGTGTCTCCTGTGTAATATTTTTTTTGCTCCGCATCGTGGCTAAACCTAAAATAAGTGGTGTGCAAAAGTCGACCTCCCACCCAAACATCTTCACAAATGTTAGTGATTTGCATGTATAAATGCAGAATGGTTCTCCCTGATACAATACAACTATTGGAAGACCTTATTTTTACACTTTATGGAGTTAGAATCAATCAGTCCCTCCCTGGTGCTCTGGAAAAGCCATACATTGTCAAACCCTGACTCCATCAAATAAGAAGGTAATGGTAGTAATATATAAGTATTTTTATTATGTGTCTGTATATATACTCTGAAGCAGCAATGTTTGGGTTGTATGCCCCCTCACTACTCTAACCGCAATGCAGACCCCTGGAAAGCTTGATTGCTACAGTGTCAGAGCACCAGTATTTGCACTACACAACCATATGGGAGTATCTTATCTTCATTCTTTCTACAGAGTATTCTCCAATTCCTCCTTATTGATTTTATTTAAAATTTCTATTATTTCTGGAGTTTTTTTGTGGAGATGGATTGGTTTTATTATCTCTAGAGATTTTATCACTGGTAATATACATATCTGCCAAAGATGCCCCCCTCCTTTCCAGTATGTTTTATACGTACACCATACATCGTTTTCCTGAAAGAAAAGTTTTGTTTCTTCTAGTATATACTTTTGAGTCTCTATTGATCTTATAATCGACTCATCAAATCTCCATGTGCTTCAAAATTTATAAACTGCTTTTGTATTTTAATTCAGAAAACTGTGGTAAGACCAGACATTATCTTTTTTCTGATTTACCCATCGATCGTAGGAAGTTATCATCACAGAAGACCATATCAGTTCTAGAGTCGGAGTACTACACCTTGGAGAAGTGTAGAAAACCACTCTGCTTAGGATTGCAACCTCCACACTTCTAACATTTTATTTTTACTCATGATATTTCTTAAAATACGAGCTTGTTTACTCCTTTATCTTCTTGTTATTAGGTGTTTTATTTCTCTATATCGTATACACAATTTAATTCTCCCATTAGGATAAGATTACCTTGCTTGATTTTGTCAATTTTTCAAAACAGTTTGTGCAACAGACCCGTTGAAGTTTTGTTAGGCAGATATACATTTACCAAAGTTACCAAAATATCGTTAACCTTCCCCACCCATATTAGAAATCTATGTTCTGGATCGGCTTCTTGGAATTTCAAATTGCTGGGGAATGCAAATCCCCTTTATTTTGTATCCATTCATGATGAGTGGAAAACGTTTATCATATTTATTCCAGCCCCAGCTGCTCTTATCTTGAATTCTCCAATGAGTCTCTTGGAAGAAAATGACATTGACTTTCTGTTTTATCATACTAGTGCATACCCTATTTCTTTTTTTGTGGCGCGTTTAACCCCTGGACAACGACAGAAAAGCACCTAAAATTATCCCCCCTCTTTGTGGGTGCACAACTCTCTCCAAACAAGTAATACATAATACACTTAAAAACTGACCCAATTGTGGATCTCCTTACATTGCGGTTTTGCCCAAAGCTGGTTCCCATTCCCGGACTTATCCATACCATACCAGATCTGTGGCAGGGCTCTGCCTCCCAGGGCTGCAGCAAGTGTTTAACTCAAGCTAGAGGGGGAAGGGGAGAAGAAAGAAAAAAAAACTTACCAATTTTTTTTTTACAAACAGCAACATCATATAATAAGCATTACACATATTTCCTCTTTCTTCGGTAATTCGAGTCACCTCTTTACAAATAAAAACACTGTGTCTAAACTTGTTTTACTCTGTTGTGCTTTAATAGTTAGTTTGCCTATATCTTTAACCTTAACCCCTCATTATTTGTGATATTTCAGTCTTTCCCACACACACGATACATCAGCAATATAACATCGTAATTGTTACACATTATCTCTTTCTTTGGTAATTTGAGTCACCAAAGCTCTGTTATATCTTAACATCTTATTTTGCGTTTTTGTGCATTAGTAATTATTTTGCATATCTATTTACCTCATTATCTGTGACGTGTCAACATTCTCATAAAGTGATTATTACCCATATTTCCTCTTCAAAATCAACTCTTTGTCTTAAATTTCCAAAAAATTAAAATATCTTGCGCACAACTTATCTAAGTTATCAAAGCCACAATCTCTGCAGTACTTGGTACCTATTATTTTACTTGTTTGTATTTTAGTAGTTTTTTTTTACATATTATTTTAATCTTAACCCCTCATTTTTTGTACCACTTCTTTCTCTCAGAGTCTTGAGGTACACTAAGGAATTTGCAAACAACAATATCAAATTCACTATTACTCATAGTTCCTCTTTCTAATGAACTACAGAAATTCAAGACACCTCTATATCAAAAGTTCTGACCATCGAGTGGCCCACATGTGCGGTTCACATTGCTCAAATCACAGATTAGACAGCTGGGAGGAAATACAGACCAACAACTACTCTTCCCATGATGCCTCCCACCTCCAACAGTATTAAATGTAAGATTAGACCAGGGGGTTAGGGTTATAGTGATGGTATTTTTTAGCCCAGGTTCATCCATTACTCCAGGGGGGTTAGGGTTATCTGTAAGATACCCAGTTAATACTAACCTTACTCTAACTGTGAATACTGTGATGGAGGATCCATTCCCTGGAGAAAACCTGCAAAATTTACGTTTTAAAGGTAATTATTGAAAAATGTAATAATATAAACCAATTACATTTGAAATTGTCTTAGTAAGTTTTTCTTTTTCCTTCTTTTGGACCAACAGTAGGATAGGTAGAAATTGATCCTTTTCTCAACCTAAATGAGTGTTTCTAATGAATCTTGTTTAATTGACAATTTTAAAATGTTGAGTTCAATTTTTTATTGTTTTATGGTCAAGATTTTTTTTTTATGGTTTTAGTGCCATGGAATGCATTTAATAGTATTTTTGAGCACATGCCAAATTGTACTGAATGCCATTTATTATTTGATTTTCTGGGTTTGTTTGAGAATATAAAAACATATTAAAAAGACACCTTATTTTTATTAGTATGTATTTAACCCTAGCTATGATAAGTATCCATTTGTTGTCCCCAATAACTCATCCCACCAAAATCCTTCTTACAGTAGTAGCATTGGCTGTGGGATGACTCTGCGCTGTCGCGGAACCGAATAGCCGGAACATTGTTGCTGCACGAGCTACCTTTGGTGCTGCACAACAAGATGGCGGCGTCCATGAGCGCAAGTGTGTTATTCAGGAGACTGACAACGCACGGACTCACATTCCGGAGATATAAATTCAAAAAGAAATGGGTAAAGCAATAAAGGGAAAACAATATTTTAGGGGGGCAGGCAGAAGAACATGAGATAACACCTATTAGCCAGGGGGGTGGACCCATTACTATGAACACTTGACTATAAGCAGTTTCATTGGAAGTGAGGAGACTAAATAGTCACAGCAATTGAGCTTAAATGATACCTGTCAGTTTGTTCCTTAAAAATGTAAAGGGCTATGCATTATTATATTATATTCAATATTTGATAGTTATCTTATAACACCATCCCTTTGATTAGCGATACCGAATAGCCATCATTTATGGGAGAAGTGACTGTAATGCAGTCATGCAATATTCTTTTTTTCTTATATTCCTAAGACAGGTATAGTGTGATTACCTTAACCCTTTCTGTTGTGGACTACACTTGTCATGGTTCTCAGCTAGTCAAATATGTTATGACATGTGAGACATCAGAAGGTTCTGCTTATCCAAGGCTGTACAACTACACTTACACCTTTTTAGGGCAAAGGTATGACAGATACTTTCATCAATTACAGGGGTGTCTGTCAATTGGGGTGAAATCAACTCCATTAAGCACAATCCTTAAACGTAAGTGAATGTAGATATACTAGGGCATTAACATGTATTTGCTGTAGCAAGAATATTGATAATGTGCATTTATATATTTCCTCCCTTTATTTCCAGGCAACCACACTTCCAAATATTCCATGTTCAAGGCTAGCACTGCAATACTTTGATATGAATTATAGTGGGCAATTTGGTGATCTGTGGCCTTCCATCCGTATCAGCCTCCTCTCAGAACAGAAGTATGGTGCTCTTGTCAATAACTTTAGCCAAAAGGAGAATATAATCGAAAATCTGAGTCTTTTAAATGCTAAGGACTTTATATTGGAGGCTCAGAGCGCTGCAGGAGAGTTGCTTTCTGATGGTGCTTTGGATTCCACAAATATCAGGAAGGATGAACTTCCAGTGAATGCGAATGATTCGGAAGCAAACATGCAGGGTCTGGTGAAAAAGAGAGAAAAAAATCTACTATCCTCACTGCATCACTTAAATCTCTCGTGTTTTACATTTCCCAGGGGAGATATCAGTCGATTCCCTTCACCAAGGTTCTGTATCAAATCATTTATTAAATTCAAGTTCATTAAAGTGCCCCTGTCACCTAAATTTTTTATATAGATAAGCTGAATAAAATTCTCCTGGTATGGCTCCTAACACAGAATTATCTTGTATCAAAGGTATACTAGAATTAACTTGCATTGCCATTTGTAGATATGACTGTAATTTCTGTTTTTTCTGTACTTTCCGCTTAGTGAGTGGCTAATTACAAAAAAATTACAAATCTACTGGTCTATGGAGCCAGTTCGCTCTATCACACCTTCTGAAATTGTTACCATTTTCTTTTAACCTGAATAGATTTGACATAGCACCAAGCCCTGGGAGTTTTAATTCTGTCGTTTATTAATGTAGAAATGAGTTTGGACTATCAATTTGTTGCAGGCCAGACTGCTTTGGTTATCTGAAGTACTATCTGATGGACGCTGCCTCAATCTTACCTGTTTTGGCTCTTAATGTACATCCTGATAGCGATGTTCTGGACATGTGTGCTGCCCCCGGTGGAAAGACACTGGCACTTCTGCTGACTGGAAACTGCAGTAAGTACCATATTGTTATATGTGGTAGGGTTTTATTCAAAGTAATTTTTTGCAACTCGGTTTGGCCTTAAGTTTGAAATCCCCTTCTAAATTCCCTGCTATTCTCTCTTTCGTGTTTTATAAAGGTTCTCTTATGTGAATTTTTTTTATTTACATTTTGTAGGTGTTTTTTGTTTTTTACATTTTTTAGGTGTTTTTTTACATTTTGTAGGTGTTTTTTTTGTTTTTTACATTTTTTAGGTGTTTTTTTACATTTTGTACGTGTTTTTTGTGTTTTACATAATCTTTTATTCGTCTGATGGCATTTCCTGAAACTTCAATAGATCATGGTTAAAAAATCAGTGGCCATAAGGAATTCATAATTCATAGCTAGACTGATTGCCTTTCTTGGCTTTTTAGTAAGGCAAACATTAAGAACCTGAGACATGACTGCTCCCTTTGTCTTTTTAGGACACCTGGCTGCCAATGACTTGTCCAGATCCCGTAGTAAACGTCTCCACAGAGTCCTGCTTTCCTACATCCCCAAAGAACTACGGACTGAGGACAAAGTCCGCATGACCTCTTGGGATGGAAGGAGTTTGGGAGAGATAGAGGGAAATACATATGACCGAGTCAGTTCCTTATACCGTCGAGTTTTCTTGTGTTATCAAAATGATTTTGAGTCTGAGGTTTCTACACTCACTTGTACTAATTAGCTGTTGTCTGAAAATATGTTTACCTGAAGCCTTTTACCCCTTCATGACGCTAGGATGTTCTATGCTGTCCTATTTTTTTTGGTACAAAAAGGTGCTAGGATGACATAGAACATCCAGCGTTTAACAGCTCCTTACAGCTCCCTGTGATGAGCTGTGCTCAGATCCTGCTGCAGGGACTTGCAGCTGGATCTCACCTGTCAGATGAGGCCACTTTGCGTGGCCTGAGACTGAGAGGGAAAATGTAGCCGATGCTCAAAGCAAGCACTGGCTACAGTTTACTATATCGCACTATGTCAAAAACTTCCGGGTTCAGGCATGCCTGCAACTGTATCCCTGGCACTAAAAAGGGTGTTTTGGTGCTTGCGTCTTCTGGGGTTAAAAAAAAGGTATTCTTAACAGATTGATATTTAAAATGATATATTTTTAAAACCTTTAACACTATGCATGTTTAGCAGTGTGGAGGTGGCCATCTTGGAATTGCTTCAGAGTTTTGTTAGAAAAAACAAAAAAGACACTGTCAGCAGCCAATCAGATTTCCAGTATTTTGCTGATTACTGCCCAGCATTCTGCTATGCAGGTATGTGGAAAGGAAGTATTATATCTACGCCGGGGCAGTGCCAGAGCCAAAAAATATCCAATTCTAATTTAAAAAAAACACTTTGGTAAACAGATTTGTAAATGATCGACACGTGGTGTAGGATGTGCGAATAAATGTTTTTGATGATGAAGGAACTTTCCGATTACTATTAAGATAATGGCTCAGCGCTTTGTTTGCTTTCTTGCAATAAATATTTAATCAGTTTCATATTATTTATTCTGTTTCTTTTCACAGGTACTGATTGATGCTCCTTGTACCACCGATAGACACTCTCTTCTTGAAGAGGAGAATAATATCTTCCACCGTATGAGGACCAAGGAGCGTCAGATGCTGCCTATGCTGCAGATTGAGCTGTTGGTGTAAGTCAACTTGCTAGAAAATGGTCTACGTTTTTATCATTCTAAAGGTAGAGGGATGGTTTTGGAAAGACAATACATACATTTGAAAAGAAAAGAAGTAATTAATGTTAATATTTTTTCTTTAAACTTACCATCAACCTAAATCATATTTATTATATTGAAATGAATTGATTGTAAAGTTGTGCTCTTATTAATATGCTCCAGGGCTGGCCTGCAGGCATTGAAGCCAGGAGGGGAGGTTGTATATTCGACATGCTCTCTGTCCCAGCTGCAGAATGAGTGCGTAGTGGAGAGAGCAGTTGAGCTGGCAGCTTCACAATACAGAATTCAAGCAGTGCCCCAAGACCTCCGCTACTTCAGAGAGAGTTTCATGAACACTTTTAATTTTGCAATGAACTGCCGGGTCGGAGAGCTGATCCTTCCTCATCTCAGCGCAAACTTTGGACCTATGTACTTCTGCAAGCTGAAGCGGCTGACGTAGCCAGAACTTCTGCCACATTGGTACCCGACAAGATGAATAAACTTCAACTGTTTATTAAAGAAAAATATACTCTGGCATTACACAGTCCTCTGGCACTCTGACAGTTTATCCTTTAAGGAAGATCTTGTCCTCCACCCTGATAATCTTTCCAGTACTGAAATATCTCAAATTCTAGATATAGGCTGTGGTTTGGACTAGTGTTGGACGGAAAAGAAAAAAAGGAAATATATCTCTTTCAACAACACAATATAAGTAAGCAGTAAAAAGTATATTTGCCTGAAGTACAATTTGTGATCCAATCATTTTGCTATTTTTTTTTTTTTTTTTTTTTCATTAGAATTAATTTCTAGGAGGGAACTACATATGAAGACGAACAAGAACAGCCCTGCTCACAAGTTTACAATCTAGAGGGAATGGGGTACATGAGACACATAAGGGAGTAAAGAGGTCAAGAGAAGATGCTGGTAGTGATAGCCACAACCATAAATTAAAAAAAAAAAAAACAATCATATAACGGGTAATAATTATTTAGATAACGTATAATATGCATTTTCAAGAAAAATGAGTTGTAAAATTAAAACCTCTTTTAAAACAAAGGCCTTTTACTGACGATATCCATTAAATATAATTAATTAGCAGCACACATTGATGATGGGTTCATCCAGTTTGGGATCTTCATGTTAAGTGTAAAGGAAAGCCTTTTAAACATATTGTAGGCACATAAAAAAAAAATCTATGAGAAGATAAACTGATCAATAAAGCAATAAAAGTATAGGTAATAAAGGTGCAGCCAGTGCTGCAACCAATGTAATACACAAATCAGATATACAACCTTGCAAATTAGTGCTGAAGTTACATCAATGGGATGAGAAATATAACTTGTACATATTGTAAGAAATTGTCATACCCTCCTACAGGGGTTATTCTTTTAGGGAATGTGTGACGAAGGAAGCACAGAGACAAGTGTATATAAAAAGGTATATTGTTATTAAATTGAGATACTGCTACAGGTTATACAGGAAATACACAGTGTACACATAACTGGTTCATAATCAACAAGTAACAGCCAATGGTATACTTAGACATTCATATCTTCTCCTTGTTCCTTCATCTTGGGTCTTCTGCTGGCTGTCCCCTCCTCACACAGGAACATACAAGACTATCACTCTCCCTCCTTCCACAGGAACAACAAGACTAACTAGCCAAAGTGGTTCACTCAACTAATTATCCCAAAATCCCTCAGTTACCTCCCATAGAGATAAAAGAACCAGTTCAACCCAGATTGGAGACATATGGTGTATGTAATAAATGCAACCCCCTTCTCACATATCAGTTAGTAAATACAGACTGGAAAGGTGAGTGAAAGGCTTGCTCACACAATCTAAAGAAGTAATCTCTGTAGCCTTGTTTACAACCTCTTCTGATGTGCAAATGACCTTCCATTGTGAAACCAGATTACATGCCCGCCCCACCAAAAGCAGATATATATCTATTAGATATAAAACAACATTGTTTATAAAGGCCCCCTATATTTCTTACAGTCCCCACCTAGAGGGCGAATGACTCCAATAGAAAATGAGCCCTCTTAAATAAATATAGTACCTTTATTATGTGAGCTCTGAAATAGTATGTGTATTACTGAGACACAAGTGATATGACAACCACAAATATTTAAAATTTAGGGTACTGTGAGGCGTAATTTAGCCGAATCATGGAGGCCCTCACAGTTATCATATTTCATCAATAATTTGAACTCCTTCAGCCATATTCTCAACCTTCCATTACCCTCATAGGCTCATCATCACCTCAACCATTTGACTCCACTCCCATCACCCTCAGTTACCTGTGCCACCAACACTGCTCACTGCTTCCACCACAGGGTTCCGTTAAACCTGACCTCGCATAATTCGAGGTATTAGGGCCCTGATCCTTGCCCACCATGTCATCTGGTGTATTCTCACACCAACAGCAGTTCATTTGCTGTTCTTACACAGTGTACTGAAGAGACCACACAACAGAGAGACACAGTTTATTGATTGTTTGTAGTGGGGATGTGAGTGAAGGTGTCTGTGCACGTTTATTGAAAGCTGGATAGCTGGAGTGGGTTAGTGTTTGAGCCCTTTGAAGGTGTTTGATTATTTGTCAATAGGCCCCTGGCTTCTGGAAATTAAAATATACTCAGCACAGAAAGTGTGCATTGGCCAAATCGCTAGTGGTCTGATTATCATTCTTGTCTCAGTATTACCATCTGGCTTCACAAGTCATCATGTAATACAGTGTAAAAACAAATGTGAGCAAAATGCACTTATTCACCTTAATGTGTACTAAGCAATACATCCTGATAACAGAATAAACTCATTTAATAAAACCATCTCATACTCTCGTAACCATTTAACCCCCCCCCCCCCCCCCTGCGCATAGTTAAATAAAATAAATAGAAAATGGCAAATTATGCATTGTCACTCTATAATTCACCCCACCTTGAGAGTATTAATTACAAAAGAACAGACAACTCATAATAAAATGATGGAGAGAGAAAAGAAAAAAGTAAATTGAATGCTACCATTACATTCAGACATTGCAATGTATGCACAGTTTGGCAGCATGCAATCTATAAAAAAAAAAAACTGACAATTGTCTGTTGCCATTCAAAGATAACAATTTTTAAAAAATCAGCTTCAGGCTATATTTTGTGGTAACCAAAATAATAATAAAAAAAAAAAAAATATTTAGTGTTGTAAACCAACAACAGGTTACACTCACATCTCTCCAGTGTGACAAAAATATAAGCCTCACATTGGCAACAAATCACCTAATCTATGAATTTATAATGATTAATCCATCATCAAAAATAAAAAGCATAGCTGGCAGTGCAGGCGTGCTAATCTTATAAAACAAAAATAATTTGGAATTTTGCACCTGACTGTGTGTAATGAATTAGGAGGCTTTTCCATAATATGAAAAATAAAAATGCATATTACGGTCCTCTATGAACTGGAACTTAACATTTCCTGAAAGAGAAAAAATATTAAATGGCAGGCCTTCTCACATGTCTATTTCCTCTTCCTCCTCAGTTGGTACAATCTTCACATATTTCTGAAAAGCAAACTTGAAGAGTAAAAGTTAGTTTCATAGAATTAATCTGTTCTACCTTTTTGTACAGTTTCTTTGTAAATCACCTCCTGTAATTTACTAACTTGTTCCTTAAGATATTCCAGTCTCTCTAGAAACCCACTTTTTAGAGAATCATTTTCTGCCTGAAGCTTTTTTCTCTTAAACACATGGTGTGGAACCCAAGGCTTGGTGTAGGCTTTCCTAACACTATTATCTCTTCCATGAGATCCCCACCTAGTGTAATTAAAAGCATACTTATCTCTCTGCCTCCAGCTATCACCCATGGATCTGTCCTGAACATGATGTGCTTTAACAAAGGGAGAGTAGCAATTTCTAGCAAAATGTCCTACCTTACCACATGCAAAACATTTGAGGGCTTCCCTCCTGCCTGTGGATTCTTGAAATTTGTGTGGGGGTCTACTCTGATAGTACCGTCTCTGAAATGAGGGGCTTAATACAGACACAGGCTTTTCACTAATTTTTAAGTGATTTCTGATAACTCTATGATTAGCACAAGTTTGCTTTTTACCTAAGCTTTGACCATCTATTTCATTTACACCAACATTTTGTGCCACTTTGAGTGCAGCCACAACCTCATTTCTTTTCTGTAACTGTCCCTTTAACTTGGTCATTTCAGTCATGCAATTTGAATGGTCAGCTTCCTCCTTGCTGGAAGTTGCAATGGTTGTAAGCTCTCCATTTGCATCCTTCAGCCTTTGAGTGAGCTGCTCATTTGTACTGTGCAGTTCCTTGTTTTCCTGTAAAGTCTGCTGGTTGCTTACACATAAAGCATTAGCACTCTCTGCATTAATTTTGAACATCTCTACTTCATCCTTTAAACTAATAATTTTTTTCTCCAAGATTTTATTTTGCTCTTTCACTGATTTGTACTGCTCTGCTATCCAACGAGCAGCAACATTCAAAACCTTTTTCACTTTTGTTTTAGACAATTTCTTATCAAGAACTGCCCTGGTCACATACTCCTGAGCTTTGCACCATGGATCGGAGGCTCCCTCCATACATTTAATAACACTTTCATGGTTTGTGACCTTGGTAAATGCTTTCAAGAAACTCTCCATTATTAGCAAATCAATTCACTTGGCTATGTATTCAAAATATCAGGACAATATTCCAATTCAATACACAATTTATACACTAGACATGTGCAAAACTAAAATTTTCGTTTCGTTTTCGTCCATTCGGACGAAAATGTTATTTATTTCGTCTAAAACGAATTTCGTTCATTACTGCATTCGTTTCAGACGAAATTCGTTAATTCGTTAATTTTAATTCGTTCGTTTTATAGAAATACAATGTAATACTATTGGCTTTCTATAAACCGAACGAGAGCCCCATTCATAAGAAATTCTTATGAATGGGGCTCTCATTCGGTTCATAGAAAGGCAATAGTACTACATGTTTTCTATAAGCCGAAAGTCTATAAACCGAACGTTCGGTTTATAGGCTGTGGGCATTTAACTATACGGCTTTTAACTATACGGAGACAAAGTCTCCATTCATAATTTTATGAATGGAGACTCTGTCTCTGTATAGTTAAATGCCCACAGCCTATAAACCGAACGTTCGGTTTATAGGCTGTCGGCTTTTAACTATATGGAGACAAAGTCTCCATTCATAATTTTCACTCTCCCTCCTTCCACAGGAACAGCAAGACTCACTCTCCCCATGCCACAGGAACAGACAAGACTCACTCTCCCCATGCCACAGGAACAGACAAGACTCACTCTCCCCATGCCACAGGAACAGACAAGACTCACTCTCCCCATGCCACAGGAACAGCAAGACTCACTCTCCCCATGCCACAGGAACAGACAAGACTCACTCTCCCCATGCCACAGGAACAGACAAGACTCACTCTCCCCATGCCACAGGAACAGACAAGACTCACTCTCCCCATGCCACAGGAACAGCAAGACTCACTCTCCCCATGCCACAGGAACAGACAAGACTCACTCTCCCCATGCCACAGGAACAGACAAGACTCACTCTCCCCATGCCACAGGAACAGCAAGACTCACTAGCAAAAGTGGTTCACTTCACTAAGTATTCCAAAAATCCCTTAGTTACCTCCCAGAGAGTTAAAGAACCAGTTCAACCTAGTTTGGAGATATATGGTCTCTGTAATAAATGCAACCCCCTTTGTCACACCTATCTGTTAGTAAGTAAGAACTGGGAAGAACTGGGAAAGGCTTGTTCCCACCATCTAAAGAAGTAATCTCTGTAGCCTTGTTTACAACCTCTTCTGATGTGCAAATTACCTTCCATTGTGAGACCAGATTACATGCCCGCCCCACCAAAAGCAGATATCTATGTATTAGATATAAAACAACATTGTTTATAAAGGCACCCTATATTTCTTTTTTTTTTTTTTTTTTTTGCACTCAGATCCTAAGGCACTTCGAAGTAAATCGAGGCATTAATATATATTCTTCTTTTTTTTCTTTCTTTTTTATTCTGAGATCATCCTTGTGCCAGATGTTCATTGTAATTTTTTTTCTTTATTTTGACATTCTCTGTTATCACCATCATTTCTCTCTCTCTCTCCTCCTCTCCATCTCCCTCCCTCCCTCCCCTATATGATTATTTTTAAAATTTTATGAGGGAGTAGTGATTCTTAAGAAGTTTTAGTAATGTAAGTGCCAGATGATATTATAGATTATAGATCTGAGACAAACAAATTTAGACCACAAACAGGGAAGAAGCAAGAGAAACAGGGGAGACAAAACCGAAAAGAGACAGAAAAAAGAAAGAGAGAAAAACAAGAGAGAAAGACGGGGAGAAAACAAAGACAGAAGGGCGCGTCTTGGTGGGGGACACTGCCAGGCAGAACTCAGCGACATCGTAATAAAATACTATGATCCTATGACATGAAACATACCCGATGTCCAATATCTTGGTCTCAGTATATGGTGATTTTATAAATTTGTGCAGGGCCCATTAATTTTTTTTTTTTTTTTTCCTTTTTTCTTTTCCTTTTTCCTTTCCCCTCTTCTTTCCCTCTCCCTCCCCGATCCGTGTCTTAATCTCCATATCTAGATTTGTTCTAAGTTCTTTAAGCATTCTTCCCATAGATCTTTTTTCTTATTGGGTGTATTTCCGATCCATTCCACTCCCTTTTCTAGTGAGAGTTGGGATTTAATCTGGTTTACTAGTTGTTCTTTTGGAATGTAAGCTGTTTGTTTCCAGGTTCTTGCTATTAGGATTTTGACCGCAATCATTATGTGGATTATTAATGTTTGCTGTTGGCTGTTCATTTTAGGCCATTTCAAGTGTAACAGTCCAACCTCTGGTTTTTTTTCCATTTTGAGTCCTGTACTCCTTTGTATTATATCAAAGGCGTTTTCCCATGCCTTCTTAATTTTATTACACCCCCACCACATATGAGTATAGGTACCTATTGCTGAGCTGCAAACCCAACATTTGTCCTCTTTCCCTATATTCATCATAGCCATTCTTCTAGGGGTCATATACCATCTATTCGTTAATTTGTAGAAGGTTTCTACCAGTGTGAGATTATGGATACTCTTATTTACAAGTATTAGTGCTTTATTCCATTCTTCTTCGTCTATTATTATATTGAGATCTTTTTCCCATTTTGTTATTGATTTTGCTCTTTTTCTTTCCTTAAATGTTGTTATTAAGTTTTTACATTTAGATAATGGATTATCAATTTTGGAATGAGAGAATACTACTTCTATTGCTTTAGTTTTTTCCTCCTTTTCTACATATAGGTGTTGGTTTAGAAAACTTTTTATTCTTAAATAATTAAAGATTTGGTTTTTAGGGATTGTGTATTGCTCTACTAAATCTGGGAAGGGTTTAATATTTGGCCCATCAAATATGTTCCTGATTTTTTCTAATCGTAAATCTCCCCATTTTATTAATGTAATGTCTGGTAGACTATGTTCAATGCTTCCCAGGGGTGCACTTTCCGGAATTTTATTCTTTAAGCCTAGCTTTTTTAATATTTTATACCAACCCGGAATTATATTTTCTAATACTATATTCTTATTTTTAATATGTTTTGTAATATTATCATTGTTTGAATTCCATATCACTCTGTCCAGGGTTGTTATTTTACTTGTGCCTGTTTCTAATTTGTACCATGGTTCTTCTTCTACTCCTCTAATCTGCATGATATAGGTATGGTATACTATTGCAGCTTCTGCTTCTTGTGCTATATGTGGAAAACCCAAACCTCCTTCTTGCTTGTGTTTTGAAATTTGGTTCATGGCTATGCGAGGGATTTTGCCCCGCCAAATAAAATCTTTAAACCTAGAATGAATCATCTGAAGCCAACTTGGGGGAATTTGGAGTGGGACCATCCGCATTAAGTATGTCCATTTGGGAATTATATAAGATTTTACGATATTAATTCTACCAAACCATGATATAAAGTGAGTTTGCCAGTTTTTCATATCTTTGTTAGTTGCTCTCATTATTCTCAGGCAATTTATCTCCATTAATCTATCTATATCTGTAGGTATTAGGATTCCCAAATATTCACAATATTTCCTGGTACAGTCAAATTGAAATTCAGTTTGTATAAAGTATTTAGTTGCTTCATCAACATTTAATGTTAAAGCTATAGTTTTTTGTGGATTAAGCTTGTAATTTGAAACCCTACTATATAGATCAATTTGCTCCATAAGTTGTGGTAAGGAGCTGTTGGGGCTAGTCAAGGTCACAAAGACATCGTCCGCGTATAGCGATACTTTATATTCCTCTCCATCATTGGGGAAACCTTTTATCAACTTATTTTTCCTAATATTTATAACCAATGGCTCTAAGGCCATAATAAATAGTATAGGGGAAAGAGGACAACCCTGTCTGGTGCCATTTTTCAGACCAAACCATTTAGAACATAAGTCTATCCCTACCACTCTTGCTGACAGATCTCCATACAAGGATTCTATAGCCTTCAATATCCATCCGGATAGACCAAATGACCGCAATGTGTGAAGCATGTATCCCCATCCGACCCTGTCGAAGGCCTTCTCTGCATCCAACGACAGGGTCAGTAAAGGGATCCCCCCCCCTCTTGCTCCATCTAAGATGTCAATTATGCGTCTGATACTGTGGGAGGTTATTCGTCCTGGGACAAAACCTAGTTGGTCTAAGTGTATTACATCTGGAATCACTTGTTTCATCCTGTCTGCCAATATGGATGCAAATATTTTCAAGTCTACATTTATGAGTGAGATTGGTCTATAGTTCTTCACTTCTTTTGGATCTTTTTCTGGTTTTAATATAGGAATTATATTTGCATTTAACATCTCGGCTGGAAATGAGCCGTTTTGTACTGCAGCATTATACATGCTTAGCAGATGTTCAATTATATTAGGTGTAAACATTTTATAAAATAGGTTCGTATATCCGTCCGGACCTGGTGTTTTATTTTTTTCCATCTTTTCTATTACTCTTAGGATCTCCTCTTTATTTATTTGGGTGTTTATGTTCTTCAACTTGTCTATATTTATTTTGGGGATTTCTGTTTGATCTAAGTATTCAATAATCTCTTGTTCTGATGCCTTTGTCGTTAGATTATATAATGAGGCATAATAGTCAGCGAAAGCTTCTCCTATTTCCTGCGGAGATCTGCACACTTCTCCCTGTCTTTCTATCAAGACTATTTTATCTTTGATCCTTTTCTTTTTGAGTTTATTTGATAGCATTTTATCCGTTTTATTAGATTTATGATAATATTTAATTTTTAATTTCATCAAATTCCTATCTATTTTTTCTTGTTGCAAGATGTTTATCTGTTTTTTAATTTGTTCAAATTTATTGATGTTTTCCAAAGTTATGTTTTTTTTCAGTTCTAAATTTAGATTATGGTAGGATATGTGCAGGTCTGCAAGGGAGGCACCTTGTTCTCTTATTTTTTTTGTTTTTAAATTTATCAAAAGTCCTCTCAAAACTGATTTAAAGGCGCACCACAATGTTGAGGGCGAAATGTCTTTAGTGTTATTTTCCAGAAAGTACAGATCCATTTGTTTAGATATATATTCTCTGTCTTTCTTATCTCTCAGTAGATAATCATCCAACTTCCAAGTTGACTTTAACCTTTTTTTTATATGGTTTATCTCAAACAAGATCATGCTATGATCTGACCATACATTATGCAGTATTTCTATTTCCTTAATTTTATTGATCAAATTAGGTTCTCCCACAACCATGTCGATTCGGGAGAAAGAGGAGTGAACTCTAGAAAAGTGGGTGAAATCTCTATCCTGAGGATGGGTTGTTCTCCATATATCAAGCAATCCACTCTCGCCAAGTACTTTGTTGAGAGCAGCTGCTTGTTTTTTGACAGTTTTATCTATGCTTTTACCCTGTTTTAATTGTTTATCTGTACTTGGATCTAGAACACAATTAAAGTCGCCAGCAATGACTACCGTTCCTTTTTTAATCTGTTCCATTTTCATAATAATTTTTTCTAAATATTTAACAGGCCTAACATTTGGTAGGTAAATGTTCACCAATGTAAACATTTGATCTTCTATTTTACATACCATGATAATATAACGACTTTCGTTGTCTATTTCCAAATATATTTGTTCTACTTTAGTTGTTTGGGAAAATATAATAGCTGTGCCTCTTTTTTTTTTCCCTTGTAGGGTTGTATAAACAATTAAAGAGCTTCTATTATTCCACCATTTTAAATCTACTCCTTCCTCCCAATGGGTTTCTTGTAAAAAGGAAATGTTAATATTTTTAGTTTTGATCAGGTCATATAGAGATTGTCTTTTATAATGGGTATTTAATCCCTGCACATTTAACGACACACTTCTAACCATATTCTTCCATATCTTTTCTCCGCTTTATTCCTTCCGCCCGGCAGTTCCCCAACCAATAGCGCGCACACAAAATTACATACATATAAAAACAAAAAAAACCCGCCCCACTATGGCAGAAAACCTGGATCCCCTCCAGGGTAGCTGCTCTACACATCAAGTTCCCCTTGACGCGATCCAGGGTCCCATAGGGGCCCAAAGCGGGCTATGAGAGTTGGTAGCGAGGGATAGAATACTTTCTTCTCTTTTTCCTCTTCCCTACTTCCTCACCTTCCTAGTGTTTAGATGGGAATCTTTGTTTAACTAAGATGGTGGAGGGGTAGCCAAGGTGACAGGGATGGAAAAAAAAAAAAAAAAAATGCCTCCAAGAGAGTGAAGTGTATTGTGCGTGTCTGTATGTGTCCAAGATGCTAATAACTTAATGTATATAGAGAAAAAATCTCTTGGTGCATGTGTGCAAGTGTCAAAAATTGTTGTGGACTTCTGATGATCTGATGAAAGAGGAGAGAAAAAAAAAAAAAAAAAAATAATTAAATAATAAAAAAAAAAAAAAAAAGGCACCCTATATTTCTTACACATATAATGAAAAAAATACAGGAAAAACACACATATAGTGTACGAAAGTTAATACAACTAGGGAAAAACTCTATAGTATTTTGAAAATAATTTTTGAAAAAGAATTCTTATTCTGCTTGTGAAAATTACACCATTTTGTTTTTTAGCAAGTGCTAATAACAGACAAAATGTTCGCAAACATGCACATTTTTATTTGCAGATATCTGCGTGTTATGTGTACGGTACATTATAAGAGCAGGAAAAATACTTGTCAGTGATGCTTATCCCCAATATATGACATTGCTAATAGTGACTTATTAGTGCATGAGAGTAGGTATCACTGGTAGACAGGGCTAACTGTGAGAAATACTGGTGAAATAATAATACAATGTGCTGTTGTGGACTGTATCCCATAACAGTGGGCGTGATGACGTAATCACGCGAGTGCATGTGCTCGCGAAGGGGAGGAGTGGAGGGGCTCCATGTGGATGGCGGTCAGTAATGCCGGGACCAAGAGATAAACCCTAAACGGACCGGAGTGGGGACACGCAAAACGTCTTTACCCCTGTATTAACGAGGAAACGAAAAAGACTCCCCGAAATTGGGATCCAGCAGGCTGGACAATTGGCGGCAGCTGAGCAGGACAGGAGACCAGTAGGCTGATCACACAGCTGAAGCTGAAAAACCGCAGGTTGAAAGACGCAAGATCAATACAAGCTGCACAAGATAAGTACAGTGGGAAATCACTAAAAATATGTCATAGGATATGCTGTATAAATGAGAAACAAAACCCCCTTTTGTACTGCCTGCAATCCCTTCGAGTTTGAATAGAACTGTCTCCCATCAAAAAAGAAATAACCTATTGAGTAAATGCACATGCATACTGCCTGCAATCCCTGTGAGCTTGGATAGAATTGTCCCCTATCAAGAAAGAAATAACCTATAAAGTGAATGTATGTGTATATGAAGGGATAACTGATATAAGGTTACCAATTGTGTGACATACCACATAAAATAATTGATTGAATTGAATATATTATACATTCACAAATAGCCCTTTCGGATGAACTCCTTATTACAAGGGGCACTGTATAGACTTGGGCAGGGATATTCCTACAAGACTTTCAAACTGGTATAGAGCTGATTAAACATCAAGAAAAAAAATAAAATAAAAATAACCTATCAAAATGAATGGTAAATGCATGTGAAGGGAATAATTGAGATATGCTGCCGATTGCTGTGACAGGTCATCAAAAACAATATCGATAATCTAATATACCACATGTGTACAATACTATACTCCCCTCAGGACCACCATAGATGAACTTTTTACGGTAAAGGGGGTATTGTACGGACCTGTGAAGTGAATATCAAAGTATTGTACGAAATTAAATAGCAAATACAGGACGCTGTTGAACACAGCTGAGTACTATCAAAAAAAACGCAGCATAACCTTTCAACAAACAGATGAGATAGATAACTATCAACGCAACCTGAAAAGGGCTCAGGACTGTATACCACCTGTGAATACCATCTTTCCTAAGGGAACTTCATACTGCAAAGGGACAATATAGAAGTGCTGAGCTTAGAAAACTCTTCAGCAAACACATGACTCCTCTGAATATGGATGAATCTTATCCAAAGATTGATGTATAAGTTGCTAACAAACAGACAACAGGCTGCTGTTAATGAATGCGTGACGTTAGTCACACCAAGACAAAACTTGAAAGTTGCATATGATGGTTTACTAATGGTGTATAATATCTACCACAGATGAAACTGCATATTGAAAGGGGCAAATACAGAGTGGTGGTTAGAACTAGAGTGCTGATTAGAAATACTAAGCAGGATTCAAGAATACAAACCTGAGCACCAAACATTAAAGAATTACTGGCGCAACAAATACAGGTCCCTTCTAATTAGAACAAAAACCGTCTAAAAGGTGGCTGTATACCCTACTTAAAAAACGAAGGATGTGGACTAAAATCAAGGAACACTGGAAATTTGTCATATTGAGCCAAAATTTGAAAGCTGTATATGATCACCTATCAATCATATTTTATCTACCTAAGAGAAACTTATCCTCATAAAGGAGCAAATAAAGAGGCTTTGTGCAGGGCCGGACTGGGAACAAAAACCAGCCCTGGAAAAAATTTATATACCAGCCCCATCGCATAAGATTTTTAAACCAGCCCATAGCATAATATAATTTTTTTATTCATAGAAGGGAAAATCATGCATTTTAAAAAGCACATCTGAACAGTGTATTATTTATAGATAAGACTGATATATAAGCCTGTCTAGGGCAATATATATACCTCCAGTATGTACACAGAGTTATATGAATTGCCCTGTGCAGAGGTATATATCAGGGCAGTGTGTGAGACATATCCTGTCTCTCGCATATCTGTAGCCTGTCTCTCTCTGTCCTTTCTGTGGCGTCTCTCTCTCTGTCCTTTCTGTGGCGTCTCTCTCTCTCTGTCCTTTCTGTGGCGTCTCTCTCTCTCTGTCCTTTCTGTGGCGTCTCTCTCTCTCTGTCCTTTCTGTGGCGTCTCTCTCTCTCTGTCCTTTCTGTGGCGTCTCTCTCTCTCTGTCCTTTCTGTGGCGTCTCTCTCTCTGTCCTTTCTGTGGCGTCTCTCTCTCTGTCTTTTCTGTGGCGTCTCTCTCTCTGTCTTTTCTGTGGCGTCTCTCTCTCTGTCTTTTCTGTGGCGTCTCTCTCTCTGTCTTTTTTTTTGTGGCGTCTCTCTCTCTGTCTTTTCTGTGGCGTCTCTCTCTCTGTCTTTTCTGTGGCGTCTCTCTGTCTTTCTGTGGCGTCTCTCTGTCTTTCTGTGGCGTCTCTCTCTGTCTTTTCTGTGGCGTCTCTCTCTGTCTTTTCTGTGGCGTCTCTCTCTGTCTTTTCTGTGGCGTCTCTCTCTCTCTGTGTCCTTTCTCTCTCTCTCTGTGGCATCTCTCTCTCTCTGTGGCATCTCTCTCTCTCTCTCTGTGGCGTCTCGCTCTCTGTGGCGTCTCGCTCTCTGTGTGTCCTTTCTGTGGCATCTCTCTCTCTCTCTGTGGCATCTCTCTCTCTCTCTGTGGCATCTCTCTCTCTCTGTGGCATCTCTCTCTCTCTCTCTGTGGCGTCTCGCTCTCTGTGGGGTCTCGCTCTCTGTGGCGTCTCGCTCTCTGTGGCGTCTCGCTCTCTGTGTGTCCTTTCTGTGGCATCTCTCTCTCTCTCTGTCCTTTCTGTGGCGTCTCTCTTCCCACCTTTCCCCTTAGTGTCTTTCACCCCTTTCCCCCTGTAGTCTTTCACACCCTCCTCTTCCCCTGTACAGTCTTTCACACCCTCCTCTTCCCCTGTACAGTCTTTCACCCCCCCCTTCCACCTCCCCCTGTAGTGTCTTTCACCCCCCCTTCCACCTCCCCCTGTAGTGTCTTTCACCCCCCCTTCCACCTCCCCCTGTAGTGTCTTTCACCCCCCTTCCCCCCCTGTAGTGTCTTTCACCCCCCCTGTAGTGTCTTTCACCCCACCCTTCCCCCTCCCCCTGTAGTGTCTTTCACCCCCCCTTCCCCCCCTGTAGTGTCTTTCACCCCACCCTTCCACCTCCCCCTGTAGTGTCTTTCACCCCCCCTTCCCCCCCCTGTAGTGTCTTTCACCCCACCCTTCCCCCCTTGTAGTGTCTTTCACCCCACCCTTCCCCCTCCCCCTGTAGTGTCTTTCACCCCCCCTTCCCCCCCTGTAGTGTCTTTCACCCCACCCTTCCCCCTCCCCCTGTAGTGTCTTTCACCCCCCCTTCCCCCCCCTGTAGTGTCTTTCACCCCACCCTTCCCCCCCTGTAGTGTCTTTCACCCCCCCCCTTCCCCCCCTGTAGTGTCTTTCACCCCCCCCTTCCACCTCCCCCTGTAGTGTCTTTCACCCCCCTTCCCCCCCTGTAGTGTCTTTCACCCCCCCTGTAGTGTCTTTCACCCCACCCTTCCCCCTCCCCCTGTAGTGTCTTTCACCCCCCCCCCCTTCCCCCCCTGTAGTGTCTTTCACCCCCCCTGTAGTGTCTTTCACCCCACCCTTCCCCCTCCCCCTGTAGTGTCTTTCACCCCACCCTCCCCCCTCCCCCTGTAGTGTCTTTCACCCCCTCCCCTTTATGTCTCACTCACCTTGCTTTCTCTGCTCCCCATCCCGCCGCCGGAACTGCTGCTGCAGCATCCGGCGGCAGCAGGCGAATTTCTTAAAGCGGCGACGGCCGCCGAATTGCTTAAAGTGGCCCACCGCCACTTTAAGCAATTCGGCGGCCGTCGCCGCTTTAAGAAATTCGTCTGCTGCCGCCGGATGCTGCAGCAGCTGAACTCTTAAAGTGGCGGCCGCCGCCGCTTCACTTTAAGTGGCCAAGGCGGCCCCGGGGCAGGCGGCCCACCGGGATTTTTCCCGGTATCCCGGTGGGCCAGTCCGGCCCTGGCCGTGTGCCTAGGAACATTAAAACACTGCATAAATCGGTGTAGCAAATAAATATAAAAAATGGCTACGCGACGAAATATGGACCCCAAAAAACCAAAAGAAAATAAAGAAGGGAAGGAACCAAAAGTAAATAAAACACTGACAAACTTCTTCTCTACCCCTGAAACAGAACAAAGAAGGCGAAATAAGAGAGAATCCTTCCCTCCAGACCTGCATGAAACCAGAGTAGGGAGGAAAACAAATACAGCAAGCCCACAGATAGGAGATGATAAAATGGAAAGCGGAGATGGCTCCCCGATCATCTGTAATGATACCGGCCAGGAGGAAAATCTGGAAACTCAATCAAAAATAGCTGAAATGCAAAGAATGCTGATGAACCTGTTAGAGGAACACAGAGATAAGATCAGAGAAGACCTTCAAAAAAATATAAATGAACTGACATTCGAGGTACGAAATATAAATAAAGAGCTACAATCAACTATTGACAAAGTAGAATCCCTAAGATTTGAAGTAGAAAACCAACAGGAAATAAATAAAGAACTGCATAACAAAATAGAAGAACTTCAAAATAAAGTGGCAGATGCGGAGAACAGATCAAGACGGAAAAATATGAGGATCCGGGGAATCTCAGTGGATATCACTAATGAGAAGCTCCTACCGTTTGTGCAGGAATATTTCCAAAAATTAGTAAGTGATACGACATCAAAAGAAATCAGGATTGAAAGGATTCATAGAACATTCGGCCCTCGCCCAAGCAGTAAGAGCCAATTCCCAAGGGATGTGTTGGTTCGTATCAACAATTATGCTCACAAAGAGGAGATTTGGAAAACAAGGCACAAAAGAGAAAATCTCCCTGAAAAATTCAAAAAACTGAGGATCTTGCAGGACATATCTTTACATACTAGACAACAAAGATTGAAACTAAGAAACATCACAGATATACTGCATAGGGAGAACATAAGATTTGCTTGGGGCTACCCAGCAAAGATACTGCTTACCTACAAAGATGTGAGATACACAAATGACTCTAGAGAGCAAGCCTTAGAGTTGTTCAAGAAATGGGACATTTCGACTGGATAAATAATACATATACGAATTGTGGGGGGAGGTGATGGGTGTGGAAATAGAAAGAAGTGATCTGGTATAGTATACATGGTTAAATGTATTCATATAGGTAATATGGAACACTGTGGAATCAGATTAATGACCCCATGTATGAAGGGATCACATGGTGTATAAAGTAGTTTTGAAGCATGCATAGTTATGGGTGCACCACTCTACTCCCCTTCCCGTGTCCCCTCCCCTGGCGGGGGGGGGGGGGTGAGCGGGATGGGGAGATGGAGAGATAATTAGAAAATCTGAAACCAAGTAATTTTGTGGTGCTGCCTTCGTGTATTGATTGAGAGCAATGACCTGTGGTGTCGTCCGCTCTCCCCCCATCTGGGCCCCCTATATATTGTTGAGGGGCGTAGTCATGGTGACTGTGGAGGACGTCCGGAAATTAGGGGAAGATGTGTGTTGTGTGGTGTCGGTGGATGGGGTGTTCCACCACCTCCGCCACGTGTTGGTATCGGTGTCGGTGGATGGGGTGTTCCCCCATCTCCGCCCCGATCGCCCCCTCATGGTGGGGGGGGGGGGGGGGGACTCGGGTCGGGGAGGTAGGGACAACCTAGAAATTTGAGACTGAGGTCAAGTGATAAGGGGAGAAGTTTGATCCACGTCCATAGTCGTCCCCTCTCCCACGACTGGGCTCCCCCACGGAGTGTCGGTGGGGGGCAGAGTCGCGGTGACGGGGGAGGACTAGGAATTTTACTGGATAGGAGGTATGGAATTGGGAGGAGGTATATTGGATATCTTAACCCACTCCATAGGTCTGAACATGGGAATGAAATGAGAAATAACTAATAATGGTATACTGCCGAAACTTGGGTTCCTCTCCACCCCCAGCCCAAGTCGAGCCAGCTCATGTAGAGCAGAGGAAAACTGAATAAGGAGATATTCCTTGTATCAGGACAGGACGGTGCCCGGGGAATGGGACTCGGGCATTCAATCTGGTATGAATGTGAGTGTGAATGCCCCCCCCCCCCCCGGACCAGTGAGAGAAATTCACTGTACGTCCTAACATGGTGATCAAGTTTGGCACAATTAACACGCAGGGATTGAACTCCCCATAATAAAGAAAAATGTTTATGGATATGCTATACCACGAAAAAATTGATATAGCCTTTGCACAAGAAACTCACTGGGTGAAATCCACAAAAAAAAAAATGATATATAATAGAAAATACTCACACATATTCACATCTAATTATCACAGCACAAAGAAAAGTAGAGGTGTCATGATAATAATAAAAGACATCCTGGCTCCAGAAATAATTCACAAAGTTATAGACAAACACGGCAGATACATCATTTTAGTTTGTAAATTAAATAATATCCTATTCACTCTTGTTAATGTTTATGCACCGAATGAAAAATACCATAAGTTTTTTAGAAAAAATGTGGTCACAGGTTGAAAAGGTAACACAAGGACAACTTATTATGGGGGGGAGATTTTAATATTATATCAGATATTGATTTAGACAAAAAAACACAGCCGGGGAAAAAAATAAGCCATAAACAAATACAATTAGCCCAAAAATTCGAGGAATTGATCATTAAGAACAACTTAATAGATATATGGAGAGCATTAAATCCTATTTCTAAAGATTATACCCACTACTCAATACCCCATAGCTCTTATTCTCGTATAGATTTATTTTTCACTAATAGAGACACCTTTAGAGGTGAAATTAAATGTGATATTGGAAATTCCTCATGGGCAGACCATTCTCTTGTTACCATTGTGATAGAAGAAGGAAATGTCAAAAAAAACTTTAATTGGAAATTAAATGAGTCTCTACTAACCCAGGATATAATTAGGGAAAAATTACAAACTGACATAAAAAACTTTTTTTTAGAAAATGAAAACCCTTCATTATCCAGAGCAACACTTTGGTGTACATTAAAGGCAGTAATTAGGGGAAGCCAAATTAAAATAGGTACGGTAGAAAAAAAAAAAACAAGGTCTGTCTTATCAACAACTTCAAGCTGAGCTGTACAATTTAGAAAGAAAACACAAGCAAACGCTACAAGGAAATATATTAGAAAAGATAAAAGAGGTTAAATCTAAAATCAAATTAAAAGCCATAGAGAGAACAAATAAAAACCTACTTTTTCTAAAACAAAAATGGTACACAAGGGGAAATAAAGCGGATAAACTCCTGTCAAGTCTCTTAAAAAAACAAAGGGCTAGAAACACAATAAATAAAATTATATATAAGGGAGAAACACTGCTTGACCCGGAAAAAATAGGAAATGCATTTATAGACTTCTACCAGGGATTATACCATCTGAATAAAAACAAAAAAAATATATCAAAAGAAGAAGAAAGAGCTAATGCCGTTAGATATCTAAACAAACTAAACCTCCAAAAACTGACTGTGGAAGAACAGGGAATCCTAAATGCCCCATTCTCTGTGAAAGAGATAAGAGATGTAATTAGAAATTTAAAAAGGAATAAATCGCCGGGCCCTGATGGATACTCTAATCTATTCTACAGAACGTTTGAGGAGGAAATTTTGCCCTGCCTGCTAGGACTGTTTGAGGAGATTAAAAAAAAAAAAAGAGATGCAGAGGGAAATGCTTAATGCTAACATAAGCCCAATATTAAAAGAAGGTAAGGAGAAAACGGAAATAAAAAAATTATAGATCAATCTCCTTGATCAATACGGACCTAAAGATATACTCGGCAGTCCTGGCAGGCAGGCTCAAAAAAGTAATCCAACGACTAATACATGAGGACCAGTCAGGCTTCATCCCAGCAAGATCAGCCACAGATAGTATCAGACGCAATCTAGATGCCCTATTTATGGCTCGGGCTCGGGGTGGGCGAGCGCTGGCCCTGTCGTTGGATGCTGAGAAAGCCTTCGACAGGGTCAGCTAGACCTACCTCGAGCTCGCCCTTGGAGCATTTGGAATTGGAGGCGCATTTTTTGACACAATATGGGCCTTGTATAAACACCCATATGCGAGAATTATGGGATCAGGCATTCAATCATCATGGTTTGAGATCCATAATGGCACGCGTCAGGGATGCCCATTGGCACCCTTGCTCTATGTAATATCATTGGAACCCTTGGCACAAAGTATCAGAAAGAACAAAAATATAGAGGGGATTAGAATGAAAGGAGAGGAATTTAAAATATCACTTTTCGCAGATGATATAATGCTGACGTTAGAAAAACCTGAAATATCAATTGAATCCTTGATGAAGGAAATAGATCAATTTGCAAGTATATCTTATTACAAATTGAATGTAGAGAAGTGTCAAGCGCTAGTGTGTGATCAAAACAGCCTCGAAGTAAATGCACTTAAAGAAAAATACAGCTTTCTATGGAATACAGAACACATAGAATATTTAGGAATAAGAACCAAAAAAATGATCTCTGCAAATTATCTCCCAACTTTAAAAGACATAACAAATAAACTCGGCCAATGGAAAAAACTATATATATCTTGGTTTGGCAGGATCAATGTCCTGAACTACTATGTCCTCCCACGGCTATATTTCTTGTTCCGTTCAATTCCACTTAAGGTAGACATTAATATTCTGAGTCAGTTCCAAAGGAGATTTAACGAATTTGCATCGGGGGGGCAAAACATCGAGAGTCTCTTTTAAAATATTATCCAGAACACAGGCACAGGGAGGAATTAGGATGCCAGATGTAGTGAAGATATATCACACAGCTATGCTTACCCACCTTGCAAAATGGACCCATATAGATATAGAAAAACATCCCTGGATGTTAATGGAACAAAGTGGCTCATTATTAGTAGATAACCTATTCAATGATACGAAAAATAATAACAATCCAATAGTAGACCAGTTGCGTGATATCTGGAAAAAAATTAAGAAAAAATACCTACCTCTCTATGAGGTGGGAAGATTCCTATCGATGGGTGCGGTGGAAGATAGGATTAAGGACATTAATTTAAAATCATGGAAAGAAGCAGGGATAAGATCAATAAGTCAGATAATTGAGGATGAAACAATCCAACAATTCCCAGTTATAATGAGTAGATTTCCTTTGCAGCCAAGGGAATTGTATCCATATCTAAGAATAAAACATCTCTATGAAAAAGAGATATTCCCTATGCCACATAAAACTAACGTGGATATGGATGACTTCTTCTTGGCAGCATGGAAAAACAAATGGGGTAAAAGAGCATATGCAGCATTAGACTGTGTGGAGGACTTTACCAGCTTAACAATAATAAAAAAAATGGTGTAGCGAGCTTAGTATAGTTGCGTTAGAGAAAGAATGGTATAAAGCTATACAGACAACAAGAAGATCCACTTATTCCCTAAACCTATTAGAGACTTATTACAAAGTTATTTACAGATGGCATCTGTCACCAGTTAAGCTTAAAAAAATGTATACTAATCATAGTGATAAATGTTGGAGATGCCTAAATAATAAGGGAACTTTAGTACATCAATGGTGGGAATGTCAGTTGGTAAAAATGTTCTGGAGTCAAGTATCCCTATTAGCCTCCAATGTCACGGGAGTAGAGGTTGTATGCAACCCAGGAACGATGTTATTTCATATGGGCATGGAGATCTGGGATAGGAAGAAAAGAATGCTTCTTGTACAGATTCTATTGGCAGCAAAACTTATTATTGTGAGATCTTGGAAAATACCAGGCCAATTGGACATAGCTAACACAGTAAAGGAAGAGAGTATATTTAAAAGAAGAAAAACTACCACAACTAGAGGACATAGTCTTAAATTAGAGGGGCAACGATTTAAAAGTAATATCAGGAAGTATTACTTTACTGAGAGGGTAGTGGATGTATGGAATAGCCTGCCAGCAGAAGTGGTAGAGGTAAACACAGTCAAGGATTTTAAGCATGTGTGGGACAGACACAAGGCTATCCTAGCTATAAGATCGGGAACGGGGGACTAATAAAAGTACTCCAAAAAAAAAAAATTGGGCAGACTAGATGGACCGAATGGTTCTTATCTGCCGACACATTCTATGTTTCTATGTTTCTATGTTTCTAATTGATCAAATTGACTACCAAGCCCAAATGGAGAAAGGTTACTATCTAAACAACTACGATAGAATCGGAAAATACTATGGGGTGTGGTCACCTTGGTTGGACAGACAAATATTTAGATCTAATTAAAGAAAAATAAAAAATAAATAAATATGTATGAATGGATCACCGGTTCCGGGGGAACAGAATGAATGTGAGTGTGAATATAGTTAAGGTGAATGTGTGAATGCATGAAGAGATGAATGTGGGGGGGATGGGAGGGGGAGAGAGAAAGTTCTCTCTCTCTCTTCCCCTCTTTATAATCTTGACTCTTGGTACCAGATACGACTAGTCGGGGCTGGGAGTCGGGGGAAATATTTATGAAGGTCTTATATGGGACGGGAAGGAGGGAAAGGAAGAGAGGAGAAGAAATATCTGTATATAGAGGTAAACCCATTCTGTACCTATAACCATTATCATTACTTATTGATGTGAATGTATTTTTTATAAATTATGAAAAACACAATAAAGGGGTTACTATCGGCTGTGTCTCACATGCGAGACACAGCAGTTCCCGGTTGTTGCATGTTGACAAACGCCAGCACGCGCACAGCCAATCAAAGTGGGGGCTCGCCCTGCTCTGCCTGCTGAATGTGAGGGTCTCTTGCTGCTAGCACATATATATTAGATATTCTATTCTATATTAGAAGCACCAGTGAAAAAAAGTTTAGTGTCAATTTAAGTGGGCTGGACACTAGATAAGCTGTTGATTGTGTGGAATTTGCAACTTGTTGCAAAATCCCAAAAATGTTTTGGATAAGGATTTCTGGATAAGGCATACTCAACCTGTAATTCTGCCTATCACATATTACAACGGGTGTGTCATAGGCAGTCAGTGGGTTGCATGGAGTGAGAGAGAGGGCGTGTCCCCTGCTGGCAGTGGGCGTATCCCCGGCTGGCAGTGGGCGTGTCCCCGGCTGTTTGGGAGCTGTTCCTTTGTCACTCGCAAGATTGTCCCCGAGTCCCAGGCAGTGACCATGCCGGAATTGAGAGCCCTGTACGCCCTGTTTGGCTGTTCTGCCGCCACCATGCTGCTGCTTATCCGCTGGCTGAAGGGGAGAACGATCCGCAGGATCATCCAACATGCCCGGGAGCGCAGGGACAGAGCCCTGGGCAGCATGGAAGAGGCTGGGATCCGATTATCGGCTCAGGTAGCTGCATTCTGGCTGTGATAGATCACCTCTGGCACTGCGGCTGCTGTGCACCACACTTCCCATGAAGCTCAGCCAAGTCGGATGAGTGCCATGGGAGTTCTTGGGTGCAAAGTGGCTGCAACTCTCATTACCCAAAGCCAGTGAATGGGTGACTGAGAATCCGTTCTAGATGAGAGCCACGTATGATGAGATGATAAGACAGTCCGTGAGAAAGTGGATGGGTTAATAGTATTGGATGCGCATGATGGGAATTGTATTGCCTAGCAGAAAGACTGCCTGCATTGTTATCCTTTTTGAGGTCTCCTCTTCATGGGTTCAGTATAATATGCATGCAATCCCCCCACTTCAATTCTCTCTGCTGTGCACTGCAACTCCTAAATGCTCAGCCAGCCGGGACTACACTGACAATGTAACACAGGCTTATAGTGGCTGGCTATAGCCCTTAGTAAAAAAAAATCCTGTTGTGTTGCCTCGTGAGACAAGAATTTAACACAATGTGAGGTCTGGTTGCGTTTTAGTTGAGTGGGACTGAACTGGTTAATTGCTTTATTATTATTATACAGTACAGATGCTGCATTGTGCATTCGTGTTTGCTTGTCCATTATCTGTTATTAGATGTGTCTGATTGTTTGCACCAGGCATAGTGTTTTAGTTACACCTTGATGGCGAGAGAGATACTGCAGCACCCTGACACCTGACCCAGTGCCTGCTGAGCAAAGGGCACAAATATACCTGGAGGATCTTTCCAGCTTTGGAATTTAAGTTAATGTGCCTGGATGTTGGCTGCTGTCTAGATACTGATTCCACCCCCACCTCTGGACTAAAAGTCACTACATAGCAACTTTGAGTATTAGAGGTTTTTCATTTAATATAAACCAGACATCACGCGTTATAGGTGCACCTCTCCATTGTGTAGAAAGTAGACAGTGATCAGCATTGAGTTCCCATAAAAATCTTTAAGTTTATTAAATGAAAACCTCTAATATTCAAAGCTGCTATGGAGTCATGATGTGACATGATGTTAAAAAACATAACTAGAAGAACCAGAGTCCCACGCGTTTCGCTCGATTATGAGTAATCCTCAGTAATACTTTTTACACATTGGAGAGGAGCGCTGGTTTAAGCTGCACTCATAAGTGTTATTAAACTGCTGTGGAATTTGGATCCGGTGAACGAATTTCTAGGTGACTACTTTTTTCTTTCGCTTAACCCCTGCAAGTCCAGATTCTTTTTTTAAAATGCAATATATATATTTTTTTCATTATTCATGTCAACGGGCGGCATGTAGATCCTGATGGTGGGGGTTTTTACAGCCCCCCAAATGTCTATTAGGAAGAAATGAAAAATAAATATATATATAACATAATGGTAGGCAAAATCATGACAAAAGTAGGAGCCAGTCATCTATTGACTGTGGCCCTGATGGTGTCAACCTTGCTCCAGGATGGCCGTCCATTTGATTTCTTGTAAACATATCAATGTGAATCGTTTCATGAGAAATGTCCTGTGCCTCATTATAGACAAATTTATAAACTGCTTTATCTGCTGTTTTTATCTATCTGTGTTTTCATCTGCACAGCATCCTGTTGCGGATCCCGAGACCATCCTTTCTCTGTCCTTAAGTGAACTGTCAAGAAAACTGAAGAATGGCTCTCTCTCTCCTGAAATGGTTCTTCAGTGCTACATCAGGAAGGTGAGTCAATGTAATAATCAGGGATGGACTGACAACTCATGGGGCTCCCCTTGTGCCCGCCCCATCCATCGCCCAAATGAGAAATATATACATAACATTTCTGTATCATACCAATTATGTATATATTTCTCTGGGATGTAATGATACTACAGAATGATTTGGCTCTGGCATGTATTAATACTACAGAATGGTTTGGCTCTGGGATGTAATAATTCTACAGAATGGTTTGGCTCTGGGATGTAATAGTACTACAGAATGGTTTAGCTCTGGGATGTAATAATACTACAGAATGGTTTGGCTCTGGGATGTAATAATACTACAGAATGATTTGACTCTGGGATGTAATAATACTACAGAATGGTTTGGCTCTGGGATGTAATAATACTACAGAATGGTTTGGCTTTGGGATGTAATAATACTACAGAATGGTTTGGCTTTGGAATGTAATAATACTACAGAATGGTTTGGCTTTGGGATGTAATAATACTACAGAATGGTTTGGCTCTGGGATGTAATAATACTACAGAATGGTTTGGCTTTGGGATGTAATAATACTACAAAATGGTTTGGCTTTGGAATGTAATTTTACAGAAAGGTTTGGCTCCACAATGTAATAAGACTACCTGAGTAAAGGAAACTGCACAACATTTTCAGTTGTTTTTGTTTGTTTCTCTCTTTATACTCCCCCCCCTCCCGCTCCCCGCCCCCAAAGGCAAGTTTTAAATCCGGTTCTGCATTTGTGTTTTGACCAGACAATGCTTTTTCCTCAGGCTCTGGAAGTGAATGGCGAGATAAACTGTGTGACGGATTATCTCTCAGAGTGCGAAGCCCAACTGACAGAAATCAGTCAACAGAAGGCTAAAGGCCTATTGTACGGCGTACCCATCAGTGTGAAAGATAACTATAACTGCACGGTATGTAACAGTATGATTATCATCATAGTGCATGGCACTCTACTGCCTCATTCTGGGCCTTCACAAAGTGCTCTAATAAGCAGGAACATTCTGTTGGTTACCATGGAGACTGCTCCACTGGTGGAACTTTGCACAAGAAGAACTTACAATATATATATAAATATCCGTGAATGGAAAGCACACCTCTGGATCGTGGTCTGGGAGGTGAAGTTTCAAATATTCCATATTTTATTTGTGTGTACATTTAAGCACAGCAGGGTCCATGTAAGTCCTAAATTAGCTGTGGGGGAACAGACCAGCGCAGTGCAGCCAATAAGCCTCTAAAAGAGGATTTGTTATGAAAGATCCATGGTGCGGGCTGCATTGACTGCCTGTAGCTCCTGTTCATACTGTACAGTGCAATTTATTTATAACAAATCCTTTATTAAATGTTTTAGTTATAATATAATTATACTGAGCTGCACAATATGCTGGCACTTAATAAAGAATCCATGGATGAGGCCGGGCAGCACTACTCAATAACCCACCCCGCCCACCACTCCCGGGAGCTCTCGATAAGAATAAAACTTACTCTTCTGTTCGCTTATCTTATCCAGGGTCACGATACCACATTGGGCTTGATCAAGCACTTGAACCAGCCGGCAAGCGCAGACAGCGTGATCATACAAGTCTTAAAGAGACAGGGAGCCATTCCGTTTGTCAAAACGAACATTCCTCAGTCCATGCTAAAGTGAGTCGCCTTTTGCTTCTGTTTTGGTTCATCTGGCAGCGCCCATTCTTTCAGTATTGACTGGAAAAAGGGATCCAGAGAGGATTTATCAAGGGGACACTTATATAGAAAAATATATATCCTGCTGGTTTGCACTAATTGTATTTTAAGTGAATACTTTCCATAACTGCTCTCTGCTTTACACAGCGTCCTGTGATTTTGGGTAATAGAAACCATGGCAGTGCAGATTAAGTGGTTGCACAGATGCTGTTGAGATTGGCAAACACTGTAGCAACAATAAAATGTGACTTAAAGCGCTGGCAGTATTTTTTGTTAGGCCCTGTGTCTTTAAGGGATCTCTTTTGTTGTGGCTGTGTGTGGATACAATCTAATCACCCGATATCTAGTTGCTAAAGGAGAAATAAAGCCTGTTATAAAACAGTAATGTTATAAAACAGTAATGGCACATAGTATTCTAGCATTAATGGACACAAACCAAATCCTTGCGTTGATTCAAGCAGCCAATCAAAGCAGTATCCATCTTTGTCTGTTCCTTTAATCCATCCACAGTTATGACTGCAGTAACCCCATCTATGGCCAGACCTTGAATCCTCTCAACCATAAAAAGAGCCCAGGTGGGTCCTCCGGAGGGGAAGGAGCTCTCATCGGAGCTGGAGGGTCTATTTTGGGTGTTGGCTCAGATATTGGAGGAAGTATCCGCTTCCCATCTGCTTTCTGTGGACTTTGTGGCTTCAAACCCACTGCGAACAGACTCAGGTAAAGCCAGAATATATATACCGGTATATATGTTCCTGTGTGTGTGTGTGTGTGTAAATATACAAATACACATAGGAAAAATAAAGTTGACCACTAGATGGCATCAATACCTGTATCTTGGTTGATCACGTTAATCTTCTGTTGCAGCATCTAATAATACCCTAATAATACTTTTAAAACAATTGCTATTAAATATTTAAATCTATATCAACCTCATGGCTGATGTGCATTACAAGCTTTTCAGAGGCCAAACAGATTTTTTGTGTGTATATTTTTCTGATTGTCTCAATTAAACAAGTAGTCACGTGGTAAGTCTGTATTACAGTAAACATCACTTCAATGGAAAGTGAGGCTATCTAACAGGTCAGCCTCAATGCAAAATGACTGAGGCTACAATAGGCATTTTCTCAGGAATGTAGGGAATATCTGGCTTTTGGAAGAAAGTGAAAAATGACTACCATATTTTTTTCCAAGTTATACAAGAATCATGAAATAACTGATTTTAAACATTTTGAAAACAGGGGGCAGGAACAGAGCATGAGGGGAGAAGATTAGGAGGTATATAGGGGGTAATGACAGAGAAAGGGAAAAGTGGGGGGAATTTGGTTAAAGGTGCTCTCATAGTTGCTTGCGTGTATAAGGCGACCCCCAATTTTTGCTCTACAATTTTTCTAAAAAAATGTTTGTCTTTTGTGCATGGAAAAAATATGGTACGTTCCAGGATACAGGATGCAAAACATTACGTTGAGTAAATAAATCTCCCGATTAATTGTTACGCAAAACGCTTTATTTATATTGCATAGCCAAACAGAGGTGGAAGAAAAGACAGTCAGGCCTTACATGTTTCGAGAAGACCTCTTACTCATAGGCACAACATTTTTTTAAATGGAACTTTTTATAGAAAGATAGGCATGGGGACATGGACACTCACAGACTGACATGGTATTGTTTTTTGCTCGTGTAAGTATGTGTTAGTAGGCAGGGAATCTATAATCTGATGCCTTCTTTTTTTTATAACTATTGAGCATTTACATATTGGATTTCAACTTGGAAATAATTGAACACTGTTAAAAAATGAATAAAAAAAAAAAAGGATGATTTTTATCTCTGTATTTAATTTGCAGTAAGATGGGAATTATGTCTAGTTCACCAGGACAGAAATCAGGTGAGTCCATGGTTTGGCATGTAATAATAATACATATAGTGCATGTTAATATACTCTGATAGTGGTATCTTGCAAGATGTATTTGTCCCTGTACAATGCATAGTTCTGTCCATGTGATGCTCCTCTCTCTCCTCAATTCACCTTTTAGTGAATAGACCACTTCATTTCAGAAGGGAATACCCCAGCAGATTAGAACAGTTGCCCAGTAGACCCTCCCAAATCCACTTATTCCTCTTGAGTCCATATGGTAGTGCAATGTGTCTTACTTGCCATTTCTGGTGGCACTAGGAGCATTACCTATCATGTAGGCAGGAACCTTAACCTCGCCCATCTTCCCTAGTGTTGTTTCTGCCCTACTCAGGTAGGGTCCATCTCTCTGGGTCTCCATTTTTATTGTTTTTTTTTTTCTACAAACATGGCTGATTCTGGGAATGGCTTTGGAGACCATGCTACCATTTCCCCTGGCTCCCTCCTTTTCCCATAGCCCTTGGATGGTAGATGCCTCAGCTAACGTAGATGCTTCAGTTGCCAAGGCTACCAGTAAAATAACTACTCTCTTAGAAGATGCCTCTCACTTCAGTGTCTGCATGGAAGTCTTTCCAGGAAAGAACTACAGGAGATAAGAACTGGCTTCCCCCAGAGGAAAGCTCCACCTCGTTTCAAGTCTAACTCATTCCGTTTCATGAGGGTTAAAGCCTAATCATAACCATATGATTAAGCACTAAGGTGCGAAACGCGTCAAGCAATTTCACTTGGTTAGAAAAACCTAATGCTCGACAGCCTCGTGTAGCCGACAGATTGTGATTTTTTTTTTCCAGGCCAAACGGAAGGCGATTATTTCAGATTCATGAATCCTGCATATATTCCAATACAGATACGCTGTAGAGTTAGCCTCAAGACCTCCTCAACACTTGCTTGTTTGTCATCCTCCAGAAGATCCTCTTAGAAGTGCAGGCCTATCTAACATCTTAAAATTATTTGTCCACAAAATGGACCTTGTTCTTGTTCCTGTTTCAAAACTTTCTCTAGGCCCCTTCTTATGGCAAAATGATCTAATGAATTTGAGGGCAGCGAGCAAGTAAATCCAAGTCCAATGTGTACAAGGACCACCAAAACATTAGCAATGTAAAAATGCCATTTATTTCTCAAACAACAATTAGGGGTGACTGCAGAGGCAGGGAACCACAGATTTACACAACGCATTTTGGGCTGCACAACAGCAGTTCACATTCAAATTTCCACCAACAACTGCCTACAGTCCATTCTGCCTGGGGATTGAAGCCTACACCAGGACGTGTTTCTCTTCGTCACGGACAGAGGGGGGTCCTTCACATAGCTACCCACACAAACAAGAGGGAAGTTTCTCTCCCTCTCCCTGGTCGGCCATCACCATGGCCTAGGTCCACTTGCTCAAAATGGGGACTTTCCACTGGCATATGTCTTTTCCCCCCTCTTCCCCTGATCTACCAAGTTCTCAAGAAGAGATTTGCTGATGACCAGGTAGTCCTTCTCTCTTGCTAGTGATTCTGCCTTAAGTCGTATCTGGTTCCCATACAACCAAGAAACTGCCACTGACTGTTTTCAGCACCAATCCTTAGAATTCCATGCAAGAACTCTTACATGCTCTACCTAAAAAGATGTGTTCAGATCCACCCGTCGCGTTTGGAACCTTGGCGTTAGTCGAACTCACTCTTCATCTCCTTTACAGGAGCCAGAAAAAGGAATTTATGTTTTTAGAATCTCCATAGGATGCTGGATCAAATCCACCATTTGAGAATGCAACATGTGGGGAAGGAACCCCCCTCTGGCCTGAAGGCACATTCAACAAGGACATTTTCTACCTCTTGGGCTGAATTAGCATGTGTGGATCCTACTCTCATCTGCAAAGCTGCCATCTAGAAGAGCTTTCATACCATTTTGCCAGGCACCATAGGCTCAACCTTTGGATGATTCCAAACTTGGTAGGCTTGTCCTTGCTGTTCAAGTCTCCCTCCCTTTCTCGCTAACTCTCTCTTAGTGACACCAGGAATGGCAAGTTAATTATTACCTATGCATTCTTTTTTTCATCTGGCACATTTCATCCCCCCTCCCCAATACATTTCTTATTAGCATGTATATTTCTGAGCACGTCTTTTTAATTACGCTGGGGAGGAAAGCGAAGGTTCACTTTTTATTTTGTACCTGATGGGCAGAGCCATCTCTCCTATTGCCACCCGTTAAATGGACAAGGAAAAGGAATTTCCAGGTATGAATTACACAATTTACGTCTTGACTGGGTGAGATGACATCTGTGTGTGTGTTTTGTTTGCAGTTGCGCCGATGGTGGGACCGATCGCGAGGGATGTTGATAGCCTGGTGTTATTTATGAGGGCATTATTGTGCGAAGACATGTTTAACATGGATTCCACTGTCCCACCCCTGCCATTCAATGACAAGGTAAAGATCAGTACCTCTATAGTTTCTAAATATACATATATATATATATTAAAAATACATAATATAATATTAAACAGTATCAAAAAAGAGTATTTTACCTAAACAAACAATATAAAACAGACATACTGACTTTATTTTTTACATAAAAATGCAACAAACCCATATGGGCTCAGCACTAACCATTTGGGGACAGCAAGGTAGATAGCCCAATTTTAGTTCAACCCAAGGGATTTCCCACATTAACTGAGAATTGTATTATATTATTATTGTGTGTATATATATATATATATATATATATTCTAGACATGTGCATTCGTTTTCGGACGAATGCATTTTCGTCCGAAAATAGCATTTTCGTCCATTCGACCGAAAAACGAAGAACGAAAATGCTAAGCTAACGAATCATTCGTTCATTCGTCCATTCGTAGTACTATTGCATTCTATAAGCCGAAATAGAATCGGTTTATAGAATACAATAGCATTTAACTATACGGAGACAGAGTCTCCATTAATAAAATTATGAATGGAGACTCTGTCTCCGTATAGTTAAATGCCCACAGCCTATAAACCGAACGTTCGGTTTATAGACTTTCGGCTTATGGAATACATGTAATCCTATGGCTATTCTATAAACCGAACGTTCGGTTTATAGAATAGCCATAGGAATACATGTATTCCATAAGCCGAAAGTCTATAAACCGAAAGTCGTTCGGTTTATAGACTTTCGGCTTATAGAAAACATGTAGTACTATTGCCTTTCTATGAACCGAACGAGAGCCCCATTCATAAGAATTTCTTATGAATGGGGCTCTCGTTCGGTTTATAGAAAGCCAATAGTATTACATTGTATTTCTATAAAACGAACGAATTAAAATTAACGAAAATAATGAACGAATTTCATCTGAAACGAATGCATTAATGAACGAAATTCGTTTTAGACGAAATAAATAACATTTTCGTCCGAATGGACGAAAACGAAACGAAAATTTTAGTTTTGCACATGTCTAAATTATATTCCATGTCAACCAATTATTTTCAAATCTAACACTATTACATAAATGGTATACTCCGGTATATAAATTTTTCTCTGTTTTATATTAGATGGTAATGACATATTATACATGAATATACAGTATTCTGGCTATTTTACATGCGATGCAAAAAGTGTTTTAATCAGGCAGAAGTTGTTATTCTGCCTGACTACTACTGTGTTTAAGATTTAATGAACGTTCGGACACAGAGTCTTTGGACATTGGTTGTCTCCTAAATTAAACCCCAGCATTTCAATCCCTTTTATTGTTTTTTTTTCTTCTTCCCAATCTCCTTTTTTATTGGATCACACTGTTCTTTAACATCTCGTCTGCTGGACAGATTCTGTACATTAGTAAAAGGTCCTCTCTAACCTACTAATCTCTTCATTTTTTGGTGGAGCATGCTGCATGAAGTGTTAGACTCCCCAGTATTTGCTGGCGCTATGTAGATTAGCGCAGTCATGTTAACTGATCTCTATTGACAGGTGTATTCCAGCGCCCGTCCTCTCTGTATTGGGTACTATGAGACGGATGGTTTCACAATGAGCACTCCGTCCATGAAACGTGCTGTCCTGGAGACCAAGGTGCTCCTGGAGAAGGCTGGACATAAGGTGGGTCAAGTCCTAAACCTAAAGGTACTCATTTTGTGAACCTTGTAAGGATGAAAGACCATGCTGTAAATGTTAAATCTCTTTATTGCACCACAATTTTCTGCCATGTTTTTCTGGCGTCCACTGTTCAGTTACTGTTTCTTTGACTTGTTAAAATCCAGCTACCGGTATACCTTGTGCCCAGAGATGGGAAGCTTGGCTGGGGTAAGTGGTGGTAGTTTATATTTTAAAAACATTTTTTTTCTCCCTCCAGTTGGTACCGTTTACTCCCCCATCAGTCGAGAAGGCTGTGGTCGAACTGACCATGAAGGGTCTGTTGGCAGATGGAGGATCCACATTTCTGGATAATTTGTAAGTATGCCTTTACAGAATACTGGTGGGATGTCTGCCTGTGTAGAGGGCCACTCTATAGATTTTGTTTCTGTGCTAAAACATGAAAGGTGTTTGTTTACCTTTGCTTCATCTACTTGTCTGTGAAGTTCAGAGCATACAGCTGTACGCTCTACAGCTGCACATGCTCAAACTGTACTCTGTCTAAAATTATAGGGGGAAGCATGCTCACAAGCCTATTGGATGCCCACATGCCATGGGAGCCTTGTGATTGGTTTTTGCAAGGTCCTGTTAGCAGGGGTGTGCAATTCTTCACACTAGCAGTGAGATTGGACTTGGTTTATCAGTTACTCATTATATCCATTGCTTTCCTTACAGTAAAGGTGATGTGATTGATCCTAACCTGCAAACCCAGATTACAACATATACAATCCCTTATTATCTGAAGAGCTTTCTGGCATTCATTGTGAAGCCTGTGGTGAGTGGTACTTATATAATAATCTTCGCTAATTCTTAAGTGTAGATTATGTGTATTATGGAAGGTGATTGGAGAGGGGCTTTGATATAGACCTGTAAATACATTGATGGTTATAGCAAAATATATATATATTTTTTAGAAGAAGCATGCTAGGACAAGTTGTCACACAGAGAGGGTGGTGGATGCATGGTTTAGCCTTCCTGCAGAAGCTGTAGAGATTGATACAGAGAGTGCGAATAATGGGATAAACCTTAAACTATTGTCCAAAATATATGGTCAAAAGACAAGTCAGTGGGACAATTAAGGTTTTACAGCATGGACAAAAAATGGCCAGATTATATGGATATTGTCTACCCTTTTGCAAGGATTAGAGGTTCAAAATACAGAGTCTGCAGGAACATTCCATCGGTTTCCATGGTGATTGCTCCACTTTTAGAATGTTGCTCCAGAACTGCCTTTCCACAGAATAACCACAGTTCCTTGAATGCTTTGTGTAGACATTCATAAATAAAACACAATAAAAATAATAATCATTTATTTATTCTTACTCTCTAGTTTCCCAGGTTAGCCAAGGTTCTGCTGAATACCAGGGAAATAAGGTAAGCATTGAGTTGCTTTATGTATAACTCGGGGTCTTGGGATGGCGGAACAAACCAACCTACATACCCACAGTCTGTGCTGCTGATGCTCTGCACTGACAAAGACCCATCGTGCAGTATTCGGAGAGCTTTCTGTGTAAACTGAGTAGTCCCGTAGCCAGCTGCATAAATCCTAGATTTGGGGGATGGAGTGACAGTGCTTTATACATACCGATCGGCGGTTTTCCAGGCATGTGATCGTGGTGTCATCACTGCGATAACATGCAAATTAGATGGCAAATGTGTTCACATATTGACTTTGCCTCTAATTCACTCCCTGTGCTTCACGTACTTATGATGAAGCACAGAGGGTGACCTGTAAGTAAAAAATAAATAAATAAAACATTTCCTGTAAAAATAAAAAAGTTAACCCTTTCCTTCTTACTTTATGGCCCTCATTTTCTATTTTTTTTTTTACAAATGTTTTCATTTTTGCATTTTTAAAGTTTTTTTTTAATAAAAACATTTTATTGTAATATATTAATTTAATTGCAGTTACCCCCTGCATGCCCGTTCTGGGATTGTTATGGCTCTGACATTTTTGTTGGGCGGGAGGGGGGATTTGGGAACCCATATTTTTATTAGTTTGTTAATTAGTTGGGTTAAGTGGGTTAGTGTTGTACTAGTTATGTAGATTATTATTGGGAAAATAATGGGGAAAAACATATTTTCCCCAAATTTCCCCCTTTTAATATTTTTTAATACTAAATTATAGATTATTTTTATGTATAGGGTATCAAAAGAAAGCTCTTAACTATCCTTAAAAAACAAACAAAATATAATTGGTATGGGAGCGTTTAATGGCAGAGAGGAAAACTATGTTTCAACAAACACATATTAAAAATTGAAAAATCGCTCTGGTCCTTGGCCCAGAAAATCCCTGGTCCTGAAGGGGTTCATGAAAAGCTTAAAAAATAACCAGAATTTCCATAGGAATTGTGCCTCCTGGTGGCCAAGCATGGAGAGGCAGTTTGCTGGCAAGCTCTGTGCGAAAAGCATTGCTTCCTTTTCCCGCAGACATTAACTTTTTATATATATATATTGGGTAAAATAAAGACTGTAGATTGGTCTTGTTTGACTGTAAATCTGTGATATTGTGGCCCTGCTGGACTACTAACATCACTATATCTGGGACACATAATAGATGTTTTTTTTTCAGTTCTGGAACAGATTTGCTTTGAAACATGTGACTTTTGTTCCCACCTAGATCCGTTAAAAACCTATGGAAACACCATGCAGATGTGGAGGTAAGTTGTTTTTATTTCAGAAACTGACAATATAATTATCACTGACTGGATCACCACTAACACCATGAGAAGTGGCTGATTTAGGTCAGGTCTCTAAAATCTAGTTGATTAACCCCTTAGTGACCGAGTGCTCTGCTGCATTCGATGCGCCTTGAAGACCAGAATTCCATTATTTTTGTCATACGTTTACTGAACTGTGAATTTCTTTCTTTGTGTTCAGTCCACCCACACAAATGATATATCATTGTTTAAAGGGCGGACAGGGCTTTCGTTTGATACTATTATTTTCATCATATGATATCATTTACTATTAAAAAAAAAATTAAATATGATGAAAATATACCATAAAAAACACTTTTTCGAACTTTGACCTGATTTTGTTTTTAAACAATTACAAATGGTAAAAAAGACCCCGTCTATATAATTCTAATATTTGTCCTGAGTTTAGAAATACCAATGTTTCCATGTTTGTCTGTGTTTTATTTCAACTAATAGGGCAATAAACAATATTAGTGGGGGGTTTTTCTTCTTCTAACCATTTTCTTCTACAGTGACCTTTTAACCCCAACCCTAAATTTACCCTAACCCTAAATCTACCCCCACCCCTTAATCTAACCATTGTACTCCCTCAAACCCCCCTGTAACCTTAATTATGACCCTAACCCTAGGTTTGGTAGATCACCCAGGGGGGCACAGATGGCATGATGCCACGATCTAGGCAATCATTGCAACACTTGAACACACATAGGCAGTGATCAGCTTTCACTGCTTATGTGTAAAGCGCATACGATCACATTCGCGGTGATCGTATGTGCGCGGGGGGGGGGGGGGGGGTGAGGGGGGGTTGAAAGCCCTCTCAGAGGCTGCTTCGGATCCGAATAGCTGCGGGCACGTAGTGTGTGCTAAGGAGCGCAACGCAACATGAAAACTGAGGACTATATATACGTCCTCATGGTCCTCAAGGACCATGCTTTGCAGGGCCTATATATACGTCCATATGCGTTAAGGGGGTAAAAGAGTTAATGGAAGCGAATCAAAAAAAGTGAGGTGCAGGTGAGTTCGGTTCGAAAACTCTTTGCAGCGGCTGTTTCACCGCTGACAGTTCCCTAATACTAACTCTAAAAATAACCCTAATACGAACTCCTAACCCTAAAACTAACACCTAACCCTAATATTACCCTTAACAAACCCTAAAACTAACCTGATTCAACGATACAGCACCAAATTGTCAGGCGCTATAAGTCTCACAATGAAGCGGCCATGAAGAATAGTCCAATTCGGGTGAGTTAAGGTGAGATTTATCTCCTGATACCTGGTGAGTTCCTCCATCTATAAGGACAGAGTTGACCTTGTACCAAAAAAGTGTGAGTTTGTAAACCTGTAACTATGGACTAACTCTCTGAGCTCTTCTAGCAGGACAATCTCCCCATGTTTTTTCCCTGTTCAATATTTAGCTGAGTTGGTGAGATGAAATGTTCATCTCACCTGTAACTCACCTGTAACTCACCTGTAACTTACCTCAACTCACCTGTAACTTACCTCACCTGTAACTCACCTCAACTCACCTGTAACTTACCTCACCTGTAACTCACCCCAACTCACCTGTAACTTACCTCAACTCACCTGTAACTTACCTCAACTCACCAGTAACTCACCTGTAACTCACCTGTAACTTACCTCACCTGTAACTCACCCCAACTTACCTGTAACTTACCTCAACTCACCTGTAACTCACCTCAACTCACCTGTAACTTACCTCACCTGTAACTCACCCCAACTCACCTGTAACTTACCTCAACTCACCTGTAACTCACCTCAACTCACCTGCAACTCACCTGTAACTTCCCTCTAGTTCCGCGGTATTACAACATTCAGAATGCTGATATTTCTCAATTAGCCTCATGCTAAATTGACTTTTTGGGGTTTTATTAAGGGACTGACTCCATTCCTACTTTCTGGGATGCCCTGCCCATTTTTCAAGATGGGACCCCCCACTTTATGCCATAACCCAACCATTTTGGGGCACAATCTAAGATTTCCAGCTCATTTATTTTATAATCTCTATAATCCGCTACCCAGTCAGTTAAGTCCCAAGTGTGATATATATATATATAAAAACACAGTTGTTGTTGTTTGTTGTTGTTATTGTTACTGTATGTATCTATCTTTTTGTTGCTCTTTATCCATAACCACAATCCCCAGGCATTAGAGTGCTGTGATCCTTTGCACAGTGCAGAGGGTGTGTGTATATTATCTTGTTACTGTATCTTTTCAGGCATACCGCCAGGAATTCATAGCAAAGTGGAAAGAGCAAGGCTTGGATGCAATCCTGTGTCCTATTCTGGGACCAGCTTTAACCATTGGATACCCTGGAAAATTGTCAAGTATGTGGCATTACTGTCTTTTGCTTAACTGTCCCTGTTCACATGTAACTCATCACTGAGCTACAGTATAAATGTGTGCCCTGGCCAACATTAAAGACTGTCCAACAGAACAGCTGCAAATTACATACAGTATCTTATGGGTACAGGTTATACTGAGAGGCTACTTTGGTCTAAAGTTTGAAATTCCCATCTGAATATTCTGCAGTTTTCTGTTTATTGCGTAGTATAATTTATTTATTCACAATGTTACCAACCCTGATGCACCTCTTTTATACATATCCCTCTATTATTCTTTTGTTCACTATTATTTTCAACATCCGAAAAAACACAGAGGCCCTTTTTTTTATACTGTCAATATAGAGAATTAAAAAAAATTATCTATACATTATGTTTCCAAAATTGCAAGGAAATACCTGAATTAGGAGAAAAATACCGGTATGTTTTTAAATGTGTCTGTGGGGCGTCTGGTGTATGATCTCATCTGCGGCAAACTAGACATTTTTTTTTTTAACCTAATCTACACGTTCGCTTGCAATTATGCTAACACAATGTATAGATTATTTAGCATAATTATTTGTTTTTTACTGTGAATGTAGAGAATAATGTATAGGTGTTGAATTGCAAAAAATAGAGCAGTTGGAAAACCAGGCAGGCTGCAGAATGTCTGCAGCTTTGCTAACAATGCCTGATGCATTTACACTTGGGTTTGTGTGTTCTTTCTCCCAGGCGCTGTGTCCACTACGATCCTTTACAATTTGGTAGACTTTCCTGCCGGGGTGGTGCCTGTCACCTTGGTGACCAGAGAAGATGAAGAAGAATTAAAACACTATACTGGTCACTATAAGGATTTTTGGGACAAATTGCTGAAGAAGGTGAGCACCGAGCTTTAATCCTGACAGTAAGGACTTACTTGCTAGGACCAAGGTGTGCCTGATGAACTACAAATCCCATAACCCCCACCAGCCTTTGAGAATGGCAGAGAATTATGGTAGTTGAAGTCCAAAACCAACTGGATGGCTAGACACATTGGTGCTAAACTCTACTGATATATCAGTGGGACTTTATAATAGCATAGTTGGGGTACATTTTTAAATAGGAGGGTCTACTCAATAAAGAGAGAATTGTGGGAATTGAGATAGGAATTAACCCCTGCATTGCTAGACATAGGCTGTTTCAGAGAACTTAACCCCTGCTTTGCTAGATATAGGCTTTTTCAGGGTACTTAACCTCTGCATTGTTAGATATAGGCAGTTTCAGAGAACTTAACCCCTACATTGCTAGATATATGCGGTTTCAGAGAACTTAACCCCTGCATTGCTAGATATAGGCTGTTTCAGAGAACTTAGCCCCTGCATTGCTACATATAAGCTGTTTTACAGAACGTACCCCTGCATTGCTAGATATAGGCTGTTTCAGATAACATAACCACACACATGCACTGGCAAAGTGCTTACCTTACATGGTGCAGGCAGGCTGCTGCAGCTTCTTAACTCTCAGCCAATCAGTAGAGTTGAGAGGTCTCACATGAAAGAACTTTGTATTGTCCCGGACTGAGGCTGGCCGGGACCCGGAACACAAAGACCCATGGCGGGACATTCCTGGGCATTCCAGGGCATGTGTTCACCCTACTCCCAATTTATCTAAGATTTCCCCGCTTGTCAAATGTGGTAGAGCACAAAAAAAAAAATGTAGACACAAATTTTCCAGATTAGAAGAGTCCAAGGTACTTGTCCCAGCCACCCCTCCATGCCTGAAATGGTAAAACCTTGACCTTTTGAGGTTAACCCAGATCCACTTAACCCAATCGGTTTCCCTTCTCCATGTTTGTTAGCAAACTGCTTAGTCTGCAGCTATAAATTACATGCAATTTTTTGTTTTTTTTTTTGCTTTGTTTTCTTCTTCCAAAAAAAGCAACATTTGCAAATTAGTTAAAATCCTATCTAAGGAATCAGTTCACTGTATAACTATAATTCCTTTTCATACAAGTTTAACTGATGTCTGTAATAACACTGCATTATGATTTGCAGGCCGTGTCAGATAGTGTGGGACTTCCCGTGGCTGTACAGTGTGTGGCTCTGCCTTGGCAGGAGGAACAGTGTCTCCGCATGATGAAGGAAGTCGAGACGGTCACCCAGAGGAAAGGTCCAGAGTGATCTCCTGACACTAAGGACACTATGTGATTTTACTAAGCACCAATGGATGGCAAAGCTGCCATCTGACATGAGAAGCAGACAAACCACAGCCAGGAGGAGTGTTTGATCTGTACTAGTGATATATTGTGTGAGGAACTATTATTATGAGGCCACAAGGTGATGTCATTAAAGGGAGACATTTCACACTTTAAAATCTAATTTTACCTCTTGTAATTCTGCTGACACAATCTCTTTAAATTATTTTTTTATTGTGTTTTAAAAGACTCAAAAAGTTACAGAAATGATGAACATTTTTGAATATAGATTACAATATGTTAACAATAACAAGATATACATCCATAATACTTAAGATAAAAGATAATATATATATGTTTTTACATAACATATAAAAACTAATATGATGTCATAAGCATATGTACAGAAGATGATAGAAATATATAAAAATAACAATAAATTAATTAAAATAACAATAAATGAATCAATTTAATAAATAATACATTAGATTTATTCTAATTCTCTACAGTCACAGTATCCATGATATTTTGGTGATGAAATTCCTTTTATTTTTTTGGGTTGATTCCTGTGGCTTAAGTTTTACATTTTATAATTTCTACTTTACTAATTGTAGTAAAACCAGAACAAATCATAAAATTCCTAATCCCAATAACACTTTTAGTCCTGTCCTATGAGCAACGTCAGTGCTTTGCTTCCAAAATGCAAATTCTTTTTTTTTACTGTAATTCTCTTGATAATTATTAAAGATACCTATGAGGAGTAAACCTGTCCCGTTTTGTTTTTCATTCAATGTATACAAAGGACACAAAAGCTTTCAAAAGACTAAAGTTTTTATTACATATAATTATGACTAGCATTGGATTCATATTTTTACACTACTGATTATTATCCATACGGGGGTGATAAGCAATGGACCGCACATTTGTTGAAAAAATTTAAGTAACATATAGTAACTCACAGACACAGCAATAGGACGAAATAGAAACGCTGAATTTATGTTTTTCCAATAAAAGTGAAGTTTTATACAGTCCAGCCTAAAAGAGTTTCTGTACTGCAACACCAGCAGGAGCACCCCCCCCCCCCCCCCCACCTCCCTTTTTGGTTTCTGCATCAATAGAGTGGCAAAAACTTAGTATATACATATGATATGCAATAGACACTTCCCTGCAATATTTGTGTCATTAACCCTTCAGGAGCTAGCGTGAAGTGCCATTCTATATTGGCAATATAGGTCAAATCAAACACTCTAACAATCCATCACAGTCCCCTTAATAGACGTAATACCATCTGTTTTATGGTGCTTTTCTATGTTTTTTTTTTCTTCTTTTCTTTTGCACTCAGATCCTGCAAACCTCGCCGTCAAACATATTAATTTGTTAGATCTTGCGTGTTCTGAGATCATCCCGGTGCTCCAAATTAAGAAAATATGTCTCCTCCATATACTCCTTTCGGCCTGGCCGAAATTCTTGTTTTGTCTACTTGTTTCAATAACCCTACTTTATCTCATTAGTTAGTCCTCTGGTTTAGCACCAACTAAGAAAAGAAAAGGTGCTTTTCTTTTATTGCTGACATAATTGTGTATTTATGAAAAAGTTTCCAATATATTGATTTTACGCTGTTTTTATTGGCTTAGGACCTCTGCGCATGTTTGGGGTTCATGTCTTACATGGTTTCCTTACTTTTTAACTAAACACATTTCACTGGTGAGGTAGCCCAATTGGCTAATGTAGCACCTGTAGAATCTATCCAATCCTTGAACTGCTGGTTCAATCCTAGGTGGGGATTGACTCAGCCCTTCATCCTTGCACGGTCGATAAAATGAGTACCATTTAATTACACCCCCAGGATGTGCCTGCAAACCAGAGACTATTTGAAATTACCTTTCTAACCAGAAATGGTTAAGCGCTTATTATTATACAGTGTGATCCTGTATGTTGGATGTGAATTGTTAAACTTTAGTTCGCTAATATTTTGGTCCTGGACAATCTAGAGGGCACCATGAAGTTTCTAGAGGCTTGCTGTGCCATTAGTTGTTCAGATTGCTCTTACATAACTGCTCAGGTTTGAAAGGAGCAAGTAGACTGGGGGATGCCCCCTCCCGTTTTGATCCAGTCCAGATTTTGCCCACCTCTTCCAGGACTGTGAGTGTGAGATCCATGTGCAGATGACTTGAGTATTATGTGGCAGAAGACGCAGGAGCCTGCTACACTGCATGTGCCTGTAGACTCCTCTGCAAGTCCACCATGATCCTGAAGTTACTAAGCAACTTGATCCCTGAATTCATCGCGGATTTCTTTTTTGTAATCTTGCTTTTGGGTTTGGTGGGTTCTATCCTCGTGGTGCGATGGATGAGCGAGAGACGGATCAAGATGAAGATCGACCGAGCAAGGACATTGAGGGACAGTGGTCTTTGCGGGATGGAGAAGCTGTCCAAGCGATATAAGTCACAGGTACGGCGAGCGCTGACGCGATACTTTAAAGCCACCTGTCCCCTTTTTCCCCCCCTTTGTTAGCTTGACTTGCTCGTTTCACTAGTGCAATGCTACGTGTGCAAAGTGGCACCATCAACGCTCCTAGTGTAAAATCCATGCAGTTTGATTTTGTAATAATTATTTCCTTTTATATAGAGTGCGTAACTGAGAAATGCCAGCGTTTTCACTTTTTGCGGCAGTATCACTTAAATAAGTGACTTGGACGTAGCTCTAAAAATATGTATTTAAATCAAGCTTTTGCATGCAAATATCTAACGGCTCATCTTGGTGTAAAACCAGGATGTAAGATATCTGTGTTTAGTGGATCTCAAAACAACATTTGGCTTTTGTCTTCTCCCCACCCCAAAAAAACCTCTTCAAAGCCACCATTTCCACAGCTTTGGCACTCAAAGAGTTAGCTTCACCGTACTGTACTTTTGCTACAGATGCTTTTATTCAAGTACCTGTTCTACTTCCATCTCCGGGCTCCAGGTCCCTGACCAACTATCTATTTAGATTTTTTACCATAATTATTTATTAGTATTTGTCTGCTGTGATAACAATGTACTATATTCTCCAGTATAACTGTTCTATTCTCCTGCTACTGAATAGAGTCAGCACCAGCATTACTCATAGTGAACATTTACTGGGGTCTGTGACACGGTCATTGGGGGTCTTTGTTCAGACACTTTGCCTATCCCTGCTATTGAATGAAGTTGATGCTTATTTGTGAAAAATAATGCAATAACTGCATGTAGTAGATAAAGAACATTACTGGCATTGATTGTGTTGTCGGTTCCGCGGCAGACAGGGAATCCATGTTGTACATCATGGCAATTACGTTATATATTACCATATATTCCTTCCGCTTTTTCTCCCTCTCCTACTAATCTTCCGACTTGCTTTACTTGACAATATAATGTAATTTACAAGTTACAGTAAAGTGATATATTTGGAGGCCAACGCTCTGCCATGAAGATCAGTATAATTTGTTAGCTAGCGCTACAACTTCACACAATACATCCAATCAAAACGCTCACTCGGCTGCTGGGAACAGGCCTTTGAAGCGAGCCAATCCTCCGGGAAGCCTGCTCGGAGATCTTCCGAGGCATATGATCACTGCTGCGATAACCAATCACTGCTCGTCACCAAGGCGATTGGATCTGTCATTGGCTTTAAAGAATGTCATAGGAGGGATGTGTTAAATGAGGTTGAAGAAGAGGTTAATGATCTGTTGTACCTTTATAATCTTGTCATTGACATATGTGCTTATGTCTCCAATGGCCTGACACCTTCAGCAAAGTATGAAACACAGCTAAACTGACAAGTGAACTGCAATTCACTAAAAGGTGAGAGGAGGCGATTCACCATACTTCACTATACTTTGTGCAGGGACAAACCTGGCCAGCACCTCCAGCCAGAAGGATAGAGTTGGTCCTGCATATTGCATGTGAGAGGTTGTAAAGATGTAACTATGCATGATCCATAGCCAGCTGGGCTCTGCTAGCAGGAGAAGCTCACACATATTGTCTCTGCACATTGTATGGTTGAGTCAGTTGGGGCTATTCACTATAAGGTGAGTTGAACATTTGGTCTCATCCGTTTAGCTGGAAATGTTCATCTCACCTCAACTCACCTACAACTCACCATTTAGTGAATAGCCCACATGAGATGGAACGTTCACCTCACATTTTAGTGACAGATACCTCAGTGAACTGAATAAATCAGATATTAATAGCTGAACTAGAACATTTCTCCAACTTCCCAGCTCTATGATTAATCCATGTGTTTTACTACTCACTGCTCACCACAGTTCACCTTTTAGTGACCCTGCTGTCTCCAACATATATATATATATTTGAATTGAATGTCATCACACAGAACACTTTCATCTTGCAGCATTTCTGTATCTTCATACACTCAATGGGGCTAGTGTCCCTTTAACAGTCAACCACAGTCAACTCCGAGTTCCAGATACTTTAATGTCACCAGCATTGATTCTGTTTTCATCAATGTTCATGTTACATTATAGGATTAGTTCCCCAGGAGACACTGAGGTCAGAGAGTAATAGGTCAAACTCTCCTGTGGCGGACCCTCGCCTTCCGAGGATGCTCTCAGAGCAGAGCTGGCGTATTCACCAATTATTATGCCAGAATATATCGTTCCGTGTCTTCCTCCTATTAACATCTAAATCAAATCATCAGTTAGTTTTGTTTCTCTGTAGCTCAAAGTATCTTAAAAAAATGTGGAGTATATAAAATTATATATAAAAAGTATATAAAAATGTGCAACAGCTAATGGACCAGAGATATTTCCTACCTCGAAGGGACTCTGTCCCCTAAGTTTATCCTGTATTTGTAGAGAATACATGATTTGTACATTATGTTACCAGCATTTTAAGCAACTTGGTTATAAACATATCTTTGGCGTCTCCTGATCATATCCCATTGAAAAGGTGATTAATTTGATGGTTTCCCTTTAAATATCTGGTTCTGTTTTTACCATTTGTGCACTAAGGACTCAAATCGTTAAGCATTATTAACGTGGGCTAGCAATGTTTCAGTCAGTACCAATGATTCCCTTTTTATTTATCAGCATCACAAGAGTTAAGACCTTTGTGGACCTCTGCCGTCCTACGTCTGCCACATCTATTTTTATAAGGTTATTTGGGATACTTGGATTACCCCTCCTGGGCAAACTGATTAAAGGCAAAGCTCGCTCTCAGCTTTCAGAATATCAGATCACTTGGCACGAGCAGTAAAGGCAGCAGAAATGTCCATATACAGTTCACTATCTACTATTATGAATAAAGCTGATTTATACTCTAAACACACTCCTTACCCTACAGAAGCCGATGGTTTCAGCCCTAGATTTTCAAGCTTTAAATCCAGTTAAAGTTGTTTAGTGATACATTCCTTCCTGCGTTCGGTGAAACACATGCTATGTGAAGGTCTATGATCCCTAGGAATTCCAGTCCAGGTTTTTGCCCAGCACAGGGGTCTTGGGTCTTGAAGTAAGAAGACAGTCTTGAGAAGACCCAAGGGCTGGGAGCTCAGTGTGGGGTTCGGGACCTGTGGCACTACCTGGGGACAGCACAATGACCTGGTCTATTTTCGAGTTCGCTCTCAACCATTTGTACTTGTCCGCTCTTTGTTTCCTGGTCCTCTCGACCGTCATCCTAAAATGCATGGGCTACGTTCGTACCAGGATGAAGATAGACACGGCTCAGAAGCAGAGGGACCAGGCTATTCAGTCTATGGAGAAAATCATTTCACAATTTAGGAAAGAGGTAGGTTATATATTTGGAGGACTCACTGTACTAACAATGGTCCCTGGCAACATTATTTTTCCCAACTCATTCTGTACTGAACATTTGGACCTTCATGGAGAATAAAACTATGGGGTGGTTATTTATTAGGTTGTAATTTATCGAGTTGTTGTTTAAAAACTGATGGGTCACATGAAACTGTACCGTTTGGATGGTGCAGAGAGCTATTCACCAAAAGGTGTTTTGAGGTGAGATCATTGAAGCTCGCCCATTAAACTATGCATTGTGCAGGGAAGAGACTGGTGAGTTTCTCCTGCAAGAGCAACAGAGTTCTCCCTGCATAATGCATTGCAAAATAAAAAAGAAAAATCTTCAAATATTGAATTAATAAATTTAGTCACTCTTTCAGCAAAATGTATAGTTAAGTCTGTGAGATTAAATATTCCTCTTATCTAATCTCACCTGTACCTCACTAAGCAGTATGCATGTGTCAGAAATATTTGACCTTTTATTCTGTGGATGTGTGTGGATAACATATATGGCAGGGATGCAATAAAATGATGCTTAATGTAAAAATTAACTTGGTGAGATCCTCCTGCAAGAACACATTGGGCCCTTTTAGAAAACCAATGATATATTTTACTCTGCATTATCCTTAGCCAGCTGAACTCTTCTAGCAGGAGGAAACTTACCAGGTTTGCCACAGTACAATATATAGCTGAACTGGTGAGATCATGTGTTCCACTCCCCTCAACTTACCAGCCAGAGTGCCACCAAATAGGTTTTTTTGGGAACAACAGGGGCTGACTCTTAAAGCTACTCCTGGGGCAGTTAGGGACCAGATCAGACTGTACAATACAGATTGAAGCGGATATGCACCGATTACATTACTGACAGGAGGTAAGTCTGTGGAGGCAGTGTGATGCTTTCAACTGACAGGTGGCAAGTCAGCGGAGGCAGTGTGATGCTTTCGACTGACAGGTGGCAAGTCGGCGGTGTGATGCTTTGGGTAATGTTCTGCTGGGAAACCTTGGGTCCAGCATTGAGCTGTTACCTGACGCGTTTTATTGGTTTCTTGCCCACTTCCTCAGGGGGATATAACTCACAGGCACACCAAATGTATAATTGCTATAAAAACTATAAATATCCAACACTATCCCCCAAATGTCCAATCCTCTTTCAAAGCTGGATCGCAAATCTCAAATGATGTCCCATTATGTCAGTATTTCCGCTCCAAATGGCTACTCTCAGCCAATCCAATTTGTGACGCTAGTTAACTCCATTTGTTCATACAGTATCAATGTAATTGAGATCACGTTTCCTGTCAACAAATGACATCATCCTGATCATTTATCATAGCCCCTGTGATGTGTAGGTCATGGGGTTATTACCAGCCAATTAAGTTATGGATTTTGAGTAACTATAATATCTGTATTTATTATCACAAGACTCAGATATTTATTTTGATTCTACAATAAAAGCAAATAATGTGTCTGCACCAAATGACTGAAACATGAATGTGCTCAGTGAGATGGATCAGTGGGATAATGCATCATCTGTAGCATCTGTTCAACCAAATGTGCACCATTACATTGGGTAATAGTAACATCTCCTGTATATTGGACAAAAGTAACATCTTCAGGACATGCTTGAAAACCAGAGAACATCTAAATGTATATGTCAGTAGCTTTGGAATGGATTATTTTGGTGGGCTGCTATTTGCATTGCCAATAAATATTGGCTAGAAACTATAAATCAAACATCAAAGTATATTTGAAGATATCCCTAAAAATATCTTATAGCAAACCAGCAATCTGTATTTATGTATAAATCATACATACAGAACAGGGGCATAACCAAAGGTACACACAGGCCCATCTTTATACAGGAGCCCATGACAGACACTCTGTCCAGTATCATAGCCACAGTGCTCTGTATCATAGCCACAGTGCTCTGTATCATAGCCACCATACTCTGTGTCATAGCCACAATACTCTATATCATAACCACAATACTCTGTTTCATAGCTACAATACTCTGTATCATAGCCACAGTGCTCTATATCATAGCCACAGTATTCTGTATCATGGCCACAATACTCTGTATCATAGCCACAGTGCTCTATATCATAGCCACAGTATTCTGTATCATAGCTACAGTACTCTGTATCATAGCCACAATACTCTATATCATAGCCACAATATGCTGTATCATAGGCACACTACTCTGTATCATAGCCACAATACTCTGTATCATAGCTATAATACTCTGTATCATAGCCACAGTATTCTGTATCATAGCCACAATACTCTATATCATAGCCACAATACTCTGTATCATAACCACAATACCCTGTATCATAGCTACAATACTCTGTATCATAGCCACAGTGCTCTATATCATAGCCACAGTATTCTGTATCATGGCCACAATACTCTGTATCATAGCCACAGTGCTCTATATCATAGCCACAGTATTCTGTATCATAGCCACAATACTCTGTATCATAGTTACAATACTCTGTATCATAGTCACAGTGCTCTGTATCATAGCCACAATACTCCGTATCATAGTCACAGTACACTGTACCATAGCCACAATACTCCGTATGATAGTTACAATACTCTGTATCATAGTTACAATACTCTGTATCATAGCCACAGTATTTTCATAGCCACAGAGCTTTCTATAATAGTCACAGTACTCCGCATCATAGCCACAATATGTAACATAGCTGCAGTACTATGTATCAAAAAATACAAAAATCTGCTTAAGGGTTGTAAACATCTAAGTCGATCTTTCCAGAAGCCCTTTCTCTAAGAGAATCACTGACCGATTCAGTACCAAAAAAAGAGAGAGGCGTCTCCCATTTAAACACTGCACATTTAATACAATGAAGTGGGACAGGATGTTTGTTGGAGTGTTTTGTGATGTTAATTTGTTTTTCCAATATTTTTTTAATGATGCCAGCAAACTGCTCTCCACAGCCAAACTGCAGTAAATACACAACATTCCATGTGTTGCAAGAGATCTTTGTATTAAAGACAGACATCTCACAAGTAACAATATAAGAAGTATGAAACAAGTCTGCTGGGAATTGGGCAACATGACTTGCATTGAAAACATTTGTGGGGAAAAACCCATTGAGGACTATGGAGGCTGAATTAATTGTATTTTCATCCTTTAAAATACCTGGGGAAAGGTTTTGTTTTTTAATATTGTGCTCTTTTCAAAATCATTTATGGTTTCTCAGGAATGACTGTTTGAGATATGAATCCTGCTGGAATAATTACCAATATATATTTTAATTATCCTTTTTATTGAAGTAAGGGCATAGACTTCCAATCTCCAAGCAGAATTAATAAATATCTCCCAAATAGGGTAGGGGTGTGATTATTTCACAGCCAATATCTGTACACAATAAAAGGCTAATCTTTGCTGCCATGGAGCTGGGAACCAGGCCACATGGATGGCTGAACATGATGGGAATTGTGGATTGCGACTGTTACTAGCATTAGACTGACATTGAGATTGGTGACCCCCAACTTTTAATAGAATTTTTGTACTTTCCTTTTATTTTTTTTATTTTTATTTTGCATTGTTGATTTCAGATATGTCTTTTTTCTGTCATGTGAGTTTATTTTATAACATTTTACTAAACAAGTGTGACTGGGCGCTGCCATTTTGTGAAATATAATGTTTTTGGGTGCCACCCCCAGTGACTTTACAGCACTAGTATCTCACTTTGGGGCTGGGGACACAGAATGCAGTCTATAAGTCAGAATTCTGACCATAGACTTGCATTGAATGCGAGGGTAATGTAACTATTACATCACAAGGGGGAGGAGTTATGATCCTGTTTGGTCAGGTTACTCTGCTTTCTTTGTGTTGGAAGGTAAGTAACAAAAAGTTGTACACAGCCACCTAGTCCTGCCCACTAGTGATACACAGGAGCCTGTAAAAGAACAGGGGTTTGTCTTATGACATCACAATGCAGTTGTAAATTTAGACTTGCTGGAAGATTTTGAAGAATATTGCATCATGGGTAAAATTCACAAAATAGATGCAGGAGATAGAAATCTCTTATATATGTGTCTGTTTTAAATGCACAAGAAATCTAGTTACATCTTATGTAAGTGGTAGTTTCCCTTTAAAGCCACAGTGCTGTCATTCATGTGTGGAGAAGCTGCCACTCCCCCTTCGAAGCCACATCCCAGGAGATATTGAGAGGTATGGGATGCAGATGCCCTCAATGCAGTTTGAGTGCTGAACTGTCAGCAGTGAAAGGCAACGCAGCCATTTCACTGTTTGAATGTAAGTGCTGACAGTACAGCGCTGAACAGTCAGCACTTACAATCACAGTAAATCCCTCCTAATAAATAAACCCCCTTAAAAGTTACCACGAATCACCATACTAACCCCCAAACCCTAGTACTAGCCCCCCGAACACTAATACTAACTCCCAAACCCAAACAAACAATAATACCCCTAATACTAACACTAACCCTAACCCCTAATACTAACACTAACCCTAACCCCTATTTCTAACACTAACCCTAACCCCTATTTCTAACACTAACCCTAACCCCTAATACTAACACTTACCCTAACCACTAATACTAACCCTAACCCCTAATACTAACACTAGCCCAATCCCCTAATACTAACACCTCATCATCTAATACTAATAATAATCACCTTGTACGTGATCCTGGGATGAACTGTAATTTTTGTTTGAGTGCTACGTTTTGATGCAATTAAAATGTTTAAGTATTCTGTTTTTCTTGTGTTTCTGCCTGGACATTGCTCTCCACAATGCATGAAATACACCACATTCCTTGTGTTGCAAGATATCTTTGTCCTAGTGACAATCTCCTTGCTATAAAATAGATCTTCTAGGCTATATGCCCAGCATTTTTTTTTTACATTTTTTTTGAGGATTATTGAGGCAGAATTCATTGGGTTTTCATCCATTCAGAATTAAGCTAATGAAAAATTAGACACCAAATTATAGGCATGCTATGCTAGAAAAAAATCGTAAATTAATAGACGCGAAGGATAGAAATGTTACTTAGAAACATATAATGTGCGGCAGATAAGAACCATTCGGCCCATCTAGTCTGCCCAATTTTCTAAATACTTTTATTAGTCCCCAGTTCCCTATCTTATATCTAGGATAGCCTTGTGTCTATCCAACGCATGCTTAAACTCCTTCACTGTGTTTACCTCTACCACTTCCACTGGAAGGCTATTCCATAGATCCACTACCCGTTCAGTAAAGTAATACTTCCTGATATTACTTTCAAATCGTTGCCCCTCTAATGTAAGACTATGTCCTCTAGTTGTGGTCGTTTTTCTTTTCCATACACTCGCCTCCTTTACTGTGTTGTGTTCCTTTATTATTGAATTGTTTTATTATTACTTACTGGGTGGTATATGGCTTTCTTCCAGCAAGTTTCTGCGTTGGACAGCTCCCAAAACTGTTTGGTGGAAAGGGTTCATGGAAGGTTCAGCTGCCTTTGATATGTGTTTGGTGGTCTTTATGTTTGCCTTAGTTCTGCCTGCCAGTTTTCCTGATCCATTGTATTGAATGAGTCTGAGTCAAGCAAATGGAAATGTGTCTATGCAGTGAGAATGTGTATTTTAAGATAATCTGGACCCTCCCCTGATGATGCCATGTCACTGCAAACAAATGAGTCCCATTAAATGTCCCTTGGAAAAAGAACTTCAGATGTAGACAGTCTATGGATCTGCATATGCTGCTACTGATCATCGGTATAGCTGTGTGCCAGATGTAATAAATAAGACAGGGATTCCTTATAGGAGGTAACATCACTTGGATATCTATACAAAGGAAAATAAACAGCATTTCTCATTGTTGTTTATCACAGTGCACACTTGCAAGCCGCACACAAGGCTAACTTACATGTGGAGGAGCAGCTCAGAGCTCAGTGTAGAAGGTGTGTATTGGGATGTGGTAACAGTATGGATCACCCTTCAAGTTGATGCCAGCTGAGCACTGCTTCCTTCATTGTGAATTGAAGCTGATAGTGTATGGCATCCTGTAGGTTGACACCAAAGTTTATTCTTATTATGGGGTTGGCATTATGACCATCAATACACTGAGAAATATCTATTATTGAAACAAAGTTACAATATGTGGTTCATGGAGGTACAGTCAGGGATGTATTTAGGTTTTGTGCTTCCCAAGGGCTAACTTAATTCATCCCCGCCTCAATCTTGATTTGCCCCGTCCCTTTCTGTCCTTTTCTATTTAGGATCCACCCATTCCTCTTTAGGTACCACCTTTGCCATCTCTGTCCCCTCAACACAAATGTTATTACCCCTCTCCCAACTCCATTCTGAGGCTCTTAGTAGCTGGAGTTTTGATGCAGGTCCTAACAGGGAGGAACTGCTGGGCCAGGGCACAGGAATACTGGGGAATTGTCATGTGATGTGCCGCAGGCCCCACCACCAATGGGTGTAGATATCATTTGGGGTGGGGGGGGGGGGGGGGGAGCCTGGGTCCATCTCTCCTTGCGCTCACCCATTCTATTGGCGGACAGGTGAGCCAGCAAACCAGCGGATATCCAGGAGAGCATCCGTGACATGCTTGCCAAGGCCTAGTCGGCCTGGGCCAAAATACATTGTTGGGTATAGTACATTTTATGTCTGGTTATGGGACTTGTTTCTAAAATAATTTCACAGTAAAAAAAAAAAAGAGCATATTTTAGATAAACATATTTAATGATGCTAAACCATTGCAGATCTAAACCATTGCAGACTCCTTTTTGAGGTCCCCTGTTGCTAGATTGATGTGCTAAACCCCTCTTCTATCCCTTTCTGTCCTGAGTGTGGTGGGAGAATAGATCCCTTTAATTTGACAATATTGGACAGAGGAGCATAAAGATCTATGGCACAGATTTCTGGTCATTTCTTAGCTCTGCTGTGTTGTTAACTGATACAACTTGGGTATAAAGGATGACACTGAACTCCAGGTTTTTTCACCCTGGACCACAAGGACTATGGGTTCAAGAGGGTCAGTTGCACCAGACTGCTTTTTAAAACGAGCACTGTGCACAACTGGACTTAGCAAATATAATAGCTGGCAGGTTTGCTTTAAACAGAAAACGCCAAGGCTCCTTAACCAGTGACTCTCCTGCAGGCCTGTGAACCAACACTAGCCCACAGCAGACATGGCCGGTGAGTAGAGGAACTGAAGAATGCATGGTCTGTTCAGGACCTTTAACTTGGATTAGCTAATTGGAAAAATTCCTCACAACAAGGACTTGGATGGCTGCCTGACCATGCCAGCCTCCTGGGAACACAGCTATTATTGGTGGGCATGACTCTTTTGTCTACATGGGTTGAACCCAGACTCTTAAATTCCATGCACATCCGAAGACTGCCCCACTCCTGCTGTGGACCCTTGCTCTGTCAGTATGGTTGTGAAAACGCTGAGGCTTTTCTTGCCTGACGTGGTGGCAAATCACCTTCTTATTACGGCACTATGCTGCGTGGCGGCCACTTTCCTGATCCTTCGATGGATGGATCGGAAAAGCACCAAAAACAAATTAGAGCGCGCCAGGCGGCAGCGGTGCCATGCTCTGAGTCTGATGGAGCTGGCAGTATCTCAGTACAAAAAGCAGGTACGACATGAAGTCATCATGCAATATGTGAAAAGGCACTCTATTTCCAGCAACTGCTGCCGGATATGAAGATGTGATTCAATATCGTATGTATTTGGGTCTATTGACCAAACAGTGAACTGTGGGGAACAATCAATCCAGCCTTTATACATCACGGCATTCAGTCGCTTAGACCTAACAGAGTAGTATATAAATTCAACTTAACTCAGATATTTTTGCAGTTATTTTTTTTTAATTCACAATATTTCACCGTTCACTAGACCTCATTTATATAACAAAGCTGTATTATTATTATTATTACTCTTTTCTTATTTGTTATTCTTTGTTTTTACTTATATTTTTTAATTGTGCATTTTTACTGTTAGTTCTTTTATAACCAGATCCTATAAAACCTCTGATTCATGTGGGTGTTGTGTTTTTTTTGTTTTGTTTTCTACTTTTCTACGTATTACATTGTTACCACTGTTTTAAAGTAGAAGAAAAGCATGATACATTTTAAGAATAAGCAAATGTTAGTGAGCTAAGCTTGGTGCAGACTTAGATACTAAACCCATATATAATAGTATGCTTTCAGAAATGACTTTCATACCTTACCCCCAATCAGTGGTGTATCTTGATTTTGTGCTGCCCTAGGCAGACAAAATCCTGGCACCCCCCTACCCAAGCTGCACCCACGTTACACACCTAAGACATGCCCCATCATTCAGACTCACATCAAGCTCACACTCCCATCACACTCAGTCACACACTCCTACTCCCATCACGCTCAGTCACACACACTGTCTCCCATCACACACACTCCGACTCCCATCACACTCAGTCACACACACTGTCTCCCATCACACACACTCTGACTCCCATCACACTCAGTCACTGTGTTTACCTCTACCACTTCTGCTGGCAGGCTATTCCATCCATCCACTACCCTCTCAGTAAAGTAATCCTTCCTGATATTACTTTTAAATCGTTGCCCCTCTAATTTAAGACTATGTCCTCTAGTTGTGGTAGTTTTTCTTCTTTTAAATATATTCTCTTCCTTTACTGTGTTGATTCCCTTTATGTATTTAAATGTTTCTATCATATCCCCCCTGTTACGTCTTTCCTCCAAGCTATACATTCTTTTTGATGTCTTCAAATTGTAGCTCTGTCGTCCTAACCACCGCTAATACTAGAATGAATGATTGTAGAGAGTAAAAAATGATGAAAAACGATCTATACATTGTGTTAGCGGAATTGCGAAAATATACGCTTTAAATGCGTCTGTGGAGTCTTCTGCTTATGACATCACCTATGGCTTGACATGCAGGTTACACATTTCCCATTTAGAATTGATTTGCATGTCATGCCACAAGGTGATGTCGTAAGCAGGAGACTCCACAGACGCATTAGCTGCGTTTTCTCCAACACACTGGTGTCTATTCACTAAAAGGTGAAAAGAGGTGAGTTGAGATGAAAATTTAATCTCACCATTTTAACTATACAGTGTGCAGGGACAAAGCTGGTGAGTTCCAAACCCCCCCCCCCCCCCCAAGCATTCTCACCAGGATTGTCCCTGCACCCTGTCCATCTCACCTTTTAGTGAATAGCCCCCAATGTATAGATAATTTTTCATTATATTTTTTTTGGGTGGAGAAGGTGACTTCATATCCCATATGTTGTGCTCCAGCTGTAATTATACTACATTGCCAACAATTTGCATCGAATCTATGGCATGGTGGGGAATTCTGGAAGATGTCGTTCATCCATAGCATGGTGGTTGTAGTGTGACATCACCCATGACTCCACAAACCACAGAACAGTGATGCGCAGACAGGGGAATTGAAATAATCAAATTGGAAAATAGCAGCAAAAAAAAATAAAAAATGGTGACACAGATTAACCAACAAAACTACTGACGTCCACCAAATTCCTACATAAAATAGTCAGTGTCCACAAAATATCTTGCTCCTATTTATATTCTAACAACATTTCAGATGGAGAGACCATGCCAAGAACAATGTAGTCTGACGCGTTTCGCGCAGTACCTTACGCGTACGCTAATAAAGATGAACCAGTCTTGTAGTATTGCAAGGTGCCCTGTGTTATTATTTTTAGATGTATCTGCATCAAGTGCTTGTGCGTGTTTTGGAAAAATGTTGTTTGTGCTCCCTGTGTATTAAACTGATTTGCTTGTGTTCTCTTCATACCACAATGATGAGCACAGTTTTTCCATTGCAAAATCCCATGTATTGTCTTTTAATAGCTACAGAGCTGGGGGGATAAAGCTGAGCAGCAGCTGGCCTGTCTGAAACACAGTGCACCCTCCCGTAATCAACTTCAGGATTATTGGCCCCTCTTTGTGCCAGACACATGGTGGATATCCTCATTGTACCCTCATTTACCTTAGGGTGATGACTTACATATAATAGAACTATGCTAAGTGTGTTCTCTCTGGGGAGTGATACCTCTACAATACGATGCTATTGTACAGAGACTAAACCAGACCAGAGATACTCACCTTTTGGTTCTCTGTGGCTCCTTCCCCGAGCTGCAACCTTGTGACTCTATGACTCTCCACCTGCTGTGATCATACTCTGCTGATGTTGACAATCAGTTAGTGGCTGATTATTAACAGTTAGATATCTAGATGATAATCTATAGCAGACAAATGTAGACACACATTGGTTACATATTTCATTGGTGAGACGAGTGGAAGGTATGGCCACATTAACTGAAAGTCCTTGGGGATGGGATGGCATGGGTTACGTAGCAATCCTCGTGTGTTCTCTGTCTCTTTCAGAATGCCGATGTAGACTCTGGACGTATACTTTCTCTGCCTTTGTTGGAGTTGGTGGAGCAGCTGAAGAAAGGATCGGTGACGCCAGAAAGTGCCCTGTACGTATACATAGAAAAGGTAAGATTGTTGGTTGGCAAAGCCATAGCATTCAGTGCACATCATAGTACGGACAGGCAACTCTGGACATTTTTATGTAACAACTCCCATTATGCTTAGCCAGTCCATAGAGCATCATGAACGATGTAGATCTGCAGTAGCTGGAGTGCCATATTTGCGTCGCCATCTTTTTTCTTCTGGATCCCAGCTTGGTTGAGTCTAATGGGAGTTACTGCTCCGTTGCCATATATTTCAAATAACTTAGTAAATGTTTTTTTTTCTTACGGATGATTTATGCATAGTAGGTTGGGGATTTCGTTAAATGGTGGCTTATGGTATTCTTTAGAAAGGAAAGAAAAAAATAATACATGAAGAACAAAAAATACCAATAGCAGCGCATATATCACATCAAACTGCTGTATAACAACAGGAACAAAAAAACGTGGATTTCTGGCTGGAAGTGTCTATGCTCTAGTATCTAAACACCCAAATGTAGCCCTCAAAGTTTTGATGACCTGCATGCCACATCATTCCCTAACAGTATTTAAGAATGGCAGATAATAATGGTATTTGTAGTCCAGAAACAGTCGGAGGACAACAATTGGATGCCTAGGTTCTAGTGGGTGTGTCCAACCTTTAAATGTATTAATTAATTGTCTACTTGTAAATCATTATTCGTAATTTAGTCTCTGGCCTTATCTTATGTGGAAGATAGACTTATGTCTATTCTTTTGCTCCACTGTGCTAACCACCACCACCTCTGCTGGAAGACGATTCCATGCATCCACCACACTCTCTCAATTAAGTAATACTTTCTGATGTTAAGACTATGTCCTCTTGTCCAAGTAGTTTTATCAATTTAATTGTACTCTTTACAATGTTGTATTTATAGAAAGTTTCTATTATATCTGTCTCGTCTGTCCTCTAAGCTGTATGTGTTAAGATCCTTTAGCCTCTTCTTGGCCAGTTTTACCTTGTAAACCATTAACCATTTTAGTAGCCCCTCTCTGGCATCCCCCCAGAGTATCCATCCAACAGACTGAGGTCCCACCGGTCCTTACTAAATAGCATGATTGCAAACATAGAAGAAACTATTATGAGAAATAAAAAAAAACAGAAACATTTTACACAAAAACCTGTAACACAAAATGAAAGTGATGTCATTGTGGTATTTTCATATTGCCTTGTCGTAGGCTCTAGAAGTGAATAAAGAGTTGAACTGCCTGACAGACTTCCTTCCAGAGTGTGAGGCTCAACTCCAGGAAGTAAAGAAACAGTCAGAGAAGGGTCTACTTTATGGAGTACCAATAAGCCTGAAGGACCATGTTGGATACAAGGTTTGTCTACATCCACTTATACTATACAACAATTTATACTATAAAACCACTTGTACTATAAAACCACTTGTACTATAAAACAACTTATACTATAAAACCACGTGTACTATAAAACCACTTGTACTATAAAACCACTTGTACTATAAAACCACTTTTACTATAAACCCACTTTTACTATAAAACCACTTTTACTATAAAACCACTTTTACTATAAAACCACTTGTACTATAAAACAACTTGTACTATAAAACAACTTATACTATAAAACCAAGTGTACTATAAAACCACTTGTACTATAAAACCACTTTTACTATAAAACCACTTGTACTATAAAACAACTCATACTATAAAACAACTTGTACTATAAAACCACTTGTACTATAAAACCACTTGTACTATAAAACCACTTTTACTATTAAACCACTTGTACTATAAATCCACTTATACTGTTTTTAGAATGAAGGTATTTGACTTGAAATAATCTAAAGTTTATGATCTAGGTTGGGTTTCCCGATGTATAAGAAAGCTACATTGTTGTAATATAATGTCTATCAACATTCAATTTGACCATACCATGTGGCATTTCAAATCCAGAATTTATTGTGGCCAGGAAACATGATAAATTCAGGGAGATGTAATGGTACTTGGCTTTCAGGAGTAATGTTGGTAAAACAAAAACATTGTGAAGCCATCAAACCTTACTCTAATGCAGAAAAGTGGAGATGCAATTCATTTTTTAAAGACTTTTGTAAGGTCCTATAAATATTGTCCAAAAAGTCTCTTGCTTACGGAACCCCTGAGAGGTCATTTTTTAAAATATTTTTCCAACTTGTTTTCTCGAGAAAACAACTTATCTCAAGAAAACAAGTCAGAAAAAAATATTTAAAAATACATGATATCTCTGGGCTTCCGTACTTGACAGCTTTTCTAAAACACATATAATATCTTGTCTACACACAACATTAATGTTACACCATTACATGAATCCAACAAAAAATGTCATAGTTTCTGCATATCTGACATCACGGAGAGGGAGTTTAATATAATCAGACACCAGTATCAGAGAGAAGGCTTGTACTTAGTACCAGGAAGATGACCTATGATGTTATATGGGGCACATCAGGTGGACCAGAACCTGTATATTGTCCATTATTTTGCTATATCCTTTTGTTCTCCTTTCCGTCTGGTTCCAGGGTCATGATTCCCACTGTGGACTTGTACACTTTCTTGGTGTATTGGAGAAGGAGGACTCTGTCATTGTCCAGGTCGTAAAGAAACAAGGAGCAATACCATTTGTGAAAACCAACGTCCCACAGTCCATGATAAAGTATTTACTTCATTTATTTGTATAACACATCATCTCATTCTCAGCAAATATTATTTGAAGCCCTCGGCCCAAAAGAGCCCTGCATATTCACAGCTTTCATGCATAGATAAACATTTTATAATATATCTAACAAAATGTACAGATTTAAAAAATATTCTTACCGGAAGCTTTCTCCTGCTGCCACCAATATGACCACAGATCTGAGAATGGACACGCTTTCTACCACTTCTCCCAAAGGGTAATGTCAGCCTCTTGCATTGCTGAGGGTACAGGCAGCATGCCAGGGGGTACTGGATCATTGTTTGGGTATGGCATCTGTGTGGCCATATTTGTAGTTTCCATGGGATGCCTGTGGTTATGTTGCAAAATCGTAATGTTTCAAGGTATACAGATCATATTATCTACAAAGTTGCATTATGTCAAATTAACATCATTAATACTGAACATGTTTTGCAGTGCTGGGCTTATTATAAGACACAGAAGGTAATGATCAATCAAAGATTCCCACACTGCTCTATTATTATATTCATAAGCTGCTGTCAAGGAAAATGACCCCATTTTATATATACAGACTAGTCACTTAAATTTTTTGGAGAGAGAGAGGTAAAAAAAAGAAACTCTCTTGGATCTTATTCACTATAAAAATTGAAAATCGCTCCAGGAGGTTTTGGAGGTTCGTCTTTCATTTTGAGACACCCGAGTTTGACTTGGTCTCAAAAAAAGCTTTGATCATTTCGCCTCCAAAGCCGACCTCCTCGAGCTAGTCTTGAATTTTAGCGAATAGACCCACCGGTCTGAGGAAGAGAGACACGGAGAGCAAGAACTTGCCATTTCCAACAATGTTTAGGCAATCCAGTGAATATAAGCTCAAAAACACGTACACTACCCCTTTAGGAACAATACACACCAGCCAACAAACACCGGCATTCACTAAACAGGACAGACAGGGTAAAAAAACATAAAAAGAGCACAAAAAGGATCTAGTCAAGTTAGAAATACTGTCTGCTGCCTCTTGTGGCCAAATATGGAATCACCTTGCTGCTGTTTCCTGTAAACTGGGTAAACTCTTTGCAAAATGTAAAGTGAAATTCACCTTTTTATTGCCTATTGAATGTTTACAATGATAATATAGTGAGCAATCCTTGGCATAAACGTGGATAGAATGAACATTTTCTTGTTATTTTTCTTAGTTTTGACTGCAGCAATTCCATCTACGGACAGACCGTGAACCCTCACAATCATAAAAAGACAAGCGGAGGGTCCAGCGGCGGGGAAGCCGCACTCATCGCAGGGGGTGGAGCCATCCTTGGCATTGGCACTGATGTGCTGGGAAGTATCCGAATGCCGTGCAGCTTCTGCGGGATCTGTGGTCTGAAGCCATCTGGCAACAGGCTGAGGTTTGTCTCCAGATCCATAGTACAGGGAGACGTGGGCTAAGCAGTGACAAGTCACAGGGTTTAAAATTAGAATTAAAAAAAGTACTTCATCCGTGTCAGGCTTTCTATAAGTGTCTACTCAATAAAGAGAGACTTGCAGGGGAATTGAGATGAGAATTTAAAAGTTAAGACCAATGTAGCCGAGTTGGACAAATTCTTTCATTCAGCTGCATTGGAGAATTTTTCCAAATTGGCTACTTTGGTCTAAAGTTTGAAATTACCGTCTTAATTCTCTCTTTATTGACTCTTTAGTGTTATCTGCAAATACAAATGCCTTGGCAACCATATTATGTTTTACTTCAAGCTTATAAGACTTAACCCCTTCCCTGGCCCGCTTACTAACATCCAACTTCATACCCCTCCACATAACTAGGAGCCTAGTCCTCACTACTGTACCTTTAAGAAATACAAGAAAAACAGAGTCTATAAATAAGAGAGCCTTGCCTGCAAGCTTCCAATCTAATGCTAGATATATAGAAGCCTAATTGCTGATTTTTTTCTCTTCCAGCTCTCTGGGATTTTCTACTCCAGTTAGTGGAATGAAGTCAGGTTTGTCTTTTTCTTTAGCAGATAAAGAGCGATCAATGCTTTTATAATCCTGAGGTGCTTTGAACATCTAGCTGATCTTTGACTAGTCCTTCTATAATTCCCAGCTGGCCTGCGAGGCTGGTATCAGCTGAACCCCATGACCAGCGAGGGCTAACCTTGGCACCGCAGATGCTTGGGAACTGCATATTCCATGATGCTTAGCAAATCATAAAGCTGACTTAAAGGAAAACTGTTGGAAAAAATGAAGTAGTGTCCAAGGGAGAGATGGCATCAAGAGCAGGCATTTTAAATAAAAATGCTTTAATGAAAGAATACACATAAAGTACCTTATTGAGCGCTCAATGCTCCTTATAGCACTATAATACCCAAAATTCTAAGATTCTAAACATGGCGGCTCCCTAATACAGCTGTACTAGCAGAAAGGGATCCATAATGTGCTCTATTTACTTTAATTTCCACTAAAGCATTTCCATTTAAGATGAGTGCACTTGATGCAATCTCACAATTAAACATGAGTTAGTTGTTTGCAGTTGTCTTTTAGATTAGCCATCACTGCCCTAGGCTGTAAGTGGTCATGTCTATACAGAGAAAACATAGCAAGAGACTGATTAGGAGCGAGTGCCATTAAGCTCATTGCCTGTAGGTTTTTAGATGGCTCCAGGGTGTCTCAGAAGATAGCCCAGAGACAATAGGACAATGGGCTATGGCCTGAGACATCCTGACAACTTGTTTATCAGTAATTCAATTAAGGGTTCAAGGGAGGGGATCTTAATTAGGGTCAGGAAGGTTATCAGGCAGGGCTATTTCAGCTTTAATTTGTGGAGTGAATCATTCTAACGCTTGTTCTCTTTTGTTTAGACTAGATTGCATGCACGTTGCCTTTGCAAAGAACCATGTAACACTTATGGCTACAAATGAATAGCCCTTGTGATAATATGGCAATGTTTCTCCTAGCCTCTTGACTAATAAGGCTTCATGAAGTGTCTTAAGGCAAATGAGGCCAGACTTGAAATGTGCCATAAAATATGATGGTGATATTCTGAATTAAGATATAACCATAAATCACCTTATGTCTTTAGCTATAATGATGCCAGGACCAATGGCCAAAGACGTGGACAGCCTGGCTCTGTTTATGAAAGCGGTCTTGTGTGAGGACATGTTCCGGCTGGACCCCACTGTCCCCCCATTACCTTTCAAAGATGAGGTTTGAGCCCCAAAGACCCTTATTTTTATTATTCCGCTTTCCATTCCACCTTACATCCCTCATTATGAACTAAGATATGGGGCTTTATTACCCAGAAGACAATAATAAACATCATAAAAATCCTCATGATCACTAGAGTTGAGCGGACACCTGGATGTTCGGGTTCGGCAGGTTCAGCCGTCCTGGTCCGTGCTCGAACTTGACTCGAACTTGACCCCGAACCTGAACCCCATTGAAGTCAATGGGGACACGAACTTTTGGCCACTAAAATGCCTCTAAAAAATTCCTGGAAAGGGCTAGAGGGCTGCAAAATGAAGTAAAATGTGGGTAAGAGTGTCCCTATTCATACGAATAGGTCAATTGACCTATGAATGGGGATTCTATTTCAGTTTATAGAAAGCCCATAGCATTACATACAATGTAATCGCCGAACCCCGAACTCCAACCCAAACATACAGTGAAATGTCTATGTTCAGGTCCAGGGTCCAAAAACCGTAATGTTCGGTACGAACCCGAACAGTGTGGTTCGGGTTCGCTCAACACTAATGATTACCAATTTCAGGCCAAATACATCGAGCAGTGAAAGGATTAAAAATAATAACCAGGAACTTGCTGGACACTGTAGCAGAAGGGAAGGAATGGAAAAGCTCTACCGAGGCAGAGGGTAAACAAACCTTAGTGATGGAGAGGGAACAGATGGAAACCAGACAATCCAAGGTACAGGAGAGGGCAGAAGGATGAAAGATGAGATGTATGGGAATTTGGCCAACAGGAAAGAGAGTCAATGACCAATAGGGTTAGAGAGAAACAATAGTTGTTGGCAGAAGCTAAGGGAATCTGGGCAATGAAGGGAGTGTAATGGTAAGTAAAGGAAACAGTTAAATAAATAATAATATAAACCAATGCCCCTCAGACAGGAGTACATACACAGGACAACATTTCACATTAGTGCTAATCAAACACTACCACCATATTTTGTATGTGTCTAGTAACAGAATCCCACCCTTTGATTGCCAGAAGAATGTGTAATGTCCCCTCTGGCATTGCATAGGTTAAAAAAAAAAGATCCTCTTACCAGCAAGGTGCTGGTTAGTGTAGCATTTTCCCACACAGGAAGATGGAAAGGAAACATGAATACAGAAGAGGGAACAAACAGAAGCCAGTCAGTCCAAAGTAAATGAAATCAGAGTGAATTGGAGAGAGGCCAGTAGTACGAAAGGTGGAATCCAAGGGAAGCTGGTCAATAAGGTGTAAGAGACAGAAGACAGATTTAATGACAAACAGAGTAAAGGAGAAAACTCCTCAATCCTTCTTACCAGTTCCATCTATTTGGGGAGGAAGGAGGGGGAGATCTCTGGTGTGCTAATCTGCGAGGTTATGGTTCTGTATTATAATAATGCATGGATCTTGGTTCTGGGGTCATGATTGGTAAGCGCTAGCAGACTGTGCGTCTTGTTTTACTTTCAGATTTATAACAGCTCAAAGCGTCTTACCATTGGATTCTATGACACGGATGGCTACTTCCTACCTTCTCCTGCCATGAGAAGAGCCGTCCAAGAAACCAAAACCCTACTAGAAGAGGCTGGTCACAAGGTGTGTCTTGGGTTTTATACCAGTAGCTTTGAAGGGTGCCTATAATCTAACAAAAAATATACTCATCAGAGCATAAAAAAACATTTTAAATTGCATGTGTGTTGCAAACCAGACTCGGAAATTCAGCTATTTTAAGACTTCTGCTTTCAGTGTATAAAAATCCATAGGGAAGCCATTATTTTCCAAAAGTGTTCTTTATATTTTTGTAATTTCATCACCTCAATCTGTGGGGTTTTGTTTTTGGAAGTACAGTGTGTTTTATGAATATAACAGCAATGTTTTGTCAGAGATAAGACGAGTGTTTGAATTAAGGTCTATTTCAAATTCTAAGTTAACATGTTTTTAAGAGTGGCAGTCAGATTATTTGGCAGAATAAAGATCCTTGTATTTTACCGACTAAGCCTCGGAATTATGTGAAAATATCCATCATTTTATTCGCCGCCACTGTGCTGGTCGGGGGTCGAAAAGGGATGATAAAGAAAATACATGGTAAAGGCCTTTTGTAAGGCCAGGTGTACCCCAGTCACTCAAATAAGGCCAGATGAGGCCACTACCACTTTCTGCACAACCATGCAACCACCATGACAAGGCCTGGAAGTAACCCACTAGGCCAACTGTTAGTGGTCACCAGGACATGCTAGTGGCTCCATTGAGGGCCATAAGAAAGAATAAATTGAGAACTACTGGGTAAACTCACCTTTGTGTAAGATACAGTCATCTCCCCCCAAAAACTCTGATTTTACATCTTTACCTCTAACGGACATTCCTGCTGTCTCCCTGATATTGTAACAGCTTGTTCCATTCACCCCGCCACGGATGGAGTATGCTCTGAATGAACTGTGCATCCGTGGCTTCTTTGCTGATGGAGGGACTACTCTAGTAGACAAATTGTAAGTATACAATGTATCTGAAACATTGCTCCTAATCACACAGGGGCTGGTATCTTTTGGTCCAGGGGGGCAAAACCAGTTTAGTGGCCCATGATGTAACTTCATCAGCTTTAACAATTATTATCAAATATAGACCCCAACAAACAGATATGTTGACAGATATGGTATAGGGGTTGATAGAAAGACAAGTCAATTGGAAGAAATTGCTATGCTCTGGGGCATTTAGGAGTGAAAACTGGTCAAGCCAAAGCCCATTTATTCATGTTAGAGGTCAGCATGAGGGGGAATTACCCCTCTATCTCCATTGCCAGCCCTCCCATGTTTATTTGTAAAATTACATTTCATGCATACAAGCTTGGGAAATAACTTTGAGAGCTAAGCTAATGGTTCCTTAAAGGGACACTACAAGGGTGGGGGACACTAAGATGTAACTAGATAACGTGGTCATTTAAAACGAACACATATATAAATCATAAGAAACAGGTTTTTTTTTGTATATGATTGAATTAATCGCATGTGACAGGAAAAATAAAATTAGGTGTTTATCTCCTGGCTCCATTTTGTGAATATTTCCCATGATGTAACATCGTCCAAAATCGTTCAGCCAGTCTGAAAATTCCCCCTCATGCTGCCCTCTAACATGAATAAATGGGCTTGGGCTTGACCAGTTTTCACTCCTAAATGCCCTAAATGATGATGCCATAAGATGCCATTTCGGAGTCCCTTTTATTGCCGAGCAGAGGAAACATTACGCTCCCCAAGCATTCATAGTATTATAAAACACCCATATGTCCTGACCAGCACTTTGGGGGGCTATTCACTAAAGGGTGAGTTGAGGGGAGTGTCAGGTAAGTAGAGGGGAGATGAACATTTAATCTCACTAATTCAGCATGCAGGGACAAAGCTGGTGAGCTCCCGTAGCAAGGGAAACTAACCAAGCTTGTCCCTGCACAAAATTGATTGGAATGGAATGTTCATCTCACCTGTAACTCACCTGTTAGTGAATAGCCTCCTCAGAGTTTTTGAGAGTAGGGTGCTTATCCCCGTTTTAAAGCATAGATCTTGTATTGCAGCGATGTAGACATTGTGGACAACAACTTAAAACAACAGATCCTGTTATATAAAATCCCCGTGCTGGTGAAGAAGATCATGTCTTTTTTTATGAGACCTGTGGTGAGTGATTCTGCACATCTTCTTCTTCAAGGTATAAGGTATAACGCACGTGTGTTTTTGTGGGATGTTATTTTTAAGCCAGTCTTGGCTGAATAAAAAGGGACACTGTCAACCTTAACATTGCATATACTGGGCATATACAGAATAAAAAAAATGATGACACATGTTCTATACATTGAAGTGCACTCATGCTAAGCTGTTTACTACCTGAGTGATTGCAGACAAGGGCGTGTTTATCCCACATGTTTACATGTTGTTACTGGTTTTCTATCTTCTCAGTTTCCTCGCATTGCAAATCATGTGAATGCCCATTGTGGAGTGGGGTAAGATGAAATTATGGCTTTTACTTTATTGGTGGACGTGTCTTGGCATTTGTTATAGGTCACATGAGTTAGATCATATACTCGGGTATCGAAATGAGTGTACAAAAAAGAGCAGGGTGAAATGAGAGGGTGGTTGTAGAAGACTTGTAGCTCCCTGCACATTAAAAAAATGTGCTTTAAATGTGTCTGTGGAGTCCTGATTATGACATCACCTGTGGCATGATATGCAAATGAACTGGTTTTAATCGGAAAATTTGTAATTCTGCTAGCCCAATAGGGAAGTGGTTCCCAAACCAGTCCTCCAGCCTTCTCTCCTAACAGTCCAGGATTTAGGGATTACCCAGTGTTGTTAAAGCCCGCCATCCCCCCCCCCCCGGTCTGTCAGGGGGGGCGTGTGGACTGGTTTGGGAACAACTGGGATAGCGCCTCTGCACAGTATCAGAGTGTGGTATCTTAGTGATCTGTGCAAGGTGAGGGTAGAATCATCTATATGTTTTATATCCCTTGTGGTCTTAAGTAAAACGTACTTTTTTATTTTTATTTCTTTATTTCTTTTTTTTTAGCTCAGTGAAAGAACTATGGAAACATAACGCTGCGATAAAGGTAGAATAAAAAAATACCAATGCATGTTTTTTTCAGATTTCTTTCCAAGGAAGTAGTGCGAAGACTGGAACATAATTTTATAACACTGGTTTACACCACATTTAATACCAAAACAACATATAAATTGGTCTCGTACTGTTGATTTAGTCACATTTTAAATGACCTTTTACCATGTTTCATTTATAAGATATGACTTGTTAAGTATGATAGAAATCAAGCAGTAGGAGATTTACTATCCAAGCAGAAAAGACCTGTCAGACAAGCCCCTAATTGACCAGTCAGTCTGACAGAGAAGCTTTCATTCTGTAGGTCTATCATTCACAATGAAGGAAGTGCACATACCAGTCATAGGCCTATGATTAAGTCTCATCGGACACGAAACGCGCAAGGCTGTCAGTTCCACTATCTGCTTGTGTAGCTGATATTGAGTCCCTCTGTCCTCTGTGAGTGCCATTTTTCGGCTGCCAATTTTGTTTTAAATATTCGTAATAAACTCTGGCTTTTATACCTTTCTAAAATATTGAATGAGATGGCTTTTTTGATCTTTGGACTCGTGGTGTATACAGAACCCCCCGTGTTGCTCCTCACAAGTGCAGTGATTTGTGTTCAAGTTTTATTTCCCATTGTGTCATCTTTTCTTTTTTCTTTTCTTACCGTGCACACAAGCAGACCAAGTAAATGCTTTGTTCCTCCCATTATATATCAGTGTTATCTTCGAAACAGTAGATCATAGAAAAATACTTTACAGAGTGAGTGAGCGAATTTATTGTTAGTAAATGGTGGAATGGTAGAACTTGTGTGTCATAGTGCCATTTCTGATGGTATGTAAAACATATCCGTAATTTACTACTGACTCATACTGTGATGCGATCACGCATACCCTTGCGATCTTGGGCTGTGCTCCCAAAGTAGCCCTAAGAGAGATAACTCTTGCTCTATTGCTTCGTCCATGTGGATTCCAGGCAACTTCTTAAGTTAACCAAGAATACTACTAGGAAAGGGGATTGCAGGGAATCACCTACAGGTAATCCAAACATGTTCCCGTCAGTCACCAACCTTTGCTATATAACCAGGCCAATCTACAATTTCCTTCCCACTTGCCTGCACAGTGTAATATTGGGAGCCAATCTACCCAATACAGAAAATAAAATTCTGATATCATTTTTTATCGCATCACTGACGGACTGTAAGGAAGGAAGAACAATTGTTTTAAAAATTGTGATGTAATTTCAAGATGGCTGCCTGCCCACACACACAGAAAACTTGTCATATCTACAAGTGGATATTAATACTGTAGAACTATCAATAATGTAGCAACATTTTTAGATCAGTGTTGTGTGCATGTTACTTTGCAAATATATTGTAACTGTTTGATAGTTTCCTTTATCTGGGACATACGGTAATTAGCAAAATAAAAAGCTACTGTTCTTGTAGAGTAGTATACAGCTTGAGAGAGACTTACCATAGCCTGTTTTATGGGATTTGTAGGAGTACCGCTGTCAGTACATTAGCGAATGGAAGAAGCTGGGTATGGATGCTCTTCTCTGCCCCATGCTGGGTCCAGCCTTCAACATCGGATGTCCTGGCAAAATCTTTGGTAATGATGCAGCTTGAAAATGCAATTTAATTTTAGGTCCCCTTTTTTCACTCATTGCAAACTATTTTTTTTAGTTCTATTCACTTCGGAGTAAGCTGAAAAGGCAACTTTAAAAACCAGGCCAATGAAGCTGACTTAGAAATATTCTACAAATTGTCTATCTTTCAACTCAGTTGTTAATGTCTAATTTTTTGTAGTTCACTTGTCAGTTCACTTGGAATTCACCACAGTTCAATTTTTAATAAATGGTGGGACTGTGCCGGGGTCCCAATTTTTATTCTCCAATGTTGAGTACACCCTTACAACCCCTCATTAATAACTACAAAACCGTTAAGGGTGCTGATAAGCGCAATATTTGTGTTGGTGTATTATCATAAAATGCCACTTCTAAACAATACTGTGGGTGCTGTAAACCCAAGGGAAAACCCCCACAGTTGAATCAGATGCATATTTCCCAATTCTTCCAATCACAATGGTATAAAATGAAAGAGTGGCGTAGACCAGTGTAAATGCGGTCGCAGCAACGTAACTATGATCGGTTGTGTCCAGTCCCCCGGCGAGAAATCCGTCTGTAACGTCGACCCCCTCGATGATCAACATTTTCCATGATCCAGTGGGTTGTTCTGTTACTTTATTGTTCTGGCAAGTGTAATCAGCTCTCCTACAGACCTGCTTTGTAACATACTACACTATAACTGTGTGTCTTCTTTTTGAGATACCATTGCGATGTGAAGAATTCCATTGTTTTTGACTTTACCCTATTTTTCAATGTCCTCTATACCTTTCCACTTTGTGCATCATTCATGGCTGTTTCACTTTAGAAACAAATTTATATAAAAAAAAATAATGTTCTTGGGAGCAAGTACTAAATTGGGGGTGACAAGGCTCTTACCAGTTCCCTTTGAAACCAGAGTTGTGTGTTGTTTTCCAGCTGGCTTTTGCTTCACCATGCTGTTCAACATATTAAATCTTCCTGCTGGGGTCCTGCCTGTGACCACTCTAACTCCTGAAGACGAGGAGGAACTGAAGCATTACAAAGGTTACTATAACGATCCTTGGGACAAAGAGGTCATTAAGGTGAGTTACATTTGGCCAACACAATATCGTTTAAATAACTTTACCTTTAATGGCTCAAGAGACTCATGTCTCAAAGAAATAATACTGATAAGTTCACAAAGCTGAATTAAAGTTGGCATAATGTGCTGCTTCCATTTGACCACAGGTAAAGTACGGCTGAATACATGTATGTTTATGTATTTTGATGTATGTGTATTTACATTAGTGTCTATATGTGTATGTGTAAGTAGGACCACTCAAAGTCTCATTAGATAGCATAACAGCAGTAGAAGTGCTATATAGTTTGCTCCATCAATCCAGTAATACTATTCATCGATGAGGTCATGAACCTAGCCACCACAATGCACGCACATGCAGCCACCGTGCAAAACCCCACTTGTGGTCTCCGAGACATGGGCGTGGCCAGGGGTAGGTGGTGTCTGTGTCACATGACAAGGTCTGTTATTCCATCATTAAATTGGTCCTAACGGAGCCCAGTAAATGTCCACCATGCTCCATGCTGGTACCAACCCCTGGTGAACCGGATATCTTGTCGCAAGTAGTAAAGATTTGCTGCTTCTCAGCATAAGGCAGAGTAATAGTATTAGTAAATTAGCTAGTTTAATCCATAATTACACTGGGTTATTGTACCATATTAAACTGTAAAATGATGTATTTAAATGGGTACAGATATGATTTAGGTTAGAATAAAGAATATTTTGTGACCTATTAAATACATTCATTTTAACAACAAAACATTTAACCAGGGAGGGTAGCTTTACATTTTCATGTATGCCTTGTTATCCACTGTAATTCATTTTACCAGTCTTGGAAGAATGACTTGAACCCTGCAGGAATAAACCTGCAAGCCTGGGGTTTGAACACATTCTGTAGGTGGTGGGTCAGGTTGCGGAGCCATCTAAGAAACTATTCATATTGAAGAGTTATGTAAGTTCTATTGGATTTTATGTTCTTCTAATTCACACATTTTCCCTTTGAACACTTTACACAATACCCAGACCGATGGGACGCTTTGATTTATATCAATGGAAGTGGTTTCCAAGCAAAGCACAGGTCCCTAAAAACATAACCATAGATGTTCTGTAACAGTAAAGTCGTGTCCTTGACTTGCAGGGAATGGAAGATGGCGTCGGACTCCCCGTGGCTGTACAGTGCGTGGCACTGCAGTGGCAAGAAGAGCAGTGTCTCCGTCTGATGAAGGAGGTGGAGAACGTGACTCGTGGCCGCCTTAGGAAGTAAAGACCTTTCTTCCAGTGTTGGCAGTCGCACGAAACTAGAGCTCAATGGATAGAATACACCGGGGAACAGGCGGGCCATGTTCAAGGGCCAGAGGGTGGATCGTTCTTATTGTGTAGAAAGCTGTCCTTCCACTTTGATTTGATGAAGATGAGAAATGACTCACAGCTTTGTTTCCAAAGAAGTTCTACACTAGCCGAGTACCTTCACTACCTGACATTTTCGGAGATCAAATTCGCCATTCACAATGGTCCAAATCACACAAAAAATAACATTAATTTGGTGTTACCTGCCGTGACCCAGCTTGCCTTATATTTAGTAATAGGAAAGACGTATTAGGGATATGATGAGATGATTTCATGAAGAAACAACATTGCATTTCTCTCCTTCCAGCATAAATTCCCTGTTAGCCAGTGATTATCAAGTATATGTGATTTACTTTCATTAAAAGCAATTCATACCATCTGAAAAAAGTGCTACTATTGGATTGTCTGATTTGTAGCTTTTACCAAGAATCAGTTAGTTTGTATGATTAATAAAATGCGTGTGGAGTAGCTACCAAGTGTCTTTTTTGCAGAGAATATTATTCTTTTATCATTTTGATCATCCCCAATAGCCAATTTTCAGCCCATTACATCTCTTCTCTCCTTCCCTAATGCTCCTCGTGCTCTTCACAGTACACCTGTCTTTTTTTAATGCCTCTTTTCTTCTCCAAATGCACCTCTGTCTTGCCTCTCTGCCATTTTCATCACATGACCAATCCTGCTGAGCTTGAAGAATACTTTGTGTAATACTTGAGTGTGTATTTTACTAGACATGTGCATTCGTTTTCGGACGAATGCATTTTTTCGGACGAAAATAGCATTTTCGTCCATTCGTCCGAAAAACGAATAACGAAAATTTTAACTAACAAAATCCGAATGAACGAATGGTTAATAAACGAAAATCATTCGTTCATTCGTCCATTCGTCCATTCGTGCTATTGGCATTCTAAACCGAAATAGAGTCGGTTTACAATACCAATAGCATTGTACTACATTCCATAAACCGACATGAATGACTTTCGGTTTATGGAATGCATGTAATGCTATTAGCTTCCTATAAACCGAAATTGAGTTCCCATTCATACGAATAGGTCAATTGACCTATTCGTATGAATGGGGACTCTTTCGGTTTATAGAAAGCCAATAGCAGCATGTATTCTATAAGCCGAAAGTCTTTAAAACAAACGACGTTCGGTTTATAGAATACATGTAATGCTATTGCTGTTCTATAAGCCGAAAGACATTCGGCTTATAGAACAGCAATAGCATTACATGCATTCTATAAACCGAACGTCGTTCGTTTTAAAGACTTTCGGCTTATAGAATACTATTGGCATTCTATAAACCTAACTAGAGTCCCTCCTCATTCATAAGAATTTCTTATGAATGGGGACTCGACTCTAGTTCGGTTTATAGAAAGCCAATAGTATTCTATAAGCCGAAAGTCTTTAAAACGAACGACGTTCGGTTTATAGAATACATGTAATGCTATTGCTAAACTATAAACCGAACGACTTTCGCTTTATAGAATAGCCATAGGATTACATGTAGTACATAAGCCGAAAGTCTATAAACCGAAAGTCGTTCGGTTTATAGGCTGTCGGCATTTAACTATACAGAGACAGAGTCTCCATTCATAAAATTATGAATGGAGACTTTGTCTCCGTGTAGTAAAATGCCGAAAGTCTATAAACCGAACGATCGGTTTATAGACTTTCGGCTTATGTAATACATGTAATCCTATGGCTATTCTATAAACCGAAAGTTCGGTTTATAGAATAGCAATAGGAATACATGTATTCCATAAGCCGACAGCCTATAAACCGAACGTTCGGTTTATAGGCTGTGGGCATTTTACTACACGGAGACAAAGTCTCCATTCATAATTTTATGAATGGAGACTCTGTCTCTGTATAGTTAAATGCCGGCTTTTAACTATACGGAGACAAAGTCTCCATTTATAATTTTATGAATGGAGACTCTGTCTCCGTATAGTTAAATGCCGACAGCCTATAAACCGAACGTTCGGTTTATAGGCTGTGGGCATTTAACTATACGGAGACAAAGTCTCCATTCATAATTTTATGAATGGATACTCTGTCTCCGTATAGTTAAATGCTATTGTATTCTATAAACCGACTCTATTTCGGCTTATAGAATGCAATAGTACTACGAATGGACGAATGAACGAATGATTTTCCTTTATTAACCATTCCTTCATTCGGCTTTAGTTAGCTTAGCATTTTCGTTCTTCGTTTTTCGGGCGAATGGACGAAAATGCAATTTTCGGACGAAAATGCATTCGTCCGAAAACGAATGCACATGTCTAGTATATATTCACATGTAAATTGCTTTTTAAATAAAAAATTATGATATAAAAAAATCTTGTTTTTATTTCCTTTTATGTGACAAAGCTGCCTCTCTCTTTCCCTTGCCCCCAGATTTGTCGCTCTCCCCCCCTTAGTGTTGTCTCTCTCTCACCTTCCCTTTGGCTCCCCCCTCGCTCCCCTTGTGTCTGTCTCTTCCCCCCTTCCCTCCCCTTGTTTCTCTCTGCCCCCCCCCCCCTTGTTATTCTGTCCCCCCCTCACCTGTTTCTTGCTCCCTGGTGGCTAGTGGGGGCAGCCGGGGGATGTATGCACTATACATAATAGACGGAAGTGTCGGGCAGCATGGAGGTTGTCTGCACGATTCGTGCAGACATCCCCCAGCTGCCCGATTCTCCCTGGTGGCTAGCGAGGGAGCGGAGGATGTCTGCGCGATGAGCGAGACCTCTCCTGCTGCCGCCCGGCATGACCGCCGGGACTTCTATGATGAAGCTGGGTACTTCCGGCTTCCTCATAAAAGTCCTGGCTGTCGTTCCGGGCGGCAGCAGGGGAGGTCTCGCTCATCGCGCAGACATCCTCCGCTCCCTCGCTAGCCACCAGGGAGAATCGGGCAGCTGGGGGATGTCTGCACGAATCGTGCAGACAACCTCCATGCTGCCCGACACTTCCGTCTATTATGTATAGTGCATACATCCCCCGGCTGCCCCCACTAGCCACCAGGGAGCAAGAAACAGGTGAGGGGGGGACAGAATAACAAGGGGGGGGGGGGGCAGAGAGAAACAAGGGGAGGGAAGGGGGGAAGAGACAGACACAAGGGGAGCGAGGGGGGAGCCAAAGGGAGGGTGAGAGAGAGACAACACTAAGGGGGGGAGAGCGACAAATCTGGGGGCAAGGGAAAGAGAGAGGCAGCTTTGTCACATAAAAGGAAATAAAAATAAGATTTTATTTATATCATAATTTTTTATTAAAAAAGCAATTTACATGTGAATATATACTAGACATGTGCATTCGTTTTCGGACGAATGCATTTTCGTCCGAAAATTGCATTTTCGTCCATTCGCCCGAAAAACGAAGAACGAAAATGCTAAGCTAACTAAAGCCGAATGAACGAATGGTTAATAAAGGAAAATCATTCGTTCATTCGTCCATTCGTAGTACTATTGCATTCTATAAGCCGAAATAGAGTCGGTTTATAGAATACAATAGCATTTAACTATACGGAGACAGAGTCTCCATTCATAAATTTATGAATGGAGACAAACGTATAGTTAAAAGCCGACGGCCTATAAACCGAACGTTCGGTTTATAGGCTGTGGGCATTTAACTATACGGAGACAGAGTCTCCATTCATAAAATTATAAATGGAGACTTTGTCTCCGTATAGTTAAAAGCCGGTGTTCTGACAAATTTCTGGAGCAAATTCTCCTGCGCAATCGCAGGAGAATTTGCTCACTGCGCATGCGCATAAAGTTACAGCTGATAACTCAGCTGTAACTTTGTGACCACCGTGCATGAGACAGCTGCGCAACCCACCTCCCGCCCCCTCACACCCGCCGCACACCCCTTCTTACCAGATCATCGACCACAGCGATACACAGCGCATGCGCACGCCTATCCAGCCGTTTGGGAATGCGCGCGTCCGTTGTTGTGTTCTTAAGGTGGTAAGTAACACGGGGCGTCGGGACATAAGGGGGCAAGCATCCTGGTGAGGGCTGCCTCATCTTGATGGGATTTGTGATCCTCCTGCTGTATTATTGATGCAGCAGGAGGATCACAAATCCCATCAAGATGAGGCAGCCCTCACCAGGATGCTTGCCCCCTTATGGCCCGACGCCCCATGTTACTTACCACCTTAAGAACACAACAACGGACGCGCCCATTCCCAAACGGCTGGATAGGCGTGCGCATGCGCTGTGTATCGCTGTGGTCGATGATCTGGTAAGAAGGGGTGTGCAGGGGGTGTGAGGGGGCGGGAGGTGGGTTGCGCAGCTGGCGCATGCGCGGTGGTCACAAAGTTACAGCTGAGTTATCAGCTGTAACTTTATGCGCATGCGCAGTGAGCAAATTCTCCTGCGATTGCGCAGGAGAATTTGCTCCAGAAATTTGTCAGAACACCGGCATTTAACTATACGGAGACAGAGTCTCCATTCATAAAATTATAAATGGAGACTTTGTCTCCGTATAGTTAAAAGCCGGCATTTAACTATACGGAGACAGAGTCTCCATTCATAAAATTATGAATGGAGACTTTGTCTCCGTGTAGTAAAATGCCCACAGCCTATAAACCGAACGTTCGGTTTATAGGCTGTCGGCTTATGGAATACATGTATTCCTATTGCTATTCTATAAACCGAACGACTTTCGGTTTATAGAATAGCAATAGGAATACATGTATTCCATAAGCCGACAGCCTATAAACCGAACGTTCGGTTTATAGGCTGTCGGCATTTTACTACACGGAGACAGAGTCTCCATTCATAAAATTATGAATGGAGACTTTGTCTCCGTGTAGTAAAATGCCCACAGCCTATAAACCGAACGTTCGGTTTATAGGCTGTCGGCATTTTACTACACGGAGACAAAGTCTCCATTCATAATTTTATGAATGGAGACTCTGTCTCTTATTAGTTAAATGCCGACAGCCTATAAACCGAACGACTTTCGGTTTATAGACTTTCGGCTTATGTAATACATGTAAACCTATGGCTATTCTATAAACCGAAAGTCGTTCGGTTTATAGAATAGCAATAGGATTACATGTATTCCATAAGCCGAAAGTCTATAAACCGAAAGTCGTTCGGTTTATAGACTTTCGGCTTATAGAATACAATTAATACTATTGCCTTTCTATGAACCGAACGAGAGCCCCATTCATAAGAATTTCTTATGAATGGGGCTCTCGTTCGGTTTATAGAAAGCCAATAGTATTACATTGTATTCTATAAAACGAACGAAAAAAATTAACGAAACGAAAATAATGAACGAATTTCGTCTGAAACGAATGCACTAATGAACGAAATTCGTTTTAGACGAAATAAATAACATTTTCGTCCGAATGGACGAAAACGAAACGAAAATTTTAGCTTTGCACATGTCTAAATTTTACTGACTTCTGTTGTATCCAATAATTTATACTCAGATATACCAACCTAAGTTTGTGGACGTATGGTTTAAGGGTGTAACTTAGAGTTAATCGATTCTTAGAGAGCTAACCATTGCAAATCTTGTCTGTCTTTGTCTTTCTGTCCATGTTGGAGAGTCTACCGAGGATAGAGGCTCCGGTGGAGTGCTCAGCTGCCAAAATTTCAGCACAAAAATCATCCACAATGGCCAATTTTCATGCCAATTCAAGAGCACTTCCATGTGTTCTGAGTGCCCTGAATTCATGGGCTTCATTGAGAAAATCAGAGCTACCTTAGTAGAACCTTAAAGGAAACGTACAAAACAAAGACAAAGACATAAAACACAGGACTAACAAAAGGGCCTACATAGATGGGAAAGGGCGAGGGTTTAGTTCCATGAGATGGTAAGCTTGACCTTCCTGTACACTAATCCTGAGTAGTACATACCTAAAGATAAATAAAGACATGCAGAGGAAACACAAACTGAAAACCAGACATGGAGCAAGGAACAAACAAATGGAACATTATGGCAAGCATAAAGCATAGCAAGAAAGTACTGGATACTGGATGTTCAAGCCTGGATGAACCTCTAAAATGGTGGAACGGTGACATTGCCTGGTTGAGCCTCACACTATACACAACATACTGACAGTAGCTATTCATGTTTCTGTGTCTGGTTTGCTACATACTGATGGGAGCTACGCTGTACTATGTCTGGCTCTCTTTATGCTAATGAATTACCATGTCTGTGTCTGGCTCTCTTTATTCAGATGGAAACTATGCATAACCATGCCTGTGTCTGACTCTCTATACTGATGGGAGCTAAACATATGTGTGTGTCTGGCTCACTATACACTGATGGTGCCACATCTGCTACTATAGGTGGGAGCTTTACTGTTCCACATCTGTGTCTGACCAACAGTGTACAGATGGAAGTTATGCGCTATCACTTCTTTGTGATACTATGCAAATGAGAATTATACTGTACTACAACTGTTTGTCTAATGGCATAATGGTGAAAGCTACACTGTACAATCATCAGTTGCTGGCCATTTCAGTACTGACGGGAGCTATGTGTCTACTAATTATCCAGGAGCTCTATTATACCATACCTAGCAATACACTGATAAGAACTATTCTGTACCACATCTGTGTCTGGCTAACTGTATACTGGTGAAATCTATACTGCACTACCTCTGTGTCTTGATATCTGTATACTGATGAAATCTATACTGCACTTCCTCTGTGTCTTGATATCTGTATACTGATGAAATCTATACTGCACTATCTCTGTGTCTTGATATCTGTATACTGATGAAATCTATACTGCACTTCCTCTGTGTCTTGATATCTGTATACTGATGAAATCTATACTGCACTACCTCTGTGTCTTGATATCTGTATACTGATGAAATCTATACTGCACTATCTCTGTGTCTTGATATCTGTATACTGATGAAATCTATACTGCACTACCTCTGTGTCTTGATATCTGTATACTGATGAAATCTATACTGCACTACCTCTGTGTCTTGATATCTGTATACTGATGAAATCTATACTGCACTATCTCTGTGTCTTGATATCTGTATACTGATGAAATCTATACTGCACTACCTCTGTGTCTTGATATCTGTATACTGGTGAAATCTATACTGCACTACCTCTGTGTCTTGATATCTGTATACTGATGAAATCTATACTGCACTACCTCTGTGTCTTGATATCTGTATCTGTCTTGATATCTTTATACAGAAAGGGATGACTGTTAGAAATAAATAATGAAAATACAATCAATAAAGAAGATTGTACCCAGTGGTACAGGCAAGTACACTACAGTTCAAAAATTTGGGGTCACTTGTAAATGTCCTTGTTTTTCATGAAATCAAATGAGTTGCAACATGAACAGGAGACACAGTCAAAATGTAGACAAGATTATACATAATGATTTATATACTAATGAAACCAGTTTCATTGGTTCTTTAATCAGCACAATAGTTTTCATGGGTACACTAAATGTATATATATGATAAGCCATAACATTCTGACCACTGACAGGTGGTAAGCCAGCGGAGGCAGTGTGATGCTTTGGACTGACAGGTGGCAAGCCGGCGGAGGCAGTGTGATGCTTTGGACTGACATGTAGCAAGCCAGTGGAGGCAGTGTGATGCTTTGGGCAATGTTCTGCTGGGAAACCTTGGGTCCTGCCATTCATGTGTATGTTACTTTGACACGTACCACCTACCTAAGCATTGTTACAGACCATGTACACCCTTTCATGGAAACGGTATTCCCTGATGGCATTGGCCTCTTTCAGCAGAATAATGCTCCCTGCCACAAAGCAAAAATGGTTCAGGAATGGTTTGAGGAACACAACAACGAGTTCAAAGTGTTGACTTGGCCTCCAGATTCCCCAGATCTCAATCCAATCGAGCATCTGTGGGATGTGCTGGACAAACAAGTCCGATCCATGGAGGCCCCTCCTCACAACTTACAGGACTTAAAGGATCTGCTGCTAACGTCTTGGTGCCAGTTACCCCAGCACACCTTCAGAGGTCTAGTGGAGTCCATACCTCAACGGATCAAGGGTGTTTTGATGGCACAAGGGGACCTACACAATATTAGACATGTGGTAATAATGATATGGCTGATCAGTATATATATATACCGTATATACACACTACTGTTCAAAATTTGTTTTTTGATTGCAAAGAAAGTTTTGTACATTAAAATAACATCAAATGGATAAGTAATACAGTGTAGACATTTTTAATGTTGTAAATGACTATTGTAGTTGGAATGGTTCATTTTTTATGGTAGATATATATTGCTGTGCAGACTAAAGACCCAATAAAACCTTCTTCTGACTTGAATTCATTATTTCTAACTTTTTCAGCGTATTGACTATATTTCCAGTTTATTTTGCAAATCATTTGAAATACATACTCCTCTGTATATGGTAATAATAAAAGTTTCCACCTACTTTTTTAAATGCCAATCACAATGCAACAAGCCTGACCTAGGAATGGGCTGAGTATGTACAAATAATCAGATTCACTGTGCAGATGCAGAGAGCAGGATTGCAACATGTTTTATGAAGAGACCAAGAAATTCCTTACGGAGTATGAGAGGGGATGTCGGATACTTGTCACCCTTGGGTGCCTCCTGGCAGCATCGGTTTATGGACTGAGATGGAGAAAGAAGAGACTGTTTCTTAAGAAGATAGAACAAGAAAGAACCAGGAGAGAGAGGAATCTGCAACAAATGCAAGAAAATGTTAACAAATTCAAGAAAGAGGTATGATACACACAGCATAATAATAATAATAATAATAATAATATAATAATAATAATATAATAATAATAATAATTAAATAATAATAATAATATACATAGAAACATAGAATGTGTCGGCAGATAAGAACCATTCGGTCCATCTAGTCTGGCCAATTCTCTAAATACTTTTATTAGTCCCAAGTTCCCGGTCTTATATCTAGGATAGCCTTGTGTCTGTCCCACGCATGCTTAAAATCCTTCACTGTGTTTACCTCTACCACTTCTGCTGGAAGGCTATTCCATACATCCACTACCCTCTCAGTAAAGTAATACTTCCTGATATTACTTTTAAATCGTTGCCCCTCTAATTTAAGACTATGTGCTCTAGTTGTGGAAGTTTTTCTTCTTTTAAATATACTCTCTTCCTTTACTGTGTTTATTCCCTTTATGTATTTAAATGTTTCTATCATATCCCCCCTGTTACGTCTTTACACAAGAGAGAACGGGACCTTCCATGTTCTGTAGTTTTACTGATAATGTAAAAGATTACGTATTATAGAGTCTTGGTCTTTTTCACCTAAACAGCGCTTGCAGTACAAGGAAAACAAAGAAAATATCACTCTTTTTAGGTTCAAGACAACAATGGGTTATTTATAAAAGTCAATTCTAGTGCAAACTTCTACATTTTGAGCAATCACTAAGGTAAATAATGGAATGTTCCAGTTTTTTTTAGAACACTTTTAGACCCCCCCCCCCCCCAAGAATGGAGGGTAGGGGGGTGGGATAAATTACCCCCAGTGTGTTTTAAATGTTTCTGCAGAACCTGGTTATAAGGAAAATTAAACTTTTGCAGGAAGCGAGAGTTTTAAAAAAAATGCGTCTGCCTTCTCCCAAGTAGACATATATATTTCTCCCAACTAGATATGTATCTTTATTTACTCTCGGCTCTGCTTTAGAGCTGAGGCAGAGCCAGTCTGGAGGCTGGTGTGCACATGCCCAATCTGAGCGTAGACTTGTGACCCTCGTCTAATTGGAGTCTGGTTTCAGTGGGGGGTTTCTCTCTTTCTGCCAGTGCAGAGAGAGAGACCCTCGTTTTGGGACATAGTTAATGCCCTCTCTGCTGACCCCATGTAAAAATAATAATGGGGTCTCTCTCTGCGACAGATCAGCAGATTCTATATTAGACGCACACAGGTGTCCTTTCATCTTCATATAGTATCGCAAGGTGATGTAAACAGCAGAGCTTACAGACAATACGCTATTAACAAAAAGACCCTAAATGTTCTGCCAAAAGACTGTGTTGTATAAATACAACATGCAAAAACAACTTATTACTTTTATAGGTTGCGCTGGGGGAAAGACAGCCAAGTGCTGGTGTATATTGCTCCAGTAAATATTTTGGTGGCTGATAGTGATCATGGAACACACCCATAGAGCTAGCGGTTTACACCCCCTGGTGTATTCTATTGCAGACATGGATAATATAGTTTGAACTGAAAAGCACCTCTTAGCATTGCACAGTGTAATAAGCTGGGATCCTCATTGTACACTGGTCATGAAATAAATAATGTTTCCCACAATGCTCTGCTGTGAAATCTACTAAACAAATCCACACTAATGCCATGAAGCCATACCATGGCCCTGGCGCGGCATGAATGGGAACAAAGGCTGGGGCCAATTAAAAAACAAATTCCTATCAGATTGTGTTTCATAAGGATAAATCTGGCATAGGAATAACAATATATTTTGTTTGTATACCATATGAGAGAGAGAGTTAAATACACAAGTAACAAAAAGTCCCCCAAGAGCTCTTGTCCTTAAGGGGTTAATCTTATTCCAGTAAATGTTTTTATATATTGGCTTCAGGCCAGCTGGCAGGCCATACATTTAGTAACTGTATACATAGAAATGCTACAGAAAACATGTGAACACCAGACTTTGACCATCCCCTCGTGCTCACCTTATATTACCTCTGACGTATATATTATTTATATAATAATTCCACCAGCCTTGTACTGCCAGGGTGCTGACTTTCACGGTCCACCCTCAAATACAATGATCCAGAGAATGAAGAGCACTTCACAGGACTTGTATGTGGAGAATAAAGAGAGAATTATATAAAAATATATAAATATATATATGTATGTGTACCCAAAAGAAAAACCGTGTAGGTGGTACGTGTTAAAGTAACATCCACATGAATGGCAGGACCCAAGGTTTCAACATTACCCAATGCATCACACTGCCTCCGTCAGCTTGCCACCTGTCAGTGGCCATAATGTCATGGCTGATCAGTGTATGTCTAGGCACAAAACCCAAATTTAGCACGATTGATAATTTAGTGCCCAGACCTTTGCCAGAGTATTTGCATGGAGAACATACAGTATGCTACAACATGTCTATATATTTCAGCAGCTTGTATTGTTTGGCTGCACTTTAGGTAAATTCAGCTACCGAGCTATAATCAATGTATTGAAACTCTAATTTATTATGTGTCATTCTAGAATCTAGGAGTAGATCACCAAAGGATCCTCGATATGCCATTGGCTGAACTTTCTGAAGAGCTGAGAAATGGATCTCTTTCCCCAGAAATCGTCCTATATTCCTATGTTGGGAAGGTGTAGTAATCGCTCACATATCACACAATCTGTCCTGTCTGGTTTAAAGCCTGTCTATATCTGTGAAGCTCACTCTGCCACATGACTTCCTAGGTTCTCTCGTGATAACATCTGTGAAGCTCACTCTGCCACATGACTTCTTAGGTTCTCTCAGGATAATATCTGTGAAGCTCACTCTGGCACATGGTTTATTAGGTTCTCTCATGATAATATCTGTGAAGCTCACTCTGGCACATGGTTTATTAGGTTCTCTCATGATAATATCTGTGAAGCTCACTCTGGCACATGACTTCCTAGGTTCTCTCATGATAACATCTGTGAAGCTCACTCTGCCACATGACTTCCTAGGTTCTCTCAGGATAATATCTGTGAAGCTCACTCTGGCACATGGTTTATTAGGCTCTCTCAGGATAATATATGTGAAGCTCACTCTGGCACATGGTTTATTAGGTTCTCTCATGATAATATCTGTGAAGCTCACTCTGGCACATGGTTTATTAGGTTCTCTCAGGATAATATCTGTGAAGCTCACTCTGGCACATGGTTTATTAGGTTCTCTCAGGATAATATCTGTGAAGCTCACTCTGGCACATGGTTTATTAGGTTCTCTCAGGATAATATCTGTGAAGCTCACTCTGGCACATGGTTTATTAGGTTCTCTCATGATAATATCTGTGAAGCTCACTCTGGCACATGACTTCCTAGGTTCTCTCATGATAACATCTGTGAAGCTCACTCTGCCACATGACTTCCTAGGTTCTCTCAGGATAATATCTGTGAAGCTCACTCTGGCACATGGTTTATTAGGCTCTCTCAGGATAATATATGTGAAGCTCACTCTGGCACATGGTTTATTAGGTTCTCTCATGATAATATCTGTGAAGCTCACTCTGGCACATGATTTATTAGGTTCTCTCATGATAATATCTGTGAAGCTCACTGGCACATGATTTATTAGGTTCTCTCATGATAATATCTGTGAAGCTCACTCTGGCACATGGTTTATTAGGTTCTCTCATGATAATATCTGTGAAGCTCACTCTGGCACATGGTTTATTAGGTTCTCTCAGGATAATATCTGTGAAGCTCACTCTGGCACATGGTTTATTAGGTTCTCTCAGGATAATATCTGTGAAGCTCACTCTGGCACATGGTTTATTAGGTTCTCTCAGGATAATATCTGTGAAGCTCACTCTGGCACATGGTTTATTAGGCTCTCTCAGGATAATATCTGTGAAGCTCACTCTGGCACATGGTTTATTAGGTTCTCTCATGATAATATCTGTGAAGCTCACTCTGGCACATGGTTTATTAGGTTCTCTCAGGATAATATCTGTGAAGCTCACTCTGGCACATGGTTTATTAGGTTCTCTCAGGATAATATCTGTGAAGCTCACTCTGGCACATGGTTTATTAGGTTCTCTCAGGATAATATCTGTGAAGCTCACTCTGGCACATGGTTTATTAGGCTCTCTCAGGATAATATCTGTGAAGCTCACTCTGGCACATGGTTTATTAGGTTCTCTCATGATAATATCTGTGAAGCTCACTCTGGCAAATGACATTTTAGGTTCTCTCAAGATAATATCTGTGAAGCTCACTCTGGCACATGACTTCCGAGGTTCTCTCATGATAACATCTGTGAAGCTCACTCTGGCACATGACTTCCTAGGTTCTCTCATGATAACATCTGTGAAGCTCACTCTGGCACATGGTTTATTAGGTTCTCTCATGATAATATATGTGAAGCTCACTCTGGCACATGGTTTATTATGTTCTCTCAGGATAATGTCTGTGAAGCTCACTCTGGCACATGGTTTATTAGGTTCTCTCATGATAATATCTGTGAAGCTCACTCTGGCACATGGTTTATTAGGTTCTCTCAGGATAATATCTGTGAAGCTCACCCTGGCACATGGATTTCCATACCTTTATTGTCCTTACCATAAAAAATATCTTGAGCTGTCGTAGGCTAAATTTCCTTTCTTCAAGTCTTGTCCTTTGTACCATTCTGTTAATGAACAGGTCTTTAGAGAGCCCATTGTATGGGTTTCTCTAGTGTGTACAAATTTAAAATGTTTATCCTTTCTTTATAGCTAAAACTTATTGGTTTTGTAGCCCTCCTCTGCACTTTCTCTAGTTCCATAATGTCCTTTTTTAAATAAAACCAAGAATGTATAAATATTAATTTTAATTGTTATTATGTTGTCTGACCTGCTCTCTAAAACCAACATCCCTTTAGGGTATAGAAATATAAGTGAGTTAATTATAAAATGGCACCTGTGCTACACAAGACAGAATGTATAACAATGACATTAATACACACCTGTCCTTCATCAGGCTCTGGAAGTGAATAAAGAACTCAATTGTTTGACTGTCTTTATGTCAGACTGTGAAGCTCAACTTCAGGAGTTGAAAAAACAGGAGCAAAGAGGTCCTTTGTACGGAGTCCCCATCTCTATAAAGGAGCACATTGGTTATAAGGTATGGCTATTATCATATTGTATAAAGCATATAACATGTAAGATACAGCAAGGTACTTGCATTTTCTAGTTTAACTTAATTGGGGTTGCCTAATTATTTCTTTCCCACACAGACAACGAGATATGTGTATATATTACATACGTTATGACATTTATTATCAAAAAATTGGATACTGCCTCGTTTTTTTTGCAGTCAGAATCACAGAATGCTTTTATCTGGATTAGTATAAATATTTCTGTATTTACACTGCTCTTTGCCTCAAGTTATGTATCCATAAATATTGATATAATTTGTCATTATACAGGATCTGTTGAATAAAGCCACATTTAAAACACTCCCAGCTAATCTCATTCTGTGCTGTGAGCCTAACTGTAAAAAAAAGTTTTGAAATTATGTATATATATATATATATATATATATATATATATATATATATATATCCCAATTATATAAAATCTTGGGTTTATTGTCTAATTGGTGTATTCTCTGTACTGTCCCCACAAATAACTTGTGATCATGGGGGATAGAATCACTGGTCCCTTTATGTATCATTGCAAAATATACCAGTAGGGCTGTTTGATGCCCATCCCCCACCTTGCATTTCTAGTTGGAAAGCCATATCATATTTCTTATCCTATTAAATAAAACATGTGATTTTTTTCATTAATTTGCCACCCAGCTGCCATCTTGGATCAACAAGGTAGGCAGCATGCAATTGTCCTGGTTTCTAGTCTGTTCTCCAGTATTGCCAGTAGAGATAATATGGAGCAGGTGTCTAAGTTTTTGGACTAACATGAGCCAACAGGTCTACTCAGGTAGCTCTAAAATTGGCACAAAGTGATCCTGAATTGGCTGAATCTAATGTTTAGCCAACCAAAATGTTAGCTGCTATCCTCAATACGTAGGCCCCAGGGCTGCGCTCAATGTGGATACAGATACAGTAGATTTTCAATGTATATTAAACTTGTTGCATTGTCCACTAATAGGGTGAGCCATCCACATGTGGCCTGGTACAATACCTTGCTGAACTGGAGAAAGAGGATAGTGTCATCGTTAAGACATTGAAGAAACAAGGAGCAGTTGTGTTCGTGAAGACTAATGTTCCCCAGACTTTAATTTGGTGAATATCATACATATATTTGGTGAATGACACGCTTTCATATAGTACAGGAATGGCCAGGAAATCTGAGGCTTTCTTCCATATGGTTTAGCATGTCTGGGTTTCTAGCCAAGGTTTCTTCAGTTTGAGTCATTTTGCTCACGGTTTTTGCTTTCAAGGAACTCCCTACCCAAGCACAAGGAGAGGTCTTATTATAGACTCCTCAATAGTGAGTGAAAATTCAGGTTCAGCATTGTATTTCCAAGAATATTCCAAATGTCCCAAGCGTCTTCGCTTTTATATTGTGCGACAAGGGTTCAGTGCTGAACATTTCATCTCACCAATTTAGCTATACATTGAGTAGGTACAAACCTGGTGAGTTCCCGCGCTAAAATAACTCATCAGGTTGGATTCTGCACAATGTATAGCTGAATTGGTGAGATGAAATATTAATTTCTCCTCAACTCACCTTTTAGGGAATATCCCCCCCTTCTGTGTAAAAGGTAATTTGTGTATTTCTTTAAATCTTTCAATGTTCCTCCATCTTATGGATATGTATCATTTTTCATTTTTTTTAAATCTTTTATTTGTTTGAACCATGATTTAATAGCTATGAAACCAGTAACCCAATATATGGCTCGACCTTAAATCCACACAACAAAAAGAAAATCTCTGGTGGCTCGTCTGGAGGTGAAGGGGCATTGATTAAAGGTGGCGGATCTGCTCTTGGCTTTGGAACAGACATCGGAGGAAGCGTTCGTCTCCCTTCCAGTTTCTGTGGAATCGTGGCGCTCAAACCCACCACAAACCGACTGAGGTATTTGGCATCCGGATTGAGAAAGGGTGGGCTCTACTTAAAAATAGTGTTTATATTCTGTGCTGCTTTCATTTGTTTTTTTTCATTCTGAATGTCTAGCTTGGGAAACGCATTTCACAATCCTTTAATGTAGCCCTAGCTCTGTCCAGTGTGTGGAGCTCTGCATCTATAAAAGGGCTACATCTGTCCATTTGCAACAACAATTACCTCCCCCTGTTAAAAAAAAGGCAACACAAGCAATTTGTATGTGTTCATATACATCTCAATATACATACTTTAGGATTTAATTTTAGAAAGTTCTAAAAGTGAGCTAAATAGCAGGAACATTCCATTGGTTTCCATACTGATACCCTACCATTGACTTTTACAACTAAACCCATTCTGTCTCTCTCTCCATCCGGTTTCTTAAGTTATATAGAAACTGCCATCCCCCCCATTTTGTTGTCTGTGCATGTCATTTTCTGCAATGTCTACATGTTATGGGCTAATTTATTGATGCTGCTTTGGGGTATGTGAATGAGTTGACCAATCCAATGTCTCATACATAATTTATACTGGTTACTATGTACCAGTTCCGGCCTCTGTGTGTGCACGCCGTACCATTATTTAACAAGATGACAGACATGTTAGTATACCAAGCATGTGATAAAGCGGTCCCGCCAAGACACTTGAGTCGTTCAGTGATCGAAGAACAATTTATAATGTTTTCATTTTTTACAGTTTGCGGGAAATACGACCTTGCGCTGATGGCCTCCTTGCACGTGAGTTTCTGGATGATTAATTAATAACTCAGGCATCAAAGTCCCTACTAATATGTGCACATTCTTACCGACCTTGAAACAGCAACTGCAAAATGTAAAGTCCATATAAAGGTGATATGTCTTTAATAGGACAGTTTCTTGAAAACATAGCATGGTAACAGTATGTGCAATATCACTGCTTGCTTAGTACTTTCATACCAAGCCCTTATTTAAAAATTTTTAGACCTTTAAAAATGTCCAAAGATGGATGAACTTCTCTGTCTTAGGTGGACTCAGTGTGTGTCAGTTGGTAAGTGAGAGAGCACTAATTAAAGTCATACAGTGACAATTCAGTGGCCCAGAGATTTTCACCCTCCCTCCTGTTTTTGTGGGCAGGCAGGGTGCAGGGGTGGGGCTTAATGAGGATAGAAATGGGTCGCAAGGGAGTGGGTGTGGCTAAACAAATGTCATTCTTTCTTTTCGGTGATACACCATCCTTTATAAGACACTCTTATGAGGTCTTGAAGATGGGGATTTATTTTTGGAAAGTATCTATTATGCCTGGCATAGCACTTTTTTATTATTATTTTAATGAGTTTCCAGCTTGCACTAAGTAAGAAGCTATGCTCTGTAACTGTCCATTGTTTTAGTACCGATGACGGTTGGACCCATGGCCAGAGATGTGGACAGCCTAGTCCTAGGTATGAGAGCTCTACTGTGTGATGAGATGTTCAAACTCGACCCAACCGTACCACCGCTTCCTTTTAATGACAAGGTAATGCAATAAGAGCTGGGTTAACCAATATTTGCAAAATTCAAAAACGCTCTGGATTTACAATAGGTTTTCACACTTCATTTAGCTGGTGCAATGTACAGAAAAAAATCCACTTCCTTTAAATATTACATGTTGCTATTGAACTTTAAACATGTTGCACGTGTGTGGGAGCTTATCGAAACATTGTGAAACACCCTGCTACACCCCTCATTGCAACTTTGAAAAGTAGTAGGAGTGTAGCCCTCCAACAGCAGTCCTCCAACAGCAGTCCTCCAACAGTTTTGGAACTATACGTTTTACTGCCATCATTCTCTATTATACAAGGAAGCTAGCACGAAATGATGAGATCTGTATTTCAGTAGCAGCTGGGGGGCCGCATTTGGAAGCTTAGGGTCTAGCCTATAATTGAAGTTACATGTTTTGATCTCTTGTTCACCCTTCTACAGGTCTACTCTGCTTCCACTCCTCTTCGTATAGGATATTATGTATCAGACGGATATACTTTGTCAAACTCTGGTATGAAACGAGCAGTGCTAGAAACCAAAACGCTCCTGGAGGAAGCAGGACATACGGTAAAAATGAGCAGGGTCAAAACGCCAAAACTCAATATGACCCTTATGAAAACATTTTGTTTTTCTAAACTATAAGGATACTTTATAAAAGATCTTTTGGAATTCTCTCTTGCTTACGATTGTTCATTTATTAAATGATTACTGTGGAATGTTCTGAGACTTCAGTGAATTCATTTGAGCTGACTTTTGGGGAGAACATGGACTGGTCTAGGTTGATCCAACTATGACCACTTGCCACTCTGTTTCCCCATGGGGTCAGTAAGAAGTGAACTGCAAAGCTCACGTGGGCATTAATAGTGAAGTGGGAACTTTGGAGAAATTTCCAACGCTGCTGCTAATGCCTGATTTTTGCAGTTCAGTTGTCAGTTCAGTATGGTTCACTTTTTAAATAAATAAACCCCTGTGGTGGTGGCTTTAACTTAAAATTAAAGAAGAAAGTCTTTGGATAGAAGAAGTAGTGCATGCCTAGGAGAGTACATGGGCAGTTTAACGAGGGAAAGCTGAATTTTGTGTCTTATTACTTTTATTTTGTTGATCATTTTTTTTAGCTCGTCCCGTTCACTCCTCCACGACTAGATTATGTGAAAAATGAACTGTTTGTGAAAACCTTACTGGGTGACGGAGGGGAGACGCTACGGGAAAAATTGTAAGTCAAACAACCAAGACAAATAACCAGGAGCAGACGCACATGATTTAATAGCGGAGGTTTTATACTCTAAACATGACATCACATTCTAAATACATCGATAAAAATATTGATATAAGATTTTGCAGTGTTTCTGTGGGAATTTCTTCCCATTCAACCAGTAAAATCCACAATTACCAACATGGAGCCCTGTTTTGCTTGTAATGTATGATTAAGTTTCCCCTCTGAGTCAGGTGCTTTCTGTTGCTTTGCAAACACATGTTTATCAGAGCAGGCTGTTTGTTTTTATATTGTGATCTTTTCTATACTATTTTATGTATTTTTCAAAAATTAAAATTGTAGTTTATTTGCAGAGTCCCGGCTGTACTAGCCTTAGGTGTTTCTTTTTCTACAGTGCTGTCACCAATTTACGCCAATTTTGCCACACTCTCCCCTGGGGCCCTCTTTGGTGATCTTAGTAGCTCTTCTCTATTTACTGTTGTCTCCCTTTTTTTTTACTCCTACATTTAATTTTTATTGCTCTTTCTATTTTGCATTATTCAATGGTTATAAGGAAACATATTATTTTGGGGTCTATTCACTAAGGTCCCAGTTAGTTTTTCAAGATGAGATGTTATGTCGAACTCCAGACTCCGGACAAATTTGACATCCCTCTCAAAATGCTATTCACTAAACTATTCACTGAATTATTCACTAAAAAATGCACTGAACTATTCTCTAAGTTCCACTCCCATTCATTTCAATGGGGGAGAAAGTGATTTTCAGACTAAGTCCAAATCTTGCACTTGGGTGGTTATTCACTCAAAGGTGAGTTGCAAGTGAGTTGAGAAGAGATGAACACTTCATGTTGCCAGTGTAGCTACTCATTGTGCAAACCTGGTCCATTTCCTCACTGTGCAATCTCTGCACGCTTGTCCCAGCATTCTATGCTTTCTATGTTTAAATAAAAATCCTATGTTTTATTTACAGATGGCACCACCATAAATATTTACAGCTTACAGAGTATGTTTGCACATTAGTAATAATCAAAACATGCAGCAACTATTCCTAAAGCAATACATTACCATTTCAATTCTTATTGCAAGTTCACACTGGTGAGAATGAAACCAAAACTGCACAACGAATGACTTTTCTAGACTCCTCACGCCGCTTCTCCTTCTAAGCAGGGCAAGCTTTTGGGGTCTGCACAGGGTGGCAACTCCCAGAGGGTGCCAGAGGAGGCACCAGACTACCAATGCCTCCTCTGCCATTCCCTAGCCCCATTCCTTATTAAGGGGCTGGGGCATTATCCTTATTCCCCAGCCCCTGCATAAGGGAGAGAAAGGGGGAGTGTTGTCCAGCCTCTGGCCCATTTACTCTTAGCGGGACCCAGTCCCTGGACCTGGTATTAAATCTTGAGCAGCCCCCACCCATGATAATAAGGGGGGGGGCTTGGACATCTTATCCAATATTCATTAGAGGTGGGGATTTCACAATTTCAATTGGACATCAAAGTCCAACACCGTCTCCCAAATCAAACTCTCTTTTTAGTGAGTAGTAACTTTTATTGCATTCAAGGAAGTTTGTGTGGCGATGGGAGTCCGGCTTGGACTTTGTAGAGTGCAGAAGCAGAAGAGAGAGGATGAATACGTTTTAGTGAATAGCTCAAGCTAGCTGAGCTGGGAGGCCAAGTTTGCTTTTTAAACCAAATAAAATTCGGCCTCCCAACTCAACCGCCTTGTGACTAATTCCAATTGTAGTGATTGGCCCCTTTTGGTTCCAATTTAAAGCTTTTTTTCCCCCCTCCCCCAGCAAAAATAACACAGTCGACCCATGTCTAGAAAACCTGAATATGATTATCTGCCTGCCGCCAGCTCTGAAGAAAGCGCTGTACTTTATTCTGCAACCCTTGGTAAGCAGGCTCGTAATGGGGAAAAAGCAACTAAGATAAGATTAGCCACAGATAGCAAATGCCTAAATTATGAGAAAATGGGGTTTTAAATGAGGTCTGTGGAGTCTCCTGTCATAAACATTGGGGTCTATTCACCTGTGGCTTGTTATACAAATTACATAGTGTCCACTGAAATTTGCATATGAAGCCACAGATGATGTCATAAGCAGGAGACTCCACAGATACATTCAAAACACATTTTTCTCATAACTTTAGGCATTTGTTTGCAATTCTGCTAAACACTATGTACAGATCATTTTCAATAATTTTTTATTCTCTACATTCAGAGTAAAAACAATGTTTAGGTGATACAGTCCCTTTAAATATCTTATTTATTTTACATATATCAAAAAAAATGGGTCTATTCACTAAAAGGTGAGTTGTAGGTGAACATTTAATCTCACTTGACAGTTCATTGTACAAACCTTTGAGTTGCTCCTGCTAGAAGGACAGAGTTGGTGCACAATAAAGTATGTTTAACCAGGAATTATCTATGGCTTGCTGAGCTTTTCTAGCAGGAGAAACTCGCCAGGTTTGTCCCTGAATAAACAGGTCACTATCTAGTTAATAGATTCCATAGAGTATAATGTTTGTTTCATACATTGGCTTGTCTTGTTACACCCAGTATCTGTGACTAACGTACTATATAGATCCTATTTATTTATTCTTTTCATCTCCAGTTTCCAAGGATGGCTAGTTCCCTGAAGTGCTCTCTAGGTGCAAGGTAAGAAACCTTTCATAGCATCCTATCACACCGAATCACAGATGGATTAAACTTACTGATCTAAAAAAATATTGGGGAAAAGTGAATGATCCACTCTAATGCAAAACCATAACCTCAGCCTTCTCCTAATAATCTCCAAAGACCAGTGGTATTCAGGTACAGATGTCTGCGTTAGGACCCAGCACAGTCACACATGCAATAACTGTGACCTCTGTTGTGACCTTGCCAAGGTAGCCATAAAGGCAATGTCAGTGTCATGAGTCCTTCATCCAAGCAGAAAATCCAGATAAAGTGTCATGTATTATTTATTGGTCTGTTAGGAGAATAACCTAGATCAGGGGTAGTCAACCTTCAGCACTTCAGATGTTGTGGACTACATTTCCCTTGATGCTTTGCCAGCATAAATGCCAAAAGAGCATTATGGGAGATGTAGTGCTAGAGTGCTGAAGGTTACCCACCCCCGATCTAGATAATGGTGCATCTGGTCTTCCTTAATGCATACTGCAGAATATAATCCCATAGCTTGTATAGTTTCACTATTTTATATTGGATTCATCCCAGTGTATACAATTTATTCATTTAGTTTTATGGAATTGCAATTAGGTGTGTCCAGAAAAACTACTTACCATTTGGTACTGACCCATGTTATGGTTGCTTTGTGAAGGGGGTTTGATAGCAACACATTGGGGTCATTTATAAAAGCCAATTCGGGGGCAAAGTTCTAATGGTATAAACAGCAGAAACAGCCCCACTTCAATAACCTTTATAAATAACCTCCCTTTGTTTCTGTAAAGCATAAAAACCCACCTATACAATGTAGGGTCTTTTCCATCAAGAGAGTATTGCAGGGACTTGAGACAGGAATTAAAACTTAAGGCCAAAGTAGCGGAGTTGGATCAATTCTCCCATTCCCCTGCGTTGGAGAATTTTTCCAGCTCGGCTACACTGGCCTTAAGTTTGAAATTTCCATCTCAATTCCCTGCACTTCTCTCTTTATTAAGTAGACCCTTATGTTTAAAATGTGTCTTTGCAACTCTCACTATAAAATAAGCACTTACATTCCAGACTGCAATCTAATGCACAGGAGGCTGAGCAGCAAATACAACACAGGATTTCTCTTCATTTATGTAACTTCTTGCAGCTCTGGAGCACAATGTAGAAATCATTTATGCATATTTCCAATATTAAGACTTGCACCTTAAGACTTTCTAGCTGAAATGAGACCTTGGAGCCTTGTTATTGTATTTCTCCTATTCTCCCCTCATCGCTATTTACTGTGTTTTGGTCTCTACTAACCGGCTTCTCTTGGGACCTGTCTAGATCTGTGAAGGAACACTGGCAGGACCAGGTGGCAGTGCAGGTACAGTCTGTCCACTTATCCACACTAGTCCCTAGTCACTAATCCATCACATCATCTCTGAGGTTCTTATGTTCCATTTCTGTGACTCCTTACAAGCCCTAATGACCAAACCCTCCTGGAAGCTAATGAATGAATCAGAGACAAAAGGAAGGGGGTTTAAACCAGAGTTTGGACCCTGTGGGCCAGAGAGCTTTCCATACCATTGTTACATTGAAATAGTAATAGGGATAGCAGGGGGTTACAGTTGTGACTGGTCCCAATATGCCAAAGGCCCCAACTGCTCTGCACTGTCTGATATTTCTATTGGTGGAAAAGGAACAATGGGCTTTTCGCACCTTGTTCCCTTTAGGGCACACTATAATAATACATGCAGGAATTGCAGAAGAGAAACAGGACCCATTACTGAATCCACTACCCCAGGGGATGGGACTCTTCATCGCGGCTGCTTCCGCGCAGCCGCTTCACCGCCGACTCTACACAGCAAGACAGATCGTCGCTGGAGATTTCATCGCGGGACATGGGCGGAAGTCACAGATATTGGGGTCTATTCATTGAGTTAGTTTCTCTCCTGTTTTTGCAATAGAAAAAACTGAGTTAAAAATCAATAATAAGTGATATTTTGCATCATGGAATTGGACCCAATGGACCTTCTAAGCAATGTTTCCTCCAAAGTGCACCACCAAGCATTAATTATGAATCCCAGTTACAAAACTTCAGGCGATCAATCAATGCTTTGTCATTCTGAACAGGTTCCACTACTGATCTGCTTGATTTAAAAAACTTTAAATATAAATGATATCATTTCAGGAATACCAGACTGAATTCATCGCAGAGTGGAGAAGACTGAGTTTAGACGTCATTCTCTGTCCTATGTTAGGCCCGGCCTTTAATATGGGCTACGCTGGAAAACTCTTAGGTATTGATCTTTTTTTTACTCTTACACACTGCGTTGCAGAGCAGCTAATACCATCTATAATGTAGGAAATGTCCACTAATCCACTGACCCCTGACAATTAAAAAAAAAAAACAGTTAACAAGCTGAGCTACGGAAGCCCAGAGAGGCCATGTATTTTTAAAAATATTTTTCTGAAGTGTTTTCTTGAAATAACAAGTTATTTTTGAATGATAACAAGTTGTTTTCTTGAGAAACCAAGTCAGAGAGATATTAAACATACATGGCCTCTCTGGGCTTCCGTACTAAGCAACCACTAAACCTTAAAAATAACAGGTCATGTTCCCCTTGCACAGATTGCAGGAGACAAGCGTTTGTTTCTCCCCTTCATATCCATGCTACATCTTCTAAATGAAGACTACTAATTCTCTGGGAATGTGTTACTATGCATGTCAATCTACAAAATGAAGTTATAAGATGACACCACAGATTCACTGAAAATACCTTTTTGTATCTTATTGTAGACACACACTTGCAATTCTGCTCACATAATATCACCTGCCATGTCAGCGGGCCCTTCAGTTATGCCATTTGTAGGGGGTTACTGAGCAGGTCCTTAGACCCCAGTAAATGTCCACCCCTTCCTCAACACAGTAAAAGAAGAGAGTATATTTAAAAGAGGAAAAACTACCACAACATAGTCTTAAATTAGAGGGGCAAAGGTTTAAAAATAATATCAGGAAGTATTACTTTACTGAGAGGGTAGTGGATGTATGGAATAGCCTTCCAGCGGAAGTGGTAAAGGTAAACACAGTGAAGGAGTTTAAGCATGCGTGGGATAGGCACAAGGCTATCCTAGATATAAGATAGGGGACGGGGGACTAATAAAAGTATTTAGACAATTGGGCAGACTAGATGGACCGAATGGTTCTTATCTGCCGACACATTCTATGTTTCTATGTTTGGTGCCCACCCCTTTGGTTAACTAACATTATAAAGTCCCAACTGTCTGATAATCTCAGCACTTAAGGCTTGAGCTTTGCCATTGCCTTATCAGTTCGACACAGTTGATTTTTTTATTGAATAGACCTGAATTTATAGATACAATTGTTTATCTTTATGTTTGCATTGCAAACAAGGCATTAATGGTCGGGGTCATGTTAAAGTTTGGTGGTTTTATAAATGACTCTTCTTAGTATACATCGCACTGGATGGGTAGTAACTTTCCCCCATGTTGATTTGTCACAATGAAAATAGAACACGCACAGCATGATGGGTAGTGCTAATTCAGATCTTGAATATTCCAGATGCCGCCTCATACACCCTGCTATTTAACGTGTTACAGTTCCCGGCTGGGGTTGTAACCGTGAGTTCCGTGACCCAAGCAGATGAGGCTGATATGAAGGACTACAAAGGCTACTATAATGATCCGTGTGACAAACTCTTTAAAAAGGTATTTCTTTATTTCATACTGATTAGGCCTCATTATGATCCGTCCAAGCTGACCATGGAACGTCCAATTTCACATAACCCAAGCACCAGCTGTCTTTTCAAGTTGCAGAACTTTGGTGGAAGCCAAGAGCAATTCTCAAACTAATACCCAGGAAATTCAGCAGAATGTTCCTTCTGTTTGTTCTAGTTTTACCCCTCTGCCCCAGAATGACTTATTCTTGCCCCAACCCCCAGTAATACGCTTGTAAACAAACAGAACCTCGTGCAAGTAAATGTAGGTTGTTAATTTGACAATACATTGCTAAGCACTGCTACATCTGTATTATATAAAGCTAGCCTGCAGGCCACAGATCATGCAGGACAAACACTATTACAAGCCAACATGGCAGTCAAACTATTTGGATATTTTCTCTCTTGCTGGTAAATTAATTTTCCTCTTCATTTTCCCCATAAAGTCATTCTAAAATAAGATCCGTTATAGTTACCCGTCCAGTGGGTAAATGCCAGTTTTACTAGATATTCCATCAGCCATGTTTGACCCCTTTCTTTGTATCTGCGCAGGCTGTAGAAGGAGGTGTGGGGCTGCCACTGGCTGTCCAATGTGTGGCTCTACCATATCAGGAAGAACTCTGTCTGCGCTTTATGAAGGAGGTAGAAACTCTCCACACACAGCACAAAAACAAGAAATAGAGGGGGTTTCATTATTTCGGTCACATCATATAATTTAACATAAAAAAAATGGTGGAAAATGTACTTTTACTTGAAAAATCGTTTGCTTGTCTACAGAAGCTAATGAAAAAGTCTGCTAAATAGATTCAAATATTTAAAAAATAAGTGATAAAGTCTAAAGGTGTGTAAAAAATAAAACAATATATATATATATATATATATAAGCAATGCTGCAAACACTTGTGCAAAAACCAACAAATAGTGAAGTACAATCCAAAAAATGGCTTGGGTAAAAAATAAAGTAACACTTAGCTTTTGTTCAAAGATGTGTGATCCCGTACAATATGTAAAAATAATAAAACACATATAACAAAACAATGTGTGACACTGTATTTTCCTATTTCACCCTCATTGCTATTTACTGTAACCAAACGAGCATGACTACCACCGTATTTATGCGAATCTAATGCGCCATCGCATGTCAGGCACACTTCAAATTTTGACAAATTGAAGGCAAAAAACATTTTCCCCGGCGAACGTAATGCGCATTTGTACAAGAAGTATTTTTACATTTTTTATAACAGTCAGTTAGTGCTATTTTTTGTTATAAATTACACTGCTGTACAACAGTACTATGAAATGTCTAAGTAAGAGAGGGAAGGACACATGCGCAGTTTCTCTCTATTGCGATGCGGGGGTTTTGGATTAAGTTGCAACATAAAACGCGAATCTAATGCGCCATCGCTTCTAATTCGCACTCATATTTTGGAGACCACCGTTTGCAAAAAAATGGTGCGCATTTAGATTGGAGTAAAATACGGTAATAAATTTCAGTCCCATAGGTGTTTTACAAGTTTTAGACCATAGGATGCAGCAGAAATGAAGCAATAACGAATAACACAATCAGGCACATAAATAAATATTATTCCAGATACTTTTAAAGCAAGCATAAAACCTAAAGAACAATAATCCATAATAGAATCTAGGTTAATAGGTAAAAAATGGGAATACAAAAACAGTTGCTGAAAGGGGTTTAAAATGATATTGCCAGAAAACCTTAAAGTGATAGAGCTGACCATCCCCAAATATTATTTATGGACATAAAAAATAGCAGCATCAGGGATAGAAAAGTGTATTTGTGATATTACTTAAAGTGACAGAACAGCCATCTCCTAATCAGGCTGTAATTCCCCCCCATAATAAATACGGTATATATAATAGTTGGACACATCAGCGGTGCTAACAGAATATCCTAAAGAAAATGTCATAATTGTCAGCTCTATCACCATAAGATTTTTTGCAAATGTAATTTTAAACCCCTTCCTGCTCCTATTTTTGTATTCGCATTTTTTAACTATTAACCAAGGTGTGGCCAGTATAAACAAGATGTGTCAGCATAACTGAACAAACTGCTGTCTATCAGAATACCAGCTTCTACAGCAAATTAAACTAGTAAGTGAGCACTTGGTCAATCACATATCATTCTCAGATAACGCCCATCAAACTGTGCAGAAAGTTTGGGGATTTACTGTGGAAATTTAACTAAGAATATGTCTGCCCCCTAGTGGCATAACTCAAAAATGTACTGTTGACCCAAAGCAGCATGTCAACCAGTGGCTGTAACATGCTGTATTATCCACGGATGCATATTCAGAGCCCCATAGTTGAGGTAGCTTTTTGGACGTTAAAGCTATTTTTGTAAACAGTCCTGGAATTACACGGTTTAGAAGACTTTATAAAGTAATTTTTTTGCTCTTACATCGGGATCACTTGCGCTGAATGCTGGCTACAGACGCCAAAATGATAAAGGGAATTTAATTTTAATGTAACTCCTAATCTATAAATGTCTTCGCTGTCTGAAATTCAGAGTTCATAAATGGAAAAATGAATATTCCATGGTATTTTACACACATGCGTATCTACGAATGCGTAGGTTTAGGCTGTGTTGGTGCACGTTGGCGCTGGCGCAGCCTATGTATAAAAAAATCAGGTGCTGAAAAGCGCCTGATTTGAGTGGGGGAACCTCCGCCAAACACAGTGGTCCCTCTCTTCCTCACGGCAAAGTGTCGGGAGTTATAATAAGGTGTGATCGCCGTTATACATAACAAACATGATCGCGTTTTTAAAAGAAAATAAAGCTTCAAACAATTTGCAATGCAGGAGTTTTTATACATGTCCACAGGTGTCTCCTTGCCCCATGTGTTTCTGGGAAAAAGGTAACTTATAGTTAAACATTAAAAAACATAGATTTTTTTATGTATTTTTACACCATACCAACAGCCATTCCACAGTGCTGTGCAATACACACCTTTTAGGCATATGGGACAGGAAAATGAGCATGACAATGGGACTATAGTTTGGGCGGATCTAGCCAGAAATCTAGCCACTATATGCTCTATGTAAAACATCACTGTGTATGCTCTGAGAGGTGTTTATTTCTCAGAGTTTATTATTGGTTGGCCTACAAATGACCAGGGATGGTAAAAGTGTCCGTGGCAAGATTTGTAAAGACCCGTAGAAAATTAAAGATACTTGGTCATTTAAACATCTTTACACCTTTAAAACGATTTTCACCTGTACATTGTATTAGCAAAAGTGCAAGGCAATTCAAATATAAAGAGAAAAGTGTTTTAAATATATCTGTTGAGTCTCATGGTGTCACCAGTGGCTTGATTACCTGTGGCAAATTTTCAATCGAAAAAAGTAGCTCTTCAGTACATCAAGCCACAAGTGATATCATAAACAGAAGACACCGCAGACAGATACATATAAAACACAATTTTCTCTTGGCAGAATTAAAAGCAAATGCTTACATTAATACGATGTATAGAACATTTTTTTTTAAATCTCTACATTAACAGTTCAAACAGGGGTCCCTTTAAACTGCCCATCACACTGCCGAGTGAATGCCCCGCATGAATCACTAATTCCCAACTACTGAAGAAATCTTATTCTCACCTTTTAGTAAATAGCTCAGTTGGTGGCTATCCACGCAAATGACACCGACTGAGCTATTTACTAAAAGGTGAGATGAAGATTTCTTCAACAGTTTTGACTATACATTATCCAACGGCCATACGGTGCTCTGGCATCAGGAGCAGACCACCAGGTGTCTCCAGACAATGTGCAGTGAAGTCACTAGGCACTATTCACTGAAGGTGAGTTGCAGGTGAGAGGAGGGGAGTTTAGGTGAGATGAACATTTCATCTCACCCATTTTTGAAACATTCATCTCAGCCTCACTTTATTGAATAGCTCTCCATGCTTTCACTTGAAGGGTTAACTTGATATGGTTTAAAACAAAAGCGTGGCTCTTTCCCTGAGTGATGTGTCCTAATAGGCAGTAATTTCATTATTCTCACTCTCTTACTTTGCATGCGCAATCTGATTTAGATGCTGCTTCTATAGGTACTAGGCAGAAGAGATGGAATTTTTAAGAGGTTACATTGCAGAGAATATGCCACACTACTCCAAACGACTCTGCTGCGATGACACAATCACCAAACTGTTCCGCACCTCTGACCTAAATCAAACCTATTCCCTTCGCTCTCTGTATTGTAATGACAATAATAGAGTTTCTCTAATGATATCCACATTTACATGATTCCTGTTACCCAGGATTTGAAATGTTCAATTTGTGATCCTAGCACAAAATGCCATAAACATCTCCGATAGCCTACACTCGAGACAATTGAAGATGAAAGAGGTTACGCGGAAAAAAATGCATAGAAGCACCTCTCGCATTACACAGTCCATTGGCACTTTTCAAATGTGGTCATCTAGCATTATAAAAAGTGCTCGGAAAAGTTGTATTTATATTGCATTTGCATGTAGTTTAGATTCTCTTTTGAATTTTTTTTTTTTTTATAGTAGAGACTGACCTCTGTGTGTAAAAGCGCCACGTTGGTTAAACTGGGTGTAACATGATGTAGAAAGGTCCTTGGATGCAATTAGCATGAATGTAATTAAAAATATTATTTTGCTCCTGTGTTTGTAATAGTACTTTGGATATGAACTTGTCAACACTTATCCAACATCATGGCGATGTGACTATTACACAACTTAATGGTACTCATTTTAGCATCCTTGGAAGAATAAAATGCTGTAAATGAATTTCACAACCTTCTGAACAGAACAAACTCTATCTACCAGGGCTGTCAGAGGGTGACAGAAGATGGGCCACTCAGTACCTTATAAAAAAAAAATCTTGCCAGCAGAGGTGCTGGCTGGGGAGATCAAAGGATCTCCCATCACCAGCCTCTTTGCAGGTGAGCAGGCAACTTGATGTCTGTGCGCTGCCCAGACATGCACACATCCTCCCATGCTGTCTCTTATGCTACCATGCAGGGAGTGTGAGAGGCACAATGGTAGGATGCCTGTACACACACAGACATTCAGCTGCCTGCCACTTCTCACCAGTGAGCTGGATGGGGCTGTTTGACTTTCGGGCTGGGGACACAGAAATCAGTTTATAAGTCAGAATTCTGATCTTAGACTTGCATTGAATGGGAGGGTAATGTAACTATTACATCACAAGGGGGCGGAGTTATGATCCTGTTTGATCAGGTCAGTCTCCTCTCTCTATGTTGGAAGGCAGTAAAAATGGTTGTACATAGTACTGGAAGATTTTGGAGAATGTTGCGTCATGGGTAAAATTCGCAAATTGTATGCTGGAGATAAACACCTACTTTTATTTCAACTTTTATATGCAATTAATTCAAACAAAAAAAAACTTAGTTACATATGTTTTATATTTGTGTTTGTTTGAAATGCACAAGTTCAATGCTCTTTTATCTGTGCAGTTCTGTTGGTGTTTATTTCTGCCTCACCTGGCTCCACCATCAAATGAACGTATTTATGCCATTTATGGAACCGTCCTACCCACCTCGGATTTACAAGTCCTCCTTTTTTTTACTCCTAGGTCCGGTCATGTAACCGCCGTCAGCTACTACGGTCTCACTCTACTATAAATACTATATTGGGTGCAGGAATCGTGGTCAGAGCTGGTACCCCGGATAGATACATGCTCCCCACACAGAACCATCAACCTTTCAGCAAAATAAAACCCCTGTAATGTCGGTATTTCTGTATTTCTCTTTCCGATTGCCTCATCATCTCTTCTCCGATTTCTCCGAGTGAATCAGAGAACTATTGTATCCCGGTCAATGGATTCTCATTTCTAATGTGAACATTAAAACTTTAAGTGGCTAAAAATATGACACAAGCTGTTTTCCACAGCTGAATGGAGATAATTGTATTGGCAATTGTGAGTGATTACTGCATTATCTACAGTCAGAGGAAGTTATTTTGGAATGCTAAGGGAATTAATGACACATAAACCTATTTTCATACTGGCTGCATTCATCAGCACAACTGCTTTCTCCAACGCTGGCAGTTTGTGATTACTCCAAGACACTTGCATGTATCTAAGGTATGTGCGTTGAGCACCGATTTGCATATATTTACATGAACTTATATATGCGGTAGATTTGTTTCAGACGTCTTGCACTGCGTCAGCTGCGCCACTTGTGTCTTCTTGGTTATTTTCCTATTCTTCATTATCTTTTTTATTAATTCTAGATTTAGAATGTGTAACTTGTTCTTTTTCTATTTAGTCAGTTATCGTTGACACTGTTTCACCACAAGAAGAAGAACAGAATCTGTTTATAGTGTCCCTGGCCACAATCATAGGTCAGTGGGAAAGACCTGCAAAGATGGACCAGACCTTCCGTGGACCTCCCACCAGGATCCTGGAGCTCACTCGGTATGCCACAATGTATCACATTCAGTGGAATCCGTGTGGATTAAAAAAAAAAAGTCCAGAGATTACGTGTGGTATTTACAAGCGCAATAAAAGTCAAAAATCCTTCCAAAATTTATAAAAATAATATTCCCTGTTACTTTATGTCCCAGAACAGGAAATTTATAAGGTTCTGGCTTAAACGTGTACCATGCTAGGGGAAGGCACCGATTTGTGCATAGTGGACATTTAATGAACCTAAATACAGAACTATACACTGCCCCCAATAGTGAACAAACAAGCAAAAACAGCCCACTAGTGTCTCAAACTAGATGTGCAAAACACAAGTATAAAAATAGGAAAGTGTGCTTCACCACACACAAAGACTCATATAAGATAACTTTGCTCAACATTTCCTTTGAAGTATGGGGGTAAGAACTCTACTGGCCTTGGAATGATCTTCTCAGAACTTTCAGTAGACACTGTGTCCTATCCTTATTACTATCCTTATTACTGCCCTTACAGGCACACAACAGAAATGACTATATTGTTCTATGTATTTTCTGTAAGTATTTCAGTGGTGAGATCAGGTCACCCCTATAACATAACATTAGTCCCAGTCTAACGTCTCTTATGGATTCCATAGGCATATTCCTCCCTGGAGACTCTTCATTAGAGATATGTCAGTTATTACGGACGATACTGTTGAAGAACGCTGTCTAATAAGGTCATACATCAAGCTTCTCTTGATCTAATAGCCTTGCATTGTATTGGTAATAGTCTTAATAAGTATCTGCATATTTAATTTGTGGACTTTCATTCCCCCCTTGGAGTGCTTAGCATTGACACAACGTATATTATACTCACAATTAGAGGTTCTGGTTATTGCCGTCGGCTCTTACGACCTTCATTTGTAACCCGTAGACCATTTCTAACCAAAATTAGTAATCAAAGCTTTTATTGACCAATAGACTTACAAGTAAGGCACTATGGAGAGAAGAACCTTCTGTGTAATACTTTAATATTGTATGCCAGGAAAAATGGGGTCTTTGTAGCTTTTTTTTTTTTAACTCTTTGAGCATCAAGAGTTGCACTAAATGTGTCTGAATTTAGTTAGGTCGGAGGTTAACAGCAATCTACTTATTTCTGAATTTTTTTCTACACATAGATAAATAAATATAGACATAGGAACATTTCTTGTTCAAGAGGGCAGGCCCCCAGTTGTCACGTCTGGAACTCCTAGGTGGGGCAATAAAAAATACAAATGTTGGAACAGATATAAAAAAAAGAGAGGGGAAAAGAGGAACAGATGTAAAAAGAGATAGTAAAAAGAGAGGTGAAAAGAGGAACAGATGTAAAAAGAGATAGTAAAAAGAGAGGGGAAAAGAGGAACAGATGTAAAAAGAGATAGTAAAAAGAGAGGGGAAAAGAGGAACAGATGTAAAAAGAGATAGTAAAAAGAGAGGGGAAAAGAGGAACAGATGTAAAAAGAGATAGTAAAAAGAGGTGAAAAGAGGAACAGATGTAAAAAGAGATAGTAAAAAGAGAGGGGAAAAGAGGAACAGATGTAAAAAGAGATAGTAAAAAGAGAGGGGAAAAGAGGAACAGATGTAAAAAGAGATAGTAAAAAGAGAGGGGAAAAGAGGAACAGATGTAAAAAGAGATAGTAAAAAGAGAGGGGAAAAGAGGAACTGATAGTAAAAAGAGATAGTAAAAAGAGAGGTGAAAAGAGGAACAGATGTAAAAAGAGATAGTAAAAAGAGAGGGGAAAAGAGGAACAGATATAAAAAGAGATAGTAAAAAGAGAGGGGTAAAGAGGAACAGATGTAAAAAGAGATAGTAAAAAGAGAGGTGAAAAGAGGAACAGATGTAAAAAGAGATAGTAAAAAGAGAGGGGAAAAGAGGAACTGATATAAAAAGAGATAGTAAAAAGAGAGGGGAAAAGAGGAACAGATATAAAAAGAGATAGTAAAAAGAGAGGGGAAAAGAGGAACAGATATAAAAAGAGATAGTAAAAAGAGAGGGGAAAAGAGTTTATTGGAGAAACATCTAAAAAAAAGAAACGAGAAGTAAGTGAAACAAGACCTGACAAATGGTTACAGAAATGGGGAAGATAGATCCCCACCAGCCCCGACGCGTTCTGTCCCATTGTGGCACTTGGTGGGCATAAGAGGAAATCGTTTCTTGAAATAACACACAAGACCAAAGAAAATTACAGTCATAGACTTCAATATCCTTGTCAACCACTAGAGGGGGCTTGAGTCTTTAAGATTATGTATCTCTGGCTCCTATAAGATTAGTTTTTTATCCCATTGCATTTGGAATTCCTGCAGCAGTAGTCAAATGCAGCATTTGTGAATCTCAGCATTTGTTTATACTGTACCCGATGTCCAGAATTCAAAATAATGCAAAGTTGAGATAAGAAATTAGAAACCTGTATTGTATTGAACGCTGACAGAAATAACTTCTATGATGTACCATTCATAAGGTATTCTAAATTCTTTGTCTAAAAAAGAAATACAACTGAGATGGTCCTAGTGGTGAGTCTGTGCGCCAATCATTAAAACTGGAAGGGAAGAAAGTATTAGTATATTTGTATCGAAACATACCCACCATACCCATGGCAAGCACAAAGGTTATATCAGGTGAATGCACCATGCACTATGAGGGGTAGGTATACACATTGGGTACCTAAAACCTCTCCATGGAGATCCACTAGGATATTGAATGCTGACCTTTTGCACTCTGAGCACTGCTTCTCCATGGGAGCCCACTGACTGGTTCCCAAGAAACATCCATTTGTAGACAAGTGGAAAGGGTATGTTCAATCCCTGAGAGAACTTATGCAAAAACTCTTTTCAAGTAAGTAGTGAAAAAGCCAGCACACAAATGCACAGATTTATAAAGAGTTACCTTTCAATACATGTATATACATGTGGAGGTTGAGAGGTTGGAGAGTTACTTTAATAATAATAAAATGTCTCTACTTGTTTTTTTCTTCAAAGTTGTCTTCAATATTTCAAAGGATCTTAACATTCTGCATGTAAACAGAAATACCAAAGATATTCCAATGAAAAAATATTTTATAATACATTTTAAATTCTAATACTGAAGTCACAATGGTAAATAAAGAACATCTATTTTTTTTTCTTCTAATGATTTTTAGTTTTGCCCCAGCAGTTTGCCAGAATTTTGGCGCATCCTTTAACGTACATTTTTGCCCTATAATATTATTTTTACAAAAAAAAAAAAAATCTTTTATCATTCGCCTCTGCCACAGAAGCACGATTATATAAAACCCCAGTTTTGTCTTTCGCTGGCAGTGTCCCCGCCTGAAAGTGCTGATGTAAGGCAGATTTGTCCACTTTGTACAAGGATATAATAACTCATTTTAACCCTGCTATGCTTTATTAAACTCTCATAAACCTGTCAATAGGGACAGACATCATTTCACATTACCCCATTAGCTCAACTCCAAATGACACTGCTAGAAAATAACATGTACTGTGACATTGGGTTTTGCAGCAGGTTTAAGTAAAAATTAGCATTTTCCTAGAATGGGGAATTTTAGTAGCATGTAAATAAAATTATTTGGGTTTCCCGTCTATTAAATGGAATTATTTATTGACTTGCAGTAACAGTCTGCATGTAGGATTCTTGTTACATTTTTATTATGTAGAATAGACATGTTTGCCCTTCTGTTGTACTACTCAATGGAAGATGATGGAGAAGTATAAATAGTACAATTTGCATAAAAGCTATTTGTTATTGTATTGAGTGAATGGATATACCTGTATTCCCCTGTGTCTCTGCATAACTGTGTCTTCTGGGTTAGACGTTGTGTAGGGCTGTATAATGGATAATATACAATCAAAAATGACTACAACATAAAAGGCACCAGTATTGTTCATGCAGGTTATTCCTGGACTATAATATATATCTACGATATATAAGATATAATGATGTTCTATGACCTTCACAGAGCTTACCATGGACACAGATGTCCTCACATCCATTCCCATCACTGGTAATAGTATATATTGTATGTATATTATATACATTTTCTCCCCAATCTAACATTTTTGTATGTTTATAGAGTAAACCTAAAGAATTGCATCTCTTTTTTTTTTTTCTTGGCCAATGCCCAAAGACAGACGCGTACATGGTTCATGGCTTTTGGGTAAGTACCTCCTTTGAAGGTTATAGATTTAGGCCTACATGTGAGCTCGTTGGTCAAAAGCTCCAGGTTGGCCTAACTACACATATTTTATTGACCCTACATTGTGTAGTTTTGATTGCATAAAAGTGATAGCTTGTGTCACTGCTAAATAAACAAAACATATTTTTCAATTTAACATAAAAACCACTGGTTCTCGGTATACAAGTGGATTGTTGATCTTGTGGTCCATTTCAGAAGCAAACGTGGATGCCCCCTAGGCCATATAGTTGGTTCTTAACAGGTTTTATTTATCACTTATAAATAAAAATGACACACAAACAAGTGGAAAAAGAAAGTCAAATGTAAAACATAGTCACTGGACACCCAGCCTCCCTTATGTCTGTGTTTTAGACATTTCCCTTGAATGAATCTTTAATAGATTTATTTTTTTCCATCCCAACAAGTCGCACACTGTGTTATAATGAAATCAACTCTGTAAAGCTTTAGAGAAATTAGCATCTAAGGCGCCACAGGAGAAGGCAATAATTAGAGGCTTTCCAGAGCTTTTTGTGCCTCCATTAATTACATTAGGTCTTAGATTACATGGTATCGTCAGAAAGGGATAAGAATCCTCCCAAAAACTCATGTCTTTCACACTCTACATACTGGATTGTTGTTTCTTTTTATTATTTATGTATTTTTTTTTAGCTTTACTTCGGGATTTATTCAACTGACCACCTACCCTAAAGCGTAGCCCCCCCTTTAACGCAATATTCAAACATATTTCCCACTGACTAATGACCACCCAGAGGATTGTGTGCTTTGTTGCCTGGGTGAAAAAATCCAGTAAATAAAGACATTCCCGGGCTTCATTGTTTAATGTCCCTCATAATTTGATTGCCTTCAGACTGCAACAATTGAGCACAAGCTTGGAAGAAGCTAGACGTTCAGCCAGTGGTGTATCTTGGTTTTGTGCTGCCCTAGGTAGACAAAATTTGTGCACCCCCCCTACCCACGTTGCACACCCACGACATGACCTATAACCCACGTTGCACACCCAGGACATGCTCCATCACCCCATTACATGCCCCATCACCCACATGCACACACATTAAATGCCCCATCACCTCCATTACGTGCCCCCATCACCCCATTATATACACATTACATCACTTCCCTTACATGCCCCCATAACATGTCCCCATAACATGCTCCATTACCCCATTACATGCCTTGATCATCCCATTACATGCTCCCCATCACATGCCTCCATCACCCCATTACATGCCCCCATCACCTCCATTACATGCCCCCATCATCCCTACTACATGACCCCATCACCCCCATTATATGCCCCATCACCCCCAATACATGCACCTATCATCCCCATTACATGCCCCATCACCCCCAATACATGCCCCCATGACTTACCCTTGTCCCTGGTGGCTAGTGGCAGGCTAGCATGGCAGCTCCCCCGCGGTGTGTGCAGAGAGGTCACGTGACCTGGCGTGTGTCTGACGTCAGGGCTAATTACAGTGGTGCGTTCAGCATGAACCATACATACTCCTCTTTTTTGTACTATCTTTAATCGCTCGTTTTTAAGGGCGATTTTGGGATACGATGTACATTTAGGGAAATAAACTGTGTTACTTAAAGTGAGTTTTCACCATCATGTCAGATGTTTCTTAAATAATCTTTATATTTACTGGCAAAATCCTCACCAGATTTATAGAGAGCTTTTCACTAATAGTGAGTTGCGGGTGAGTTGAGTAGAAGAGAAGCATTTCATCTCACTGAATTAACTAAGCAATATGTAGGGACAAACCTGGTAAGTTACTCCTGCTAGAAGAGCTCACCCATCCCCTCCATATTGCACTGTTAAATCTTTGAAGAACTATCACTTTTTTAGCAGCTCACTTAGCATGGCCAACTAAGTTCTTCTTCCAGGAGAAACTCACCAGATTTGTAACTGCACAAAGCCATCTCACCTCAACTCGCCTGCACCCAGCATCTCACATCTTAATTTGGGAATGTTGGGAGGTGTTTCAGGGTCGAACTTTAAACTTTGAGTTTGCATCACTGCTAAAAAAAAAAAAACATAAGAAGGGTAAATAGAGGGATGAACATTCCATATAGTTGGGGAGATTTAGCCAATCATTGGTGCTCTACCATGTACTATGTTTTAGTTTTTTAGACTCTGTGGACTGTAGTGTGGAGAAACTACCAAATGTCTTGTTGATAAGATGGATTAAAACTGCAATAGTAAAGATTGGTGATCAATCAAAGTTTGGACAGAATGACTCAAAAAAAAAACCTCTTTTTGAAGGTGGGAATTTACAATTGTGTTTGGAATGTTTAGGCCGAACAAGAGTAATACTATGGGCTGTATTTGGTATATGGACTGTTGGAACATATCATTTCTTTAAACCCCCTTTATTCCCCCTAAATAAAGCAGGGACAATAAACGGTTAGCCCAGTAATTGCCCTGTAAACTGCCAATGTCCACCAGAATTTTGCCATGACTTACTGAAGCAGTTAGAAATATAAACATAGATTAAATTGCCTGTATTAATAAGAGACACTAAAAGCAGATACTTGTATAAAAGCAGATACTTGTATAAAAGCAGATACTTGTATAAAAGCAGATGAGCAAAATGTTATATAAGTTCCATAATAAGAGGAAAAAGTTCTAAGAAAAATTGAAAAATTGAAGAAAAAACCCCAAAACAAATTAAATGGGCCACGGTAATTATCACTCTTCATTCCAAACCTTGCGTTTATCTTCTACTTTCTTGCGTTTGATACATTTTTCCCACTCTACTTTTTTTTTTTACTTGTCGGGGAGCCTACTGTAGATTTCAGAATGCTCTTTGATGTTTATCACTGGGTAATTCTGTTTGGTGGATTTTGCCAAAGCGACAGTTTAAAGAATCCGGCATGGAGCAGTGATGCCTAATGGGTAAAAGAAATGCTGGAGATCGGATTAGGATCATGTTGTAGTACTGCATGTCAGGGGCTGAATGGGACTGAAGTTCTTGACGGCCCCCGAAGTGGCAGGTCCCATTGTCCTGGTATTCTTCTCCTTTTGCCAATAAACCTTTTCAGAGTGATGAGGAAGGAATATTCATTTACTGATGGTCATAATGCGATGTTGGGGATTTCTCCTTGCGGTTTGATAGTGGGCAGACATGACGTGCAGGGAGCTTCTCTGTAGAGCACTGCTGGATATTATGGTGCCGATTGCCTGGACCAGGCATATTAGAAGTAATGACCAAGTGTCCACTTCCCACCAGGGCCGGTGCAAGGATTTTCGTCTAGACAGGCGAAGGTGCATTTTGGTGCCCCCCTCCTCTGACCCGCCACGCCTTCCACACCACCAACCCTCCATATATTTTATAGCTATAAAAGTAAAATGTATAGTGTGGAAAATAAATACATCTAAATATTCAACTCGCATGCTCTAAATTTGTCACACGCTGAAACCCCAACACACATTGAAACCCTTAAACACAAAGACACCCTTGCAGTCATACACAGAAACAAACTTACCACTTACACACACACTCTTACACAGACACAGTGACACACTTACACACACACACACACACACACACACACACACACACACACACACACACACACACACACCCTTACACAGACACAGTGACACACTTACACCCTTACACAGTGACACACTTACACACACACACACACACACCCTTACACTGACACAGTGACACACTTACACACACCCTTACCACTTACACACACACACACACATAACCTGAGACACTATTTTGCCACTCAAAATGCCAGTATGTAGCCACTCAATATGCCATTTAATATGCCAATATTTTGCCCCTCAAATTGCCAGGATTTTGCCCCTCAATATGCCAGGATTTTGCCCCTCAATATGTCAGGATTTTGCCCCTCAATATGCCAGGATGTTTCCCCTCAATATACCAGGATTTTGCCCCTCAATATGTCAGGATCTTGCCACTCAATATGTCAGGATCTTGCAGCAAGAAGGTAAGTAAATGGGCCTGGGGGCGCGGATGATTTTACCACCACCCCCCCCTCGGGGCGCCCTAAGGCAGCCGCCTGTGCTGCCTTACGGTAGCGCCGGCCCTGCTTCCCACCATGGCTCGTATACAAGAGAAGGTCTGCTGAGCAATTCTGGGCCAAAGTTCTAAAAGTGGAACAAGGATCAGGAACATTCTATTGGCTTCCATGTATGAGAAAGTTGCACCATAACTGGTGGTCCTCTAGCTGTCTCCTTCTGGTACTAGGTTGGGTTTAACCCTTTGAGTTCTCCAGTGGTGAGAAATCCATTGCACTCCCCACCCTTCTCTCACTGCTACGTATTGAATCAGTCATACCCAAGTTCCCTTATTCTATAACAGCACAAGGGGAATCAAGATCTGTGAAAAGCATTCTTCCTCTCTCACTCTAGACAACCAGAAGATCAGGTCACTGAGAGTACAGACATCTCTGACAACTGTCGCCATCATCCTCTACCCCAGTGCTCAATTACTTGAATTTCTAGCGTTAGAATTTGAATACCCCTGTGATCTTTAGCTGAGACAGGTGGGGAGGCAGTGTCCCTATCCCAAATCTCACATGAGAGGATTGCAACCCTACTGATTAATAGACGGAGAGCAGTAATTAGTATAATTAAAGCATAATAAAGAGCCTAGTAAAACATACCAACCTGCCCTTATACAGGATTTACCAAGGGACAATGATAAATGACAGGTTACAAGGAGCATCAAATAATATAGTATTGTGCGGTGTCAGACATTGTACCCTACAGAATTAAAAACCTTTAATGATTACACCTAAAATGATTGTAGTGTGAAAGTTAAACGGCTGTAGGCTCAAGCATTGCAAGCATCAGATACAGTGGAGACATCTTTTTAATACAGTTGTTGTGTATTTAAAATGCCAGTATGGGACATTTGTGTCTATTACCCAGTCGTCTAGTCAGTTACTGTAATTAATGCATCTTCAACTTACATTATTCATGGGGAATAATCATTTAAATATTGATTTATCATGAATAAAAAGGAAGGGGGTCACATATAACAGCCAGTACTGGTGCAAATGGAAACCAATCGTTTTAAAACTTCACCCCATATAAATGACCTGCATTGCTAGCTAGATATAGACTGTTTCAGAGAATTTTTGACCCCTGCATTGCTAGATATATATAGGCTGTTTCAGAGAACTTTTAACCCCTGCATTGCTAGATAGATATTGGCTGTTTCAGAGAACTTTTACCCCCTTCATTGCTAGATAGAAACAGACTGTTTCAGAGAATGTTTAACCTCATGCATTGCTAGACACAGGCTGTATCAGAGAATGTTTAACCCCTGCATTGCTAGATAGCTATAGACTGTTTCAAAGAACTTTCAACCCTTGCATTGCTAGATAGATCTAGGCTGTTTCAGAAAACTTAACCCCTTACACATACACAGTATCTCACTCACACAGACACACACAGCATCTCACTCACACAGACATATACACACACAATATCTAACTCACACAGAGACAGACACACACACACACACACACACACACATTATCTCACTCAAACATATATATATACACACACACACACAGTACCTCACTCACACAGACACACACAGGCCTCTCACTCACACATATATATACACACACACACACACACACACACAGTCTCTCACTCACACAGACACATACACTGTCAGCGTGCTTATCTTGCCAGTACAGGTAGCCTGCTGCAGCTTTGAGTTTATGTGAAAGGAGGGACTGAGCCAATCACCTGACTGGCTGAGGCCTTCTTCTATCAGCGCTCCCAATCTGGGACTTTGCATTGTCCCGGATTGAGGCTGGCCGGGACCAGGACATAAAGTCCCATTGCAGGACTGTTCCAGACATTACGGGACAGATTAGGCCTGACATGCAAATGAACTGCTTTTTAATGGTAAATGTATAATTTGCTGCATGTGATGTCATTAGGGTTGCCACCTGGCCGGTATTTTACCGGCAGGCCGGTAAAAAATTGGCACCAGGCCAATGTTAAGTCTATGGAGACTGTACCAAGGCCGGTATTTTTTTGAATAAAAGGTGGCAACCCTAGATGTCATACACTGGAGACACCACAGACACATTTGCTTGCAATTTTGCCAGCACAGTGTATAGACCATTTTCATTAATTTTTCTTATTCTCTACATATACAATACAACAATGTTTAGGTGATCCAGGCCTTTAAACTGTTCAAGTCTTAACATACTTGTCTTTTAGGAAATGGTACTGCAGAGAAAGAGGCTTCGAGAAGGGTCGGGTGGTTAAGAAAAAGGGGAAAAAAGAGAGAAAACGGAAAAAGGGAGAATAGGAAGAAATTAGAAAGAAAGTGTAAAATGGAATTATTAATACTTGAATATGGGAGTCAGCTGTCTAGGTGGGTTCTCTGATTCTTAGCAGTTGTGAATTGAGTTGGGACAAGACAAATCCATGAAGAGGCCATGAAGTATGAATGAAGGTAGAAATGTTGGTTGATTCTGTTTTATAGAATATGTATTGAATTTATATGGCATATTTATTGTATGCCACTGGATACTTGATAAAAAAAGTGCAAATGGAATTGTGTCATTGGTCATCTCAGAAGATGGATCTGTCAGCACAGACTTTAGCAAGGAGTGGGCAGCACCACCAAATGTAAGACCCTCTTAAACAACAACTTCATTTTCTAACCACTTTTTTTTTTTTTTGCTAAGTGGCTGGAATGACTTGATTGCCTGTTCCAGTGGAAGTCATGCAATATGCAGTTCATAAAGTATTCCTTCGAATTGTCAAAGTAAATACTGTTAAGTAATATAAGACATTGCTTCCTGGGTGCTGTAGGACATGGTTTATTTCACAAAAGGGGTTGTTGTTTTTTTGTTAGACAAAGTTGGCTTTTTATAACTTTGTCGATGTCTCATCCTCGCCCCGGGCTCTCATTCTTCCCCATAATGGCCCAAGTGTTTAACTAGACAGGTACAAATCTATCGCCGGCTTTCGTTGGATAAGATTATCTTTATCCTTGTCTCGCTCTTCATAGGTGATACCGACGGGAATCAATTCCCACAAATTTGAAGCTTTCATTTTCACACTGTGAGCTGTTTAGTTCCTTTGTCTCTCCCCTGGTCTTGACGTTAATTTGGCAGCCGATGATAACAATCTTTTTACATTATTGACATTATAAAAGGAATTGTAAGCTTAGTGTGAAAACCGAGACTTTAAAGAACAGAGAGGGGGGGAAAAAAAACGACCTCAGAGGTCATAAAATAGATGATGACTAATGTCAGGGATATGTTTGGGATGTGTCAGCGATTTACTCGATTAGTAGGAGATTTATAAACAAATTTTACTTTAAGAATGGAATGAACCACTGTGATGAAGGATTATGACTCTATCAGAGACTTGTGGAGGCTTGTACAGTATCTCACATGCAACAAACCTCTCTATAAGTGAACATGCTAAGGTTCCATGATGGGACTAATGAATAGAATAGTCCTTATCTTTGTTATCCAAAACCTTCTCTCCTTCTTCGATATCCACATGAGCCTTTGTTTTGGAGAAATTTAAGTGCATAACAATTCTTAACAGCAAACACAACATATGCAGTCAGAGGCAGGACATTTGTTTGGCAATGAATGAGCAAGTTAATCAATATTAATCAGTGATGTGCTTTAGAATGATCTGTTATTGATATCAACACGCAGGGGTCTGTTTACGAAACCGGGGACTGACTACTGGGTTACTAATAACAGGAAGCCAACAGTTTTCCAATCACCCCTCTTTCCCATTCAACTATTTTGGTTTAATTTTACTGCTCATTTGTGACCGTTCACTAGTAAATAGACTCAGTAATATTATTAATATGTGTGATGACCTAATAACAGGATCCTAACTCAGCCCCCTTGTGATGTAATAATTACATTACCCTCCCATTCAATGCAAATCTATGGTCAGAATTCTGACTTATAGACTGCATTCTGTGTCCCCAGCCCCAAAGTGAGATTCTAGTGCTGTAAAGTCACTGGGGGGTGGCACCCAAAAACACTATATTTCACACAATGGCGGCACCCGTCATTCTTTTATTTCATAAAATATACTCACATAACAAAAACAAAAGACATATCTGAAATGAACAATAGAAAAGAAAAAAAAAAAGAAAACCTTTTAATTTATTGGTGTGTGTGTCCCTTTAATGGATACACCACTTATATCCTTCATCCTGACCCTGGTTTTCCTGACTATGATAACTATGGCTTGGATTATTTCTCCAGCACCTCTGCCAGTCTGCTTTTCTCATAGGACTGTGTGTACCCTTACTGACTTGATTCTTGTGTCTGACCTGAGCAGCAATGCTTCCCTTGGACTTTAGTGCTTCAATTTCAATCTATCAGAGCACTAGGTATACGGACCCTGCAAGTAAACCCCTCACTGCTCCACGGGTCCACGTGCAAAACCTGACATATAGTCAGAGCAAGCCTAAAAGATTAAGTTCCATCCATAATTGCCTATCTCATGAAATGGATTTGAAGATCCACTGTGACGTTTTTTTTTGGAAGGGCCTGAGGGCCAAACACCCCCCTATAGATTATGTGCACTGGCTTATGTGCTATAACTCTATACTTTAATATGATTATTTAGTCAGATTATGTTAGTACATTGGTTTATGTGTAATGCATAATTCTGTAAGGATACCACTCTGAAGGATTACAATGTGTCACAGAGGAGTCAGTGACAATGATTGATAGTTTACTCCAACATCCATTGTTCTGTGTTAATTGAATTTACTGTTAAACTGATTATGATGTGGTTTTCTATAGCTGTAGCAATGCTGGTTAATTGCTGTCTGGTTTCTGTTGTGTTGTATGTTAATAGGTGGGTTGAGTTATGTTAACTTGATTATGTCTGAATATAAGACTCTGTTTCTGTCCCAATAAAGTTGTTGTTCATTCTCGCTGTGGAAGTCCTGTCTGCTATCTGGGTACAAAGCACAAGGTTCCAGAAAGACTCGCTGGGTGGATGCTGAGCTATAATTGGGGGCTAAGGAGAGCTGTCCTGTTACTATAGTTCAAGTGAGAACTATATGTGGAATGATGCAGACAATCTAGATTCCACTGATTACACCTAAATCCTGGTCTCCCACCAGGTCTAGAGCAAGGGCTGTATCTTTGCTTCAAAATTCCCAGCATGGAACATGCCAACTGCAACATGATTGCTTTCTCCAGAGAACTATTACTGCCACCAGTGCTTTGAAGTAGATCCACAGAGAAGCACGATCTAATGTTCTCATCTATTCAGGTTTTCTCAATAGTACTCAATACCCATTTACTTCTGCCTGATTGCTGATCCCCTCTTTTGTCGTTGGCTAATTCGGGTTTTGTCTTAGCTCATAAACATTCCTGGCTATACTGCTGGCACCACAGCAAACGCAAAAGGAAATGAAGGTGTTATTGTGATCTGAAGACGGTGTCATGTTGCGGGACAGGTTTCTCTAAGGCTGTTATTGTGGTCTCAGGTAGATATTGTCAATGGGGAATAATGTATTATGCCGTCCCCATATGGCTATGAATAAAAATGGCATTGTGTGGAGGTGAAACAATGTATCAAGAATAAGAAGCTAACTAGTCCAAAATATTAAGCGCTAGAATCAAAACCGTAAATAAAAAAAATGTATCCAGACAATGGAAATGGAGGGCTCAAGTGAGGCAGGTATCTGCAACTACAGCAGAAGTGAATTCTGAATTTTATTACTTTATCCCTGTTTTACTTTTGGTGTTCTCCTAGTAGGATTGGCTCCCTAAGTATTTATCCTGTCCTGCCCAGATGCTCTATACGTAGCTCTCTTTCTGTAGCTTAGCACCTTGTCTATGTCCCTGCTTCAAACTGATCAGCCATAACATTATGACCCCCTGCCTAATATTGTGTAGCTCCCCTTTTGACACCAAACCAGCCCTGACCCATCAAGGCATGGACTCCACTAGACCTCTGAAGGTGTGCTGTGGTATCTGGCACCAAGACGTTAGCAGCAGGTCCTTTAAGTCCTGTAAGTTGCGAGGTGGGGCCTCCATGGATCGGACTTGTTTGTCCAGCACATCCCACAGATGCTCGAGTGGATTGAGATATGGGGAATTCGGAGGCCAAGTCAACACCTTGAACTCGCTGTTGCACATGCTTCCTGCTGCTACACAGACTGCCCAACATGTAGCCAACCACAGGTGTCTGACATTTAGCCAAAAATATAATGAGGTTTCAACCCACTAAAAGCTAGTGGTGGTCTTGCACCAGACTCTGTGAGCTGATACCAGCACACTGGACAACTATAACTAATATGGGGGCCTTGCGAGATTATTATAAGCATGAATAGTTACGTAATACACAGTGATTAAGTTAATTAAGTCGTTTTGGCCAGGATGACAAAATGGATGGGCAAATCTGGATTCTGTAAGATTCTATACAGACCTGGCCATGTATTTACTATAATAACCGGCTCTGAACATCTGGAGACAACACTTGCTTGCAAGACACATTTACACTGCCTGGAAACATTTACTGGAGAGAGTCCAGAGAAGGACCACTAAGGATTACAGAATAACACTTACCAGGTAAGGTTAAAGGATATTAACATGTATAGCTTGGAATAAAGACAAGACAGGGGGGATATGATAGAAACATTTGAAGATCTACTTAATAAAGAGAGAATGGCAGGGAATTGAAGTGGCAATTTAAAACTTTAGTAAAGTTGAAAAATGATCTAATGATTGGGACAATTGTTCTGCTACTTTGGCCTTAAGTTTGACATTCCCATCTCAATTCCCTGCCATTCTCTCTTTATTGAGTAGACCCTTGAAATACATAAAGGGATTCAACACAGTAAAGGAAGAGAGTATATTTAAAAGAAGAAAAACTACCACAACTAGAGGACATAGTCTTAAATTAGAGGGGCAACGATTTAAAAGTAATATCAAGCAGTATTACTTTACTGAGAGGGTAGTGGATGTATGGAATAGCCTTCCAGCGGAAGTGGTAGAGGTAAACACAGTGAAGGAGTTTAAGCATGTGTGGGATAGGCACAAGGCTATCCTAGATATAAGATAGGGAACTGGGGACTAATAAAAGTATTTAGAAAATTGGGCAGACTAGAGGGGCCTAATGTTTCTTATCTGCCGACACATGCTATGTTTCTATTCTAGTTTACATATCCTAAGCTTTGCCTGTATTTTCTACTTATAATAATTCTGTTTCTGCCACCAGTTTTGGAGCAAATTATTCTAACAGAGATAAATGAGTTTCTTTTTACACTTCCCTCAAACCCCCTGTGCCCTGTGATTGTAAAAACAGAACACTTGTCCCAGGCTACAGAAGTCATTGTTAATTTAGGGATTATGTACTTTCTTGAATTATAATAATGCACAAAATTGCAATTATCTCTGCTTGACTTCCTATATCCCTGACAATTCTGTTACATTTTCATCTGAGAGTAATGAAAAATATAAGCCAGCAATGCAAAGTGTGTGAATCTTTTCCGGCAGGCAAGGGGTTCGGGTCGCTGTAGATCCCCGGGATTAATAAATTCATTCTTTGCATAATCTTCTAACAGAGCCTCCGGGTTGACCTTTTACACTCAACAGAAGATCTTCTTTAATCAGAGACCTCGGTGAGGATGTGACCGCCCTTTGTAGTCAAACTTAACTCTTTAAAATGTTAAGCCTTTAACTACGAACTCCAAGCGTCTTTGGAAAATGTTGACTCAAGGGCCACACTAATGGTGATCCGCACTGGGTACTTAACTCAGAAATGTTGACACTGGTGAATACATTCGAAATACACAGCTACGCAGCCTCTTTCATAGGCAGGTTAGAGAAAAAAAACTTGCTCAAAGGAACATGTTTTAATATGTATTCATTACCAAACCCTGCTTATTTTATAACATATTTAACACACTACTTTTTTATTGTCATTTTTAAATAATTATTGTCTTTTTTTTTCTCTTCTTTTACTTTTTTGGGGTCTGAGAAAGAGGCAAGCTATTGAAATTTTCCAGTTTTGTATCACCTAAACATTGTTGAATTTAGGCATTTGTTTGCAATTCTGCTAACACAATGTATAGATAATTTTCAATCATTTTTTTAATTCTCTACATTCACAGTAAAAACAATGTTTAGGTGATCCAGTCTTTTTTTTTCTGGTCATTTTCTAGTTCAGTTTTAGTGTATAGTTCCCTATATATATATTATTTTGATACAAAAACAAATATTTATTTAAATGTAAGTATTTAGAGGCGTTAAACCTTTCTTTCTAAGACATAATGGGGATTATGTATAAACACTGCGCATTTGCAGATAGTTTCAAATATGGTGTTCTCGGTGTGTGTACCAGTGTATATATCACTACTTGCACCAGCACATATATCCGCCAATCGCTGTTTGTTGGTGGTCCTTCTCCCGCACTGTAAAGTGTAGGGAGTTATAAAAAAAACCTTAATCACCTTATACATTTACAAACGCCGTGCAGTTTTCTTTTATCCATGTCTCTGCTCTGATAAATGACTTGGGGGACTTTAAAGGCAGTCGAAGGTTTTTGTTTTTTTAATTCTAATATAACCATTGATATTAATTTACAGTCGGACAATAAATTCTGCAGCTGTTACATACCGTATATATAGGCATTTAAAGAGTAGACGTAATTTTGCTAGACCCCCCAAAACACCATGCTTGTCTAGTGCAGTCTGCATTTCTAGTGTAGCAGGAGCTGTTCACATCAGGAAAGTGCTGAATGGAGACAGGGAAGTTGATAGTAATGGGGTCTATTCACTACAAAGTGAGCTGCAGGTGAGGTGAGATGCATCCAACTATACATTGTGCAACTCTTCCGGCCAGAAGAGCTCCGCTCTACCCATGCTCATATCCTCCTCCATAGTGCATCAGCCAGAAAACATCTTAAAATAATTGCTAGTCTTCTACAATAAGCAGTACCCTAGAAAACCAGTGTTGGGAGAGGGGGATGATATTTATGGGGGTGGGTGGGGGGTCGACCAATTGTTCTGTAAGTGGCACCCAATTTTTTTTTATTATGGTCCTGAGGGTAAGGATGGGTAAGAAAAGAATAAATGGATACCTAGTACACCCAAAACGTTTGCTATCTCTTAAAGAATAACAAACTGACAATCTGCCACACAGATAACATATAAAGAAACAAGAAATGGAGATAGAGAACAAGAATGCCTCAATGAATGCCTCAAAGAATGCCTCAATGAATGCCTCACATTCACATGAAGTGGGATTCTGATGCAAGCATTCTCAAAGTGTAGCAATCACCATGGAAAACAAGAGAATGTTCTTGATGATGGCTCCAATGTTAGAACCTTCTCAATAATTGCTCTTTATACACATTCTGTCTTCGCACAGTAAGATTTTTTTTTTAAAAAGATAATGCAGGCTATGTAGCATGCTCAATGTTCCCATGGAATATAACCCCTCAAGGCTTTGAAAACATGTGTACATATAAACATTGGTCTTGTAAAATATTCAGGAACTGATCAATGTGGTGGGGGATCAATAATCCAAACTTAAAGTGAGGTGACTTATGTGTTTGCAGTGCCTAGCCCTGGCCTCCTGGTATTGATCTGGTAATGGATGTTAAGCAAAGATTAGTCAAAGTGTAGGATAGTTATCATTGCTCATTAGAAATTACTGTACATTGTTAGCTGGGATTTGTCTCTTTGTGCCCATCACATGAGGGGTGATTGTCTACCCGCAGGCCAAAGGTTGAATAGCACACATGGACTTCTCTCTGGTTCAGACAGAGGTGAAACAAGACACTGGGAGTTTAATAAATAGCTATCCCCCGGAGCTATACACTGGTTCTAGCATCTTGCAAGTCGGAGTGTGTTCTATTTTTCCCTCGGCCTTATTGCCATCATTGGATGTCTGAACATGTCCTTCTCACAATATAAGCCAATAAAACACGCTTCTCTAATACCCTCTGGAAAATTCAATCTAGGACAGGACTAAATGGAACAGGGACAGGGTATGGAGAAATGTACTATAATCCTTTACACTGAATACCACTATACATAGATGTGGAACTGAGACTGAACAATGGAGATCATGTATATAACACGGCACACATGCAGATTGTGCCTAATACATAACAAACAGCGTTTGCGCAGTGCAGTTGTTTTTATACATAATTCACAATGTATCAGACACCTGAAAGTCTTAATAATATTTATTCATTTATTGTAAAATCTATATTTGTTATCATTGGTTAATGTCTAGTGTGGTGTACCAGTTGAGAAGCCCAAAGTCACTGCTGGGCTGAAAAAACTAGATGCTGAGACAATAATGACCTGTTTTATGCTTTATGTAGAGCTAGTTTACTGACTTAATTTCCCCATTACATAGAGGCTATTATGTATTGAACCATATTACATATGGATCACAGGCAGTTCCTCTAAGTCTACCCAGCAACTGGAGCTTAGACCTGTATAGGTCGCCCCAGCCAATATAGCAAGAATTGGAGAGGCACATATATAGACGACCTTCTATAGACTTTGGTTGTTCAAGTTATCGAAAAAAGAGACTAAATGGACGGTGGTGCCGGATGCCTAAGGAGCCAAAGCTTCGCTTCAGCAGTCAGTCCTGCACACTAAACAAGCAAGAGCTGTGCTCATCCCCCCAGGTATCACCTATAACAGCGTCAAGGGCTTGAGAATGGGTTCTTTGGCGCAACAGTGAGGCGCTTACCAATGTTGGTCCTCAACACCATTCTTGTTTATTATATTCTAGCACAGGGGGGTGTTTTCTGAAGTATGCCACATAATCAGGAATTCAATGTGAATTTGGCCACATTCATTTTATTTATTTACGTTTATGGCGAAAAATGTTTTTTTTGCCATGGCAGAATGTTTGGTAATTTGGTAGTAACACCAAAGCAGTTCAAATCAAGTTAAACTTTATACAAACAATAGTGTACATTTATAAGGATAATGAGACTGTTAAGTCAGGTGCGGCCGCACCTTGCTATCAAACAGGCCGTATGTTGGATGCCCCTAAATTCTAGCATAATGTTTCAGACAACCAAATCTTCATGCGTGTCTTGTTGTCCCATTATGGGGAGACATGCAAAGCATATTAGCTATAAACAGATTGTGAACACTAATGATAACACTATGGGGTCTATTCACTAAAATAGAGACTAGCACGAGGAGGTTGACCTTCATTTTGAGACTATTCGAGGTCAAATCCAGCACCAGAGTTTGACTTGCTGCCCATAACTTTGAATGGGGAAGATTCTAACCTGTTTTGTTTTTTCTAACTCAGGTTCCGAATCTTACTTTCAAAAGTAAGAGCTGAACTAGAACTTTAGTCAATAGACCCATCAGTTTAAAAAAAAAAAACATTGATCAGTTCGCTTCCCATTATAGCCTATGGGAGCCGAGTTTGGAGGTCGAGTTTGACTTAAAAAAAAAAAAACACTTGTCTTAACTCACCTACAAACTCGGCTCCCGAATTTGACTTTAGTGAATTGTGTCGAGCTGGGGTCAACTCGGAGGTCGAGTTTGGAGGTGGAATTTCGGCTTAGTCTCAAACTGAAAGTCGACCTCCAAAGTCAACCTCCTCGAGTTATTCTTGAATGTTAGCGAATAAACCCCTCAGATAAACGCACCAATCCTACTACCCACAGGCTTGATTGAAATCTAAAAACGGTTACTGATTAAAAGTTCTAGGTTTGTATCCGCTAATCTCAAGGCATGAAGCTATCCTTGCTTTCATACACCTCCACTTATGAGAATGGTGTAAAAACAGAAGGGGCCTCCATTAACTAATTACCGCACAAGCAGTGATTCAATGACAGACGTTAAAAATGAATGGACAAAAAAATCAATCATTTTTGCACATCAATTTTTAACACAAAAAAAATATCTGCGACTTAAATGTGGTTAACGCAGTTGATATTTTTTCACAAACAGGGAGCCACAGGGACCAGAGGCCCATTAAATAAAAAAGTGCCCCCCAATCCTGCAAGTGGGCGCATGCCTGCAGCCCTCAATAATAAAAGTATAGGCCCCCTGGGGCCACAGGTTGATGCAATGCCGAAATAATAATGACCCCCAGGGGTCAGGGACATGGTACAATGCCTATGGCCCCTTAATAAATTAAATTATATGCCCCCTGGGGAAACAGACTGACACAATGTCTCTCTATCTCAACCCAGTGGCATTAGGGCTGGGACAGGGATGCTTATTGGCTGACAATTTAGCGGTTTAATCAATTTTTCATTGCTTGGCATTGTGTGTGGCCATAATATGTAAATTTTTTTGGAGCATGGACTGTTAAAAAGGTTTGTTAATCCTGCTCACTTCATTGAGAGCCGGGAGCATCACTAGGAGTTACGAGCTTGTTTATGGGACTCGTGTGAGGTGCAATTTCGCCCACAGAGAGTAACAGATGACATAATGAGAAAGCGATGAGGAAGACTCTCGCGAGGTGTGAACTCGCGATGCCATCATGGAGTCACAAATTTACTCACAAAATATTTAAGAACTGTGATCAGAGAGAAAAAAGGACACTTGAAAAAAAAGCCTCAATAAGAGGTGAAACGCGTCGTGAGGGAGAGAGGAGGACTTTGCTAGATTCACCTTACTATAGAAGGGACTTTGCTAGAGCCTGTTTGCAACTTTTGATACTGCTTACGTGGATGTAAGAATATAATACTGTTTGTTTTATTGAATAAATTCCTATGTCCTTGAGTTCTGCTACCTCCTCCCCTATCTTTGGTTACCGACTGGAATTGGTTTTAGAACAGGCTCACATCTGTGAATATCTTCAATTGAAGGCTCCCTTTTGCTGATTAAACTGAGCAGGTTCTGCTCAGGAAGATGTGAGTTGGACATTTGTAACTTTGTTTGTAAAAAAAAATCTATTAACATTCTACAGTATGATCTACTATCTGTACTTTTATCCTTTTGCTGAATGTTTGAAATGAGTTTTCCCCTCACCATTTATATACATTTTATAGTAACTTTGTTGTGTATAGTGTTGGTTACCGCACTTTTTCTAATTTGAGCAATTGTTTACTAGGAGAAAGACACAAGTTTGGTCTGGTGCTGCTTTCTGTTCACATAGAGGCACAATGGATTTTCCTTTTTTTTCTGTATTGTTTATCATTTATTTTATACTGGGTCCACAGGAATTGCAAATCCAAATGAAAAAGTGTGCAGTAAATTAGCAGTCAGAGAAACGGTACTTAGCGGAAGCCATTTGAATTGACCCCAATGTCTTCATTCATGACACTTCAGAACTGAGTGGGTACCAGAATATAATAAGCACCTGATGCCTCTAATCACTTGGTTGACCAAATAAGCCTTAAAGATTTGGTTTCTTTTCTTTGAAGAACTCAGCTAATATATTGGGCCAGCTTTGTGGTTAGTGATCACCCAGACCTGGATATTGGCTGCACCCCAAAGGCAAAGAGGGTCTCTACCAAAAGTTAAGAGTTTCATGAACCACAGAAGAGAATACAGATCCAGAGACTCATATATAGATGGGAAGGACGTCATTTAAAAAAAATAAAATGCTATAAATCTCAGTAGGCATGTGCTGTAAATCAATCATTTTATTATAATAACAACAACATCTATCATTATTTTATCTTGACAACCAAAAAATGAAGGACTCAGTTTTTTTCTTTTCCAACGAAGCAGTAGCCATACAAGCTTTTTTTTTTTATTATTGTACATTTAAAATCAGAGGCTCTAGGTGTGAACTGCAAACATCTGTACACTTATAATTTATAAATAACTCAGTACATACAATCTTAAAGTGAAATTCATAGGAGCAATTTCTTTATAATGTATCTGGCTGGCTGTAGTGACAAACCCCCCCACCCCACCAGCACCTCAATGGCAAAAATATGTATTTACAGAGAATAGATTTTAGCAGTTTTGCAGAGAGATCATCGATCATATGTTGGAAGAAATAATTATATTTCTTTTTTTCTTTTTTCTTTTTCCTTAGGAAGCGTTCAGATGGAATCAAGCATTCAAGAGACACAAAAATAATTATTTTTTCATATTTAAAATGTAAAGAGACAATACCACAAACATGTTTTAATATTCTCCTATTTTAAGTTCAGCGCAGTCTAAATGATTGTAAAATTGGTATTTCAGCAATAGAGATTTCTCACACACACAAAAAAACAAGAGTAAGATATTATACTGTGAATGTAGAGAATAAAACATGACAAATGATCTATACATTGTGTTAGCTAATGCGTAGAATAGGAGACATATATGTTTTAAAAGTCTCTGTGGTGACATCACCTGTGGCCTGTTTCCAAATTTTCAATTGGAAATTTGCATATAAAGCCACATGGTGATGTCATAAGCAGGAGAATCCACAGACACTTTTAAATTATAATACATATATTTCCATTATTTTATGACAGAGTCCCTTGAGGAAGATGACTGGAAATTTAGACCTAGACCACTTGCAGGAGACCAGTCTGACAAGAGAAGGGAAATAAACCTTCCCCGCAATGTCACAAAATAAACTTAAAAATGATCTTTATCCTCAGTGGATCTGGCCTACTAAATTCTACACAGCATTTAATGCACAAGCGCAGTCTATTTTTCATGATAGTGTCCCTTTAAATTGTCATGGTCCTTCTTTAAAAGGCTATCAGTAATATGCATATAAATAACTATTCATGCTTCAGGAATGCCAGGGGAAGCATTTAACTGGAGGACTGGTCGGAATGGACAAGGAAGTAGTTCTATTTATCAAATACTAGAAAGATTTTTCTGTATTAGAGCCCATTAAAGGGAAGTCAAAATTGAGCATTTACACAAATGGATATTATCTGGAAAAGTCTTTATTAAAAGTTTCTTAATTAAATTGCTTGCTTATGGTAGATCCTGCCATAATGTGGACAATAAAAAAAAAAAAGTCTCTAAAAGGTTAAATCCATTCTGTTTGTTGCAAGGTTGCCCTTAAATGTTTCATTCTGAAATATATTAACCTGACTCGTGATCAAACCAATAGAGGATTAGTAATACATTATAAAACAGAATAACCTCTGCCCCCTGCCCCCGAGCCATGGCCGTGATACATTACAAGCCAATCCGCAAGGAAAAGTGACACAACCGGCACAGCAACACTGACATATAACACGTGAAGGACATTTTCAACCATTTCACCCATATACAAAGCAGGGATTTATTTCTAAGGGGAGAGAAATAAAGGAAAATGACAGAGCTTGGACACTTTGTACCAGAACGACTGTACAATGCATTCGATCTTTGCACTTACAGGGAATGTCACCTAGGCATCATTTAACAGTATGAATGAAGAGAATAACACAATGGCCTTAATGCTTATTATACTGGAAGTCAGAGAACAAAAAAAAGGTTTAAAATTAACCAGTAAAAGTCCGTTCCTGTGGGGTGCTGTGGCAAAGTGAAAAAAAATATACATATATATATATATATATATTTTTTTTTTATTTATTTTTTTTAACTTTTTGTAATATTTTTACATTGGCAATACAAAAAGAGTTTTATTAATGTGGGTGATGGGAACGGATTTGGGATGGTTCACAAAGGCCTTAAAGTGCTTTAACTTTTTGTAAATAATTTTTAATTCTATCCTACTTTTTTCAATAAAGCTGAGAACACGGTGTTTAACAAACCAATTGTTTGGGGGCACATTGGGTGTATTGCATCATTTCTCCCTTTTCGGAAAGTAGAATGCTCAGGTGAGGTAATACCAGTTTTTGGTTGGCTGCTGCCATCAGCTTTTCATTTTTAAACAGTGTTAATGTTACGTTGAGGATTTTAAAGAATCCCTGTCATAAATTTTAGAACATCTTTATTTAAATTTCCCCTGTTTCTTATTTTATTAATTATGGCATATCTGAATTAATGTGAGTGTTACAGTTTGAGCTCAAGAAATGTGAGTTGACATTGTTCCAACTGACTTCTCCTGTACCCTGGCCTATTAATGGTAATTTTTTATAGATATCCATGAATGCTTGACTCTACACATGCAACAATTGGTGGGTGAAATCAATGGGCGATGCATGATAATTGTGCGTGGTTCAAATGAAACCACTTGCATCGGTCAATGACTATATGACATGCTCTCACGCCTTGTCTACCATGTGGCTCTTACTCTTTGTAGCAAGATCGATGTATGAAAGGGAAAGATTTCAGGTCGCATGGACCTTCTGCAGGTGAGAAGACTATCCAGGTTAATCTTTACATTAACATATATTTTTCTACATTGTCAACAAATTTATTTAGCAAGACCAAAAACAAAACAAAAAAACGTTGAGAGCAACAGAAAATATTTTGTCAATATTTAATAAATATGGGGAAATCACTTTGACCAGAGTACGTCCCGCTTTACCTTAATAAATAGGACGTATTTGAGGTTGTGTGGTGGTGACATCAAGGACCTGGAAAATAAAGTTCACGAACATCAAAAAGATTGGAGTCCACATTGAGTAACCAATGATCTAATGTTAACATCTTCTGGTCAGTGATAGTTTGAGGTCAGTTGGGTAATGTGTCCAGTCCCAAGGAAGCAGCGTGTTGCTTTGCCCTGAGTCTCAAGTTCTCAATGCTTGTAGTCTTGCTATTTAGACTTGGGAGGCCACCAGGCGTCTGCAAGATGGGAGAAGACCAGACTTGCTGTGCATGCGATAGTGACTGATAATAGGACTGACAATGGAGAGAACTCAGTGGAGCCATGCTCACATTCATGCCCAAGTACGGAACTGCTGGAGGGCTGGCCATGTCAAAGGACGAATAATGGACCAAGTTGTTGGTCGCTGCCATGTGCTGGCGGAATTGTTCCTGGAGACGGAAGAGGCTAAGTGGGGACGAGGAATAGGAATGGGATGGAGTGAGACAACCGCTGGAAGAAGGGGTCATCGTGGAACTGACTGGAGATTCTGCAATGCAAAAAGGAAGAGGGTTAAAGACATGTTCATTTAACATGACTTGTGTAAGATACCAATAATCCTACAGAGGATGACAAGACCCCAAAAGAAGATATAGTAAAAATACGGAGAAATGTATTTTACTTAAAGCATGCCACTGAATTCATCTTTGGTCATAAAATAAATATATATATAATTTAATTTTGTCTTTAATATTGAATGATTTATATCAATATGCAGTGATAAGGTAGGGCTACTAGTAAGTTAGCCCCACATTCTACTAATGGGAAACCCAGTCCTGGTTGGCTAAGATACCCAGAACCCTTCCTCAGAAATATTGAAGACGAACCTGATTTTGGACTTGATCTCTTGCAATTCAGAATCTTTGTGTCTGGAGTTGGACTTTTCTCTGTTTTTAACTCTGCTTGTGGGGTTTGGGGCTCCTCTTCCTTATCTGTCTGCTCCTCTGCGGCCGACTCGCCAGCAGACTGTTCAGATAGGGTGAGGTTGAGCTCAACACTGGTATCACTCACTGAGCTATGCGGTTTCTTGGAGTCGTGGCTGGGAGTGACAGGATCTGCGGGGGCGGAGTCAATCTTTCCCTCGCTGTTACTGGTCACTTCAGAATCTTTTTGTTTCTGCAGCTGTTCCTTCTGGAGACTCCTTTGCTTCTTGCGAAATTTGGCTCTTCGGTTCTTAAACCAAACCTATAATTTGATAAACATATTCAGACAATGTAACAAGCTCGCAAAATCTTATCAAATTGCATATAGAACAGAATCCCAACTTTAATAACTTAAAATCTCAATTGTTTTATTGTATGTATCATCACTAAGGTTGTATGTCTTAAAAGTTTGAATTTTTTTAATGACCTTACAGGGTTTATTTTTAGGCATTTCAGTTTTGGACACTGAAAGTTAAAAGTTTATTCATCTTTAAATTTGATTTAATGTATTATTTTTATTTCTTTTTTTTTTAATGTTTTGTTTATTTGTTTAAATAATTCAGTGTGACACAAGCTTAAGCCAAGTGGTCTTTATTTTATAAGTGACCAGAATTCAGGAGTATATTAAATAAACCCGGTCACCTAAACATGGTTTATAGTCTAAATGCAGAGCTTCGAATAAGATCTTTACAAAAAAAAAAAATATATATATATATATATATATATTTTAAATCTGTGGTGGCTCTTGTAGATGAAATCAAAGTGGCAAATTTGAAAATGACATCTTTCCCACTGAAAGGTGATTTGCATATCAAGCCACAGGTGATGTCATAAACAGGAGACTCCACAGACTTGTCCTCTTAATCTATGTATTTGCTTGCATTTATGCGAACACAATCATATTTGAGATACATTCCCAGTATAAGCAATATTTAGATGACCCTTCAACTACAGCACTGAAGTGGGTTTTATAATAGTCTAGTAGCTGACTGTTTACCTGCACTCGAGCTTCTGGTAAGTTGGTGCACATTGCCAGTCTCTCCCTCATCACCACATCTGGATAATGAGTCTTCTGGAAGGTCTTCTCTAGAGCTTCCAACTGCTGTGCTGTGAAGGCAGTGCGACTTCTTCTCTGTTTGCGGTGCTGGGATCCATAACGGGCTTCCAAAATGATGTCTTGAAATGTACAGCCGTTGGAATATAAAAAAGGGCCAATTTAATTATTGGAAACAAGTTGTGAGCACTAATATGTATGTCCCCTTCCTTTAAATCATGGATCTGTGGATTATTAGTCCCAGGTATAATGTCATCAAGTTCTATAGAATAGTAAGAGCCTGGATCTGCATCATTCTAAATTAGAACACTTCAAAACCAATAGTTATGTTAACTTGTATTCAAGCCACTTACAGTTTAAAATACAGTTTATGTAGCGGTAAAAATATTCAAGTCCCATAACTTTTACATATAAATTTAACCCTCTCTTTTGTGGAAACTGAACTTGGGTTGGAGAATTACTGTCTCTTTAAAGGACAACTGTTGGCAATTCAGGCAATTAACTGAAATATTGCATCAAGTGTAGTCTTTTTAAATGCAAATGCTTTAATGACAGAATAAAAATAAAATATTTTATGGAGCTCTATTTGCACTGCAAACCTCAGCCAGGGGGCAGACATGTTTAGAATCTTGGGTCAAACCTGACTTCATTTTAGATCAGATGAATGACCCAAGATTCTAAACAACATGTCTGCCTGCTGTTAGAGCTAAACAGAGGTCTCAACAAGGTACATTATTTATATTCTTTTATTAAAGAATATCTATTAAAAAGTCTACAACTGCAATTGTTCAATTAAAAATAAACTTAATTTTTTTGCCAACAGTTGTCCTTTAAAGCCGTGATCAGGAAACATCCAAACTAGACTGACTCATAGTTGTTCTTACCAGCCAGTCTCTCTGCCAGTGTGAGTGCGTGAACAGAAGGCCTGTAGTCAGGGGCATGCTGAGCTTGCTGTGCTGCTTGTTGATGCAGGTTGTACATGGCGCTGAGTGAATTCATGGCGTGCAGCGAGTAACCATTTACTCCGTAATGCTGCATGGCTGGGAACTCCTGAAAACACATAAGTCACATTTGCCAGTCAATAGGGTTTTCCTCACCTGCATTAACATAAAACGAATCTATCAGCTTCACAGCGCAGCTATCACCCAGCAATATGCTAGGTAAAATTGTAATTACAGGGACTACATTAAATAGAGCCTGCTCTACTGTGGATGTAGAACAAACATTTATCAACAAAGAGAAAATGTGCTTTCAATGAGTCTCTTTTTTATGACATCACCCTGTGACTTAACATGCAAATTTCATCCTACCCATTAAAAGTTAATTTGCATATTAAGCCATATAAATATAGAATGTTGGACTTGTAGATCACCTTTTTTTTACTTCTACACTTGGCAAGTTCACCTGGCTTTAGGAATTGCAACATGTACTTTGTATATTGTTCGATTTTTCTGGTGCCTGGTAGCATAGTGTCTTTAGAGTCTAGTAACATAAAGATCTATATTGCAAATGATATTCTCCAATGCATTGTCCATTAGGTCAGATAAGATACAATATTTCAATTACAAATTTAAAATGTTACATTGGGAAAGAACCAATTAATAAAACCAAATGGGATGAAGCAAAATTATTGGAGAGGATTTAATTGATCAACAAGCACGGTTTCTCAAACTGTCTTGATAGTGCTTACTTTGAGTAAAATCTTCATATTTCATTAGGCAGGGAAATAAGCTGGCAGCTCTGAATTTCCAATTTTTCAAGTGCATCTTTTATATACCAGTAGCCTGGAGGCACAGACTAATGGAACAAGCTCCCTGATGCAAGTGTTGGTATTGTCACAAAGGGTGAACCAAAGTCTGCCCTGCTGTGTTGCCCCACACCCTAGCATGGTTTATTCTTGGGATGTGCATGTCTCAGGTTAGGAATGAAGGCAGCCAAATATGTATTTAGTAAATGATAGACTTTATCATTCCTACGTTGTTCGTCTTCTATTCTCTGCCCCACATTCCAATTGAGCACATAAATGCAAATGACCACTGTTTGGTAAAAGATGTCCTCTCCTCTCTACTCAATTTCTCATGTCAACCATAGATGAGTAGATCACAAATTCTGCTTTATATAACGTATTTATGTCTGTGCTATGGCTCTTCATGGTTTTTGGTATGGCCCATTCCTACCTGACGAGTCTATAGCGTTAATGATCTTTCACACTGTTTAAGCCCCCTCCAAAATAAGCTTTGGAATATTAAACTAGAAGACTACTCATTTGTCGACAGCGATAGAGACAACATACAAGTTGGAATTTTAAATGATGATGTCACGATAAACCATAACTAACGCTCTTTATGGCCAGATGGTGAACAATTCAATAAAAAAAAAAAAAGTTAGAAGGAAAACATTGAAAAAAAAATTCTATTTGAAGTCATCATTTCCCATAATGAAAAGAGTTAAGTTCCTCATTGCCATGTGAGGCACACTTATTTTTCTGCCAAGTGAGATTAAAGGAAAAAAAAGTTTGGCCGAAGATCCAAATTTAGCAGATTGCCGAGTACCATTGTTTAAGCCTCTTGTTCACTGTGTAACTGTACTGTGAGGCTTAGTAGAAAAAACCTGTTTGAGCTGGCCGCGCCTGCTCCATTTTATACGGCTACTGTACAGAGCGCTGATCACATTAGCGATTACAATGTGTGTATTATTGTTCTATGCTATGGTTCTAAGGTATCAGCCTTCCCAAAAGTGGATGTTGTACTTCGCCTCCTCTTTCTATGACCTGTATTAACTTGAACAGCATTAGCTTTCACTTTACCACCCTGTACTTTGAATACGCTACAGCCATCACATGGATATGTTTCTGATAGACCATGAAAGTGGTATTTTAACAGGCTTTTCAGGTTCAATGTACTTTACTAACTTTGTGGTAGGGGGAATTTTTTCTCAGCAAGACTTGGCTCTTTGCTCCATTTCTCTACTTTGGTCAAGGGGCCATCTGAATTGCCATAACCATCCCAAACTTTATTCACTCCAAAGTAACAAGGCCAAAGGTAGGGTTGACACATTTTCTTCAAGAAAATACAGGTCAAATTATTGCCTACGTAGACTTAACATTGACTTCAAGCCAATTTGTTTTGCTCAGCCTTCCGGTGAAATAGTGGCTGGGTAGCAACTCTTGCCAAGTAGGTCCTCTTCTTATACCATAGCAAGACCTTACAAGATAATTAGATTTTATGGCCAGTAATATAAGTAAATGCATTGATCAAATGTAAAATAAAATAAAAAGTCACACAAACAAAAAAATCTATAAAACCCAGAAAAGATACGTGCAAACAGCCGCTGATTGAATAAAGTGTTACTAATAATTTAGAATACAAATAGTCAAATGTTTTATGAAAACCAAAACTTTAATGGAACTAAAAGCAAACGTGCACTATTAAAAGATATGTGTTTTGAATTCCAGAATTTAGAGAATTACTCTATTATCTTGGTTGCCATCAAGTCATGAATTCTTGTTTATGGAATTTCCTCAACATTAATGATTGTAGAGCTGAGGGTTAAAAGAGCTACCTTTGTTGAAAACTCATTCTTTGTCCGTGAACTTGGAATGACTACTTGGTGTATAAAGAACATCAAGACTGAGTAACCCAATTCTCGTCCAAGTCTTGTGTTATTGTATCCACTATCCTCACTTATCCCTCTCTCTTAAAGTCTAATTTCTTCTGAATCACAGGATGAAGCTAGCCCTCCCTTTCAGACCACACACAGACACACAAAATAAGTGTAATTGAACGGAACAACAAGTCTTTAAAATAAAATAGAAAGTAATAAAAGCATGGCTAAGCTGTGGATCAACTCTCCACATGAAATTTAATACTGGTTACTAATAGATGTATAGAATATATAGCTCACACTCTGCTTTTTCCTATCCAGAAAAGCTCTTGCGACCTCAAAAAAGTTACATATGACCATAAAAGTTCTCATATTTAAAATAGTTTTCTAGATGATGGGGGGTGGGGGAGTAGTATTCCTTTGCACTCTTTACTTCCTGCTAAACCCAGGAAGTGCTCGTATGAGCATGTGCATCTTAAAGCTTGCTGAATAACAATGATATATTCATGTTGTATCTCATAAATACATGTCTTAGTTTTTTGGGATGTTAGAAATATCTGTGTTCACATAGGCATAGCCTTGGTTTAGTGCCATTATGTTTGAACAAGGAGTGAGATCCAAAAGGCTAGCTTTCATTTGCATGAATTTGATGTAATGGGTAGTAAATGCCGCTGGAAAGTATAATGCAACATTAGGTCAGCTTTGTAAATTGATAATCAATAATAGCAACGTGTGACTGGCTTTTCTGAATACTCTACGAACAAACTGAATAGCAATTTTAAAGTGACAGTAATGGACTGTTGACCAACGCACAGTCCTCTAACCACGCTGTCTATCTCTTAATGCAAAGAGATAGATGCCAATTACAATCCTAGACTGGGGAACGGATGCTGTTTGACCTATGTTTAGGTAGAATGGTTAGTCTATAATAAGCGTTGAGGATCCAGAAATCAGATCAGAAAAGGAGTTTGGGTAATCTCAGTTAAACTCAGCTGTGAGTCATGGGAAACCGTGTTTCTAATCAACAGGTTTCTTTAAGGTACTAAGCTCCCAGGGTGTTCTAATTTGGAATCCTGTGACTCCCATGAGTGATCTACATTACATAAGAACTTAGTAGTCAACTCACTACAGTTGGCGTTTCTCCTGAAATCTTCGAAGGGATGCTATCAATGTAGTTGGCATAAAAACAGAGGGATCGCAGACTCTAAGGCATATTACTGAATTCAGCAGACAAATCAGAATATTTTTGACCCTAGTAATGTTTAGTGAATATCCCAGGAATATCCGGAAAGCACCCAGCCCTGCATTCCAAATTAGCAAACAGATAGCAACTCATCTCTTTGTCCCAAATTTAGAGCTTGTATAAAGTGTCTGTCAAAAGCACACACAGAAAAAAAAAAACAAAATACAATAAGTGTAAAACCTGTTAAAAAAACAAAAACACACAAATAAAAAAATTAAAATTTTTTTTTTTGCCATTTCTTGTTTGTGTCAGATTCCAGTATCCAAGAAGGGTTAACTTAATATGAGTTGATATTTGGCACCAAAATAGTGCCTTCAAGCTAGCCGATACCACGTTGTTATATCCGAAATACACCAAAACGAAGTGGTAGCCTCACACAAGGGGAGGACTTTGGCTCATTCAGGGCTCTTTTTGGGAGGACCTGGGTTTTAAAAGTCAATGGGAGGCGATCAGCTTTAGCCGAAATAGCCAAAGTCCTCCTGAAATGGCCCTAAGTGTAATAAAATTAGTAAAAATAAAAATCTGATACATTAAGCAATTTAAGTAAATGAACATAACATATCAAAAAAATTCAAAACAATTTAAAAATTCTTAAATTCATGTCAATTTACTGTTATAATATATAACATTAATATATTATAATTGTGTATAAATGTGTTTACAATACATTAACTTTAATTCTTCTACACTCTCCGAGTATGATTGGCACCCATTGGGTAACCGAAAATCTGTGGTTTTTACTGTGTAGGAGACAAATAATAAAATCTGTGCAGATACCACTAGGATAAGGAATCTGGCAGCATGCACATTGTAAATGTATTCTTTTAAAACTCACACCCCAAAAAATACCCATTGAATTGTTTAATAATATATTAACAGAAACGGTTTAATGGTCTGTTGATCTATACCAGTCTCTTTTCTACTGAAAATGTAAAAAATAAAAATTGTACTAATATATTGTAAAAGTATGTATCATTTTAGTTTAAACAGGTGTATGCCCAGAAAAAAAAACCCTTAGCAAAATATTATATTTTCTTATATTTGTTTTACACTATATATCCATTATGTGCTGTCTATCACTTTCCCGGTTGGATAGGATAGTGGCTGTGGAGAAGGCAGATGCCTTAGTGTGTTCAGCAGATGCTCCCCCAGTTTCTCAAGCAAACTACATGAAATTCCCCAGAGCCCCAATTCAAATGGTTCCCATTCAACGAACTAATAAGAGATTCATTTTTCCATTTACTTGGTGTTCAGAGCATAGGAGCGGAGTGGCCTTTTGGGAAAGCCAGAGATGATTTCCAGACAGAGAGCAGAGGGGGGGGGGGGGGGGGGGGGTGAATTGGTTATCCATTAACATCCAATTATCACTTGGTCCATGCCATTAATTATAAATCAGTCTTCTAATTGGGATAATTAGCTTTCTCACGGCTAATGCAGCGTGACTGATGCTTTCGGAGAGAGTTTAATCACTTCATTTGTTTAGTAGCAAGGGAACAAATGCAATTTCATCATCATCCTCATCAGAATTAAAAGCTCTTTAAGCCGTTAAGAAATGTTTGCAAATACCTCTTCTGGAGGATTTGACACATCACAGTGCTAACTCAATTACTAGAGTAATATCATTACTTTACACTGTAAGCTCTCACAAGCAAGGCCCACAGTGAGTCCGTGCAATGTGTATGGTAGGTCTCTCTCTCTTCGTGGCTCACATACTGCACTGCGGTGGAATCTTTAGTCGTCGACTAATAAATAATAACAATCAGTAGTAGGATTTCCGCTCTGCATAGTGGGGGCTGCGCAAAGTGGGGGCTGCGTGTAGAGACTAACTTTAAGGCTGAGTTTAAAAAAAAAAAGTGTTCTAACTACACATCAACCAATATGAATACAACTTAAAGGGACTCTATCAACTAAACATTGTTTTTACTGTGCATGTAGAGAATAAAAAATGATTGAAAATCATCAATACATTGTATTAGCAAAACTTCAAGCAAATGACTAAATTAGGAGAAAAATGTGATTTAAATGTGTCTGTGGAGTCTGCTGCTTATGACATCACCTGTGGCTTTATAAGCAAAGTTCTTTTGCATATTAGGTGCATGTCAGGTGATGTCATAAGCAGGAGACTCCACAGGCATATTTAAAACACATCTCCCCCCCCCCCCCCCCTCCCCCTGAATATAGGCATTTGATTGCAATTTTGCAAACACAATGTATAGAAAATTTTCTATTTTTTTATTTTATTTGCTACAGTCACATTAAAAACAAATTTTAGGTGATAGTCCCTTTAAGCCAACACAGTCTAAGTTATTATTTATTACAACTACCAGGACAAATTGCCTTGAGCAAAGTATTTTAAGCCATTTTTTGAAAATGTTAATAAAAGTAATATCTGATACTTGGTTCTTGTACTGAACTATTCTTAAAGGATTAAACTCAACTAAACATTACAAGTAATAAAAAAAAAATATATAATGTTGTGTTAGCAAAATAACCACCAAATGTAAAGATTATGGGAAAAATGCCAACTTGTGGCCAGATCTATACATGTGCTTACAACTCTGAATGTATCCATCATTTCTTTATTCCCAACATTTTCAGTACTAACAATGTTTAATTGATCAAGACCATTTAAGAGTCTGAAATCTGGCCAGATACAAGGTCATTTTAACTTTAAAACCTTTGATCAGATGATGGTGATTTGCCGTCTATATGAGTAAAATAGAAAAACCATTCTAACTTCACAAACATCATCTTTTGGGAGAGTGTAAACTATTTACCCAAGCATTGTGCTCCACTTACCCCAACCAAAATTAGAGTAAGTCAGGATAGATATTATAGAGCAAGATCACATTATGGCATATAATGCTAGCGGATCTCTATAGCAATAATACTATACTAAGTGTCATTCAGAGGTGAGTACTTCAGCAAATTATTAAGAAAGGACATTATAAAATCCAATTATAGAGATTATTTTTAAAGCGTATCCATAACCCACAGTAAAAACCTTTGACTTTATAAGTGATTTTTAACCTTATAACTGTCACAGGGTCTGTAATTCATCGATATGTCTGTCTTTCTGCAAATAAAATGGCCATCTGATGTATTCCAATTTGTGCATGGCAAGTTCTAGATAACATGGGTGTTCAGAGTCTGACTGATGCTTCGGACTATAGGGTAGGTATTATATAACCACTACCCTGTTAGACAAGAGAAGTCTACTAGCTGACTGATGCACAATCTTTCTTCCATGCGAGTCAATGAGAATTATGCCTGTATGTTTGAGTTAAAGGAACTGTATCACCTAAACATTGTATTTACTGTGCATGTAGAGAATAAAAAGTGATTGAAAATGATCTATACATTGTCGTAGAAAAATTGCAAGCAAATGTCTAACTTAGGAGAAAAATGTGTTTTAAATGTGTCTGTGGAGTCACCTGCTTATGACATCACCTGTGGCCTGATATGCAAATGAACTTGTTTTCAAGAGAAAATGTGTAATTTGCATATCAAGCCACAGGTGATGTCATAAGCCGGAGACTCCACAGACACATTTAAAAACATATTTTTCTCCTAATTTAGGCATTTACTTGCAATTTTGCTAACACAGTGTACAGATCATTTGACATTTTGTTCTTCTCTACATTCACGGTATACACAGTGTTTAGGTGAAATTCAATACAAAATCTGAGAAGGGCTGTGGGACCAGCAGGGTAGAGGGCCTCATTGATACATTACATCAAGATACCAGTTCAGTTTTAATGTTAACCTACTTGGATTTGTGAAAGTGTGGAATCCTTTTACGTATGTTTTATATCAGTGATGGCTAACCTTGGCACTGCAGATGTTTTGGAAACAATCTGTCTCATGATGCCCAGTCAGTCCTATAACTAATATTATAATGGGATAGGTCGTTCCCAGACATCTGCACTACCAAGGTTATCTACCACAGTGTTATATTGAAGGAATCTCTTATGAAAAGTAATGTTCCTATTTGATTTGAAGCAACTAATATTGTAATATGAACATGATTGTTTTTAAATTTATATTGTATGTTATGTATTTCTTTACCTTCAGTTCATGAGATTTCTAGATGCATCTTATACATTCAGTTTATGAGATTTATAGATGCATCTTATACATTCAGTTCATGAGATTCATAGATGCATCTTATACATTCAGTTCATGAGATTTCTAAAGGGGCTAAAAGCTGAGAGTTGGTCCATGTTACCTGTAGAAACACAAGATACAGGTAGAGACAAGCTGGTGCCTTTTATTGATTACCTGAGGAGCGAGTAATTCATTTTTAGTGTACCCCTTTTTAGGTACCGGATAAACCTATTTAGCCATCAAATTATTAAAAAATAAAAACTAAAAGGGTGTACTCAATAAAGAGAGAACTGCAAGGAACTAAGTCGGAAATGTCAAACTTTAGGCCAAAGTAGCAAAGATGAATAATTCTCCAATGCAGATGAATGGAAGAGTTTTTCCAACTCAATTATTTTGGCCTTAAGTTTGAAATTCCCATCTGAGTTCTCTCTTTATTGAGTTGATGCTAAAATAAACAGAATAAAAAAATAATGTCATTGGTTCTATATGTGAACTTAAAGTATTCCAAGGGTGCTAGACTGTATGCTCACACAAGCAGGACCCTTCTGTGTAAGTATGTATCTTTATAGTATATATTATATTTATGTTACATTTATGGTTCGGTTATAGTCCTGTGATATTTGTCAGTAGCCCATTCTTTGCACAGGGCTCAGAAAATGGGAAAGCTTTACATATAAATCCCAATCATTCTTTGCAGCAGTGACCAGCATTATCATACATTATAGATAAACTATTTTGGTTTCACTGAATGAAATAAAATGAGTAATCTCATTTTTTCTTTTTACCTGAGGGGGAAAAATAACACTAAGCCGAATGGGATAAAAGAGGAGAGAAACAGATAATGTCTGTAGATGTCATCATTATGTCCTCTAAAGAGTTAAAAAACAGATGTAATAAAACACAAAGGGGCCACAAAAGGTGTAAACTACAACAACTTGTAATGAGTAAACAATGTTTGCACCCAGCATGGAAGTAAATAATCTTCTTAGCCAAGCAGTGCACTCAAACTATTCCCTTTATTGTCTAATAATCCATTAATGAGGTTTGCACATGGGGTGGTATAGCTGGAGGACATGATTAGATATGTATTACTGTCATTTGCATGGGAATCTTGGCAGGCTATCCAGCTGGAAACTAAAAGCAATTTACACTCAGATCCTGGACAAGTAGAGTATCCAAATACAGGGCATGGTGGATTAGGGGGTGGGATGAGCAATTTCTTGGTACAATCTTGCCCCTGGTCTTGCTGTAAGTTGAATGCATTGTATTTATTACTGTGTTTGGTACTTCGAGAGTTAATATACTGTAATAATTTCAGACACAATCAGTTTGAGGCCCTCAAAACGTCATTTCTTTTGATATGATTGTATTCACTCAAAGTTAAGAGTATGGTGCTATCAGCTCTAAACCCAATTTTGTCTATGTCACTTTAAAAATATTGTATTAATATATTACGTCTTATATTATGTATTAATCGAATGTCTTCCTGAACAGCACAACATGAAAATTGAAATGAGGAAGTGGAATAAAACCAGGCCCTCCAGGTTATATTAATGCTGAACACCATGCCCCAACGCATTCCACGGTCTAGTGCCAGAAGCATTATTAGTTTACGGAGGCAATTCAATAAATCAATGAAATTGTTTAGCATGGCAAATATACTGTGCATGTTTTATTAACAAAGTGATGATGTTTTATCTGATGGATCCTTGTTATCACAATTATTATTATTAATTGTTATTATTATCATATCATTAATGTAAGATAGAAATACCACGTACCTGAGACACCATTTGCTATTTATATTCTATATTGCTATGCGTTTGGCTTTCATTTTAACTTAGGAATTTTAACTTAGGAAGGGGTGAGTTCCCTTAAATTCCTGGTGTTTTGCAATTCATCTAATCTATATACAGATCAGACAAGCTTTGTGCCTCTCTCTGCTGCTGCAGAACATCTTGTGCAGCACCAGTTCCCCAAATTATGAAGGTTCTTGTTTTAAAAAAAGATGTTCTGCAGCTTCTACCATCGTGCCTAGACATTAAATCGTATAGGTGCTGTGCCTAATTTTTTTTTTTTTATACACACACACACCTTTCTAGAAAAAAGGCCAGTGATGGATAACCTTGGCACTGCAGCTGCTGTGGACTACATTACCCATGATGCTGATTCTGCCAATCGGTGGCTGGGCATGGTGGGAAATGTAGTGCAAAATCAGCTGCAGTGACTAAGATTAGCCATAAATGATCTAGATGTAACCCCCTCTCCTCGCAGGTGGAGTAGGAAGGTATGTGTGTCTACATTTGCCCCAAAGTGAAAAAGAAAGTTCTAGATTTGCAGCCGAGGTAAAAATGCTCTTTTCTGTATTCTTAGATGCTTGTATATTTTCTGTAAACGTTTTTACTTTCTTTTTACTGATGCTTTGGCTAAGTGTTCACAGATGTGATATCCCTTGTTTGATTAAAAAGAAAAAAAAAATGCCCAAGAATGATACTAAATACTCCATTAGCAAGTAAACTGTAAATGTAGATAATATAATACGAAATAATGGGCAAGGGGTAGAATGAACATGGTTTCTATATAGGACAGTGTATTCTTTCACCCAGTATAATTAAAAAATAAATATACATTAACCATTTTTATGCCACGAAGTTTCCTTATATTTGATTCTACCCGATTGTCCTCTCAAAACAGTAATTAAACTCTGCCTTTAGGTAATTCAGAGAACACAGTGTTATTACCCCCAAAACACTGCAAAAAACATGTAGAATTTCTAACAAAAATTCACTCCCAAAAATGTGGATTTTTTTTTAAATGACAGATAAATCAACTTTCAATAGTTTGGGTCTCGCTTTTCAAGAAGTTTAGGTCATTGAGGTAAAAATATTATAAAATCTATTATTTCAATCTTGGTCGACTGATCAATCAGTATCGGTAAATATGTAAAACTCACCTGCTGATTCTCCCATTATAGAGCATTACATTATAACCCTACACGTTTATTGGGCAAAGTCAGAACTCTGGAATATTCGGGAAAAGTTCCGTTTTCTAGAAATGATTCAGTAAATGATTGGCTGGACATTGAAGAGGCGCTTAGTTTTGTGGCTGTTCTATATTGAACTTTGTTATAGTTTATGTGAGATCCTGTGATAATGAATAATCCAGTGTGGTATCTACCACAAATAATCATGTCTGACACAGGCAAAACATGGAACTGGTCTAATGTACACAAACTAGAGAGGCAGGATGAATACAAACAGTTTTCCTAATTTAAAAATGCTTTGATAAAGGTTCTAAATATACAATTTTCCAGTCCCAATGGGAACCATTACCGAATGTGCAACTATGTAGCTATACATTATTTAATCTTAAAATTAAGAATCATTATAATTTTTTTACCAGCAGAAGTATCGTTAGCCTTATTTTTATTATTATTATGCAAATTCATAAAGTTTGATATAAAAAATACTATATATCTATACACACATATACACAGACAGTTATTATTATATACATTCAAGGTTACCTAATCATTTGCACGCCCTTCCTTTGAATTTGGGGGTCATTTTTAAAGCAGATGGGTTAAGCCAATTTCTTATATCTGTGTCCTTCCTCCAATCCCCTGCCCAGACCCTCTGTGCTATCCCCCATATCCTATAGCTGCATCCCCCATAGCCTGAGGGGCCTGCTGCTGTGATATATTGAACACGTTGGTAAAATATGCATACTGATCCCCATTCTGGCCTGCGTTTAATAGAGGTGAAAATGGGTTTAACAGCAGACAGGGATATTAATTTATCATTAATCCTGACACCTTTACAAAGTCTACTTGAGGGTTAGAGTATCCGAAATCAAAGCAAGAAACGCCTGGTAATAGTGTTACATTCACGCACATGCGATATTTACTAAAGAATAATTAAAAAATGATTCAGATGCATATTATCTTTATACTGCCACTTTAGCACAGTGCCAAGGGTATCTCCCCCTCCTTCATCTAAACGTTAAACAAAGCTATAACAAATGTATTATTCGAAGAAGTATATAAAGGGCTACGCATCCAGCCCTTTACCAGGGATTTAAATTGAAGACTGTAATACATTTAATTTATATTAAATATATCTATCATATACAAATAAGAAAAAATGATAAATACATATATAATATTTTACTATATCATGTACAAATAAGAAAAAGAAATGTAAATACACCCCCCCTCACACACACACACATTATATATATATTTTTTTTTTTTATTATTTTTTTTTTTTACACACACACACTGTATAAGTTCGTTCAGCAACAAATCTCCCCCTTTATCCCCTGTCCTGAATCTACGTGATGCCCCCAGACACATGTCACGCTGTCTTATTAAAAGATCATTAGGGAAATTAAATGGGATTTACAATCTAACGCTTTGTTTGGCATAAATGAAAAGATTGGTGTTCGAATCTACACCCCAGGCTACAAATAGATTTTATGGTGACAAAGGAATATTAAACAGGACATTGGGGGCTCTGACAGACCAAACAGGATCTAAGTGGGTCAAGAGACAGACAAACAAAACGAAAGATACTTCTACCTGGGATAAACTAAGTCCAAAGAACCTCAGATGTTGTGGACTACAGTATCCCATGGTTCTCAGCCAGCCACAACATGTGGTGGGCCATATTTTTGACACTGCGGACTTGTTAAACATCCCGGGTATACTAATAGGATGGAGGCTCGACATTGATCTCAGGGGTTAAAAGTGACAAATATTGACAAACTGACATCTGTTACTACAACCAAAGGAAACTTTGTATCCAGAGTTTCTACATCCACAGAATTCGGAAAGTTTACAAGTTTAGATTTTACATTCACAAAAATAATAATTATGTTTTGTCAAGATTAAAGCATAATAATATTTGCCATGTAGATTAAACTTCCAACAGCAACGAGTTTAAAAAGTCCGAATTCGCCATCCTTATCTGACTTTTGTATGTATATGTTTATTGGATGTGTGTATTGTATATCCCATTCTTTTTTTCCCCTTTATACATTACTTATATTCTCAAAACCATAGAATAAAGATTTTGTAAAAAAAAAAAAAAAAAAAAAAAAATATATATATATATATATATATATATATATATATAACATTTACAAATTAAATTCCTTTATAATACAGAAAACATATATCTTTATATTTACACAATATCCCATTACATCTTAATAAAACACTTTATAACGACACCATCAGTGTCCTCTAGTTCCGTGAACTATTCTAATTACTTTTGATGTATAAACGATGGATTCTAAAATGTCAGTGCTGTTTTTAATTTGCTTTGGTGATCAATATTTTTTTACTTTCCTCAACTGTCGTAAAAATAATTCACAACCAATATAAAACATATAGTAAAGTGAAAGTAACGTTAATACAAAATAACATACCGTAAATTGAATACAAAATAACATACCGTAAATTGAATACAAAATAACATACCGTAAATTGAATACAAAGTAACATACAGGAAAGTGAATACAAAGTAACATACAGGAAAGTTAACAAAACATTGTTTGGGATGCAGGTGAATAGAATAGACAGGATACATACCTCTCCCTGTGCCTGTTTCTGGGGTACAGTTGTTTGGGGTGCAAGGTCCCTGTTGTGGATGTAATTTAGGTGGGCTGCAGTAGACTTCAGACAGCTTTGTCCTTTCTCCCTCTGTGTGATAAACACCCCCGACTAAGTCCCAGCTCCACTCAATCTGCCATGTACTGTGGGGTTGGACTGTGCAAGCACTTTTAACAGAGCCTAGCAGGAGTCAGGATCAGCCCTGCATCCTTCTCACTGGTCCTCCCAGCTGTCAATCACCGCGACCCTTATAATTTTAACTTGTTACCAGTCATTTACTGAAACTCAGTCAGGTGTGATAGTATAATTAAATCATTGGAAAATAATGGAAATCTACACTGACTTGCTGGAAGCAGTCTGTTCTCTATGGTTTGTGATTGCTGATGGATATAAAGTTTAATGCTGTCTGCTCTTTGATGATAGAAAACCGGGTTAAAGTATTTAATTCGGCGATGGAATAAGGGGGCACATTTCCTATGATGCTCAGCCAGCCATTGCTGACTTAAATCAGCAGTGTTTTATATAGAGTTTATATTTCCTGTGGATTATTGCATGTCATCCTATAATATGTAGCAAACGGTAGATATTCTTTATTTCGATTAACTCTGATATTCCAAATGAATGGGGGGCTTTTAATTCTGTCACATGTCCGATTCTATACACCGCTTGGGAGATGAGAGATCAGTTACTGACGGTAATATACTTTACCTATCTTCACTACTAGAAATTTGGGAAATATAATAATGTTACATTATTTTATACAAGAATATTTCCTAATACAAAGCTCTGCTGTTACTATGTGCCATTCACTAGGATCAGATGCCTAAGTTAGGATTTAAGGGCTAATAAAAGATATATATATTTTTTTTTTTTGCAAGAATAGGGGTCCTGAATATTTGGGTTCTGGTATTACTAGCCTCTTCCTGATGGATGGAATATAAACCTGTCTCTCTCTTCCAGGTTATAACTGCAGTTGTCCAGTTCTATTTGTTTCTCAGCTTTGTGTTGAATGGGCTGCAGAAAGAGCATGCAAAAAGCTTTAGTTAGATTTCCAATATCTGCCAGGCTGTTGGCTGTTCAGACTCAAACTCTGTCTTAAAATCGCTGCCTCTAAGAGGATTAAACAATAATACCTTTTCTCTTCTTCAAGGATTTTTTTTTTTTTGGAAGAAAAGATTTCTTCTCCTAGAGCAAAACCGTTTAGACAGGAGCTATGGCCATCAAAACGAACTTTTTAATTTAATCCTGGATATCTGGCTATGCATTCTGACAATACAGAGTTGGGAAAATCTCAAACGGGTTTATTTCAGGGTAGTTTAATCTAAAAGAAATGAGAGCAAATCGGTTTAAAGTATACTGCACAGGGCAAGCGGAATGATCCGAATATAAAGCTGGTTCTAGACACCTTAGAAAAGGGTTGACTTTCAAAAAAAACTTTTTTTTTTTAATGTTCACTTAAATCTAAATATTTTATAAATATTTTTTGTAATGGCAAAAACTCGTTTAAAATAAATGTATGTGTCTATATATGTACACACATACACACACACACACACACACACACACACACACCCTCACATATATTAAATATAGATATATTTTTATATGTGTGTGTATAACATATATATTAAAATATAAATGCTATTTAAAGAAATGTATATATGTGTATAAATATACATACAATGCACTAATCATAGCTATATAAACTATTTCATTTCTGACCTGAAATAATCCGCCAAAGAGTACCCCCTTATATTGATAGAAATTAAATAAATGCAATGTCAGATGATTATCGGTGATTTAATTCTTTAATGTTTTTTAAAATTATTATTGACCGTATTATTCGATGACCGAATCCATATTTCTGACGTCAGTCCTTACTTTCTAACTAAGCTTGAACCCATTTGAATAATGCATAATTGATTAATTAGCGCAATTAATACAGTTATATGTGACACGATAAAATTAATATTTCGTTGTTTTTTGATAATTTTGTTACATTTTTAGCAATATTAAACCGGTACATATCGAATTGAATAAATGCTGTCAATTTTGTGCTGTTATAATGGCGATTTTTCTATTATTTGGAACAATAACTAACTAGCTCCCCTTTTAATGTTTCCTAGGAAAGGAAGATGTATAAGAGTATTCCAGGTTTCTATACAGATTTTTATTATTTTCTGTAAAATTATATTTTATTGTATACCGTTCACACACTCGTATGCCCTGAATCATGGATCTGGAGTGTATATACCTGTGTGTGCATTTTGTACTAATTTGACTTTGCCGATGAAGGGTTGTGTCCATCTGTCAAAATTGAAGACTGAATTGGCAATTAATATTTATTATTTATTAAGTTTTCAAGTAAAGAGTACGAAGTAGCAACAGGAATAAAACAGAAAAACACATAATAAATGAAATCCCAATCTCTACAAAGGAAGGGAAACTAAGGGCAAAATACTACAGATTATCCAGGTCATTTTAGGATTAAAATTAACCCAATAACAGTCCAGGTAATTGCAGAGAATTATAATTTCTCTTACATAAGAGCCTGGGGTTCAATGCACAGAAGTCTGGGCAGAAAAAGGTAGATATTCCAGTCTGTCTCTCCTGTAACCCTTTCTATGTCACCCTCGAAATTAGTAATTATCAAATCGTTTCCAGGCTGGAAAGAGTGCATCGGGAATTAGCTCAACTAATAATATAAATAAATAGACACACAAACAGTGCTTTTTAATTTTCATTCACCAAAAATTGAATTTATAAATATTTTATTCTTTGAGGAATTTCTTTTTTTTACTGTCTGTCTGTCTGTCTATCCGTCTACCTATCTATCGATCTATCTAGGCAGATATATAGATAGAAAATAAAGATAAGAAATGTGTGTGTGAGAAATAAAAAGTCCATATAGAATAAATGCATAATGTTTATTGTATTTGACCTGCTCGGTCGGTCAGTCAGTCTGTCTGTCTGTCTAACTATCTATTATTTATCTATCCCCCTCTCCCTTTATCCCTCACACTGTCCTAGATGAGATATATTTGTGTATACATATTATCCTTTTACCCATATCATTATATAAATGGACCTTTTATGTATTATTCTATCGATCTATCTATCTATAGATCATTATATAAGTTATCGTTTAAATATGGTATCATATAAATGAACCTTTATTAATATATAACCATTTAACTTATCCATATATATATATATATATATATATATATATATATATATATATAATAAGCCCATTACACTGCATGCTCTATCACCTTTTGGTCCTATCCCTCCCTCCTCCAACACCCTTGTCTGTATTTTGAGCCACTTTACATTTTCCAAATGAGACCTGAAGCATCTTCCAACCAAAACAAGGTGTTAAAATAACTCTGCTGCTTAACCAAGTCCTGTCTACCTTGGTGATATTGTGTTTTTTTTTTTTTTCCCCTTTTTTTTTTTAACTGGGCTCATTGTCCACTGTTTCAACTGCCTTTGGGCTGCGAATGAATAGGGATTAACTTGTGAACTTCTAAAGATCAGAACTCAAATGAGAGGCGAATGTAGGCCGACGTGCATTGTGGGAACCATTTCTTAAGCAATTAAAGCGAGGAGAAATACCTCTCAGTCTGTTTCTTAAAGCAGCTTTATAGGGGATTTAAAGGAGACTAGCCCAGTCCATCAAGAAAGATTTAAACTGCATAGTGATACTGCAAAGCTCTCCCTTCTCATACTTAAAGGACCAATACGATTTAATAAGAACACATTGTGACTTTAATCTTGTTTATAAACTTAAACAGATTAGATGCTTCTTCCCCTCCCCCGTATTTCCATGAATTTATATAAAAAAAAAAGATAAAGACTCTATATGTGAGGTTATCAGGTAACCATTACTGTCATTATAAATTCAAAACAATCATAATAAATATTCAGCATCCATTGAACCCCTGCACTCAGAGATTCCTGACAGCATGTCCTATGTATTCATTGTATGGCATTAATAAGAATTACATAGGGGAATGTCTTATTTTAACTTCAAAAATTCATGAACCACCATTGTAATTTGAAGATGTTTATTTTAATGATGTTCTTGTATTTTCTGTAAATAGATCAGTTGAACTCATAATAAAATATATTTAAAATAAAATGAATGATCAATATAAATACTGGATTTATTTATTTATACTTGCTTTCGTTTTATAAATTACATTATTATTATTATTATTATTATTATTATAGGCTCTCCTTGACAATCTCTGCAATCCACTAAAGGTTGAATACAAATTACATGTGTTAAAGAATAACCTTTTTTTTCCCTTACATTTAAATAATGCCATCCATTTTATCTGTCATTTCTCTGCACACAGAGACCTCTAAGTCACTGCAATCTATATAAAACCCCAGCTATTCCAGGTGAATTATATCATATTTAAATATCCGGACAGAGAACACATGTAACTAGGAGGAACAGTGCAGCCATTAATGATGGAGTACAGTGGTCCAGTACAGACAGGCCCTACAGCATTTAACCTCTTCCTTGTCATTAGAAGGGTTAATTTTTTTTTCTATTGAAGTCAAGCACCTTGTAGCTTTGTCGCTTATGACTAATTAATAGCTCTAATGATATTTGCTAACTTCATGAATACATTAGGTTTCTGTTCAAAATAGAAAAAAAATGCTCTTAGGCTTTCTTGGCTCAGTTGAAGGCTACTTCAGCATCTGCTCAGTTAAAGGCAATTAATCATTTTGATATATGGTTTAAAATTGACTGCTTCCTGGGGACTCTTTGTTTTTTGACAAGAATAACAAAACAATTTGCCGGAAGCCATCTCCGGGACACATTATTAGCATGGAGTAAAGACTTTTTATTCCTCTTTTTTTTTAATATGGTTTTGATAGTAGTTTAAATGATCTATCCCACCTTCTAATTTTTTTTTTATACAAAATTCTAAGCTAAGATCCTTGAAAAGCTCCTTATTGGAAGCGTCCAGTAATGATTTCAGGGACCAAACACTGTATTACTGATATCAGTGACCATCTCAAGGTTAGATGAATGTCAGGTGTCTTGGCTTAATTGTCATTAGATATAGTCGCAAGGTGCTGTATGTCTATATCTCCCCGTTTCATTAAAAAAATCTGAAATGTAAAGTGTCTTTGTTGTGTCAACCTGCATTCTGATTCTAAAAGTACTGAATGTAAGACGTTTACCAATTGGATGAAGAATACGATCCCTACTCCTTTTGAATATCCAACAAAAATGTCTTCGTCCTATTTGTCCTGTCATTTTTATTTTCTCGGGGCTGGATGAATGTTTGCTTGTAGTCATGTGACAGAAGGAGAGGGCTGTGATAGGTTACACATAGTAGCTTAGGTTGAAAAAAAGACTTGCATCCATCAAGTTCAATCCTTGTCCTATTCCTTGGAGAATAATAATATGGAAAGCTTTGACATCATAGTAGCAGAAGAATCTACTTAAATAATCATAGTTTGGGGTTTGTGAAGAATGTGCAGTGTGTGATCCATACAGTGTTTGTTATCATGGCCTTGTGGATTATATACAGAAGCCAACAAGACCCCTTTTTATGTTATTGTTGAGAGCTTCTAGACAGTGAGAGCAGTTCTGGGTGCATCACAGTGTTCCTGGTTTAAAAATAGGAATTAATAATCAACAAGGAACAAGTACAGCCAAGCACACAATCTATACACTAACAAGTGACCTGTAGTGAAGAAACTGACACATTAACAGCTGAACTGAAAAACATCCCCAACTTGTCTGATTTTTACAGTTCACTTATCAGTTAACACCAGTGCACCTTTCACTGAATGGATCTACAGTGATTTTTCTACAGTGGTATTTGTAATATTGCAAGTGGTATAGTATTAAATTAGAGGGGAAATGGTTTAAAAGTAATATCAGGAATTACTTTACTGAGAAGGTAGTGGAGGTATGGAATAACCTTCCAGCGGAAGTGGTAGAGGTAAACACAGTGAAGGAGTTTAAGCATGCGTGGGATAGGCACAAGGCTATCCTAGATACAAGGTAATGCCAGGGACTAATGAGAGTATTTAGAGAATTGGGCAGACTAGATGGGCCGAATGGTTCTTATCTGCCGACACATTCTATGTTTCTATGGACTTGGAAATGGAAAGACAGCTCAATCAGTGACAATAACAGAGACATCTCTATCAGTGAGAATAAGAGATACAGCTCTATCAGTGATAATAAGATATACAGCTCTATCAGTGAGAATAACAGATACAGCTCTATCAGTGAGAATAACAGATACAGATCCATCAGTGAGAATAATAGAGACAGCTCTATTGGTGAGAATAACAGATTTAGCTCTGTCAGTGAGAATAACAGATACAGCTCTATCAGTGAGACTAACAGAGACAGCTCTATCAGTGAGAATAACCGAGACAGCTCTATCAGTGATAATAATCTATCGGTAAGAATAACAGATACAGCTTATCGGTGATAATAGCAGACACAGCTCTATCAGTGAAAATAAGATATACAGCTATATCAGTGAGAGTAATAGATACAGCTCTATCAGTGAGAATAACAGAGACAGCTCTACTGGTGAAAATAACGGATATAGCTCTGTCAGTGGGAATAACAGATACAACTCTATTGGTAGACTAAAATAGACAGCTCTATCAGTGAGAATAACAGATACAGCTCTATCAGTGAGAATAACAGACACACAGCTCTGTCGGTGAGAATAACATATACAATCTGGTGGCAAAGATGTCTATACAAAAAGGCAGCACACCAAGTTTAACAAACATAAAAAATAACCTTTAATATAATCATTAAAATATCAAGACAATATAAAAATACAAATACACAATAGAATAATAGCAGTCAAATATAAACCAAATCCAGGCTGATAATAGTAAATATATAGCACAAATTGAAAAGTAAATACAAATAGGGGAGAGCAAACAAAGGGAAAAATAAGCAATAGCTAAATAAACTTACAAGGACGTAGAGACCAGGTAGAGAATACCCAAAAAGAACCAGCCCCCCAACGTTTCGGCTGAATGCCTTCTACAGGAGGAGCTAGGCGCTAGGCAAAGATGTCACTGGCAATCTGTTTGGTGTCAATGAAGGCACTAAGTGCTAATAAGTGCAAGTTTTATTGGCAAACAAAATTATATGTTAGTTTTAATGGATGTGACAGATTTGTAATGGATGTGACATGAGTTTAGCGTGCGTGGTTTTAGAGAAGAATTTCATCTCTGGATCCAGGCTACGTATTGTCCTTCATATTCACCAACTGACATTTTTCTCAAGTAAGTGTGTCTCTGCGGTGACCTGGCGCGTTTCGCCCTGGCTTACTCAGAGGTCTTTACAGGTAAGCGTATATTAAAAAGGTTTCTTGAGCTTCTAGAAGAGAGCTATTTAAAGCTGGTGATCATACAGAGATCTGCAGGAACTACTGGAGTTCACTCTGACAAATGAGCCCAAGATTTAGACAGGTGGAGGGCTCTGGACAGAACTATGCCTTGAAGTTATGGCAAATATAAGTCCTCGTTCTTTCACCTATATAGCTAAGATAACTGGTTATACATACAATAGCAGCATGTGTACTATTACTTGTCTTGAATGAAAGTGTTTAGGAATTAAACTTGTTTTAAATAATCAGCCTCGTACCATTGTATGTAATCAGTAGAGGCCTATATTCAACCCCCCCCCCCCCTTCCATCTCCAGAATTATTAGAGTAAATAAGTGTCAGGGAAGCGATATGTTAACTCTTTGTATATCTTGAAGCTCAGCTAAGCCCACTCCTTGCACTTAAAGGGGCAGTGACACCTACATTGGACTTTTTTTTCTTAAACTCGCCTTATCTTGTAAAATAGTATATTAGATGTCCGTGTAATAATGTTCACTGTCAAACTACAAGATAACTGTAACTAGTTTTAAAGCAAAAAAAAAAAAAGTTAATTTCACAATTTTCATATTGAACACACGTACAAAATCTAAATACAATAAAATAGGTGGGACTGCACCTTTAAAGAATTACAATACCCGAGTATGCCAAGCGCAGAGATCACGGGTGAGCTGAACTAATGCCAAGGAAATGCTTGCTAGGGTAACTGATTTTTTTTTCAACCTTACAGCACAGCTGCATAGAACTTCCTATCTCAGCTATTATAGCATAAAATATATTTTACAAGTATTATACCTACAGGTGACTAGCTCTTTATTACAGGCCAGGGGCATAATCAATAGCTTGCTGGAGAAAAAACAAACAAAAAAAAAAAACGCCTGTTAATTTTGTTTTTGAAGCATTTTTTTTCCCATCGCAGTGGGAATGCAGCTAAGCCAGCAAATCTATGATTAAGAGTTATGGACTCTGCTAACCCATCTCTGTACGTGAATCCGTGTATCACAATGACAGCAAGGGGTTTGTGTCTTGGACATGGAGGAGAGGGGTCGGGGTGTTTTATATATATATTTTTTCTTTTTTATCCTGTCGTCTGAGCTAGCAACATGTGGATAATGGAGGTGTATCCCTAAATGGACAAACTACTTTCCACACTTAGGTCAAAAATTGGCAAAACTAAGATAGTAGCTGAAGAACTGAAAATATAATTTTTATCCTATTATATGTATTATTATTGGTTAGAAATGATTATTTAGGTCTCACGCATTTGCCATCAGTTCATTACACCTATCCATTATCCGTCCTTGTTCTCCTGCAGGGAATTGACCAGGGAAATTCAAGCTTAAGGTCAAAGTAGCTGAGTTGGAAAAATTCTCCCATTCATTATCACTTGTCTCTCACACCGTGGTAACATAATGGCAAGCATATTTATTCATTTTAAGCTCATTTACATGATATACAAAGTTTATGGATTTGAAGATTATTGGTGAGATATACAAAGTCTATGCACTTAAAGCTTATTGGCATGATATATAAAGATTATGTATTTAAAACTCATTGACATGATATATAAAATGTATGCATTTAAAGCTCATTGGCATGACATATATAGTGTATGCATTTAAAGCTCAGTGGCATGACATATATAGTGCATGCATTTAAAGCTCAGTGGCATGATATATATAGTGCATGCATTTAAAGCTCATTGGCATGACATATATAGTGTATGCATTTAAAGCGCAGTGGCATGATATATATATAGTGTATGCATTTAAAGCTCATTGGCATGACATATATAGTGTATGCATTTAAAGCTCAGTGGCATGATATATATAGTGTATGCATTTAAAGCTCATTGGCATGACATATATAGTGTATGCATTTAAAGCTCAGTGGCATGATATATATAGTGTATGCATTTAAAGCTCATTGGCATGATATATATAGTGTATGCATTTAAAGCTCATTGGCATGACATATATAGTGTATGCATTTAAAGCTCAGTGGCAAGATATATCAAGTTTAAAGTGCATTGGCATTATAGACAAAGTTTATGTATTTAAAACTCATTGGCATTATATTCAAAGTTTATGCATTTACTGCTTATTGGCATCATATGCAACATTTATGCATTTACTGCTCTGATTAGTTTCATTTTCATTTTAATTATCATGATATAACATAATGGATGTGGCAGGGGCGTACCTAGAGCATTTGGCACCCGGGGCGGACCCCGAGTGTGGCACCCCCCCCCCCCCCCCACACAATAAAAATGCAAGAAAACACCCACAATTTTTTCAATGTTTGAAAATTGTACAATTATAGTTACCAGGAATAGTGTGCCAGTCAGATACCAGTAATATTGTGCCAGTCAGATACCAGTAATATTGTGCCAGTCAGAGCCCAGTAATAGTGTGCCACTCAGAGCCCAGTAAGTGTGCCAGTCAGAGCCCAGTAATAGTGTGCCACTCAGAGCCCAGTAATATAGTGCCACTCAGAACCCAGTAATATAGTGCCAGTCAGAGCCCAGTAATAGTGTGCCACTCAGAGCCCAGTAATAGTGTGCCAGTCAGAGCCCAGTTATATAGTGCCACTCAGAACCCAGTAATGTGCCAGTCAGATACCAGGAATATTGTGCCAGTCAGAGCCAGTATTATTGTTTGTGCTAGTCAGAGCCCAGTAATATAGTGCCAGTCAGTGCCCAGTAATAGTGTGCCAGTCAGTGCCCAGTAATAGTGTGCCAGTCAGTGCCCAGTAATAGTGTGCCACTCAGAGCCCAGGAATATTGTGCCAGTCAGATGCCCAGTAATATTGTGCCAGTCAGTGCCCATGAATATTATGCCAGTCAGATGCCAAGTAATTTTGTGCCAGTCAGTGCCCAGGAATATTATGCCAGTCAGATGCCCCGGAATATTGTGCCAGTCAGTGCCCAGGAATATTGTGCCAGTCAGTGCCCAGTAATAGTGTGCCAGTCAGAGCCCAGTAATAGTGTGCCAGTCAGATACCAGGAATATTGTAACAGTCAGAGCCCAGTAATATAGTGCCAGTCAGTGCCCAGGAATATTGTGCCAGTCAGTGCCCAGTAATAGTGTGCCACTCAGAGCCCAGGAATAGTGTGCCAGTCAAATGCCCAGTAATATTGTGCCAGTCAGTGTCCATGAATTTTATGCCAGTCAGATGCCAAGTAATTTTGTGCCAGTCAGTGCCCAGGAATATTGTGCCAGTCAGTGCCCAGTAATAGTGTGCCAGTCAGTGCCCAGTAATAGTGTGCCAGTCAGAGCCCAGTAATATAGTGCCAGCCAGAACCCAGTAATATAGTGCCAGTCAGAACCCAGTAATATAGTGCCAGCCAGAACCCAGTAATATAGTGCCAGTCAGAGCCCAGTAATATAGTGCCAGCCAGAACCCAGTAATATAGTGCCAGCCAGAACCCAGTAATATAGTGCCAGCCCCCCCCCCCCCCATCACTTACCAAAATCGCTGCTTCTCCCGGACGGACGACTCCTCCGTGCAGTCTTCTCTTCTCCCTCCTGCACGGAGGAGGGAAACACAGTCGCCGGATGTGACGTATCGTCACATCCGGTCGCTGTGATTTTTTTTTTCCACCCGGCGGCCGCATCCAGAGGATTCGGCCGCCTGAGAAAAAAAAAAAAAAAAGGTAAGCAGCGCGGGGGGTGCCGGCAGCACCCCCCTAGTCAGTGGCACCCGGGGCGGGCCGCCCCCCCCGCCCCCCCCTCGGGACGCCACTGGGATGTGGGAATGGTTTGCTAGGTGGATGTAATTTAATTGGGGCCTGAGGGGAAAGCATTTTATCCTTGGACCCAGGCAGCAGCAGTGTCTTGAGCTGGCCATTTATACCAGCATACAAGCAGTGGTGTATCTTGGTTTTGTTCTGCCCTAAGCAGACTAAATTCGGGCCGCCCCCCGCCACTCCCCCTAACCCACAGTGCAGAACCAGGACATACCCCCAGCACATGCCCTATCACCCACATTGTACAATCACCAGTCAAACCACGCAGGGTGCATGACAAGCAGCATGGTAGGTTGTCATGCCACCTGCTCGCAAGCAGAGCACCCAGCCATCGTCTGCCAGCAAGCTCTTTTTTTTTTTTTTTTAAAGGGACAGGTAGCCAGGGCAAGTGATGTCCTAGGCACTTGCCTTGTCTGCCTTGTTCTAAATACAGCATTGAATACAAGGACTTGGCAATTAAACGTGCATGCTTAAACTTCATCACTGTATTAACCTCTACCACTTATGCTGGATGGCAATTCCATGCATTCACTACCCTCTGGGTAACTCTATTGTATGCTGTGTCCAGCAGTGCTATTCTACCTGGGGCCCATGTGCTGTCTATAGGGGAAACGAGAGTTATCCAGGTGGTGGCATGTGTGTATTCAACATACTTTATTGTTCCAGAAACACCCTCGCCAGTAGAGGAGGCGAAGTAGAGAAAAAAGGAATAGAAGAAATTCAAAGAACAGTTGGGTATCTAGCTAATGACAATGTCACTGATGACTATGAGCCAATAGGGTAAGAAATACAAAGGGGGGGCGTGAGTCTTTGAAGAAAATTAGAAGAGGGGTGTGCTCTCAAAAAGTCTGGGAACACATGATGTACAGAAAGTCTCAGAAATAAAAAGCGACAGTGGATGCATTTATATTTTTTATTTTTCCCATTTCGTGCTTGGATTGGCCCTGTTATATTTCATTGGTGGGGTTCCTTCATCATGTATAGATTCATCACGAGCACAGTATCTAACATCTAATTAGAAAGCTCCCATTCTTCCTTGTGTAATAAGTAGTGTCATGTGCATCTTAAGCCTATTTTGTTTGGAGTGCCTTATGTACACACATGAGGACTATTCTCCTGGCCAGAGTGTAAAGGGTTATTCTGCCCCACTTCAACCCACCCCAAATATGGCGTGTTCAGACAATATGGCCAGCGCGGATCTTTGATCCAGTCTTCGGCGACTAATCTTTCTTCTTCTTCTTTTTTTTTTCATCTTGAGCGGATTCCATTTATTTTCTCTGTGTTGGTAGACCAGGGTAAGGACACTGACCGGACCGCTTAGAGTAATAGACGGACAGCCCGTTTGAACTCCAAGAACTTCGGTATTCCCACTAGTTGTCTTGGAAATCTCACATTCAGGAGGTGTCTACTGAAGTTTGTGTCAGAGGAATTAAAAAATCTGGATTTGTGACCAAGGAGCTCGGTCCTCGCACCCCTTCTTCTCCTCCACTCCTGCCTGTGAAATAGCACAAGGAGACTCTTTGTATCCGTCTAATCCTACAGAAACACAGCTTTGGCAGCATCCAGGGATAAAAGCACCATCAAACCACAACTTTATGAGGGCAAATCTTTTCTAATCCTTCCCTTTAGCTAGACAAAGCTCCTTGCCCTAATCCATTATTGCTTGGAGAGAGAAAAAAAAAAAAAAAAAAAAAGCTCCGATTTTGTTTTTTAGTAAGAAGATGATCCAAAGGACTAATTTTGAGAGAGACTAACCAGGTCTGACAGCCTTTAAAATAGACGGGATAAAATAGATGCAAACTTTACTCTGGATTCAAGTTTTTCCACAACATGCCATAAGAAATATATCCCACGGTTTCACCATTCCAACCTTTCAAACTCGCTCTTATTGTATCGCAAGATCTATCTCCCAAGTCTAAAGACTGATTGATCTTCCAAAAAAGTGTGTAGAAAAAAAAAAATGTGGTTCTTCCCAACAAATGTAATAAAACATTGAAGTATATTAGCATAAAGAAAGGGACCATCCACAAATTAGGGAAATCTACCAATCTCATTCACTTTAGAGCTACAGAGAGTCCAGTTATTAGTTGTTAATTGCAGATCAGCTTTAGAACCTATTAGTTGATGTGTACAGGGGTGGGAGGTATAAACAATCTGCCTAAGGGTGGGATGACTCCAAATAGGACTTTTCACAACTGGATGTGGGGGGTTGAAGGAGAGCAGATTTCAGTATTACTCCAAGTGTTAAGTATTTATAGTCAGTGTTGTTCTCAAGATAAAATCTGGATTGACTTTAGCACCAGGATTGGGTCTAGGACACTTCTTCGCCGCATCTTCATCGCTGACAGTTCAGCGCGGCAGTTAGAACGCTGAACTGTCAGCAATGAAGTATAACGTGGCCGTTTCACCGCGGCTGCAGCTATGTAAGAGCTGACAGTTCAGCGCTGAACTGTCAGGTCTTACAAATCTAAAACTAAAACGAAAATAACCCCCCCTAATAGATGATTCCCCCCCCCAATAATAACACTAGACCCCAATACTAACACTAAAATTAACCCCAATACTAAAATTAACCCCCAAAACCCTAATACTAACCCCCGACCCCTAATACTAAAATTAACCCCCTAAACCCTAATACTAACCCTAATACTAACCCCCGACCCCTAATACTAAAATTAACCCCCTAAACCCTAATACTAACCCTAATACTAACCCCCGACCCCTAATACTAAAATTAACCCCCTAAACCCTAATACTAACCCTAATACTAACCCCCGACCCCTAATAGTAAAATTAACCCCTAACACTAAACCTAATTCTAACCCCCTAAACCCTAATTCTAAACCAACTAAAATCGGTAAAATACTTACCTTTAGCGATGAAATGTCCCGCGATGAAATCTCCAGCGACGATCTGTCTTGTGCTGTAGAGTCGGCGGTGAAGCGGCTGCGCGGAAGCAGCCGTGATGAAGAGTCCCATCCCCCCAGGATTGTCCAATCCCCAGGGCCACCTTATCCAATGGGCAGTATAGGCATATGCCCAGAAACCACCCTCAAAAGGGGCCCCAGAACCAATTACCCCTTCTACCAATAAAAGAGTTTTGGAAGTAAAAGAGATATGCAAGTAGTGCTTTCGTACCTGGTAGCAATGGGAATCTGCACAGGGAACATGAGTAATCCAGGTATATTCAACATACTTTATGGAAGAGGAGTAATAGATTTGTTTTTACAACTTTTTAATATTCCGAGTAATATGGGAGGGATTGAGAGAAGACAGGGCCCAAATATTGAAAGCTCTGCCTGGGCCTACCAATGGCTTCAGGCACCCCGACAGTCCTAGAAATACGGATGCCATCTATTGCTTAACACTGGCCTCAAGCCAATTTTTTTACCGGTCTTCCAGTAAAATACCCGCTGGATGCCAAACCAGTCTGGAGGGCCACAGCCCTCAAATGGATGGGGATGGGACTCTTCATCGCGGCTACTTCCGTGCAGCACAACACAGATCGTCGCTGGAGATTTCATCGCGGGACATTTCTTCGCTAAAGGCAAGTATTTTACCTATTTTAGCTTAAGGGTGGTTAGAATTAGGGTTTAGGGGTTTAGAATAAGGGTTTAGGGGGTTAATTTTAGTATTAGGGTTCGGGGTTAATTTTAGTATTAGGGTTTAAGGGGTTAATTTTAGTATTAGGCTTTAGGGGGTTAGTATTAGGGGTCGGGGGTTAGTATTAGGGTTTAGGGGGTTAGTATTAGGGGTCGGGGGTTATTATTGGGGTTAATTTTAGTATTGGGGTTAATTTTAGTATTGGTTTTTTTTTTAGTATTGGGGTTATTTTTAGTATTGGGGTTTGGGAATCATTTATTAGGGGAGGGTTATTTTTGTTTTACTTTTACATTTGTAAGAGCTGACAGTTCAGCGCTGAACTGTCAGCTCTTACATAGCCACGGCCGCGATGAAACGGACGCGTTATTCTTCATTGCTAACAGTTCAGCGTTCTAACTGCCGGGCTGAACTGTCAGCGATGAATATGCGGCGATGAAGTGTCCTAAACCCCAAATGGATTCCCTCTGTTACTGCAGCTCTTACGGAATATGATAGAAACATAGAATCTGTCACTGGCAGATAAGAACCATTCGGCCCATCTAGTCTGCCCAATGTTCGAAATACTTTCATTAGTCCCCAGTTCCCTGTCTTATATCTAGGATAGCCTTGTACCTATCCCACACATGCTTGAACTCCTTCAGTGTGTTTAGCATGATGGCTGAGCTGTTCAAATGATGTTTGTCAGTTCATGAGTGTGCTGCTGGTATGCCCCATTTTAAAGCTAATGCCTTGGTGGCACAAGGGTATAAAATGCAACTTATTGCCCACTTGTTTGGCAAGCAAACTGTTAAAAGCACACAAACAACTTTTATTCCACTCGAGTGTCATTGTAGAGTGAAAAAATAAATTACTCACAAATAGGAAGAACGAGTTATATATTGGTGCACATAAAATAACAAAATCAGGCCTTGATGGGACCTTGACAAGCACAGACATGATTCTGCTGGGGTGTGATTACCAAATACACAGAGGCGCTATTCAGGGAGAATTTATAGAGGCCATCTCGGTTTTTTTAGGAGCACTGCACATATATAACTGCAGAAGCAGGGCATAAAAACTTTGAGCCAAAATACGAAAATTAATATCTTGTTTTACAGCTCAGAAGGGCTGTTGGAAACTTGACAGGGAACATTTAATTGTCTGTGTTAACCCACAAGACCGACCCGGTAGAATGTAACTAGAAGTTTGTGAACCTCCTTAACCCAGGGTTGGGTAAGATCCCTAAAAAATGCTAGACTTCTCATATTAACCCTTTTTGATTGCCAAGAAATGAACAGCAAACCATACCCCCTTGAGACAATTTCAAATATTTACCCTTTCATTTTTTTTGTTAGTTTATTGGGGTCAGTAAAGCAAATTAGAGTAAACCATCGAGCATCAGTGCTTGTGGTTGCTCCCAAATCCTTCTCTGGGGGATTCAGCATTGGTACTCGTGGTTTGAAGGCTTGTTAAATAGACAAAGTTGCAGAAAAATCGGACCAGTTATCACCCTTCTGTCTACTTTCTTGAAGTTCCAGGTTCTACGCTGCAGCTCGTGGTGGTGGAGCAGCGGCCAAGACTAGGTGACACTGGTACCTGTAAGCACAACATGACAGGTGTGGAAAATACTAATGAGCAACTGATGTACATTGGAATGAGGAACCTACCAGCCATGGTGTGAGAATGGGAATACATTCACAAAACCTCAGTTTAGAAAATGTTGATCAATAACTTGATGGCCTTCTGTAGATGATACACCTCCCAGATATATATATAGTACGTGTAGGAGAAAAACATTAAAAATACATTTTAAAAACATTGGAACTTCAAAAGCCCAACAGGGGCCAGTGGATCAATGTATAAATGAGGATCTCTGAAGTCGTTCTCTCTGGGGCTTTGCTGGTGACATCAGGAAGTAAGGATGAGATCCAGCCTGGAACACGTTGGTATCATACATGATCATCCATCACTGCTTTGTTACAGGTGGTATGAGCCACAAAGCCCCGTAACTTATTCAGTGTACTTTATTCAGTGGCACAGTCATAGTCCAGTCTCTAGAGGAGCAGTGATATTAGTAGGGGTGATTGTGACCATCTGCTGTAGTAACACCTCAAAGAAAAGTGTACTTCATGATATAATGGCTGCATAATGTCAACATCTGCACACCTGCAAATGGATGGTAAAGGCAAAAGAACGTCACTGAGATTATTATTATTATTATTGGTGTACACTTAATATGTAAAATGCAAAAGAGTATAACATTAGTTATTAAAGTATAATAGATATATAGTATTATAGATGTCACCCTAATGAGCTTACAGGAGGTCTAAGACACAATAACATGCCTCCTAACTCTCCAAAATTAGAAACAGGGGCATCAGGTGGGGTGTGATGTATAAAAAGGAGGTGCAAGCATGCTAGCCAGCAGTGCATTCAATGTTGCGTTGACTTGCAGTGTGTACAAGTTCGTTGTTATAACATATAACAGTCACTAATAAACACAAATAGGTTGTAGGACAGTTTCATCTTGGCCGTTTCACTGCTGACAGTTCAACGCGGCAATGTAAGCGATGACAGTTTGTCGCTGAACTATCAGGGCTTACAAATACAGTAATAAGCCCTCCATAATAAAATAACCCAGAGCCCTAATACCAACCCTAAATCTAACCCCTGACCCAAATACTAACCCCTAACCCCTAATACTAACAATGAACCCCAACGCCTAATATTAACACCGGGCCCTAATACTAACCCCTAATACTAACTCTGAACTCCAACCCCTAATATTAACCCCCCGGACCCTAATATTAACCCCTAACCCCTAATACTAACCCTGAAATCTAAACCCTAATATGAACCCCCCGGACCCTAATACTAACCTTGAATCCTAATACTAACCATAAAACTAACCCCTGACCTGAATACTAACTCCTAACCCCTAATACTAACCCTAAACCCCAACCCCTAATATTAACCCGGACCCTAAAACTAACCCCTAACCCCTAATACTTACCCTAAACCTCAACCCCTAATATCAACCCCTAACCCCTAATACTAACCCAGAACACTATCCCCTAATATTAACCTAATACTACCTAATACTACCTTTAAATCCTAATACTAACGATAAAACCAACCCCAATACTAACCTTTATTCAGTCGTTGTTGCAGAATTCGCTGACCATGCCAGCCGCTGTGTAGGAGAAAGAGCATTTGGATGATCTCTTGCCAGCTTTCTCTCTCAATGCTATGGCACACTGATAGAACTTACAGGAAATGACATCACTTCCAACCCCTGTGCACTATAATGAAATAGGTTATGGGGGCAAATGGACAAAACACATTAGAAAGTGATGTAGGTCAATATTGCATCTTGGGAAGGGATATGAGATCTAAATGGCACAGTGGAAAGTGATGATAGTAGTTTTGTGTAGTATTGTGCTGTAGGGAGGACCCAGTTCTTTCAGTAGGTTCTAATTTCACCCCTGGATGGTTGAGAATATGTCCAAGTTTATCCATCCTTATTTCATTGAGATTTGGAAATCTCATTGAATAGGCATTTATACAGCAGCAACAATTTACCCAGAGCTTGGTACAAAACGTAATTTAGATATAGCAAAACCGACCAATGCATAAGGTTGGAAGAGCACCGAAATGTTTTATTTTCAAACCCTTTCTCATTTAAAAGCACTTAAAGGGACACTACAACTTACAAAAGATGTAACTAGATAACCTGGTCATTTAAAACAAACACATATATAAATTATATGCCACAGGTTTTTTTTAATATGATTGAATTAATTGCATATAAAAGAAAAAATAAAATTAGGTGTTTATCTCCTGGCTCCATTTTGTGAATTTTTCTCATGATGCAACATTGTCCAAAATCTTCCAGCCAGTCTCAGTTTACAACTGTTGCCAGAGCCTGCAAGATGATGTCATAAGATACTCCCCTGCTCTCTTATTTGCTCCTGTGTATCAAAGTGGGCAGGACTAGGTGGCTGTATAAAACTTTTTTTTTTAACCTGCCTTCCAACACAAAGAGAGGAGATTAAGCTGATCAAACAGGATCATAACTCTGCCCCCTTGTGATGTAATAGTTACATTACCCTCCCATTCAATGATCAGAATTCTGACTTATAGACTGCATTCTGGACCCCAAGCCCCAAAGTGAGAAATGTGTGTTGTAAAGTAGAGACTTTACAGCATAAGTTTCTCACTTTGGGAAAAACACTATATTTCACAAAATGCCAGCGCCCAGTCATACTTGTTTAGTTACATATTTTATTAAATACAGATACATAAGAAAAACAAAAGACATGTCTGAAATCAACAACACAAAATAAAAAAGTAAAACCTTTTTATTTTTTGGGTGGGAGCATCCCTTTAATATATTCAAGCAATGGGGTTTTGCAGGACAAGTTTCCTGTTTGAAGCTGATATTTTATAGACTTGGTGAGCTGTGAGTCTCAGTGGGCATGTATTACCTATTGATGGTAATTTGGTTTGTTACTGTCATTAGTAAGATCTACACACAAGCAGCCATGGGAACAATAATTAATTGGGGCCGTCCTAGTCTGCTCAGGTAATTATACTCACTCACTGACTCATTCAACTATGATAACTGAACTAGACGCAATGAGTCTACTCAAAATATTTATTTTGCTGGTATTTTGTCAGATGTGATGCTCAAACCCAGCAACTCAGGATCCTGCACAGAGGAACTCATTATATCTAGAAAACAATGGGCCTGGCTGTCTTTCTCTCTGTGGTTTCACGTATCACAATTACTGTATAAATAGACTGGCTGCATCTGTACAGATCCGTGGGGTAAATGCACTTGGCTATCAGCAGGGGGCACGAGTATCAATAGATTGTGGACATTCTGTTGGAACATTGTAGTTCCATACAATTAACCTTGCTTTACGACTACTGCAGAGTTATTAGAATGGTAAGTAAGCACAGATGAGCAAATCCATTTGTTGATAGTTTCAGATTTTATATGCATGTTTCTGCAATTATGTCGTTCATTCAATAGGAACCCAAGGGGAAAAAAAATAAGATAATATAGAGGCATATTATGCACTATTCTTCAACATCTATCTCCTAGTCACAATTCAAAAGCAAATCTAAAGTATAGACAGGCCTAGATTTCCCATCAGACGGCCATTTGCCCGAGCACTGTATCTGTAGGGGTAGAGCAGAATATAAGGGCATAGTGCCTACTTGTTGCCCTACTCACTTTGAATAAGCACTAAGGGGTGAGTTTTGAGAGAGAGGAGAGCACCAGTACTTTGTCTGGGGTTCCTGAGATTTAAATCCAGCCCGATGCATAATCATCCGACCAGATGATCTCCCACATGCTATCCTTGCATGTAGTTCGATCCAGCATGCAAGAAATGAAATCATATGCATTTTCTACATGCTGAATCAATCTGCATGGAGGGAGAGAAACACAGAACCGGCAAGCTGTTTGGAGGCTAAGATTTCTCACGTAAGCTGGGGTCAAAGATGGCACAGAAAGGTTGTTTAAGGGGCTAACATGGCTCAAAGACGCTGTTTGATGGGTGAGTATAACTCAGAGAGGCAATTTTGGGTGGCTAGGATGGTACAGAGTGACTGTTTGGGGAGGTAAACTGGCAAATTGAGGCTGTTTATGGGTTAAGATGGCATAGAGAGATTGTTTGCGGAGCTAAGATGTCACAGAGATGCTGATTGGGAACTACAATTGCACAGAGAAGCTGTTTGGTGGCTAAGATAGTGCAGAGAGACTGTTTGGGGTCATATTGGATGGAGCACCGGGGGCCTGTGGTGTGCCTGAACTTTATATAGTTGTGTTGGTGAAATGTTCATCTCAACTCACCTGCAACTCACCTTTTTAGTAAATAACTGAAAGGGCAGTAAATTGGTGATATTTGAGATATAGAATAATTATTTCATTACATGAAATCTCAGCTTTATTGCAGATGACTAAATTATGGAAATGTTTAAATCCTGACAAATATTTCTAACATTTAAGGATCAGTTAGTGAAGGATTACATAGTTACACAGAATCTTAATAACTAGTGGGTCAATATCTTCGAGGGCAAAGGGTCAGGATCAGGGTCAAGAAGTGTCTTCATGTGCACTCCGAAAACAATTCTTGCAATTTGCATGGCAGGGAAAACATATTGAAAGAATTGATCAGGTTATATTTACTGACTTTGTTTTTTTTTTACAATCCTCATACTGCTGAGACGACTGTACAATTCTAACGTAGGAGAGAAATGATTGAACCTTTTTAGCAGTCGTTTAGTGCTGGTACTCACCAAACAGACATGGCCTGTGGGGCAGGAGCCTGACATGCACACAAGAAAAACCTACTGTGATAAATAGCCCTCTGTGACCAATAGCTCCACTGACCAGAGGACACACACAGAAAACAAGACAAGCCATCGGCAGTCAGCCTAGGAAGATTACTGCCATAAAAATAAAGCTAGGAGGGGCTAGCTTATCAAGTGCAGAACAGGAACGTGCACCTCACTCCAGGACTCCTAGATTTAGAAAGCTCTGGTTGGAAGGTTTGCATTCCATTGGGACCATTAGGACTCTACAAGAAATGGAAGCAATAATCCAGAACATATTGAGCCTCCGATTTACCATGAAACATAATATGAGGAGCAAAACATGAATTACTTCAGATAGAAAACTACTGGAAGAGTTCAATTTTTTTTCCCAGTACAAACAGTCCTTTCATATTCTAGGGATTGGGGGATTTAAAAAAAAAAAAAAGGTTTTCTCTCTTAAAATGGAAACATGTCTGTGATATAGTAGTGGACTCTGGTTGCATGGGTGAAATACTGCAGGTGTATTCTCAGGGGTCTCTTCTCATGTGCCCCCCACCTGCTCGCACACCATCAAAGTTCCATTCAACTTCTCCCCCCACTTCCTCAATAGGTTGTGTGCAATTCTGAACGAAGGTACCAGATATGACATCATATCCTGTTCCTACTTCATTGCTCAGTGGAAGTCATTTTTCTCCTTACAGAAATGAGCTCCTTAGCCAAGTCCTCAGTGAAGACAATGTTGACGCAACTTGGGTGGATTCTCATCAAATAGGGAATTTGCCAAGCATTCTCTCCTAGGCTGAGTCAACAAGCATGCTAAGTTGGCCAACCAGCCCAAACTGCCCATCAAGCGAAATGCATGGGAAGCATCTGCCCAGTTTCACCAAGGGACCAGGTTCAGTCATTGGTTACATCAGACAGGTATAGGAGGAGGTGTTCTCATGGACTAGTAGAATTTATAATACATGGAAAGTGTACTACCCTTTTCAGCTGAACCGCCTTGCTGTAAACTTTGATAATGTCAGAGGGTGAAAACCACAAATGTAAACATTAAGAAATTCTATTGACTTTATCACTTTCTCCTCTAATTATTGTTCTGTATCTAGTCACGAGAAGTATGCAATCCTCCTTTATGGCACTAATCCTTGGAATGATTTTGTACCTTATAACTGTACGCTTTATAACTGCACATTTAACAGCTGTACATTCTATAACTGCTCATTTTATAACAGTGTATTCTCTAACTGTACTTTCTATAACTGCACATTATATAACTGTACATTCAATAACTGTGCATTCTATAACTGGACACTTAACAACTGCACATTCTATAACTGTACTGTCTATAACTGTACATTCAATGGTGGTGCATTCTATAACTGTAATTTCTATAACTGTCCATTCAATAGCGCTGCATTCTATAACTGTACATTCTATTACTGCACATTTAACAGATGTGTATTCCATAACTGTACATTCAAGAACGGCACATTTTTTTTTACTGAACTTTCTATAACTGTACATTCAATAACTGTAGATTATTTAACTGTACTTTCTACAATTGTACATTCAGTAACGGTGCATTTTTTAACTGTACATTCTATAACTGTACATTATTTAATTGTTCTTTCTGTAGCTGTACATTCAATAAGAGTGCATTCTATAACTGTACTTTCTATAACTATACATGTACTAACAGTGCATTCTATAACTGTACTTTCTATAACTGTACATTTAATAAGAGTGCATTTTATAACTGTACTTTCTATAACTATACATGTACTAACAGTGCATTCTATTACTGTACTTTCTATAACTGTACATTTAATAAGAGTGCATTCTATAACTGTACTTTCTATAACTATACATGTACTAACAGTGCATTCTATAACTGTCCTTTCTATAACTGTACATTTAATAAGAGTGCATTTTATAACAGTACTTTCTATAACTATACATGTACTAACAGTGCATTCTATTACTGTACTTTCTATAACTGTACATTTAATAGGAGTGCATTCTATAACTGTACTTTCTATAACTATACATGTACTAACAGTGCATTCTATAACTGTACTTTCTATAACTGTACATTTAATAAGAGTGCATTCTATAACTGTACTTTCTATAACTATACATGTACTAACAGTGCATTCTATAACTGTACTTTCTATAACTGTACATTTAATAAGAGTGCATTCTATAACTGTACTTTCTATAACTATACATGTACTAACAGTGCATTCTATAGCTGTACATTCTCTAACTGTTCTTTCTATAACTATAACAAACAGTACATTCTATGAACATATATCACTCGGTAAGATAATAATTGAACTCTCCTAGCCTAAAGAGCTTCCTGTTTAGTACATCAATGTTGTGTTAGGCTGGGGGGGGAAAGGTCTGTAGTGAGTAGTGAATAACTGCAAAGGGTTTTACACAATCCAGGCTCTGCAGGTCAATAATTGCATTTTCCCTGCTTCCTTCATTAGCGTAATGAGTCCAATGATCTTTTTTTGGAAGGAAAACAAAGGTATGAATATTTATTATCCGATGCCAGTTCTGTCCTTGGTAAATTGTAGCCAGAGGAAAACAAAAGTGGGAAAGAGTTCATCTGGCAGACCATTGTCCATAGGGACTGTCCCCTGTCCTCTCAAATCAATCTCAGTTACTGATACAAAAGCATCTCAGAGGGACCATAGCTAAATCTCAGTGTGTGAAATCTAAACACGATGTCGGCCCGTCCCAGGGTATTCCCAGAGCAGGCTCAGAATGGGTTAATTAGGGGCAGAATGGGTTAACAAGGCATAATTCTGCTAAAGACTCAATAAACTATTCATTAGGTCATATTTTTGTATAAATAAACAATGTATTCCTTAGAGACCCCGCACCAAACAGATGACAGGGCTTGAAGATTCGAAGGAGATGAGTGGATGCTAGGTTATATTTTTGGCGATTTTGAAAGGAATGGCTTGTGATTTATTTCTCATATTTTATCTGTAAATATCCAGCAGTTGCCTGAAATCCACTGATACACCAAACCCAAACCATTTCCTAGTGAGTATTTTTTACGTTGTATTTCATTATAAGGGGTATTCTTTAAATCCCGTGACATAGTACCAATCTCCCCCCCCCCCCCCCCACCGCATACCATAAAAAAGTTAGTGCGCCAAAGTTTCAGGCAATCTCCATTATATGCTATGGCATAGCATCTCAACGCATTTCACACACCCAGTCAGCTTATGTTTGTGAAACAAGTCAATCTGTCTGTGATGTTATGGAGATTTCTGACGATTTAGAAGTCAATTGTGTTGTGTGGGGTTCAACTCTTGCTTATTCCTTATTAACAGAGTGCTTTATTTGTCAAGCTTGGCCAGTGGGATGGAAAGGTGCTTGGATCAGGGATTTATGATGATGTCATTAAGAGCAGGGTCCTGTTCGTCTTAGTGTCCAGGAGCAGGCCCACCTCTGTGTAACTTCCTGCTAAAATAATACAAACACTTGAAAGAGCCCATTTCTACTGGGCGAAACGCGTTGTGGAGAGGAGGAGACTTGCTGGGACTATCTTTGGACACTGGGACTTGTTTTACTCTGCATTTATCTGTTGGATCCTGTTTATTTTAATGTAAGGCTTTTTATATTTTGTCTATAATAAATTATTACATCCTTGCTAAAGGTCTCTCCTCTGCTCTCTCATTACTGTGGAACAATCTTCTGGGATACGTTTGGATCACCTACCCTGCGTGGGCTCCCATGATGCTCTATGTACTGAGCAGAATACTGCTCAGGGATATGTGAGTGTATTTTCACCTTTTAATCACATTCCCTGTATTTGCACTAAATTACTACACTATATTATTATTATTTTCTTCTGTTTTTCCCTCCATGCATAAACCAAGCGGATTGCTTCATATTTTAGGGTAATCCACTTTTCTGTTGTGTATTAAGTGTTGGTTAAAGAGCACTTTTTCACTTTTTTGTTTTGTTTACTGGCTAGTTCTAGGCCCCATGTTTACAACACCTTCAACAACAATAAACGCAAAGATTTAAAAAACGGAACAAAATGAGGAGCCAACAGTTACCAGGACGCAGCTGGGACGGAGCCAAGGGGGCAAAGATATGTTGTGTGACGCCACCAATGTGAGCTCCAGCCTCCTCTGTACAGGTACTGAATATCTGCAGGGCTGCTTTAAGACTCTGGTGGGCCCTGGGCAAAGTTCTGAATTGTGGGACCCTCTTATCTCAATCCCACCTCTGTATAGATGCAAGATACTACCATTCTCCCCAGCAATTGGCATAGAACGCCAGACAGTGGCTCTCCACATCATGCCTGGCCGACTAGTGGAGCAAGGGTACAGCTGAAAAGAAATCATTGTGCCCCCTACCTCAATTACTACTCTGACATTTTAGTCGATTTAGTTCTCCAGTTGGGGGGGGGGGGGCTGGATCAAGCTGTGGGCCCCTCTCTAGCCAGAAGTCAAGCCAAGACAGGCCCATATTTGACGGTCAAAGACCCTCTGAATCTGGCACGGTTGTAAACTATGGTGTTAGGAAAGGTAAGTTGAATGCATGCTGGTAAATATTACTGTATGTTATACACAAGAGACAGGTAGACATTGTGAAAAAATTGCAACCAACCTAAGAATGCTAAACTAATGCACAGCTTGTATGAGAAATAAAAAAATGCTCTTTTGATTAATGCCATGCTTTTTTAAAAAAATTTCAGGCGATAGATCTGCTTTAGTAGGTGCCAAGTAGCAATGAAGGAGTTAATAGTACTCCACCACGCAGAGTCTGGCCCAGCTGTGTCCCAGCCTGTTGACAGAACCAGACAGATTTGCTGTTTCTAAGCCCCAGATGGGGCTTTTCTTTCATTGCCCCCCCCCCCCCTCCTCTGTAAGTTAATGGCCTCTTGCTGGGACCAAGTGGGCATGCAGAGATTTGGGCAAAACTCGCAGCGGTGTCTCACAAACCAGAGACGGCAATGGATTCTTCTCAACTCTCCATGGCTCTAATTGGCTGCCAATGGACCTGCACAAGATGCATAAATTACTGGGAGGAAGGCTTGTTTAAAAGGCCATTTTAGACCACCAGTAGACTGGTACCACTGATGATTTGCTAATGATTGATATCAAGCTGCAAGCTGCTTTACCATGGAAATTATTACTAGAAAAAAACAGTAACATATTAACTGCGTATTGCGCTGTGGAGAACTCCTTGTAAGGAAAATACGCGTGAAACACTTTAAAGAAAGAGCACCTTTGGAGGCACCTTAAAAGAAACAGCACTTTATCCACCACAGTGGCACCAGCACCTTATCCACCACAGTGGCACCAGCACTTTGTCCACCACAGTGACACCAGCACTTTATCCACCACAGTGGCACCAGCACTTTGTCCACCACAGCGGCACCAGCACTTTATCCACCACAGTGGCACCAGCACTTAATCCACCACAGCGGCACCAGCACTTTATCCACCACAGTGGCACCAGCACTTTATCCACCACAGCGGCACCAGCACTTTATCCACCACAGCGGCACCAACACTTTCTCCACAACAGCAGCACCAGCACTTTATCCACCACAGTGGCACCAGCACCTTATCCACCACAGTGGCACCAGCACTTTGTCCACCACAGTGACACCAGCACTTTATCCACCACAGCGGCACCAGCACTTTATCCACCACAGTGGCACCAGCACCTTATCCACCACAGTGGCACCAGCACTTTGTCCACCACAGTGACACCAGCACTTTATCCAGCACAGCGGCACCAGCACTTTATCCACCACAGTGGCACCAGCACTTTGTCCACCACAGTGACACCAGCACTTTATCCACCACAGTGGCACCAGCACTTTATCCACCACAGCGGCACCAGAACTTTATCCACCACAGCGGCACCATCACTTTCTCCACAACAGCGGCACCAGCACTTTATCTACCACAGTGGCACCAGCACTTTATCCACCACAGTGGCACCAGCACTTAATCCACCACAGCGGCACCAGCACTTTATCCACCACAGTGGCACCAGCACTTTATCCACCACAGCGGCACCAGCACTTTATCCACCACAGCGGCACCAGAACTTTATCTACCACAGCGGCACCAGAACTTTATCCACCACAGCAGCACCAGCACTTTATCTACCACAGCGGCACCAGAACTTTATCCACCACAGTGGCACCAGCACTTTTCCAGTTTGGGCAGCAACCTGGTAACCTTGTTTACACAATACACAGTTTCACTTGAGCTGGTTCTCAGAGCACATTGTGTCTGTGAGTGTTTGATTCTAATAAATGTATCTCTGATTTTAATACCATACAGTGTTACACTATATATTTTCCCAATCCCCTCTTTTCTCCCGTATGTCTGCCCGCGTCTCTGAGGAGACATCCAGCTTTGTGTTGCACATTGGTGAAGAATGTCTGTTTTCAGCCCATTGTATTTCTGGGATTTGAGGAGTCCTTGCAGACATTCAAGGACAGTATTGGTTCTTTTTTTTTTTTTTTGTATTTGTAGCTAAGACGTCTACATCATATAATACTAATAGGGAGGGAGATAGGGCAGGAAAGGTGCACCGTCCTTCCACTATCATCACTTGAACACCAGGCATTCAGCATTAGGAAACAGCAAACACTTTAAGTGTGTCTCCTCCCTCACCCCACTGTGATTAATTTATGGGATATTAAAAATCTTTTTCTACAATTTTGTTTGTGACTTCTCGGTAAAGTAAAATCCGAGAATAGCTCAAGTTAGACTTCGAACCCCCCCCCCCGATCGAAGCTGTTTTTGAGACTAAGTCGACCTCTTCGAGCTGTTCTCAAATTTTACAAAATTGACCCATCAGCGTGCTAGCTTCTTTGTATACACCATGGGAAATTTAGAAAAAGAAACAACTTTATTATTCTGTGGAGACAAAAGCAACCAGAAGGCAGAAAAACCATGATAACTAGGGACAGGTGACATAGAATTCTTTGGATAAAAGGCACAACATCTCTTCCATGCTATTTAGCAGTTGAGTAACATTTTGCAATACACATACTCTGTACTCCGATCCGAAGGACCTTGCCCCCAAGGACAGCAAATGGTTAAACTCTGCACCTTGTCTTTTGCTGTGAAGAGGAATCAGATTATCTTATCAGTTTTGGGGTTGGTGGCTCTGTAGATTTGATACAGAACCAAATCAGTCATTTCATTAATCAGAAACAGAGTGTTCAGTATTAAAGTGTCCACACCATGTGAAATGATGGATGGCTCGCTATGTGTCATTAAATCTCATAGTGATGGCAGTGGGTATATATAAATATGTTCGTACGCAGGATTCGAAATGAGCGATTTTAAAAGCTGGTGAAAATGCTCTTTGTTTAAAGCAGTTATCCCTAAAAATAAGAACCTGCATAACAAAGTGTGTATATGAGTGTATATATCCAATCTAGGAACATATTAAGGTACATTTATTTTTGTTACTTTAAGCTAATTAAAGAATATATTATATTAAATTACCATTCGTCCCAATTGTTCCTATTTAGGAGGGGCAGTCCGTATTTTGCACCCAAATTCCCTTGTTCCTCTTTGATCCTTGATTGTCCCTCTTTTCTGGGAGCTCTGAATTTCTAGTTTGTATAAGTGTATCACAGAGCTCCAGAGCAATAAAACTCACAATAATTTGTGTTTAAACTGCATTAGAGGTGGTTTTATATTCGTTTGTGTACATATAATACTTTATACTTATTCCAAGTGACTTATCAAATTACATAACTAGTTACCAATTGGCCATAAAGTCACTAAAAATATTCCGGTAAAGCCCCGCCCACCGCCTCACCTTCAGCCACTCCCACTAAAAATCAAAGTGTCCCTCTGAAATGTTCTTAAATAGTGTATAAATGGATTTCATGTAAAACACAATGTTCCCTTTTAGCTAGTCAGGAGTACATCTCTCATCATCCTGTTCCAGCCAATATATGCATATCGAACCGTGGCCTTCCAAGTATTTTTTGGGTTGCAAATACACTAATAAACAGTCAGTAAGCTGAATGTGATGGAAATATTGATCCATCTGGTAAGTTACTTTTTTCCCCATTGTTTTTGGCCACTTTTGACCCCCCCCCCTAAATCACCTGACATGATGACAATATTCCAGATCACTTACAATGTTATCATTGCCCCCAAATAACTTGCCTAAATGCTACCATAACTTTCTCCTCCTCCATCCTGCTCTGATAAGAGTATGTATGGGCATATCTGGCACACCCCTATCCTTGCCTATTCATGGTACAACAATTTTAATTTAAAAAAAGTGTTTAGTGGGTAGTACATAAATAATTGGCAGATATGGGCTAGTAAACCTACTCAGTACATATTACCCCTCAATGTCCCTTTAAGGCAGTGTTTCTCAAACCTGTCCTCAGGACCCCCCCAACGGTCCAGGATTTAGAGATTACCCAATTTTATTTAAATAAGAATATCTACAACACCTGGTATGGTTGCTTAATGGTTAGGGAACCACACCAGGTGTACATATTCTTAATTAAATACAACTGCGTAATCCCTAAATCCTGGACCGTTGGGGGGGTCCTGAGGACAGGTTTGAGAAGCACTGCTTTAAGTTCACAATCGAAAAATCAAATAAGAGGAACATTATTTGTTCACAATTATAGTGCAAATAAGAAGTGCATTTAATATTGGGGGGACTGATTGTAAGACAGATTGCTTTAGCAAGAAGATGGCTAGTTTCGAAACTGTGTCTGTATTTTTCGACATTGAATTTCCGTATGATACATGACTGTCATTCCTTATAACACGCTCTAGTACATAACCTTGGTATGAGGAGCAAAAATGGGGTGTTTGTGATTATCCCTGGTTGTCTGAAACCTCCGAAAAGAGACCTACCTATTAGATCTTCCTCTCCCCACGTACGGAGGACAGATAAATAAATAGGATCATTTTATCATGCTGATTTTAGCAGGGATGACTGCCACAGGGCATTAGAACTAAAGTCTGAGACCGGTGACAAGGTGAATCAGCCATTTAACCTGTTCAGCCCTGGAAAGCGTTGATGATAATTAGCCTTCCAATCATTTACTCCGTCTGGGCATGCTAAATGAAACATGCTTTCAAACAACTGCGAAGAGCAGATAAAGGGGAGCTTAGTAAATAAATACAGGATAATAACAGCGAAGTGCTATTAGCCTCTATTATCTTGTGACATTTACAGTATTCAGGGAAAATAAATGCCAGCCTTTTTCATATTTATACAAATTATACATAAATCGGATATAAAAAGTATTTGGGTTGAATGTAAATTTTTATATATATATATATATATATATATATATATATAGGCAGTGTTGTACTTATGGCTAAGCCGAGTAGGACTAGGACTAGAGCAGCATACTGTAGGGGGCGGAAGACTGCAGGGGGCGGCAGCAGATGATAGTAGAGTCAGCATAACTATTGCTAGTGGTACATCCTCCCCCACTGCCTTACACTGTCTGTAAAGTATTGTGGGGGCAAAATGGTTTAGTGGAACAGTTATGTTAGGAAGGGGTGCAACCTGTTAAAGAATGCAATGGGACAATTTAGTGCCGCCATCTGGTGCCGCCATTTAGTGTCGCCAGTTCGGCACTGTTAGGGTTAGGTGTTGGTTTAGGGTTAGAGTTAGGGGGCTAGGCTGAACAGGTCATAATGAAACAGCTGCACTGAACTGTCAGTGATGAAATGTCTGCGAAGAAATGGAGGAGCTGAATTGTCACAGACACAAGAAGAAGGGGTACAAGACATTAGATTTGGGGGGTGCGTGATTTTAGTCGAGATACGGCAGCACCAAACCTAAATACGCCACTGCAGATAGGTACAATGAAATGCCATGTCTGGAAAGGGGCATTCAAGGAGCGATACATGGAAATGCCCAATGCGTCTATGCTGGGCATGTGCCGCTACATGCTCAAATCCTGCAGGTACAGGGCATGGAGCATGGCGTTTTAATTATTAGGTCATAGTGGTGGCACTACCATATAAGTGAATTAAGTGGCCACTTTGGGACCCCACTTTCTTAGAGAGCCCCTCCCCAACTGAAGGGAGACTGTTATGGAGATGGGGCAAATAATTTACATGCCTGGTGCATCCAAAAATCTCAGATCTCCCCTGCTAAACAAATAGACAGACATGGACATTGATAGAGAAAAGATGGATAGAGAGAGATACGGATAAACAAAGACAGAGACCGGCAGACAGACAGACAGAAGGAGAAACAGACAGGCAGGCATACATGGACAAAGAAATAGATAGATAGACAGACAGACAGGCAGATAGATAGACAGACAGACAGACAGACAGGCAGATAGATAGATAGACAGAGAGAGAGAGAGAGAGAGAAAGACAGATTTGTATCAAACGTGTGAAGATCAAGGGCACCTCAGAAAAATGACCTACATGATGATATCGGAATAAACTAATAGAAAAACCCAGTGTTTCATGGTGTACTCAGCTTGTCACAGTATCATTCATCTACATCAGATATATGCCAAAAAAGGACCTCTCATCCTCTATGTACTGTCTACAAGGGGTCAACTGATGATAAGCACGCAGCTCATTTCACTCAGGCTGGAGAGAGTCTGAGCGCTGGATCCGTTCTATCGGAGCTCTTGTGATAAATGAACTGTAGAGGAAGATAAATGGCTCTAACCTGCATCTTCGCATAGATTCATCAAGTAGGAAAAAGCAGTTGACACTGCAAAAAAAAAAAAAATATATATATATATAGAAGATTCTTCTCAAATATGAAATAGATGAAGCTTAGCTTGTGGGATGCGATCATTCTTACTGCAATGTGCTCACTGCCAGTGCCTTTTGGACATACTGGGGGAAAGTCTAATTCATCTGAAACATCAAGTGAAAAAGGTTTACAATAAAAAATATTACTGCAGCTGCGAACCGCGCTATAGAATAAATCTGCATATTGATCACTGTTTTAGCTGATGACAGGTTCACATGAGAAAACAAGCACTATGCTGCTGTATTGGGCGTACTGTACCAACGCGTTTTTAGGATTCAAAGTGGAGAAGGCTCTGATTCCCACTATGATTAAATCATGGTGTCAGTAGCTGATTACAGAGCGTTCCTTGCGTCAGTTTCATCGCGGGACTTCTGTCAGTTTAGCGCAGCCACTTTCTTGTGGCGCGCTGAACTTAAGTTTAATTTTAGGATTAGTTTCAGTGTTAGGGATTACTTTTATGGTTAGTTTCGGTGTTAGGGATTACTTTTAGGGTTAGTGTTGGGTGAGGGATTACTTTTAGGGCTATTTTCGGTGTTAGGGATTACTTTTAGGGTTAGTGTTGGGTGAGGGGTTACTTTTAGGGTTAGTGTTGGGTGAGGGATTACTTTTAGGGTTAGTGTTGGGTGAGGGATTACTTTTAGGGCTAGTTTCGGTGTTAGGGATTACTTTTAGGGTTAGTGTTGGGTGAGGGATTACTTTTAGGGTTAGTGTTGGGTGAGCGGTTACTTTTAGGGTTAGTTTCGGTGTTAGGGATTACTTTTAGGGTTAGTGTTGGGTGAGGGGTTACTTTTAGGGTTAGTTTCGGTGTTCGGGACTACTTTTAGGGTTAGTGTTGGGTGAGGGGTTACTTTTAGGGTTAGTTTCAGTTTAAGTTATTACTTTTAGGATAATTATTAGGGTTAGGGATTACTTTTAGGGTTAGTATTATGGTAAGGGTTAGTACAAGCTTTAGTAGAGGAGCTATGGGATTGGGTTATGCATCAGCACTAACTGTCAGCGTTGTAACATCTACTATCAAACTACGGCGTGGAATGCACGGCGCAGAACTGTGCTAGACTCTTATAGTGACCAGGATGGATGAAGGTACCAACATTGTTCATAGGGAACATTCCTGGACTTTGTGTAATGATGTTCTATGGAGGATTCACAGACCTTGCTGTTGACACTAGTGTCCATCCTTGGGAAGGATACATCTACATACAGTAGTCTTACTACTTACAGTCCCAATCACATTATATTCCAATGTATAGGTCGATAAATTAAAGATGAAAGGAACCTTGAATAAATTTATTCCAATCCAGTAGATTTCACTGTGGCAAACAGGTGAACACTATGAGATCTTCACTCGGAAGGATCCTGAAAACATCAGGCATTTTAAATCTGAATTGTGACTTTTCAGACATCCTTTGTATTTTGCAAACTTTCGTTGTGCCAATTGTGCCATATGTCTTTTTTTATGAACATTTCTCAGCCACAAAACTTCAGTGGCAACCCAAATCTACCCTCCTAGTAAACAGATGTCCAAAACAGCGGGGTTTGTTTAGTACCAAATAATACACAATGATGTAAAATGGTTTTGAGAACTAATCCTCTTTTCAAACCAGGCATTTAATCAATTTGGCCTTAAAGATGCAGTAAAGCCCCCTTTTTTTTTTAGAGGGATCTGTTAATCAGATCATGTCCTGCATCACTGCACGTCCTTTGAAGGATCTGTGGAGCATTTCCACATTCACCTGTCTGATTCGTCATCCGTCACAGGTTCAGTTAATGAACCTCCCACAGTGACAGAGAAGGAGAGCAGGACACTAATCATGCACTGGTAGTGTGCATTAATGAACAACATGCAGAGTCTCGGGAGGGATGTGCCTGTTATGCCTTTCCTGGATGTAGGAATTGCAGGTAATTGGCTCCTGGGAGGGACAGAAGAAACATACCATCACACCTTGTGAACCATTCAAAACTAGAGGTGCATTCTGATTGGTTTGAGGCCAATCAGAATCCAATGTATCAATTAGGTCAGTAACCATTAGATCAGAGGTGTGTTTAGATTTTGTGCTTCCCTAGACCTGACTAAACTCACCCCCCCCCCCCCCCCTAATCTTCATTTGACCCATCCCTTCCTGTCCAGGCTACACCTCTTCTTATTTATGATCCATCATCATTGGCTCTAAACACCTTCCCAGTGCCATATTTGTCCTCAAGAACCTTGCCAGTGCTATGTTGGTACCCAAACACCTTCCAAGTGTAACTTTTGTGGTCAAACACCATCTCAGTGCCATATTTGTGCTCAGTCACCTTCCCAGTGCCACATTTGTGCCCAAACTTATTCCTAGTGCCACCTTTGTGCCCAATACAGCTTCCCAGTGCCACCTTTGTGTCCAAACAGCATTCCAAAGAACCTATGTGCATAAAACAGCGTCCCAGTGCCACCTTTCTTCCCAACCACATTCCATTTATGTCCAATACAGCTTCACGGTGCCATCTCTGTCTACAAAATGCTTGACAGCTCACCTGGCTGAAGATCTCCATTGCTCCGACGGCAAACAAACAAATGAAGCAGTTTGCCCAGATGAGTGAATTAATGGCAGTCTACTTCTCCATTGTAATATAAACTTTCTGAAGCAATAAGAGTTTAAATAATGATCTATAACGTCAACACATATTTGAAGATCTCTAAATTTGCTCCTATAGATTAACGGTACTGAATTTTCAAGCAAACTTTAAACTTATAAATGATTTAACATGATGATTGTCAGATTATTACCCCACGGGTTATCACTTTGGGCAGATGCTGCAGGGAACCTCAAAAATGGTTTCCTCTGAAACAACACAACACTTGAATTGTATAACAGCCTGGACATCTTTACACATCACTGGGAATGTCACAAAATGTTATTCTGTGTTAAGATAAGTGTTTAGTTGAGCTATAGCATAACTCCCAATATTCCAATGCATCTTATTAAGAGGGGCTATGCTGGTTGGAAGACAGTGCTGACCAGTTGTAGGTGAATGTACGTGTATGTATTGCAATAAAGACAAAGTAGGTTGTAGCACAAACAGATGTA